>OY728164.1:799755475-802155475 GCA_963277665.1 Viscum album
ATGGTTAGAAGAAGGTAAGATAATTCTCAAAATGAATAAACCTTCATGTGATAAAATAATATATTAATCTCCAAAATTTAAAAATAATATTAAAAGTTCAAACAAAATAATTCTATAAGTAACTATCCTTAAAATTATTAAAAATATTCCTAAATGAGATTTAAATCCAAATATTATAATGATTTGATCACATATTCTTCCAAGATAAATTTAATATTTATATCAAAATAACATCAATCACTCTTAAAGTCTCGTACCAAAAATATATATGCCATAGTCATATAATCTCTAAGATATGATAATAATTTCCATAAATGACCCAAAGAACCATTAAGAAACTTTAATATCATATATAACTCCAAAAGATAATTGAAATTTTAACTGTCAAATAAAATACCATAATATTGAGTTTACCTTAACCATATAATATTCCCCAAAATATAGTGAATTTCTTCCAAAATAACATCATTCACCTAATCACCAAATAACTTTTCAATCCCATGGTTATCTCTAAAATAAAACACATGTTCCCAAAACCATCTTAATATTTATATATTACATCATTTAAAAAAAAGGAAATTCCATATTGAAAAAGATATGACATAGGCTAGTGGTAAGCATTTGACCCTTGTGGCCCTTCAGTTATGGGTTCAAGCCCCATAGACTTTCCGGATGAGACATGTTGTATTTTTTTACTAAAAATATGTTAATATAATTTTTATAAAATTCCCAAAAATTTTATAAACATACTAAAATATATCATTAATCATAAAATCAAATTTTAATCTCTAAGGTTTTATTTATAACTCATTTTTACAAAAAATAAAATAATCTTAATTGACTATCATTTCCCAATAATATATTAACCCAAAGGTTTATTTATCCCTTTATCATATTTCCTTCAATAAGAATCTCAAAAAATTATCACCTTTTACCCACACCAATTTTTAAAGGTATCAATTATATTTATCACATGTTTCTAAATTTTGAAAACAAAATATACTATACAATAATACTTTTGTGTTTCATTATTATCATAAAATTTAGAATATATCTAAATATCATTAATAAACACATTCTTTATCCAACTCTCATATTAAACCTAGAACCATGAATTATTGACTTATTCCTAAATAATTTATTCATAGAAATAAAATATGTGTAATATGTCTTTATGAGTTTTAAATATAAACTTAATCATGTTTTTTACTTAGAATATAATTAAATAATTAATACCTTAAATCCAAACATCAGTGTATTATTTTATGCTGTTTATTTCCCCTTTATCTTCCATCACGAAGTCTATATCTCCAAAAAATGAATAGTAATGTCCTTGTTGGTATTTTCATTTCCAAATGAGGTGGATGAGTTGAAATTTAGAAATCAAATAAAAGAAATACCAGGGTCCATAAAAATTTTGGAGAAATAAAAAGGTGTTAGATAGATCAAATAGTTTCTTTTAGGTGATTTGGATGTCCAAAAAGATTTCAAAATCATTTGAACAAGTTTTTTACATGATAGTGTTAATCAAATAATATGGAAGGGATAAAAATCTTGTGAGAGGTACTTTTACTTTCATCTTGAAAAATTAAATTTAATATTTAGTTTAGAACATCATTAAAACATGAAATAAATTATTACACGTTAAAATGAAAATGGTCCTTGTAAAGAAAATACCCATAGAAATTCTATAATACTTTAACCTTCCAATCCTAAAAAATAATAATAATTTTAGCATTAAATAATTTTTTAACATCAAAGGTTATATCATAAATTTCTATTTATTTCCCCCAAAAATGTAACAACATTATTTTGAAATATTCCTTTATGTCTGACCCAGGGGTTACATATACCTCAACTCAATAAAATTTCTCCCAAAATATCAATAACCACCTTAAAATCCCATTAATTAAAACCTAAAAATGGGCGTCTAATACATTAAACTTATGATTAAACATAAAATCTTAAACCCATGAAGGTATCTATAACTCTTAAGTTAACCTCACATGAAACAAATACCAATCAAAAAAGTTATCTAAACCTTTTCTTTGACACCAACTATAATGACCTAACCTTAAATATTAATTAATAAGGAGTTTTTAGAAAAGAATTCATTTTCTTACATACCCAAGGATATTTTCAATTTATAATTTTAGAGAATTATGTTATAACTCATAAAAAAACCAAATTTTTCAAAGAGGAAACTTTTGATCATTATCTATTTTTCCCATAGTATTAAACTTTTAAAAAGAAAATGTTTTATTTTCTTGAAAAAAATTCGTGACTTTCAACTTGAATTTTTATTTATTCTTACCCACCCTTAAATTTTGTAAAAACATTTTAAAATGTGGTATGAGCATAGAAATATCTATAAAGGATATAAAATAAATAATAAAAAAACCTGTTTTTTCATGAATACTTATAAAAATTTACTTTTTTAAAATAATATTTGGGTTTAAAATAAACTTTTTTACTTAAGAAATCAACTTACCTATCAAAATATTTTCATAAAAAAAATTATAAGAAATATTTAAATAAATATAAAACTCACAAGGGTTTATTATAATTCAAGAAAAACACATGAACACTTTTTCAAAAAGTTCTAATTTCTACCCTTAAGAAGTAGCATAAACATTTATTAAAATATACGATCATTATCTTACTTTGAAAAATCACAACATTTTCATAAAAATTCATAGAAATTATAGATAAATAATATAAGTAACTTAGGAAATCATATTCTATATCACTCTTATAAATGGAATTACCAATACCATTGAGTTTCATACTCAATTAATTAAAGGGCTATCATGGACCCACCCATACTTAGTTTACAAAAGAACCACCCATCCTTGGTTTATAACAAAACCACCCATACTTTGTTCATAAAGAAACCACCCACCATCATAAAATTCTCAATAATCAAAACATAATCATAACACATGAAATCTTTCATTGTCCAACATTACACTAATAAAAATATTCTTTTTCACCCATAAAAAACATTTATATATATTGAAATATCCATTCCATTTTAAATTTTATTTAGAAAATAACCTGAACATAGGGAATGAGGGTTTTTATTTGAAAAAACTTGGAATCCTATAAAGTAATTAAAATATTAAATAATAGTTACATATGATGGAAAATTTATTATCACTATATACGTTAAAATAGAACATTCCTTTTGTTTTTTGTAAAGAAAGTCAAGATGTTCTGTAAAAAGATTCCTTTTGAAAACATTATAAATAAAGTAAAAATATTCATAAAATTTACTTTATAAATAATTTATTTCCATATAAATACATCCATAAAATAATTAAAAATACAGACATAGAATAAAAATTGTTGGAACGGAAAATTTAAAAGAGGTATTTTTTAAAGAAATTCCCTTAACTCGAGTCTAAATTGTCACATACATTCCTTATATTTATGAATAATAATCTTATGTTAATTATTTACATAATGAATAACCTTTTTCATATTCATTATCCCTTTTGTTTTATTTAATATTATGTTATATATAATTACATAATTAAGTTCACATCAGACATTTTGATGATATTCTGCTCATATGTCAAAAATGATTTTGGTAGGTTGGCTATAGTCAAATAGGTCATTATTTAATCATCTACAAAATAATAATAATGAAATAATTATAATTTTCGAACATAAATTCTATTTCTAAAAAAATCATTAAATATTATTTTAAAAATGTACTATGTTACAATCATGAAGACGATTGGCCGTACGTACACATGAGTAAAATTTTAATTTTCAAAGATCATTATAGAAAGAAGGTAATCATTATTTTGTATTTCTATAATGATAAAAATATCATAAATACCATTTTATTTTTTTAAATATACTTATATATATCATCCATGTGATGCAGTAGGGAAGAATGAATCACACTACTTCATGAAGGTGGTCTCTACACGTATGTATGGACGACATTATCATTTTTTAGTGAATGGAAATGTAAGAAATTAAATAATATATTATATTTTCATAATGATAAATATGTCATTAATATAATATATATACAGTAAATCCATCATTATAACCAGCTGTGAGAGGTAGTGATGGAAAAAAATTACACCGGTTCACGAGACAGTAGTCTATTATACACATGATAGATGGTTTTGTTTCCCATTTGATGGAAGAGAATATTTATATAAGTAAAAAAATCAACATAATAACATATAAGCATATATAAGATACTGGTATTATTATTTAATCATGGTTGAAGAAGTTTTTAAGGAGGTTGAAGAAGAAATAAACAAAAAATTATTGATTTAGAACTATATCTCTTCTTCAGAAAACCTCTTATTGTTTAAACCAAAATCATTGATTGGATGTTTTTATGATAAAAAATTTAATTTAAGACATGGGGAGGTATATACAGAAGATATTTTGGTAGGAATTGGCTGATCCATTTTTTTATGTGGGAAGAAAAGAGGAGAGGAGGTTCCCTTTTATAAGAGTGGGGAGATGAACTCTTGGAATTTCTTAAAGTATTAAACTAATATAAATCAATTTATATATTCAAATGGATAAAAATTGATAACATTAGAATATAATATGAGTTTTATTTTAAGTCATCACATATAATAAAAATTGGACAAGTTTATTGTAAGGACACGACCATAAGAATTACATATTCTAGTGTCTTTAAACTAGAATGAACTTACAACCTCATGGATCATTTTGGTTTAGAGTTTTAGAGAATTAGATAAAAAATAATAAATAAAAAATCATATATTAAAAAGTAGAAAATTCTATTCATTATCCATTTTTTACATAATAATACTCTTTTAAAATGAAACATGTTTACCTTTCATGAAAAACATCATGAATTTCAACTTAAATTATTCTTTGTTCATACCCATTCTTAAACCCTATGATTTTTTAAAACTTTGGATGATAAAAAAATCTTATTAGGGTAAATAAAAATAAATAAATAAACTATCAGTCTTTTAATACTTATAAAAACTTTCTTTTTTCAAAATAAACTATGTACTCAAAATAAAAATTTTCTTACTTAATAAATCACCCTTTTCTGCACAAAAGTATCTATAAAGAATTTCATTATAAATATTAATAGAAAAATAAAAACCATAAAGGTTTAATTTAAAACATTATAAACTAATGAAAATATTTTCAAAAAGTTATACTTTTCACCCTTAAAAATTAATATATACATTCCTTTGAATATAAACTCAATAACTTACTTTGTGAAGACATGATATTTACATAAAATCATAGAAATAATATATAAATTATATGGGTAACTTGGGGAATAATTTTTTTATCATACTTACTTATGGAGTTACTTTCATGAATACACATGAAATAACCCTCATGGTTATACTTTAAATAACCATCACTGTTATACTTGGAGTAACCATCATAGTTATATTTGGAATAACCATCAAAGTCAACTTCTAAAATAAACATACCCAACAAAATGGAAGGATATAATAAGCCCACCCAAGTTTGTTTTACAATTAAATCACTTTATATTATAAAAAATTCCCAATAACTATAACATAATCATAAAATGTGAATATTTTAATCCTAAAAACATTCATTGAGGAAAAGAACTTATTTTAAAATAAAATTATACACATATAAAGGAAAAAAATTTATTTTAAAGTAAAACTATAACATTATAAAGGAATATTCAAAGTAAATATTATTCAGGAATATAGAAAAATATTCTCATGACTTATATGTTAAAAAAAAATTCCCTCCATATTTTTTAGAAAAGTTACAAAGTACCTCTTTTGTAAAATGACATAAAGTTTACTTTGAAACCATTTATTGAAAATTAAAAAAAATATAAAAAAGGTATTTAAAAAATTGTATAATAATATTAATAACATTATTATTTTTTTAAAATAATCATATGGAAATAGAAGAAAAAGGATATTTTTAGGGGAAAATTTAAAAGATAATTTTAAAAGAAAGTTACTTACATCGAGTCTGTTTCATCATGCATGTAATTTATAATACTAAATATATTTTTTAATTTTATAATTTATTAAAAACCTTTTTAAAGTTAATTATTCCTTTTATATCACTTATTACCAAGTTATATACAATTAAATTCACTTCGAGCATTTAGAGAATATTTGGTACTTATGTCTAAAATATCTTTGGTAATTTGACTATGGAAATATAAGTAATTATTCCACCATATCCATAATAATAATATTTAAATAATAATTTTTTTATATATAAATTATACTTTTAAATTCAAACATTAAATATGGTTATGAAAAATGAACTACGTTATAATCATGAAGATGTTAGGCTGTATGTACGCATGAGTAATGTTTCCATTTTTCAAAGATCTTTATGTAAAGAAGGTAAGTATCATTTTATATTTTAATAATTAAAATAATATCATAATTATAATATTTATTCTTTTAATATAATTATATATATCACCCATGTGACGTGGTGATGAAAAAATAATCACATCGCTTTATAGAGGTGGTAGCCAACATGGACACACATGCGATATTATCATTTTCAGTGAATATAAAGGTAAGAAGGTAAATGATATATTATCCATTTATAATGATAAGTATACAATTAATATCATATATAAACATTAATTCTATCATTATAATACAATATTTAGATATGGTGATGGAAAATGAATTATATCAGTTCACAAGGTGGTAGTTGGCCGTACACATGAACGATGAATTGTTTTCCAATTTGATAGAAGTGGATGTGGATATATATAATTGAACTAACATAATTAAATATTAATATATTTAGGGTAATGTATTTATTATTTTTATAATGATTTAAGAAGGTTTTATGGATGTGGAAGTAGAAACAAAACTAAAACATGAAATTAAAACTGTACCTTTTCTTTGGAAAACTTCCTTTTCTTAACGCCTCAAGACCTCTAAGATTAGTATTATTCAAAAATAATACCTCTATAATAAAAGTATTTTTTATGAAATTATTTTAGTAGTTATTGGATGAAAAAATTGATTTTTAATTATGAAATATTGAGAATAAGTGGTTCCCTTTTATAAGAGAAGGGAGGGGCACCCTTGGAATTTTTCAAAATATGAAAATATAAAAAAAATATTCTAGAGAAAAATGATTTTAAATGGACTATAAATGAATAGGGGGTGAACAGTTATACCATATATTATCCCATTTATTATTATTTAATATTTTTATCATTTTTAAATATTTTTTAAATTATTAATCACATAAATATCATTATTGTCAATTTTGATACTATTCATTACTTTGAATTTAAAAACATAAAAAAACAAGTAAAATTTTAAAAAAATTATTATATTTAAAAAATGTAATGTTAATCTATAAAATTATTTTATCACCTTAAATATATCAAATTTTATTTATTTTAATATTTTTAATATCATTTATTTGTTTTTATATTAATTGAATAATTACTACATCAACGTTGTGCAAGTATTTAAGGTAATTATTTATTCCCTAAAAAATAAAAATAAATCACTATGATGAAGATAATTATTTTATATTTAAAAATTATTTTTATAGTTGAATTTATCTTCTAGACAATACTATTTTAAAAATATTAAACTTATTAAAAACACGAGTGTGACCTGTTTAACATTTCTTTAAATAAAACACTATAAATGTCATAATCTTATACAAGCAGCCCCAAAATCTCATCAATTATAAAATTTTATTATTTTGGTAGATATATACTCATATAATTATATTTATATAAGTGTTTATGTCATTTAATAGTTTTTATTATTTTATTTTTAACATAAATTACCCGATTTACCATTTACTGTGGTAAAAACATTACTAAGGTTACTATTTATATTGTAAAAAAAAAGGTTACTATTAACTAAATTTGGAACCAATGATTTAAAATATTCAATATATTTTTATTAAAAACACATAATTTTAAGAATTTAATTCAAAATTAAATCAGCAAAACGCAACGAAAAATTATTTTTTGAAAAAATCCCTTTTTAAATATAAAATGTTTTTATAATAAATTCTAGTATAAAATCTATTTTAAAAACCATAATTAGATTATTTTATATCAAAATTAACTAATGAAAATTTAAAACTAATCCAAAAAATAATTTTACATTGTAAAATTTTTAAAATAAAATACATTTTTTAATAAAAATCAGTATATTTCACTATTCCTTAAAAAATAAATATTTTTAAAAAATTATAAAAAATTAATCATAAGATAAATTTGAAATCCTAAATTCAAAAATTAATTATTTTTTTAAAATAATTTTTTTAAAATTTCTTAAAAATAATTATATTAATCATCCATAAACCATAATAAAAACCATTTCTGAAGAAAACATATTTTTTGAAGAACAAAATGAATTTAATAAAAATATAGTACTTATTTAAAAATAATTAATAACTATATTATAAATTAGTAGGACCATTATGTATATATATATATATATATTTAAAATTTGGGGCTGAATCCTCTTTTTATTATGAAATCCATGATCACTTTCAATATGGGTAGAGGGAGACCCACTACACAGCCCATAGGCCCAAGGCCAAGTGGTCTAAGAATATGACCTGAAGACCCAGTTCAATGTCATGCCTACATGATCATGTCTGAATCACCAAGTCTACATCATGAACCATTATATAATGGATAGGTTATAATAGTCACATTTTAATAATAATATTTCTTTATTCATTTAAGAACGGTGTTACCTATCTTGTATGCTATCGAATATAAAAAAAGTAAGTATAAAGGTCATATAAAGTAACCCATACTAGGTTTGTAAGTAGGATAAAATAAGTGGGAAGTGAAAATGTGGATATAAAAGAGAAAACTAACCCCTAAGGACTGATAGAGAGTGATAAAGAATATGGTCATGTTAAAGTTAACCATCACAATATCATAAATCCGTGATGGGTTAAAAGACCATTGATTTATCAATAAGAATATTAAATAGATAACATTTTTATTTCAAGATCCTTTTCCTAGAGTTAATGAATTCCATTTACATCTATATTAAGAACATTGGGAAATAGACATACTTAACATGTATAATTTTATCCATTAATCAATTTTCACCACAATATCATATTTTTCTCCAAATAATGAGTATTCAAGATGATTTTTACGCCTGAAGAATCAGAATAAACTTATACAAATAATAAAATACAAAAAATAATAACTATATATTTCTAATGTCTTTAGGAATTAACAAAAACAAAAATGGTTAAAATAAGATAAGACAATTCTCTAAAAAAATATACCTTTATATGATGAAAAACTAATTTAATATCCAAAATTCAATAGTAACACCCGAAGTTTAACATAGATCATTCAAATAATAACTACCCTTAAAATTACTCAAAAATATTATAAAATAATATTTAAACCCAAAAATAAAAAAGGATTTTATCAAATAGTCTTAAAAGATAAATTTTATCATTTATTTCTAAATAACATAAATCACTCTTAATGTATTATACCAATAAATTAATTTCCTAAATCACATAATCTCCAAGATATTATAATAATTTCTATAAATAACCTGAATCAATATAAATAGAAAATAAAATCATATATTATTCTAAAATATAATTAAAAATTTTATTTCTTAAATAAATTTCCACATTATTTTATTTACATTAATTATATAGGGTTCCCCAAATAGTGAATGTATTTTAAAATAAAATCAATTACTTAACACCAAATCATTTTCCAATCACATTGGTATCTATTTGATAAAACATATATTTCCAAAATTAACTTAATGTTTATACATTATATATTTTAACAAAAATGAAAATTTCATACTAAATGATACTTCACATTGGCTAGTGGTAGGATGCATCCTTGTCGCCCTTCATTTGTGAGTTCAAACCTCATGAACTTATCGGATGTGATGGGTTGTCAACTAACTACCAGGTTATCTTTTTTTATAAAAGTTTATTAATATTATCCTTATAAGGTTCTCATAAATATGATAAAATCCTCAAAATAACCTTAATATATTCATCAATATATAAATTTTTAACTTAAAATATAATATCATACTCTTCATTTTTCATCCAAATATGTAATAACCCATAATTACCTCAAAAATAAATGTATCCAAAAATATCATTAGTCACCTTAAATTTTCATAAAATAAATCCTAAAAATGGGTTTCTAAGACATTTAACTTCTATTAAACCTTAAAATTATAAACCCATGATGGTATCCATAACTCTTAATAACACCTCACATGAAAACATCATAATCCCCCAAGTTGTCTAAACCCTCTATTGATACCAACTTCACGGACTCAAACTTAATCATTACATATTCTAGTGTATTTGAACTAGAATTAACTTAAAATACCTAGGATATTTTTTGGTTTAGAGTTGTATAGAATTAGTTCATAACTTATACGTAAAAACTAATATATTAAAAAGTATAAACTTCTACATAGTATGCATTTTTCCCATAATATATAACTTTTAAAAAGAAACATGATTTCTTTTCATGAAAAATTTCACAACTTTAAACTTGAATTATTATTTATTTATACCCATATTTAAAACTTGTGAATTTTTTTTATAAACTTGGAATGAGCACCAAAATCTCAGTAAGGTACATAAAAAGAAATAAAGAAACCGTTATTCCATGAATACTTATAAAAATTTTAATTTTTAAAAATAAAATTTGTGCTCAAAATAAAAGGTTTCTTAATAAAGAAATGAATTTCTTATGCCCAAAAGTCTCTATAAAACATTTCATTATAAATATTAATGTAAAAAATAAAACCCATAGTGGTTTCATTTAAAATATGATAAACACATGAAAACATTTTCAGAAAATAAAAAATTTCACCCCTAAAATGTAACATATACATTCCTTTCAATATAAAATCAATAAATTACTTTTTTAAGAGATGATATTTTTATAAAAAACATATCAAGAATAAATAAATCATATAGGTAACTTGTGGAATCATTTCTTTATCATACTTACTTATGTAGTAACCCTCATGGTGACAAATAAAATAACCCTCATGATTATACTTGAAATAACCCTCACAGTTAAACTTGGAGTAATCATCGTAGTTAAATTTATAATAACCATAATGGTAAACTTAAAACATAAACATACCCAATTAATTGGAGGTCTATAATGGACCCACCCAACATTAGTTTATAATTAAACCACCCGATATCATAAACAATTCCCAAGAACCATAGAAAAATCATAAAACATGAATAATTGTATCATAAAAACATTTCTTGAGGAAAAGCACTTATTTAAAAGGAAAAATTCACAAATACAAATGAAAAAAATTTATTTTAAAACAACCATGTAAAATTTTGAATTAATCTTAAATGAAAAGATTATTCATGAAGTTAGTAAAATCCACTCCTGCCGAATATGTTAAAAAAATGTTCCTTATGTATTTTTATTGGAAAATTCGAAGAGTACCTCTTTTGGAAAACAACAAAAATATTTCATTCAAATATTTTTGTAAAAAGTAAAATAAGAGAAAAATGAATTTAAAAAATCATATAATAATAATAATAAAATTATTTAAATCACTTTTAGAAAACAATCATATGGATATGGAAGAAAAATAGTGTCTTAAGGGAAACTTTAAAGATAATTTTTAAAATAAAGTCCCTTACCTCGAGTCTATTTCATCATTTATGTACTTTATATTCCTAAATAATAAACTTTTTTTTAAATTTTTACCTTCTTAAGAACCATTTTCCAGATCATTATTGATTTTATGTCACTTGTTATATGAAATTAAATTCATATCGGGGTTTTTGACAATATTCGATACTTAAGCCCAAAATGTTTAATGGTCATTATTCCACCATATTCAGAATAGTAATTATAAAATAATTATAATTTTTATATATAAATTATACTTTTAAATCCACCCATTAAATATGGTTAAATATGATAAGGTACATTACAATCATGGAGATGTTAGGTCATATGTACACATGATTAATATTTCCATTTTTCAATGATCATTATGGAAAGAGGGTAAGTATCATTTTATCTTTATAGCATAATATTAATATATTAATTATAATATTAATTCTTTAAATATATTTATATATATCATCCATTTTATTTGGTGATGAAAAATGAATCAAATCACTCTCTGGAGGTGGTAGTCTACACATACGCACAAATGACATTATCATTTTTCAGTAAATATAAAGGTAATGAGGTAAATGATATATTATCCATTTATAATGATAAATATATGATGAATATCATATATTAATATTAATTTGATCATTATAATCCAGTATTGAGAGATGATCGTAGAAAATAAATTACATCGGTTTACAAGGTGATAGTCCACCGTACACACGAACGATGAATTCTTTTCACCTTTGAAGAAAGTGGAGATGGATATAGGTCATGCCACTAAAATAATAACATTTAAGTATATTTATTATAATTTAGTTATTATTTTATCATGGTTGAATAAGGTTTTATTTTTTTTAAGAAGAAACAAAACTAAAACATGCAAATAAAAACTATACCTTTTCTTTGGAAAACTTACATTGTTTAACTCCATAAGGCCTCTAAGATTGGTTTTATACCTAAACCAAGACCTCTAAAATGAGGGGAGGGATTATATGAAAGTATTTTGGTAGGTAATGGATAAAAAAAATGAGGTTTTAAGTGTGAATTATTGAGAAGAAGATATTCCCTTTTATAAGAGAGGGGAGAGACACTCTTGAAATTTCTCAAAAATATTAAAATTTAAAAAGACTATTCTAGAGAAAAATGCTTTCAAATGTAATATAAATGAATATGGGAAGAAATTTTAGACCACATATTGTCCCATTTTTATAATTTAACATTTTTTTCATCTTTAAATAATTTAATAAAATATTAATCCTATAAAATATCATTATTCTTTATTTTGACACAATTCATTACTTTGAATTTAAAAACATAAAAAAAAAACAATTAAAATTAATTTTTTTTATTATATTATAATAATGTAATTTTTATCTATATAATATTTAGATCATCTTAAATATCTAAAATTATATTTATTTTAATATTTCTAATATCAATTATTTGATTTCTAAATTAATTTAATAATTACCTTATCAACGTTGTGTAAACATTTAAGGTAATTATTTATTACCTAAAAATTAAAAATAAATTATCATGATGAATATATTTATTTTATATTTTAAAATAATATTATATTCGAACATATACTTAGGATAACACTATTTTAAAAGTATTACACTTATTGAAAATAAGAGTGTGTCATGTTTGACATTTCTTTAAATAAAATACTTTAAAGGTCATAATCTTATAAAAGTGACCATAAAAGTTAATAAATTAGAACCTTGGATTATTATGTTCATGATAAAATAATACAATAATATTTAGGTAAATGATTGGGTTATTTAATAATTTTTATCATTTTATTTGTAACCTAAATTACCCGATTTACCCGTTATTATGGTAATAAAAATTATGAAGGTTACTATTCATATTTTTAAAAAATAAAAGGGTCCTATATACTAAATTTGGACCCACTAATTCAAAATATTTAATCCATTTTTCAAATTTCAAAACATATAATTTGTAAAATATAATTTAAAATTAAACCAGAAAAACCCAACGAAAAACAATTTTTCGAAAAAATTGTCTTTTAAATATAAAACGTTTTTATAATAAATTAAAGCATAAAATAAATTTTAAAAATAATCATTGGATTATTTTAAATCAAAATTAACTAATAAAAATTTAAAAATAATCCAAAATATAGTTTTACCTTATAAAAACTTTAAAATAACATACAGTTTTTAATAAAAACCATTATTTTTTACTATTCCTTGAAAAATAAATATTTTCAGAAAATCATAAAAAATTCATATTAAGATAATTTTAAAATCATAAATTCAAAAATTAAATTAATTTTTTAAAATATATTTTGTAAAATTCCCAGAAATTAATTATAATAATCACACATAAACAACAATAAAAATTATTTTTGAAGAAAACATATTTTTTGAAGAATAAAATGACATCACTAAAAATTTAGCACTTATTTTAAAAGTATTAATTAATATATTATAAATGAGTAATAACATTATATAGTTCATAATGTGGTTAATACTATTCATTATCTTTAATTTAACAGTGAAGTTATAACGATCACATTTAAATAATAATATTTCTTTGTTCATTTATGCTCAACGTTGCGTATCTTATATGTAATCAAACATAGTATTTATTTTTTAAAATACCAAGATGTTAAATTTATGAGATTATTTCGCCATTATCTTTTTTTACTCATGTCAACTCTGTTTGAAAAATACTGCGGTAACAAAGTTTTTATTATTTAGGGGTCAATATAGTTACTATAAACAGAGAATTGGTCTATGAATGGACCATATTTGATATTTTTAAACAGATAATAATTACTTGTAATAATATAGAATTTTTATTAATTTAAATAATTTAATAAAATATCATTTATTATAAACTCACATTATTGCCAATTTTGACACTATTCATTTAATTTGACTTTAAAAACATAAAGGAAAAGATGGAATTTGAATATAAAACTTTCACACAAAAAAAGTTTCTATTATTAACTAAAAAATTTGTATAACACAATAATTAATCAACTTTATTTTTCTTTTAGTATTTTTTAAGTCATTTATTTTATTTTTATATTAATTTGAATAAACACTATGTTAGCATTACATAAGCATTTAAGGTAATTATATAATTACTAAAAAATATAAATAAAGTACCCACATGAAAATATTTCCATTATTATCAAAATGAACCTTAATATTCATTTAAAACTTTCTTTAATCCCTACGTGAACACATAAGAAAATTTTAAAAGTAAGTAATATTTTGTTATTTTCTTTACTTAAAACATTATATATGTCACTTTCATTGAAATTTGTTCCATAAACAAATAAAAATTGACCCTAAGTTGACAAGGGTCAAAATAAATTCATACAATAATATTGAAGATGATAATTGATGGCCTTATCACTTAGTTTTAACCTAAGTTAACCCGATTTAGCCTTTTACAAATATGTTTTTTTACATTTTTTACTATTCATTACGAAAAAACTAATTTGAACTTATTAAAAAATATTAATTATGATAATTAAAAATATAAAATCCATTTTACCATATTAAATATCTATAAGTGTTATAAATTCATTTTATAATAATCCCTCAAAGTGCGACATAGATTGGATTTTCCAAAAAATAATTTTTTTCAAGAAATAGATGATCTTATATTAAATAAATGGATTAAAATCATAATTATATGAATTTAAATTCATATATATATATATATAATATACATTTTATTTAAATATTTTCTTATTAGAGGTTATTTTAATATTGAATTGGATAAAATTTATGTACTTAAAAACAATGTTTTAAGTATAAAAATAAACTTATACCAAAATCAAGAAAATTTATAATTCAAAATAAATTAGTTTGATTATTATAAATATAATGGTTCATATTTTAATTTAATACCAAATCCAAAATATAATGGTACTTTTAAAATTCATGATTTAATGAAAATAAATGATAGTATTTGAAAAATTGGTAGTTTTCACTATTTATTAGAAAATCAACCATTTAATAAAAATATAAAGATTTCACCCTATGTTAGTTTTGATATAATAATTTAAAAAATGATATCCTATTTATCAAATAATATTTCTAAAATTTTCTAGAAATTAATTATAAGATTTTCTCACAAAAAGCAATAAAATCCATTTTTGAAGAAAACATATTTCAGAAGAATAAAATGAATTTACTAAAATTTGAGTGATTATTTACTAAGAATTTATCCATAAATTTATATTGAGTAAGTAATTTTTATATTTAATAAATTAGTTATTCATATTCATACCCACCAATTTAACAACTAGTTTATAATGGTCTTATTTAAATAATAATATTTAATGGTTCATTTAGGCTCGATGTTGTGTGTCGAAAATGATATCTAACATTATTTTAAAAAAATTAGGGGTATTTAACCAATAGAAACTGATACCATCAAGAACCATCATGCACCACCAAGAATCAACTCCACATAAAGTAATCTCACTCCACATCTACATAGATCATCACTAAATTGTGCATTGTTTTCACAAACACAACATGTGTTGGAATTAGTCCATACAACAGTGAGTATAAAAATAACCAGTAGAAATCCATGAAAATTAAAATTAAAATATATAATAATAGGTTATATAGAATCTCTATAACAAGAGATAAACTGAAAGGAAAGTAAAACCTAAATATGATTTATAGGTATAAAAATCAGGGGAATAGGGAAATCCTTTTCATCATAGCTTAGCATCAATTCATAAATCAGTATCATAAGATATCACATATCATTTGAAAACATAGACTCTTTAGAATATCATAATATCAAAAAGTCCAATTCAATAACCTAATTTAAAGTCACAACTCTATGGTGATAAAGGGTATCAGAAAAATCCCCAAATCACCATAGTACATCTCAAAAAAGTATCACATGTTAAAGGAATCGATGAATCTAATATATTCCATAATTCTAAAAAAACAAAACCTTCTAATTACTATGCCACCATATGAATAGTAATGTAGGACTATATATCATTAAAGAAAAGTGCATTGATTGAGGTCATGTTATCCCCTACTAAAAATGTTTCCATGACATATATGATAAAACTAATTGCACGATTGAAGGATTGTTACCCAATACATGTGGGAGTACTTGAAATCCATATAATAAGATTCTATCCACCACACCATATCTCTCAAATTATAATAGGGGATCCATATAGTGACCCTATCCTTTTTCACATATTATTACACAATTAACCAATAATTACAAGCCAAGGATCATAAAGTCTAGTGTCTTTGGAAGATTAGGTACATAATTAAACCCCATGAAACCCAAATTAAAAAAATATTTTATTTAATCACCATAATAAGCTCCTAAATTCCATTGAGATCCTATATCTTCATAGTATAACTTGGGGAATACATGAACAAAGGGATGTGCTAAAGATCCCTATAAGGGAGTAAGCATAAGAATAAAACATAGCACATGGGTTAGAAAGGATAACATGATGACATAAAAGGCATGTAACATGGATAAACATAAATAATAATTACATGTATAATATTGGAACATATAATCATGTATTTATAGGAATATGGAAACAATATATAACATGACATAAACATGAGTCAAGAAAAACTACCAAGACTATATAACATGGTGGACAAAGTCCCATAAAGGAATCATGTTCACTCTTTGTCCCAACATCACATCTCATGAGACTAAAAATTACCCAATGAATTGGATCTCTATATAGTCACAACAATCATAACATGTTCATGAATATGTGCGCCACATGAAGAATAAACTTAAGGGTTACACATTGAAAAAATAGGTATTATAATCATGTTACAAGGCATAAAAAATAAGCATATCATAAATGTTTCCATGAAATAATTGATTAAAAACATTCATAGAAATTTATAAGAGAAAATAGGCATGGATAATGATAATTTATTTCCAATTTAAGGTAGAAAATCTAAAATGAGTGTTTTAGAAACTTTAGAAATGAAACAATTTTGTGCAGTTTAAGGAAAATATTAAAGAGGATTTAAAGAAAAAAAGGCATATTTGTTTTCATAAAAATAAAAATAAACCGATATATGTTTTCATGATAAAATTATTGATTTTATAAAAATAATAGTGTCTTAAAACAAATTATGGAGTGCACTTGGAAGCATGTAATAAATCGAGAACTTACCTTGAATCTGGATTGCTTATCAGAAAGAATTGAAAAGGGAATCTTTCTAAAACACATATTACCCCATCAAAGAGGGATGATATTATATGTATACATAATTTTGGATCATATACACATAATTTATAATAATTATATAAAAATAAACAAGTATTAAATTTGGGTAAATAGATATAAAGAGTAACCCGAAGGAAAAATGGAGGTTCAGTTAGAATCCTTTACCTTATGTCCAAAACAGTTCTGCACTTGATATTAATGTCCTGTATAATAAAATTAAATCCATTAATTTATTAATTAAAAAACTTTTCTACATGTAATTGATTTAATAATTTTTATTAATTTCATTTATGACCTTTTTTATGAGTTATAGTGTTTAATTTCATCCTTTGGGAGTACTCATTTTCTTAGTTTTCATAATCAGTTCACTTGTATAAAAGTACAAAAGTTAATATAAAATGGAAATAGAAATACAGAATTGAAGTTATTAGTTATTAATAAACATCCATAAGGTTAAATGGTTATATACTCAATTAGGTTATTTTGTGTGAGGATGAATCATTATATAAGATGTTAGTGATAATTGTTTGGATTATTTTGTGCGGTTTTCACTCACAACGAGCTTGTTTTGTTTTATTATTTAACATCATGTGTATATAATTATTTCAGAACATTAAATAGGCTGTAATACATATATTATTAATTTTTTAATCATAAAAATGGTTTTATGACCAGACTTTATGGCGTTAATGTAAAATTAAAATTTGTTGTCCTTGATGGTGATAAATTAACACCTCGAAAATAATTTTTTCATTTTTAGAATAAAAGGGAGAGGATATGGGTTTAATGATGGATTATTACATTAGAATAATAAAATTAAAGTATATATAAGTTAATGTTGTTATCATACCATTTAGATTAGGGTAGGTGAGGAGAGAATAAGAAAAGAACTTGAAAAGAAATAAAAATAAAAGGTGGAGAGCAACTATCAGGATGCAGATGCACGGGAAGCCTAGCCAGATGGTCATGCAAAGGTGGAGATCTACTATTAGGATGCAGATGCTGGGGAGGGGCAGTTCCTTGTAGATAGTCTGGTTTAATTTCCTAAGGCCTTCGGGTCATGTGATCTTCTAATCCTACAGGCCATGTAATCTCTGAGCCTACGAGCCTTGTAAGGGTTCCCTGTCATCCCTTGAAAGGGGGGTTATCAAAAATAAATAAAAATGAAGGCCTTCAGGCCATTCAGGCAAGGAAAGAGGAATTTACCTCTTGAATTTATCGTCAATGAAAACCTCATAAGGAAAAAGTTTTTGGTATTTTAATGAGACCAAGAGATAATATAAATGGGGTAGAGTATTGGGAATATTATTGGTTATAATTTAGATAAGTATCAAAATTTATGAGGTGTGAGGTGAAGAGGTGGTGAGGGGTGATATTTATAGTAGAGGAGAGGGGTGCTTTCTCATTATTTTAACCATTAGTTTATTATTTTGGCTCAAGATATGAAATAATGTTGATTATTGTGAGTAAATACAGTAACTAGTTCATGTGAGTTTGAAATAATGGTAGTTATCTTAGCCTTACATCAATAATGACAAAAAAATTCATGTATTTAGCATTTATCGAAAATTATCATATTTTACTATTCACAAAATTTCAAGTATTTCAGAAAAATCTAAAAAATTCACCCTGACCATTTTTCAACTTTCAAGATTAAAAAATAAACTCTATTTTATAAAAATAATTTTTTAAATATGTGAAATTAATTTTTTAATTAAAATCATCATTTACTTGGAAAATACCGATTTTAATATTATAACTGATTTTGTAACACTTTAAAAAATTAATTAAAGTCTCATAAAATTATATTATAATCATAAGATAACAAAATATTAATTTATGAATACATTTTATGAAAGTACGTTTTCTTTTATATTATTAAATTAATTATAAAATTGTAATTAACTATTTATGACTTTTAAAAATATCATTACTTAATAAATAATATTTAATTTTTTTACTTATACTATGATATTATTATATCATATTTTCAATTATAAGATTCTTAAATTTTATTTATAATTTCTTAGGTGAGGTTACTTTTAATTTTACCATTTTACTATTCATAAGGGTCATATTACTATTCCTAAGGTCAAGTTACTATTTCATTGGTATAGGTTGCTTAGCTTCTAGAAATTACTAATATTTAATTCATTATTCACTTATAAATTTTTTATTGTGTTCTATATTTGATTTTATGTGATTTATACCATTATAAAAAAGGAATTTCCATTGATAGAATTCAGGGTCGTTACATTCTTCCCTCTTAATAAAATTATCCCTTAAAATTTCATTTTACAAACTATAGTGAAAATAAGTGAGGGTACTTCTCCTTAATCACCTCCTCCTGTTCCCATGATTCCCCTTAATACTTATGGTTCTGCCATAATACTTTGACCAAGTGAGTAGTCTTGTTGTGTAGAAATTTATCTCTATAGTCTAAGATCTTCACTGGCTTCTCCTCACAAGAGAGATCATTATCCAATTGTATAACCTATGAATTTAGTACATATGAGGGATTTGGTATGTACTTCCTTATGACGGATACATGGATTACATCATGTACTTGAGACATAGTATGTGAAAGTTCTAGTCGATAGGCCATGAATCCAATACGATCAAGAATCTCGAAGGGGCTAATGTACCTGAGTCATAACTTTCCTCTCTTCCCAAATATCATGATCCTCTTCCATGGAGATATATAGAAGAATACCATATCTCATACCTTAAACTAAATATCCCATCAATGATTGTCTGTATAGCTCTTTTATTGACTTTGGGATTTCTTAATGTGCATTTGAATGGTTTTCTCCTTTTACACTATTTTTCAACCATTTCTGGTCTTAGCATCTTATGCTCACTAACTTCATCCCAGTACGCCAGTTTTCTACATATTTTCCTATAGAGGGATTAATATGGATCCATTTGGATCCTCAAGTGGAAACTATTGCTAAAAGAGAACTCAAATAGAGTAAGATATTGGCCCCATCATTCTTTGAATTCCATAGAACATGCTATTAACATCTCTTCCAGTGTATGAATAGTTCACTCAGACTGGCCATCAGTTTTAAGATGATAGGCCCTACTAAATTTCAGATCAATTATTATAGCATGTTGGAGACTTTTTTAAAACTTAGAGGTGAATCTTGGATCTCAGTCGGATATAATCGATATTGTTACTCCATACAGCCGTAACAATTATTTGATGTATATCCCTTCAAGTTGATCCAGTGAGAAGTCCTATCGAATTATGATAAAGTGAGATGTCTTTTTTAACATGATCCAAAACAACCCATATATCATTGTTTCCTCTGGATGTCTTTAGAAGTCTAGTGAAAAAGTCCAGGGTGATGTTTTCTCACTTCCATGTTGGTATGGATAATGGTTGCATCATCCCCTTAGAATTTTTCCTTTCATCCTTCACTTATTGACAAACAAGGAACTTTGATGTATATTCAGTGATCTCCTTCTTCATATTGTCCCACCAATAGTGCTCTTGGAGATCTCGATACATCTTCGTGCTCCCTGGGTGAATATAGAAGGTTGAAATATGTGCTTTATTTAGAATCGATTTCTTTATATATGGATTTAATGGTAAAAAAATTCATGAACCAAATCTTACGACTCTATCCCCATTGATCTTGAACTTGGAGGATTACTCATTTCTGATAGTTTCCACCCTTTTCTAAATTTCCACATCATTCCTGTGAGAATCCTTTATTTTCTCTATATGGTATGGTTGAGAAATCATTTGAGAAAGGATTTATGATGTTCCTTCTTTAATTATTACCATGTCCATATTTAAAAATATAATAATATTGGATCATTTTCAATTATTAGAATTAATAAAGATGTAAGATCCTTTCTACTCAGAGCATTTTCCACCTTATTTGCTTTACCAGGATGGTAGATGATTAATAATTCATAATCCTTGATGAGATCTAACCATATTCACTAGAACATATTAAGCTATTTTTTTGGATATATATTTTATTCTATTATGATCAATTTATATCTCACACTTCTCCCCATAAAGATAATCGCACCAAATTTTCAATGCAAAGATCACATCTTCCAACTTCAGATCATGCATGGGATAGTTTTTCTTATGAATTTTCAACTGACTTGAGGTGTACGCCGTCAATTTACCATTTTACATTAGTACAAAAACTAATCCATTCTTTGAAGCATCATTATACACTATAAATAGTTACCGACTTTTCAAAAGTATGATTAGTGGTGTTGTGATTAGCCTCTTCTTCATCTCTTTGAAGAAGCCTTCCTATTCATCGGTCCTAACAAACTTTACCCATTTTCGAGTCATCTTAGTTAGTGGGTTTAAAGATCATGATAATTTATTCAAAAAATCTTGGTAATACATAGCTAGACCAAGGAGACTATAGATCTCCATTAAAAACGTTAGACTATGCCACTCTTCAATTGCCTTTATCTTGGAAGGGTCCATAGATATCCCATTGATAGTGATAAAATGACCCAAGTATGATACTTCCTTCATCCCAAAATCACAATTATTAAACTTTTCATATATCTTCCCCCTTTTCAAAGACTTTAGTATAATATTAAAATGATCCTCATGTTCCTGCTTTCTCTTAGAGTATATCAGGATATCATCAATAAAAACTACCATAAAATTTTCAAGGTAATCTCTAAAGACCCTATTCATTAAATCCATGATGATTTCTGGAGAATTAGTGAGTTCTAAGAGCATCACTATGAACTTATATTTTCCATACCTTGTTTGAAAGGCAGTCTTGGGAATATCTTCCTTCCTAACCTTTAATTGGTGATATCTTGACCAAAGGTCCACCTTAGATAAGTTCTTGGACACATGTAACTGATTGAAAAAGTTATAATCCATGGAAGGGGATACTTTCTTTTTTATATTGAATTTATTGATCACACGATAATCAATGTAGAGGCACATTTATCCATTCTTCCTCTAGATGAAGGGGAATGACACACCCCATGGTGATGAAATTGGGTGTATAAAAACCATGTCCATATTCTCCTATAATTTATTCTTTAGTTATTCCAACACAATAGTGGTTATTCTATAAAGTGTATTTGAAATAGGCAGATATCCAGGAATAAGTTCAATAGATAACTCAACCTCTCAATTAGAAAGAATACTTGGAAACTCTTCTTGAAATACATCAGTGTAATCCCTCATGATGGGCATGTCTTTGAGCATGATTCTTTCCTTTGACTCAATAATTTGAGCTAGATAAAATTTATTATAAGGAAAAAATATCCACACTTGAGATGATAATTATAAAGAAGATTCATCCTCATCCTTACACTTTTATAGAATTGGAGGATACTTAGAGATATGAAAAGTGATATACCTTTCACGAAAGTTGATGTTGGATTTATATAAAGACATACAATCCATTCTCAATATATAATCAAACTCTACCAAAGGAAGTATTACATGATTTTATAGGAGGTTCAATCCACAAACATTATCCTAGGAGGAGTTATATACTTTTATTGCAATAATTTTCCCATTTTTTTCTCACAGATAACTCAACGTCTATATTCTGAGGTGGTCATTGAATAGTTATACTAAACTTGCAAGGTATAAAAGAATACGTAGAAACATAATCAAATATTATATTCATTATTCTTAAATGAATAACCAGAATACCTTTCATCACATCATTGTAAGGTTCCACCTCAGCAGTAGTGATATCATATTCGCTTCTTTATTACCCTGGAGGTTGCAGCTGTTGATTACCTCTAACAACTCTTGTCATAAGGAATTGGATAACATAATTCCCATGTTCCTTGAAGTTCAAACATTACACTATAAGTTGATTGTTTATTTAAACATTACTTTATTATTCCACATTAGTGGGCTTATTCATATTCCTTCAAAAGTAATTAGCTATATACACTTCTCTTATACATTTTAAGAATCTCTTGGTTCCCTTTAAGCAGTTTCCAGGATGCTTCTTCCCACTCTTTTGACATGTGGTATGTTGGGTCTTCTTTCCATTGTGAGATTTATCTATCAATCTAACCACATTAGACTTCATTTTCCTCTTTTTTGTCCTTGGGACCACGAGACCACTGAGAGTCTCCAATATCAATTTCAACCTTAAGTGCACAACATACAATCTCCTCATAGCTATCAAAGAATTTATTTGAAATGTTTTTCTCAAACTTACCTTTAATCCACTAAACAATCAATCCACATTAATTTTGGTGTTCATGAAAAATATAGAGGTGTATATTGAAATACTTGTGATGTTTTCTTCATACACCCTGACCGAGTCATCTTCCTTTTGCTTTAGTTTGAGGAACTATTTTTCTATATTAGGATAGAGGGTTTGGGAAAAATATTTATTGAAAAATATTTTATTGAAATCTTCTCATTCCATGGAATTAATTTCCTCCTTGGACTTTGTGTTCTTGATCAATGTACACCACTGATTAACTTCCCCATTAAAATGATAAACTACCAATATAACCTTCTATTAT
Source organism: Viscum album (assembly GCA_963277665.1). Taxonomy (NCBI): domain Eukaryota; kingdom Viridiplantae; phylum Streptophyta; class Magnoliopsida; order Santalales; family Viscaceae; genus Viscum; species Viscum album. Next base: position 799,779,871 of record OY728164.1, read on the forward strand.
TTTGAGCACTGAAGGATAGAGAATATCTTTTCAATGGTGTTAATCCATTATTCTGCGATGATTGGATCAGAAGATACACTAAACATGGGAGGAATTTGATAAATAAAGGATTCTAACACAACTTGATCTCTCTTTGGAGAAGGTGGGTGTTCCACCAGATTTAAGTTATTATTCATAACTTGATCCAGCCGAGCAAGTACTATCATGAATTTTTGATCACTCATTCCCATCTTATTTAGCATATCATTAGGGAAATCATCACATTGCCTATCAAATTGATTGTTGGAATGTGTTATTATATTTCTATCCACTAACTAAGAAAAATAAAGTACAATTAGGGGACTTGAATACATAAATAATAAGCATAATAAAATGAAACTTTAATTATATAAGGATAAACTTGTATATAAAAAGTATATCCTAACTTTTGAATCCCTAGGTTTCAATCTAGGTTATCCATGATATTCTTCCTAACATATATTATTATGGCCATTTTTTATTCTCTTAATAATGGTTTATAATGAGTTTATGAATTCACCAAAGAATATACACTAGGAGTGTCAAACCAAGTGTGCAGTAAGGCCCATTTTCGTGTACGAGGTTACCCCAAGTTAGGGCCGAAACACCTTGTCTGAGTTTTTACTCTTAGTTACATCTATTCCAAAACTACATCCACTTGTAGTATCCAGAAAGGGATATATTTTATTGATAAAGAAATTAATCTATACTTAGAATAATTTAGGGATATTTTCTTATTCTTAGTATTATCCCTAAGGATTTTTCTAGAGTTTTCTAATCTTAATCCCAAAAATAAATGAACCGTCCTCTAATACCAACTATAGAGACCCTATAAGTTTTTACATATTATTACATAATTAACGAACAATTACAAGCCAAGGATCATAGAGTCTAGTGTATTTGGAGGATTAGGTACATAATTAAACATCATGAAACCCAAAATAATTTTTTTTATTTAATCTCTATAATGATATTCTAAATCCCATTGATCTCATACATATGTATAGGATAACCTACAGAATACATGACCAATGAGATGAGTTAAATATCCCAATAATGGAGTAAGCTATGAATAAAACATAGCACATGGGTTATAAGGCATATTATGATGACATAAAAGGAATGAAATATGAATAAACATAAGGAAGAATAACATGGGAACATATAATCATGACATTATAGAAATGAAGAATGAATATATAACATTACATAAACATGAGTCAAGGAAAACTTCCAAGACTATATAAAATTGTGGAAAAAGTACCATAAAGGAATCGGGTTTACTCACAGTCCCAACATGACTTCTCATGAGACTAAAAATTACCCAATGAATTGGATCACTATCTGGGAATATCCATAATAACATGTTCATGAATATGTGAACAACATGATGAATAAACATAAGGGTTACCCATAGAAAGAAATGGGTATCATAATTATATCACAAGGCATAACAAATGAGCATATCATAAATGTTTCCAAGAAAGAATAGATTCAAAAAATAAATTGAAATTCATATGGGAAAATATCTTGGATCATGATAATTGATTTACAATTGAAGTGGAAACAAGTAAAATCATTGTTTAAGAGACTTTAGAAATGAAACATTTTAGTTTGGTTTAAGAAAAAAGTTAAAGATAATTTGAATCGGAAAAAGAATATTTGTTTTCATAAAACCGAAAATGAACCAAGATATTTTTTCATGATAAAATGAGTGATTTTATAAAAATAATCGTGTCTTAAAATATATTATGGATTTCCCTTGGAAGTGTGTAATAAATCGGGAAGTTCCCTTGAATCAGGCTTGCTTAATGGGAATAATTGAAAAGGGAATATTTCTAAAAAACGTATTACCTCATCATAGAGAGATGATATGATCTAGATAAATGAGTTTGGAACATATAAATATAATTTATAATAATCATATAAAAATAAATAAGCATTACATTAGGGTAAAGAGAAAGAAAGAGTAACCTGAAGGAAAAAATGGTGTTTCGGGTAGAATCCCTTAGCTTATGTCTGAAACTGTTCTGAATTTGATATTAATTTCCTAGATAATAAAATAAAATTAATTAATTAATTAATTAATTAAGAAACTTTTATAAATTTAATTAATTTATTGTAATTTTATTAAATTCATTTATGGACCTTTTTATGAGTTATAGTGTTCAATTTCATCATTTGGGAGTGCTCATTTTCATAGTTTTCATGATTGGTTTGCTTGTATAAGAGTATGAAAGTTCATGTAAAATGGAAATATAAATACATAATTGAATTTATAAGTTATTAATGAAAATAAAAATTTTTAAATGAATACATAGTTTATTTGGTTATTTTGGGTGTGGATAAATCATTATATAAGATGTTAGTGATAATCATTTGGATTATTTTGGGCGGTTTTCAATCACAACAAAGTTATTTGGTTTTATTATTTAGCATCATGTATATATAATGATTATAGAAAATTAAATAGACTATAATAAATATATTATAATTTTTAACTATAAAAATATTTTTACAACCATCCAGAAAGGCGTTAATGTAAAATGAAAACGTATCATCCTTGAAGGCGATAAATTAACACCTCACGAATGACAATTTCATTTTTAGAATAAAAGGGAGAGGGGAGGGGTTTAATAATTTATTATCAATTATAATAATAAAATTTAAACATATTTAATGTAATGGAGTTATCATATCATTTTTAGGGGAGGTTATGAGAGAATAAGAAGATAACTTGAAAAGAAATTAAAAGAAAAGGAAATAAGAATTTACCTCTTGAATTTCTCCTCCTTGAAAACCTCTCTAGGGAAAAGGTTATAATATTTTGATGAGAAAAATAGATATTAGACATGGGGGAGTGAATTGGGAACAATATTGGGAATAATTTTGACAAGGATAAAAGCTTGGAAGGTGTGAGGTGAATAGGTAGTAAGGGGTGGTATTTATAGTGGAGGAGATGAGTGTTTTATAATTATTTTAATCATCAGTTTATTATTTTGGATCAAGAAAAGTAATATTATTGATTATTGTGAATAAATACAGTAACCATTGCATGTGAGTTCAAACTAATTGTTCTTAAGTCATCCTTATTCCAATAATGACGAAAAAATTCTTGTATTTATCATTTATCCAAAATTATCATATTTTACTATTCACAAAAAAGTCAAGTATTTTAGAAAAATCACCAAAATTCCATGTAACAATTTTTTGATGTGTAGAATTTGAAAATGAAATCAATTTTATGAAAATAATTTTATAAATATGATAAAATTATTTTTTAATTAAAATCATCATTTACTTGGAAAATACCAATTTTAAGATTATAAATGACTTTGTAACACTTTGAAAAATTAATTAAGGTCTTATAAAATTATCTTATAATCATAAGATAACAAAATATTAATTTATGAATAAATTTTATGAAAATAAAATTTCTTCTAAATTATTAAATTAATCATAAAATTATGATTAAAAATTTATGACTTGTAGAAATACCAACACTTAATTAATAATGTTTAAAACATTTATTTACTTATACTATGATATAATTATATCATATCTTTATTTATAAGATGAATAAATTTTATTTATACTTTCATGGTTTAGGTGACTATTCATTTGTCTAGTTTACTATTCATAAGGTTCATATTACTATTCCTACGGTCAAGTTATTATTTCATTGGTATAAGTTTCTTAACTTATAGAAATACATATTATTTAATTAATTATTTATTTATATAGTTTTTATTATAATAGATATGTGATATTATTTGATTTAAACTATTATAATAAGAGAATTTCCATTGATAAAATTCAGGTTCATTATAATCTGTGCCTTGTTGAAGAGTGTATACTAGTTATAGGGGTTAGTGAACCCTACATAGGACCCAAACCTTATCATGTGGGATGAACATCGACCGAGTGGGTTACCTACTCTATAAGTGGAGGACCAGTCCCCCCTTATAAAGTGGGTTTTAAAATCTACTAAGTGTACATAGGATCTATTTCATAGTATTAATGCATCCCTATGGGTTATCAACCCCTTATTTTCTCCAAATATCTCACCTTCACCCCACCATCGTCTCCATAATGATAAGAAACATGATTCTACCAAATTACCTCAGAAACCTATTCTTATGATAAATGTATAAAAAACATCTAATTATATATGGAAAAACAATTTGAATGGACTATTCAGGTTTTTGATTCTGTTAACTTGGTAAAAAGTTATGAAAAACACCATAAAACTCACAGTACATGACATGTACTTTTATATACATGACATATAGTTTCTTTAGATGTGTACAACTATTATCACGCCATGTTGGGTAAAAATAAATAGTTTATTCCAAGGAAGATCATGGTGTGTTGGTATTATAGTCCAACTAGGACTGTAATCTAATACAAATTACGTCATGCATCCTAGAACTATAGGATACACACTTATATACTACACACCATGTAATTTTTAAGCCTATACTTAAACCCAATCCATTATCCGGTGATTATAAAAACCATTTAATTTAGAGTTACATGTAGTGTGATATTTATTCCAGTGACAAATTTTTCCATAAAATGGAAAATAGTTTTTGGTGTGTAATTCAGGACAATACTTCGTATAGTCACTAAATTTATATATTCTTTCCCTTTCATGATTTTCACAACCTTATCCATTTTTCCAACTCCAATTACTCCTAACACATCCTTTAATTCATACACCATGAATTTAGTCACCATTACTCATTATAATCTCCCATTTAGTGACCATTCATTAACCTCTTTCATTATTTCAATTTGTGTCAATGCATTGAACCACCACACCCTATCATGTGACCACTTGATCAACTGTTGGGGGCCTACTTCATATTGATTGTTGCTATTCTAGATCAATGTAGTTCCACACACAACTTCCTTACCTAAAATATGGATCCATTATGGTTATTATTTCTTATTTCACCCCCTTAGGATACTGGTGCTGTATCATCATCCATTACAAAGTCAAGTGGTAAACATATTTCACAGGGTAGAAATAAAGAATGGGGTTTTAAAGGGAAAAAATTATGATGTTTGATGATTGAAAATTATTTATTGTTCATCATCATTCACCATATGGAGAATTTTTTTTGTATAATATTAAAAATAAAATTATTATTAAAAGGAAAAATCTAGTAACACATCAATATCCTTTCCCTAAATTTGAATTCATTAATTCAAATAATCATACACTTTCTTGACAAACAATATGCAACGACCCATAATTTTATCAATGAAATTTACTTATTATAATTATATCATAAAAAATACATCACTTAGAGAACCCAATAAAAAAATTATTTTCATAAATTTATAATGATAAATTGATCAAAAAATAAACCAATAAGAATGCCAAATATTACAATGGAATAATAAATAGAATTTAATACAATAAGAATGGGAAAATTTAGATTTTCTAGATCCATTAGAATGACCAAACTCATGGAAAGAGCTATAGAAATAAAATATAATAATATAATATTTATTTTGAATATAAAAATATACAACCTTAATATAAATTATAAGTTAATTAATAATGAATGAAATAATAGATATTTATAGAAATTAAGTAACTTGACTGTTGGAATAGTAACCGAACCATTGTAATAGTAATATGACAGTTAGGAATGGTAAGATGTTCATTAGAATAGAAAAATCACCTGTGAAATTATAAATAAAATCTAGGTATCTTATAAATGAAAATAAGATATATTTATATCTTGATTTAATTAAATAAATGTTTTAAAAACTATAAATTGTGTGTTGGTATTTTCGTAAAACAAAAATTTTTATTTATAATTTTATAATTAATATAATGAATTAAAATAAAATTTATTTTCATAAAATATATTCTTAAATTAATATTATTTTTTATTATAATTATAATATAGTTTTATTTGACCTTAATTAATTTTTCAATGGGTCAAAAAAATCGATTATAATATTAAAATCTATATTTGTTGAAAAAATGATGATTTTAATAAAAAAAATTAAATTTCTCATATTTAGAAATTTATTTTATTAAAATTTATTACATTTTATAAATATATACATTGAAAAATGCTTAGGGTTGATTTTTGGGATTTTTCTAAAATGGTTGATTTTTTGGTGAATAGTGAAATATGGCAATTTTTGGTATTTAACATTATAAGATAAATACATAAATTTTTGAGTCACAGATGATGTAATAATGATGTAAGAAACCATTGGTTAGGTATATCCAGAACTATTTACTATATTTATTTATAGTAATTGACAATATTGATAGTCTTGAGGCAAAATAATAAACAAATGAATAAAATAATCAAAAACACCCTCTCCCCTATAAATACCACCCTTCACCACCCTAATCCTCACACCTTATAATCCATGTATCATTTAAATATTATTATCAATTACCTTCTTGATCCTATTAAACGATCCAATAGATACTGGTCTAAACAAAATAATAAGCCCAAGTTCCACAAGGAGGTTCTTAAGGAGACACCATTCAAGAGGTAAAATCCTCAATCCTTCTCTCTTAATTTATTTTCTATTATTATCCTATCCTCAACCAACCTATCCAAATAAAAATTATAACTTCAATATAATATATATACTATAATTTTATTGTGTTAATTTAATATCCATAATCAAATCTCTTCTCTTCTCCTTTTATTCTAAAAATGAAAACATCATTCGTGACATATTGGTTCACCACCTTCATGTATGAAGAGTTTTAATTTTACATTAATGATTCCAATTCTGGTCATAAAACCATAATTATGGTTAAATAAGACTTTAATATGTATATTATAACTTGTTTCATGTTTTGGAACTATTATATAGACATAATATTAAATAAAATGAAACTAGTTTTTGATTATCGAAAAATCGCTAAAATAAACTAAACATTTATCATTAACGTTTTATCAAATGAATCTCCCTCATATCATAAAAAATGATATATAGTATTATTTAAACTTTTGTAATTGAATTAATACCATATAATTTCATTTCTTTAGGATTATTCCCATTTTAAAATAACTTCCATAATTGTACATATGTAAATCGATCATGAAACCAAGAAAATGAATGCTCCCAGAATGAATAAATTGATCTTTATAATGCATCAAAATGACTATAACTAAAATTAATAAAATTATAATAAATAAAATTGATGTATAATAGGTTCTTAATTAAGTAAAAAATGAATCTAATTTTATTATCTAGGACATTAAGTGTAAGTGTAGAACGCATTTGAACATAAGGTAAGGGATCTCTTTGAACCTCAAAATTGTCTTTGGGTTACACTTTCTTTCTCTTTACCCCAATTTATTTCTTCATTGTTAATTTATAAATCTCATAAATTTGGTTTATATGTTCCAAAATTATTTACATATCTCAATTATGTTTTATTTTATGGTTAAATGCATGTTTTAAATGGTTCCATTCTCAATTACTCTCGATAAGTAATCCTGATTAAAGGGGACTTCTCTGTTTCTTACCCATTTTCAAGCACACTCCTTAAAATTTATTAAGCCAAAAATATATTCCCAAAAAAATCATTTTATCATGAAAAACCATTTTAGTTCATTTATGGTTTATGTGAATAATTACACATTTCTCCTTTTAATGACTCTTTATTCTTTTCCGTAAAACCGCGCTTAAGTGGAACAATTATATTGTTGCGTAGCAATTATTTTTCATTTTTTCACTTTAGTTGGACATAATTATTCATGATATGTTATATTTTTTACCTTAAGAATGTCTAATAATAATTTAATCCCTCATTTCATGGATACCATTATGATACTCCCTTTTGTTATGCCTTATAACATGATTATGATGCCCATTTCATTTTACACGTAACTCTTATGTTTATTTATAATGTTTTATTTCTTATTACGGTACACATATTCATGAACATATTATGATTGGTACACCTAGATAACACTCCAATGTATTATATATTTTTTAGTATCATGAGACATTATGTATGGGATTAGGGAGTAAACCTAATTCAATATGGGACTTTGTCCACCATATGATATTGTCTTGGTAGTTATCCTTGAATCATGTTTATGTCTGTTATATATTAATGAGACATTCATATATTTCCACGATCATATGATTTCATGTTACATATTTTATTCCTTAATAAGTTTATTCCTGATCCATTCCCTTTATATTATCATGTTACTCATTCTAACTCATGTGCTAAGATTTATTCCCATGTTTATTCCCTTACTAGGATTTTTAGACCATCCATTTCCATCTTTATATTCCCCAAGAAATCCTATGAATATGTAGGATATCGAATAGCGTTATGATATTATTATTTATATTAATAAAAATATGTTTTATTTTAGTTTCATGTTTTCTAATTATGTACCTAGTCTTCCAAATACACTAGAATTTTAGATCCTTGGTTTGTATTTAATGGATAATTATGCTTAAAATAATGTAATAACATTTTTAAAAGGATAGGGTTTCTATAGTTGGTATTAGAAGGTAGTCTATTTATTTTTGGGGATTATTACTAAAAAACATTAGTAATAACCATAGGGATAATTCTATTACCATGGATAACCTATATTGAAACTTAGGGAATCATAAGTTAGGATATAATTTTCATTTATATATTATTCCTTCTATATTAATTATTGTATTTTTATATTGTCATTAGATAATTATTCAATCCACTTAATTGAATTTTATTTCTTTTTCTTAGTTAATGGAGGAAAATATAATAACCCATGACAATAATCAATGTGATAGGTAATGTGATGATTTACCTAATGAGATTCCAAACCTGATGCGAATGGAAGCCTGGAACTTCATGAAAATTCTGGATAAATTGGATCAAGTTATAAATAATAACATGAATAATGTAGAACACCCTATTTATCCTATGAAAGTGTAAGTTGTTGTTAAATCATTTATGTGAAAAATACCTCCTATATTTATTGGATCTTCCAATACCCTCATGATGGAATAATGGATTAAATCCATTGAGATGATATTCTCTATTTTCCAATGTTCAGAAGGAGTGAAAGTGAACTTAGTGGTCTCTCATTTTTATGGGGAAGCTGATCAGTGATGGAAACTGATAAAAAACACAATGTATATTGAGGAAATTGATTCCATGGATTGGGAAGGACTCAAGAAAATATTTTTCAGTAAATATTTTCACCAAAATATCCATCTTAATATAGAGATAGAGTTCCTTGGATTAAAGAAAAAGGAATATGAATCTATTAGGGTGAATGAGGAAAACTTTACAAGGATTTCATGATACACATTCATCTTTGTCATGAAAACTGAAATCAAGGTGGATTTCTTCTTTAGTGAATTTAATAAGAGTCTATAAAATGTCTAGGTGATTCAAGACTTTGATAACTATGAGTATATTGTCTATTATTCCCTTATGGTTAAGATAGATATCTAATATTCTAAGCGGTCTCATGGGATTGGAGATAAAAAGAGGAAAATTGATTTTAATATGGGGGATAAATAGATAAATCTTGTAAAGGAAATAAAAACCAATATCCCACTTTTCAAAAGTGTTGGAAGAAGAATACAAAGAAATATCTAAGGGGAACACAGAGATGGTTCAAATGTAGAAGATAGGGGCATCAAGCTAATTTTTGCTAAAGGGATTTGAAGAAGCCCAATAATGTGAAATAATAAAGGAAGGTTGGGATCAACATTAGACTGTATTGTAGTGATTCAACTGCAAAGAAAATGGGAATTATGTTATCCAATTACCTAAGACAAGGGTTGTCAAAGGCAATCATAAAAAAAAAAACAACCAAAAAGACAACAATGAAGCGAACATGCTATCACTACTACTAAGGTAGAGGGAAAAAATGATGTGGTGGAAAGTATGTTGGTTATTAATTAAAGAACAACAAACATAATATTTTATTATTATTCTATGAATTCTTTCATATATTTAAAGTTTAGTAGAATTATTCAAACACCCCCTAAAAACATGAAGGTTAAGTTATCTGTGTGACTAACTAATGGGGAAATTATTACTTCTAAATTATATAAATTTTCCCCGATTAATGTTTATGGACTGAACCACCCAAAAAATCTCTTTTTAATTTTTTTAGTGGAGTTTTATTCTATATTTTGAATGGATTAGATATCTTTATAAAAATCCAACATAAAATATCAGGAATGGGAGATCAATCTTCACATATCAAGGCATCCCCCAATTATGTATATGTGTAAGGTGAAGGATGAATTTTCTTTAGAATCATCATCTCAATTGTGGATATTATTTCTATTTAAGAAATAATATCTATCTCAAATGATTGAGATAAAGGAGAGGATCATGCTCAAATAAATTACCATTATGAGGGACTACAATGATGTGTTCCTTAATGAAATACCTAGTCCTCCTCCTGACTGATTGGTTGATTTATCCATTGATCTTATACCTGTATCTCTCCCCATATCATCGATTATTAAAAAATGACCACCATTGATTTTTATGAACGGAATATACAGTTATAATAGAATCTGAAGAAGGGTTTTATATACCTGATTGCTTCACTATGGGGTGCTCCAATCCTCTTCATCAAGAAGAAGTATATATAAATGTACCTTTATATTGATTACTGTGAGCTAAAAAAACCATGATAATGAATAAGTATCCCATACCATAGATAAATGATTTGGTTGATCAACTATGAAGGGGAAAGTATTTCTCTAAGGCGGACATTCGGTCAGGATATCACTAATTAAAAGTGAGGAAGGAAGATATTCCAAAACTACCTTTCAAATGAGGTATGGATACTATGAGTTCATAGTAATTCCATTCAGACACACAAATGCTCCATAAATTTTCATGCACTTAATGAATAGAGTCTTTAGATATTAACATAAATTTTTTTGGTAGTCTTTATTGATGATATTCAGATATACTCCAAGAGCAAGGAGGAACATGAGGAGCATTTGAATACTGTTCTAAATACTTTATGAAGGGAGAAACTATATGAAAAGTACAGTAAAGGTGAGTTATTTACAGAGTAATTATCATTCTTGGGTCATATTATCACCAAAAAAGCAATATATGTGGAATATTTTAATACAAAGGCAATTAAGGAGTGACCCAGACTAGCATCTGTAATGGAGATCCATAGTTTCCTTGGTTTATTTGGGCATTACCAATTATTTTTTAGGAACATATTATGATTTTCAAACCCACTAACTAATCTGACTCAAAATGGAGTAAAGTTTTTATAGACTATTGAATGTTTAGACTGCTTCAATGAGTTGAAAAAGAGGCTTATCAATGCACCAATACTTACACTACCAAAAAGTGGGGAAATATTTTTGGTATATAGGGATTCTTTAAATAAGGTAGTAGTATATATAATGATGAAAAATGAAAAAGTGATAGTCCATTCTTTAATGAAACTGAGAGTTCATGAGAAAAACTATCTCACACATGATCTGGAATTGGCAGCTGTGATGTTTGCATTGAATATATAATAACATTATCTCTATGGGGAGAGGTGTGAGATATATAAACTGTTCAAAAGAGCCTCAAATATATATTCAAATATAAGGATCTTAATATGAACCAATTAATATGGTTTGATCTCATTAGGAATTATGACTTCTTAATCCACTAACATCGTGTTAAAAAAATAATGTGGTAGAAGATCTAAGTAGAAAGGATCCTAAAAATTTATCAACAATGATAATTGAGAAGGATCCAATATTCTTAGACATACAAAGTGTGGATATTGGAATCATAAAAGAAGGTAAATAATAATCCTGTTCATAAATTATTTCTCAATTATACCATATAGAGAAAATAGAATATGATCAAATAAATGATGTGGAAATTCAGAAGAAGGTGGAATCTATTAGAATTGAGAAATCCTCTGAGTTCAAAATTGATGAGAAAAAAGTTTTAAAATTTAGGTTATAACTATGTGTATCATTATATCATGAGATAAAGATAGATATTTTAAATGATATACATAGATGAACCTTATTTATTCACCCAGGTAGAAAAAATATGTTTTGAGATCTCTGAGAGCACTATTGGTGACACAATATGAATATAAAGACCACTGAAAATAAATCAAAGTGTTTGATACGTTAGAAATTGAAGGATTAAAGGAAAAATTATAAGTAAATGATGTAACCATTACCCATACCTACATGAAAATTGGAAAACATCACTATATACTTTGTCATTGGAATTCTGAAAACATCAAGAGCAAATAGTTATATATGGGACATTATAGATCATATTACAAATATTTCTCACTTTATTTAAATTAAATATGACTTCTCACTTAACCAAACTTCACAAATATACATCAAATAAGTTGTGTGGCTACATGCAGTACAATTATCAATTATATCTGATTATGATCCATGATATACCTCTAATTTTTAGAAAAGTCTCCAACATGATCTAAATACTAATTTGAACATCGGTACATCTTATCACTCCCAAAATTATGGAAAATATGAGATTACTATTTAGACACTAGAATACATGTAGAGAGAATGATCAATGTACTTAAAAGGATAATGGGATCAACATATACCACTAGTTAAGTTCTCTTACAATAATAATCTCCACACAAGCATCCAAATGGATCCATTTGAAGCCCTTTATGGAAAAAGATGTAGAAAACCTGTATACTAGGTTGAAGTTGGTGAACTTAAGCGACTGGGACCTAAAATGGTTGAAGAAATGTTAGAAAAGTTGAAAGCCATATAGCAGTATATCAAGGGTACACAAAGTTGACAGAAGATCTATACAGATAATCATTGATGAGAATTAGAGTTGGAGATTAGTGACTAGGTATTCCTCCTCATATCTCTATGGAATAGGGTCATGATATTTGGGAAGAAAGGAAAGCTAAGTCCTAAGTACATCCCCCCTTCAAGATTCTTGATCGTGTTGGAGATGTGGCCTATTGACTAGGACTTCCACCAACCATATCTCAAGTAAAATATGTATTCCATGTATCCTTCTTGATGAATTACATACTAGACCCCTCACATGTACTGAACTCATAGATGTTATAAAATGAAAATGATCTCTCTTATGAGGAGCATCCAGGGAAGATTTTAGACCCTAGAGCCAATGTTCTACATAACAAGATCAATCACCTGGTCAAGGTACTATAGAGAAATCATAATTATAAAGAGGAAACATGAGTACCAGAAGAAGTGATGAAGGATAAATACCCTCACTTTTTTTCACCTACTATGTAAAACAAAATTTTGAGAGAGAAATTTCATAAGGGGGAAAGAATGTGATGTCCCATAATTTTATCAATGGAATTTCCTACTTATAATAATGTCATAAAACACAAATATCCCATATAGAACCTAATAAAAATATTATTTTCATAAATGAATAATGATACATTAGTTATAAAATAAACCAAAAATAATTCAAAATATAACAGTGGGATAATGAAGAGAAAAGAAGATAATAAGAATGTAAAATTCGGATATTCTTGATCCACTAGAATGACCACACTCATCGACTTAGCGATAGAAATAAAATATAATAATATAATATTCACTTTTATAATAAATATATATAACCTTAAGATAAAGTATAAGTAAATTAATAATGAATGAAATAAGAGGTACTTATAAAAAATAAGTAACATGACTGTTGGAATAGTAACATGACCATTGGAATAGTAATATGACCATTAGGAATAGTAATTTGGCCATTAGAATAGCAACCTCACCTATGAAATTATAAATAAAATTTAGGTATCTTATAAATAAAAATATGATATATTCATATCATGTTATAAGTAAATAAATGTTTTAAAAATGATAAATTATTTATTGGTATATTTGTAAAATGTAAACATTAATTCAAACTTTTATAATTAATATAAATATTTAAAATAAAATTTATTTTCATAAAATAGATTCATAAATTAATATTATTTTTTTATTATAATTATAATATATTCTTATGTGACATTAATTAATTTTTCAATGGGTCTAAAAATCAATTATAATGTTAAAATCAGTATTTTTTGAATAAATGATGATTTTATTTAAAAATTAAATTTCTCATATTTAAAAAATTTATATTCATAAAATGGATTTCATTTTTGATATCTACATATAAAAAATGGTGTTGGTGAATTTTTGGGATTTTTCTAAAATAATTGAACTTTTGGTGAATATCGAAATATGGTAATTTTTGGTATTTAACATTATAAGATAAATACATGAATTTTCGAGTCATGGATGATGTAATAATGATTTTATAACCCATTGTATTGAAACAACCTAAATAATTTACTGTATTTAGTTATATAAATCGACACTATTGATAGTCTTGAGCCAAAATAATAAACAAATGAATAAGATCATAAAAAAACCCCTCTCCCTTATAAATACCACCCCTCACCACCCCTTCTCCTCACACCTTATAAGACTTATATCTTATCAATATTATACCCAATTACCTTACCAATCCTCTTTCCCATTTCCAAGAGTTTCTGGTCTCAAAAAAAGGCCAAACCCAAATTGCTTAAGGAGGTTCTCAAGGATACAACATTCAAGAGGTAAAATCCTCAATCATTCTCTTTTAATTTATTTTCTTTTATTATTCTATCCTCAAATCCCCTATAAAAATAATAATGATAACTCCATTATCATATATATACTATAATTTTATTGTGTTATTGTAATATTCATCATAAATTATCTTATCTTCTCCTTTTTTCTTCTAAATATGAAAACATTGTTCGTGATATGTCAGTTCACCACCTTCATGGATGATGAATTTTCATTTTCCATTAATTACTTGAAGGATGGTCATAAAAACATTATCATGGTTAAATAAACTTTTAGTATTTATCTTATAACTTGTTTAATTTTATAAAACTAATATATAGACATAATATTAAATAAAACGAAACTAGTTCGTGATGATAAAAACACCACAAAAATAAACTAAACAATTATCATTGAAATTTTCTCAAATGAATCATACTAATATAATAAAATATGATATATGGTAATATTTAAATATTTATAAATCAATTAATAACATATAATTTCACTTCTGGAGAATTATTCCCATTTTACAAGAACTTCCAAAATTATACGCAAGTAAACCAATCATGAAAAATGTTCTCGGAATGTCAAAATCGAACTTTATAACTCATAAAAATGGCCAAAAATGAACTTAATAAAATTATAATAAATCAAATAAATTTATAATATGTTCTTAATTAAGTAATTAATGAATATAATTTTATTATATAGGACATTAAGTGCAAGTTCAGAACACATTCAAACATAAGGTAACAGATCTCTCAGAACCTCCAAATTGTCTTTGGGTTATGCTTTATTTATATTTACCCCAATACATTTATTAATTTTTATTATATAAATATCATAAATTATATTTATATGTTCAAAAATGTGTATATATCTCAATTAATATTTCTTTGATGAGGAAATATATGTTTTAAAAGGTTCCCTTCTCAATTCCTCTCGATAAGCAAACCTGATTAAAGGGAACTTCTCTACTTCTTACCCATTTTCAAGTACACTCCATAAAATTTTTTAATCCAATTTTATTTTTCCAAAATAACTCACTTTATAATGAAAAACTATTTTATTTAATTTCTATTTTTTTTGGAAATAATTATTCCTTTATCCTTTTAATGACTCTTTATTATTTTTCTTAAAACATGATTAAGTGGAACATTTTTATTGTTACCTAGCCACTATTTTTTATGTTTTAACTTTGTTTGGACACCATTATTCATCATATATTATATATTTTTTACGTTATTAATTTCCAAGAATGATTTAATCCATTATTTCATGGATACCATTATGATACGCCCTTTGGTTATGCCTTATGACATGATTACGATAAACATTTCATTCCATGGGTAACTATTATGTTTATTCATTATGTTTGATTTATTATTATGGAACAAATATTCATGAACATTCTATTATTTGTGCACCCAAATAGATTTCCAATGCATTGGGTATTGTTGAGTCTCATGAGATGTTATGTATGGGATTAGGGAGTAAACCTAATCCATTATGGTACTTTTTCCACCATGTGATATAGTCATAGCAGTTAACCACGAATCATATTTATGTCATGTTATATGTTGTTACCACATTCGTATATTTCCATGATCATATGATTCCATGTTCTATGTTCTATTAATTCATAGGTTTATTTATGAGCCTTGCCTTTTATGTTATCATGTTATTCCTTCTGACTCACGTATTATGCTTTATTAACATGTTTATTCCCTTATTGGGATTTTAGCTCATCCATTTTTATCTATGTATTCCCCAAGTTATCCTATGGATATGTAGAATCTAAAAGAATGTTATGAACACATTATAGAGGTTAATAAAAAAAATATATTTTTTATTTTATTTTCATGTTTTCTAATTATGTACCAAGTCTTCCAAATAAACTAGACTTTTCGACTCTTGGTTTGTATTCCATGGATAATTATATTTAAAATAATGTAATAATATATTTAAAAGGATAGGGTCAGTAGAATATAAATATAAAAAATTATCTTTTTAATGATAATATTATACCAACCAAAATTTAGGATGAACATGGATTGAAGATTGAGGTATGATAATCCAAAGTGTAAATAACCCACAAACCATAGTTCCAATCATGAATAAAAAATATCCCAATGATACTACAAATAAAAAATAATCAGAATCATTGATTTATTTGTTTTAATATTAAATAAAATGAATAAAAAAGACCCACCTCATAGCATAAATGTCATAGATTTAAATATTCAATCATCAATGAAATGTGAATCCTCTTAGGCTTTTCAATCAAATTTTAGTTTTTAAATGGTAAAATTCATCCCATACCCTTAACTCCAATGTTCAATCACTTAGTAAATTATTTAAAAAATGGGATATTTAAAGATATTCAAAAAATATAATTACCAAACAATAATTTTTTCAACCCATGTAAAAAGGGTAAACCATTAGAATTTTCATTCAAACCAAAGAATGGGGTTTCCACCTACTAAAAATCATAGTTAATTTACATATAATTGTTTTTACCTTTAATATTTTATAGTCTAGGTGGGAAGAACTATGATTTTATAATTATATTAGACTAATCAAGATTAAATAGGTAATATTTTATGGCATATAAAAGTTCACCTTTTTCCTTTTTTAATTAATATATGAAAATAGATGAAAACCTTATGATATTCACCATAAAAACCATGATAAGGGACCATGGACATAAGTTTGAAAACTAAGATATTACATATCTATACTTAAAATATAGAAACAACCATAACTTCTAAACCCCAATAACAACACAAAAAATGGGTTTATGAAAGGAGGAATATAAAAATCCATGAAATATCCCAGACTATGATTAGAGAATATAGAGTGCCTATATAATTTTGGGTTGAAGCTATTAATATAGATGGTATATAATTAATAGGGTTCTGGTTCAACCAATTTTAAAGAAAAATCCCAATGATTTATATAATAGTAGAAAAGAAAAGTTAAAACACTTTAAAGTATTTAACTAAAAAATATTTATTCTCATCCCAAAAGATAATTTGGATAAATTTTCTTCCAATTGTGAGGAGAGAATATTCCTTGGTTATTCCACCTCTTATTAATAATATAAAGTTTTCAATAAAAGATATAATTTTATAGAGGAATCTATAAATGTAAAATTTTATAAAATAAATCAACATAAGACCAACACACTTATTAAAGAACATAGGGATGATATTTCATATTTTAATCTAAATAAACCCTTATAAATGAAAGAACTAGTTTATTTATTTTATGAAAAATATCATAATAGTGACTTAGAATACCTTCTTGAACAAACTAGTCAATAATATCTAAACAAATCTTTACCTAGAACTTCTATAATCCTAAAATACCATCCTTTAGATGATATTTTTAGTCATATTAAGAAATAAAATAAAACTAGAGATTCCTTATAAAATGATGTTAAACATCAATCAAACTTACCATATCTTGAATCAGAGAACATTATTGAACCAATTAGTTAAAAAACCTATATAACATCCATGGAATAAAATTTGATCCATTTTGAAAGAAAGAAATTTTAGGAACTATTAGAAAAACCTAAACACTCCTTCATAATTATCACTAAATGGTTTTTATGAAAGAATGTGTATTAGTCTAGGAATGTGGTTAAAAACAAAGTTAAATGTGTAACTTAAGATTATAATCAAGAAGAAGGGAATAATTATAAAGAATCATTTACAATTATAATAATACATGAATCCATCATAATACTAATATCTTATGAAGAGAATCTATAATTTAAGTTATATGAAATGGATATTAATAGTGACTTTATGAATAGATATATTCTTATGAATATTTTTGTTATGTGACCCTCTTGTTTTCGAAATAAATTTTTTCAAGATTCTATTTTTAAGAATTCTAAATCCCTATATGGTTTGATGTAAGCCCCAAATCTTAGTTTAAGGGGTTTAATTCATTCCTTTTAATGAATAGATTAATAAAAGTAAATTTTAATCATATCATCTTCATCAAAAGGGTTTTATAAGGTATTAAAACAACTCAAATATATGTTTATGATATAATAATCAGTAGTAAAAAATATTCTCTATGTAACCACTTTTCCCAACTTATGAAAGTTGAGTTTGAAATGAGTCATGTGTGAGAATTAATATTCTTTAATTTATTTTAAGTTTATTTAAACAAATATGGGACCTTTATTACTAAAATTAAGTACACTAGAGAGATATTAAATGTTTTTTCATTAATAGAGTGAAGGGAAGTGATAATCCCATTATTATCAAATGTAAATTTTTTAAGGATGAAACTGTTTAACCCACTTGATGATGATGTTGTATTTGTTTTAAATACTTGTTTAAAAAAATTATTAGGGAGTTGGTTTTAAAATCATTAATTACCAATGCTAATGAAGCTACATATTACTATATATAATAGTCTAGATAAATTTTAAAAGAATTTGGATAAAGAGGATATTGTAGAACTATTATTAATGAATAAAATATATCTAAATTGAAGTAGAACCATACATGGAGAACCTAGTATATAAAATGTTGTATCAAATGAGGAAAAACCTTTTGATGATATTTTTAATTGATTTTAAGAGATTAATAATGACTCAAAATTAATTTAAGTTGGTATATGATTATTTGAAGCATTATGAAAATTCAAATATGGGTAAAATATACTTACTGATTTTATAAGGTGGTTACAGAAGAATGTAAGGTAAATAATAAAATTTATAAGATGAATTATGAGATATGTATGATACATATTAAACTTTTTATGGTGAATCATTACGGGATGTATGGTGAGTTTAAAAATACCATAAGGTAAATTCTAGAAGAATATAAGGCTACTCTCACCTTATGAAGTGGATTTTTCTAAGAATTTTACGATGACCAAACATTACCCTATAAAATGAAAGGCATTTTATGAGTCTTTATAAGGTGAACACATAAGAACGTAAAGTGACATTTATGAAATATAAAGTAATCTTAACTTCATGAAATGAACACATACTATTGTAATACTAATAAAGGTATAAACATCACCCTGAGGAATGTATGGTGAACCTCACCTTATATAGTGTCTACTTTGTGAAATCAATACAAATGAGTTCATAAGAAAATGAAGGGAGTTATGAGTGATATATATCATAAAATTATATGATCTTTTATTTGTATATTTAAACATCATAAATACTCTAAGATATTGTGATTTTTTCTGGAGGTTGAGTAACCCACACTGTGATAATAAATTCCATATCATAGTACTGAATAATTCCATAAACACATGGTTAAATAAAGTTAAAAGGAATTAAAATATGTGTATTTTTAGGAGTGTTTAAAATGGAAATATCTCAAGTTTATTAGTGTTTTAAATTAATATATTTATGATTAATTTTAATAATATTTAAATGATAATGAAGACTATAATAATTATAATTATCATGCATAATTAAAGGAAAAATATTTTAGAAGAATTATTAATGATTAATTTGAATTTAAATGAAAGATCTAGAAAGGTAGATTGTGTGAATAATGTGGAATTATTTTCCACTTATGATGAAATGAGTATAAAATTTGAAATGTGATAAGGGAAAAAGTGTTGATGAATATTTTCTGAGTGTTGAGAAGAGTATAAGAAGATAGTTTTGAAAAAAAGTGTAAGAATATCAATATCTCTTTAAGCCCATGTGGAGGCTTGATAATTCAATGGTCATCATCCTTAAAAAGAAGTTTCTTTATTTAGTTTATATAATTTTTTATCTAGTTGAATATATCAATTTTAATGGGTCTAATTCCGTACACTTATTTGAGTTATTCTAGATAACAAGATGAGATCTATGTGTATTGGATAAAATCCACGACACACCAAGGACATAGTCATTATTTTAAGAGCCAAATATTGTTAAAAATTATAAATATTAATTTATTTTATGCATCCCTATGGTGAGTGATATAATAGTATTTAATAATCAAGATAGTGATAATAATTTTCAAAAAATATAGAAATATCAATTCACCCCACTCAGTGCTTATCACCCTTCATGTGATCCTAACAATTGGTATTATAGATAGGTTTACTCTCTACTATTTCTCTATTTTATTTACCATGGATCAATGCAAATCAGTTAATAGAAAAGTAATTTATACATTTTATGTAAAGGGTTTAAAATTTGGAAATAGTTAATTATACCTTAACTTTTTTATTTGGGTCATGATGCTCTTTATTATTTCCCATACGGTTTTAATGTGCCAAGTGACACCTCAGTATAGTCTCTGATTGAAAAGAAAAAAAATTAAAGTGATGGAAAGCTTGGGAATGTATTATCATCATCCTTATCAGAGAAGGATATGATGAAAGTTATGGGCTATAGAATGTCTAATTCCAATTTTAATAAGCTTTAGAACATCTATAAAGGAAATGAAAAGGAAAATAAAGAAAAATTATAGACAAAAAGACAAAAATTTGAATTCATTAGAATGAAATAATATAAAATAGTTGATGAATTATTTATAAAGGTTAATCTAATTTCATCTCTATTATTGGGTTTGGATAAAATAATTAAGATTCAAGTATAGTGAAAAAGATTATGAGAATCTTAGCAGACAAGTTTGATGTTAAGATCTCTACTATTGAAATGGATATTTAGATGACTTCACCATTGATGAAATTTAGAAAAATCTCATAAATTATGAGATGTGAAGAGGATTAAAACATAAAATTAACTTATATAAAGAAAAATTAATTTATTTTAAAGTATTTAAATATTTGAAATTTGAGGATGAGTAGGGTTGTTCTGATGGGTAAAAAAGTATGGAAGATTTTTCCGAAACACTTTCTTTGATGTTAAGAAGCTTTAGTCATGGTAGAGGTAAATATAGATGCAAACTTACTTTTAAATGTCTTAATTATGGTAATTATTTCCAATTATATTCTAATATTACCACAAAAACTAGTGGAGAACATGAAGATGATGAGGCTCCTAGGAATACCACTAATAATAGAGATAATCCAATGAAAATTCAGTCAAAGGTAAAGAAGAAAATTCCATATAGATATTTTAGAAGGAAGTTTTTCTTGACTTAATAAGGTGTATTATGTAGTTAATAAAGTGATAATGATGAGGAATCTCTCAAATACATCTCTTAAAGGGTGTTCATGGCATAAGAAGAATAAGAAGTGGACTCATTAGAAGATTACTCAGAAATAAACAGTGATAATTATGGAAAAGAATGAGAAACAACATAATAATACACTATGATAATGGAAATCAAAATGTGTTTAAATTAAATAGGGAGTAATATATAAGAAAATAAGTATCTAAAAATAATTTCAGAAAAAAGGTAACAATAGGGTAAAAAAGACAATCTTGTCAAAGAACTTTAAAAAATAAAGCTTGACACTATTAAGAAAGGAATAATATGACTTCTACTATCATAATTGTTGATAAAAAAGTTGATAAACTAAGGAAAACGATAACTGAATATAATAATCAGTAAGAGAAGATCAAATGTGACTGGAATTAAGTGATCAAGGAAAATATTGAATTTTCTAAATAATAAATTTCAAGTATTGATGTTCTCCAGAATATTGGATGTGTTAAAGAAAGTATTGATAGAGTTTGACCTCAGAATAAAAACATGATTTTAGAAGAATTATGCGGGATTCAAAAACCTATGTTTAACAAAAAACTTCAATAAAAGAAAATATATATTAAACTTTAAAAGTATAATGATTTAGAAAATATGCATGTATCAGTCTCAAGTTCCCAAGAAAGAATTCCATAAAGGACCCTAATGTGATAAACACAACTAAAAACTAAAAATAATGATGGGGAATAACTTAATTAACAACAAAATTGCTTTCAAAGAAGGTTGTTTTAGGGTTATTACTGGTGTTTTTGTATATTTTTCCACAAATCATATAACTGTTATTATAATATGTCTCTATCTAGACTGAGAAGGAATTAATAATCAAAGGGGATACAATAACCGTAGATGAGAACTTAGTCGAAGCATCAACAACCTAATAATAAAGTTTAAGTGAATAAAAAATTTATAAGTTTTTAAGAGGTGTTTATGTGGTGTGAACATGAAGATAACAACTTAGATGAATGTGTTACATTTATTACAACTCAGTTATATTTTATTTATAAATTTATAAACATTTAGAACCAAAAATAGAACATGAAATGAGAGAATGTGGTTGAAGTAAAAATTAAGGTATACAAGTTTAAAAATCCCTAGATCATGGACAATGGATTTTAATCTCACATTATTAGATATTTGAATAATCTTAATTTTTTTGAAAAATATGGAGGAAGATCTATCACATTTATAAATGATAGCTCTATAGAGATCAAAGGAGTTAGAAAAACTATTATTGGGAAAAATTATATTAGTCATAACAATGTCTTGTTTATTGATGACTATATCACAATATATTGAGTGTATCATAGTTTTTTTTAATTTTGGAAACGAATTTATCTTAAAAAATGTTTTTTTAGTAAATATATTGAAATATGTTGTAGTTTTGACTAATAGTTTGAAAAAAATATGTAATCTATTTAAAGTTTAAGAATCTATAATATATTACTAATTAAGCCAATAAGTAGAATATAATTTATGTCATAGAAGGATTTTCCATCTCTGAAAAATAACAAGAAGAAAATTATTAGAGAAAATGCTGTAAGGAATATCCCAATATTAAAATAAGACACTACTACTATTTGAAAATTTTTCTAGAAGGAAATATAGTGAAAAAAACTAACAAGGGAGGTGAAATTCACACTATAAGACCTCTTGAGGTGATTCAATAAGATGTTTTTGGACTTATGATATAGAAGTAAACAAGTGAATAAATATAATTCATCATTTTAATAGATGAATTCAAAATAAGAAAATTTATCATGTTCATGACACAAAAATCATTAGATTTTTAAATAATTATAAAGTTTTAGAAGAATTATAAAGAAACAAACAATTCTACCTTTGAATAGACCATAATTTGATAATGGTAATGAATATGAAAAAAAATATCACTGAATATCTTGATAATCCTAGAATTAGGCATGAGCTCAGTCCTCTGTATACTTTTTAATAGAATGGATTATCTGAAATTAAGAATAGAAGTTTGGTTGATATGGCTAGAACAATGAATTTAGAGCATGAAATATTAAGACTTTTATGGGTATAGTCTATTATTACTATTGAAATAATTAAAAATAGATGTCTATTGAGAAAAACACTAGACTTGACATCCTATTAAATGCAGTTCAAGACGAAAAAAAATGTTAAACACTTTAGAGTGTTTAATAATATATATTTCATTAGAAGGAAAGAAAAACGTAGTAATTTTTTTATGAGAAAGATAAAGAAGAAATATTCCCCAAGTATTCATTTGGTATAAATGAGTGTAAGATAAAAAATGTTATCTATGGATTAAATTACGATATAAGAGCTTGATATTTTAATCATGATGATTATTTGAGAATCGTGAAATTCATGAATGGGTAGTTGGACACAAATTTATATGTCAATAAGGCCAAAACCACATCACTCTTTGTGATTGTATATGTTTATGACATTACCTTTTCTATAAATGAGAAAAGTTTATGCAAGTAATTGTCAATACACATGAAAGAAAGATTTTAAATTTCAGTTCTTGGAGAAAAGGAAATTTTATTGGGTTTGTAGATTACCCAAGAAACTAATTACATTTTATCTCATAAAAAAATATTATAAGGTTCTCTTGAAGAAGTTTTTTGTATAGGAATTTAGAGAAGTGTTCACACCAATTTAGGTGGGAATAAAAATAAGCAAGGATAACTATGGAAAATATATTAATGAGAAGAAGTTCAAAATTTTAATTAGCTGTATTATATACTTGAGAGTATTATATATTGATATTATTTATATTATCACCCTTTTTACTAGATATAAATAAAATTCAAAAGAATCATATATTCTGGAAGCAGTTATTATTTAAATATACATTTTAAACGCATGAAATTATGTCATAATATACAAAATGATTTTTTTAAAGTATTTGAAGGGTCTTACAAATATTTAATGGAAAGGTTATATATATGATATAAAGTATACATTTTGTGGAGTGTTTCTCTTCGACAAAACTATTGTTTTAAAGAATTAAAATAAAAAACTATTAGTTACCTTGAGTTATATAGAGGCTGAATATGTGGCTACATCACAAGTAGGAACTCAAATATTTTGGATAAAGATAGAACTAAATGATTTGAATGTTGAAACATAATACCCATTAGTCATAAGTTGTGATAACCAGAGAGCCATTAATTGGTCTAAAAACTTTGTGCAACATTCCATTTCTAAATGCATTTTCATGAAGTACCATTTACAAAAATGAAATGGTGGATGAAGGAATTCTAAAGTAGGAATGTGTCCCATCTAAAGAACTGATTTTCGATATCCTTAAAAAGACACTTTAATTTTTTTTGGAGAAACAAAGGTTGTAAATGGTAGTGAAACCCACTTATCATCATTAAGGTATGCTATTACTTGTCATGACCCGACCCAAAAGGGCTCAAAATATGACTACTCAAGCCCACCTTCATAGGCTAGGGGATGGTGACAAGCGTCGAGTAGGATGTCACGCACAAGGAGGCCTTAGACTAAGGTACATGTATGCACACACCCATATACACCTCCATGCAAGAATCCATAGATATATAAAAAATAAAATAAAATTCATGAATACATCTATCCCAAAAGAGAGTACAATAGAAGTGAATGAAAGAAAAAATACACACGCACCCAAAAGAAAACAATCAAAGTGTATAACCTGATCATATGGAGGGATCGCTGTAAAATGTACATACCAAAAATATCCTCAAACTAGCTTTGGTAAAAACCCTAGTTGATCAATCTCACTAAGATCAACCTACTCTAGGTCTTCCCTGGACTCTGTCGAATGGCATGTGGTCTTCACAAGACCTAAAAAATGTCTGGGAAAATCTAGTGTAGGGGTGAGTATAAAGATACTCAGTAGGCACCCCAAAAACCCCAAAAGAAAAGGGAGAAACTGAAAGGAAACAGTCAGCTCGACCAAGCCAGAGGGAACCCAAACAATAGAGAAACTCCATATCGAGACCATCCTTAGCCTAGACACGACTAGTCAGCTCATACCATTGGGTGTTTCATCCAAGATGTGATAAAACTGAAAGGTAAACCTAGAAAAAAACACCCAGATAAACTCATATCATGAATTTCCGACCTCATGGCCAGTGATAGGTTCTTACTCAAGGCTTGAAAGAAAATCACTAGGAGAAAAATCCATGATCCAAGTTATCCTAGATGACACTCTTCTCAGAGATACACTCCATCATTCCCAACCCATATATCCCTGATGGAACAACTAAAATATACCACTAAATTAGTTATCAAAAAGCCGATGGAAGCACCACCTACCCAAGGGCATACATCTAAGATAACACGCTGGTCGGATATCGCCACTAAGCATGTTGGGCTGGAACTCAGTGGATCTAGTTCCTCAGAAAGGGGGTCCCTCCCAAGACCTATTGTGGGATGCTAAAAACCCAGTTTGGGAAACCCTATAATCTCACTCAGAAAGGGGATCCCTCTCAAGATTCACTGGGAACACCACAAACCTAATCTAACACCCTAGATATCATATCACTCAAATAAAGGATCATCACCCATGTAGAGTTGGTCACGAAGATTCCACAAACCCCATCTAGTATAACTCATGAAGTTGGGAATCATATCACCAAAAATTCCACAAAACCTACCCATGGAATGCATCACAGAAGCATGAAGGATGAAGTGATCTTAATATATAGCTAAAGGGTCAGCGCCCAGGGCTTACTGGGGATCCACCCCCTATTGGAACATACTTATGGGAAGAGGATCAATGCTCATATAAATATTGATCACACTGATTCCAAGAAACCTATTAGGGAAAACCTGAAGGGATGTGAGGTTCGCTCCGAGCCTCTAGGGGCTTCAAGTCTGTTGAGTTTGTAGTCAAAGAAAATTGAGATGACTCACTCCAGAAAGTGGGAACACACCCATGTTCCACATATGTGAAGCAGCCAAAGAGGGGGTCACAATCTTATATAGGGGATGTGATATCAAAAACCCTCAAAACAAAGGGACTAGGGGGGCCCACTTAACCCTACTAGTCAACATCGCTAACCAAAGAGATGAACACAACACCGCACACACACCGCAACTCCTAGACCCAAAACAAGTCCACCATTACGTTCTATGGAGAAAACCACTCAAGATAGGATACTCACGAGCCTTGATCCAAGATATAAAGGAGGAGTTAAAGAATGTGTAAGATATAAAGGAGATCCCCAAGGAGCACACGATGTGTAAGGGGTACACACGGTGTGTGAAACCACTTTAGCAACTGGTCTTGTATCATTAATATAAGGTTTTCCAACCCATGTATGTGTACACGACTTATAACGGTGGTACACACCATGTACCGCTTCACCTAGACCTTGGACATGTTTCTTTTTCACACAGCCTGACCAGCCATGTCCCTTAGAAGCTGTGAATCCTATACTACATGGATTTTTTAGGTTAAATGAAAACCTAGCTATGTGATTTACCCAAGACCCTATACCAAACATTGTGTCTGTGTTCTTTGGTCGTGTTCTTTTACACAACTGTGTACTATTACATGGAAACCCTAGCCATTTACTCTGACCACATGATGAAGTCCCCTATATAGAGTGTATCCCTCAATACATGATGTGTAGAATAAAACAAATTCATCTTCCCCAAATGGTAAGAAAACAAAACATGTAGGACTGGTTTACATACCACGTATATGCGAAAATCCATTGAGATTTCCCAATAAACGGCCCAGATCACCCCCGATCACCCTAAAACACAGAGATTGACCCTCGAGGGGTCCCTAGAAATAATCTAAGGGCTTTAAAACCTTAAAAAAATGCATAAAAAAGGGGATAAGGACTTAAAACTCAAATTTCCTAGGAGAGAAACACCAAAGTTTGGAGGTCAAATCAACACTCAGAAGCTGCTACTGCATGATCCGGAAGAATCAGTTTTCAAGATCCAAGATCAAAGGATCTTCGTCTGATCGATCTGGCCTTCGAGTCATTCGTCAATTAGAGAGTGAGATAGGGTATTTTTATCCTCTTATCATTCACACTAATGGGTGGGGGAGGAGGAATATTGGTTTAATTTTATTAAACAAATATCCTTCATTTAACACCCTTCTCCGGATACACCTCCATCCAGACACCCAATTTTGAAAAAGTTTATGTTACGATTAAGATAAAATGATGTTATAAACTCATACACAATATTATAAATTTGATCTGAGACTCCACTTAGGAGTTATTCATGTTTCAAGTGAAACTGCGCATGATTGATAAAATATATTTAAAATCACCACCCCAAGGCTCTCCGGGCCCTGGATTCCCGTGCGGACTCAGTGCCTAGATTTAGACATATTCTTAGGAATATTAAAAAGTCCTATAGATCAAAACCAAAGTTACTACATCCTCCCACCTTAAAGATTTTCATCCCCAAAAAGTGAATGGTTAGGTTCATAGGAAGAAGCTGAGCTCTCAAATGGGGACTCCCACGCCAGCGAGCTCATCAAGAATACCACAAAAGACACTGAGGATTCTCGTGCTGCTGATAAGAACAAACTTAGGGGAAAAGAAAAGGACACCACACCTAAGTCCTTCTCAACTAGGTTGACATTGTGCAACTACGTGGGAAAAAGTAACGTCAGCCACGAAAAGTGGGAAACACCAAGAACCTGGGCCATCTATAGCTACAGGGTCTAGCGGTACGACACCTATCTAACCTGAAACAGAGACAAAAAAACAAACCCCAAACACACAAAAGTAAAAGGAACTCATCCACTGCACCTCAAAACTATCCACTTTTGGAGACACTGACTTTATTGCAAGGATTTTCATAGAATCTCAAGAACACATCTTAGTGGGGAAAGAGTTTCTCATTCTGATGAGTCTGGAGTCGCGTTAATCGAACCAAACACTCCTCAAGCACCTCACATATAAAACTGACACCGAAAATGTGAGGGTACCAACGAAAAAATAGGGCTACCCAAGCACTCACATGGTCTTACCAGGCCCTTC
The DNA here is from genome assembly GCA_963277665.1 of Viscum album. Taxonomy (NCBI): domain Eukaryota; kingdom Viridiplantae; phylum Streptophyta; class Magnoliopsida; order Santalales; family Viscaceae; genus Viscum; species Viscum album. The sequence goes on from OY728164.1 coordinate 799,808,639, forward strand.
CCATAAACCTACAGAACAGAAAACTGACCCAAACACATAAGTCAGAGGGACTCATCCACAACACCTTGACACTCTCTACTTTGGGCAACACTATCTCATTCACACGGTTTTGGATCACATCACAAAAACATATCTCAGTGGTGGAAGGATCCCTCTTCATTGTGTGTTCGAAGCTATTCCAAAAAAAAACCAACACATGGTCTTACCAATGTCCCATTTTACCCATAACAAAATTTGACCAGGAAACAAACAAGAAAGAGTACCTTATAATAGTTTCTCTCAATACTACTAAAAAAAGTTGAAAGGACATAGAGTGTACCTCTATCCCTAGGAGACTATGGGTCAAAGGCCTCTATGAACTAAAACTATCCTCATCCATGTCCTTCAGCTCCTTGAGCTTAGTGTGGACCACTTAGGGGTGGTGGTGGTGACTCATACCGTCAGCCACCACCTGCTGATCCACCCACTCCTCTGCCACATCAGTTTCCCTACGAACCTCCATACTTGAAAGGATTCCTCTGATAAGGAGGCTTTTAAACCATATGCCTCTCATTAGTATGGTTTGTTAGACAATCTCTATCAATATGTCCCCTACCATGGTAAGCGTAACACCACCTCTCCTACGGCTGGCCAAAAATGGCCTGAAAGCCCTACGCCTCAGATCCTCCATCCTAGGATCACCTCCTAAAATGTCATGAATGCCCAGATACCTGAGACTTAGGTCAGATACTAGCTAACAAAACAGTTGTCGAGGTCTTGACTCCCATGTTCCCAGCACTTATAGTTAGATTATTCTCATCCAAAAAGCTCTCCACCACCAAAGTCTGCTCTACCACCCCAATATAGCTGGGAATACACAATGACACCCCTAATGCTCTGATCTCCCAACATAAGACCTGCTAAAAGGTCCGTGATAGAAATATAGAATCTTAAACTATATATTGGGAGTAATGTGATAGGTCTGTGAACCTCGTTGAGTACTCCTCCATAACCCTGCTATCCTACCAAAGCTGCAGAATCTTCAAGATACACACTAAACTTAGCATGGACAGATAAAACTCCTCCCTAAAGAGCCTCTCAAAATACACCCAAGAGATAGTCTCCTCACCATGGTTTTTCATCACAAGAATCCACCAACACCCTAAAAAAACATGAAAAAGGCTCACCACTACAATCACCATCTAATTGAGAGGTTCCCTCACAATGTGAAAAATAAGAGTGACTACCTCAAGCTAGTTGTCATATGCATGGGGGTCTAGGTCAGCCTAGAACCTCAGAGGTCACTACCTCTGGAACACATGCAACACACTCAACTTGAATGCATTCTCATCCTGCACTACCGACACAACCTGTTGCTCGATGGGTGGCGGCTCAACTAGCGGTCCACCCGGTGGTCTAGCCTTAGAACACCTACCCTACACTGAAGCCTCATATCCAGAAGGATCATAACCACAATCTTGATGTGGAACCCTATTTGGATATCATTGTTGAGGAATCCTGAAATAAAATCAAGTCTTACCATGTCCAAAGGGTACATATAGGGACCTAAATTAAGAAGGAGAGGAAAAAAAAAAACCCATTCCTATATGATGTATGTACCATTTATTTCCCTCTGAACAATGTCTTAATGTACCAAGTTGAAAGACAGGTTATTAGAGTCCTAGTGAATGGATAAGTCAGTTACCCACACCAACACTGGAGTCCTTGGCCTGAAAGATGAACTCAAAAAAATCCAAACACCGACAAAATGAAACCCAAACCAATCTCATGATTGTGGTCCCAATATGGAACACGCTCTGATACCACTATGTCACGACCCGACCCAACGAGGCTCAAACCGTGACTCCATAAGCCCGCCTAAATTGGATAGGGGATGGCGACCATCACCGAGTTGGCTATCACACACAAAGAGGCCTTATCCTAAGGTACCTGTACGCATGCACACACATACACCTCCATGAAAAAATTCAAAGATATATAAAAACTGAAAATAAATGCATGAATATATATATCCCAAACTAGAGTATAGTAGAAGTACAAGATGGGAAAATATACACCCACCAAAAAAAACTGTAAAATAATCCAAACTGCTCAGATGGAGAGGGTTTCCATAAAATTCACCCACCAGAAAGCTCCTCAGACCAGCTCTAGTAAACACCCCAGTTAGTATTGCTCACTAAGCTCCGCCTACTATAGGTCCTCCCTGGACTTCGTCAAAAGGATTGTGTTCTGCACAGGACACAAAACATGTGTGGGAAAATCCCATACAAGGTTGAGTATAAAGATAATCAGTTTTCACCCCAAAACCCTAAAAGAAAATAGAGTAACTAAAAGGCAAAAGTCAGATTGACCCAACCAGAGGGAACCCAAGAGAGAGAGAGAAACTCCATCTTGAGACCATCCTTAGACTAAACATGACTAGTCAGCTCCTATCATAGGGTGTGTCATCCAAGATGTGACAAAACCACATGGTAAACCTAGAAAACAACACCTAGATAAACTCATATCATAAAGTTACAACCTCATGGATAGCAACAAGTTTCTACTCAAGGATCAAAAACAAACCACCCGGAGCACACTCCATGGGAAAAGTCATATGAGATGACACTAATCCAAGAGATACACTCCATCTCACACAAACTAGCCATCCATTATGGCACAACTGAAAGATAACACTCAACCAGGTATCACAAAACCAATGGAAGCACCAATAACCCATGGGCATACATCTGAGAGAACACACTCTTCAGATACTACTACTAAGAACATCATGCTAGAACTTAGTGGATCTCATTCCTTAGATAGGGGGTCACTTCAAGGACCTTCTAGGGGATACTATGAACCTAGTCTAGAAAACCATATGATCTCACTCAGAAAGAGGATCTCTCCCAAGATCTACTGGGGGACACCAAAAACTCGATCTGATACCATGGAGATCATATCACTCATATAGAGGATCATCACCTATATAGAGTTGGTCACGAGGATTCTAAAAATCCCATATGGTATAACTTGTAAGTTTGGGGATCGTATCACCAATTACTCCACAAAACCTACACATGAAACACATCATGTAATCACAATAAAATAATAGATCTTGATACATAGCTATAAGTTCATTAAACAGGTCTCACTAGGGCTCCATCCCCTACTGGAACATCTTCTTGGGTATACGATTGATGCTCATGTAAATATTTTCACATAAATTCCAAGAACCCTACTAGGGAAAACACAAAGGGACATGAGGATCACTCGGGTCCTCTTAGGGAAATACATGCTCCAAGTTTGTTGAGTCTGTAGTCGAAGAGAATTGAGATGAATCACACCATAAAGTGGGAACACACCCATGCTGCACATATTTAAATTAGACAACGAGGGGGTCACAGTCTTGTGTATGGGATTTGATACCAAAATCCATCAAAATGAAGGGAAAAAGGGGACCCCCTCAACCCTATTGGTTAGCATCTCTATACCAAGAGAAACATGCAATTCTACCTACACACTATAACTCTTAGGCCCAAAATGAAGACAACGTTTCATTCTACACAAAAAACTACTCAATATAAGCTACTCATGAGACTGAATCTGAGATCTGGAGGAGGAGTTATGGGAGGAATATGATCCTAAGAAGAACCTCAAGAAGTACACAACATATAATGGGTACACAAAACATGTGAAAACACTTGAGAAGCTGGCCATGTATCCTTTCTACATGGTTTGCAACCCATATAGGAGTACACGACGTGTAATGGTAGTACATGTTGTGTCCCACATCACCCGGTCCCTGGCCATGTTTCTCTTTCAGAAAACCTGACCAGCCATAACCCTTACAAAATCTACATACCATACTACATGGTGTGTTCGGGTTAAACGACCACCTGGCAGTGTGGTTTACCCAATCCCATGTACCAGAACCCATGTCCATATACTTTGGCTGTGTTTTTTTAGACGACTATGTACTGTTATATGACTACCCTTGCAGTTTCCCTTAGCTACATGATGAGGATCCCTACACGGTTTGTATCCCTCGGTACACGACTTGTAGACCCTAAAACAAAATCTTCCCTGAATGAAAAAACACACATTATGTAGGACTAGTTTACACACCGTGTAGGTGGGAAAATACATTAGTATTTCCCTATAAATGGCCCGGATCACCCCCATTCACCTCAAAACACACAGATCGACCCTCAAGGGGTCCCTAGAAAGTATCTAGGGGTTCTAAAACCTTAAAACAATTCATAAAAAAGTGTACTAGGACTTGAAACTCAAACCAACTACCTCAGGGAGAAATGAAAAAGTTTCGAGGTCAAATCGGTACTCAGAAGCTATAGTTGCACGATTTGGGAGCGTCCACCATCAAGATCTGAGATCAAAGATGCTTCATTTTCTCGATCTGGCCTTTAGTAACTTCATCGATCTAATAAGGGAAGAGGGGATTTAGATCATCCTTTCATGTGCACTAATGGGCAAGGGAGGAGTAATATTGATTTAATTTTATTAAACCAATATACTCCATTTAACACCCTGCTCCAGATACATCTCCATCCTGAAACCCTGCACTGACAAAGTTTATGTCCCAATGACGGTAAAAAAGAAATTCTGAACTCAAATGTAGTCTCAAAAATTATATCCGAGACTCTGCTTAGGAGTTATTCATGATTCAAGTGAAACTATGAATACGTGATAAAATATATTTAAAATCACCACACCGAGGCTCTCTGGGCCCCAAATTCTAGCACCAAATCATCATCCAACTTCAAACATATTCTTAAGAATATTACAAAGTATTACAGGTCAAAACCCAAGCTGCTACAATACTTGATTTTACTCCTCTCTTTTATTATGCTTAAATATATGAACAAAGAGGAGATGAAATATGTGTTTAGAGAGAATTATTCATATTTTTAATAAACTGGTGTTGACTCCCATCAAATGAGCATCAAAAAAATCAAAAAGCATGAAATACCTAAATATGTGTATTATTTTCCCCACAAAACAAAGGAAGAAGAAGGTGGACATGATCCCACAGATCGTGTGTGAACTCCCATGAGACACATGATCACATTATTAGTAGAGGTTCATATGGGTGGTCATGCCTAGCACATAACCCATAGAAGATCCCAAAAAACCCCTTTTGACAAGTCATTTTTTATTGAGAAGATTCCCTAGAAAACCACTGATCATGCAGAGGTAACAAAGAAAGTACCCATAGGATAGGCGAGAAGAAACCCGAAAAACCATACAAAATTACTTTGAAAAATAGAGGAGAATATCCAAAAGGAGGGAGCCTCTTGTGATCATAAAACTCATGCGATCCATCACTGATGGGGAGAATGATTTTCCTCAACAAAATTCAAGAAAAGTTTCAAGATACCTAAATTTTTTAAAATAAACAAAGGAAATACATTTGGAGGAGGAGGGAACCACTTGTAGTCATAAACATTATCCAATGAGCCTTTGGTGATTCAAAGGAAACTACAAGAACCTAGTGACATATACGCCTCATCTCACGAAATCCCTTTAACATGTCTTCGTCATCACGTGAAGGGCCTCAGGTATTTCCTGGCGACCTCACCCCCCCTTTGGACCCATAAGGAAAAATAGATGAAATTGTCTATGAAATGACCACATATCTCCACAAGACCTTGTGTGGTTGTGAGACACATCCCTAAGAGGTAGAGTGATTATATTTAATAATATTCATATAACCTCATGAGATCCCCAAACATTATGAAATAAACAGAGGAAATAAGAAGGGGATGAGGCAGGAGCCTCTCACGGTCATAAAAATAACATGATGCACCTAGGATGTCCGCATCATGGTTTCACTAAGATCTCCTAAAAATATATCCTTGTATCATAGAAAGTCCCAAAAAAGTCATCTGAATCATGAGAAGGCCTTTCAACATGAATCCTAATCTCATGAAGGTTCTTGGAAATGTTAACTTGACAATATGAAAGTCCCTTGGCATGTTCACATAAGAAAAAGACCCCATTAATTAGAAATAATCTTATAAATGGGATGTCGATGTGATGGTCTTTCAGTCGATAAAATACATGTGATGCCCCCTGAGTGATCCACGATAGGACCTTATGAAGATGCGTGATGCTGAGGACCTCCATAGACTCCATCCTGGATTCACATAATATGCACTGTGAAAAGCTATGAAAAACCATAGTGGAGAGGCTTTTAAATCCCCCACCCCATCATGAAAAATGCACCACTACTCTCTAGAGGTGAATGATATTTTTCTTGGAACCTCACACCGACTTCAAGGTGGATTTATCAGAGTGGCTGATCTCACAATTAGGAAGTTTTACATCAGGTAATATCTGATGGAAAATTGGAGTGATCATGCACTAAGCAAGAAGGACTTTGTGTGATCACTCATAGATCATGTGAATGACTTCTATCAGGAAAAATGAAGATCATACCTCACATTTTCTATATCACGTGAGACTTAAAACAAGTTATCACTGAACAAACATAAGGAATTCATAATAAAAGGATAGATATAAGACTAAAGTGTGTGAGACTTAAACAAAGACATATAAACTAATCCTCATACGCTTCACATGAACCAATAGTTCATGCAATAACACTCGAAAATGTTACCCAAATATCACAGTTATCCTTGGGGATACTTTTTGGATCATGTGAAGTCCTCTAGACAAGTCAAATCAAGTCACATGGTGCCCCTTGAACATGCCTCCATGGTATCATGAATCCCTTTGGGCTCGCCATTCAAGCCTTGTGGTGTACTTCATACATATTTCCTAACTCATAATATGACACCAACGCATGTTAGCTAAGTCTTGTGATAGCACCAAAGTATGTTAGCTAACTCTCGTGATGCCCTTTGGGCTTGCTCTATAGATCTCATGATGTCCCTACACATGTTATCCTAGATCACACATCACCCTCCGAGACATGTCACACTAACTCTCTTGATGCCCTCCAAGCATGGTATCCAACTTTTGCGATGATACCAAGGTATGTCAGCCGGATCATGTGACATATTCCAGGGTCATCCAACCAGGTATCACGATTTCTTCCATATAAGTCATCCGTGATCATGATATGACCCTAAAATATGCCATCCAGGATATGAGATGTCCCTCAGACAAGCCAACTAAATCATGTGATCTTCTCTGGACATGCCCAAAAATATAACTAGACATGTCCAAACATCCTTCGACATGTCAAAGAAGACAATAAAGGCATGTCAAGCATGAAGTAAATCATGTTAGGAAGGAAATAGGGTAAGATAAATAGGGAATCCTAGGGTTGGATAACTTTGTACACCCTTGGTGTGTAATACTTGATTAGAAGGGAAACCTTAGTGTGTAATCCTCAATCAAGGGAACTATGATGACTCTGATTTCTAATACAACAAAGATATGTAGTATGCCCCCCCCTGAGGCACAAGATCTATATTAATCATCCAAACTGAAGTCCCAGTACATATGTCTCGCACCCAAAAGTAATGAGGATAATCACTTGATATCCCTTTCTTCTCACATCAAGCATAGATCACATGGGCTAAGGCAGTCACAATGAAAAAAACCATTGGAATTATAAATCTATACTAGCCAAGGAAATATTAGAATGTAATCCCTAATGAGTGGCATGATATAAATATCCCTCATATAAGGGAATCAACCTTGGGTCTAGTCCCAAGGGCATGATTGAACTATGATAATTCTGATTCCTGATATAACTAGGATACATAGGAAATACCCTTGAGACTCAAGCTCAAATATTTAGTGCCTCAGTTCCCACACATACTTTAATGTATTCTTTAGAAATTTTCAAGTTATTTTCTAAGAAAATTATTTTCAAATGGTTTTATGTATTAAAAATCCTTTTTCAAACTAGCAAGGATATTTTCCTCAAGAAATGTTTTCATATTATATTTAAAAATTATTTTCCATCTAAGATGACATATATTTATGATACTCATGAATTTTATGGAAATAATATAAATGTACCATTCATATCTTTTCTATGAATGAGTTGTTATTAATTCCATGGTCATTATGAAACCCATTTCTCCTTCATGGGTAACATGTTTATGAAACCCATTTCTCTTTCACGGGTTATATACTTTTGAAACAATATTCTTTTCACGGGTTATGTTTTTGATGAAATGATTATGAAACATGTATCATTCCATAGGTTATGATATGTTTACATGTTTATGATACCCATTTCATTTCATGGGCAATGATATGATTATTTATGATCTTGTGGCACATGTATGCATGATTTCATTATGTGAAAGGTGAGAACTATATCTCCCTCCAATAAATTGGGTAAAAATTTATATCTCATGAGATAGAAATGAATGGAATGAGGGTTTACGAGGTTCAGTAATACAAGACTGGAATGATGTTTTACTTAGTTTATTAATACATGGCTGGAATGAGGGTTTACTCGGTTCAGTAATACATGGATGGAATAAGGGTTTACTCGATTCAGTAATACTGGGATGGAATGAGGGTTTACTCAGTTCATTAATACAAGGCTAGAACAAGGTTTTACTTAGTTCGGAAATATATGGATGGAATGAGGGTTTACTCAGTTAAGTAATATAGGGCTAGAAAGGGTGTTCACCTTTTTTAGTAAAGGAATTTTTCTACTAAGATGGTATTGGCATTGATGCCTTGGTTATTGTGGAAATTAGTATATGCTTATGTGTTGCCATAATTCCATGTCTTACTCCTATGTTATGATTTCATGGATTATTTCCTTTACTACCTTTTGATTCATGTCTTATGAACTGCCAAGCTTTATGCCATGATTCATGTATACGATCTTTGATATGCAGGGTGTGATCTTCTATTTTCATGATCATGTTCTCATACCTTTATTCTCATGTTTATTCTTACATGTTTCCCTTATTTACCCTTACTAATAATTTGAGCTCACCCATTTTTATGTTTTTCCCCAGGTTAGGAATATATGTATTATGTTTGATGTGTCTAAGAAGGGTGTTAGACACGAAGAACCAAGTGGGAGATAATGGATCTCACTTATGTACTAGTGTTTATGTTTTGATGTTTCCAAAGTCACTATACCAACTTTGGTATTTGGACATATTGTTGTATAATGTTTAATTATTCCACAAAAGTTATGTAATATCTATGTTTGTAAAGTGAGGATGTCTTCAATTGGTATCAAAGCAAAGGTATAATTAACCTTTTGAAACTAGGATGAGAAAAACTTAGTGATATATCTATGTTTATTTCTAAGGATATGTCTAGGGATATATCTAAGGATAAGTATAAGTATGAGTTAATGTTTAGGATAATATCATGGAATTTTGGTAAATGATAGAGTGAGTGTTTTCCAAGAAATACATCTCTGTCTAGATACTACAAGTGGATGTGGCTCTGGAATAGATATACCTAGGGGTAATAACTATGAAAAGATGTTCTGGGATAGACTCAAGGTAATATGGTACACAACAACGGGCCTTGCTGCACACCTGGTCTGACACTCTTGGGGGATATACTTTGGGAATTCATAAATTCTTCATGAACCATCATGAAGGATTTAAATATAAGTTAGCTATGAATAACCTAGGATAAACCCAAGGTGTCATAGATTATGGAAGGTTGCATGATTTAGATATACTATATGTAATTATTTTCATGGCTATATGGTTTTTTTCTATGATAAGTAATGCTCACACTATGATTTTAGTTATAGTAAATGGAGGGAACAGGATTAATGTTTAATGTGATGGAAGAACTTCTGATGGATAGTCAAGGGGGATGATCACTGGAGTGAATGATGTAATAATTATGTCTAATCAGTTTTCATAGAACATGATTAACAATGTTTACCATATCCAACTCCCGGACTCACCAAGGTAGAGAAAAAGGAGTTTTTTGAGAGTTTGGGTAATAGAGACTATAGAGGAAAGAAGATCCGGTTTCCTTTGTGTTATGAATGTGGAAAAAATCACCTAAGTGAATGTAGTAGAGGAAAAAGAAGGTGTTTTGACTATTGAAAAGAATAAAACAAAGCAAGTGACTACAAGGAAAAAATTAAGAGTTCAATTAACTAAATGGATGTGAATTTTGGCCTCCCTAAGTCATCATCGAAGGTTATGTATTTTCTATGTGGAATAAATGGTCATTATGAAACTTAATGTACCAAGAGGAATGTTCCTAAAGAGAATCAACAATTTGGTGTGAGAAATGGTTACATTAATGAGTATGAAGAGACTACAGATAAAATGTGAAGGGGGGAAAAGTATCATGTAATAGGATGAGGTAGTATTGTTAATGGATTAAGGATGAAGTAATATAAGTATTTATGTATTTGGATTCCAGAATTAAGAATGGTGAATTATGTATAGATTGTCCAGTTTATGTTTTTCTAATGATTTACAAGAATATGCTGAATAGTCATGATAGAATAGGATGGTTATCTCATGAATGTTAACATTTTGAGTAAGGGAATGAAACCCTTAACATTTTCTTTATGTTAAGATAATGTTATAGGGATAAAGATATGTTGGATATGAATAAGTAAATAGAATAGTAATGACTACCTTGGAACTTAGTAAGGACCTATTTATAGATGGTTTATGCGACCACTAATGATGTTTACAATTTTTTTTATTTAAGGAGTAAATATAATATACTTTGGAATGAGGAAGCCTGTATGTTTTCCAAAAATATTTATGACAATTCAGGTTGTCACCATGATTTAGGGGAAAATAAAATAAGGTTATTTACATATTTTTAATGTTACAACCAAGAGATACATTGTGATATAAGGGAATCAATATTAATCTGATTATGTGACTCTATTTATATGGTTTTGGATTTTCTTATTTCTGAAGAGTCATAAGGTTATCTATTCATGAAAAGTTTAAGTTAAACTTTAGAGGAAGTATTTTTGCACTGAGTTTATGTGTAAAACCTTGGTTAAAAGGATAATTAGTTATTAGAATTATTTCAAGGATGTGCATATTATATATTATATTAGTGCAGTTTTAAAAAAGGACATCATGTATGTTGGGTTACAACCAAACAAGTCTGGCAAGCCCATGGGTCTTGAACCCATGACCGAAAGACGATAAGGGTTTCACGCCTACCACTGGTCTACGTGATTTCCAGGTTAATGTGTATTTAATTTTAATGAATAAATATTTATGATGAACTATTTGTGTTACTTTTTATGTTTATATATTAATTCATGTTTATTTTAAGAGATAAATAGCTAGAATTTTTATACTTTTATGGTCCTTAAGATCCATTTAAATAATATTTTAGTGCTTTATTCATCATAATTAATTTCTAAACATCCATTCCATGAGGAAATGGATGTATTAGAAAATTTTCAAATCAAAAACCAAGAATTAAATTTTTTTATAGAAATTTATCAAGAATTACTCAACATTCTGAAAGTTATTGAAATAAATTGTTGTCCTAATACCTTAATTTTTTTAGTTGATGGACTTTTAAATCATCATAGATTTATAAATTTGAGGCCCTAAAATTTCTTTTAATCTTTCAATTTTTTGTGATTTATGGTCTAAATCACTCCCTATAAATATTTAAGCTTTTCCTCTATGTCCAATCTTCACTCCCAACCTATGTTCTCCTATGTGGAAACCCAATTATATGATACTTTGGGTAACCGTTATGGTTCCAAATTTCACTTTTTAAGGGAAGTTTTAGTATCCATTTTTATGATGTGGGTTTCTAGTAATGAAAATTTCAAGTATTAAGCCTTTGATAACCCAAATGATTTTCAAGGGTGAAAATCATTTTAAGGGGGGTATAATGTAACACCCCAAGATTTTGAGAATTATTATTTTTTGAATTAATTTAAGCTTTTCTATATTTTTCATTTCATATGACACTAGAAATAGTTATATATACATACAAACATACACACACACACACAATCATATATATATATATATATTAATAAACTAAGTCAAACATTAATTTTACTCACAATACCAACTTGGCTTGCACTACATGCAATACCAGCTTGGCTTGCGCTACGAGCAACACCGACTTCGCGTACGATGCACACAACACTGAGTTTTTATAAAAAATATTTTTTTATTATTTTAATTATTTAAGTAAGATAATTATAAAATATACTTAAACTTAGTAATAAATACTTTTCAAATATTTTTGTATTATATAAATAAAAAATCTTGATAATGAAAAATAATATTTTTGGGAAAGTCCTTTTATGTTAAAAACATTTTTTACTTGAATGGATCAATTTTAATAATAAAATTAATTTTAGAAACATTTATAAATTTAATTGGATAAGATAAAAATAATTTTTGAATTCAAAATTTTAAAATTATCCTATTTTTAATTTTTTGGATTTTTCTGAGAAACATCATTTTTTGATGAATAGTGAAAAATACTGCTTTTTAGTTAAAAACGGGCTTTTTGTCGGATTAAATATTAATGATAAATGATATTATAAATATGTTTTAAGGTAAAATTAGATGAATATTACATCTAATAATACAATTTAATTCCTTAGGATCAAATTCACTTTGACACTGAATAAAAAATCTTTACAAACTTTTGGACTTTTTCCTACTTTATAACCCCATAATTTCGTCCCGTTTGCAAGATTAACACTAATATTATTTTTTCCACTAATATGATTGGAATTTAAAAAATCTGACATACACCATTATATTCATTAAAATATTTAGAGTCTAATAATACCATGTTTATTTTTGACCAAAATGATTAGTAAAAGTGATTAGAATTAATCCTAGCAGTTAAGGCCAAATTAAGCTTAATTAGGGACTAAACCTTAAAATTGAGGTCCCAAATGACATATAAACTTGTATAAAACCCATTTTATATCTATATTTAGACCATAAACCATAAACTATTGATGTTTTGTTAGTTTTTAAGAACTTTTTTTTATGTAATAACATGTACACACCTAATTTGTTTCTAAAAATTCCATGTGAGTCCTTTTACATCCCTATAAAAGGCCACCACCTATACGCATTCATCAAACCTCTAAAACCTTTTAAATTCATCCAAGATCTGAAAAATTATACTCCAAAAAATCCTCCCTTTTAACCTGAATCATCCCTTTGGGCAGAAACAATCTCAAGTAATCCTTTTGACACAAACCAAAAGGAGTTACCCGATTAAGAGGTAAAAAATTCTCTCAAGGTCCTTTACTTTATTTTTCTTCTCCACCCCTCCAATCTCTTTATTAACTTCTTTTGTGAAAAAAACAGTATCCAAAATATATAAGGATTTTTTTAAGAAAAGGTTATTAACTACACTTACACAAAACTCCATCTAATGGATGTTGAACATATTATTTTTATGTACAACGAACTACTGCCTCACGAAAGGATGATTGCTCATTTCTCATTTACCACCAATCCTGGTGGCCATTATTATAGAAAATATATTTAAATATGTAATATATTATATTTAATATTAATTTAATATTTTTTATTGCTTTTACAAAAAACATCTTTTTTACCTTCCATTTGGTGTTAATACGATAATTTTCTTTTAAGGAAGTGTGAGCTACCGCCCCCTCAAAGCAATGTGATTCATTCACACACCACATAGAATGTATTAAGGATGGGTTTAATGAAATTATATGAGATATATGATATATTAATTCTAATTTAATAATGATATATATATACATAAGTTCATATATATATATATATATATATTTCATTTATATACTTTCTTTCAATACGACAATAAAAACGTAAAACAACGTTCATGCGTACGTACGACTTACCATCTCCATGAACGATGTATTCCATTATGTACTCTATTATGGTATACATTATTATAATATAATTATAATGGATATACATGATATTTATATCATTTTATACATTCTGAAATCATTCTATATGTATATGCATCAACTATATAACAAATTAAGACACATGTAAAGAACAAAGAGAATATTACACGAAGTGAAACCTTAACATATGATAATTAACAAGAGGGTAATATAAATTAATGACAAAATAATATTTTGTAAAATATATAAGAATATTATTCTTTAAAATATGTATAATAAACTTATATTTATTATACATAAATCTTGTACTAGTATATAGATATTCAAGACACAAGGTAAGGGGATTTCATCTCACTTTTAATTTCTATGAGATACACGCTATGTTCAACACTATTTTATTTTGTGTGGTGTTTGTAATGCATGTGATTGTATTATATTTATATTTTACTTAAATTTATGGCTATTAAATTCAAATTTTATTATACATATTTCATGGGGTTTATGTTTCAATAGTTACCTAATCGGTAAAAATGTTTTGTCACAATTTGCCTTCTTTGAGACTCATGTTTTGTTTAGCACCTAAACTATTATTCAAGGTGAATATACATCCATATTACATTATATATCATAAATATAAATATTTTAATGATATAATATGATTCATCTAATTTAATTTCCTTACATGTAGAGCATGATCCCAAGATACCAAGTTATAAGAGTTTATTGAGACAATCTCATTTCTTTTTTGAGATTGTTTATGTTTATGATTCCTTTGATGAAATATTATGATAGATATCTCAAGAATATTTATGAGTTTACTTATCCTATATAATTTCAGGATATACTCATGTATTGGAACCATTTTCTACTTTTTGTTACATAAGATAGTAAAGAAAGCATTCTAAGGAAAGCCTGACATTACCCTCTCTTCGGTCAAAAATCTATGTTTTCTAAAAAGAGTTTCCAAAAATATTATACCATTCCACTATAACATCTGAAAGAAATTTTAACCTTTTTGTAGTTTACCAATATATTCAATGGAATATTCTTGTCACTTTACAAACAGGTCACTTTTCTATCATTTTTACTGTGTAAAAGGAATGTTCTTTTGACCTCGTACAACATGTACTAATTTACCCACCATCATTTCTTTGAACATCCCTTTGTATTGTTAAAAATGTTAATCTTTAAGATTTTTTTTAAAATTTAATTTTCATGGAAAATTGTTTTCAAAATGGTTTCAAACTTATTTTATATGTTTTCATGGAAAACTATTTTCAAGTCTTATTTATAAGTTTTTAAAGTGCTTTCAATGAAATGGTTTTCAAAAAGTTTTTAAGCTTCATCTATAAGTTTTCAAGAAAAATTATTTCAAAACATTTTCAAGATTTATTTATAATTTTTTAAATTATTTTAAATTAAATTTTCTTCAAAAAATTTTCAAGATTGTTTTAAAACTTTTCATGTGTTTTCAAGGAAAAAGGTTTTTAGAATATTTTGAAGTTTATTTTAAATGTTTCTAAGGAAAAAGGTTTTCAAAATTATTTCATGTATTTCTTATAAGTTTTAAAGGTATTTTATAAGAAAATTATTTTCAAATGGTTTTCTATATTAAAAATCCTTTTTCATACAAGATAGAATATTTTTCTCATGATATGTTTTTAGAGTGTATTTAAAAATTATTTTCTATCTAAGATTACATATATTGATGCTACTCATGCCTTTCTAGAAAAGGATATAATGGTTACATTTATATACTTTCTATGAACACGTTATGATTAATTCTATGGTTGTTTGAAACCCATTTCTTCTTCACGGGTAATATTTTTATGAAACCCATATCTCTTTCATAGGTTATATGCTTTTGAAACCCCATTCTTTTCATTGGTTATGTTTATAATGAAATGATTATGAATACTATATGTTTCTATAGGTTATGATATGTTTACATGTTTATGATACCCATTTAATTTCATGGGTAATTATATGATTATTTATGATCTTGTGGAATATGTATGTATATTTTAATAATGTGACAGGTGGGACCTATATCTCACTCCGATGCATTGAGTAAAGATTTATATCTCATGAGATAGACAGGGATGGAATGAGGGTTTACTCAGTTCAGTAATAAAGGTATGGAATAAGGGTTTACTTGGTTTAGTAATATAGGAATGGAAAAAAGTTTTACGCGGTTCAGTAATACAGGGTTGGAATGAGGGTTTACTCATTTCAGTAATAGAAGGATAGAATGAGTGTTTACTCGATTCAGTAATAAAGGGTTGGAATGAGGGTTTACTCAGTTCAGTGATACATGGATGGAATTGGGGTTCAATAGGTTCAGTAAAGGATTTTGTCCCCTAATATGGTCTTGTAATTGATTCCTTGGATACTATGGAAATCAGTACATGCTTATGTGTTTCCACAATTCCATGTCTTACTCCTATGTTATGCTTCCACGAATTATATCCTTTACTTCCTTTTGATTCATGTCTTATGAACTACCAAGCTTTATTCCATGATTCATTAATATGATATTTGATATGAACGGTATGATCTTTTATTTTTATGATGATGTTCTCATACCTCTATTCTCATGTTTATTCTTACATGTATCCCTTATTTACCCTTAATGAGCATTTGAGCTAACCCCTTTTTTTGTTTCCATCCCCAGGTTATGAAGATATGTATTAGGTTTTAAGTGTTTAAGAAGGGTTCTAGTCATGAAGAACCTAATGAGAGATAATTTTTCTCCCTTATGTACTGGTATTTATGTTTCAATATTTCCAAATTCACTCTACAAACTATGGTCTTTGGGAGTCTTTTTGTATAATGTTTAAGTATTCTGCAAAAGTTATGTAATGTCTATGTTTGTAAAGAGAGTGTTGATTCAGGTTATAAAACCATTTTTATGGTTAAAAAATAATTTAATATGTTTAATACAACTTATTTAATGTTATAAAACTAGTATATATACATAATATTAGTTCATATCACAAAACTAGCATGGGATGATCGAAAAAACGCCAAAATAATCCAAATGGTTATCACTAATGTTTTTTTTCTAATGGTTCATCCTCATACCATATAACCGAATAAAATATATAAACATTTAATATTTTATAATTTCATTAATAACATATAATTTCAATTATAGATTAGATTCTCATTTTACATGATTTTCTATACATATATACAAGTAAACTGATCATTAAAACCAAGGAAACGACCGCTCCTGATCGATAAAATTGTATTTTACTACTCATCAAAAAGTCTATAAACGAACTTAATAAAATTATAATAAATAAAATACATGTATAAAAGGTTATAAATTAATTAATTAATGGATTTAATATAATTATCCAGGATATTAATATCAAGTGCAGAACACATTCAGACATAAGGTAAGGGTTTTCTCATCTCACCTTTATTTTTGTGAGATATTCCTTATTCACCTATATTTATTGTGTGTGGTGTATGTATACTACCCTTTGATGTATAATATCATGAATATATTTATCTTAATGGTATTAAATGATTAATTTTATGATTATTAATTTTATGGGGCATACGGTTTGACTATATGCAATGTGGAAAGGAATTCTCCTCGTACCTCTATTTTTCATTTGGGTTACGAATTCTCTCTCTTTACCCCCATGTAATTATTATTTCTTTTTATATAATCATTTTACATTCTATATATATGTTCCAAAATCATGTATCTATATCATTTTATCTTTCTTTGATGGGGAAATATGTGTTTTATAAGGTTCCCTTTTAAATTATTCATGTTAAGAAAGCTCAATTAAAGGGAAATTCCCAATTATTTATCCATTTTAAAGTACCACCCATAATCTATTTTAAGACACCATTATTTTTATAAAATAGATATTTTTTTTTCATGAAAAAATATACTTTTTCATTTCGGGTTTTATAAAAACAATTATGTTTTTCCATTTTAAATAGTCTTATATATTTTCCTTTAAACCGCATTGAAGTGTCCCATTTCTAAAGTCTCTCAATAACTCTTTTTATATGTTGTATATTTAGTTGGAAATAATTTATACCTCAAAAATAATTTAATTTTCATTAAATGTTCTTTTCTAGGATATTCAAGTTTAAAATTTTATTTTATGTAAAATGCAAATGATTTTAAAAAAGAACTCTTATTTCCCATGTAAATGGGTATTTCTCAGGAATTTATCAATGAATTTATTAAGTATTTTCATATATGATTATGATTCAAATATTTCAAAGTGGTATGGGGTACTTTGATTAAAGAATATTTTTTAAATCTATTATTTAACATATGACGAATGTATTGGACGTAGTAAGTGATGAGTGTGGCTCAATATATCCCTTTAATGCATTAGTTGGTCTCGTGAGACAAACTAGACCAGGTTTTGGATGAGTCCTTACCCATTTATGTATACTTCTTGGATGAAGCCTTGATGGAGTGTTTATGATGTCTGACATTATGCATTTCCGCATTATGATGTTAGTAATTGATGATACATGTGATTATTCGACTATTAGAATATCCATGGTTAACTTTTATTCTCATGTGATTATTTATGTGGAATTATTTATTGAGATTTTATTCCTTCCATATTATGATCAATATTTTATTTTAATGGAATGTGTTTTTTTTCATTCACCATGAATTATTATATATGTTTATTTTTTATAGATTCTATTGTATTTCTTACCCTTACTAAGCATCTGAGATCACCCCTTTCTTACATTTTATTTTCCCCCAGTATGTGAAGATGTATATTATGAATGACATATGGGGATA
This sequence comes from Viscum album, assembly GCA_963277665.1. NCBI lineage: Eukaryota > Viridiplantae > Streptophyta > Magnoliopsida > Santalales > Viscaceae > Viscum > Viscum album. The sequence continues at coordinate 799,827,238 of OY728164.1, forward strand.
ATATAAAAGTTTATGGATATTTCCAAGGGAGTTGTTATGTTATTTTTTTCTTTTCAATTTGTAATGTAAAAATTATGTATATATATGGTTTTCCAAATCTATTAAACCATTTTTTCCTTAGGGATGTGACTTCATTGTTTATTATACCAATGTAATTAAGTAAGGCACCAACTCTAGTATATTGGGGTCCAAGTCTTTACAAGGTATATTATATTTATTATAATTATTTTGAAACTAAATCTATCTATGAAAATTTTTATTTATATGAATTAAATTAGTATTTATCTATGTTATAAGATGAGTATGAATCTATTAAAAATAATCAAAGGTTTATAAATAAAACTTATAATATTTTTTTAATTAGAAAGAGTGATCTATCCAAACAGATTTTAGACATGAAATCTAAATTAGAAAAATATTCTTCAAGTTATATTATACATGATAAAAAAATAAAAGAAATAATGGATGAAATAAAATTTCTAATATATTCTGAAAGTGTATTTACAAAGGGGAAAATTACCTCAAGAAAATCCTGAGAAAAAACATGGACTATAAAAGAAAAAATACATAATTTGTAAAGTAGAAAAAACAAGATATAAAAAATTTATGTTTTTCTTAGCCCTAGAAATAGACACATGTCTAATATTAGTTAATTTTACTATGGAATAAATGGTCATTATGATAGTTATTTTTATCTAATACATACTCAAATTTGTGGTATAAATAAAACTTTTATTTATAGAAACTTATCTAACTAGGATTCTAGAAATTATGGAAATTCATAACCTTCTGGAAAATATATATAGATTTGGATTCAAAAATATTTTATAGGTAACACTGCTAGACCCAAGTGAATTTAGTTACTAATTTTTTTTTCTTTTTCTAACTTGTTTTTATATGGAAAATTTATTTGAAACAACATTAATTTTTTTATGGATAATGGATATCAAGAGATATGAGGGGATATTTTTCAAAATTCTACTCACTATCTGAAATTAGTGGATTCTGTAATGCCCTGACCCTAGTTACCCAAAGTTGGTGCATTATTACGTATCATTGTCATGATAAAAAAAGATCAAGTCTCGAATGACCGATTTGTTTAGTATCCTTGGAAACACTAGATACATTTATAAGTCTTACATTACATGATAAAATGGAAAACTACAATAACATAGTCTCCATAGACCACACTCATATCCCCTCAGACTATCCCTATAGGTCAGTCATTAAATACATCTTCACATCATGGAAAAAATAAAATATATAAAGGGGTGAGCTCAGATTCCCAGTAAGGATAACAATATAGTAGAAACTTTCATAAATAAGCATAAACATTTAAGGCAATGTATAACTAAAAAAAATCCTTTTAAACTTGAAATTCAGCATAATATGGTAGAAATAAAATGAAATAATTCCATTTACTTATTCATATGGATATTCTAATAGTCTAATAATCACATGCAATATCAATAACCACTTTCATAATGATGGAATGCATAATGCCAGACTATCATAACCACATAGTCAAGGCCTTGTGCCAAGTCAAAAAAAAAAAAGATTTTGTCAAGGCCTTATACCAAGACAATAGTTTGTCTCATGAGACCTACCGATGCATCAAGGAGCTATAGTGGGATCCACCCGTCACTTACTAAGTCCAATGCATTCCTCATATGAAAATTTTGAAACATAACATAAACATTCATATTAAAACTAGCATATTAATTGTCAATACTTTATCCACAAACCATGAATGGTATAAAAATAGCACATCCACAGTCAAACATAACTCATTAAATACAATATGGAAGATTATATTGTAATATATTAACCTCAATTGAGAATAATGAAGGATATTTACATAGATGAAAATAATCATCAAAAATATTTTAGAGAAATACCCCCTTTTTCTTGAAAACATTTAAAAGTCACACTATTTGTCAAGAAGCCGTTTAAAAATAGATTTTTGAATCAAAGTGTCCCATACCACTTTGAAACATTTAAAATTAATTTTAATTTTAAAACATTAATGTCCATATAAATAAATCCTTAATACCATTTTTAAAACATGGACATTAATTAGAAAGATTTAGAATAATAAATCTTTAAAACATTTAAAATGATATTTTAGTTAGAGTTCATATCCAAAAGGGAGACACTTGAATAAAAATAATTGACGTAATAAAAACATTATAATATCATGAGAATAAATGGATTCAAGATATACTATGTCAAAGTACATTATATACACCATATAAAATTGTTTTGGTGTAGAACAATAAAGAAGTCTCAATGGAATGTAAATTGAGATGAAATCTCTTATAAAGACCGTATCCTTAGGTTAAGGATAAATAAAAGACATAATTATGTGTTAAAAATATAAATACACTCAATATGATTGGATATTCAGTGTAAATCAGTCAGAGGTCATTCACACATATTCTTTTTAAAAACAACACCAATGAATTGGATATTTAACTCAACAAATGGAGATTGAGTTAAAATTACTCTTATCATGTTCATATCGATGACTTGAGAATTTATCAATGGAGTGATTATGTGTATTAAAAGTATATCCATATAAATTTGAGTGGGAATTATGACATAAGAAAATGAATAGTGATTCCACACATAATCTTGGAGTAAAATAATCAATGAAGTATGTGTAAGGCCGAATGAGTGGAAATTGAAATTTATAATTCCATTAAAAATTTGTTAACTTACGAAACATAAATCCCATGAAATATGAATCATAAAATGATGATGTAAATATCCATAAACTAAAGTATATTAATCAATGAATACAATCATGTGCAGTACACACAACACATACAATAAATAATTGGTGAACAATGGGAATTTCACGGAATTAAAGTGAGATAATAAACCCCTTACTTTGTACCTTTTCCTTGGTAAAGTGTAGGTTAAAATCCTGTATAATGGTTAAATAATTGTTATTTAATTATACAAGAATCATATACATTAATAATATATCATATATGATCTTTTAACATTGATTTGTTAATAATATCTTAGTATTATCGTCGTTTTGGGTGTTAACGGATTCGTTTTCCTTTATATTATTTCTTATGTGAGCCATATTTGTTATAGATGGGATGTATCATATTAATATCCAAAATTATATCAAGTCCTTAAACATTATTTTTAATCATCAAATGAAAATTAGTCTTGAATGGATACGATGAGGAATGAATCTCATCGCGTTCGTGGAGACGGTAGTCCGTACGTACACACTAGTGAAAATATGACTATTTTGATATTAAAATAATATATAATTGGATGGTGTGTCATATATAAAGAATAATTATCTTGTTATATTTATTATTTACATGAATTACACATCATTGTTATACCCATCCAAATAATAATGTATTGAACAACAATTACACCATGACGTGAAGACGGTAAGCCGTACGTACGCACGTATGGTGACATGTCATTCAAAGGATAAATAGAATACTGAATATGGTTGTACCATATTTATAATAACATAATAGTATATATAATATACTGAATTTATTATATTATAATGGAAATAACAAAGAAAGAAGAAGTGGAGGAAGAAAAGAACTTGAAAGAGGGTGGTGAAATCATTACCTCTTCTTCGGGTTCTTCCTTTTGATTTGATCAAAAGGGCTCCTTAGGTTGGCCTTATGATCAAACTAAGGACTCTAAGTTTAAGTGAGGGAATTTTAGAGGATATTTGGTAAGGGTTTTTCTGAACCAAAAGGATTTTTAGGTATGAATTTGAGAGAAGGGGGAGTGCCCTTTTCTAAGTGGGGTGAGGGGCACCTTAGGAAAAAAATTAAAATATTACTTTATAATAAATTCATATTCGGTTTATAATGGATCCAAAGTGACTTATTTAGAGGATAATGTGGGTATGGGTCGAAATATTTTCAACCAATAGATTTTAGACAGGTTTGGGTCAATATATTAACCTTATCATTCATATTTAACTCTTAGTTGAATAGTTTGACATTTACCATGTCTCTTTGTATTTTTATATTATATGGTTAATAAACTTACTATAACAAGCCAAGAGAACCCCAAGTGGTTCATTATTAATATATATAACCTTATCTAAGTCATTTTTCCGAAACATATATTTTTAGGAATAAAATATCAATTATTAATATAATATTTGTTTTAAAAACTCTTTTATATCAATTTTGACACTATTTGGTATTTTGTTTTTGATAAATTCATAACAACATTATTACTTATAAAAAAATTAATCTAACAAACCCTAATATGTAATATTAACCTATATAATTAGTTTTATTCATAAAAAGTCTCAAATTACATTTATTTGGATATTTATAATATCAATTATTTTAATATTTCATTAACTAGGTAATTACTGCATCACTATTGTGTCATAAATAAATTAAATTATTTAATGTCTAAAAATTATAAATAAAATACAATTATATAAAAAATTTTCTTATCTTTCTAATTAATATTTATAATCAAATTCATCTTATGTGTATCCCTATATTAAAAATGTTTTATTCCTTAAACTTTGATTTTAACTCTTAACTCTTCTTTGAATTAAATAATAATAAATGTCCTAATCTAATTCAAGTGGACCAAAAAGGTTCATATTTTATTTATAAGGTTATTTTTGGTCGAATTATACTTAGCCAATAGAATTAGGACATGTGTTCGGGTAATAATAATATCATTTTTACCTTTAATTACCCTCTTTACTTTTAACCATGGTAAATAAAAGTAAAAAGTTAGTATTCACCAAAAATTATTTTTATCTTATTTAACCACATTTTACTCCTTGATATTAAACTTTTCTCTCGGATTTTTGAAATTCCACTCATAGAAGCGGTAAAATTAAGCTTTATGTGAATTTTAAAATTCTCCTAGGAGGTGGGTAAAAGATGGTGAAAAGTTCAATAAAATTTTTATATATCTAAAATTATTCTAAACTAACTCCAATGAATTACATTGAACTTATATAGGTATTATGTATATATTTTGACCTTAATTAAATTTAAATAAAATAAATAATTATTTAAATAAAAACTCGGTTTTAAACTATAACTCAGTGTTTTTCACTGTTCATAAAAAATTGAATGTTTTCAGAAAAATACCAAAAATTCACCCTAAGCTAATTTCGATATTAAAAATCCAAAAATGAAGTACATTTTGAATGATAAAATTTATAAAATTTAAAAAAGTGGGTATTACTATTCATAACGGGTAGTTTTATTGGTTGTGGTGTGTGTTAGAACTTGAAGTTGTGTACAACACACGCTACTGTATTATTCAAAGAGAAGCGTACCGTGAAAGCTTGGGGTGTTACATTCTCCCCTTATTCAATAAATTGCATCCTCGCAATTTTTAAAATTGGGATTGGGAATATAATGGAAAGTCCCACATCAGAAAAAGAGTCAATAAAACTATCACTTTAAAAGAAAGAAAGAGAAGTAAAAAGGTCACCCAAGATAACCCATACAAGAATTCCGTGTAGGAAAACATGGATATGGATGATAAACTAAGTGTCAAGTTCTGATGAAGAGGGATAGAAAACATGTTCAGAAGAAAGTTAACAACAAGAAAACCACAAACTTGTGATGGGACAAACGGTAATTAGTTTCTCAGTTGGAAAAGTAAATGGACAACATTTTTTTTGATTTAAGTTACATTTGATAAAGATGATGAATTTATTTATGAGATTGACTAAGAACATAAAGAGATATACTTACATTTTAAGTAGAGTTTCATTCTTTAATAAATTTCTACCACTAACCTTTTTTTTAAATGATGAGTATTCAAGAAGACTTGGTCACACTGGAAGATCTAGAATGAAATTCTAGAGAATCACATGATTCATAAAGGATAAAATATATGTTTACCTTGTCTTTAGAGATTAATCAAAACCAAAATGGTTAGTACAAGATCTTATGACCCCCCAAATGGATATTCCTTTAGAGAAAGAAACACTAATCTTAATTTGTAAAATTAAACCAAAAATACCCCAAAGTTAAATAAATACCATTCAATAAACAATTGTCCTTAAAATCCTTCAATATAATCCAAACTAATATTGAAACACAAAACCTAGAAAAATTTGGTTATGTAGTCTTCCATGTTAAATTGTATCTCCAAATGACATCAACTAATCTTAAAGTCACATACTTAAAAGTAATTAACCTAATCACATATTCTCTATTATAGTTTAATCATTTCCATAAATAACCCAAATCACAATAAATACACAATAAAAACATATATAAAAATCCACCATTACTCCTCAAATGAAATCCTGTAGTATTTATTTTCCTTGGGCATATAGTGTTCCCTAAAAAGTGAACATCTTCCAAAATAATAGTTATCACTTAATCACCAAACCATTTTCCTATACTAAGGGTATTCCTTTAATAATAAATAAGATCCCAAATCAACTTATTATTGATCAATAAAATCTATTAACTAAATATAATTAGTCACACCAACCAGGGACTTCACGTAGTTCAGTGGTAGGTGATAAATCCCAATTTCACTCTGGTTGTGGGTTTGATTCCCACAGCTTTGTCTGAAGCGACGGGTTGTCAGACGGTCTTCATGTTGTCCTTTTTCAAATATTATATTTTATAACAGTACCCAAATGAGATAAATTCTTCAAAATAATATAACCAAAAATTTTATCTCATACCTTGCATTTTCATCCCAAAATATAATAACTTGAAATTTCGTCAAACCCAATGATCATATAAAACCAATTGGGTATTTATAACTATATCCACAAGAGAAAAGATAAGTCTTCCTGAAATATCATTCTCACATGGCATACTATAGAGTTACAAATACAAGAGAAAATTATTCCTAAGTAATCCCATCAACAAGGAGCAGTAATAATTTTAAACATTTCTCCAACCTTTTATTTCCATATAGTTTATTCTTTGACCAAGAAAATATCCAATATAATAGTGGATTCACTCAGGTAATGGCCAGTTCCCCTATATTTACGACAAATTACTGTAAATGGATTCTTGGGACCATTATTATTTTCTTCTATAGTACTCTTCATTTTTCATCTTCAATTCTTCACTTTATGTCCTTCTTTCCCGCACATAAAGGATTTCTTTGTTCCATTGAGATACTTTTCGGGGTGTCTCCTTACACAGTTCCAGCATGATGGAAATTGAGGACTATTTTCTCCATGGTCTCCACTTCTGGAGATCTTATCATTCATCACCTTTCTATTCTTTTTTGAGTCTAGGAGTTGGTTAATATATATGTTGTTGATCATATTTTTGGAAAAATTATTTGGCATGAACACGATATCTTTTATGCCTATAAAAATTCCATTTTTTCACTCATTTCCACCACTATTCCCACCTTGTACATCATTCTCAAAGTTACTATGACTTCTTTGGAAACCAGCCATTGACTAAAACCAGAAAGCATTGTGTGAGTAACAGTAGTAATAAAATCATTTAGAGAATATCATGACACCATATTCTTAATTTGAAACACCTTAGGATTAACCAAGGTCATTTATTCCCATCTTATATTAAAATACTTCAAATCGATTTGTAAAGAAAATATAAATTATCCTAAGCATATTCCTTGGGAGTGTCGTAACCGAGAGTGCAGCAAGGCCCATTGTTGTGTACCAATTCCTGTTCGAGTCTAGCTCAAAGTGGTGTTTTCAGGTTTTACCCCTAGGTACATCTGTGACAGAGCCGACTCTACCTACTCGTATCCAGATAGGGATGTATTACTTAGAAAACTCACAAAATCTATACAATACCAAAATTCTAGCAAGTTCTTATATACTAATTCTCAAAGTCTATCTTAGGGCTATGTGCTTTAATCAGAGTTTATCTAAATATAGTTTCCAAGGTTTGTACTAAACATCCTATGATACCAACTGTAACGCCCTGACCCCAGTTACCCAGAGTCGGTGCCTTGTTACATATCATTGACATGATCACAAAAGATCAAGTCTCTAAAGACCGATTAGTTTAGTAGCCTTGTAAACACTAGATACATTCATAATTCTTACACTACATGATAAAATGGAAAAATACAACAACATAGTATCCACAGACCACACTCATATCCCCTCAGACTATCCCTACAGGTCAGTCATAAAATACTTCTTCACATCCTGGAAAAAATAAAACATAGAAAGGGGTGAGCTCAGATGCCCAGTAAGGATAACAATATAGCGAAAACTTTCATAAATAAGAATAAACATTTAATGCAATGTATAACTAAAACAAAAGCCTTTTAAACTTGAACTTCAACATAATATGGAAGAAATAAAATGAAATAATGGAATTTACTTATTCACATGGATATTCTACTAGTCTAATAATCACATGCAATATCAATAACCACTTTTATAATGATGGAATGCATAATTCCAGACTATCATAACCACATAGTCAAGGCCTTGTGCCAAGACAACAAATAAGATTTTGTCAAGGCCTTTTTCCAAGACACTAGGTTTTCTCATGAGACCTACCGATGCATCGAGGAGCTATAGAGGGATCCACCTGTCACTTACTAAGTCCAATGCATTCCTCATATGAAAATTTTGGAACATAACATAAACATTCATATTAAAACTAGTATACGAAATGTAAATACTTTATCCACAAACCATGAATGGTATAAAAATAGAACATCCACAGTCAAACATAACTCATTCAATACAATATGGAAGATTATATTTTAATAGATTAACCTCAATCAAGAACAATGAAGGATATTGACATAGATGAAAATAATCATCAAAACTATTTGAGAGAACTACATGCCTTTTACTTGAAAACATTTAAAAGTCACACTATTTGTCAAGAAGCCGTTTAAAAATAGATTTTTGAATCAAAGTTTCCCACATCACTTTGAAACATTTAAAAGTAATTTTAATTTCAAAACATTAATGTCCATATAAATAAATACTTAAAACCATTTTTAAAACATGGACATTAATTTGAAAGATTTAGAATAATAAATCTTTAAAACATTTAAAATGATATTTTAGTTATAGTTCCTAACCAAAAGAGAGACACTTGAATACAAATAATTGTGGTGATAAAAACATTATAATATCATGAGAAGAAAGGGATTCATGATATACTATGTCAAAGTACATTATATACACCATATAAAAGTGTTTTGGTGTATAACAACAAAGAAGTCTCAATGGAATGTAAATTGAGATGAAATCTCTTATAAAGACCGTATCCTTAGGTTAAGGATAAATCAAATACATAATTATGTGTGAAAAATATAAATACACTCAATATGATTGTATATTCAGTGTAAATCAATCAGAGGACATTCACACATATTCTTTTTAAAAACAACACCAATGAATTGGATATTTAACTCAATAAATGGAGATTGAGTTAAATTACTTTTATCAAGTTCATATAGATGACTTGAGAATTTATCAATGTAGTGATTATGTGTATAAAAAGTATATCCACATAAAGGGGAGTGGGAATTATGACATATAAAAATTAATAGTGATTCCACACATAATCTTGGAGTAAAATAATCAATGAAGTATACGTAAGGCCAAATGAGTGGAAATTGAAATTTGTAATTCCCTTACCAATTTGGTAAATTATGAAACATACATACAATGAAATATGGATCATACAATGATGATGTAAATATCTATAAAGTAAATTATATTAAACAATTAATACAATCATGGGAAGTACACACACCACATGCAATAAATAAGTGGTGAATAATGGAAATATCACAGAATTAAAAGTGAGATAAGAAACCCCTTACTTTGTACCTTTTCCTTGGTTGAGGGTATGTTAACCTCCTGTATAATGGTTAAATAATTGTTATTCAATTATACAAGAATCATATACATTAATATGATATTATATATGATCTTTTAACATTGATTTGTTAATAATATCTTAGTATTATCGTCGTTTTGGGTGTTAACAGATTCATTTTCGTTTATGTTCATTATTATGTGAGACATATTTTTTATGGATGGGATGTATCATATTAATATCCAGAATGATATCAAGTAATTAAAAATTATTTTTAATCATCAAATGAAAATTAGTCATGAATGGATACGATGGGGAATGAATCTCATCACGTTCGTGAAGACGGTAGTCCGTACGTACGCACGAGCGACAATATCATTCTTTTGATATTAAAATAATATATAATTGGATGATGTGTCATATATAAAGAATAATTATAATGTTATATTTATTATTTATAAGAATTACACATCATTATTATACCCATCAAAATAATAATGTATTGAACAACAATTACACCACGACGTGGAGACGGTAAGCCGTACGTACGCACGTATGGTGACATGTCATTCAAAGGATGGATAGAATACTGAATATGGTTGTTACATATTTATAATAACATCACATTATATATAAGATACTCAAGTTATTATTTTTTAATGGAAACAACAAAGAAAGAATAAGTGGACGAAGAAAGGAACTAGAAAGATGGTGGTGAAATCATTACCTCTTCTTCGGGTTCTTCCTTTTGATTTGATCAAAAGGGATCTTTAGGTTAGCTTTCTGATCAAACTAAGGACTATAGGTTGAATTTAGGGAAGTTTAGAGGATATTTGGGTAGTGTTTGGACGAACCAAAAGGCTTTTAATGTATGAATTTGAGAGAAGGGGGAGAGTCCTTTTATAAGAGGGGTGAGGGGTACCTTAGAAAAAAATTAAAATATTATTTTATAATAAATTTATATTCGGTTTATAATGGATCCAAAGTGACTTATTTTGAGGCTAAGGTGGGGATGGGTCGAAATCCTTTCAACCAATAGATTTTAGACAGGTTTGGGTCACTATATTAACCTTATCATTTATATTGAACTCTTAGTTGAATAGTTTGACATTTACCATGTCTCTTTGTATTTATATATTATATGGTTAATAAACTTACTATAAAAAGCCAAGTGAACCCCACGTAGTTAATTTTTAATATATATTACTTTATCTAAGTCATTTTTCTGAACCTTAGATTTTTTGGAATAAAATATCAATTAATAATATAATATTTGTTTTAAAAACTCTTTTTTGTCAATTTTGACACTATTTGATATTTTTTATTTTTTTTAAATTCATAACAGCATTATTAATTTGCAAAAAATTCATCTAACAAACCCTAATATGTCATATTAACCTATAAAATTAGTGGAATTCATAAAAAGTCTGAAATTACATTTATTTGGATATTTATAATATCAATTATTTTAATATTTCATTAATTAGGTAATTACTGCATCACCATTGTGTCATAAATAAATTAAAATATTTAATGTATAAAGTTATAAATAAAATACCATTATGTAGGAAATTTTTTTATATTTCTAATGAACATTTATAATAAAATTTATCTTATGTGTAACCCTATATTAATTTTTTTAGTTATTAAACTTTGATTTTAACTCTTAACTCTTCTTTGAATTAAATAATAATAAATGTCCTAATCTATTCCAAGTGGATGAAAGTGGTTAAATTTTATTAATAAGGTTGTTTTTGGTAGAATTATACTTAGCCAGTAGAATTAGGACATGTTTTAGGGTAACAATAATATCATTTTACCCTTAATTACTCTATTTACTTTGGTAAATAAAAATAAAAAGTTACTATTCACAATTTTTTTTTTTATCTTATTAAACAAAATCATAATACTTGATATTAACCATGTCTCTTGGATTTTCGAAATTACACTCAGATTATTGGTAAAATTATGTTTTATGTGAATTTGAAAATTCTCCTAGGAGGTGGGTAAAAGACGATGAAAAGTTTAATAAAATTTTTATATATCTAAAAATTATTCTAAACTAACTCCAATGAATTATATTGAACTTATATTATTATTATGTATCTATTTTTACCTTAATTAAATTTAAATAAAATAAATAATTATTTAAATAAAAATTCGGTTTTAAACTATAACTCAGTGTTTTTTCACTATTCATCAAAAATTGAATGTTTTCAGAAAAATACCAAAAATTCACCCTAAGCTAATTTGGATATTCCAAATCCAAAAATGAAGTCCATTTTGAAAGATAAAATTTATAAAATTTTAAAAACTGGGTATTACTATTCATAACGGGTTGTTTGATTGGTTGTGGTGTGTGTTAGAACTTGAAGTTGCGTACAACACACACTACTGTATTATTCAAAGAGAAGCGTACCGTGGAAGCTTGGGGTGTTACAGATTCTATACTGCATTAATGATAATGACAAATAAAATATTATTGGAGTTGTATGTTTTAGAGTTCCACATTCAGTTTTTATTTAAAAACTTATCAATATTAAAATATTAATGCACAAATTGATGAGTATTTATAAAATTTTTATTATGGATTTTCTATTGATTTTTATAATAATTATTTATCTATTTTCAAATATAAATTCCATAAATTTAAAACAATAATAACAAAAAATATTTACACCGTAGATCTTCATTCCTTGTATAAATATAATTTAAACTATTTGATTACTTAAATTAACGAATCCTGGGTTTGGTATGGAAGTCTTGGTCATTATAAAGCTTATTCCTTGAAAACTATTTCTAAGAAAAATTTGATTTCTAATTTTCATCACCTTTAATTGAAAAAAAAGAAAACTTGTGATACATGCCAAATGGGAAAACAAGACAATTCATCTTTAAAATAAATTAAAGAGGTTGAAACTTCTAGACCATTTTAACAAATTTATATATATTTATATATCTCCTCAATAACCGAAAACCTAGGTGAAAAATCATTTGTTTATATTTTATTTGATGATTTTTTAAGATTAAAATCAGTTTATTTATTAAAACATAAGAGTAAATCATATCATATTTTTATAAACTATTATATGTTTTTATAAAATGATAAAGATGATAAAATTATATCATTGAGAAGTGATCATGGGGGGGGGGGGGGGTTAAAACTGTGATTTTAATTACTTTTATCCAAATCATGAAATTAAATATATATTTTATACCCCTAGAAAACCTCAATAGAATTATTTTTTTGAAAGGGGGATAAGGACATTGCAAGAGATTACTAGAAAAATATTTTGTGAATATAACATGCCTACATAATTTTGGGATGAATCTATTAACACAATATTATATGTCTTAAATAAATTTATAATAAGTCACATCTTAAAGAAAATAACTTGTCATCTATGGAATGTTATAAAACCAAAGGTTTTATATTTTATGGTTTTTGGATGAAAAGTGTATATCCTGAACACCATGTAAAATAATGGTATGTTCAATGAGAATTTAAATAATTTTGGATAATCTACTCATCGATTTTTTTGAAAGTGATCCCTAAAATCCAAAAAAAATCAATTTGATGACTCAAGTGTCTATTTAGATAACATGAGTCTTGAAACACTCTATTAAGATAAAAAGGATGATGATATGGTACACGATCATGAACAATCCAATCCTAAAATAATTGAATCCAAAGAACCTAAAAGTGTGCTGCGTAAATAATGAAGAACCCCTAAAAACCATGCTTTATAGACTTTTATAATAAGATTATATGAGGGAGTTAGGACTTGACTAAATGTCAGAAACCTTTATGATTTTTCCTCTATCCCATCTTGAACCTAAAACTATATAAGAATTTCTAAGTGATGAGAGATGGATTTTTTCCATATAAGAGGAATTAAACTAGTTCAATAAGAATAAGGTATGAGATTTATTTGATAGACCCTATGATTATCAAGTCATTAGAACTAAATTGTTATTAAAAAAAAATGTAGGATGATCATTATGTGATCACTATAAATAATACTAGATTTGTTTCTGAAGGTTATAACTAAGAGGAAGGAATAAATTTTGAAGAAACCTTTTCCACTTTTTCTATATTAAAGAAAATGGAATCCTCTTAGGATATGAATCTTATATAAATTTTAAATTATTTCATATGATTATAAAATAATCATTTTGTATGTTTTTTAATATATAAGGATTATATTGAACTACCTACATGTTTTGAATATCCTAATTTTCCAAATTCTATTTTTAAACTCACTAATTATTTTTACTATCTTAAAAAATCACCTAGAGATTGGTATAAAATATAAAGTTCATTTATTTTATCAAATGGTTTTAATATGGTATTGTAAGAATCCAATTTATTCAATAAAACCCCATTAAAATATGATTTTAGTTCAAATTTATGTTGATGATGTAATTTTTGGATCCCCAAATCAAAAAATGCATATAATTTTTTCAAAACTCATGGGATAAGAATTTAAATGAGCATGATGGGCGATTTTAATGTTTTATTTGGTTTTTAGATATACTAAAAGGAAATTGGAAATTTGTGACACCCCCATACCATTATTTTGTTCTTTTAATTCTATTTAGATAATTGGAGGTGAAAATTGAATTTCTAGGGTGTTCCAGCTTAGAACATGGAAAATTTCTAGGGCTTTCCTTCTATTTGTAGTTTAAGTTAATGGATAGAGGAAAAATTTGTAGCCTTCCTTTGATAGAATAATTTTCTGTTAATTTTGAACAACACATGGGGTTTCAACATAATTTATGCAACGTTTAGTCCAAACCATACATCCCCTAGGAGAAAACGTGCTGGGTATTTTGTGTTCTTGGGGTGTGGCGCATAACATGAGGATGATTAAAGAAACCATGTGATAAGAATGTGGTGGGATTTATAGTTTTTGATAGTGATGAGTGGAATAGTTTTAGTATGGTTTTCGTAACTATGAAGTGCCTAGGGATAATCATTTGAGGGGGTTGATAGACTAGGAAGTGGAAAATACATGGTTGGAATACAATTTGGAAAACCATGTGGCCAAACTGTATATCCTGCTCTGGTGTTTAATTTTTGGGTTTTCCCAAAATTACCCTTTTAAATTTTTAGGTGTTTCACCCCTATTACCCTATGAATCAACTGACCCTATTAGGACCTCTTAGAGGAGTCCCACCATCCTCCCTTTGGATTCTTGATATTCTTTAAATGTTTTACAAGATATTAGAGGTGAGTTATTCCTCTTTTCCCTCTTTCTTTATCCTCCATTTTTCTCTTGTATTTGTATTTTTCCATGAACCCTAGTTATCATGTGGTACAATTTTAGGGTTTTGGATGGTTATAATGATATGTATTCTAGTGTCTAGGGGGTTTAAAAATCGATGCTTGTCCCACGGGTTTAATCTTTCTTAAAATCATCATGTTTCAAGATGTTTCATCTTGGTATTTTTCTCTTTGAGGTAGGTGTTACTATGAAATTGTTTCAGTTTTGTATTGTAACCATGCTCGTACTTACTAACTTCCATTTTTATGAAATTATGATTATATGTGTTATCCTTATGGTGTTTTGAAACCATTTTTTTATGTTTTGAGCTTAGCATAATTGGGTTTTCATGTGAACTCCTTGTCTTACTATTTAAAATGGAATGTTTATTGATGTTAAGATTTTGTGAAGTTCACTTATGGATTTTTGAAATAGTTTCCATGATGTACAATGGGATTGACCTAATTTTTGGGTTTCAATAATTGAAAACAAATTTTTTAAAGTGAATTTGGATTTTAATTAAGATGGTGACCTCAAAAATTCCGTGAAAAACGGTTCCTCTTGTGGATTTAAAATGGTGATTTTAAACATGTGTGTGGTTTACCCCTTTTATAATTCCATGGTAGATTCTTTTAAATTTTTTTATGGAAATGGTTATATTTTTAGCCTTGTTTTGGTTTTTAAATAGGAATACCCTTTTTGAAGGGTATATTTGAAACGTTTTGAATGAAATGGGAAATTTCTTTGAACCTCTTAGAAATGTTTTAAGTGTTGTTTTATGGAATATGTGATGGAAATAAAGGCCCTTGATCATGTTTTGGATTTTTGAATAAGATATCCCTTAAGTAATAATTAAATTTAAATGTTTTAAATACTTGGGTGTTTTCCATCATATTAGAAATTGTGTTTTGGAATGTATTTTATCTAATGAGAAAGTTATTGGAATTCCAAGTTATGATTTGGTATTAAAAGACTGTTTGGAACCTTTGTTTTAAATGGTATATGTGGATGGAACCCCTTTATTTCCGTTTTCTTGTTTACCCCTTATGTGGGTTTATGATCACTATGAAACACTTTTTTACCCTTGTGTTAGAATGTTATTTTGTATTTCATGGGTGAATACGATGTGTGAGGATTTATATAATTAGGTGTAGGGGTGAGGGTAGTTATATTTATTCCTTGTGTGTAAGACTTAGATCATTTTCACTATACATCACCTCCTTCTATTAGTCATGGGATGCAAAATACTAAGTGAAATATCTATATTGTTCCTCTAGTTAGTTTACACACCACTAGTTACCCACTAGTAATTCTACGTAGAAGTGACAAGTGTGGGTTTTTTATCACAATGATTATTGTATAGGATAATTGGATGGTAGTTTGGACTTAGTGCATTATGGTAACAAGTTTGGGTGGTTATACCCTTATACAGTTTGATGTTTACAAGGTTAGGAATCATAGGGTGGAGCCTATGAAACATTTAATTTATTGGTTGGTCAGTGGTTAAGGGAAGTTTAATATAGTGCTTGTTTTTATCATTTACCCTACTTTTATTGTTGCAACACATTTATTGTTTATTTTACATTTTTATAAAATTTTGTTGTATGGTGCATGATTTATGTATTTGACCTATGTGTGTTGGGTGTTTTTCCTTTGGAAATGAGTTTTCAAATATATTTGTGAAAATTGGTTTTGGATTTAAAAGGATCTTGGGTGTGAGTAATTTAAAAAGGATTTCAGGATGGGTGTTCAATTTTTTAAAGAGTTACATATAGTTTAATACATAGAAATGGTATCTATTTCATTTGAATAAATAAATGAGTTTGTTTTTAAAGAAATAGAAATGGGTGTCCATGGTTATTTGATATATTTTTCCAATAACTTTATTTTTAAAACACACGTGTTCATTTTGTAAATAAATGAGAATTGTTTTATGTAGTGATCATGGAAATGTTTGGTTTTTATTATTTGTAATACTTGGAAAGGCTATTTTTCAATTAATTTTCAAACTAGC
This sequence comes from Viscum album, assembly GCA_963277665.1. Lineage (NCBI taxonomy): Eukaryota > Viridiplantae > Streptophyta > Magnoliopsida > Santalales > Viscaceae > Viscum > Viscum album. The sequence goes on from OY728164.1 coordinate 799,844,313, forward strand.
ATTGATGATTTTCCTTATGAAATAGTTGAATATTTTTTGCAGGTTTTGGTGACCTAATGGCCTTTTTAGCACAACCCTAAAAACTTTTAGGTACTAGGTTTCTGTTGGACCTATCCTTTCATCATTATGACTGATGGGAGGTGAGTATGGTAGTGGTGAGAAACTAGTGGTTGCATGGAGTTGGTTTAGTATAGGATCAAGTTGGTTTGTAATTGTTTTCTTTGGTATTTTTGTTCATATTTTTTCTGCTTGTATCTTTTTATTTATGGTTGTTGATCTTGTATATGAAAATGGGTTAAATCATGGTAGTTGGTTATGAAATATTTAGAATTTTTTTTTATTTTAGATCTTGTATTTATTTTATATAATTTATTTATCACTTTTTTGGGAAAAACCATTCCCAAAAGTGTTTTTGTGATTCCCATGTGCTTTTAATGAGATTGTGGGGATTGAGAACGACTTTCAAGACTTATGATTAGCTGAATCGGGGGTCAAGTTAGATGGAATATTGGTACAGTTCATGAAAAAATGGTATCAGATCTATGAGTTTTACTTTAGTAGAAACCTATGATTCTTAAGATTTCCTTTTTTTATAGGGATTTCCTAGTAGTAAGGTGGTTGAGGTTGTCAGAGAATAAGAGGTAAGGCTAGGGAGAGTCTAGCTAGCTCTTTCTTATCCCAATATACCAGGGGTTATTGGGTTTTAAATTCAATATTTGAGGTTACTTTTATCTATTTTTTGTGGTTATTGATGTGATTGAAGTTTTATAGATCCCCTTTGATTATGTATGTTATATTAGGGATCACTCTATCATTTTGGCATGAATAAAAAGGGAACTCGAGCTGTACAGTTAGCTCACATGGCCTAAGAAACCACAAGGTTATTGTATGCTTGAGTCTTCTTTATTTGAAAGGTGTGTTTCATGGTCGTCACCTAGTTTACCTAACTATGATGGTCAAGGAATGAATAACACTGCTTCTCCTCAGTTAACCTGTTTGGACTCCTCTTGAATTATGTATTTCTCCAAAAGGGGTTTTCACTTGTTAGAGGTGAAATGATGAGTGATTTGTCATTTTTTGTGATGTGGTTGATGTGATACTTGTTTGGATTCTTGTGTAGTACTTATGTGTGATTGGTTTTAAAAATCATTTTTACAAAATAATGGGGTTTGTGAAAATAATTATTTTAAAAATTTGTTTTTTTTGAAGTTTTATAAAATTAATGATTTCCCTTGCGGTATTTGGGAAAATGGGGAGTTTCAAACTTTATTATTTGGGTATACGTGAGAGAACTTGATTTCAAATGTGAGTTTTAAAACTATTTTGGGATAAAAAGGGTTTTTTTGGAAATTTTTTTGGAATGTGTTTAAAAAGGGAAATGATTTTTGAAAATAATTCCTTAGATGTCTAGTTTTTGAAATAGATTTCATTTTGAAAAGAACTTTTGTAGATTTTTTTTAGGAAATGTGTGTGTTTAACCTAGATTTTTTTTTGTTTTAAACCTTGTGTTGGATTGACTTTTGAATTCACACCTTGGTGGAAGGTGGTTTCAAAAGTTCCTTGGTGGTTTTCAAAAGAAAAGTTTATTTTTATGTGAATGTGTTGTGTATCACTTGTGGTATTGCTATTATGGATTTAATTCCTTGCTTTTGAAGGATCCATTTCAGAAATGGTACTCATAATGATCCTTGGAGGAATCTTATACCAGAGGTACTAAGTTTGAGTTATGGGAGAGGTAGAATAACACCTAGATGGAAGGGGACAGTTACTGCCTTGTGGATATACAGTGGAGAGGTGTTTGGCCACAATTTGTAAGACTCGTGACATTGATTATTAAGGTGTGGAATGGGGATCACTGAGTATTGTCACATAAAAGGTGCATTTTTTATATAATGATCCTAGATGGATCCCATTCTAAACATTAATCGACCATGTCATCAGGCTTACATGTGGTGGATAAATGCCTCTCCACTATACATCCATGTGGTAGGAGTTTTCCACTTCTATATGGGGTTTCATTCCAGGTCAACCATAACTCAAACTCAGGACCTTTGGATTAAGATTACACCAAGGAGCATTAAAGTACCACTTCATTTTGGGTCATAACTTGAGGTAGATCATATCCTTGTTTCTAATGTCCCCTAGAATGGTTGAAAAGGGTTTCTCTAGTTTTTATACCTACCTAGACTCAAATTTTAGTGGTATACATAAAACCTTTGTAGATTTTTTAAGTAATAGGTAGTTGTAAGAGATTATGGTGATCCTAAATTCTCTTGGGAAACTTGAAACTTTTCGTGTGAGAGATTTCAAGATATTTTTGGTTGGTTTTATCCAATTTTTTTGGGAGTTGTTAGTCCTTCCTCTATTGTACAGAGTTTTTTGAAAGTTTTTATAGAGAAATTCATCTAGTTGTTCTTCCCTGAGAGTGTTAAATGGGATAAAGTTCTTTATTATCCTTGTGTTTTCCTCCATTATTTCCTTTGTTTTATAATTAGAATTTCTGTATGATCAGTTTTTGGGAAAAGGTATTGGGTTCTCTCTATTTGAGTATGGTTTGGTTATTTTGGAAGTTTTCCTTAAGAGGTTCTGACCTTTGTTTCATGAATTCAATTATTGTGATGGGAATTTGTGGATGTTTTTCCCTTTTAGGATGATTTTAAGGATATTATGGTTTTCTTCATTCTTTTTTAGTTGGATGGGAGTTCCATTTTTTAAGCCTAATTGTTTGGGAAATCCCTTCTTGGTTAAAATTAGTTATGACAATTATTTTGGTTGGGCTTTGATGTGATCATTGATTGGACTTGATATAGGAATTCAGGTGCATGATTGGGTAACTATGGCGTGTGATACACCAATTGAGTGTGGTATACTAACTAGTGTCTGGATGTGGGCCTTTTGTGGTATGCAAATGTGTGTGTGTGGGAAGGGGGGGGGGTGATCTAGTGTTTACCCTATGTTATCCATGTATGTTGTGACCCTAGGTGAGTGAAATTATCATTATTTATGGATGATTATGGTTTTTATTCTTTCCTTGGGTTTGAATGAATTTTTTCATAACAGTGTGTTTCTCTCATGTTTGTTCATTGTTTGGGGATGTGTTTATTGGTAGCTTTTATTTAGTGACACCATGTTAGAGGGACTCTAAATTGTAGAGAGACCATGTTAAAGGAACTCTAAATGGTGGGGAGACCATGTTAGGTATCCCATGATTCTCAAGGATTCTCATTCGAGGTTCCTGTGTACATTTTTTTGGATAAATTTGGTATCATGTGTTTGACCAGCTTGATCGTTTTGAGGATCACAATTGTTGGATTTGAGGTTATTCCTTATTGAGTGGTTCATTGGTTCAGTCCCTTTTAGAAACTTTTATTTTCTTACATTTTTTGACCACAAAATTTATGGGGAAAGATAGTGGCATGGTTGGGAGTTGGTGACACCCACCATTCCACAAACTGGATCCTTTAGTATTCTTTTAAAAAGCGGAGGCCCAATTTGAGTTTCTAGGTAGTTACATCTTAGAACTTGGAAAATTTTGAGGGTTTTCTTACTGTTAATTTTTAAGGTTCAAGGTTAAAGGGAAAACATGAATCCTACCACCATGAGGAGCCTTTTTAGTTCATTTTTAATAGTGTATGGTTTATTAGTACGGTATGCACATAGTTAATCCAAAACCATTTGATCCATCAGAGAAACTGTGCAAGGTCCTTCGTGTGTGTGGGGTGTGGTTTATGGCCTAAACGTAGTTAACTAAACAGTGAGACAAGCATATAGTGGGATCTATACTTTTTTTTCAATTCTATGTAGAATTTTTTGAGTTTGGTTTTCTCAACAGTGTGGTTCCTAGGGATAATCATGTGAGGGAGTTCCTGACCTAGGAAGTGTCCAGTGAAAAGTTGGTGCACAGTTTGGAAATGCATGTTTCCAAACCATGTAGCCCACCTAGTTTTTTAATTTTTAATTTTTCCAAAAATCACCCTTTCAAATTCTAAAGGGGTTCACCCCTATTACCCTATGCATCAATTGAACCTATTTGGAGATATTGGATGTGTTACACCTTCCTCTGTTTAGATTATTTACCTTGATTTGATGTTTTCCTAGATATTAGAGGTGGATTATTCCTCTTTTCCCTCAATCTTTTTTCTCCCCACTTCTCTCGGACTAAGCATTACAATTGAACCCTAGTTATCATCTAGTATAATTTTATGGTTTTGAGTGGTTCTACTGATAGGTATTTTTGCATCTAGGATTTATAAACACCATTTTTCCCCATGGGTGTGGTCTCCATTGAAGGATACATGTTTTGAGATGTTTCAGCTTGGTTCTTGTCTCTTTGAGGTAAGTGTTACTAAGATATTTTTTAATTTTGGAATTATAAGTATTTTTGTTCTTTCTAAATTCACTTTTTAGGTAATTATATCTATGGTGTGTTTTGAAAGAATTTTTATGTTTTGAACTTATCATGATTGGATTTTCATGTAAATTCCATGTTTTACAATTTGAAACACAATTTTTAATGATGATATACTTTTGTGAAGTGCCTGTGTGGTTTTTAGAATTTTTTCCACATTGCAAAAAGGGTTTTACCTGTTTTTTAGTTTTTAATAAGTTAAAAAAACATTTTAATGTGAATTTGGTTTTGGAATGAGGTGGTTTCTCAAAATGGACTAAATTGGGGTTCTCATATGGATTTTAAATGGTGTTTTGAAATGTATTTTTGGTTTAAATCTTATGAAATTCCATGGGGGATATTTTAAATGGTTTGATGGAAATAGTTGTCCTTTTATCTTTTTTTTTGTTGTAAAAGAGGAATAAAATTGTTTAAGGGTAACATTGAAATGATTAAAAAGAAATGGGTGATTTATTTGAACCTATAAAAACTGTTTTAAATGATGTTTTATGTAATGTGTGGTGGAAATAAAGTCCCTTGGTCATGTTTTGGATTTTCAAAGAAGAGTGACCTAGTGTAAGGGTGACTTTGAAATGTTTTAAATGCTTGGGTGTTTTACATTTTTTTTAAATAGTTTTTTGGAAAGTGTTTTATAGAATGATAAAGGGATTGGAATTCCAAGGCATTATTTAGTATTAAATTCCTATTTGGAACTTTGGTTTTAAATGGTGTATGCTAATGGAACCCCTTGATTTCCCCTTTCTTGTTTACCCCTTGTATGGGTTTGTGATCACCATGTGGTGGTTTTTTATCTCCTTATGTAGGATTGTTATTTTATATGTCATGGGTACATGTGATGTGTGGATATTTATATAATTGGGTGTAGGGGTGAGGGTAGTTATGGTTATTATTTATGTATTAGACTTGGCTTTTTTCCACATGCCTCACTTCCTTCTATTGGAAATGGGATTCCAGGTACAAAGTATAAGATCTATCTTTTTCCTCTAGTTGGTGTACACATCAATAGTTTTCCACTATTCATATTAGGAACAAGGGATATGTGGTGGCTTAAATTTACAATGACGCTTTTATGGGATAACTAGATGATGGTTTGGACTTAGCACATGCCGGTATCTAGTTTGAGTGGTTATACCCTTATATGGTCGAATGCTTCTCATGTTAAGAATACAAAGGGATATCCCATGAAACATTCAGTTTCTTGGCTGGCTAGTAGTTGAGAGGAGTTTGATCTAGTTATTTTTTGTATAACTTCCAAGAATTTCATTATTATGGAACCTTTATTTATTATTTTACATTGTAATATGCTTGAAATTAATGGTTCATTCTTTATGTATTTGAATCGTGTGTGTTCGGTTTTTTTCCATTGGAAACAAGTTTTCAAAAATGTTGATGAAAACCTATTTTTTTTTGTATTTTAAAGGATCTTGTGTGTGAGTACTTTATAATGGGTTTCAAAATGGGTATTAATTTTTACAAAGGGTATTTTTCTAGTTTTATGCTTAAAATGGTATCTGTTTCATCGAAATAAATCAAGTGGTTTTGTTTTTAATGAAATGGAAATGGGTGTGCATGGTTGTGTGAAAGATTTTAAGAATAAATTTGTTTTTAAAACACATGTGTTCAGTTTTGGAAATCAAAGAGAAATATTTTATATTTTGAACTTGGACATATTTGGGTTTTCCTATTGGTTATACATGAAAAGAATATTTTTGTAGTTTATTTTTAAATTACAATAGATAAATTTATTTATAAAAGGAATTATAGAGTTTCAGCATGTTGTGGTGACCTACTGGGATTTTTAGATCACACTTACAAAATTTCAGGTTTGAGGTTTCTATTGGACCCATCCTTTGATTTTCACAGAGGAAATGGTGTGAGTTGGGTGTTGGTGAGAAACTAGTGGTTGCATGGAGTTGGTTAGGGATCAAATCGAGTTAGTTTGTATTTGTTTTATTTGCTAGTTTTTTTCCATTCTACATGATTGTATCTATTTGTTTATAAATATTGATCTTGTATATGAAAATGGGTTAGATCATGGTAGTTGGTTATGACCTCTTTGGAATGTTGGTTTATTTTGGATCTTATATTTATTTTATTCCACTATTTTTTCTCTATTTTTGGAAAAATCATTCCCAAAAGAGTTTTTGATATGCATAGGTGCTTATTTCCAGCCTGTGGGGATTAAGAACGCCCTTTGAGCCATGTGAAAGGCTGGATTGGGTGCCAGATCAGATGGAATCCCCAACTAATTCATGAAAAAATAGTATTAGAGGTTTTATTTTTTCATTTAGTAGGAACCTGATGCATTCAAAAGGTATCATTAAATCTATGAGAATGATCAAATTAGAAATTTATATTGTTCCCAAACCAAACTATATATAAAGGCATAATAAAGTAGAAGCAGGAGGTAGATCCCTCAAAGAGTAGGGAATGCAATGATAAAAAATATCAATTAAAGGTCAAGTCACTCCAATTTTAGTTGATTTAATTAATCTAATGAAGCAAATAAAATAAATGAATTAAATGTAGAAAACCATAAGAGAGGGGAATCATTTTCCATGGGAGATTTTTCTAAAAAGAAATATTGACTTCACTTGAAAAATAATAATACCCATTAGTTTCACAATTAATCATATTTAATTAATAGAAGAGAAGTTCAAAACTTATAAATCTACTATAGAATATCAATTAATGGTGGTATGATGAATTAAAATAACAAGAGTTCATTATGATCAGATTTCAATTATAGAAGAATAATAATATTTAATGATTATGAATTAATTAACATAATCGTATTGGATTTTTCCAAATATTAAACACAACTGGTCCATTATTTAATAACATATATGATAAAATTTAATCACAACACAATAGCAATTGAATAAAATCATTTTACAAGGTTAGAAAGAAATATTTTTTATACACCCAGTTTAGCTAACTCTTCTCCCCCTATGGGTTTAGCCAATCATCATCAGGTGATTTCCAATGAAAAATAAAACCAAAACCACAGGGGAGAGAATATATGAAATAGAATGAAGAGAAAATAATGAGAAATAATGAAAAGAAAATAAACTAAAATTAAACTATTAAAAATTCAACGTTACACTAATAAAAGAAAAAATAAATCAAAAAAAAAAGAAAACCTATCTACATAGAACTCCAAGTCAGAACCCTACAAAGCTACCTGGTGGTCTAGCCTCAAGCCTAGAATGAAATATTTTTTTCTTGGGTAGAACCATCTATTTATAATCATAGATATCTTCCCTTCACTTCTATGGGTAAAAAATATATTTATTTACCATTCAAGTTAGAAGGTAAATATACCGTTAAAGGATGTATCGAAAATCAATGTTTTTTAGTTTGTCTAAGAATTTCACATCATTTAATTTAATTACATAATGTATAATGTGTGGGTATAAATTTATTGTTCTTCATATCCTATAAAAGTATCACTCCTTGTAAAATTTCACTTTGTGTAATGATTATACAACATGTAAAGTCTGTTTTTAGCTCCAAGATCTTTGTTTTACATGAGTTCTTCAGTTTTGATCCTTTTGGTACCTCTTGTGGTCATCAAAATCATGGTAAACCATAATTCAATGGATTCATTGTTATATTTGAATTAAATCATCATTCTTAGCTTCAATATTCAAAATACTTTATCGGTTTATGCTGTTTCATGACTCGGTGTGAAGTGTCTTTATGATCCTCAATTTCTGCATTTTTCTATCTATTATTCCACATGTTGGTATTATATAACAATACACAAAACGTCACTATATTCCATGAAAATAAGAATTAATAAATTAATATTCAACCCAAAAACATATAAAAACACATGAAAATATATATGTAAAATAGATATTTCAAATACACCTACACTCAAATATTTTCTCATCCTTAAGAAAAATATCAACTTCAATACACAAAAGATACATGCATTATGAATGGAATTGTAAAATTATGACACTCATAAAAACAAGTTGTACCTGAATATTTTTAAAAAACAAATCATACCCAATAAAGTTTTCAAAAATAAAACTTCATTTATAATGAAAAATTCAATAAATTTTCCCATTTAACTCATAAATGTCAACTTTTCATCAACACCCATGTCCTGTATGATTTACCTCACTATTTATTTTTCCTCTCATCACTCAAGGTAATAATTTAATTGGATTTATGATCATACCTAAAGTATATTACCATAACCCTAGGATTCAATTTAATATACATTATCCACCCTATAAAGACAACTATCATAATTAATAATGAGAGCTTTGAAATTAGAATCAAATGTTTCTGAGGATGATGGTAGATGGGTATAAATATTAAAAATTAAGTAAGGTGCAAGGACGAGGCTAAAATCTAAAGTAAAATGCATGATATTTAAAAACCTATCTCAATGAAATTCTCACCAAAATAATTTCATCTCACACACCCCTAAAAAGAAACGTAAATACTCATAGATGATGTAATCATGATAAATAATTACCCTCTTGTTGTTTTTTTAAATTTTCATTCATTTTTATGAAAGTTGTACATAAGGTAAGTCTCACATCCACCACCTAACCACATATGATTTTGAGGTCATTGATATAGAAGTGGTGCTTTTTCACCCTCTTGAGAAACAACCATTTTTTTTCTTTTTTTCAATATTCTTGATTGGAATTAACCTCACATACAAAACCTAACCACATATGATCAAAATCATTGGTTTTTATCGTTATTTTTTATTCTACAAAGTTACAACCCATTTTTATTTTTATTGTTTTTTACATTCATTTTTTACAAAAATAGTGATAAAAAATTAATTATAATGAATATAAATATGAAACTTCCCCAAAAAACCCTTGAGAACACCATACAATCTTCTATCAAGATAAAAAATCCCATCTCCACCATTAATAACCAACCCCCCACACTCATTCAATTTAATATCATGAAAAATACAAAGAGTAGGATATGAAAGAAATATAATGGTTTGTAACATGGCTCAATACTAACAAGGACATCCATGTATTCTATAGGATAATATGGATCAATTCGTATGTGGGTATCAAGATATATGGATCATCAATTAAATACCTCAATCGTTTAAAACATGGTTTCTTTAATAATATATTTGAAAAGATATCAATGCAAGTTATAGTTGGTTTACACGACCCAAGTATCACTCAAGAGATATGCTAAAAAATATAGGAAATATTTGGTACAGAATCCTCTTAGGAACGAGAATAGAATATAAGTCAATCAGGGCATGGAATGAAAACCAATAACCAGTTTTCTCAATGGAGGATTTTGGGAATCAAAATCAAGAAAATAAATCATATTAGTAATAATTTTCAATAAATTCCAATTTTAATCATTAAAATGACTCTTAAAATGTCCATTTATATCTTTTTCATTTATGGGAATGATATTTTAAAATTTTCAACTTGCCAAATTGCTTCTCCTAAGTGATGATGTCTTATAGATCTGTGAGCACAAGACAAAAAATTATAGATATTTTTTTGGGTGAACATAATTCAATCCACTTCATAAAATAATTCAATTCATTTTTTTAATTTCTATTTATTATTTTAAAATAATATGGTAAAAAATAGGCATGAAAAAAATATAAACAAATTAAATGTAATTTTCTTCTATTAATGATTTTGAATGATTTTCTCAAGTCCTTCTTGACTAGGTTCACAAAGTGAGTTGGTTTTACATATTCTTATCATACTGTCTACTTCATTCTTCCATGGGAATGAAAAATAAATATAAATAGTAAAATTATAGGCCCTTTAAAAATTTAATTTTTTTTCTAAAAAATTTAAAGAAAGAGAACACGGGGAAAGTTATTAAACTAATATAATAAAATAAATCTAAGCCCAAGAAATAAATTTTAAAATTCAGGTTTCTTCATAGTAGCTTCTATTTTTAATTTTCATTTACCTCTACCTTTACCTTTTTAACTAATTAGAACATGGTATAAAGATAACCCTCTTGGATTTACCCACATATGACTTTGTTGTGAATCTGGGGAAGTTTTTCACTTCTACCTCTATTGGTTCCTCTTAACTGGTTCTTGTAATATACTGTGTATTGAGTAAAATTTTAATGAAAATAAAAATAAATATAAATATGACCATATTTTTTAGTTTTCCAACTCTACTACTATCTTTTCATTTTATATATAAATTTTTGGAGGTTTTTATTTATTAACTACTTCAAATATATTTTTTTTCACAAAATTCGTCTACTTATTACTCTCATGTAATTCATTGATGAGATCATACATGGTCTTCTATTTGTCTTTGGGTATGTTTAGCAGGTATCCCCATGCTTATTCGGTCTCTATAATGTTAGTGATATTGGAACATTTATGTTTATTATCCTATTCATTAAAATTTTCTTCCTTATTTATTTATATGGATGATATTGATTTGACATCCTGATCCTTTTCCTCTTTTACCATACTATAAAAAATTTAAATCATATTTTTTCCCTCTTCTTCGTACAGTCACAAAAGGTATTGCCTTTCTTATTCCTATTTTTTTGTATATATAGAAGTAAATCTCTAGGTTATACTTTTTTATTATTATATGAAGGTTCATAACTACGAGATATCTCAACATGGTCCAAAAATTATTCTTTGAAATTATCATCCTCATTCTAGCCATTTGTTTCTTCAATGAATTGAATATCCTTAACAAATTTTTGATCTTATTCATCATCAACACATTCCACATCTACATTAAAAATTAAATGTAGATTATTCAAAAGGGTATTTAAATTTCAAACAACTTGATCAAGGTGGGAAGTCAATTATCCCTATTCTTTGAGTTGTACCTCATTTTCATCCATCCCCTTATCCAATACTGAAATGTACTTTGTGAGAAATGTGTATAGTCTATTATCTGAATTGTAATCCTTAGTTTTTTGGAAGGAAGTGTAACAACCTAAAATTTTATAAATAAAATTATAATTTTTAAATTAAATGTCATATTAAGTAATATGTTTATAGAAAAAACATTCACTTATTTTATTTTAGTATATAAAGTTGGATTTAAAAGACCATTAAGTATCATTACCATTGAAAATATAGCCACTAAACAATGATCACATGATTAGTATAAATATAGAGTTTTAACAAATACAATTGACACATAAAAAAGAAGGGTTATCCTCAACTAGTAGGATTATACCATATGAATCCTATTTATAAAATCTTCTAAAAGACATAAAATTTCTGGTATTTTCCCTTGACCAAGAGAAATATGAGATCTAATAACTTAAGCATGAGTGAAACTGTTTACGAGATAAGTTCATTCTCATCAAGATCATGATGCAAACCATGTTTTTTGAACCACCCCATGAAAGTCCCACCATTGCACACCTTACTCTTAGCGAGTTTAATGATGTTTTAAATTTATATATATAAAGACCCTAGAAATATTAATATGTACATTATTTTTTATAGAATAATGAATATATTATTGTTACTTATAAATGGTTTTTATTTTGATATAATAAGAACAAATTTTATTTTTGGTTAATATTAAAATTAAATCAATGAATTTATAAATTAATTTATTTTTGAAATAAATAATATTTTAATCTTATTAAATATTTTTAATCAAATATAAATGATCATATAATTTTTATGAAGTCAAATGTAAATTTAATAAAAGTTCAAAATAATTATTTTCCAAAAACCCAGAAATTATAAATAAATGAAAATTATATTTTAAAAGTGAAAATTAAAAAAATTTGAAAATTATTTAGATAAAATGAATATTATTTTTAGAATAAAAATGTATTCATTATGTGACAGTTAATTTTTCCTAATTTTTTGAGACACTCTAATTTTCGGGTTAAAATTAAACATCATATAAACATACTTTGAGTTTTATGACATCATAAGGACCCTAAAGTGATATAATAATTACTATAAAAGGAATCCATGACCAAATAAAAAATTTTCCCTTTAAAATAATGTGATTTTATGTTTATTTGATTTAATTTTTTGAAGCCATTATGAATCCTCTAAAACCTATAATATATTTTAATGTTTTATAATCATTTCATTAAGAGTGAGACTCACCTCCACCTAAGAAATTGAATTATTTTAATATGTTCGTAAATTGGAATTATAAAATATTAAAAACCACTCCCACTTTCAAAAACAATGGAAAAAAACTAAGGAATGGTATGTGGTTTTGGATATTTTATTATAGAGTCCAAAACATAAATAATAAAGGACCCCCTCATTTCCTACATAAACCCACCCAAGCTCCCATTTATCTTCACTAAAACTCCATAGAGAACATCAATACTCTTTAATACTCTCTATAGAGTCCTTAAAAGGTTTAATAGGCTCTCAAGAAGCCCATCCCGAGATTTTAGAGTCACACACTCAAGTAAGGGATCCTCACCTTCCTCTCATCCTTTAAATTCCAGCACATTCTTTGAAATTAGTCTTCTTAATTTCAAATTGTTATATTTTAATACATTTATAATCATTTTATTACTATAAATTTTTTTTTATATGAACTAGTGACCATTTATCCACTCTAATTTTGACCCTTACCTAAACCGTTACCATGATGAAATTTAGTAAGTGATTTTCTCTTCTCATTTACATTTAGGAACTTATTTTATATTATGTATCTTAAATTACATTTTCTTATATTGTAATATGTCATTACATATTCCCATTACTTTAAATTTAATTTATAAAGGGTTATATCTCCCTTTCTATCTCATTAATCCTCCCACGATCCTTTATGTACACCTATTACCAAGCCAAAATATAGCTAGGATTCTTTTCTTTATTCAAGTTTCTTCATCAACTTATGTCTTATATTTCAAATTTATAATATTGGGATATTTTTTTCATATTTCTATTACTGAAAAAATTATGTATATGTGATGAGATACCCCATTATCTCTCATCAACCTATTTTTATGAATCTTTAAGTGACGTCGTGATGCTGCTATAATATCACTATGATTTTCCATGCCAAAACAATTATATAGTGAATAAAATACCCATTTTTTATTAAGGGTGTGCACATTTATTCTTGTATACTTTTGATTTGATACTTATTTATCTTTATTCCACACTCCTTGAACATTTAATAAATTATTATGATGGATGAATCCATGTGGTATGATCAATGTGGAACACTTAAGCATGAGAATGATATGAATGTGACGGGTGCACCCAGAATTATATAGCGCTCCAATGCATTGGGTAATGTTTAGTATCATGATATGTCATGATGGGATAGGGAGTGAACCTGATTACTTTATGATACTTTTTAAACCATTATGTCTTGGTGATTTATCCTTGACCAATGTTTATGATGTAGTTTTTTATGTTGTTGCCACATTTCCCATGTTATGATTATCACGCTATATATTGTCTCATTGTTAATGTTTATGATTCATACACTTTTTATTACCAATTGATATGCCTATTGTATAACATGTATTAAATTATTCTATGTCTATTCCCTTATTGGGATTAATAGATTTCCCATTTCTTGTGTTAATCCCCAGGTTATACCATACAATTTTAAAATCCATGGAATTTTTGAATCATGTTAAGAAAGTTTTCAATAATATTGTTCTATCCCATTTTAAAAAGGTCATGTTATGTACCTAAATCCCAAATACACTAGACCTATTTATCTTTTGAATTTTCTTACGTTTAATTTTATATAATAAATCACCATTTAATGTGGAATAAAGAGTAGGATTGTTATAGGAAGGGTCTTCTTGAATTTACTTCTCTTGAGGATCCCTTTAGTTCAACCACTTAGACTTTCTCCACCGAATATTATTCTTCTTAAAAACCAACCTTTATCTACATTATAAACTAATGGTAAGATACTAACAATAGAATCTTTGTTTAAAAAGATTTTATATAGGTTATTTTCTATTCTCCATGTTTATTGAGATCAATCTCATTATACTTCATAATTTTGTTCATCCCTAAAATGTATTATTCAAGAAATCCAGATAATCTGTCTTCTGAGTAATGCTCAGCCCAAAATACACCTTAGTGGTTTTTAATATTAGTGTATCCTCCATAGACTTGATGATAAGTGTCACCTGATTATTGAGGTTGTAAATCATTACATCAAAATTAATATGAATCATCCCTCCTTGTTTCATTTGTGACCACCCTTGATAAATCAACACTACACATGTTGTTGTATACTCTTAAAATTTGATGTAATTTGATGGTGGTGTGACATAATAATGATGAGGAATATCTTACATCCTATAAAACACCAAAAACTACCAGAAACATAATATTGAATATAGTTATAATAAAAAATGAATTCAAAAACAAATAACTAAACTAATATTAGTAAATAGACATGGGATAAGAAATATATTTGACCTAAGAAATTAGTATCAAATAATATATAATTCTATAGTACTCCCTAAGAAAGACACCAAATTTTTATATGTCTGAACAATGTCACTAGATCCTCTGGGCGTGATCAAATTATAAATTTATATTGTTCTCAAACTGCACTAACTATAAAGGTATTGTAAATTGGGAGTTTAGGGTCAATCCCACAAATATCGGGGAACAAAATGATGAAAACTCTTGAATAATGGTTAGGTAACTCCAATTTAAATTTTATTTAATTAAATGAATTATTCAAATAAAATAAATTAATTATAAATATAAAATCATAAGAGTGGGGAATCTATTTCCATGATAGGTTTTTCAAAAATGAAATTATGACTACACTTGTAAGACACCAACACTCATTAGAAGTATAATTAACCATATTTTATCTATAGGAGAAATGGTTAAACCATATCAATATACTATATAATCACAATTCATGGCGATATGATTAATTAATATAACCAACTTTTATTAAGATTATATTACAATTATATAAGAATAATCACATTCAATGGTCATGAATTAATTATCTTAATCATATTGGGTTTCATCTGATATTTAAAGAACATGGTCCATGATTTAATAAAAAATATGACAAAAGTGAATCAAAAGAGAAAAACAATTTAATAAAATAATTTTACTTGGGAATAAGGAAATAAAACAAATTGGTACACACCAAGTTCAGCTGATTCCGTTCCCCCTAAGGGTTTATCCTATCATCATCAGGTGATCACCAATGAAAAATAAACACAAAACCATGGGGAGATAATAAAAGAAAGATAATGAAGGTAAAATAATTAGAATTAATGAAAAAAAGAAACTATAATTAAACTATTATACATCCAATTTTTTATGAATAAAGGAAAATGAAAACAATAAATAAAAAATGAACATCTATCTACACTGAACTTTAGGTTGGAACCCTACGGAATCCTCCCGGTGTTCGATCCTCATAGTTAGTGTATAATAATTTTGTCTTATCCAAAACCCTATATTTATAATATTAGATATATTACTTTGTCTTATGTGAATCAAATATATTTGTTAATGGTCATTCGGGTCAAAAATAAAATCTCCCATCAAATGATACATAAAAAATTAGTGTTTTATTAGTCTGTCGAAGAATTTGACATCATGTAATGTAATTACATGAAATTTAGTGTGTGGGGATGAACTTAGTATTATTATCATCATGTGAATTGTTCATGTGTTGTAAACTCTTACTCTATGTAATGATTATATGATGTTTAAAGCGTGTTATTAGCTCCAAAATATTCATTTTTCTTCAGTTCTTCATTTTCAAGCCTATGATACCTCCCATGATCATCCAAAATCATGGGAAACCATTATTAAATGGATTTATTGGTATCTTGGGATTTAATAATCAATCCTAACTACAATATTCAATTTCATATATCATGTAGAGCTGCTTCGCAGCTCGGTGCAACGTGCTTTTATATTCCTCAATGGCCACATTTTTCTCTTTATTATTCTACATATCAGTCTGACCTAAGAATACACAGATCATCACTATATTCCATGCAAATCAACTTTAATCAATTAATATTAAACTCAAACACACATAAAATCACATGAAATTATATATTTAAAATAGAGATATCAGAACCTAAGATTCTTGATCTTCCCTTGTTATTTGGAAATGGCCTGGTATAAAGAAGGTTGATGTTTTTGGTGAATGATAGGTAAGGGTGGGGAGAATTTAGAAAGTTATTTCTTATCCCAAATCTCAATCTACCAGGGATTTTTTGGTTTAAAATTTATAATTCAAGGATTATTTTAGCTGTTTTTGGTGGTTATTGATATGATTGATTTTTCTTAGATCCTCTTTGATTATGTATATGATATTGGGGATTGCTCTGTGATTTTGGTGAGAAGTGGAAGGTAAATATAGAAATATAGTTTTCTTAAACGGCCCAAGATACCATGTGGTTCCCGTATGATCAATCATGTTTTCCTTGCAGGGCATGTTGCATGGTTGACACCTGATCCCCCAAATCATGGTGGTAAAGGAATGTATGTCACTACTTCTACCTGGTCAACCTGTTCAGACTTCTATTGAATTATATATTTATCTAAAATGGGTTTTAATTTGTTTGAGTTAGAATGAAGAGAATTTTTTCTCTATTTTTTGGGATGTGGTTCTTGTGATTTTTTCTTTGATGGTTTCACGGTGCTTGTGTGCTTATGGTTTTAAAAACCCTTTTTATAGAAAATAAAGGAGTTTGTGGAAATATTCATATTAAAAGTTGTTTTCTTGTATGTTTTATAAAATAAATTATTTTCCTTGTGTTATTTTGGAAAATGGTGTGTTTCATACATGCTTCTTTGGGTATTCCCAAAATCAATTGATTTCAAAAATGAGTTTTGAATGATTTTTAGTATCAAAAGGGTGGTTTTGTTTTTGAAATAAGTTTGGATGGTGTTTAAAAAGGGAAATTATTTTTGAAAACATTTCCTTGGGATATTTTTTCTTGAAATTGATGTAATTTTGAAAATAATTTTTTGGCCTTCCTTGTTTGTTCCATTGAGGCTGTTTTTTTAATATTATGTTGGCTTGATTTTTGAATACACACCTTGGTGGAAGGTGGTTTCAAAAATTCCTTGGTGAAATGGTGGTTTTCAAAAGAAAATTTTATTTTGATGTGATTGTGTTGTGACTTGAATTATGGCTTACTTTTTTTACTTTTATAAATTTCTTATGAAGGAGTTGTTTTGGTTTTTGTTTCAATATGTGACTTGAAGTAGATCATGTAATTGTTGTTGATATCCCCTAGAATAGTAAAAAAGGTTTTTCTAGTTTTTTTTCAACCCAGAATCCATGTGGAGTGGTGGGCATGGAAATTTTATAAATCTTGGATGAAATAGGTAGTTTTAAGAGATTTATATGATCCTTAATTTTATTGGGACACTTGAAGCATATTGGGTGAGAGTTTTCAAGAGATTTTTGGTCGATTTTAGCTGATTTTGTGGGATTTGTTGGTTATTATTCTATTGCATGGAGGTTATTTTTGAATGTTTTTAGGGAGACATTCATATGGTGGTTCTTCCATAAGATCATGAAAGGGGATAAAGTGCTTTAGTCACCTCGACTTTTCTTACATTATCGACTTTGGGCAATCATCATAAGTTTTATAAGATCTGTTTTTTGGGAAAAGGTCTTGAGTTTGATCCCTTTGAGGATAGGTTGGATATTTTTGGAATTTTACTTTAGTGGATGTGACCTTATTTTCATGAGATTTGGATTTTATGATTAGATTTTTTGGATAATTTTACATTTGTGGGAGTCTTTTAGGTTGTTTTGGTTTGCCTCATTATTTTTATATTTGGCTATGAGTTTTTTTGTTGATCCTAGTTGTTTGGGAAAACAATTCTTGGTGAAAGGGGATTGTGACTTTTATTTTGGTTGACCCTTGTGGTGATCATTACCTATACTTGAAGGAGTAATTCAGGTTCATTATTGGGTTACTAGGTTGTGCGATTCACCATTTTATTGTTGTATACTAACTGGTCTCTGGCTATGGGCCTTTTATGGGATGCACCATAAAGGGGGTCCAGTATTGACCATAGGCTATCTATGCATTTTATTACCCTAGTAAAGTTCTATTATAATTATATAAGTATTCTTGTGGTATTTATTATTTCCTTGGGTTTATAAGAGTTTTTTCTTGATAGTATGTTTCTCTCATGGTAGTTCATTTCTTGGGGATGCATTTCTTTATATAATTTCTTTGGTGCCACCATGTTGTAGGTACTCTAAATAGTGGGGAGACCATATTAGAGAAACTATAAATGGTGGGGAGACCATGTTAGGTATCCCATTATTTGTGTGGATTCTCATTTTAGGATCCTATTTTGGTTGTGTTTGTATATATTTGGTATCTTATAGTTGATTAGTTTGATCATTTTTAGGATCTTAGTTGTTGGATTTGAGGTTAAACCTTATTGAGTGGCTTGTTGGTTAGGTACCTTTTAATATATTTTGTTTTCCTTGACTTTTATTTAGACTACAGACTATATGGGGGTAGAAAGTGGCATGATGGTGAGTTTGTGACACCCCTTATGTCATAGTGTTGTTCTTTTTTTGGTTCTTTCGAGAAGTAGATTCTTGGTTCGAGTTTCTAGGGAGCTCAATCTCAGAAATTGGAATTTTTTTGGGGTTTAATTCTCTTAAAAGTTAAGGTGAATAGTTAGAGGGAAACTATATAGTCTCTATTTACAAGGATCCTTTTACATTAATTTTGAATAGTGCATGGTTTTTCAGCATGGGTTGGACATGGTTAAGTCCAAATCATGCTACCCCTGGAAGAAACCGTATAGGGTTCTTGGTGTATTCGGGATGTGAAGCATGGCCTGTGCATGGTTAAAGAAACCATACAGCAAGCATGTGGTGGGATTTATAGTTTTGATAGTGTCGATCGAGTGGCATGGTTTGTGAAGAGTTTTCTCAACCATAAAGTGCCTAGGGATCACCATGTGACCTTCTTTGGTGGTTAGTTTTTTGGTTTTCCAAAAATAACCCTTTTGATTTTTAAGGGGGTTCACCCCTATTATTAAAACATGTGTTGGATGATCCTATTGGAAGATCTTGTAATAGTTCTACATTCCTCCCTTTAGATTCTTTCCCTTCCTTTGACATTTTCCAAGATATTAGAGGTGATTTCTTCCTCTTTTCCCTCGTTATCCCTTCTCCACCCCTCTTCTCTTGGAATTGGATTTCCCCAGAAGCCCAAGTTATCAAGTGATTAGATTTTAGGGTTCTAAGTGGTTCTAATGATAGGTAATTTAGTGTATAGGGGATTTTTACATCATTTCATATCCTATGGGTGTGGTCTCTATTGAATGTTTCATGTGTCAAGATGTTTTATCATAGTTCTTATTTATTTGAGGTAGGCGTTACTATGAAATTGTTTCATTTTGTAATTATAAGTATGATTTCACTTTATAAATTACACTTTTATTAATTTATGATTATATTTGATTTCCTTGTGGTGTAAAGAAAAAATTTCTTTATGTTTTGATCTAAGAATAATTTATTTTTCATGTGAAATCTATGTTTTCCTATTTGAAATGTAATGTTTATTGATGCTAAGATTTTGTGAAGTGACCATATGGATTTTTGAAATGGTTTTCATGTTGTACACAGGTTTTGATCTAGTTTTTCATTGTCAATAATTAAAAATAATGTTTATAAAGAAAATTTGGTTTTGAATTGAGGCGGTGACCTCAAAATGGATTGAAAGAGGGGTTTTTATGGATTTTAAATGGTGATTTTGAATGTGTGTGTAATTTACCTCTTGTGTAATACTATGTTGATTGTTTTAAATGGTATTATTGAAATAGTTAAACTTTTTTTCCTTATTTTTGTTTTCAAAGAGTAAGAACCCTGTTAAAGGGTTTATTTGAATCATTTTAAAATAAATAGAATATTTTATAGAAACTATTAAATTTTTTTTAAGTGTTTATTTAGTAAATTTGTGATGTAAATAAATCCCTTTGGTCATGTTTTGAATATTTAAATAAGATATATATTGTGTAAGGATGAATTTTAAATGTTTTAAATTCTTGGTTGTTTTCCATCATTTCCCAAATAGTGTTTTGGAAGGAATTTTATGGAATGAGAAAGGGTCTATAATTACAAGAAGTGATTTGGTATTAAAGGTTTGTTTGAAACATTGGCTTTAAATAGTGTATATTGATGGTTTCCCTTGATTTCACATTGATTTTTTTACCCCTTGTGTGGGTTTGTGATCACTATGTGATTCTTGTCGATCCCCTTGTGTGTGAGTGTTCATGTGTATTCCATTGGTGTATGTGATGTGTGGGGATTTATATCATTGGGTGTAGGGTTGAGTATAGTTATGGTTATGCCTTTTGCAGTAGAATTGTATCATCTAAACTATGCCTACCTTCTATCTATAAGTCATTTGATACTAGGTACCAAGTGGAACATCTTTCTTGTTCCTCTAGATGGTTCACATGAAACTCATTTTTCACCAATCGTGTTAGGGATAAGGGATTGATGGTATTATTTTAAGACAATGATTCTTGTGTGGTCTAATTTAATGATGGTTTGGGCTTAGAGGATGTCAATAGTAAGTTTGGGTGGTTATAAACTTATAATATTGGATGCTTCACACTTTAATAATCCTAGGGTATATCCCATCACATATTAATTTTCTAGATTGGTTAGTGGTTGGGGGGAGTTTGATCTAGTGCATGTTTATATAATTACCCCTACTTTAATTATTCCGGAAACATTGTTGTTTATTTTACATTGTTATATGAATGTGATGCATGGTTCCTTCTTTATATAGTTGATCCATGTTTGTTTTTTTTATTTTCCATTATAACCAATTTTTAAAAAATGTTTGTGAAAACCTATTTTCAATTTTAAACGTCCTTGTGTTTTATTAATTTAAAAAGAATTTCAAAATGGGTTTTCAGTTTTATAGATATGATTAAACTAGTTTAATACTTAAAAATTGAATCCATTTTATTTGAATAAATTAAGTGGTTTTTTATGAATAAATGGAAATGGGTGTGCGTGGTTTTTGATGGATCTGGTTGGATTTTTTTTAAAATGTGTGTGTATGATTTTGTAAATAAAATAGAATTATTTTATACAGTGATCATAAATATGTTTTATTTTTCTTAGAGGATATACTTGAAAAATATATATTTTAGTTTATTTTCAAAATTGCACTAATGAATTTCCTTATGAAATTAATTTCAATGTTTCAGTGGGTTGTGATGACCTATTGGGATTTTTAGCTCATGCCTACAAAATTTCAGGTTACAAGTTTTTTTGGACCCATCCTTTAATTATCATAGATGATGTGGGGAAATTTAGGTAGTTTTGAGTAACCAAGGTTTGAATGTAGTTTTTTTCAGCTTAGCTCGAGTTGATTTTTAGTTTTTTTCTTTGGTAATTTTGTTCTTGTTTTGTCTTCTTATATCTCATTTTTATGGATGTTGATCTTATATATGAAAAATGGTTAGATCATAGTAGTTGGCTATAACCTATTTGGTATGTTTGTTTATTTTGGATCTTGTATTTACATTATTCTACTTCTTTATCTCTATTTTGAAAAATATCATTCCCAAAGGAGTTCCTGTGATGATCAGGTGCTTATCACTAGCCTATGGGGATCGAAAACACCCTTTAGGCCTTATGATAGGCCGGATCGAGGGCTGGGTCAGATGGAAGCCCCAACCAGTTCATGTAAAAATGTTTTATATCAAATAAAATACATAAATGATTTACTAAAGTGGTTTAGACATTAAAATAGAAAATTATATTCAACTCCCACGAGTTTCAATATTAAACTTGAATTAGATGATATTGGTAAGCTAGTTGACAATAAGTTATATAATGAAACTAATAGACTCTTGTTATATCAACTTTTTAGTATAACAAAAAATATGTTTTCCATGTTTTATGTAACATATAGAGATTTTATAATAAAAATCATAAAATAAGTTTTATTTCTTTGATATCTTTCTATACACAAAATACTGAGTTTAAATGAACCACATTATACTATTTAAATATTATTATTTAATGTAAAATTTATCACACAACCAATTGGATTGGATAGTAAGAATAAGGATAACTAAATCATGAAAAAATTATTGTTTATATATTTAAAAAATAAATTCATTGGTCATAAAATGGTTATAAATGAAAATAAAAGCATTTAAAGGTAAATAAAGATGTTTTTTTCTTTTGAAAAAACAATTTTTATCTGAATAATGTATTTTTATTTAAATAAATTAGATTAATATATATTGATGAATTATTTTAATTAAATTAAAGGATAATATATTAAGTATAATGTTTTAATATTCATCTCATATTTTTTAAAGGAATGGGATAAGAAAAAATATAGGTCTACGACTAAAAACACTTTTTTCTCAAAAATTCTTTTCGTTGGATTTTATAAGATTATTTTAAAATAGACTTATTCAAATTTTATGAATTGAATCAAGAAAAATGGATCCAATATTTGGAATTAGTAGGTTAAAATTTGGTAAATAGGTCACTTTTATTTTTTTGTTATCAATAGTAACCTTGGTAAATATTTGTCACCACTGTAAGGGTTAAACATGTAAAAAAATGATAAAAATTTTGGGATAAGAATTTTAAATTTATATAATTCTTGAAATTATCTAATTAGAAGAGTTTATTGTGAAAATGATCACCCAAATCTCTAAAATATGGCAAATTCGTTACATTTTTATTTGATTATGACCTTTATACTATTTTAAGAAGTTAATAAATACAAAATGTCACTCTCTTGAATTTAATATCTCTAGTTTTTTTAAAAATGATAAAAAGAGGATAAGTTAGATTCTAATTTTTTATTTAAAATATAAATGATTTTTTATCAATGTAATTTATTTTTAAATTTTAGTGATGAAATAATATACTTAAATGCTTAAATAACGACGACACAATGATTATGTTAGTAGTAGAAAAATCGTGTAAATGTTTTTAAAAACTCTAAAATTAATATTTTTTGGGGCAGTTATAGTGCCATAATAATTTTATATATTAATATAACATATTATATATATGTGAAAGGTTTATATTTTGATTCCATTTCTGCCACATTTTTTTCAAATTTAAATAATGCGAGTAGCTCTTAAAATGACATTAATAGTATTTTTTGATAAAAACGTTTTATTAAATTATTTAAAAATCATAAAAATATTCAAGAGGTCATTTATGATGATAAATAGTAAAAAATATCATCTATTGGTCATTTTTGAGCCCATTTATACCTTACAATCAGAATTATAACCCTTTAATATTAAAAAATTCATTACCATGGCTAAGATAAAAATTGGTTAACAAAGTGGTTAAACCAAAATATAATGTATAATATGACACGAAAACCTAAAAAAATTCAATTGGATGATTATTTTTTAACCTTTTCATATTTTCATTTTAATATCTATCTATTTGGATGAATTTTTATTTAGAATTATTTAATTATATTTTAATCATTTTAGTAATTCCAAGTATGTCATATTTGTCCCTAATAAAAGGAAACCCCTTATTTCTTTTCTTTACACCACCTTTATCAATATAGCTCGATAACCCCACCCTAATAATCTTATAAAATCCCATAAGCATGAATTATCAGCCCTCATCTTTTGAAATATCAATCCAAGGGTCCTTAAGAATAGATTTCAGTGTGAACAACCGAAGAAAAATAGTTTAAAGTGCTTTCAAATAAAGTGAAAATCAAGGTATGGTATTTATATTTCAATCTCACTTCAATTGGGATTTTTACACATAAATTTACATTGAAGGAAATTATATGATCCTTTCATTATAAATCCATTTAATTTTATTTTTCTATATTTATTTCTTAATAATACATGTTTTTATTTCATTTTCCTCACATTAAGTACTCAATAGGCTAAAAGAAAAATGACTTTATTTCTATACTCAGTTGAAAATAATTTTTATTACATATCCATTTTTCTAAAAATGTTTTAAATTTTATTTTATATTCTTTTATAATTTTTTGAAGAAATTTTTACCCATGAATAAAATTTTACTAAATAATTTAAAAGAGATATTTTTATTGTTTTCTGAATGAGGTACTTTTGAATTTTTACCAAAAATATGAACATAATATTTATTTCCACAAAGTCGAAATGAATGGAATTTTCTGATGTCATGTACACTCTAGGTTTTTAAAATTCCTTTATAAGTTTGTATGGTTATTTTCAAAGAAAATACTTCCCTTGATATTTGGAAAATTATTATATTTTAATATGTGAATTAAAAATGAAAAGGGTGTTTTCCTCAAGATATATTCCCTTGATCTTTTAAATGAATTATTCAAATTAAATAACATAATTTTATGTTATTTTAAATTTATTGGGGATATGATCTATTGATACTATATTTATTATTTCTCCAATTGGTTTATGATTATGATGATAAAATATCTATGAAACCCATTTTATTTTCCTATGGTTAATCTATGAAGAATATTTTTATGATCTTATAGAATAAATAAGAATGGATTTATGATTATGTGATGGGTGGGACTATAATTATATATCCCTCTAACAAATTTGGTAAATATTAATGTATTATGGGCTTGAAGGGTACATAAGAGGTTATCCCAATCCCAAAAGAAGATGGTACATAGGAGGTTATCCCATGCCCAAAAGATGGTACATGAGAGGTTATACCCTGGTTGAAGAAGTTAAATGAGTAGTTATCCTAATAATAACATGTTATAAATATCTTATTGGATATCCATGACATAATATTTCTATGAGTATTATTATTCAACAATTTATTTCACTCTTCTATGAAATTTTCTTATGCCAATGTTATGTTCTCATGGATCATATTATTTGATCTCTTTATTATTCATGTCTTATGAGCTACTAATATTTATTCCATGACTCATGTTTATGATCTAATAATTAATTGGTATGATTTTAAAAGGTTATTATCAGTTTCTCATACCAATTATTCTCATGTTATTTTTAATTGATCATTGATTTCTCCCTTGTTTACCCTTACTAAGCACATAAACTCACACTTTATTAAATTTTATTTTCCACCATATATAAAGAAAAGTTTTAAGAATTATGTGTTTAATAAGGGTTATAGTTATATATAATTAAGTGGGAGATGATGTAAATATTTTGTGAACCAATTATTTATGTATCCAAGTTTCCGACAACATTAAACCTTTATAGCTCCAACATGAATCATAATGTTATATACTGAATATCCATATAATAAATATGTGATATTTATGTATGAAAAGTATCATTCCTTATAATTGTTATTATAGAAATGTTTAGTTACCCTTGGTAACTAGGATGTAAAGTTTTTAGTGAGAAACCTTATGATAATCCTATTTACAAGATAACATCCAATGTTATGGTAAATAAAAGAGTGTGGTTTTGCTAAAAAAATCATTCTCTATATTCTAAAAGTGGATGTGGTTTTGGAATTTATTCATCCAGGGGTAATGACCTTTAAAATAGTTGGTCAAGTATATATCTACCATCATTCTAGTGAATGGTTCATGTTCCCTTATTACACACCTAGTTTGACACTCCCATAAGATATTATTGGGTTAATTAAAATTTTCATTATGAACCACCATGCATGATTTGAATTTCCAATGATTAAGGATGAACAAAGTTAAACCTAAGTTTCCATAGATTAAAAATAAGTTTTCATAATTCAGACATCCTATAATTTTTTTTCATTATTATCTGGTTTCCTACTTATATTATTATTTCATACACTATGCTTTTTGGTTTTAGTCAATATCTGGAACACAAAGAAACCATTTTAATTCTGAATGTGGTGGACAATGTAATTATTTTCCTCCTATGTAACCAAATTTTATTGGAGTTATAATGAAAAATTTCATGCTATGATTACAAAACTTTCTCAAGTTTGGAATCATGCTAAGATTTAAAACATACAATGGAGGGAATAACATTCAGTTGATTCCTTCAGGAGGAAACATCCACCTTTTTTAGTGGATATGCTAATACACTAGTTTATGAGTAGTGGATCAATATCATTGAAAATATATTTTACATTATCTAATTTTTGGAGAATGAAAAAATTATTTTTTCTACCTATAATTTGGAAGGTGAAGCAAATCAATAGTGGACACTCATTAAGAACATGAGGTAATGAGAAGAAATTGACTCCATAGAGTGGGATGATTATAAAAGGTTATATTTCAACATGTACTTTACATTTATTAATTTTATGGAAATGGAGAAGTAATTTGTTGTGATAAGGTAGAAATATTAATAATCCATTAGTGTATATGAAGAAAATTTTAAAAAACATGAGAGGTACGCTTTTGGTATTAAAATTGAACTAGAATGTATGATTGATGATTATTTAGTGGCTTAAAAATAAGTCTATAAAGGGAGATATCCATAAGGGAATCCAATATTTATTATTAAATAATTTAATGTGAAACTAGGGTATTAATAGAGATTATAGATACCCCTAAATCTCATGGGTTTTACAAGAAAATAAAGTTGAAATTAAAAAGAAATTTTGAAAATAAATGGAATGAATGGAAGAAGATGAGCCTTCCATTATTCTCAAACTGTAGAAGGAGACATGAAAGAAACTTCCTTAGTGGGAATAATAAATTATTTATGTTTTTAAAGGAAGTTAATCAGGAAATAAAATGCTAAAGTGATGATAATAAGTTACCCAACAATGGAGGAAAATCACCACATAATGTAACATCCACACCCCAGTGTTTCAAATTAAAGGAGTATGGGAATTCTTCTAACCAGTTCTCAAAACTGAATGTTAATGATTATGATTAACATTATCTAACAATTAATACTAGATACTAAAATAAATATAATGCTATAACTATTTCAAATTAGGGGTATTATAATGATTTTGTGAAAGATAAACATACTATCCACTCCAGAACTGAAAATGTATTATTTTATTATGGATATACCCACTCTTTTATGTCTGAATAATTTTCTTCAAGAATAAAAATACCACCTCATTTATTTTATGTTGAATTAGTTGTGAAATAACCTAATGGTATGGTGATCGTATCATAAGTCTATGATTATTTTTTGATTGAAGTTTGTCGTAATTTGATTCTTGAAAATATCATTATTAACTCTTTAGTTGAATTTGATGTTATCTTCTATATTGATTGGATTTATTTAAATTAGAACCGAATATTTTGTCAAGTATGGGAAGTCATGGTTTATATTATGACCCAACCACTGATCTTATATCATTCAAATATAAATATGGAATTTTGATAGAAATTATATCAATTTTATTAGTATTTATTTTTATTCAAAAGGGGTTCTTATCTCAAATGGTTGAGTAGAAAATCAACATCAAAGATATGCCTATTGTATAGGAGTTTTTGGATGTTTTTATAGAACAATTAACAAGTATTAATCAAAACTATTAAATTGAGTTTTCAATAGAACTCATACTTAGTTCTACATTTATTTCAAATACTCCATATAGAATGGCACTGATTGAGTTATACGAATTGAAGAAAAAACTCTAAGAGAATCTTGATAAGGAATTAATTTATTCAAGTGTATCACCTTGGGGTGTACCTATTATTTTTTAAGAAGAAATATGAATTAATGAGAATATATATTTATTATCAAGAGCATAACATGATTAAAATCAATAATAAGTACCCTTTTCCCTATATCGATGATTTGTTTGATTAATTTAGAGGTGAAAAATAATTTTCAAAGATTTTTATTTGATATAGATACTATCATTTAATGGTAAAAAGTTAATACATACCTAATAAATCTTTCTATATGAGGTATGAACAATATGACTTTATTGTGGTTCCATTTATTATTACTAATTCCCTACTATCTTCATGAATTCAATGAATAGATTATTTAGATATTACCTTTATTAGTTTGTGGTAGCCTTTATAGATGATATTATTATATATTATAAGATAAAGTAACAACATGAAGATCACTTGTGGATTATACTAAAGACCCTTAAAAAGGATAATCTGGATGAACAATTTACAAAGTGTGAATTTTGGATATAAAAAGTTTAATTTTTGTGTCATATAATCTCATGAGAGGGTATATCTATGGATCTATAAAAGATGAAAGTTATTAAACATTAGACTAGACCAACCACTATAATCGATATCTATAGTTTTCTTTTTTTTGGGTACATATTAGAAAATATTTATGAAGAATTTATCATGATTATATAATCCAATCACTAAGTTAACCTAGAAGGAATATAAGTTCCTTTAGATAGATGAATGTGAAGAAAATTTCAAGGAACTTAACAGAAGGTTAGTTAGCTCACCTGTGCTTATTTTACTATGTAGAAGAGAAGGTTTTTTGTCTATATTGATACATTTATGAATGGAATGGGTTGTGTTCTAATGTAGAATTATATATTGACTACTTATGCCTCATTTCAATTGAAGTATCATGAGAAAAATTACCCAACTGATGATATAAAGTTAGCTGAAGTAACATTTCCATTAAAGATATGGTGTCATTATCATTATGAAGAAATGTGTGATATATATACTGAGTATAAAAGATTAAATTATATATTCACTAAAAAATAATTGAATATACACTAAATAAGATGGTTAAAGTTGATTGAAGATTATAACTTCTTAACAAATTGCCACCTTCGGAAAGAGAACATGGTGGTCAATGATTTGAGTTGAAAAGATCATGCTAGATTATCTATGATGAGGATCACAAATGATCCAATATTTATAGATTTACAAAGGATGAATCTAAAAATCTAAAATAAATGTGAGAAATATTATCTTTATCAAATTATTGTTCAACCATTATCCAAGTAAAGATTAAAGAGGTGCATAAGGAGGATGTGAAACTACATAAGAAGGTTGGAATTGTTCTTGAGTTCAAAATTTATTGTAATGGAATAATAATGTTTAGTAACCATGTATTTGTTTCACCCACACCAAATTTTAGGAAGGATATATTGGATAAATCCTATAGTTCATCATTCTATATTAATCATGGTAGTAACAAGATGTATAGAGATCTGAAAGAGTATTTTTGGTGGGAGGATATGAAAATAGATACTATAGAGTATGCATCTTGGTGCTTAGTATGTAATAAATGTAATTCAATGAGATAAAATTATAAGGGGATGTTACAACCATTAATCAAACCATAATGGAAATTAGAAAACATCTCCATGGGTTTTTTTAATTAGATACCCCAAAACATCAAAAGGCCATAATAATATTTGGTTTATACTCAATCACGTTACGAATTCAGCACACTTCATTGCTATCAGAAAAGATTTATATCTCGATAAAATTTCTTAAATATAAATTAATGAATTGGTAATGTTTAATGGAGTATCAAATTTTATTGTATTTTATTGGGATCCTAGGTAAAACTTTAAGTTATGGTGAATTATTTAGTAATCTCTGGATACAGAGTTGAGTTTCTGCACTGATTATTATCCTTATACATATTTTTAGTTCGAGAGAGACATTAAAACCCGAGATGATATGCTGAGATCACTTTCTATGTATTCCAAAGGTGTTTGGCTTAAATATCATCCTATATTCAATTTTTTATTCAATAATATCTTTCACTCAATAATCCATATGAATCCTTATGAATACCTATATAGAAATAAGTGTAGAACTTTAATGTGATGAGATAAAGTTAGATAAATAAAGCTATTGGGAATTGATCTAGATCTATAAATGGTAGTAAAAGTCAGAAACATTCAAGAACACATCAAGGTAGCTCAAATTCAATAGGAAAGTTATGATGATAATCATTAGTAAAATCTGGAATTCAATGTTGGTGAGAAGGTATAGTTGTGAATTACTCCATGAAATTAGGTTATGAGATTCAGAAGGAAATATAATAGGATACCTAGGTATGTTGGAACCTTCAAGATTCTTGATATAGTAGGGATGTTATCTTATCAATTAAAACTTCTATTGAAACTCTCTCATGTTCATGATATTTTCTATGTATCTCTATTGAGAAAGTACATACCTAATCCATCACATGTGCTAAACTCAGAGGGTGTACCGGTAGAGCCTAGTCTTTCCTATGAAGACAAACTAGATTAAATATTGGATCATAGAGATAAATTTCTAAATAACAAGACATATCACCAGGTTAAATTTATTTGGAGTAATAATAAAATCTAATAATCTACTTGGGAATCCACAGATGCGATGAAATAAATATATCTAATTTTTTTTGTATTAGAGTAATGAATATTTAAGGGAGAAATTCATTTTAAGGTGGGGGAGGGGTTAGAATTTAACTACCCAATATATTATGTTTTTTCTCTTTGAATAAATTTTTATTTCTTTCATATCTTACTATAAACACAACATTGGGTTTAAATGAACCACATTATACTATTGAGATATTATTTTTAATGTGACTGTTATCACATAGCCATTGGATTAGTGGGTATGAATAGAGAAAACTAAATTATAAAGAAAAATTATTATTTACATATTTATAAAATAAATTCATTGGTTATCAAATTGTTAGGATAAAAACAAAAGTGGTTGAAGGTAAATAAATATTCTTTTCTGAAAAATAGTCATTATGTGCACAATACATTTTTATTTAAATAAATTATATTAGACTCTATTTATAAATGATTTTAATGAAATGAAAATATAATATTTTCAATATTTTTTAATATACATATAATGTTTTTTCTTGGAATGGGATAACAATAAAACTAATTTTATGCTTAAAAAATGATTTTTTCTCAAAAAAGATTTTTTTTGCATTTTACATGCTTATTTTTAAATATATTTATGCCACTAATTGGAATTTAATCTTGAAAAATAGATCCCATATATAGAATAAAAAGGATATATTTTTGTAAATAGGTCTCTTTATGTTTTTCACTATGAATAGTAATCTTGGTAAATATTTTTCACCTCGGAAAGGGTAAAATGGGTAAAACATGGTTAAAAACTTGGAATATGGATTTAAAATTTATCTAAAACATTTATTTATACTATTTTATGAGTTTATTTCTACCATTATCATTAATTTACCAAAATTATGGCCACTTGGTACCATTTTTATTTGATTATGACCTTTATATTATTTTAAGAAAATAATAAATTCAAAATACCACTCTCTTGAATGTAATATCTATACTTTTTTTACGTAAGGATAAAAAGAGGATAAGTTTGGTTATAATTTTTTATTTTAAATATTAATTAATTTATTTATAATTTTTGTTTATTTATAATTTTTAGTGATTAAATAATTAACTTAGGTACTTATAAAATAACGAACCAATGCTCAAGCAATGTAACGGCCCAAAGTTTTTCAATGGAAAATTCCCTTCTTATATTTTTGTCATAAAAACACAAAATAATGAACTACTAAGTGATAAGTGACCTTTAAGCATAATTTTGTCACCCCTATGGTTGGAATTTTAAAAATACGACATACACGGTTGTGTTTAAGATAGTTTTTGGAGTCTAATGAAACAAAAATAATTTTCAGTGAATAGTAACCAACCCTTATGAATAGTAACCTACCCTTATAAATAGTAAAATGACCCTTATGAATAGTAAAAAAGAGTAACATTACCTATGAATAATAAAATAAAATTTAGACATCTTAGAAAGTGACAATTTGACCTTAGTAAACGTTTTTGGTATTTTATAAGTCATAAATAATTAATTATAATTAATTAATTAATTTAAAAGAATATTTATTTTCATGTAATGTATTCATAAATTATTGAATCAATTTATAATAGTTTTTAGATAATTTTATAAGACCCGACGTAATTTTTGAAAGAACTATAAATTCAGTTTTAATCTTAAAAACTGTTTTTTTAAGTAAATTATGATTTTTATTAATTATTAAATTAATAATATTTAGGTAATTATTTTTGAAAATTGGACTTCATTTTTGGATTCTACACGTCGAAAAATGGTTGGGGTAAATTTTTGGGATTTTTCTGAGATACTTGAATTTTTGATGAATAGTGGAATCCGATAATTCACAATAAAAGCTAAATAATGTATTCATTGAGTCATCGATGATGTTCTGTTTATAACGACCCATAATTTACATACATTGTTATTACTTCAAAGTTTAAGCACACTTATTACAACATATAAGAAAACCATGAAAGGACCGTATAGGTATAGTGCCTTTAGAAACTGGAAAGCATAAACAACTAGATCATGAAGCATCTACTTTGCCTCCCATTTATTTCATCATATCTAGAGTCCCTTTTTGGAATATTCTACTTAATAACCTTCTTACTAACCTGGGGAAATAAAACATACAAAAGGGTGAGCTCAAATTCTCAGTAAGGGTAAACAAAAGAAATATCAATCACATCATATTCATAAGAACATAACTATTGGAAATCGTAACCTGCAAAAGAGAGAATAATTTCATAACATTGGATAAATCATAGTAGTAAAATGTAATCCCAATAATCATAACTTAAAACATGAAACTTTGTGGCATACACACATAATCATAGAGAATCATTTCTTATTAGTCAAGACTCATTTCCAAGACTATCTTAGTGGACAAAGTCCATTTCTGAACCGAGTTCACTCCTCGTTTCAGTCCTGTTTCACTGAACCGGTATAACCTACCATTCCAGCCATGTCTATATCATGAGATATAAAATCTTTACCCAATGAATTTGAGGGAGATATAGGTCCCACCCATCTCATAATGATACCATTCTTATGTGTGCCATAAAATCATAAACCATACATCATAGCATAACCCATGTAATAAAAATGAGAATCCTAAACATCGTGACATAATAAAAAAATTCATATAAGATAAAGTAATTCATAAAAATATTTCCATCACAACATAATCAAATCAATGTAATAATAGGGATAAAAACAGAACCCTTTATTATCTTAGATGGAAAATAATTTTGATAAAACACTTGAACTCCATTCTTGAGGAAAATATCCTTTCTAAAAAAACACTTTTCCTTTCTTAACATGTCATACAATTCTAAACTAAAAGAAGTTGATTAAAAATATAGTTGAAAACTTGTAAAGTAAGATTCTTGGAAATAATTTTTTAAAAATCCATTCATGACATATAAGTTAAAAAAACATTCTTCTTGTACTTTTGTCGGAAAAGTCAAAAAGTACCTCGTACGAAAAACGACAAAAGATTCCTTTCACATCTTTTACTAAAAACTCACCGAAGGGTAAAATTGGATTTAAAAAATTGTAGGTAGATGGAAATAATATTACATATTGAGTAAACATGGATGTGGATGATAAAATACACCCCAGTAAATTTCAAAGTATAAACAATCTCGGATAAAAATGAGATTGTGATATTTCCCATACCTTAGGTCTGATTTGCTTCGTAAGTGTCCAAACCTCCTGTATAATGATTTAAATAATGTTATTGACTTATTCCAGAACCATACTTATTGTTATGATATCATATATGTTCATATTCTTAGCTTCTTATTAGTAATATTTCATTACTATTTGTTATTCGGGTGTTTATTACTTTTTTGTTCTTATGCGTGTTTTGTCGAATAAATTATTATTCTTCTCTTTAAGTTATAGATACCTCATTTCCAGAATGGTATTAGTGTAATATATATCATATTCATTCATTCAATTATTTTATATAATCATTATGCAATGAAGATCATGTAGAATGAGTCGCATCACATCGTGGAGACGGTATTCCGTACATACGCACGAGTGATGATATCGTTCCTATGATCATGGAATTGTATTGGAGTGTATGTATACTATTTCAGAATTAATATCAATTTATAATAGTCATATATAGTAATTATTTACACCATTATACTCATCCAAGTAAGGTGGTGGTGGAAAATAGATTACACCACGGCGTGGAGAAGGTATTCCGTACATACGCACGCGTGGTGATTTCTTTTTCCGTAGGATGGATAAATGGTGAAATGGGGTTGTTTCATACTTATAATAACATATCAGTATATTAGTGATACTGATGTTATTACTTCATAATGAAACAACTAAAGAAGAATAAGTGGACGAAGAAATAAAGATGAAAGAATCGGTAATGGACATTACCTCTTCTTTGAAGTGCTTCTTTGAGGCCTCCTTTTAGGGCACTAAAATAGGTCTTTGAAGAATACCAGAACCTCTAGGATGTTTCTAGGGAAGTGGAGAGGAGAAATTGGTAGGGTTTGGCTGAGCTTGAAGGCTCAAAGTGGTGTGAGTAAGAGGGGGAGGATGTGCCCTTTTATAAGGGAGGAGAGGGGCACCTTTGGAATAACTAAAAATATTATTTTATTATAATGTAAAATTAGATTTTTAATAGCTCCAAATTGATATATTTCAAAGATAAGGTGGGTAGGGGTAGAAATCCTCTCTTCCAATAGAATTTATATAAGTTTAGGTATCAATTTTAACCTTATCATTTGGATTTAACTTTAAGTGTCTTCTTGTTTTATTACACTATAAGGTTAATAAACGTACTATATCAAGCCAAACGAACCCCAAGTTGTTTATTATTAATATATATAACCTTATATAAGTCATTTGTCCGAACATTAGATTTTTAGGAATAAAATAACAATTAATAATATAATATTTGTTTTAAAAACCATTTTATGTCAATTTTGACACTATTTAGTAATTGATTTTTGTGAAAATCATAACAGAATGATTAGTTCAAAACAAGTTAATTAAATCAATACTAACATGTCATATTAACCTATAAAATTAGTGTAATTCATAAAAAGTCTCAAATTACATTTATTTGGGTATTTATAAATCAATTATGTCAATATTTTATTAATAAGATAATTACTCCATCATCATTGTGTCATAAATAAATTAAATTATTTAATGTATAAAAATTACAAATAAAATACCATTATGTAGGAACTATTTTTAGATTTCTAATGAATATTTATAGTCGAATTTATCTTATGTATAACCCCATATTAAAAATGATTTAATTATTAAACTTTGATTTTAACTATTTTAACCCTTCTTTAAATAAATTAATAATAAATGTTCTAATCTAATCCAAGTGGGCCTAAATGATCATAGTTTATTCCTAAGGTTGTTTTTGGTCGAATTACACTTGTAAAATAGAATTAGGACATGTGTTAGGGTAATAATAATATCATTTTTACCCTTAATTACCCTATTTACTTTTAACCGTGGTAAAAAAAAGTAAAAAGTTACTATTCACCAAAAAATTATTTTCATCTCATTGAACCACATTTTACTTAATGACATCAACCGTGTCTCTCGGATTTTCGAAATTCCACTCACAGAAGCGGTAAAATTAAGTTTTATGAAAAATTTAGTTTTTTAACTACCACATAGTGGTTTCACTATTCATCAAAAATGGAAAGTTTTCAGAAAAATACCAAAATTTCACCCTAGGCTAATTTCGATATTCTGAATCCAAAAATGAAGTCCATTTTAAAAAATAAAATTTATAAAATTTCGAAAAGTGGTTATTACTATTCATAACGGCTAGTTTTAATAATATTTTAATAGCATATCATTGTTTAGTGAAACTCGGTATTGCGTACGACGCAAGCTATCCAGGAAGGTCGCGGTTGCGTGTAAAGCAAGAAAAGCTAGTGTTGTGTGTAGTGAAAGATTCCTTTGATGATTTATATAACATAAAAACAAAATATTTCACATAAAAGTCTCGAGTGTTACATTCTACCCCCCTTAAAATGAATTTCGCCCTCAAAATTCGTCACTTTGTAACAAACAGATGAGGATACCTCTCCCTCATCATATCCTCAAGCTCCCATGTAGCTTCTTCTAATTGGTGGTTCCTCCATAAAACTTTCACCAATCGAGTGGTCTTGCTTCGTAGGACTTTTTTGCTACGATCCAGAATCTCTATCAACTGTTCTTCATAAGAAAGATCTTGCTCCAGCGGTACAAATTCTGAGCTAAGTACATGTGAAGGATCAGGTATGTACTTTCTCAGGAGAGATACATGGAACACATCGTGAACTTGAGAGATATTCGGCGGAAGCGCCAATCGGTAAGCTACCTTCCCAACACGATCCAGTATTTCGAAAGGACCGATATATCTAGGGCTCAACTTCCCCTTCTTTCCAAATCTCATGACTCTCTTCCAGGGAGATATCTGTAAGAACACTTTATCACCCACTTCAAACTCTAGGTCTTTTCTTCGGTTGTCGGCATAACTTTTTTGTCGACTCTGAGCTGCTGTTATGTTTTGTTGAATAGATCTGACCTTTCTGCCATTTCATCAACGAGATCAGGTCATAATAGCTTTCTTTCCCCAACTTCATCCCAGCAAGTTGGAGTCCTGCATTTCTTTCCATAGAGAGCTTCATAAGGAGCCATCTGAATACTGGAGTGAAATCTATTATTATAAGAAAATTCCACCAAAGGTATGTGTTGATCCCAACCACCATTGAAATCCATAGAGCAATCTCTCAACATATCTTCTAGAGTTTTAATTGTTCTCTCAGACTGACCGTCTGTCTGAGGTTGATAAGCAGTGCTGAAACTCAACTCTGTATCCAGAGTATGCTGAAGGCTTCTCCAGAACTTCGAGGTAAATCTTGGATCCCGATCAGATATAATAGAAAGTGGTACTCCATGCAATCTTACCACTTCCTTTACATATATCCTGGAAAGCTGATCCAGAGAGAAATCCTCTCTAATAGCAATGAAGTGTGCAGACTTGGTAAGATGATCAACTATGACCCAGATAGCATTATTGCCTTTGGATGTTTTAGGAAGTCCTGTGACAAAGTCTATAGTGATGTTTTCCCATTTCCATTCGGGTATGGGTAATGGTTGTAACATCCCCTTAGACTTCTGTCTCTCAGCTTTAACTTGTTGACAAACCAAGCATCGAGAGACATATTTAGCAATATCTCTTTTCATGCCATCCCACCAGAAGTACTCTTTCAGGTCCCTATACATCTTCGTGCTTCCAGGATGAATAGAGAATGAAGAACTATGAGCCTTATCCAGCATCTCCTTCGTTAATTCCGAGGTGGGAGGTACACAAACCCGATTCCTGAACTTTATTATCCCATCACAATCAAGGTTGAATTCAAGAACATTTCTCACATTCTTTTGTAACTCGATATCTTCTTTCTGTGCCTCTTTAATCTTCACATGTCTAGATGGTTGAACATTCATTTGAGAAAGATAATATTTTTCCCCTTCCATTATAATTCCAAGATCCATCCTTTGTAAATCCATAAGTATTGGATCTTTTGTGATCCTCATCATGGATAAACTGGCATGGTCTTGTCGACTTAATGCATCTGCCACCTTGTTTGCTTTCCCAGGGTGGTAATGAATTGAGCAGTTGTAATCCTTAATCAGCTCCAACCATCTTATTTGGTGCATATTCAGATCCTTTTGTGTGAAAATATACTTTAAACTTTTATGATCAGTATAAATATCACATCTTTCACCATAAAGGTAATGCCTCCAAATCTTTAATGCAAAGATTACCGCAGCTAACTCCAAATCATGTGTTGGGTAATTTTGCTCATGGATTTTCAACTGTCGTGAGGCATAAGCTATCACCATATCATTTTGCATAAGAACACACCCCAATACCTTCTTGGATGCATCACTGTTGATCACAAACCTTTCTCCACTACAAGGCAGTGTGAGCACAGGTGCACTGGATAACCTTCTTTTCAACTCCTTGAAATTCTCTTCACATTATTCCATCCAAACAAACTTAACTCCTTTCCGAGTCAACTTGTTGAGTGGATTAGATAATCGTGAAAAATATTTCACAAAACATCGATAATAACCAGCCAAACCAAGAAAACTTCGGATCTCAGTTACTGTTGTTGGCCTCGACCATCTTTCGATAACCTCTGTTTTTGCTAGATCCACAGATATCCCCTCTTTTGAGATTATGTGACCAAAAAATGCAACCTTTTGAAGCCAAAATTCACACTTGGTAAATTTGGCATAAATATTCTCCTTTCTTAGGGTCTTAAATATAATTCTCAAGTGATCTTCATGTTCTTCCTTGCTCTTTGAATAGACAAGCATATCGTCTATAAAGACTACCACAAACTAATCAAGATAGTCTCTAAAGACTCTATTTATCAGATCCATGAAGATAGCAAGGGAATTAGTAAGACCAAACGACATCACTATAAATTCATAGTGTCCATAACTTCTACGGAAATCCTTCTTTGGTATATCCTCACTTTTGACCCTTAATTGATGATACCCTAAACGAAGATCAATCTTGGAAAAGTATTGAGCTCCACGTAGTTGGTCAAATAAGTCATCAATGCACGGGAGAGGATATTTGTTCTTGATAGTGATCTTGTTAAGATCCCGCTAATCAATACAGAGTCTCATTGATCCATCTTTCATCTTAACAAACAGAACAGGTGCTCCCCAAGGTGACACACTAGGGCGTATGAACCCCTTATCAAGATTCTCTTGGAGTTGCTTCTTCAATTCCTGCAACTCAATTGGGTCCATTCTATAAGGTGTCTTTGAAATTGGCAAAGCACCCGGTACGAGTTCTATTGAAAACTCAACTTCACGATTTGGTGGAAGACCCGGTAATTCCTCCGGAAAGACATCATCAAACTCCCGTACAATGGAAATATTATTAATTGTGGGTTTCTCACCAACCATTTGAGATAAATAACCTTCATTTAGTGGAATCAAGACCCATAAGGTAGAAGGAGTTTCCACTGGAAGGTTATGTTCATCCTTGCATTGATAGACGATCATAGATTGATCTAGAATATGATATGTGACTTCCCTTCTTTGGAAATTGATATGAGATCCATATAAAGAAAGACAACCCATGCCAAGAATCACATCAAATTCCACTATAGGAAGGATCACAATATTTGCAGGAAGCACTTTCCCACAAACCTCGATCAGAGAAGAATTATAAACTTTTGATGCGACTGTTGTGCCATTAGGTGTTGTCACAACTAACTCAACATCTAATTGTTGAGGTAATATGGTGATACCCTTAGAAAATTCTTCAGAAATAAAAGAGTGGGTGGATCCAGAATCAAATAAAACATTTGCTACTTTAGAGTGGATGGTAAGTGTACCTTTCACCACATCGTTATCGTACTCCACATCGCTGATAGAAATTGCATGTGACTTTCCTTTGTCTTTATCCTTAAGATTTTGTTGACATAGACCATCATCATCTACCCTTGGATTAGGGAATTTATTGGCATAATGCCCCATCTCCTTGCACTTGAAACATTGAAGTGTAGTAGGTTCATTCTGTGCATCCCTTCCTTTGTTTGCATCATTAGACAACTTCTTCCCATCATCGCGGAATTCAAATGCCCGATGACCTTCCTTTCCACATTTGAAACATTTACTTGTCCCTTTAAGACAACTCCCTCCATGTTTCTTTCCACACTTTGAGCATAAGGGAAAGCTCATCTTCTTTTTAGTGTGCTCTTTAGATTTTCCTTTGAATTCCATTTTCCTCTTCTTATCAAACCCATATGACTGATGGGTTACTCCAATCTCCATCTCAACTTTGAGAGCACATTGAACGATTTCCTCGTAGCTATTGAAGTCCCTTATGGCTAAGGCCCTTCGAAGACTTGGTTTTAAGCCAGTAAAGAATCGATCGATCTTACTCTCAGGTTGGATAATAATACCAGAAGCATACATTGCATGTCTTGTAAAATTTTCTTCATAGGTACCAACAGATTCATCATCCTTTTGCTTTAGTTCAAGAAACTCTTTCTCCATCTTTGTTCAGAGAATACGAGGGAAGTACTTATTGAAAATAAGTTCTTGAACTCGTCCCATTCTATGGACTCAATTTCATCCCTTTGCCTCATATTCTTAATAAGATTCCACCATTGATCAGCATCACCTTCCAAAAGATACACTGCTAAGATGAATTTATCATGCTCATAACATTGAAGAACTGAAAATATCTTTTCATTAGTACTAATCCATTGTTCAGCAACTAATGGATCAGTAGACCCACTGAATGAAGGTGGACGCTGTCTCATGAAGGATTCAACAGAATGTTTCTCCTTTATTTGCTCGTTTAGAAGTCTTGCATGATTCATAGCTTGAGAAAGTTGTGTGAGCATGGCTACAAGATTTTGCATTCCAGCTCCCATAACGTTTGGTTGCTCAGGGGGACAATCATTTCATTTCCCGTCGCATTCCGCATTAACACGATTCCTTCGGGTTCCAGCCACTGACTAAAAGCAAGAAGAATAGTGTGAGCAACACTAATTATAATAGGAAAACCACATAATAAAGAATAAAATATCACACTTAAGGTCTTATCCAAGGTTATTCAGGGCCATTTCTAAAACACTAAGATTGTGTTCTATGCTTAGACTTATCCTTAGGGTTCTTACTAAGGCTTTCACATCCTAGTATCCAAAGTTTGACTATACCTTTCCTCTGATACCAACTATAACGACCCATACTTTACATACATTATTATTACTTCAAAGTTGAAGCACACTTATTAAAACATGTAAAAAAACCATGAAAGGACCGTATAGGTATAGTGTCTTTAGAAACTGGAAAGCATAAACAACTTTATCATAAAGCATCTACTTTGCCTCCCATTTATTTCATCATATCTAGAGTCCCTTTTTGGCATATTCTACTTAAAAACCTTCTTCCTAAACTGGGGAAATAGAACATACAAAAGGGTGAGCTCAAATTCTCATTAAGGGTAAACAAAAGAAATATCAATCACATCATATTCATAAGAACACAACTTTTGGAAATCGTAACCTGCAAAAGAGAGCATAATTTCATAACTTGGGATAAATCATAGTAGTGAAATGTAACCCCAATAATCATAACTTAAAACATGAAACTTTATGTAATGCACACATAATCATAGAGAATCATTTCTTATTAGTCAATACTCATTGCCAAGACTATATTAGTGGACACAGTCCATTTCTGAACCGAGTTCACTCCCCGTTTCAGTCCTGTTTCACTGAACCGGTATAACCTACCATTCCAGCCATGTCTATCTCATGAGATATAAAATATTTACCCAATGAATTGGAGGGAGATATAGGTCACACCCATCTCATAATGATACCATTATTATGTGTGCCACAAAATCATAAACCATACATCATAGCATAACCCATGTAATAAAAATGGGAATCTTAAACATCGTGACGTCATAAAACAATTCATATAAGATAATAATAATTCATAAAAATATTTCCATCACAACATAATCAAATAAATGTAAAAATAGGGATAAAAATAGAACCCTTTATTATCTTAGATGGAAAATAATTTGGATAAAACACTTGAACTCCATTCTGGAGGAAAATATCCTTTCTAAAAAAACACTTTTCCTTTCATAACATGTCATACAATTCTAAACTAAAAGAAGTTGATTAAAAATAGATTTGAAAACTTGTAAAGTAATCTTCTTGGAAATAATGTTTTAAAAATCCATTCATGCCGTATAAGTTAAAAAAAACATTCTTCTCGTACTTTTGTCGGAAAAGTCAAAAAGTACCTCGTACGAAAAACGAAAAAAGATTTCTTTCACATCTTTTACTAAAAACTCACCGAAGGGTAAAATTGGATTTAAAAAATTATAGGTGGATGGAAATAATATTACATATTGAGGAAACATGGATGTGGATGATAAAATACACCCCAGTAAATTTCAAAGTATAAACAATCTCGGATAAAAATGAGATTGTGATATTTCCCTTACCTTAGGTACGATTTGCTTCGTAAGTGTCCGAACCTCCTGTATAATGATTTAAATAATTTTATTGACTTATTCCAGAATCATATTTATTGTTATGATATCACATATGGTCATATTCTTAGCTTCTTATTAGTAATATTTCATTACTACTTGTTATTCGGGTGTTTATTACTTTTTTGTTCTTATGCGTGTTTTGTTGAATAAATTCCTATTCTTCTCTTTAGGTTATAGATACCTCATTTACAGAATGGTATTAGTGTAATATATATCATATTAATTCATTCAATTCATTTATATAATCATTATGCAATGAAGATCATGTAGAATGAGTCGCATCACATCGTGGAGACGGTATTCTGTACGTACGCACGAGTGATGATATCGTTCCTATGATCGTGGAATTGTATTGGAGTGTATGTATACTATTTCAGAATTAATATTACTTTATAATAGTCATATATAGTCATTATTTACACCATTATACTCATCCAAGTAAGGTGGTGGTGGAAAATAGACTACACCACGACGTGGAGACGGTATTCCGTACGTATGCACGCATGGTGATTTTTTTTCCGTAGGATGGATAGATGGTGAAATAGGGTTATTTAAAACTTATAATAACATATCAGTATATGAGTGATACTGATGTTATTACTTCATAATGAAACAACTAAATAAGAAGAAGTGGAAGAAGAAATAAAGATGAAATAATCGGTAACGGACATTACCTCTTCTTTGAAGTGCTTCTTTGCGACCTCCTTTTAGGGAACTAAAATAGGTATTTGAAGAAGAAAAGAACCTCTAGGATGTTTCTAGGGAAGTGTAGAGGAGAAATTGGAAGGGTTTGTCCAAGCTTGAAGGCTCAAAGTGGTGTGAGGAAGAGGGGGAGGAGGTGCCCTTTTATAAGGGAGGAGAGGGGCACCTTTGGAATAACTAAAAATATTATTTTATTATAAAGTAAAATTCGGTTTTTAATAGCTCCAAATTGATATATTTCAAAGATAATGTGGGTAGGGGTAGAAATCCTCTCTTCCAATAGAATTTATACAAGTTTAGGTATCAATTTTAACCTTATCATTTGGATTTAACTTTAAGTGTCTTCTTGTTTTATTACACTATAAGGTTAATAAACTTACTATATCAAGCCAAACGAACCCCAAGTTGTTTATTATTAATATATATAACCTTATATAAGTCATTTGTCCGAACCTTAGATTTTTAGGAATAAAATAACAATTAATAATATAATATTTGTTTTAAAAACCATTTTATGTCAATTTTGACACTATTTAGTAATTGATTTTTTTGAAAATCATAACAGAATGATTAGTTCAAAAAAAGTTAATTAAATCAATACTAACATGTCATATTAACCTATAAAATTAGTGTAATTCATAAAAAGTATCAAATTACATTTATTTGGGTATTTATAAGTCAATTATGTCAATATTTTATTAATAAGATAATTACTCCATCATCATTGTGTCATAAATAAATTAAATTATTTAATGTCTAAAAATT
Source organism: Viscum album (assembly GCA_963277665.1). Classification (NCBI taxonomy): domain Eukaryota; kingdom Viridiplantae; phylum Streptophyta; class Magnoliopsida; order Santalales; family Viscaceae; genus Viscum; species Viscum album. The sequence continues at coordinate 799,887,959 of OY728164.1, forward strand.
ACAAATAAAATACCATTATGTAGGAACTATTTTTAGATTTCTAATGAATATTTATAGTCTAATTTATATATGTATAACCCCATATTAAAAATGATTGACTTATTAAGCTTTGATTTTAACTATTTTAACCCTTCTTTAAATAAATTAATAATAAATGTCCTAATATAATCCAAGTGGGCCTAAATGGTCATATTTTATTCCTAAGGTTGTTTTTGGTCGAATTTCACTTGTAAAATAGAATTAGGACATGTTTTAGGGTAATAATAATATCATTTTTACCCTTAATTACCCTATTTACTTTTAACCATGGTAAAAAAAGTAAAAAGTTACTATTCACCAAAAAATTACTTTCATCTCATTGAACCACATTTTACGTAATGAAATCAACCGTGTCTCTAGGATTTTTGAAATTCCACTCACAGAAGCGGTAAAATTATGTTTTATGAAAAATTTAGTTTTTTAACTACCACATAGTGGTTTCACTATTCATCAAAAATGGAAAGTTTTCAGAAAAATACCAAAATTTCACCCTAGGCTAATTTCGATATTCCGAATCCAAAAATGGAGTCCATTTTAAAAAATAAAATTTATAAAATTTCGAAAAGTGGTTATTACTATTCATAACGGCTAGTTTTAATAATATTTTAATAGCATATCATTGTTTAGTGAAACTCGGTATTGCGTACGACGCAAGCTATCCAGGAAGGTCGCGGTTGCGTGTAAAGCAAGCCAAGCTAGTGTTGTCTGTAGTGAAAGATTCCTTTAATGATTTATATAACATAAAAACAAAATATTTCACATAAAAGTCTCGGGTGTTACACAAATGATGTAAGCCCACTTGGTTCGGGATTACATTATAAAATTACTATTATTGGTCATCCAATACTCACTATTCCTTGTCTTAGGTGAAATTAATAAACTAATCAATTTTATATTAAGGAAACCTCTCTCCCCTCCACTATAAAAGCCACCCTTCACTCCCTCTTTTCCTCACACCTCTCAAGCTCCAAGCCTTCTCTAAACTCTGCCCAAACACCTTCCCTAGCTCATCCCCCACGTCCAAGAGTTGCTGGTATCATCAAAATACCAAGCCTAGCTTCCTTAAAGAGGATCTCAAGAGGAGGATTCTAAAGGTAATTTCTCTCTCTCTTCTCCTTTAATTTCATTTCAAGTTCAAGTTCCTTTATTGATCTCTCCCTACCTATCTTCATCCAAATTGTTCAGTAAATATAGTATTATATATATACTGTAATATTATGATTATAATGTTATATTATATCACCCCAGACCAATTCCCTCTTCCTTTTATTTTATTAAAGAGAACGTTGTTCATGAGGTGTTAAATATATCACCTTCAAAAACGACATGTTCTCTTCTTCCATTTCTACCTTCAATCTGGTCATGAAACCATTTTATGGTTGAACCAGAATATTTTATATGTATTATGTTCTATTTTAAGTTCTGGAAATAACCTATGGCCTTATTACTAAGTAAAATGTTAAAACAAGATCGTTGTGATCCTAAATCGCCCAAATTAACCCAAATAACCATCATTAAATTTTTATCTAATGATTCATCCACTTGGATCTAATATAATTCACTATAAAATTATTAAAGCTACTGTAATATCATTAATAACATGTAGTATCAGTTCTGGATGTTTACCCATGATCTACCCAAACATCAATTTAAGAATACAAGTGGACCGCTCAAGAAAACCATAAAAACGAACATCCCCGAACAATGTTTTTAAACTCTATAAGTCATCCAAAGGAACATAATATGAAATAATGAAACCAGAATGAACCCTATTAATGTATAAAAGGTTCTGGAATTTCTAATTAATTAATATAATTTCATTATACAGGACATTAAAGAGAAGGAGGCATTCGAGTACAAGGTAAGGGGAAATCTCGAACCCAATTTTCTTCCTTTGGGTTCTCCCTCTTTCACTCCATTTTTGATATGGTTACTCCTCAAAGATCATTTTTTAATAATTTAATTTACTTTTATGGGATATACATATTGTCACTGGTTTTTATGTCCATGAAAATGTTTTCCAAAACAACTCTTCTTTCAAGATCTAACCTTCTACCTCTCATTCAAGGTTGATGGTTTTTCTGTCAAGTATGTTGTTCCCTCTTTATTTTGGGAACCCAAAGCTTATGAATGTGTTATTATGAGATGAAACCCATTCCTTTCCATGGGTAATTTATGTATATGTTTGATATGTTTTCTATGTGGCAAGCATGATAATGATAATGTTATGATGTGACAGGTGCACCCAGAATTATATAGCGCAATATGAATGTTTAAATATGACGGGTGCGCCCGAAATTATACAGCGCTCCAATGCATTGGGTAAAGTGATGAATCTCATGAGTAAATGTGAAATTATGTGTGAAAAAGATGCTATCTTTGTTCACAAGTATGTGTGGTAGTTAACCACTAAGACATGATGTTTCATTTTTATGCATTGCCACATTTCAAGTCTTTTACTTATGCTCCTCTCATGTTCATGATCTTTTTCCTATGTTATTATTATACTAACCCCATGATGTATTGTTCTTATCTATCCTCTTACTGGGATTTTTTCTCACCCCTTTTGATGTATATCCTCAGGTGGCTACATGTACTAAGGAGAGGACAAGTGCTACTAAGAAGCTATAGAAGAAGAAATTAAATGTTTATGGTTGATGTTGTATTTGTTATGTATGGTCCTAGTTTTCCCAAGACACTAAACCTCTGGATCCTCCATGTGTAATACTATTGTGTTTTATATCTCTAAAATTATGTAATAGTAATGTAAGAAAAGTCTGGGTCGCTATAGTTGGTATTAGAGGAAAGGTTTAGTTAATTTGGGGATTAGGATTAGTGAACCCTAGAGAAAACCTACAACATGAGACTAAGTACAAATATGCACACAGGGATATTTACCTTGGGATCCCATATGTTATGTTTTTGGTATAATTGTTTAAATGAATAAGTTATTCATGAATTGTTTAATTATGTTTTGTTCTAACCTTTTCTATTTTAGAAAATGGTGGGAACTAGGAGAAATTAGGCCAAAAACTCTTGCGAGGGCCAATGCAACGATTTCCCAAACGACATCCCCAATGATTTTGGAGGTGGAGTTCAAAACTCCATGGTGATTCTTACCCAATTATCTCGGGTTATGAATAATAACCATAATAATGGGGAACGTCCTCCTTCACCAAAGAGGGAGAAACTAGCTATAAAATGTTTTATGCGGCAATGACCACCGACATTTTGTGGATAATCCGATCCACTAGTTGCAGAACAGTGGGTCAACTCCATGGAGAATATATTTTCTGTTCTTCACTGTTCTGAGACGGAGAAGGTGACTCTAGCCGTTTATCGTCTAGATGGAGAAGCTGATCAATGGTGGGCTTTGATTAAGAACACCAATCCAAGGGAGGAAATTGAAGAGATGGAATGGGAAGACTTTAAGATAATGTTTCTTAATAAGTACTTCCCAAGAACTCTTCGCACGAAGATGGAGAGAGAATTCATAGATCTCAAGAAAAAAGAAAGAGAATCTGTCACAGCCTATGAAGCAAATTTCACAAGGCTCTCAAGGTATGCTTCAGGTTTTTTATCAACAATGATAGAAAAATTGATAGATTCTTTAGTGGATTAAAACCACATCTTTGAAAGGCTCTTGAAATTCGAGACTTTGGGAGTTATGAAGAAGTTGTTCGGTGTGCTCTCAAAGTGGAGATGGAGTTTGGAGAATGGTCCCATGGCTATGGTGATAATAAAAGAAAGATGGAGTTTCAAGCTGGTGGATCTAGTGACAAAGGTGGGAAGAAAAATCAATGACCCACATGCCAAAAATGTGGGAAGTTGCGCCATGGGAACTGCCTCAAAGGTACGGCGAAATGCTTTAAGTGTGGGAAGGAAGGTCACCAAGCTCACGAGTGTCGAAAAGACATGAAAAGGAAGGATAATGTAGCTGATGAAAGGAGAGAACCACTCGTGGTTCAATGGTATATCTGTAGGGAGCTAGGGCACTATTCAAACCAGTGCACTAAACCTCGAGCTCTAGAGGGTAATCAGCGCCAACAACCACCAAAGCCAAAGGAACAAGGGAAGGCTTATGCCGTCACTACTGCGGAGGTGGAACATGATAATGAAGTCGTACAAGGTACACTTCTTATTCACTCAAGAATGGCAAAAGTATTATTTTATTCTGGTCCTACGAATTCCTTTATATCTTGCAAGTTTTCTAGAAATATAGAATCGAAGCCTCTAAACCTTGAAGTAGAGATATATGTAAAAACACCAAGTGGTGAAATCATTGAAACCCAAGTGTTTGACACTTCTCCTATTGACGTATGTTGGAATATTCTTCTGGAAAATCTCGTAATACTTCCCTTGGTGGAATTTGATGCTATAATGGGAATGGATTGGCTCTCGTTATATAGAGCACATATCAACTGTCGGGAAATGGAAATATATTTTCATATTTTGAACCATCCCATGCTCCTCTACAAATGCAAGGAAGATCATGAATATCCTTTGAAAAATCCTTCAATGGTTTGGGTGTTGATTCCCTATGAAGAAGCATACCTCACCCAAATGGTTGAGTCAAAGGAAAGTTCCAACCTTGAGGAAATTCCCATCGTAAGGGAATACAGTGATGTATTTCCCGAAGAGTTACCCGGAATTCCCCCGGACCGTGAGGTAGAGTTCTCAATTGAACTCATACCTGGAGCTACTCCTATCTCGAAGTTCCCCTATAGGATGGATCCTATCGAACTGGAGGAGTTAAAGAAGCAGCTGCAAGAGCATCTAGACAAAGGGTTCATAAGCCCTAGTGCATCACCTTGGGGTGCGCCAGTGCTCTTTGTGAAGAAGAAGGATGGAACCATGCGGCTGTGTATCGATTATCGGGAACTCAACAAGATCACCAAAAAGAACAAGTATCCTCTTCCAAGGATTGATGACTTGTTCGATCAGTTAAGAGGAGCTCAATACTTCTCAAAGGTGTATCTTCGTTCTGGATATCATCAGGTAAAGGTGAAGAAGGAAGATATTCAGAAGACTGCCTTCCATGCAAGGTATGGGCACTATGAGTTTTTGGTGATTCCCTTTGGACTTACTAATTCCCCTGAAATCTTCACGGATTTGATGAATAAAGTCTTTAGGCATTACCTCGAAAAATTTGTGGTAGTGTTTATTGATGATATTCTCATCTACTCCAAGAGAAAGGAGGAACATAAAGAACATCTAAGACTTGTGTTGGAGTCATTGAGAAAGGATAAGTTGTACTCCAAGTTCAGAAAGTGTGACTTTTGGATGAATCAAGTCACGTTCTTGGGACATGTGATCACAAGTGAGGGAATTTATGTGGATCCTTCAAAGACAAAGGCAATTGAGGAATGACCCAGGCCCTCTAGTGTCACAAAAATCCATAGTTTTCTTGGATTAGCTGGGTACTATCGATGTTTTGTGAGAAACTTCTCACAATTGTCAAGCCCTCTAACTAAGTTAACAAGAAAAGGGGTAAAGTATGTCTGGACGGATGAATGTGAGGGAAGCTTCAAGGAGATAAAGAGAAGGCGGATCACTGCACCTGTACTCACACTACCGAAAAGTGGAGAACGTTTTGTGATATACAACGATGCTTCAAAGAAAGGCTTGGGTTGTGTACTCATGAAAAATGATAATGTGATAGCCTACGCCTCACAATAGTTGAAGATCCATGAGACGAACTACCCGACGCATGATCTAGAGCTGGCAGCCGTGATTTTTGCCTTGAAAATCTGGCGGCACTACCTTTATAGTGAGAAGTGTGAAATATACACTGACCACAAGAGCCTAAAGTATATATTCACACAAAAGGAGCTCAACATTAATCAAAGGAGATGGTTAGAGCTAATAAAATATTACGATTTCTCTATTCACTATCATCCTGGAAAGGCGAACAAGGTAGCTGATGCTCTAAGCAGGAAAGAACCTGCTACTCTATCCATGTTGAGGATTGAGAAAGACCCTATCTTCTTGGATAGGCAAAGGATGGATTTGGGAATCGTAAGGGCAGGGGATACATCCTAACTTTCCCAAATGATTGCGCAACCATACATCCAACAGAAGATTAAGTAAGCACAAAGGGATGATGTGGAGATACAAAAGAGGGTGAATGCAGTGAAGGAAGGGAAGCTGCAAGAGTTCCATATCAACAATGATGGTGTGATTCGGTTTGGAACATGGATTTGTGTGCCTTCATCACCCAGGATAAAGAAGGAGCTATTGGATAATGCACATAGCTCAACTGTCTCTATCCATCCTAGAAGTACTAAGATGTATCATGATCTCTGAGAGCACTTTTGGTGGGATAACATGAAGAAGGAGATTGCGGAATATATATCAAGGTGCTTGGTATGTCAGCAAGTTAAAGCTGAGCGGAAAAAGTCCAAAGGTATGATGCATCCATTGCCTATACCCATGTGGAAATGGGAAAATGTTACTATGAATTTGTCACGGGTCTCCCGAAGACGTCAAGAGGAAATAATGCGATATGGGTTGTGGTTGATCGACTCACTAAGACTGCCCATTTTATCACTATTCGGGAAGACCTCTCACTTGAACAACTTGCAAGGATATATGTGAAGGAAGTAGTGAGATTGCACGATGTTCCACTTTTGATTTTCTCTGACCGTGATCCAAGGTTCACATCTAAGTTCTAGAGGAGCCTTCAACATGCTTTGAGTACTGAATTAAATTTCAGCACGGCCTATCGCCCCCAAACTGATGGCCAGTCTGAAAGGACTATTCAGACACTTGAAGATATTCTAAGGGCCTGCTCTCTTGAATTCAAAGGTGGTTGGGATCAGCATCTCCCATTGGTTGAGTTCTCATACAAAAATAGCTTCCACTCGAGTATTCAGATGGCTCTGTATGAAGCTCTTTATGGGAAGCGATGTAGAACTCCAACCTGTTGGTATGAAGTTGGAAAAAGAAAGCTACTTGGTCTTGATCTTGTTCAAGAGATGACAGAGAAGGTTCAAGTCATCATGAAACACATCAATGCTGCTCAATGTCGGAAAAAGAGATATGCTGACAATCGTCGAAGGGACTTGGATTTCGATGTTGAAGATAAAGTCTTGCTTTGAATATCTCCATGGAAGAGAGTCATGAGATTTGGGAAGAAAGGGATGCTAAGCCCAAGGTACATTGGCCCCTTTGAGATCCTTGACCGTATAAGAGCCGTGGCCTATCACCTGACACTTCCACCGAATATGGCTCAAGTTCATGATGTGATTCATGTATCACTACTGAGGAAGTACATACCAGACCCCTCACATGTACTAAACTCAAAGGTGGTACAGCTGGAAGATGATCTCTCCTATGAGGACCAGCAGGTAAAAATTCTGGACCGAAGTGATAAGGTTCTACGCAACAAGACAAACCGCCTTGTCAAAGTGTTGTGGAGGAACCATAAGTTTGAGGAAACAACTTGGGAACCAGAAGAGGCAATGAAGGAGAAGTACCCTCACCTGTTATTGTAAAGTGAAATTTCGGGGGCGAAATTTCTTAAGGGGGGAAGAATGTAATGACCCAATGTTTTTCAATGGAAAATTCCCTTCTTATATTTATGTCATAAAAACACAAAATAATGAACTACTAAGTGATAAGTGACCTTTAAGCATAATTTTGTCACCCCTATGGTTGAAATTTTAAAAATCCAACATACACGGTTGTGTTCAAGATAGTTTTTGGAGTCCAATGAAACAAAAATAATTTTTGGTGAATAGTAACCTACCCTTATGAATAGTAAAATGACCCTTATGAATAGTAAATAAGAGTAACATTACCTATGAATAATAAAATAAAATTTAGACATCTTAGAAAGTGACAATTTGACCTTAGTAAACGTTTTTGGTATTTTGTAAGTCATAAATAATTAATTATAATTAATTAATTAATTAAAAAGAATATTTATTTTCCTGTAATGTATTCATAAATTATTGAATCAATGTCTAATAGTTTTTCGAAAATTTTATAAGACCCTACGTAATTTTTAAAAGAACTATAAATTCAGTTTTAATCTTAAAAACTGTTTTTTAAGTAAATTATGATTTTTATTAATTATTAAATTAATAATATTTAGAAAATTATTTTTGAAAAATGGACTTCATTTTTGGATTCTACACGTTGAAAAATGGTTGGGGTAAATTTTTGGGATTTTTCTGTGATACTTGAATTTTTGATGAATAGTGAAATCTGATAATTCACAATAAAAGCTAAATAATGTATTTATTGAGTCATCGATGATGTTATGCTGATGTAAGCCCACTTATTTCGGGATTACATTATAAAATTACTATTATTGGTCATCCAAGACTCACTATTCCTTGTCTTAGGTGAAATTAATAAACTAATCAATTTTATATTAAGGAAACCCCTCTCCCCTCCACTATAAAAGCCACCCTTCACTCCCTCTTTTCCTCACACCTCTAAAGCTCCAAGCCTTCTCTAAACTCTTTCCAAACACCTTCCCTAGCTCACCCCCACTTCCAAAAGCTGCTGGTATCATCAAAAGACCTAGCCTAGCTTCCTTAAAGAGGATCTCAAGAGGAGGATTCTAAAGGTAATTTCTCTCTCTCTTCTCCTTTAATTTCATTTCAAGTTCAAGTTCCTTGATCGATCTATCCCTACTTATCTTCATAAAAATTGTTCTGTAAATCCAGTATTATATATATACTGTAATATTATGATTCTAATGTTATATTACATCACCCAACACCCTTTCCATCTTCCTTTTATTTTATTAAAGAGAACGTTGTTCATGAGGTGTTAAATTTATCACCTTCAAAAACGGCATGTTCTCTTCTTCCATTTCTACTTTCAATCTGGTCATGAAACAATTTTATGGTTTAACCATAATATTTTATATGTATTATGTTCTATTTTAAGTTCTGGAAATAACCTATGGCCTTATTACTAAGTTAAATGTTAAAACAAGATCGTTGTGATCCAAAACCGCCCAAATTAACCCAAATAACCATCATTAAATTTTTATCTAATGATTCGTTCACTTGGATCTAATATAATTAACTATAAAATTATTAAAGCTACTGTAATATCATTAATAACATGTAGTATTAGTTCTGGATGTTTACCCATGATCTACCCAAACATCAATTTAAGAATACAAGTGGACCGCTCAAGAAAACCATAAAAACGAGCATCCCCGAACAATGTTTTTAAACTCTATAAGTCATCCAAAGGAACATAATATGAAATAATGAAACCAGAATGAACCCTATTAATTTATAAAAGGTTCTGGAATTTCTAATTAATGAATATAATGTCATTATACAGGACATTAAAGAGAAGGAGGCATTTGAGTACAAGGTAAGGGGAAATCTCGAACATAATTTTCTTCCTTCGGGTTCTCCCTCTTTCACTCCATTTTTGATATGGTTACTCCTCAAAGATCATTTTTAATCATTTAATTTACTTTTCTGGGATATACATATTGTCACTGGTTTTTATGTCCATCAAAATGTTTTCCAAAAGAACTCTTCTTTCAAGATCTCACCTTCTACCTCTTATTCAAGGTTGATGGTTCTTGTGTCAAGTATGTTGTTCCCTCTTTCTTTTGGGAACCCAAAGCTTATGAATGTGTTATTATGAGATGAAACCCATTCCTTTCCATGGGTTATTTATGTACATGTTTGATATGTGTTCTATGTTGCAAGCATGATAATGATAATGTTATGATGTGATGGGTGCGCCCAGAATTATATAGCGCTCCAATGCATTGGGTAAAGTGATAAATCTCATGAGTAAATGTGAAATGATGTGTGAACAAGATGCTAGATTTGTTCACAAGTATGTGTGGTAGTTAACCACTAATACATGATGTTTCATTTTTATGCATTGCCACATTTCAAGTCTTTTACTTATGCTCCTATCATGTTCATGATCTTTTGCCTATGTTATGATTATGCTCACCCCATGATGTATTGTTCTTATCTATCCTCTTACTGGGCTTTTATCTCACCCCTTTTGATGTATATCCTCAGGTGGCTACATGTACTAAGGAGAGGACAAGTGATACTAAGAAGCTATAGAAGAAGAAATTAAATGCTTATGGTTGATGTTTTATTTGTTATGCATGGTCCTAGTTTTCCAAAGACACTAAACCTCTGGATCCTCCATGTGTAATACTATTGTGTTGTTTACCTCTAAAATGATGTAATAGTAATGTAAGAAAAGGCCGGGTTGCTATAAGCAAGCATTAGAAAAAATATGTAAATGATTTTAAAAACTCTCAAACTAATTTTATATGGGTGAATTATAGTTCCCCATGAATTTTATAGACTAATATAACATATTAGGGATGTTTTAAAGGTTTATATTATAATTTCATTTCGTTAATGTTGTTTTCAAAGTCAAATTATGTGAATAGTTCTTGAAATAATATTAATAGTATTTTATGGTAAAAATATTTTATTAAATTATTTAAAAATAATAAAAATCATGAAAGGGGAAAATGAGGATTATAAATGGTTAATAAATTCATCCCTTGGTAATTTATAATTGATTTTATACCTTATAATAAAAATTATAACCCCTTAATATTAAAAATTCATTACCACAGTTAAGATTAAGATCGTTTAACCAAGGGATTAAACCAAAAGATAAGATTTAAAATGACATTAAAAAGTTTCTAAATTTTATTATATTGTGATATTTTGACCTTATAATATTTTTATTATTGTATATGGGAATTTGGAATAATTTTTAATTGGAATTAACTAATTATATTTTAATCTTTTTTGTAATTCAAAGTGTGTCCTTTCCCTCCCTTATAAAAGACACATATTCTCTCTTTTATTTACACCAGTTTGATTCATAGAGATAAAAAAAATCAAGAACCATTATCTTATAAAATTACCTATAAATAAATTATTGGTTCTTTTATTATTTAAAAACCATTCCAAGGGTTCTTAATAAAGGATCTAATGGGGACCCGCCAAAGAAGAGGCAATCTTCCCACCAGACCCATTTCAATCTATTTATTCTTCCAACTTCAATAAATCTATGAAATTCATCATAAAATAACATATTAGGTATCATAAATATTCTTAAATTATATTATTATTATTTAAATACCATTATCCACCCAATTTTACATCAAATGGAAATTTAAAGTATCGCTTGAATGTTAGTTTGGACTACAACCTCTATGTAGCGGTACAGTCCATTTTCCATCACCATATTTTATGAATGGTTATTATGTTTTGTTTAAATTTTATATATTATGAAATAAGTATTATTATTTAATTATAATATAATATATACCCTTATACCATCTTATCCTTTTAAAAACAATAACATCTCTCATGCATACATGTGCACCACCATCTCCACGAATCGATTTGAATTGTTTTTCATTTTCACTCTACATGGATGGTAATAGGGATATATTTAATTAATTATAGGTGATTATATTCTTAAAATACTGTTCTAGGGTTTCTTAATAATTTATCTTAAGGATGATTATTTAATAAGAGGATGTTAAATCACTTTCAAAGAAATTCAAACTTGAGGTTAAATATTTATGTTTTAATCTTTTTTTAACCGGGATTTTTTATGCTTGAATTTCCATTGAACAAAATTATATAATAATTTCTTGTTAAATGCCTTTAAATTTTTCATCCTATGATTATTTATTGATGATACACATTTTCCTTTAATTTTCCAAACTTTAAGTACTCAAGAGATCAAAAAATGTTTTAAGGAAAAACAACATTATTTCTCTCTTGAGTCGAAAATACTTTTTCTTCTTTGTCCATAGTTTCTAAAAATGTTTTCAATTTTTTTATATTATTTATTATTTTTAAAATAATATCTACCCATTATTTAATTTTTACATTATGGTTTAAAAGGGATCTTATTTTCATTTTCTAAGTGAGGTACATTTGTTTTTTTACCAAAAATGTGAAAGGAATCATTATTTTAACATAGACAACATGAATATAATTTCTTAATGTCATGACCACTAAATTATTTGAATATTACTTTACAATTTTTCAAGTGTATTTATAAATAATATTTTTTCCATAATTTTTTGGAAATTTTTATATTTTAATACATACTTTAAAAATAAAAATGGTATTTTCCTCAAGAAATATTTTAGTGATCTTTTAAGGGAATTGTTCATCTATAATAACATCATTTGATGTTACATAGTATATGATATGTATAATATCAAATGAAATCATACTTATTATTTCTCTAGATTATTTATGGTTATGATGATGAAATATCTATAAAAACTCTTTTCTTTTCCCTAGGTTAAGATATGATGAAAATTTTTATGATCTCATGGAATACATATGAATGAATTTATAATTATGTGATGGGTGGGATAAAAATTATATATCCATATGATTAACTGGGTAAATTATAATCTGTTATGATCTCATAGGGTATACTGGAGGTTATCCCAAGCATAAAAAAGTGGGTATATGGGAGGTTATCCCAAGCACGAAACATGGTACATGGGAGGTTATCCCAAACCCAAAGAAGACACATAAAAATTTATACCAAGACTCACATATTATGAATATCTTATTGGGTATCCTTGAAATAATATTTCTAGGATTATGAATATTCTACAATTTATGCCATTTTTATGACATGATCTTATGCCATTGTTATGTTATCTAGACTCATTATATTTGACCCCTTTATGATTCATGTCTTATGAACTATAAAGCTTTATAAAATGACTCCATATTATGATATAAGAATTTATGGGTATTATTATAAAGGGTTAATCTCATTTTTCATACCCATTATGCTCATGTTATGTTTAAATTATCATTGATATCTCCCTTGTTTATTTTTATTGGGAATTTGAACTCACCCTCTATTATGTTTTCTTTTCCACAGGATATGAAGAAAAGTTTAAATTATGATGAATTTAAGAAGAGTTATAATTATGATGAACTAAGTGAGATATGGTGTGAATATTTTATGAAAAAATTGTTTATATACCCACGTTTGCAAAGGCACTAAACTTTTATGGTTCCAAGATGGATTTTAATGTCCTATATTGAATATTCATCTAATAAGATGTGATATTTATTCTTAAAAAGTATATTTTTCAGTATTTTATGTTCTTAATTTCCAAAAAACCGAGAAGAGTAACATTTAACTACCACCAAATGAATTTGAAGTTATTTTAAAGGAACTATTTAATTTTCTTTGGTTTTTTAAAAAATGTATGACTTTAATTTATTTTCATATTATGATGTTAAATTTAAGGGTTTTTGGTTAGATAATAAGATTACATCAATAACTTTCCACTTTTTATGAAAATATTTAATTTCATACTTTAGTAAGAAGAAAAACATAACTACATGATCAAATTCTAAATATAAGTACATTACACCGGATAGTTTTTTTTTGTACAAGTATTGTGGTTTAAACACACATGGATTAATTTTAGATTCAATTTTAACCATGTTCCAATTAAATTTCATAACACCACTGCTATGAAAATTTAAAAAATCAAATAATCCATTCAAGGACCAAACACATTGATCTAATACATCATTTACAAATGGATCACTCACAATAATGTGAAATATCTTAAGAATTTATTTTTATTGAAAATAAATTCATATGAATTTTTCTAAGCCCTTAATGATTGACCGGTTTGATTTTATAAAGAGTGACTTTGGATTATTTGAATTTAAATGATTTTGCTTTGATTTAAAATTTATTCAGTCTTAACTATTTATTAAATATTATTTCATATTTCTCTTATATATTTATTTATATGATATTATCCATGTTCACTATCTAAAAATTAATTAATTAATTTATACTTTAGTTTTTTTAGTTTTATTTCAAAATATTGCATGTCTATTCACAATTAGTGATAAAAATACTATTTAATTTTTCTTCTTTTTTAAGACTTTATATTTCAATTGGTTTTTGGTTAAAAGCCACTAGTTTTAAACCTTAATAGATCATTCACTCCTTCACCTAAATCTAAACAATATTCCCTTACTTTATCAACATCTTATTCCACTATAAGTATGGAGAAACTCGAAATGGTTGATGATGGAGATTTGTGAAGCTCAATGAGTGAAAAGTAAATAAATAAAGATCTAAGAGTGATTCATGGAAAAGATATCAACATTAGTTAACTAAATAAGATGATTATTTTTATAATAAAGGTTTTTATATCTCAATTATGGGAATAATAATTTGATGAGAACAATGTAGAAAATTTTCTTGAGAAAGTAGTGTGAGAGTTCAATAAAAATGATTAGTATTTTGGTCAAGATTAAGATACCGTTAAATCAAAGGTAAAAAAGAAAAGAGAGGTCTATTTTTGCCATGGAAATAGCTAAAGATTTCCATGGTTCTTATAAAGGTATAAATCTATATAATTATTCCTTGATCCAGGATAATGAAACCAGAACTTTGGTCATCATGAAATCCATGTTTGGATCCCATACTACTGAGAAGAAAATATAGAAGGATTTAGAGCCCAATCATATAGTTTGTAAAAGTTTATTTTGAAGGAAGCAGGCTAAAGAGTTGGTGAGTTCATTAAGGTGTTATTTCAAGAAATTAATCTGATGTATTTTTAAGAAAATAAGAAAATAGTAAAATTTACTAGATACATGGATATATATATTTATATATGTATCATTATAGCCAGTAAAAGATAAGGATTATGTTATATCCTTATAGAAGTATTCTGAACCCACTCTTTAAGAAAAAGAGGAGGAACTTAGTGGAGTTGATGTCAGCAAGTAAAAAAGGAATCATAACCTATATAATGTACTTTTAAGAAATATATATATAGTTTAAGATTACTATGAGAAAAATCTAGCTTTGAAGAAGAAATGGGAGAAGGAATTGTTGGATCGTAATATAGATGTATATGTATATTATCAGGTACAAAACAAGAGGGTGGGTAAATTATTGGTTTAAAAACATTGTATTTAAAAACTTAAGAAAGAACATATATTAATAGGTATTAAACTAATACAATTCACAACCAATACAATTGACCTTACAGGTCTTGGCTCTGATGGATATGATATGATGCGATGCTATGAGTATTGAAAAACAATTGTATTTAAATTGAATAAAATGATCAAAGTAATACAAATATAAATGATTCTACCATACAACATACATAATATCTTAATACAATATGTAATGAATGAGTCATAATTGAAACATTACAATAGTAAAATAATATGAATAGAAAGAAGAAGAAAAGCGATTCCATTTCTATTAGAGAATGCAACAGAAATGTAAAGGTATTATAATTCTTTTATCCCAAAGAGTGGGGAATTTTTTCACTTAGGATAAAAGGTATGTCTTACCACCACCTTGGTAAGCCCTTGATATAATGATCAACACGACTGTCTTCCTATCCCTAGAAGCCCTGGATTAAGAAGGTAATCGACACCTCTGTCTTCCAAACAATTTAAAGACCTCAATACGATGATCAACACCGCGTCTTCCTATCCCTAGAAGATATAGATCATTATCACAATGATTGGATGCACAAATAAAAACAAAGTACTTATAGAAATACAAGAACATGGAACATGATGTTCACAGATTGTTTCTTTAAGGCCGTCACATGAATAAAGAGAGAAGTCACAACATTTCTCTTTAAAACCTGTTAGAAGAAAAAGTTGTTTATTCTTCTTCGAATGACCTCCTATTTATAGGACTTAGGTTCCAAAAGTCATATTTCCTCCAATGATCATATTTATCTTAAAAATCCAGAGGGACTTGGACACCTATCATTACAATGGTCAAAACAAATAGAATACACGACATCATTTTTATTGGTGAATAACCAACTCAATGACATCATTTTAGTTAGAAAATAATAAGTGAAAAGGTATGAAACAATGGGTATGAAAAGAATGTAATCATTATTAAAGTAAGACACGAATTCAATACATTTCACAAGTATGATTAAAAACTTGGTTATGATTCTTAACATGGATAAGATGCATATCATGGTTATGATATAGAATTATCATGCATATTATGATTACAATACATATCCTAGTTATGATAAATGACCTAGTTATGATACATGTGGTTATGATGCATAACCTAGTTATTATACATGACCAAGTTATGATACATGTGATTAAGATGCATGTGGTTACGATGCCTAACTTGGTTATTATACATGACCTGGTTACGATACATATGATTACTATTCATGTGGTTATGATGTAATACATAACCTGGTTATGATTCTCAATTACAATACAATACATAATCTGGTTACAATTCCTGATTACGATGAAATTCATAATCTGGTTAGGATTCTTGATTATAATGCAAATGGTTATGATTGATGACAAAAAATACTTGATTAATATTGTGAAACAATATATATAATTATGATTGAAACCAATCAACATACGATTATGTTGTAAAGTCAATAGCAAGTGTGGTTACGACAAAAAACAAAGTATCTGATTATGATTATAAAACAACATATCAGGTTACGCTGTAAAAAACATACATGATAAACAAGAAGGAATTTGTGATTTACAAAAAAAAGATCAAACTGATAGTTGAAACACATTTTGACTCAACAATATCCCCCCTTTTGGAAAGCACAAAACAAAATAAACAATAAAGACTTATCCCCCCCCTGAGTTTTATAACTCTTCTGAAAGTAATGGTGAATGAGAATAATTTCACCCTAGGTTACAGATGAGTAGGGATCTTATTTTATTTACTTTTACTTGTGATTTATCCCCCTTAATAAGGTACTCATCAAATTATTCCTTTCAAAACCATTCTACCCCTTTGTGATTTTAAAAAATAATAAGGGAAAGTATTTATTTCCTATAATAGGTTAGAGAAATAGGATACAAAACAATAATTTTTACTTGGAATGAAACAAAATTCTATTACAACAAGTGTTCTTGAAATCATTATTTCCCTTTTTGTTCTTCCAGAAGATTAAACATTGCAAGATTTATTTTATTTAAATAATTCCTATCCTCTATCATCTTTTCAAGAGATTCTTGCCAAGCCTTATTCTTCTCATCTTGTTCAGTAATAACCCTTTCTTGCTTTTGGAGCTTATCTTCATAAAGCTGATTAATTTCTTCCCGATCTTTATTCCTTGATTCTTAGTTATTATAATCATCAAATCTGAGACTGCATGCCATATCCAAAATTACAACTCTATTTTTGATCCAAACAAATTCATTACATTCATTCATCAATTTTTCTTTAAAAATTCAATCTTTTCCGAGGCTACTTCTTTTGAGGTACTGAGTTTAAGTCTTCAAGATTTTCATTCAAATCAGTAATAAAATTTTGATAGAGAGAGTTGAGTTTATTTACCCAGTGTACCAACTCATCCTGCTTGTCTAGATGATTATTTAGACTATCATCAATAGTATATGACCACTTCACAACTTTATTGTAAACCTTATTATGATGAGTAGAACATTCCTTGAATATATTGAAATCGACTTCAAGACTTAGAAACCTGTCTATTATAACTTTTATAGAAACCGTTCTATTATTGTGTACATTTGAAATGATTTTTAATCTTTCTTCAATATTTGTAATTAATGGTTTCATCTTCTCTAATCTATTCATGTCTTGTTCGATGTACTAAATTCCTTTCATAGTGATTGTTATTTCAGAATCCGAGTATTCAGTGTATTATGGGAGATCACCAAAATGAGTCTCAGAGCCAATCACTTGAGCTGGATGATTCCAATTATTATCTGTTTATTCCTTATCTTCTTCTTGTTCTTTATTTGAAATCCGAATAAATTTATTAGAGGAAACCTTTTGAGAAAATTTCTTGGAAGATTGAGGATCCAGAGATGGAAAATTAAATGATGAAAATTCTAAGGACTCTACAAAATAACTTCTCTTGTTTGCATATTGTTTCTATTCCACTTCTATTTCCTCTTATCCCTACTATTCATTCCCATATTATTCTTTGTACTGTTCTTATTGAATTTATCCTTATTATTCTTCTTTATCTTCTTCATATTCTTGGGAAATAGATTGTATGGACGATTGTTCAGAAGCTTTTTTCTCCTTACCTTTTACTGCTGGATCCGATTCAGTTTGAACTGGTGGATCCCTTATTAAAATTCCAGTTTTTACTTGCTCAACTATTTTGATTAGAGTATAAATGTCAATTACTTGAGCCTTTCTCTTCTTCATCATATTCTTTTTTTCTTCTTCTTTCAAATACTCTTCTATTGTTATTTTTAAAGCCAATGCTTCATCTAGATCCAAACCAAACTGAGGATCCCCTTCTTTCCTCTATTTCTTTTTCATCATCCACTCAGAAAAAACCTCCTTAGATACAACCTTTTGTTTCTTTTATGCCTTTAGAGTTGTAGCCCTGACTACCATTCTCTTATTCGATGTTTTCTTAGATGGATTAGAATGATTCTCAATACCTTCAACAACATACTTTTCTTTCTCATCATCTAGATCATTCTCAAACTTTTTCGATTTAGGATTGAATCATAACTTTAGCCTCATTATCATATACTTACTGATTAAGGGATCCTTGAAGAAATTCAGATCTGGCTTGACTGCAACATTACCCAAGATCAATCATTGTTTTATAAAATTACTGTTAATGGTGGTAAACTTGATCAACTATGATTTTACAGAACTAGATTTGGGCTTCTTAATTGTTAGGAAGATGAACCCCATATGTTTAAACTTTCTCATTTTCACCAAATAATCAAGAAAATACACATCTAAAACTTTTAAAGTTTCCTTGTCACCCTTTCTCGATAGTTAAAACGCTTTCATCTAGAGGGTTATAAGTCTATTATCTCCTAATAAATGACTCAATTTTCTCATGTCATCATGAATCTAAAAAAGTGTTTCTTCAGCTTTAGACTTATCAAAAGTCCCATCAAATTCTAGTAATTTATGAGAAGGGAATAGTGCATTGACCTCATATAAAACACCTAGAAACGTAACTGCTTGTTTTTTGGAGGTTGTATGCTAATTATCACACTTCATTAAAGAAATCTTAAGAGCCTAGTATATCTCTACTAATTCATAAAATTGTAATACCTCATCATGATACACATAATCCTGATCAAAATATTATCTTTCAACACAAATATATTCCTAGACATGAAAAACTATAATTCTTTTCAAAGAATAATCAAATGACTCATAAAAGTATAGAGAGACCAACCTTTCACCTCATAAGGTCATAGAAGATAATTCTTTTGGTGAAATTTCTTTTGGAGATGAAGTAGTAGACTCTATCATGAAAGACTAATTCGTACCTTAAAGATTTTACTGATTACAAAAGATGATATATCTATGATTACAAAAACCGAGGTAAGAAACGATTATGAACCATGTTGACTATTTATAGAGCAAATGGTCTTGTAAGAAAACAAATGAGTTCGATGTGGGATAGGTTATTTTATAAAGAAATTGACAATTAGGATTAGATCTAAAAGATCCAATGGTTGAGAATGATTTTGAACTCTTGAGGTTTTCCTTAATAGAAAAACATATTCAGACTAAAACTAATTAAGAGTTGAAAAGAAAGAATTGAGAAAAAACTATTTAAACAACAAAAAATAGACTATAGAGATTGTACCTATCAGAGTAATAGAATAAATGTAATTGTTTTAGTATATTTTTTTATGAAAATAATTAGAACAATAAAAATGTGAAACCCATAAGAATTCTAAAACCAATAAAATCAAATAGGCTGGTACCAATATTTTAGTACAGATAGAATAATCCAAAAAACCAACAGTTTAGTACCGATAAAGTAATGTCATATCAATAGTTCAGTACCGATAAAGTAATCCAATAATGAAAATTTAGTACCAATAAAGTAATCCAATACTGATACTTTAGTATCGATAAAGTAATATAATACCGACAATTTAGTACCGATAAAGTAATCCAATATCGATACTCTAATCTAGTACTGATAATTATGAAGCTGAAATAAGATACAGATAAAAACATAAATCCAATCATGAAAATGATAAAAATTAAACCAACACTAATTATAGGGAAACTTTCAAAATATAAAACAAATAATTGAAACTGATAAACATAAAAACCAAATTATGCAAAACCGATTCATGCAAAATCGATTCATGAAAAAGAGATTCATTCAAAACCAATTCCTATAAACGGATTCATGAAAAAACTAATAAGTAAAACAGATAAAATGTAAAACTAAAGAATGAAATTTATACCCCCATTTAAAAATAAGTAAATTAATGTAAGGAGATGATTTAAACAAGAAATATATTTGAATGATTACTTTACAATAATCATTCCTAGTTTCTATTTAATGTATTAAAATCTATCAGAAAATAATGGTTTTTTGAAAATATTATCAAGTTTTTCTTGCGTTCCGATGAATTGTAAACCAATATCTCCTTTTAGTGTGTGATCCCTAAGAAAGTGATGCCTAATATCTATGTGTTTTTCCCGTGAGTGATGTGCATGGTTTTAACTAAGAGCGGTGGAACTAGTATTATCACATAATATTTGAGTTTTGGAAAAACTCATGCCATAGTCAGTGAGTGTCTGTTACATCCACAACACTTGAGCACAACAACTTCTAGCTGCTACATATTCAGTTTTAGTATTGTAAAGTGCTAACAAATGTTTCTTCTTTCATAAAGAAGAAACCAAATAATCTCCAAAGAAATGGCATATTCTAGATGTACTTTTTATATCCATTCTATAATCACCAAATTAACCATCTGAAAAGATTTTCAAAACAAAATAATTTCCAGAAGAATAGAATAGTCCTAATTCCATAGTTCCCTTTTATTAGAAAAAATTCTTTTCCCTGATTTAAAATGAGATTCTTTTGGATTATATTAGTATCATGAACATAAGAACACTAAAAACGTTAAGTTTGGATGACTAGACATCATGTATAAAAACCATCCAATCATACCTCTAAAATTTGTTTGATCCACTTGTTTCCTAGCTTCATCAAGATCAAGTGTATTTGAGGAACCTATTGGAGTGATAATACCTTTAGTATTGTCATATCCATACTTTTTTAGTAAGACTTTGATATAATTATGTTGGTATATATAGGTACCTTCTAGTTTTTGAGAGATTTGGAAACCTAAAAAGAATGTCAACGCACCCATCATAATCATTTCAAACACAGATTTCATTAGATTTGCAAAAGAATTAGTTAGAGATTGCTAAGTTGATCCGAATATAATTTCATAAACATATATTTGAACAATCAAAATGTTTTTGTTTTCCATTTTTATATAAAGATTCGTATTTTTTGTACCTTTTGCATAATTGTTTTGTAAAAGAAATCATGTGAGTCTATCATACCAAGCTCTAAGGGATTTTTTAAGGCCATATAAAGCTTTAGTAAGTTTTAAAAAAATTTCAGGATGTTTTGGATATATAAAACCAAGAGGCTGTTCTACAAAAACATCTGCTTGTACAAAAGCATGAAGAAAAGAACATTTTGATTCCATTTGAAAAAGTTTGAAATTGAAGTATGCGGCAAAGGTAAATAAAATTTAAATAGATTCATGTCTAGATACCAGAGCATAGGTTTATTCATAGTTTATTACCTCTTATTGATTGTATCCCTTAGTAATAAGTCTTTCTTTGTTTCTTATGCTGACTCCATTTTCATAACATTTGTTTCTAAAACCCCATTTTACACCAATTAAAGTTGTTTCTTTAGGTCTTTCGGCCAAGGTCCAGACATGATTCATTTAAAATTCGTTTAGTTTATCTTGAATTAATTTAATCCATTCATCATCATCTAAGGCCTCAATAGAAGTTTTAGGTTCAAATTGAGATAGAGAAGCAAGATGTTCTATTTTATTTCTCAAGGAATTTCTGGTCCTTACAGGTTGATTTACATCACTAATGATATTATCACTGGGATGACTCCTAAGAAAAAATTTGATTTGGGATTTATAAAACCTATTCCTCAATTTAAGATAGAAATTCTTATGGAGTAAATGTTAAGAAACATTTTCTTGAGTATTTCTCTTTTCAGAACAATTTTCAGTCAAAGGTTGATAATTAGTTTTTGAAAAAACATCTATTGATATAGGTAAGGGTTGTTTAAAAATAAAGGGGCTAGTTTCATCAAATTTGACATGAACTATATCCCTAACATCACAAGCGTTTTTACAAAAAACTCTATACGCCTTATAAGTAGTGGAATAACTAAGAAAGATCCCTTTATCGAATTTGGGTGCAAATTTATGTAAATTGTATTTTTATTCAATATGAATACTTTGCATCTAAATACTATGAAGTATGAGACATTAGGTTTTTGGCTAGTCCAAAATTCATAAGGTTTTTTATTAAGAAAATATCCAATTAAAACATGATTTATATTATAACATGTAGTACGAATAGCTTCTTCCTATAAATGCTTAGCAATTTTGTATTCACTCAACATGGTTCTTATTATTTCACGAAGAATACAATTTCTTCTATCAACAACACCATTTTTTTGAGGGGTTCTTTGAGTTGAAAAGTTAAGAGTATTACCTTTCTTACTACACAATGTTTCAAAATCAGAATTTTGAAATTCACCAACATGATCACTATGAGTAGTTATCAGTGGTAGGTTTTTTCCATTTTTAACATGGGATCTAAAGGTTTTGAAATAGAAAAATGATTCAAATTTATTTACTATAAAATATACCCATCTGAATCTGGTGTAGTCATCAATTAAAAAAAATACATAGTACTTTCATCCAAATCTTCCGGTTTTTGTAGGACCAAAAAGATCCATGTACACTAACTATAATGAATTAGAAGTTGAAGCTTAATTGATTGATTTAAATCCACTTTTATGTTTCTTGCCATATTGACAAGGGTTAGAAATTTTTGAAGAATAAAACATGAGATTCATTATATCCTTAACAAATATATTATTTCATTTTTTACAAAGGTTTCTGTGGTTACATTATCATAAATTTCTATTCCATAACCAAGATTGGCCTTCCGTTTCACTTAAGCAAGGTAAGTATTGTATCCTATGGTCTTCTAATTTAAGTGTGTAAACATTCTCATGCCTATGGGTAGAAAGAATGAATTTATCCTTGGAATTGTGAACTAAACATTTATCATTACTAAAATTCACAAGTTAATCTTCATCACATAATTGACATATGCTTATAAGGTTGTGGTTAAGAACTTTGAAAAAAAAAATATGGAATTAAAAAATTTCCTAAAAGAAAAACATTACCTATACCAATGATATTTCCTTGAGCATTATCTCCGAAGGTTACTATTCCAACTTTTATTTTAATAATCTTTTAAAAGAAATCCTTTTTTATAGTCACGTGTTGACAATAACCACTATCCATGTACCAAATGTTCTTATTTTCGGTACACTTCTTTTTTTCTAAAAAGAAACAATTAGTTTTTCAGAATCCAAAGTAGTTTAGATCTAGAAATTTTATATAGAAATTTTTTAGAAATCTTCATTTTTTTTGCAAAATGGGCTTTATGGAATCCCAAATATTGAGTTTTATTAATAGAATAATTTCTTTTCCAATGTCCAACACATTGAAACTTAGTACAAAATGGTGCACTTTGGGGAACAAAATAGTTATGACTAAAAATCAGTTTTGAATGGGTATAATCAATTCTAGAACTATTTCTAAGAGGAAAAATTATAGAATAAATTTTATCAAATTATTTCATTCCCATGTTTAATTTTGATAAATATTTCTTTAAAAAAATATATTAGATTTTAGTCTTATGACTATATTCTTATCATCACAGTGAATAGTCTTCGTGTTTGAGTTATCCTCTAGAACATTTTTCATATAAATAATATTTTTAATATCCTTAGAAAGTATATACTTATCATATTTTACTTCCATAAGGTTTTTTTGAAATATTAAAAAAAATAGTTTTATGTTCATGATATTTTGAGAGATATTATACTTCTTTTGTAAGAATTGATATTCTAGAATTTTCCTTATCAAGATTTTTCTTGAGTTTAGAATTCTCATTTTCAAGTAATTTGGAAAATCTGGATACTTCATCAAAAGAAGGTAAACTGTCCTCTGGTGAGGAAGATTCATCATCCGAAGAGTTATAATGTTTCTCATCAGGGTAATTGGAATTCGAAGAAAAATTTGTAAGAGATTATGTATTGTGTACCTTATCCATGAGACAAGGATTTTAAAAAGGTAGTATAGATATGAGTCCAATATTCTTCTATCTGGAAGATTCATATTCTGAAGAATAATAAGATGAATCACCACCACTTTTACTCTAAGTATCATTTTACTTCAATATTTTCTTTGTCTTTGAAATGTAAAACTTTTTATTTTTTCTTTCAGAATGTTTCTCCTTATTATCTTTTCTTTTAAGAAGAGGACAATTTGTTCTAATGTGTCCAACCATTTTTTATTCATAATAAGTAACCTTAGAATCTTTTGTTTTTCTTTATATATTTATTTTTGAACCTGTACTAAAAATATTTCTTTCCCACAATCTTGGTCATACTTCGAGCAAGATTTCCGAATTCATTCTCAGATTGTTCACTATCACTTGATTCAGATATAACAACAACTTTCTTATCTTTGGATCCTGTTACCCTTTTGGTGTCTAGAATTTAGATGTAGTTAAAAAATCTACACTCCTATTACCACTCTTCTTCTTATTAATATATGTTTCTTTTTTCATCCTTGTTTCATTCTGAAGAATAGTTCCAAATAACTCATCAAGAGTGATTTGACTAACCTTCCTATTCTCATCAATAACTTTACTTTTCAATTCGAATTCATTGGGAATTATATCAATTATCTTGTCAAAAAGTAATTCATAATTAAGACCATTTGGACCCATTAATTGAAGACTATTGACGATTTTCATAAATATTTGTTGCACCTTTCAAAATGGTTCTCCAGAAGGAAAATCAAACCCATGATATTCATTTCAAAGCATTACTCTTCTTGTTTCTATAACTTTAGATGTTCCAAAATGTGTGACTTCTAATTTCTTCTAGATACAGTTTGATACTTCACATTAAGATATCTAACTATATATATTCCAGGTCATAGAGCATAACAAAGTATTGTGTACCTTGTAATTCAGTTTATATTCTTGTTTTTCTTGGTTGGTTAAGGTTCTGACTTCTTTATTTGGAATTTTTTAATCTCCAGTAAGCATGAAAAAGTTTTCCAATCTAGTATTAATGACAAAAGTCTTCATTCGATTTCTCTAGTACTCATAATCATTCCCATATAAAATAAGTGGTCCAGTTGGATTTCAGTTGTTAATTAATCTAATATTCATTCATACCATCCTTTAAAATAATAATTTTCCACTCCACACATTAGTGTAGTATGTAGTTATAAAAAAAACATTTTCCAAATAAAAAAAAAGTGAAACTAATCAGTGGAAACCACTTATAATACCAATTTTTGGATTTTAATATAGATATATATGTTTATTAGATGGAACAATACAAGAGGGGGGTGGGGGAGCGGGGGGGGGGGGGGGGGGTTAATTGCAGGTTTAAAAAATTCATATTTAAACTCTTAAGAAATAACTTATTTGAAGAGGTCTTAAACTAATACAATTGACGACCAATACAATTGACCATACCGATCTTGGATCCGATTGATATGATATGATGTGATGCTATGAGTGTTGAAAGACAATTGTTTTTGAATTTAATACAATGATCAAAGTAATAAAAATGTAAATGATTCTACCATATAGAATACAAAATATCTTAATACAATATGTAATGAATGAATAGTAATTAAAACAATTACAATAGTAAAAAAAATATGAATAGAAAGAAGAAACAAAGTGATTACCTTTATATTACAGAATGCAGTAGAAATTTAAAGGTATTACAATCATTTTATCCCAAATAGTAGGGTATCCTTTCACTTAGGATAAAAGGTCTCTCTTACCACCACCTTGGTAAGCCCTCAATATGATGGTCTGCATGATTATCTTCCTATCCCGATAAGACCTTGATTAAGAATGTAATCAGAACCTATATCTTTTAAACAATTTAAATCCCTCGATATGATGATTGAAAACACATATTCCAATCCCTGGAAGCCCTTAATCGTTATCATAATGAGCAGACACACAAATCAAAACAAAGAACTTATAGAAATACAAGAACATGGAACAAGTTGTTTACTTCTTGTATCTCCAAGGCTTTTACACGAAGCAAGAGATAAGTCACATCACATTTCTCTTGAACTTATTAGAATAAAAAGTTGTGAATTCTGGGTTGAATGAGCTCCTATTTATTGGCTTCAGGTTCCAACGATCATATTTCCTCCAATAGTCATATTTCTCTGAAAAATTCAGAGGGACTTGGACACTTGTCATTACAGTGGTAAAAAAATAGAATACACGACATCGTTTTTATGGGTGAATAACCAAATCAATGACTTCATTTTAGTTAGAAAATAGTAAGTGCAAAGGTATGAAACAATGGGTACAAAAATCATGTAGTCAATATTGAATTAAGACACGAGTTCACATTACACATGTACGATGAAAAACTTAGTTATGATGCTTAACATGGATAATATGCATATCGTGGTTATGATACTGGATTACAATGCATATTATGATTATGATACATATCATGGTTACAATACACAACCTAGTTATGATACACATGGTTACGATGCAGAACCAAGTTACAATACATGACCTGGTTACGATACAATTGATTATGGTGCATGTAGTTACGACGCATAACCTAGTTATGATACATGACCTGGGTATGATACTTTTGATTATGATTCATGTGGTTACGATGCAATACATAACCTGGGTACGATTCTAGATTATGATACAATACATTACTATTTATGATTCCTGATTATGATTAAATACATAATTTGGTTACGATTCCTAATTATGATGAAAAGGGTTATGATCAAAGAAAAAAAATACTTGACTATGATTGTGAAACAATATATGTAACTACAAATGAAAACAATCAGCATACTATTAAGATGTAAAATCAACATCAAGTGTGGTTATGATGAAAAACATAGTATGTGATTACGATTATAAAACAACATATTTGGTTATGTTGTAAACAACATACATGATAAACAAGAAGTAATTTGTGATTTCTAAAACAAAAAAGATCAAAGAGATAGTCAAAACACATTTTGACTAAAAAATCTCCTCATTTTTGGAAATAACAAGTCAAAATAAACAGTATAGACTTATCTCCCCCTGAGTTTTGTAACTCTTCTGAAAGTAATGGTGAATATGACTAATTCCACCCTAGGTTATATATTAGTAGGGATTATATTCTCTTTATTTTTACTTGTGAGTTCTCCCCCTTAATAAGGTACCCATCAAATTCTTCTTTTAAAAACCATTTTGCCCCTTTGTGATTTTCAAAAAGAATAAGGGGAAGTACTTATTTCTTGCAAAAGGTTAGAGAAGTAGGATACGAAACAATAATTTTTTACTTGGAATGAAACAAAATTATATTACATAAGGAGTTCTCACAATCATTCTTTCCCCTTTTGTTTTTCCAAAAGATTAAACATCATATACTTCATTTTCTTGAACTCTTTCCTATCCTCCATCAGCTTTTCAAGTGCTTCTTGTTGAGCCTTAAACTTCTCATCTTGTTAAAAAAAACCGTTTCTTGTTTCTGGAGCCTATCTTCATGAAGCTGATTAATTTCTTCCTGATCTTTAATCCTTTCTTCCGGGTTATTTAAATCATCCAATCTGAGACTGTAGGCCTTCTCCAAAATTACAACAATACTTCTAAGAAAAACAACTTCATTAAATCAATTCTCCAATTTTTCCTTTAAAATTTAAAGCTCTTATGAGGCCACACCTTTTGACGTACCAGGTCTTTGAAAGTATTCAAACTTTTCATTCAAATCTACAATCAACTTTTGATAGAGAGAATTGAGTTTATTTACCCTATAACAACCCGATGTTTTGTTAATGAAATTTATCTTGATCTAATTAAATGTATTATTATGTAAAATGGTAATATAACCTATGAACTTCCTTGGTTTTATGTTTTTGGATTTAAAAATACCGTTAATAATTGTTACCATTTATAATATAGTCATTGAATTGTGATCACATGATTAATATAAATACAGGGCTTTAAAAAATCCAATTTACTCAAAAAAACGAAGTGATGATCTCATCTAGTAGAATTGCTTTATACGAATCTGATTTTTCAGAGCTCATAAAGGAGGTGGTGTCACTGGGCTTTTTTCTTGACCAACCCCAAGTAGAGATTTAACAAGTTAATCTTGAATGGAACCTCCTACAAGAGAAGTGTAAGTGGATAGAGATTACCACTCGAGAGATGTTATCCGAGAAACCCCAATAGTCTATCACCATCGCACACCTTAACCTTAGGTCAAATGCCATTATTATAAGGGGTTATGTAATAATACCCTAGCACTATTATTATGTGCATTATTTTTTTATGTAATAAATAATATACATTCATTTTATTAATTTTACTTTGTAAATAGTTTTTAAAGAACAAATGGTATTTTTAGTTAATATTCAATTAAGAAATCTATTTTGATGAATTAATGTATTTTTGAATTAAATAATATTTTAATAAAATATTATTACTAAACTAATTTTTATTAAATATAAATGATTGTATAATTTTTATGAATACAATTGTAATTTTTATTAAGGTTTGAAAGATGTTATTATCAAAACCCATGAATTTTGGATAAATGTATGTTTTTTTATTTTAAAAGTAAAAAATAACATATTTAGAAAATTATGTAGATAAATGTAATATTATTTTTAGAATTAGGACATCAAAATAATCCAACGGGGAATTTTTCATAATTTTCTAAGACACTTGAATTTTAAATTAAAAATTAAATATCATTTAATTATATAATATGTTTTATAACATCATAATGACCCAATATTTATGTAATAAAATAATATAAATTTCATGTTATTATAATATATGTTTTACCATTAAAATAATGTTAATTTAGGTTTATTTGATTTATTTTACAACGCCTTAGTGGACCATCCCAGACTTATAAAACATTTTATCTTTTTAAAATGATTTCCTTGAGAGTATGAATCATCTACACATAATTATGCCTAATATTTTAAGAATTTATTCCATTTTCCTTATAAATTATTTTTTTTCACTCCACTTTGGCAAAAACCATGGGAAAAAACCATGGGATGGTTTTTGGTTTTGATTTGTTTAATTTGTAGAGTCCAAAACCTAAATAATAAATTATTCCCTCCATTTTTCTATATAAACCTACCCAAGCTCCCACTTCCTCTTCACTAAAATCCTTTGGATCTAGACCAAAATCTTCCCTAATCTCTCTAGAATCCTTCATAGGTGCACCAAGATCACAATAAGCCTCTCTCAAGCCCATCCCAAGCCTTTGGAATCTCACTTCCAAGTAAGGGATTTCTTCCTTTCTCATTTTTGTCCAAATTATTTTACATTGTTATGCCATTTTATTTTCAATTAAAAATGTTCGGGTATAATTTCAAAACTCCTCTATAATTCCATACTTATTTATTAATGATGAGATACTCCTTTATATATAATTTATGCCTCCCATGTACACCAGTTACCATGCCGAAATTCCGTAATGGATTTCTCTCTCCTCATTTACATTCAAGCATTTTTTTGTATTATGAATATTAAATACATTAAATATGTGGGGAAATGTATCTATATGACCCCTTAATATAAATTTTATGTACATATTATGAGACAAACCTTTATCTCTCATCAACCATTTTTATGAATTCTAATGTCACGCGGTTATGTTGCCAAAATTGCACTGCGATTTTTCAAGCCAAAGTCATTGTGTAGTGAATACCATACCCATTTCTCTATCAAGGATATTTACATTTATACACATTTACTTATTGATTATATAGTTTCATTTATCAATTCTACATTCCTTTATCATGGAATAAATTGTGATGTTTAATGAATCCATGTTATATGATCCATGTGGCACACTTTTGCATGAAATGAAATGATTAAGAAGGGTGAGCCCTGATAGCACTCCAATGCATTGGGTACAAATTAGTATCATGATACATCAAGTAAAATGAGGGTTTACTCATGATAATTCAAGTTCAATGAGGGTTTACTCATTCTACATGTGCAATGAGCCTTGGATCATGCTAATATCATGTTAAATGATGATGCCACATTTCCATATTATTATAATCATGCTATATCATGCCCTTATGTTCATGTTTCTCTTACAACCCATTTATATGATTATTTCCTAAAACATCCTATATTATTTACGTTATGGCTTGTTTAATCACTTAATAGGCTTTATATATCACATTTTTCACATGTATGTCCTCAGGTTACCCCATGAAATGCTAAGTACGAGAGAAAGTTGTGGTCATGTATAGGAATTTTTTAATAAAGATATCGTGTTTTATGTTTAAATTTTTTATGTAATGTTCCTAATTTCCAAAGACACTAGACCTATCAATTCTCATAGTTTTCTTAAGTTCCATTTTATGTAATAAATCATGTTTCAGTGTGCAATAAAGAGCAGGGTTGTTATAGTTGGTATTATAGGATATGTTTAGTTATTTTTGGGATTTGGATTCGAAAACCCTACTGAAATACTTAGGGATAAGAATAAGTATAATAAAAACATCCCTAAATTTTTCTGAGTTTTCAGTAAGTTCTTTATCAAGAAAATATATCCCTGTCTGGATATGAGAAGGTAGAGGCGGCTCTGTCATATATGTGTCTAGGGGTAAAACCTGAAAACACTGATTTGAGCAAGACCCGAATAGGAACTGGTGCACAAAAATGGGCCTTGCTGTACTCTTGGTTATGACACTCTCGAGGGATATGATTTGGTAAATTCATAATCTTATTACAAACCATTATTAAGGGAATAAAAAAATGCCCCTAAGAATATATGTTGGGACGTAGATCATGGATAACATAGATTGAAGCTTATAAATTCATAAGTTAAGGAAATAAAATTAATTTATAAGTTATCCTTTTTTGTATTTGGATTCCCTATTATGTGTTATCCCTAAAATTACTTTTATTCCAGCCAATGGATGGTTATAGGAGGACTTGGGCTAACAACCAGTGCGAGGATCAATTTGATGACTGTTCTAATGAGATGCCCAATCTGATGGGAGCATGAATCACAAAATTTTTCATGATACTCACTCAGTTAAATAAAGTTTTGAATAGAAACATGGGTCAAGAGGAATGTTCAACCCCCTTAAAAATGAACAAGTCACAATCGAGAGCTTCATGAGACAAAGACATCCTACTTTTAATGGATCATCTAATCCCTCAATCACCGAATAATGGATTAACTCTGTTGAAAATATCTTCTCCATCCTTAAATGTTCCAAACAAGAGAAGGTTATTAGGGATACTTATCATATGGAAGGATAATCTGATCAATGGTGGAAATTGATCAAAACTATGAAGCCTGAGGAAGAGATTGAGGCTTTTTAATGGATGGATTTCTAGATTTTTTTTGATAAATATTTTCTATGCACCCTCCAACTTAAGATGGAAAGAGACTTCTTTGACCTCAAGAAAAAAGACGATGAATCCATCAGAGTATTCAAGGAAAACTTTATAAGGCTTTCATGATATTCCTCCAGATTTGTCGTTACCCCTGAATTCAAGGTTAACCGCTTCTTTGGTGGGATAAAACATAACCTATGGAAAGCCGTAGAGATCCATGAATTCGAGAGCTATAATTTTTTTTTCGATGTGACCACAAAGTAGAACTAGAGATCGGTGAATCTCAGTAGTATCATGGGGATAAATAATGTAAGGTGGACTTCAATTATGGCAGTCCTATGGATAAATACAATGATGCTAAGAAAATACATCCTCCCACTTTCCAAAGATGTAGAAAGAAGCACCCCAGATATTGCCTAAAGGGGATAAAGAAATTATTTAGGTGTGGAAGAGAAGGGAACCTAGATATTAACTGCCGAAAAGAAAAACCCGTGGTTGTGATATATGAGAGAGAATCTATGTTCGACCATAAAAACGTTGTTAATTTCTTCAACTAAAAAGAACTAGGGCACTTTTCAAACCATTTTCCTAAGCCAAGGGTTTTCAAAGGAAACAAACAACCTCAAAGGTAGTAAGGGTGAGATTTGTCCATCACTACTGTCGAAGTGAACTCTGACAACAAAGTTTTGATAGTTACGCTAGTTATTCATTCAAGAATAGAGAACATGCTTTTTGATTCTGGTTCTATTCATTATTTTATATACTGAATTTTTAGTAGAAAAATCCCAACACCAACACAAATCATGGAAGTAAAGATGTCGGTGAGAACAAAAAATGGGGAAATCATTTCAACCCATGAATATAACTCCTCCCCTTTCAAAATTTTTGGTTTAAACTTTCCAAAAAACCTCGTTATACTCTATCTAGTGGAATTTGATGAAATTCGTGGTAGGGATTGGCTTTCCTTATATAGAGACAACATAAATTTCCATGAGAGGGAAATCACTCTCCATATGGAGAATTGACCCCCAATTATGTACAAGTGCTAGGAGGAGGATGAATTTTATTTAGAACCATCCTCTAGGGTGTGGATATTACTACCCTATAAGCACGCGTATCTGGACCAGATGATTCAGTCTAAGGAATAAACAAACCTTGAAGAAATATCTATTGTGAGGGAATTCACTGATGTGTTTCCTGAGGAATTTCCTTGTCTTCCTTTAGAAGAGATTTTGAATTCTCAACTGATCTTATACCTAGGGCATTGCTAATATGAAAGACTCTGTATAGAATGGCTATTATGGAGCTTGAGGAGCTGAAGAAACAACTACTGGAGAATCTGAATAAAGGGTTTATATTCCCAAGTGCTTCACTATGGGGTGCAACATTCCTCTTCGCCAAGAATAAGGATGGGTCAATGCGCCTTTACATTTATTATCGTGAGCTCAAAAAAATCACGATAAATAAAAAATATCAATTGCCACGAATTTATGACTTGTTCAATTAGCTAGGTGGAGAACAATAATTCTCCAAAGTGGATATGTAGTCAAGATATTATCAAGTAAAGGTAAATAAAGAGGATATCCCCAAGACTGCTTTTAATATAAGATACATTCACTATGAATTCATAGTAATGCCTTTCAGACACACTAATTCTCCATAAATATTCATGGAATTGATGAATATATTCTTTAGAGAATACCTCAAAAAAAATTTGGTCGTATTTATAGATGATATTTTTGTATACTCAAAAACGAAGGAGGAGCATGATGAGCATATATATATCATCCCGCCTTTTTATCACATAAACTTTCATTACATTATACAAAACCGAGGATCTTTAAGGTTTAGTGTCTAGGAAACCATGAACTTATTACATGAGGCAAAAAAAACATTCTTCTTAAACACTTGAAAGACTTCTTCATTTGATCATCCTATGTTCATTACAACATCTCATAACCTTGGAGCATACATCAAAGGAAAGGGTGAGCAGAAGGCCTAGTAAGGGAAACAAGGAAAACATTTTACATGAGAACTTGAGACAAAAAAAAGTCATGGAAAATAACTTTAAGGAATGAGAAAGAGATAATGAGGAATATCATAATAAAAATAATGTGTTTCATAACTTGAATATGTGGCTATAACATTTAACTTATAAAATCATTAACATATCACCAAGGTAAACCCCAAGGTGTCATTAAAAATTACCAAGGTAAACCCCAAGGTATCGTTAAAAATTACCAAGGTAAACCCCAAGGTATTGTTAAAAATTACCATGGTAAACCCAAAGGCATTGTTAAAAATTACCAAGGTAAACCCCAAGGTATCGTTAAAATTCTAATCGTTAGATATTACATCATTACCCAATGCATTGGAGAGCTATCTCGGGCTCACCCGCCCTTAGTTTATCACAAAACCACCCGATTTCATAAACATTTCCCAAGAACCATAACATAATAATAACACTTAAAACATGCATAAAATAAACATAAAATTTAAACATTCCAATCACAAGAGATCACATCATGATATTATCATAAATAAAAACATCTAATAAAATCATTAAAACTCTATGAGAGAAAAATCCCTTTATTAAAAAAAGACATTTAAAAGAGATTTTAGAATCAAAGTGTCCCATACCACTTAGAATATTTTTAAAGGGTTTTAAAACATTAATTTCCCTAGAAATAAATCCTTAAAACCATTTTTT
Source organism: Viscum album (assembly GCA_963277665.1). Taxonomy (NCBI): domain Eukaryota; kingdom Viridiplantae; phylum Streptophyta; class Magnoliopsida; order Santalales; family Viscaceae; genus Viscum; species Viscum album. Next base: position 799,922,244 of record OY728164.1, read on the forward strand.
AAAACATGGACATGGATGATAAATTTTTAAAAGAATTAATATTTAAAACCATTTAAAACAATGTTTTAGTAAAAGAGTCCTTTTCCATTTTGAACATTTAAATTATAAGCCATAAGAAAGTAGAACATTTTAAAAACATTTAAATGACTTTAGTATAGACATAATATAGATATGGAATGTCAAAGGGGCTGTATATACACTTTATAAAAGAATAAAAGTGCATATCAATAATAAATGTCTTAATGAGAAGAAATTGAGATGTAATCCCAATCAAGGATCATGCCATTAAAGCAAGGATAACGTAATGACATAATTATGTGTGACAAATATAAATACCCCAAATATAAGTGGATACTCAGTGTAAAACAATAAAATGTCATCCACACATATTTATATCACGACATAATCAAGAAGTAGAGGTTTAACCCAAAGAATTGAAATTGGGTTAAGAAGTTCCCTTACAAAAATTCGACGGCCTAACGACGTCACTTTAAAATTCATAAAATGAGTTGATGAGAGAGAAAATGGCATCTCATCACATGGAAATAAAATTTACATCAATAAATATATATAAGAACATATCCCAACATAATAATATGTAAATTAAAAAGCTTAACAAAATAAGTCTTCTAAAAAGATGAGGGTGAAAGGTTCCCTTACCGATTTGGGTAACTTTCAAAATGTTCACCCCATGAAAGAAGGACTATACAATGTTGATGTAAATACCCATAGAAGAAATTATATTACACAAAGATTATAATAATGTTAAGCACATACACCACTCAAAGTAAATAGTGGAATTTTTTTCATAAATCTCACATGAATAAAAGTGAGATGAAAAATCCCTTATGAAAACTCGGCAGCCTAACAGCGCCACTTAAAACATCCAAAAAATGGATCGATGAAATAAAATAGGGTCTCTAATCATATAAAAATAGAATTTACAGTAAGAGGAATATAAAACAACATCCCCAAAAATAAGAAATAGGATCTTAAAATAAAACACATAAAAGAGAGTACTTAAAAAGAAAGAGATAGGTAGGATCCCTTATGAAAACTCGACTGCCTAATGGTGCCACTTAAAAATTCCGAAAATAGATTTATGAGATCAAATAGGTTCTCTCATAATATGAACATAAAAATTACAGAATTAAGAATATAAAATAACATCTCCAAACATAATAATGATGATCTTAAAAGAAATGACATAAAAGAGAGTACTTAAAAAGAAAGAGAGAGGTAGGATCCCTTACCTTAAAACGTAACTCTTAAAACTCAACGGTTGGGACCTTGAGGGCTTGGAGACACCTTGGGAGGAATTCTTGGGAGGTAATGAGACCAAATATTCGTTGGGGGAGAGTTGGTAGTGAAAAATAAAGGAGTAAAGGGTGGGTATTTATAGGGAAAGTGAGGGGACAATGCATTAATGGCCAAGGGACACCTCATTGGTGGTATTGGCAAAACCATGGGCTTTCCCATGGTATTTTCCCATGGTATTGTCCTCTTGGGACACCTCATACCTTATCATACTATTCATAAGTCGACAATATTTATTACATACTTAATAAATCATTTAATGATGTCATCAAACACACGTAACTTAAAAACTGTATTTTCACTATTCATCAAAAATTCAACTTTCTCAGAAAAATCCCAAAATTTCACATTAACCAAATATCGAGGCTCTGATTTCAAAAATGAACCCCATTTTATAAAAATAATTTTATAAATAATTTTAATTTAATTTTTAATTAAAAAACACTATTCACCCAAAAAATACTAATACTTGACTAATAATTTCTGAAACAGTTATTTACCTATTTTATTGAATCACATTACTTAATCAATGTACCTAGATTATATTAATACTTTCTTTAAGTGAGATTAATAATCCATTTGGTCACATTACTAATCCTAATCATAAAATCACTATTCATAATTTACTATTCATCAAAAATTATGTTGATCTTATTAGACTCTAAATTTCGTACTGAACATAATTGTAGAAGACCATTTTTTGAAAATCATTACACATAATTAATTATCTTAGGTTTACATAAATATTTTCAAATATCCCTTTTCTAGAATTCGTCAAAAATATGCATACTATATTTATCCGGACATTTGAAAATTCACAAACTTCATCATAAGAAGAAATCACAATTTTTATTTAAATCAAAGGATTACACAAGGCTGTTATGGTCTCATTACATATCCCCTTATAACACTAGGATAAGACCAAAGAGTAAGGTGTGCTACAGTGATAAAATCTTGGGGCAGCTCAACCAAAATTGCACGAGTAGTAATTTCTATCAGTTTGAAATTCTCATGAAGGCGATTCCATTTTAGCTTCACACGATGAAGTTCGACTTGGGTTTGGTCTAGAGAAAAGCCCAGTGGTGCTACCTCCTTCCCAAGTTCCATTAGATGGGCTTCGATTGGATCGAGACTACTGGATGAGGCCATAGAATCTTCTTTCTATATTAATTAACCAAGATCACTTGTATTTAAAGACAATAATTGAAACATTTAGTTTCCAACGGTCATATTGACCAATGATCATATAACAGTCGAAACCCAACACTCTCATTTTAATTATACTCATGTTATCAAATGAAATAGTTTTGTTGAGTATGAAATAAAAAAACACACAAAATTAAGAAACAAGATTTATTCAAAATTTTGGGTCGTTACAATATAAGAACTGTACTAGAGACCTTGCGAAAGGATAAGCTCTATGAAAAGTACAACAAGGGTAATTTATGGTTGAAGGAGGTATCACTCTTAGGTCACATCATCACAAGTAATGGGATATCTGTGGATCCCTCCAAGACAGTTGTAATTGAGGGATGGCTGAGGCCAACATCGGTGATGGATATCCATAGCTTCCTAGGGTTAACTAGATATTATCACCAATTTGTGAGAAATTTCTCATGATTGTCAAACCCTGTTATCAAGAAAACTCAGAGGGAAGTCAACTTTTCATGGAGAGATGGATGCGAAGGGAGATTCAAGGAGTTGAAAATGAGTCTTATCACTACAGCCATGCTCACATTTCCCAAAAGTGGAGAACTTTTTTTTTGATATTTAGTGATGCTTTAAAGAAGGTCCTGGGATGTGTGTTGATGCAAAATTAAAAAGTCATTGCCTATGATTCAAGGCAATTGAATGTTCATGAGAAGAACTATCCAACACATGATCTTGAGTTGGATGCAGGGATCTTAAATATAAAAATTGGGTGACATTACCTATTTGGAGAGAAGTGTGAAATATACATAGATCACAAAATCCTCAAGTATATATTCACACATAAAGAGTTGAATATACACCAACAGAGATGCTTAGAGATGATCAAAGTATATGACTACTCAATCCATTACAACCATGGGAAGGTGAAAAAGGTGGCATATTCTCTAAGTATAAAGGACCTAGCAATTCAATCATTGATGAGAATTTAAAAGGATCCAATATTCTTAGATTTGGTGTAGATGGAAATGGGAATCATAAATACGGGAACGTCATCAATCCTTTCACAAATGATTGCTCAACCATCTCTTTTGGAAAGGTTAAAGGATGCTCAAAAATATAATGTGGAAATTATGAATTAGGTGGAAACTATCAAAAAAGGAAAATCCTCAGAGTTCAATGTTAATGAAGAATGAATTGTGAGATTTGGGTCAATACTACGTGTCCTATCAAATCTAGATTCAAAGAAAGAAATTTTGGATGATGCACATAGTTCAAATTTCACCATTCACCTAGGAAACACAAAGATGTATCAAGATATTTGAGAGAATTATTTATGGGATAACATGAATAAAGAGATCACTGAGTATACATCAAAGTTCCTGGTATGTCAGCAAGTGAAGGATGAGAGGCAGAAGTCTAAGTGGATGATGCAAAAATTACCCATACCTGTGTGGAAATGAGAGAACATCACCATGGAATTTTCACCAGACTTCCAAGGACATCCAAAGGAAACAACTCTATCTTGGTTGTTTTGGATATTCTTACAAATACTACACACTTCATTGTAGTTTGAGAGGATTTATCATTAGATCAACTGGCACAAATATACATTAGATAAGTGGTAAGGCTTCATGGTGTTCCACTATCGATTGTATCCAATCGAGATCCAAGATTCAACTCTATGTTTTGGAAGAGTCTTCAACATACTCTGAATATTGACCTGAACTTTAGTATGGATTATCATCCTCAAACTGATGTCCAATCTGAGCGGACTATCCAAACACTTATGAACATTTTGAGAGCATGATCAATGGAATTGAAAGGAGAATGGGATCAACATCTTCCTCTAGTTGAGTTTTCTTACAACAATAGTTTCCACCCAAGATTCCAAATGGATCCTTATGAAGCCCTTTATGGGAAGAGGTGTAGGACACTGGCATGTTGGGATGATTTTGGGGAGTGAAAACTCCTAGGACTATAAATGGTTGAAGAAATGGTGGAGAAGGTTAAGACCATCCAACATCACATTAAAGCTCCTCAGAGTTGACAAAAGAACTATGTTGATAATCATCATTTATACCTAGAGTTTAATGTTAGAGACATGGTATTTCTCTACATATCACCATGGAATATATTTATTAGATTTTTGAATAAGGGAAAGATTAGTATAAGGTACATCAACCCTTTTGAGATCCTTGATCGCATTAGATCAGTGGACTATCGACTAAAACTCCCACCGAACCTATTTCAAGTAAATGATGTATTCCATGTATCACTCTTGAGGAAGCACATACCAGATCCAACACATGTACTCAATCCATAGGTGGTACCATTGGAGAATGAACTCTCCTATGAAGAGAAGCCAATAAAGATCTTACATCGTAGGGAAAATGTTCTAAGAAATATGACAATTCCCCACATAAAGGGGTTATGGTGAAACCACAAGTTTAAAGAAGAAATGTGGGAACCAGATGAAGTGATGAAGCAGAGTTACCCACATCTGTTTTAGTGTGGAAAAAGGAAATTTCGAGGGCGAAATTTCTTAAGGGGGGAAGACTTTAACAACCCAAAATTTTATTAATAAAAATTTCTATTGATATAATTAAATGTATTATTATGTGAAATGTTTATATAACATATGAAATTCCTTGGTTATATGTTTTTGGATTTCAAAATACTATTAATAATTATTAGAGTTTCTAATATAGATGTTGAATAGTGATCACATGATTAGTATAAATATAGGGCTTTAACAAATACAATTTACACAGACAATGGAATTGATGACCTCATCCAGTAGAATTTATCTATACAAAGCCCATTTGTCAAAGCTTGAAAAGGAGGTGGCATCATTGAGATTTTCTCTTGACCCAGTCCAAGTTGATCTTCAACATGTTAATCATGAATGAAACTACCTACGAGAGAAGTGGAAGTTGATAAAGATTACCACTCAAGAGATGCTATCTGAGCCACCCCAAGTGTCTGTCACCATTGAACATCTTACCCTTAGTTCATATGAGGGTGTTATACGGGTTTATATAACAAGACCCCAGAACTATGATTATGTGAATAATTTTTTGAATAGAATAAAAAATAAACATTCATTTTATTATTTTTTTACTTTGTAAATAGTTTTTAGAGCACAAATAGTATTTTTAGTTAATATTAAATTATGTAATCTATTTTGATGAATTAATGGATTTTTTGACTTAAATAATATTTTAATAAAATATTATTACTAAATTAATTTTTTTTAAATATAAATGATCATATAATTTTTACGAATACAATTTTAATTTTTATTAAGGTTTGAAAGCTGTTCTTATCAAAACCCATGAATTTTCGATAAATGTCAGTTTTTATTTTAAAAGTAAAAAATGAACATATTTAGAAAATTATTTAGATAAAATGAATATTATTTTTTTAATCATGATGTCGAAATTATCCAACGGCAAATTTTTCATAATTTTCCGAGACAATCGATTTTTTGGGTAAAAATTAAATACTGTTTAATTATATAATGTGTTTTATGACATCATAATGACCCAATAGTGATGTAATAAAATAATATAAATGATATATTCGTCCAATATATGTTTTAATATTAAAATAATGTGATCTTAGGTTTATTTGATTTATTTTACAAAGCCTTAGTGGACCCTCCAAGTCTTACAAAACATTTTATCTTTTTAAAATGATTTCCTTAAGAGTATGACTCACCTCCACATAAGAAAGCCTAATATTTTAATAAGTTAGTTAACTAGACTTATAAAATATTTTTTCCATTCCCCTTTAGAAATATCTTGGGGAAAATACCATGGGATGTTTTGTTGTTTTGATTAGTTTAATGTGTAAGGTCCAAAACCTAAATAATAAACAATTCCCTCTGTTTTCTTATATAAACCCACCCAAGCTCCCACATCATCTTCATTAAAAGACTTTTGAGCTCTACCAAACTCTACCATACTCTCTCTAGAATCCTCCCAAGGAACCAAAGATCCCAATAAGACTCTCTCAAGCCCCTCCCAAGCCTTTGGGATCACACTTCCAAGTAAGGGATTTCTTCCTTTCTCATTTTTCTCCAAATTATTTTACATTGTTATGACATTTTATTTTCAATTAAAAATGTTGGGATATGATTTTACACATCCCATATAATTCCCTCATTATTTTTAATTATTATATACCCATTTATCTCTCATTTATGCCTCCCATGTACACTCATTATCATGGTGAAATTCCATAATGGACTTCTTTCTCCTCATTTACATTCAAGCAATTATTTTGTATTATGAATCTAAATTCCATTACATATGCTGAGAAATGTATATATATTATCCCTTACTATCCATTTAATGTAAATATTATGCGACACTAATTTATCTCTCATCAACAATTTTTAATAATTCTTATGTCATTTGGTTATGCTGCCGAAATTGCACCGTGATTTTCTAAACCAAAGTCATTGTGTAGTGAATACCATGATCATTTCTCTATCAAGGGTATTCAACATTATAAAAATATAATCATTGATTATAGTGTTTCATGTATTAATTACACATTCTTTTATAATTTAATAAATAATTATGTTTAATGAATCTATGTTATATGATCCATGTGGCACACTTATGCATGAAATGAAATGATTACAAAGGGTGTGCCGTGATAGCGCTCCAATGCATTGGGTAAAGATTTTTATCATGATATGTCAAGTAAATTGAGGGTCTAATCATTCTAATTCAAGTTCAATGAGGGTTTACTCAAGCCCCATGTGAAATGAGCCTTGGATCATGCTAATATCATGTTAAATGTTGATGCCAAATTTCCATGTTATGATAATCATGCTATATCAGCCCTTATGTTCATGTTTCTATTGAACCCCATTGATATTATTATTTCCTAAAATTTCCTTTATTATTTATTTTATGCCTTTTTTACTCCATTACTGGGCTTTATAACCCTCATTTTTACATGTATGTCCTTAGGCTACCCCATGCAATGCTAAGTATGAGGGAATGTTGTGGTCATGTAAAAGAAGTTTTCAATAAAGATGTTGTGTTTTATGATATAAGTTGTTATGTAATGTTACTAATTTTCTAAGACACTATACCTATCAATCTTCTAAGTTATCTTAAGTGAAATTTTATGTAATAAATCATGTTTACGTGTGTAATAAAGAGAAGGGTTGTTATATACCCAATGTACCTATTAATCCTTCTTGTCTTGATGACTCTTTAGACTATCATCAAAGTTGTATAACCACTTCAAAAACTTATTTCAAGTCGTAGTATTCTCAAAATCATGGTCCTTGAAAATCTTGAAATCGACTTCAAGAACTAGAAACCTGTCCATCAAAACCATGATAAAATCCGTTCTATCATTGTGTTCATTTGAAAGGATTTCTAATATTGCTTTAATATTTGGAATTAATGGTATCATCTTCTTCAATATATTCAAGGATTGTTCGATGTACTAAATTCCTTTAACAGTGACTGTTCTTTTAGAATTCGAGCCTTTAGTGTATTGTGAGAGATCACAAAAATGAGTCTCAGTGCTGATCAATTGAGCTGGATGATTCCTATTATAATCAGTTTATTATTATTATTATTATTTTTCTTTATTATAAATCTGGATATATTTCTTGTAGAAAACCTTTTGAGAAACTTTCTTGGAATCTAGAGGATCCTGAGATGGACAATTAAATGATAGAACTTTTAAGGACTCTACGGAATAAATTATCTTGTTTGCATGTTGTTTATATTCCACTTTTACTTACTCTTGTCCCTATTATTATTCCCTATCTTCTTCTTGGTCTTATTATTCTTGTGATTCTCATTATTGTTCTTCTCCATCTTCTTCATATTCTTTAAAAAGAGATTGTGTAGCCGATTGTTCAGAAGCTTGTTTGTCCATGTCTTTTACTACTAGATCAGATTGAGTCAAAACTGGTGGCTCCCTTATTACAATTCCAGTTTTTTATTGCTAAAATATTTTGAGTAGATTATCAACGTCAATTACTTAAGCCTTTATATTCTCAATATTTATCTTATTTTCTTCTTCTTTCAAAGCCTCTTTTGATCTTATATTCAAAGCCAATGCTTCAGCTGGATCCAAACCGTACTGTGGATCCCCTTCTTTCCTTTCTTGGTTTTTCTTTCTCCACTCCGCAGAAACCTCATCAAATATATAATTGTGTTTCTTTGATGCCTTTGGAGTTGAATTATTAACTACCTATCTTTTGTTTGAATTTCCTTGGATGGATTAGATGGTTTCTCACTACCTTGAACTACTTCCTTTTCTTTCTCAGTATCTGGATCTTTCTCAAATTTTTTTGATTTAAGATTGAATCGTAACTTGAGAATCCTTATCAAATCCTTACTGATTAAGGACTCCTTGAAGGAAGTCAGATATAACTTGATTGTAACATTACACAAGCTCAATAAATCTTTTAGAAACTTACAGACAATGGTGGGAAACATGATCAACTATGATTTTATAGCACCGAATTTGAGCTTCTTAATTGTCATGAAGATGATTTCCATAAGGTTGAACTTTCTAATGTTCTCCAAATTATCATGGGAATACACATCTAAAACTTTCAATGTCTCCTTGTCACCCTTTCTTGACACTAAAAACCTTTAAATCCAGAGGGCTATAAATCTATTATCTATTGATAAATGACTCACTTTTCTCTTGTCCACATGATTATCAAAAAGTGTTTCTTCAGATTTAGACTTATCAAAAGTTCCACTAGATTCTAGTAATTTATGAGAAGGGAATAGTGAATCACCCTCAAATGGAACATCTAGAAATGTAGCTGCCTGTTTTATAGAGGTTTTAGACTTCTTATCATAAATTATAAAAAAAATATTAAGAGCCTTTTCTATCTATAATAATTCATAAAATTGTAATTACTCATCATGATATGCATAATCCTGATCAAAATCCTATATTTCAACACAAATAGATTCCCAGCCTTAAAAGCTTATAATTATTTATCAATGAAGAATAAAAAAGACTCATAAAAGTATCGAGAGAGAATCCTTTGATATCTAAAAGTCATGGAAGAGAATTATTTTGGAGACATTTCATTTAGATATGAATCATTAGAATCAATAATGAAAGACTGACTCACACCTTGAATATCTTCCTAATTACAAAATTTGAGTAGATCTATGATTACAAAAACTATGGTAAGAACTAATTATGAACCGCACTGACTATTTATAGAGAAACTGGTCTTGAGACAAAAACAGATGAGTTTGATGTGGGATAGGATCCATTAAAAATAAATTCATAGTCAGGATTGTATCTAAAATATCCAATGGTTGAGAATTATTTTTAACTCTTGTGGCTTTTCTTAAAAAAACATATTCATTATAAAACCTATTAGAAGTTAAAAAAATTGAGAAACAACTATTTAAACAACTAAAATGAGAATTTATAGATTGTAATTTCTAGAGTAATAAGATAGATGTAATGGTTTCAATATATTGTTCTTATAAAAACAATACAAATAATAAAAATGTAAAACCGATAAGAATTCTAAAACCGATAAAATCAAATAGGTTGGTACTAATAATTTAGTACCGATAGAATAATCCAAAACCAATAGTTTAGTACCAATAAAGTAATGCAATACTGATAGTTCAACATCGATAAAGTAAACCAATAATGATAATTTTTTTTACCAATAATGTAATCCAATACATATATTTTAGTACTGATAAAGTAATCCAATATTGAGAATTTATTATCGATAATGTAATCCAATACCAATAGTCTAATTTAGTACCGATAATTATAAATTTTAAACAAGATATAGATCAAAACATAAATCTAAACATGAAACTTATAAAAATAAGACCAATACTGATTATAGTGAAACCATAAAAATATAAAACAAATAAGAAAAACCGATAAATAAAAAAATTGATTTATGAAAAACTGATTCATTGAAAACTGATTCATGAAAAACTGATTCATGAAAAACTGATTCATGAAAAAATAATTCATGCAAAATTGATTCTTTAAAAACTAATAAGTAAAACCGATAAAATGTAAAACAAAATAATTAAATGTATACCCCAAATTTGAAAAGGAGTAACGTAATGTTAGGAGATGGTTTGAACAAGAAATAGATGTGAATGATTACTTTATAGTAATGATTCCTAGTTTCTTTTTAATGTATTCAAATCTATCAGAATATAATGGTTTTGTGAAAATATCATCAAGTTTTTCTTGTGTTATGATGAATTGTAAAATAATATCTCTTTTTAGTGTGTGATCCCTAAGAAAGTGATCCTAATATCTATTTGTTTTGCATGTGATTGATGTGTAAGGTTTTTTCTAAGAGTGATGGCACTAGTATTATCACATAGAATTTTAGTTTTGGAAAAACTCATTCCATAGTCAGTGAGTGTGTGTTTCATACACAACACTTGAGCACAAAAACTTCCAACTGCTACATATTCAGTTTCAGTAATGGAAAGTTCTACTAAATGTTTCTTTTTGCATGAAAAGGAAACCAAAAAATCTCCTATGAAATGACTTGTTCTGAATGTACTTTTTCGATCCATTCTACAATCACCCATGTTAGTATCTGAAAACATTTTCAAACAAAATCATTTCTAAAAGAATATAATAGTCCAAAATCCATAGTTCCCAATAAATAGTGAAAAATTCTTTTCACTACTTTTAAATGAGATTATATTGGATTATATTGGTATCTTGCATATAAGCAGACTGAAAAAATTATGTATGGATGAATAGCTGTCAATTATAACAAACTTCTTATCATACCTATAAATTTTTTTTGATCAACTAATTTCCTAGCTTCATCAAGATCAAGTGTATTTGAGGTACCGATTGGACTGCTAATACTTTTAGTATTTTCATATCCATACTTTTTTAGTAATCCTTTGATATCCTTATATTGGGATATATAGTTTCCTTCTAGGTTTTGTGAGATTTGAAAACTTAAAAAGATTTTCAACTCACCCATCATAATCTTAGAAAACTCAAATTTAATTAGATTGCCAAAATAATCAGATAGATATTTCTTAGTTAATCCGAATATAATGTCATCAACATAGATTTGAACAATAAAAATGTTTTTGTTTTCCGTTTTTATAAGAAGAGTTGGATATGCCATACCATTTTCATAATTGTTTTGTAAAATAAATCATGCGAGTCTATCATACCAATCTCTAGGGAATTGTTTAAGGCCATATAAAGATTTTGTGAGTTTTAAAAAATTATCAGGATGTTTTAGATCTATAAAACCAGGAGGTTGTTCTAAAAAAACATCTTCTTGTAACAAACCTTTAATAAAAAAAACTTTACATCTATTTGGAAAAGTTTGAAATTATAGTATTCTGAAAAGGCTAAAAAAATTTGAATAGAATAAAGTCTATATACCATAGAATAGTTTTATTCATAGTCTATCCCCTCTTATTGATTATATACCTTAGCAACAAGTCTTGCTTTATTTATTATGATGACCCCATTTTCATCACAATTTTTTTTTCTGAAAACCTATTTTAAACCAATTAAAGTTTTTTATTTATGTCTTTAAACCAAGTTCCCAACTTGATTCATTTAAAATTCATTTTTTATCTTATATTAATTTAATCCAATCGTTATCACCGAAGGCCTCATTAGAAGTTTTAGGTTCAAATTGAGATAGAAATGAAAGATATTCTATTTCATTTATCAAGGTATTTGAGGTCCGTACAGGTTTATTTACATTACTAATGATATTATTAATGGGATGATTCCTAAAAACAATTGATTGGTGTTTTGTAAAACCTATTCATCAACATAAGATAGAAAGTCTTTTGAATAAAATGTTTTAGAAACATTTTCTTGAGTATTTATCTTTTCAGAAGAGTTTTCAATCAAAGGTTGATATAATATTTGTGAAAACACATCTATTGATGTAGGTAAGGGTTTTTTAAAATAAGGAGTCAGTTTCATCAAATTTGACATACACTATCTCCTCAACAGTACATGTGTTTTTATTGAAAACTCTGAAAGCCTTAAGAGTAGTGAAATAACCTATAAATACCCCTTCATCGGATTTGGGTGTAAATTTATGTAAATTATCTTCTCTATTCAGTATGAATACTTTTCATCCAAATACTATAAAGAATAAGACTTTAGTTTTTTAGCTAGTCCACAATTCATAAAGTGTTTTATTAAGAAAAGGTCTAGTTAAAACATGATTTATAGTATAACATGTAGTACTAACAGCTTGAACCCAAAAATTATTAGTAGTTGAGTATTCACTCAACATGGTTATTGTTTTTTCTAAAGAATATAATTTATTCTATCAATAACACCATTTTTATGAGGGTTACTTGGAGATGAAAAGTTTTGAGTAATATCTTTTTTACTAAAAAAATTTTCAAAATCAGAATTTTGAAATTCACCACCATATTCACTTTGAACAGTTATCTGTGGTAGGGTTTTCTCATTTTTAACTTGGGCCTTAAAAGTTTTGAAATAGAAAAACACTCTAGATTTCTTTTCTAGAAAATAGAACCATGTGAATCTGGTGTAGTCATCAACTAAAACAAATAAATAACACTTTCCTCTATAGCTTTCAGTTTGTGTAGGACCGAAAAGATCACTGTGCACTAACTATAATACATTATAAGTTGAAACTTCATTGATTTATTTAAATATAGTTTTATATTTCTTTCCATATTGACAAGGGTCTAAAACTTTTGAATAATCATACATGAGATTTGGTATATCCTTAACAAGTTTTTTTATTGAGAGTTTAAAATGGTTTATATGGTTGCAGTGTCCCAACCTTCTATTCCATAACCAAGATTTTTCTTACATTACACTTAAGAAAGGTATGTCTTGGATCTTAAGGTCTACGAAGTTTAGTGTGTAAACATTCTCATGACTATGGGTAGAAGGAATGAATTCATACTTGGAATTGTGAACTAAAGATTTATCATTCCTAAAATTAACATGGCAACCTTCATCGTATGATTTTATTATGGTTATAAGGTTGTGATTAATACCTTTGACGAACAAAAAATTTGAAATTAAAACTTTTTCTAAATGAAAAATATTACCTATACCAATGACCTTTCTCTGAGAATTATCTCTGAAGGTTATTCTTACACATTTTATTTTAATAATCATCTCAAAGAAATATTTGTTTCCATTTATGTGTTGAGAATAACCACTATCGATGTACTAAAATTCTTGGTGTTGGAACACTTATTGTTTTCCTAAAAAAGAAACAATTAGTTTTTGGGAACCTAAACTTCTTTGGATCTATAAATGTTAGATAAAATAATTTTAGGAATCCACATTTGTTTTAAAAAATGAGCTTTATGAAATCCAAAAGATTGAGTTTTATTAAGAGAAAAATTTATTTCCCAATTTCTACCACATTGACACATAATACAAAATGGAGTACTTTGGGAACAAATTAGTTATAAATAAAAATCGTTTTTGAATGAGTATAACCAATTCCAGAACTATTTCATAGAGGAAAAATTAGAGAATAAATTTTATCAAATTCTTTCCCTCCCAAGGTGAATTTTGAAAAAAGTTTCTTTGAAGAAAATATTTCATATTTTAGTCTGATGAATATATTTTTATCATCACAGTGAATAGTCTTAGATCATGAGTTATCCTCTAGAACATTTTTCTTAAAAATAACATTTTTAAGATCCTTATAAAGTTTATCCTTCTCAGAATTTACTTCCATAATTTTTTTTTGAAATCTTTTCAAGATCAAGAGTTTTATGTTCATGATATTTTGAGAGATATAATACTTCTTTTATAAAAATACATATTCTTTAATTGTTCATATCAAGCTTTTTGTTGAGTTCAGAACTCTCATTTTCAAGTAATTTGGAAAATATGGATACTTCTTCGAAAGAAGGTAAATTGTCATCTGATAAGGAATATTCATCATCCAAGGAGTAATAATGTTTCTCATTAGGGTAATTGGCATTTAAAGAAACATTTTTAAGAGATTATACATTGTGTACCTTAGCCACGAGACAATTATTTTCAAAAGGTAGTCTGGCTATGAGTCCAATATTCTTCTATCCAAAAGATTCATATTCTGAAGAATCGTCTGATGAATCACCACCAATTTAACTCCAAGTATCATTTTAATTCAAGAATTACTTTGTCATGGACTTGTAATAATTTTTCCTATTTCTTTTAGAATGTTTCTCTTTCCTATATTTTCTTTTAAGTAAAGGAAAATCTTTTCTAATATGTCAAACCCTTTTGCATTCATAAAAAGTAACCTCCGAATATTTATTTACTTTTCTATATTTATTCTTGAACCTATACTAAAAATATTTCTTTCCCACAATCTTGTTCATCCTTTTAGAAATATTGGCTAATTCATTCTCAGATTTTTCACTATCACTTTATTCATATATAACAACAGCTTTCTAAGCTTTGGATATTGTTACCCTTTTTGGTGTCTAGGATTTAGATGCAGTTATAAAAGATACAATCCCATTACCAATCTTCTTATTATTAAGATCAACATCTCTCTTCATCCTTGTTTCATGCTGTAGAAGAGTTCCAAATAGCTCATCAAGAATAATTTGAGTAACTTTCTTGTTCTCATCAATAACTGTCCTTTTTGATTCCGATTCATTGGGAATTATATCAATTATCTTGTCCACAAGTGCTTCATCATCAAGAAACTTTTCACCCATGGATTGTAGACTTTTTATGATTGTCATAAATCTTTGTTGCACCTTGCATACTGGTTCTCGATAAGGAAAAACAAACCCATGCTATTTAGCTAGAAGCATTGGTCTTCTTGTTTCTATAACTTTAGATGCACCAAAATGCGTGACTTCAAATTTCTTCTAGATACAGTTGGATGCTTCCCATGAAGATATCTAAATATATATATTCCTTGTCATAGAAAATAACAAAGTATTTAATACCTTGTAATTTAGTTTATATTATTTTTTTTCTTGGTTAGTGAAGGTTCTGACTTGCTTGTCTAGAATTTTCTAATATCCAATATTCATGAAAAAGTTGTCCACTGCATTATTAATGAAAAAAGTATTCATTTGATCTGTCCATTAATCATAATCATTCCCATCAAAATTAGGTAGTCTAGTTGGATTTAGGTTGTCAATTGATCCAATATTAATTCCTGCTATCTTCTAAAACAATACTTTCCACTCCAGACGTTAGTGTAGTAAGTAGTTATAAACAAAAGATTTGAAAAATAAATCAATCAAGTGAAATAAATCAGTGTAAATATTCTCTGATACCAATTTTTGGATCATAATATTTATATGTATGAATATTAGATGGAACAATATAGGGGGGGTGAATTGTAGGTTTAAAAACATTGTATTCAAACACTTAAGAAAGAACTCAGTTTAAGAGGTCTTATTCTAGTAAAATTCACAACTAATACAATGGACCATACAGGTCTTGGATCCAATGGATATGATATGATGTGATGATATGAGTATTGGAAAACAATTTTATATGAATTGATACAATAATCAAAGTAATGCAAATGTAAATGATTCTACCATACGACATATAAAATCTCTTAATACAATATATAATGAATGAATCATAATTAAACCAATTACAATAGTAAAAAAATATGAATATAAAGAAGAAACAAAGTGATTCCCTTTCTTTTACAGAATGCAACATAAATGTAAAGGTATTACAATTATTTTATCCCAAAGAGTAGGGTATCCTTAAGTGCATCCACAAGACCCAGGTTCAAAACCAGGTAGAGGAATATTTCAGGGTACTAAAACAGTACTGTAGCAGTACTGTAGAAGTAATATAGCAAGAACTATAGCAGTACTATAGTAGTACTATACAATGTGCGAGTACTGTAGCAGAACTATACACTGTACGGGTACTATAGCAGAACTGTACACTGTGCGGGTACTGTAGTAGTTTCTGTAGCAGGTACTATTCGGTACTGTAGTAGTTGGAACTATTCACCTTGGGCCACTGATTTGGGGTTGGATTCCTTAAGGATTTTGGGACACCCAAGCCTTCAGGTCAGTAGGGATTTCAGGACACCTTTAAGGCCTTCGGGCCACCTCAAGGCCTTCAGGACACATGCATTTGCCCGAGACACACTACAAAAAAAGAAGCAGCCCTAGAAGAGGATTTAGAGCAGGTGCACTCACTAAAGCAGAACCAAATGGATTTTTCAGAATGAGAGGGTATGACTATGCCATCGGGACCATCCTGTGCTTACAATACATTCCTAGCCAGACGGCCATGCGAAGGTGGATAACTACTATCATGATTCAGATATTGTGGAGGGGAAATTCCTTGTAGATAGTCTGGTTGAATTCTTTAAGACATTCGGGTCATGTAATCTCCTAAGCCTATGGGCCCTGTAATCTCTGAACCTACGGGCCTTGTAAGGGTTCCCCCTCATCCCTTGAAAGGGTGGTTATCAAAAATCAATAAAAATTAAGGCCTTTGGGCCATTTGGATCTTACCACCACCTTGGTAAGCTCTCGATACGATGATCAGCATGACTGTCTTCCTATCTCCAAAAGCCCTCAATTAAGAAGGTAATCGAAACCTCTATCTTTGAAACAATTGAAATCCCTCGATACAATGATTGAAAAAACATCATCCTATACCTAGAAGCCCTAGACCATTATCACAATGATCATATCTTCAAGGATTTCACACGAAGAAAGGAAGAAGTCACAAAATCTCTCACTAGAACTTATTAGAAGAAAAAGTTGTGTATTCTGGTTGAATGACCTCCTATTTATAAGCGTTAGGTTCTAATAGTCATGTTTCCTCCAATGGTCATATTTCTCCAAGAAATTCAGAGGGACTTGGACTCCTGTCATTATTACAGTCAAAACAAACAGAATACATGACAGCGTTTTGATTGGTGAATAACCAACTCAACGACATCATTTTAATAAGAAAATAGTAAGTAAAATGGTATGAAAAAATGGGTATGAAAATAATGTAATTAGTATTGAAGTAAGACACGATTTCAATACATTACATGAGTAGGATGAAAAACATGGTTATGATTCTTAGCATGGATAAGATGCATATCGTGGTTACAATACAAGATTACAATGCATACTATGATAACGATACATATCCTGGTTACGATAAATGACCTTGTTATGATACATGTGGTTACAATGCATAACCTAGTAATGATACATAAAATGGTTACAATACATGTGATTATGATACATAACCTAGTAATGATGCATAAAACGATTACGATACATGACCTAGTTTCGATACATGTGATTATGATGCATGTGGTTACGATGAAATACATAACATGGTTAAGATTCTTGATTATGATATAATACATAACCTGGTTACGATTCCTAATTATGATGCAATATATAATCTGGTTATGATTCCTGATTACGATGCAAATGGTTATTATTGAATACAAAAAAATACTTGATTACGATTGTGAAACAATATATTTAATTATGATTGAAAACAATAAGCATATGATTATGATGTAAAATCAAAAGCAACTGTGGTTATGATGAAAAACAATTAAGTGATTACGATTATAAAACAACATATCTGGTTACATTGTAAATAAAATACATGATAAACAAAAAATTATTTTTGATTTCCAAAAAAAATATCAAAGAGATAGTTGAAACACATTTTGACTCAACAGGAAGCTGGAGACGATGATGAGGAAAGAGTAAATCTTAAGGACCCTGTTGCTACTTAGGGAGACAAAAATAAACAAGTTTATCCTAAATATACAAATCATTTTAAGGGGGAGTATGTCAGGGATAGTAAAAAAATAACTTATTTCTAGATTAGAGTTTGAAAATATAGAAGATAATGTATATTTTAAAATATCTATTGTTGAGGTGAGTGCTTAGGATGAGGCTAGTGTGGCTTAGACTAGTCCTGGACTAGTTTTGTAAGTGAAACTACAACTGAGACTCATATGGAGATTAAAGTTTCTTAATTATAATCTAGAGAAGGGATTTTTGGTGAAAAATGGTCTTTGGATGAAGTAGAAAGAGATGAAATATCTCATTAAGAGAACATGAATAATCTCCTTGTAAATCTTAAATACCTCAATGAATTAGTGGATGGGAATAATAAAGTCTCTTTCGTGGGGATATGTAATTATATTCAATATAATAACATTTTAATTCCTATGAGAAAATAATCTAGCAATTATTTTCTTTATGTTAAAGACAGTAAAAGGATTCCATATATTGGATCTGAAGAAAAAGATGTTACACACTCAGTTAACCAGAGTGAAACTAATTCTAAATTTGAGTATCATGTTCAAAAATATATTTTAGAAGTATTTAATGAGTTTGATAATTCCAAAGTGGATATAAATGATCTTATGGTTAAACTTAGAGTTCAAAAAAATGAATTCAAAACCTTAATGGATAACTCGAACTCTAAAACTAATTTTTTAATCATGATGGATTTGATGGTTTCTCCAAATGAACAAATAAGGAACCTTTAACTTATTTAGATAGGTTATTAAACTAAAGTGTTGCTAGAAGTAGGAAAATTAAATTACCAATTGAAAATATTAATGTAAAATTCATTTCCTATATCAATGTTTGATGGTTTGAAAGAAGATTAGATAAGCCTAAGATAGAATTCTATTTCCTAAATATATATTCACATAATGAATAGTATAGTGATACACCTATTTTAATTCATCAATAGGATCCCATTTCTTAAGTATATCTATAATATTTTACTCATAAAGAGATTAAATCTGTTAAAAAACATTGTGGTCATGTTTTTTTAGATCTTTGTTTATTAAGTGAAAGGTTTTAATCCTTATTGTCTAATGTGATCTCTATAAATATGCTTTAAGAATTTTAGTGATGTTTATCTATAAATATTTATGATTATAATACTAAGATGAAGAATATTTTCATACTTTTAAAATAATAAGAGATAAATTTGAATGATAATTTCAGGTTTTTTGGTAATAATCAGAAGGAAATCTAGCAGAACCTCTATAATCTAGTGGCATCAAAGGAAGGACTTTTATCTGATGAACCTATTCCTAAAAGTTCTGAAATCAAAATAGATTCCTATAAAGGTAAAGAGTTGGTAGTTTCTCAAGATAACCCATAAATTCCTCCACCACCTCTATCATACCCTCAATTATAAGTTTTAGAAAACTAATTATATGTCTCAAGTGAATTTGGTTGGCCTACATGACAGGGTAACTAAAACTGATATGAATATGGTTTTTTTATTTTTCTTGAATTCTATGATAATGAGATTGTATTGAGACCAAAAAACCATTTTACTGATTTATTTTTAATTTTATATGGAAGAAATATTTGATAAAAAAATCCAAAATGATATTCTGTACCCTCATAACTATTACAAAAATAGTTTTCTCTCAGATCCTTCCATGAGGTAGCCAAACAAGCTGCTACTAGAAGAGAGGTTACAACTTCTCTAAATACTTATTTAGGAGATTTCCTATTCCTCTTTGATGGTTCCTCAACTTCTATCACACCTATATTTGATATTCCTCTGTCATACTAGCCAGATATTGAACCTCCTTGTAAAGAAACATGTTTTTCTAGGTTTTGATTTTGATAAGAAATTTGAAATTTTTCTCTCAGGTTCTCATGAGGGGTAAAATGGTCATTTTATACTAGAATATGATCTTTGATATTTTTTTGAAAAATATATTTATAATAATACTGGTCTTTATAACACATTAATACATCATTTATTACATAGAATATAACTTAATACAACTTGGAAGATCAATAAGTATTGTATCTATTGGAATTAGGTACATTACATAACAACTCATAACATGGTATATAATAATTTTTTTGAAACCTTCCTCTACATGATCATAATATTCCATCAAATATAAAATTACATTGGATAACTTAGGGACATAGATAAGAAAGAGGTGATATATAAATCTTAGTAAGGGAATAAAAAAGTAAGAACATGAAGAAGATAATAAATTTTAGACAATAGGCATATCAACAGGGAATAGAAGTAACATGAATAATAAGGTATGATATAGCATGATAATCATAACATGGGAAATGTGGAAACAACTTAAATAAATGCATCATAAAAATAGGTCAAGGCTAAACTGCCGAGAAATAATGTTAGAAAAATTAACATACATGATTTAGGTTCACTCTATGTCAAAATATGACATATCATGATACTAAATAATAACCAATGCATTGGATCACTATATATTTCTAGGTGCACCCATCACTTTCATTTCATTATTATGCTTAAGTCTGCACATAGATCATTAAACATGGATTCATTCATAATAATATTTTATTCCATGATCAAGGAGTGTAGAATAAATATATGTAAGCCAAAAGTTAAAGAGGTATAAGTTTATAAAGGTGAATACTATTGATAGGAAATGGGTATGGTATTCACTACACAATTTTTTTTGCAAAAAAAATCGCGGTGAAATTTTGGCAGCATAATAATGCCAATTAAAAATTTAGACAATGTATTGATGATAGAAAAGTGTGTCTCTCACCACTTGAAAATAAAATTAGAAGTAGTAGGGACATGTTAATACATATTCCAATAATAGTAATTGGAAAGAGAAGACATAATATAATAAAGAAATTTGAATAAAGAAGAGAAGGTGAGGACCCCTTACAGAATTTTAGCATAATAACATCTTAGGTAATGGTCTAATTGAAGGAGGATAAATTTCCCTCATTCTGATAAAATAATTTTTAATTTATGGTAATTATCATAAATTAATGAAAATACAACCAATTAAAATTAGAATAACTAATTTCAAAGAAGGCGCTTGAATTGAAAGAAAGAGAGGAATGCCCCTTAATAAATTTCAACATGGTAAGTGGTGTATATAATGTTTAGTTGGAAGGATTAATGAGAGATTAAGAGGTATCCCATCATATATAAATCAAATGGATAGTAAGTGGTATATATAATAACATATTACAACATGAAAAATGGTAATTAAAAGGAATAACATAATAGAAGAGCTTGAATAAAAAGGAGAGAGGGAGATCCCTTATTAAATTTCGGCATAGTAACATCTTAGGTAAAGGTCAAAATGAGAGAGGATAAATTGTATATAATTGAAATAACATCAATTTTATAGTAATTTAATGTTTATAAATGAATTAAAATATATCCAATTCAAATTAAAAAGACTAATTACAAAGAAGGTTTTTGAATTGAAAGGAGGAGAGGAAGGTCCTTTACTAGAGTGTGTGAATACAAATGCTTGGCAGGGGATTCTTCATTGCTTTAGAGAACTTTTGGAGGAATATATAGAGTTTATTTAAGATTATGGACATTCTAAAAGGATTTTTAGTGAATATAAATGGAATCTTGGGTGGGTTTATATAGGAAAAGAGGGGGATTTCATTATTATTTAGGTTTTGGACTCTAAATAATAAAATAACCAAAACAAATTTCCAAATGGGAGTGGTAACCATTATTTTATAAGTCCAAGGTAATAAATTAATAAAATAATTCCCTTTCTTATGTGGAGGTGAGTCATACTCTTAAAGAAATGATTTTAAAACATTAAAATATATTAATGGTTTAGGAGGATTCATAATGGATTTTTAAAATTAAAAAAAAACATAAAATCACATGATTTTAACTAGAAAATATATATTTGGTAATTTATACCTTTTATCTTATTTATTACGTTACCATTGGGTCATTATGATTTCATAAAACACAAGGTATATTTATTCGAAATTTAATTTTTAGACAAAAATTCAACTATCTCATAAAATTATGAAAATTTCACCATTGGATAATTTTGATGTTATGATTAAAAAATTAATATTATTTTTTTCTAAATAATTTTCTCAATATATTATTTTTCAATTTTTTTAAAAAATTAACATTTATTGAGAATTGCTGGGTTTTTGGAAATAACAGTTTTTAAACCCCTATAAAAATTACATTTGACTTCATAAAATTATATGATATTTTATATTTAATAAATATTATTTATGAATAATATTATATTAAAATAATATTTATTTCAAAAATATATTAATTCATTAAAATAATTTATTTAATTGAATTTTAATATTACCCAAAAATACTATTTTTGTTTTATTATATCGAAATAAAAATCATTCATAATGTAACCATAATAGGATTAAAATATATTAATTATTCTATAAGAAATAATTTAAACACTCTTAATGATAGGGTCTTGATACATATACCTTTAATACACCAGAAAACATCCTAAGAGTAAGGTGCATGATGGTGGGAATTTCATGGGGTGGTTCATCAAACATGGTTTAAGCTGTGTTCTTAATGAGCTTGGACTTATCCCATAAATTGTTTCACTCATGCTTAAGTTGTTGGATATCATCTTGGGATTAGTCAAGGTAAAATACCAGTGATGATCTCTCCCTTGGAAGCTCGGATAAATAGGCATAATAGGGTACAATCCTACTGGTTGAGGCCATCACTTATATTTTATGGGTCAATTGGATTTTTTAAATGCCTATATTAATACTAACCATGTGATCACTGTTAAAGAGATATATTATCAATGATAATGATACATAAAAATAATTCATTTCCAATTAGATAAAATAAAACAAAATAAGTGCATATTTTTACTATAACCAAATTATATAATAATTCGTTTATTTAAATAAAAAGGGTAATTTTATTTATAACAGTTTGGGTTGTTACAATGTCACCCCTTAATAAATTTTACCCTAAAAGTTTTCATTTCCCATAATAAAATAGATGAAGGTAACTCTATTTCATCACTTAATCCAATTACCACATCACTTATTCAAAATTTTGGTTTGTCCATAGTACTTTAACAAGGATTATTGTCTATTTCATAGAACTTTGTCTCTATGATCTAAGATTTTTCACATGCTGATCCTCATATGATAGATAATTCTCCAATGATACCACCTCTGGATTGAGTAAATGTGAGGGATTTGGTATGTACTTTCTGAAGAAGGATACATGGAATACATCATGTACTTGTGAAAGGTTATGTGTGAGTTCTAGTAGGTAGTCCAACACTCTGATGCAATCAAGGATCTTAAAGGGGATGATGTATCTTGGACTAAGATTTAACTTAATCAAAAATATCATCACTTTATTACATGGAGATATGTGGAAGAATAACATGTCTCAAACATCAAACTATATGTTTCATTGATTATTGTCAGCATAACTCTTATGTCGACTCTGAGCAGCCTTAACATGTTACCAAATGGTTATAACCTTTTCCACCATTTCCTCAACCATTTTAGGAACTAACAGTTTTATTTCCACAACTTCATCCCAACATGCAGGTGTTCTCTACTTCTTCCCATAAAGGAATTCATAGGGATCCATTTTGATTATTGAGTTAAAACTATTGTTGTAAGAGAACTGAACAAGATAAATATGTTGGTACCATCCACCTTTTAAGTCCATAAAACATTATCACAACATGTATTATAATGTTTAAATATTAATATTAAATTGGCCATCAGTTTGAGGATTAAAGGCTATAATGAAGTTCAGTTTAGTGTTTACAACATGTTGGATACTTCTCCAAAACTTGGAGGTGATTCTCGAATCTCAATCGGATACAATAGATAATGGTACTCCATATAGACTTACCACTTATTTGATGTATATTCATACAATTTTATCTAATGAGATGTCCTATCTAATTGTGATAAAGTGAGCTATCCTTGTAAGATGATCCACTACAATCCATATAGCAATGTTTCCCTAGGATGTATTTGGAAGTCCAATGACAAATTCCATAGTGATGTTTTCCCATTTACTAGTTGGTATGGGAAATGGTTGCATTATACCCTTAGACTTATTCCTTTCATCCTTCACTTACTGAAATCCCATGCATTTTTATGTATATTTAGAAATATCATTCTTTATATTTTCCCACCAACAGTGCTCACAGAGATCTTGATACATATTTTTGATTCCTAGGTGAATAGGGAAATTCGAACTATGTGCATCATCCAATAGTTTCTTCTTAAACTCACAATTTAATGGAACACATAGTCTTGACTCAAAATTCACAATTAATTCTTCATTAACACTAAAATTCAAGGGATTCCATTTCATTATAATTCCAATTTGTTTTGAATTCCCACATCATTTCATTGAGAATCATTTATCCTTTCCAAAGTAGACTATTGAGAAATCATTTTTAAAGGATTGATGATGTTCCTTACTTTATGATTCCCATGTCCATAATTTTAAAATAAAATAAGATTAGATCCCTTTAAATTCTTATTAACGATAGAATTTATGGATCCTTTATACTTAAAGAATCCTCAACTTTATTATTCTTCCTAGGATGGTAGCGGATTGAGCTGTCATAGTCCTCAATCAGATCTTACCATATTCATTATCATACATTCACCTCTTTTTTGTGTGAATATATAATTTAGTAATTTTTGATCTGTATATATTTCACACTTCTCCCCAAATAGATAATGCTACTATATTTTCAAAGTAAACATCACTGAATCCAAATCTAGATCATGTGTTGGGTAGTTATATTCATGAAATTTAAACTACCTTAAAGAATAAGCTATCACATTGTCATTTTTCAGTAATACACAACCCAATCTATTATTCAAAGCATCAATAAATAACGTGAAAATTTTTCCACTAGAGGGAAGTGTGAGTACATGGGAAATGATAAGCCTCATCTTCAACTCCTAAAATCTCTCTTCACATTCACCACCCTAATAAAACTTAACCCCCTTCCTAGTTATCTTGGTTAGAGGGTTTCAAAATCACAATAAATTTATCAAAAATCGACGATATTACCCAGTTAATCCAAGTAAACTATGGATATCTATCACAAATATCAGCCTCATATATTATTTAATTTATTTTTTATTTGAAGGGTCAATATATATCCTATTGTATGTGATGATATTTTCCAAAAGTTATACTTACTTCAACTAGAACTCACATTTTATATACTGGGCATAAATATTCTCCTTTCATAGTATTTTTATCATGGTTCTTATATACTACTCATGCTCCTCCTTGCTTTTGTATTATATTAGAATATCATTTATAAATACTAACACAAATTTTTCAAGGTAATATATAAATAATATATTCATGAAGTCCATAAAGATTACTAGATAATTAGTGAATTTGAATGGAATAACTATGAACTCATAGTGTCCGTACAATGTATGAAAGCAGTGTTGGGGATATTCTCTTTATTCACCCTAACTTGGTGTTATATTGACTATAGATCCACCATGGAGAAGTATTGTTCTCCACATAGATGACCGAACAAGTCATCAATCCGAGGTAGAGGATACTTGTTCTTTATCATGATATTGTTGAGATCACGATAATTGATACAAAGGTTAATTAACCCATCCATATTCTTGAAAAAGAGGATTGGTTCACCCCATGGTGAAGCACTTGGGCATATGAACCCTTTATCCAGATTCTCCTATATTATTTCTTCATATTCTCAAGTTTCACAAAAAACATTCTATATAGAGTCTTTAATATTGGTAATTCCCCAGGTATAACCTCAATTGAAAATTCAACCTCTCTACTAGGAGTAAGGCCAAAAAATTACTTGTGAAACACATCATCATGTTCCATTAAAAATAAACATGTTTCTAAGGATGCTTATTTCTTTATAATAACTAATTTTAGCAAGATATGCTTGCTCATAGAGAAATAATATCCATTATTCAGATGTGGGTTCTAGACTTCAATATATGTTATCCATGATCTATTTCCTACAATATTTTTTTAGGAATCTTTTTCCATTAATAATGTTTCATAATAAACTTATGATTTAACCAAAGAGTATCCCCTTGGAGTGTCAAAACAGGTGCCCAGTAAGACCTATTTTCATGTACCAGGTTACACTGAGTGAGGCCTGACACACCTTGTCAAAGTTTATACCACTAGGTACATCTGTTATAGAACCACGCACACTAATAGTATCGAGAAAAAAATGTATTTTCTTGATAAACCACTTACTCTATACTTGCTAAAATTTTTGGTATATTTTACTATACTTAGTCTTGTCCATAAATATTTCCCTATAATTTTCTATTCCTAATCCAAAAAATGACTAAAAGTTTCCTTTAATACTAACTATAATAACACTGTTCATTATTACTCATTAATACATGATTTATTAAATAAAATTACACTTAATACACCTTGGATGATCAAGAAGTATAGTTTATTTGGTAATTAGGTACATTACATAACAACTTATAACATGAGATATAATAACATTTTTGAAATATTCCTTGGAATGATCATAATATTCCATATAACTTAAAACTACATGGGATAACCTGGGGACATACATAAAAAAGGGTGATCTATAAAGCCTTGTAAGGGAATAAACAAGGGATAACATAAAAAACATAATAAATGTTTGAAAATTGGCATATCAATGGGTAATAAAAGGACCATGAATAATAATGAATGATATATAATGATAATCATAACATGGTAAATGTGGAAACAACTTAAAACATTTCATCATAAACATTGGTCAAGGATAAAACATTAAGAAAACATGGTGAAAAAATTATCATAAAAGAATACGTATCACTCCCTATCCCAAAATGACATATCATGATACCAAAAATCACCCAATTCATTGGAGCACTATTTAATTTCAGGCATACCTGTCACTTTCATTTATTCTCATGCTTAAGTGTGCCACATAGATCATACAACATGGGTTGATTCATCATCATATTTTATTACACGATCAAGTAGTGTGGGATACATACATTTAATCCCCAATTTAAATAGTTATAAGTTTATAAAGGTGAATAACCTTGATAGTAAATGGGTATGGTATTCACTATACAAATGTTTTGGCATGGAAAATCACGGTGACATTTCAACAGCACAAAAAAGTCACAAAGAAATTCATAAAATTGGTTGATGAAAGTGAAAGGGGTACCTAATAACTTGGAAATAAAATGGGAAGTATTATGGAAATGTAAAGACATATCCCAAAAATATGAATTGGAAATATAAAGTATAATATAATAATGAAACTTGAATAATGAAGAGAAGGTGAGGATCCCTTATTAAATTTTGGCATCGTAATGACTTAGGTAAAGGTCTAAATGAGGGTGGATAAATGATACATCATTCAAATAACTTAAATTTTAAAGTAAGGTAATGATAATAAATAAATTAAAATATAAAAAATTTAAATTAAAATAAATAATCTCAAAGAAGGTGCTTGAATTGAAAGGAGAAGAGGAAGGTCCCTTACTAAATTTTGTCTTGGTAACAGGTGTACATAATAGTTCTTTGGAAGGATTAATGATATATAAATGGGTATATAATCACATAGACACAAAATTTTAGTAATTTTGATATTTGAGAATATATCCCAACATGAAAAAATGGTAATTATAATGCATAACACAATAAAGGAGTTGGAATAAAAAAGAGAGAGGGAGATCCCTTACTAAATTTTGGCATACTAACGGCTTAGGTAAGGGTCAAATTGAGAGAGGATAAATTATATATAATTCAAATAACATAATTTGTTAGTAAGGTAATGACTATAAATTAATTAAAATACAACCAATTTAAATTAAAAATACTAATTTCAAAGAAGGTTCTTGAATTGAAATAAGGAGACGAAGGTCCCTTACTTGAGTGTGTGACTCCAAATGCTTAAGAGGGGATTATTGAGAGCTTTTGGGCACATTTGGAGGAATATAGAGAGTTTAGGGAAGACTATGGACGTGTTATAAGAAGTTTAAATGAAGAGAAATCGGATCTAGTGTGGGTTTATATAGTAAATGAGGATTTTTTATTATTTAGGTTTTAGACTCTACATAATAAAATAACCAAAACCACAAACCATCGTTAGATTTTTTCCCATGGTTTCTGCCAAATTGGATTGGTTTATATTATTTTATAAGACCATGTTCAAAACAAAATAAAATAATTCCCTTTCTTATGTGAAGGAGAGTCATACTCTTAAAGAAATGATTTTAAAACCTTAAAAAATATTAATGGTTTTGGAGGATATATAATGGATTTACAAATTAAAAATATAAACTTAAAACTTAATTATTTTAAATAGAAAAAATATATTTTTTCATATTTACCTTTTATAGTATTTATTAAATCATTTTTGGGTCATTATGATGTCATCAAATACAAGGTATATTTATAAGGTATTTAGTTTTTACCCAAAAATTCGATTGTCTCAGAAAATTGTGGACAATTCATCATTGGATAATTTTTACATTATGATTTAAAATATAATATTTATTCTATATAAATAATTTTCTAAATATGTTAATTTTTATTTTTAAAATAAAATCGACAATTGTTAAGAAATGTTGGGTTTTGGACAATAACATTTTTTGAACCCTTATAAAAATTACATTTGACTTCATATAAATTGTATAATAATTTTTATTTAATATATAATATTTAAGAATAATATTATATTAAAATATTACTTATTTTAAAAATCCATCAATTCATCAGATTCAGTTCGTTAATTTAATTTTAATATTACCCAAAAAACTATTTGTGTTTTATTATATAAAAATAAAAATCATTTATAAAGTAACAATAATAGGATAAAAATATATTCATAATTATATAACAAATAATGTAGATAATAATAATTCTATGGTCTTGATACATACCCCTTTAATACACCAAAAAATTCCCAAAGAGAAAGAAGCGTTATGGTGGGACTTTCTTGGGGCGGTTCTGCAAAAATGGTTTGGGTCGTGATATAGATGAGCTTAAAATTCTCTCATAAATGGTTTTGATCATGCTTAATTTTTTGGATATCATATTAGGATTGGTCAAGGGAAAATTTCTGTGATGCTATCTCCCTCAAAAGCTCTCATAAATGGGATTCATAGGGTACGATCCAACTGGTTGAGTCTATAACTTCATTTTTTCATGTTAATTGGATTTTTAAAACCCTATATTTATATTAACCATGTGATAATTGTTAAACCACTATATTATCAATGACAATGATACTTAACAATCATTTTATTTCAATTGGATATTATAAAACTAAATTAGTGCATGTGTTTTCTATAACAATATTATATAAATAAGGAATTTTATTTAATCAAAAGGGGAATTTTATTTATAATAGTTTGAGTAGTTACACCATGGGTCCTAAAATAGGTAATATAACCAAGGAAAATAGTTTGGTAGAATTATGAACCATTCAAAATCTGTAAAAATATTTTATATTTAACTAATTAAATATTTAATTATTTATGAATGTTTGGATGACAATGTCATTTGAATGGATCATTATTTTGAGATTATGACACTACGGTTGAGTTTAGAATGGGGGGTCTTTCTTAGGTGAGGCATAAATTCACTTCAGGTTACAGGACTCGAGATGAGTGTTTTAAATAAGTAATTAATTAATTAAAAGACTCACCCCATGAACAGAAGGTGGAGGGTGAGGGATCTACCTTGAATTTTAGGGTTAGAACAAGAGGTGAAGGGGGGGATATTACTCTAGACTTCATCCATGGGGGAGATTGATACCGGATTGAGGTGAAACTGTTTTAGAGAGAATATTTGGACCCAAATCTTCGACATTTTCACCATGTTGTAGATCATTTTTTGAGTGTTATTTATCGGTCCCCATTTATGTTTTTTTTCAGTTTTAACAACCTATTATGACTTCTAAAGATTCCATGGGAGGTGATCTATGATTAATCAGGAAAAATGGGGGTCTCAAGAGGTTCACAGGGGTTTCCCATTTAGAAACCCTGACTACATGACATATGGTTTTAAAAACACACAACATGTGTTCTTCCAATTTGGGGAAGATGAAAATTTTAAAAGTATACACCATGTATGGGACCACATTCGGTATAATAGTTCAGGGATATTTGGGGTTACAAGGTATTCTAACTGGGTAATGGTAATTTTAGAACTACATTCCATGTACTAAGAGTACACGTCTTGAATTCATTCATGTCCATGTGGCTGAGTACTTGGGAAGATGGAATTATGGGACTATACATAATGTATCCTAGGTAAAAAGCATGTAGTGGGACATGGACATGTGGCTGGATACATGGGAGGACACCCAATATAAGGGGATCATGGCTATATGAAAGTACAGGACCAGATGCCATGTGAGTTAAGTCATATAGAAGTACGTGGGTATGCAAGAGGTTTTGGAGTACATGAAGTGTGATGGTGGTAAACACCATATACTTCTCCTTTTGTTACCCTTTTAAGGGGTTTGAGCGGGTTTTCACCATAGAGTCAGAATTGAACATAAGAGGAGTCCATTTTGAGTGTTTTTCTTCATATATCATGATAGTGGATCCCTTCGAGAATTTTTAGGACTTATAAGAGGTGATTTGAGGGGAGTAAGTTGGGAATGAGATATTTTCACCTAGAAAGTGATTTCAGTTATCTCTTGAGGGTGATACATGGGATGTAACCATATGACATATCATGAGATGGTTGATGAGCTATATTGGAGTTGAGATGATATTATCTTTGATTATAGGGACCGAGTGGTGACTCAAGGTGATAGATAGGTTGAATGTATATGAAAAACTAGAGTTATTTGGAAATGATTTGGGATTGACACCATCTACCTTATGAGGTTTATTTTCATTGAGGTCAAGAGGCCACATGATGCTAGAGAGTGGTTTGTAAGATATGTTTCCCCAAGATACTGGTGATGGAAGAAGATTTTAGTTATGACCTATGATTTTAAGGTGGATGTTTCCACTTATTTTCGGACCTAGAGGATCCAAATAAGGAATCCTCCACTTTTATATAGTTTCTGAGTATTCTAAGAGGGATTCCTCTATTCACCTATTAACCTAGAGGGATAAGTTAGTGCCTGATTAATTGACCAACCCAAAGTGGGTGCATTTATTTGGGTAGTAATGGTTGTGGGTGTTCCCGTGGGACCCAAAATGATGTGTGAGTTGATGAGGATGAGATGCGATGATAGGCATGGACATTTGGACATCGCTTGTTATATTCTCGCTTGTTCTTGGTTTATTCTCATGGTTCTATTGTGATATAGTTTATAATGGGGGATATAGAAATCCACCAAATATGTTGATATTATAGAATGATGTTCTATTGAAGTTTAGTATACTATATGGATTGGTGTTAGTTTGAGTATCTAGACAGTGATAGTATACTATATGGTTTAAGTGATATAATGATTCTCTAGTAAGTGATGGTATATTGGGTGGAATGGGATGGCGGACTGATGCTCCAAATCCCTGGTTTAGAAGCTAGTTTAATGATCCAGGAATGGGTGATATACTATATAGATTTGGTGTCGGATTGAGGCTCTAGAAACTAATAGTATACTTATGGTCTAGGTTTCGGACTAATTCTTTAGGAATCATTCTTCTAAGATATGGGTTAGATTTCAGAGTAATGCTCTAGGGGTTGGTATTACTTTATCTTTGAATGATTACCTATGACAGAGGTTTCTAGGTACCAAGTATTAGATAGTGGGTAATTCCATGAGGTTTTTTAGGGCTTCCATAGAGGTGGAGTCATTATGTTACTTGGGATGCATGATCATCGAGATGTGATCAGAGACACTTCAGTGTTGGATGAATCAGGTATGATCAATCGAGGTCATATACTTGAAGAATCAATAGTGGTTTTATATATCTTTATTTTAGTTATTTTTTGGCTAGGATAAACATATTTCATAGTCATATACATATGGATGCTGGTTATAGGTTCACCATTAGGGGTGGCCTAATGAGATTTACTTCACACCCCTTATACATGAACCTTAGTGTGTGTGAAAACCTTATGTATTATTTAAGGTTGAGTATGGATTCATGAAAGATAGGGAAGATTACAAGGGTTTCATGATTTAGTAGAGATGCTAGTGTGGAGTTTTATGACTTGGATGGTGAAAATCGAAAGGGTTCCAGAGACTAGGTATGTGTTATGGATTGGAATTGGAAATAGTGTCTGGTGTATTTATTTTTCAGTTATTTATTTTGTATATGTGATCATACTAGTAGGATATCGGTATTGTATTTATGGAATTGATGTTGAATCCTTTACTGTATTTCATTTTATTACAAAATTATCCTATAAAATTTATTTAATCATTCTAATTAATCTAATGAAAATGATGTTTGGTTATTTAATTTTGGTTGTGCACTCTGATATGGGGGTATATTCTCCTTACTGTTCCACCATTGACCCACACTACTAGTCGGAATCCTTTGATGTATGATGAGGAATTCTTGAGGACTTGTGAAAAACCAGATCGGTGAACTATTTTAGTGGAATTCATGTGAGGATGTTACAAAGTGGCATCAGAGTAGTTACTTTCTTATCTTACTATTTGGGATTTGTTGTACTAGAGATGTAGGAATGGTTTAGTTCTTGTGATAGATACTAGATTATGTGTTTCAAACAACTATTCTGATATGAATTCTATGTTACTAGGGTTTGGATTGGTGTTCCTAGTATTTGTTATTATAGTTGTATATGCTTTTCACCTTGGGCGGCGCAAATGTGGTTTGGATTTTTTTTGATTTATGATGAATTTCTATATCTTGACCCATAAACAAGAGGCTAGGGATTTTTGTTGTTGTTGTCTATAGAGGAAAGTGTCATATAATGCATCATGGTAGGCACATATGATCCACAATTTATAGTCCTTATTGTGTGATTATGCTATCGATAGAGGCTCAATAGTTTAAAGTGTCAAAAAATACTCATACAGATTTATCCCATATAAGTAATTAGTGGTATTATAGTCATCTGGGATGACTTGTATATAAATCTCTTTTTTATGGAAGGTTATGTTGATCTATAGTGATAAACTTGATGATGAGTATGCTGAAGTGGTCCTCATTCATGACAGGTGAAGTGACCCTAATAGTTTAGTATGGTATAAATATATGACTATTAAACTTGTGTAGGTTTTTTTCAAGGTTTTTTGTATGACCCGGTCCTCTATGGAGTAGTCTAATGTGCAGATTATCAGAGAGGATGGGTTCCTCGGTAGTGGGTAGTTGGTTCAGTAGATGATGTATTTTGTATATGAGACCCAATATACGGGTGTTTAGCTTGTTTAAATCATGTGAAGTTGGAATGGGGGAATGTTTAAATACCTATGAGTAATAGCCTACTGGGAGTTACCATAGATCTATGTGGTTAGACCTAGGGAATTGTTGTGAGACTTAAATGGAATGAATAGATGGGAGAACCTAGTGACATTCATTAATGTGAATCCAGTTTGGGGATTAGGTGACTTGTGGCTTCCAAGTGTGACATGTGAGTGGGGCTTACCAAGTTATGTATTTTTTTAGGTGTGTGAAGCATAAATGGATACTATAGACTTTTGAAAATGTTTAATAAAGGGTGAAACCTAGTATAGGTATTGGGAATGTTGGATTCCATTTATTTTTGTGAAGGGTCACTTGTGTACTAGTGCTTTAGACTTATGGTTGGTTTCAAGAGGGGAAGGTTCATTCAGACACATAACCTTGGTGATTGTTGTGTGGGCAGGTTATTCCTAGTGGTTATGAGCTAGATCAAGAGCATATTAATTGATCAAGGTTATATGGTTAGTAAATTTGAGACAAGTTTTCATGGGATGTGACCCATTGGAGTCCGAATAGGTTTTGTGTTTTCATTACACAAGATTGTAAAATGGTTAAGTGTTAATGGAATCTTAGAGACATGAGAAATGATAATTAACTATGATGTTTGATTTATAGATTGGGTGATATAGAATAATATCCCCAGGATTCTTGAGTTGAGTAGGCCTCCATGAGTATGATGAGAACCAATGTGGGAGTGATGGGAGCCTTATGGACATGGATACCTAAGACCCCTGGGTTAGAACTATGATGTTCAAGGAATGAATGAGTTTTTAGTGGTATTAATTGATGAAATTTTACTCTACTCCCAATCTAGAGGTGTTCAATCCAAAAATCTTGACATCTTCCTAAGTATGCTGAGAGAGAATCATCTATAAACCAAGCTATATAAAGTTAGCCCGCATGGATCAGTGTATATTGAGTTGTATGGCAGGAGTGTAGCATTGCCCATCTATGAGTGAGGTCCTTATGATGGACAGATGTTGGAAACTAACATGGGTTCTATTCCCAAGATATGGTAATGGGAGATAATTTATGTTTATTTTTTTCATTATAGTGAGAGCGTGAGGGCCATTTCATGTTTTGATGTTCGAAAGTGATTGGGGAATGGGTCTTGGAGTTGGTGTTCAATTGCGAGGAAAAAATAAGGATAAATCTATAGTGGAGAGTATCAGACCAATCACGATGATGTGACCCATGTGTAGGTAGGGTTGAGGATGGAGTGGGAATCACATCAAATGGGTTGATGGACTAATATGGATGTGTTTTGAGTGGCGAATCTGATGGTGGGAATTGATGTGGATCAGACTCCTCCATTGTGGGTTGAGTTTTATGGTGGGGATCACCCTGAACTAGATGATGAGTTTTGGCTGATATTGCGATGTCTCAGGATGGAAAAATGTGTTTAGGTACCGTCTTGGTAGTTATTGATGGTGGTAAGTAGTGTCTTGACCTTTAATGGGTTATACAACGTATCAGTGGAGTTTTGAAGAGGAAATCAATTGTTTTAAAAAAGAACAATTCAATGAGTTGAGCATGGTGTGATGACTAAGGTGGGTCAGGATTTGTGTTTGGAAGACCATAGAGGTTTCTCAAAGATGAGATTTTTTTGGTGATGAGATTGTAAAGACCCTTTTTTCCTAGTTTTGATTTTGAGCAGAAATTTGAATTATTTCATTCAAGTGACCGTGATGGGTAAAATAGTCATTTTACCAAATCATATGATCT
The DNA here is from genome assembly GCA_963277665.1 of Viscum album. Taxonomy (NCBI): domain Eukaryota; kingdom Viridiplantae; phylum Streptophyta; class Magnoliopsida; order Santalales; family Viscaceae; genus Viscum; species Viscum album. The sequence goes on from OY728164.1 coordinate 799,957,607, forward strand.
CAAATAATTTTTTTACCACTCCAATAGTATTTTATACAATGTTTACCCTAGTATAAGAGTATGGTAGAATTCTAAGCCATTGAAATTCTGGGGGAATATTTAATATTTATTTAATCAAATATTAAATTATTTATATAGGTTCATGTCATGATATATTTGGAAAAAATTGATGGATTGGGATTTTGAGTCCTTGGTTGAGTCTAGAGTGAGGGATTTTTATTAGTCTAGGTATAAAACTGCTCCGAGTTTGGAGACTCGAGATAAGTGTTTTAAATGGGTAATTAATTAATTAATTTAAGACTCCCCCAATTTGGATTCCCACACATGGTTGGAGGAGGGGGGATTATACCTTCTCTATGATGAACATAATAATAGGATAAGGAGGAGGATATTTCGTTGGACTTCATCCATGTTGTGGATCAATATCAGATCGAGGTACAATAATTTCTTGGAGTGGATTTGGACCCGAAGTGTCAATATTTTCACTATGAGGTAGGATAATTTTTGAGTTATATGCCCTAATCCCCATATATATTTTTTATTATATTCTAAAGACACATTATGATTGCTAATGACCCTATGGGGGTTTATCTATTCTTAATTAGGAAAAAACAATTGTTTTGGGAGGTTCGTAGGGGTTTCACATTTAGAAACCCTAACTACACAGTGTGTGGTTTTAAGAACGCATGCCATGTGTTCTTCTCATTTAGAGAAGATGACCTTTTTAGAAGTATATTCCATGTATGGGACTATAATCCGTGTAGTGGTACATGGACTTGGGATTGAAAATGGTAGTGTGGCTATACAGGTGGAATTTTGGAACTACACACTATGTACTAAGAGTACACACCGTGTATTACTGCATGGAAATGTGGTTGACTACATGGAAAGATGGAATAATGGGACTAAAAACCATGTATTCTAGGTACATGTCATGTAGTGGGATAAGACCATGTGTTTGGGTACATGGGAATACATCCCATGTAAGAGGGATATGGTCATGTGGTAGTAAACATCCAGAGCCCATGTGAGATAGGTCGTGTAGAAGTACATGGTTAAGTAGAAGGTTTTGGAGTACCTGATATGTACTGATACATGACCTGCACTACACCTTGTTTTACCCTTTTGAGGGTTTTGAGTGGTCTTGTGATCTAGACTAAAAATTGGACATAAGAGGAGTCCATTTTGAGTAGTTTTTGATATAGAATGTGATGGTAGAGACCTTAGAGCGTTTTGAGGACTTCTAAAAGGTGGATCTGGGAGACTAAGTTGTGATTGATATTTTTCTCTCCAGAAAGTGATTTCAGCAATCTCTCTAGGGTGGAAAATGAGATGTGACTTGATAAAGGGTCATAATAATTATCGGAGGATGTATCATGAGTTCATTGGAGACCTCATTTGGTGTTAGAATGAGATTATCCCTGATTAGTGGGATTGAGTGGCGATTAGAGGTAACAGATAGTTGGGATGTACTGGCCAAGCTATAGTGGTTTGGAAAGAAGTTGGGATTGAGGACATCGCTCTCATGAGGTTTATTACCATTGAGGGCTGCAAGGACATGGTATTCTAGATAATGGGTTGCAAGATATTTTACCCAAAGAGATGGTCATTAGATCGAGTTTTTAGTTATGACCAAGGATTATAAGAGGTATGTTTCCACTTATGCTCTGACCTAGAGGATACCAAATGAAATAACTCTAATCATGTACTTGTTTTGAGAATTAAAATTGGGATGCCTCTGATCATATGTTGACCCATATGCCTAAGTGGGTGCCTGATTTATTGACCAACCCTGAATGGGTGTATGTTTTTGGGTAGTAATGGTTTTGGGTGTCCCCATGGGACCTGAACCAATTTGTGAGCCGATGAGATTGATATGTGACGATGAGCATAGAAATTTAAAAAACCCTTGATATGTTCTCACTTTTTGTTGGTTTAAACCCATGTGGTTGTTGTGATATTATTGATAATGATGGATATAGAAATACACATATATGGTTGAGATTCTAGAATTATGCTCTAGGAAAACGTAGTATACTATCTGGATTGGTACCATATTGAGGATCTAGAAACTAATAGTATACTTTATGGTTTAGTTTCTAGACTAATTCTATAGAAAATGATAGTATACTATGTGGAATGGAATGGTGGATTGATGCTCCACATCCATGGTTTAGAGTCCAAACTGATGATATAGGCATGGAAAATATACTATATATATTAGGTGTCAGACTGAGGCTCTAGAAACCATTGATTCTACATGAAATGTTTTCCTAATATTTGGGTTAGATTTTAGATTGATGATCTCAAGAATAGTAATAATTTATCATGTAATGATTACTTGACATTGAGGTCTCTAAGTACCAAGTAAGAGACAATGGGTAAAATTCTAAGGTTTTGTTAGGTATGACTTTGAAGTGGAGTCCACTTGTTACATGGGATGCACAATCATCAATTTGTGCTTAGAGACACTCTAGAATATGATGAAGCAGGTATGGTGGATCGAGGTCACATACCTATGGAATCAAATATTGGTTTATTTATCATTATTTCAGTTATTTTTCATCTAGGTTGAGCATATTTCATGAGCCTGTACTTATGGAAGTAGGTTATAGGTTTACCGATGGGGGTGACCATATGATATTTATTTCACATTCCTTGTACATACACCTCAGTGTGACTGTAAACCTTAGTTATCCTATTATATTGGGCACACATGCATGATAGATATGGCTGTGGCCTGTGGTTTCATGATTTATTGGAGATACTCATGCTGAATATGATGATTGCGATGGTGCATCCCAACAGGGTTACAAAGACTAAGTATGTGACATGGACTGGAGTTGGCCGTAGAGATTGATATTTTTTTCAATTATTTATTTTTTAGATGGGATTGAACCAATTGGAAATCAGTGTTGTCTATATAGCATGTCTATTAAAACCAATACTTTATTTCATTTTTTTTATAATATTATACTATTCATTTTATTTATTCATTATGTATACTATGATGTATAAGATATTCGACTATTTACTTATGGTTGTGAACTATGATATGGGGGTACATTCTCCCAATAGTTCCACATTAGATCCCCACTACATTAAAAAAGCATATATCCTATGAAAAGGCATGCTTGAGGACTTGTGGTGAACCATCTTGGGGAACTCATTTAGTGGCATATATGTTGGGATGTTACAATCTTATTTCTCATAAATGTTTTTATAAAAAGTATATAAATTATTTAATATTTTTCTAAAATTTTTTTTTCAGAAGAGTTAGAGGCATAATTATTTAGAAGTCACTTTCCAAGACTAGTCTAACCATCACATATCTAATGTCTCAAAAAGGGGTATATAGTTTATCTCATCTATTTTGAGGATGGGATAATGAGATGGTTAGATATGGTTGAAAAATCCTTGTTTGAAATGAGGAATGTAAAGTCTATATAATATGTACCACAAAATAGATATCCATCTTATAGGAAAAGGTTGGAAGACTGTTTTGGGTCTCCAACCTTACACCCTGACACTGAAAAATAGTCGACTTCTCATTCCCAGAGATAATTGGACCCTACCTCTGGATCAACCCCTACCAAACCTAATATTGTTTACTCCAAAAATGACAAGGTTGATTGGGATAATATCAAAATAATTCTAGAAAACATTTTATCATTCAATATTAGTAAATGGAGAGATAAAACTGGTCTTGGACCTACTAGGTATAAAAAGAGACCTGTTAGACCTAATCATGGTTTCTATAATAAAGGACCTCTTGACCCCCATACCAAATATACTACTGATGAACCTAATACTTCTAATCCTTCACCATAATCTTTATCACAACCCAATCTTGAACCAAAGTATTGATTTTTCATATTAATTTTTCTGGTGTAGTTTATTTTCATGTATCATTATGATTCTGTTTTTATTTAATAAAATTCACTCAATTATTCTTATTTACATTTATTCTTTTGATACTTTATGTTAATTTATATTTTCATATTATAATTCTATTTTTAATTAGTTCTCACTAGTCTATTCCAAGTTAAACATTATTTTAGTCACATATCTTTATAGTTCTAAAATTTAGTGTTACATATTAAATGTGTTACATCCATTTTTTAAACATTAGTTTTGATCTCACAAAAAGTGGGTGAAAAAATTGAATATACATAATTTTTTTTCTAGTTTTATTATTATAATTTATTGTTATTAATAACTTTTTGAAATAATTTGATTTTAAATATTCTATAATGACCCAAAATTTTATAAAAGAAATTCTCTTTTGATTGAGTAAATTATTTATATTTTTATAAAACACATGCACTCTTTTGTTATTTTGGACTGATATTGCCTATAGGTTTTAAAATATATTTAAGAATCTTAACTATTGATATTATTTATATTAAATAATGACCATTAATAATATTATATATTATGGTTTATAATAAGGTAAAATTTATACAGATGGATGAATAGATGACCTCAAATAGTAGGATTGTAATGTATAAAGCCATTTATCAGAGCTTTTGAGTGAGATGACATCACTGATCTTTTCCCATGACGAAGAAAAAGTCTAGATTACACAACTAAAGCTTAAGGGGAACCATTTATTGGAGAATCTAAAGATTATCAAGATCACAACCCAAACCATGTTCACTAAACTACCCTAATAAAGAACCTCTATCACACATCTTACCCTTAGGATGTATGCTAATGTAATAAGGGGTTATGTTTCTAGACCCTTGTAGTATGAATTTTTAGATTTCCTTATTAGTGAAATATTGATTAAATTTATCCATTTTTTATTACTTTATCAATTATTATATAACGTTTTTGATAAAAATCATGTTTTTCCTGAATAAATAATTTTTTAGGAAGTATATGTTTTCAATTAGAACACTCTTTTGATAATTTTAATAATTTTTGAGTAAAAATTAAATAAGGTATATATTATGACACAATAATATACCAAAAGTGTTTTAGTAAATGGTATAAAGGGAATAAAAGATGAAAAACAGTTTCCCCTTTAAAATAATGCGTTTTTAAGTTATTTCATTAATTTTATAAACCCTTAATGAATCCTCCAAAACCTATATTACATTTTAAGGTTTTAAATTCAATTATTTATAAAAACAACTCACTTCCACGTTAACAAGTAAATTATTTTAAGGATATTGGTTCTTATAAATATTAAATATTGAAAAACAATCCTAGTTGGTTGAAACCATGAGAAAAAACTATATGAAGGTTTTCGGTTTTGATTATTTTTCCATAAAGTGTCTAAACCTATGTTTAGAAATTAGTAATGAATTCCCCCTCTTTTTATATAAATAACCAACCATAATCCCACTAATATTCACTAAAAACCAATTAAGAATGAATTTTTTATCCCCATGCCTCTATAAATCTTTCCATATATGTTTACTATATCTTAATAATCTCATCTCAATCTTTTAGAATCACCCTTTCAATGTAAGGGAGTCTCTCCTATTCTATTTATTTCAAGTAATTTTTTATAAAAAGCCTTTTTTATTTGAAATTTTCCATGTTTTAATGTGTTTTTACACATAGCTTTACTTTCCTTTTGATTCTCATATAATTAGAGACCAAATTTCACTCTCATTCACCCCTTATATAAACCTTCATGTACACCTGTTATGCTGCCAAAACTATCCTATCATTTTCTATGCCAAAAATTTTCATAGTGAATACTTATCCCCATTTACACTCAAGGGTATTCAACTAGTTGTACCTATCATTTATTTATTGTGTAATTTTATGTATATAACCCGCACTCTTTAATTGTGAGGCTGAAAATTAAGAAATGTCTTCTTATGATGTATGATATATGTGGCACACAAATGCATGTACATGATATGAAAGTGATGGGTGGGCCTAGAATTATATTGAACTCTAATTAATTGGGCAATGTTTTAATCTCATGAGATTCCATTTATGATGTATGAAAGGTTATCCAAATAACACTATGTTTTGATGTCTTGGAGGTTAGCCTTAACATAGTCTTATGACGTTAGGTTTTATGTTATTTCCACATTCCTATATGGCCTTAATGTTATCATATTATAAAATGATTCGATGATCATTTTTATGAATCTAAAACGTTTTATGCCACCTTTATATGTATCTTGACTAAAATGCATTACTTTAATCAAGTTATAATGTGATTATTCCCTTACTAGTATTTATTGGTCACCCATTTCTTATATATGCCCTCAGGTTATCTTGTGTAGTGTTAAAATATTTGTGGAATAAAAGGGCATGTTTTGATGTTTTTTAACAACATAATTGATCCCATGTTTCATGTTATTATGATATGTATCTAATTACCCAAATATATCTCATTGTCTTTTGGGATTGAATCATGAGTAACTTTATGTAACAAATTATTAAATAAATCATTTAAAAGTTATGGGTTATAGAAGTTGGTATCATAGCAAGGTCTGGTTATTTTTGGGGATTATGATTAGAAAAAATATTATAATCCATATAAATAAGAATAAACATAGGAAAAAATCCCTAAAATAAGGTAAATTATAGAGTAATTGATTTCCAAGAAAAAAAAACCTCTATCTGGATTTTACAAGTTGAAGTAGCTCTAGCACAATTTTACATTGGGGTAATAACCCTGAAAAGGGTGCATTCGAAATTGACTTGATCAACAATTGGTTTTTGAAAAATCATCCATGCTACACATATAGTTTGTCACCCTTGGAAGATATGTTTTTTTAAATTCATATGCTCTTTATAAACCATTATTAAGGGAAAACAATTCCCATAAAATTTTATTCTAGGAAATATACCATGGATAACTTAGACTAAAACATAGAAATTAATACCATAATAAATATATGTCATTTAAGAGAAATACATTAAATATTCATAGTTTTCCTTTTATATGTTTAATATTTTAAAATTTCTAATCCTTAAGACTATTTTTGGATGAAGTAAATGATTCAAACAAAAATCAAATAGTGAAATATAGGATTATCATCCCTGGTTCCGTGCATTGTTTTACATTATACAAGTTTAGAAGAACTCTTAAAACAACACATCAAAAAAAGGAAGTGAAGCTATCTGTAATGATGTAAAATTGGAAAATTATTTTATCCCAAGTATATAACTTCTCCCCTTTCTATATTTTGGGGTTGAATATCCAATTGAACCTTATAGAACCCCCTTTAGCATAATTCAATGAAATTCTTATTATGGAATGTATTTCCTTTTATTGAGCCAACAAAAATTATTTAGTGAATGAAATCACCCTCTGTATTTAGAATCAACCTCACATTCTATAGAAGTATAAAAATTAGGATGAATCTATTTTTGTATAATAATATAAATAATGTATATTATTTTTTATGAGTAAGAATATATTGCTAAAATGATTAAGAATAAATTAAAGATCATCATTGTTGACATTCCCATTATAAGGTAACATACTTATGTTTTTTCCTAATTAATTTCCTGGTCTACCTCCAAGTTATGAGGTTGAATTATCAATCAACCACATACATGGATATTTTCAAATATCCAAGACTCTATATAGAGTGGGAACTATTCAAGTTAAAGAGATATAGGAGAAATTGTATTAGAATATAAATAAAGGGTTTATATCCCCAAGTGATTCACCATGTTGTGCACAATTCCTATTTATCAAGAAAAGGATAGCTCAATGTGCCTTTGTATTTATTATCATGATCTAAAAAATATAATGATAAAGAATAATAATCATCTACCATTGATTGATTACTTATTCGATCTAAATTCTCTAAGGGGATCTTTGGTTGGGATATTATCAAGTTAAGGTAAAGAAGGAGGACATCCTCAAGACTACTTTTCAGGCAAGGTATTGGCACTATGATTTTATAGTGATTCCATTTGGACTCACTAATTCTCTATCTATCTTCATGGACTTAGTGAATAGAGTATTTATGGATTATCTCAAAAAAAATTTGGTAGTATTTATAGACTGTAATCTTATCCAGTCCAAAAGAAAGGAGTAACATGAGGAGTATTTGAAAGTTGTACTGAAGACCTTTCAAAAGGGAAATTGATATCTGATGTACATTAAATGTGAATTTTAGATAGATAAAGTAACAATCCAGGGGTTTTTTATCACCAATAAAGGGATATTTGTTGATCCATTAAAAAGAGGCAATTAAAGGATAACCTAGATTAACAAATATGATATAGATTCATAGTTTCTTTATAATAATATGGAACTATCATTGATCTATGAGAAACTTATCATGATTTTCAAGCCCAATAACTAAGATAACTCAAAATTGGGTGATTTTTTTCTAGAATAGTGAATGTAACGAGATATTTAAACAGTTAAATAAGAGGCTAATCCCAACACCTATGATCACATAACTCATAAGTGGGGAAGTATTTGTGATGTACAATGATGCAGTCTGAAAGGTCTTGGATTATGTACTGATTCATGATGGAAAATGGATAGCCTATTACTCCCTCTAATTAATGATCCATGAGCATAACTACATAAAGGATGATCTAGAATTGGTTGTACTGATCTTTTACTTGAATATTTGGTAACATTATATCTATGGGGAGAAGTGTTACATATATACAGATAAAAAAAATCCTCAAGTATAAATTCACAAAAAATGAGATCAATATGAACCAAAGAATAAGGTTACAGATGATCTAGGATTATAATTTTTTAATCCCTTACTATCCTAATAAGGTGAAAAATATGGTAGATGCTTTGAATAGAAATGATCCTGTAATCCTATCTAGGATGGGGATTGAAAGGAATCCAATATTCATAGACATGAAAAGGATGGAAATGGGAATAATAAAAGGATATTCATCTTATATTTCTCAAATAAATTCTCATCCATATATTCTTAAGTGGAGAAAGGTGGCCCAAAAAGATGACGTAGAGCTACAAAAATTGGTAGTGAATATTATAGAGTTAAAATTTTCTAAATATGAAGTTATAAAGTCTAGAACCTGAATTTGTTTCCCTTAAAAATAGAAACAAAGAGAAGAATTTTGAATGATGTGTATAGTTCATCAGTCTCTATTCATACAAGAATCACTAAGATGAATAATTATCTGATGTAAAACTTTTGGTGGGATAACATGAATAAGAAAATTTTAGAATTTGTATCCCGATACTTGGTATGCCAACCAGTCAAGGCTAAGAGACATAAGTCTATGGGTATAATAAAACTATTTTGTATTTGGTTATGAAAATTGGAAAAAATAACCATGGATTTCATTATAGGAATCCCCAAGACATCTAAAGGTAATAACACCATCTGGGTGGTAGTTGATCCACTTACAAAGTCAGTGCATTTTATTTATATCAAGAATGATTTCCCACTTGACAAACTCGCCAGGAGATATATTAGGTAAGTTTTAATACTTAACAGAGTGTCATATCTATTGTATCTAATTGAGATATGAAGTTTACATCAAGTTTCTAGAGATTCCTTTAGCAAGAACTAGACAAATATATGAGTTTCAATACTTCTTGTCATCCTCATATGGATGATCAGTCTGCGAGAACCATAAAAAATCTTGAAGATTTGTTGTGATATTGTTTAATGAATATCCATGAATATTGGGATGAACACCTTCCCCTAGTAGAGTTATCATATAAAAAAAATTCCATTTTAGCAATCAAATAGAACCTTATGAGGCTCTATATGGAAAGATGTGTTAGAATCCAACATGCTAGTATGAAGTTGGAGAGAAGAAGCTTATGAGACCATATATTTTCAATGAGATGATATATAAGGTTCAAAAAATCCAATGTGATATGAAATACAAAAAAAAAAGGAAAGCATAAAACCTATTACTATAATCACAGATGAGACTAGTAGTTTATGTTTTTAGATAAGCTGTTCCTTCACATATTTCGATGGAAGAAATTTTGGAGGCTTGGGAAGAAGGAATAGCATAGTACAAGATACATCAACCTATTTGAGATCCTTGATTTCATTAGAGCTATGGCCTATCAAATAACTCTCCCACCCAACCTTTCCCAAGTATATGATGTGTTCTATATATCCCTCTTGAGGAAGTACATAACAGAACCCTCACATGTACTGAATCCAGAGATGGTACCCTTAGAGAATGAAATTTCAAATGTGGAGTAGTCATTGAATATCTTAGAACGTAGAGATAAATTTCTAGGAAATAAGACGAATCACTTGGTTAAAGAACTGTGGTGGAACTAAATGTTTGAGGAAGAAACACGGGTACTGGAAAAGTTGAAGAGACATAAGTACCTTCATTTTTTCTATAGTACAAAATTAAATTTTGAAGGTGATATTTCTGAATATTTGAAATATATGATAACCCAAAATTTTATAAATTAAATTACCTTTTTATTAAGTAAATTAATTATATTTATAGAAAACATATTCACTAATTTAGATATTTTAGACTGATATAGCCTGTTGGTTTTAAAATATCATTAAGCTTCTAAACTATTGATAATGTATCAATTGAAAAGTTACCAATTAGAATACTATATATTAAGTGTTAGGATAAATTCTAATTGACACAGATAAAATAAGTGATGACATAGACCAATAAGATCATACCCTATGAAGTTCATTTATTAGAGCTTATGAGGGAGATAAAATAACTAGGAGTTACCTTAAAAAAGACCAAGACAATATTCAATAACTTAAGTTCGAGCGAAACCATTTAGGGGATAAGTTTAATAATATCATAATCATGATGAAAAATATGTTTTCTAGAGAACCCCAAGAAAGTACCACCATTTCACGCCATACCCTAAGGGCATAGAATAGTGTTATAATAGGTTATGTATCTAGAACCTAGAAGTATAAATTTTTATATTTTATTATTAATTAAATAATTATTATATTTATCCCTTTTTATTATTACTTTATCAATGATTATATAATAGGTGATAAAATTTCATTTCAGCATGAAGAAATCAAAACTTTATTTTTTGGAAATATATTGTTTCAACTAAGTCAGTTTTCTGATAAAATCATGAATTTTTGAAATAAATAATATTTTAATAAAATAATTTTTATGAGATAATAATAATTTAAATATAAAGTATAATTTAGTTTAATGAATTACAATGTTATTTTTATAAATTTCATAAAGTGATTAATATCATAAAAAGTAGTATTTTTTAGTAAATAATGATTTTTATTTAAAAGTGAGAATTCTCATATTTAGAGTATTATTTTTTTTAAAAAAATATTTTTGAAATCATAACTTCAAAAATATAAAATGGAAATTTTTGCACAATTTTCAGATATAGTTGAATTTTAGGGTAAAAATAAAATATAGTATAAATATTCAATATGTATTATGACATCATAATATCCCAAAAGTGATGTGATAAATATTATAAAGGGATTCCATGACCAAAAAATGTTTTACCTTTAAAATAATGTGTTTTTATTTTATTCGATCAAATTTATAATCCCTTAATTAATTCTCCAAAAATTATATTATATTTTAAGGTTTTAAAGTCAATTCTTTATAATCACGACTCAATTCTATATCAGCAAGAGTATTATTTTAAGGATTTTTGTTCATGGTCTTATAAAACAATGAAATCTATCCCTATTTGGTATAAATCGTGGTAAATAACTGTAGCAAGATTTTTGGTTTTTATTATTTTATTATTTAGATTCTAAAACATAAGTTTAGAAATTAATAAATAATTCCCCCAATTTTTCTATAAGAACACATCCATCCTCTCATTAATATTCACTAAAAACCCAATAATAATAAATTTAGTCTCCATATCTCTCTCTAAATCCCTCCCAAGGTGTTCCCAGGTTCATAATAAGCTCTCCCTAAACTTTTAAAATAACCCTTCCAAGGTGAGGGACTCTCTCCACTTATTTTTTATTTCAAGTACTTTATTTATACAAAGCCCTTTTGATTTCAGATTGTACATTTTTAATGTTTTTTAAAATAAATTTACTTTTATTGTCGAGACCATGTAATGAGATACCACATTTCACTCTCATTCACCCCTTCCATAAAACTTTATATAGACCCATTATGCTATCTAAATTATCTTGAAATTTTCCATGCCAATCATTTATTCAGTGAATATTTTCCCCATTTCCACTCAAGGGTTTTCAACTAGTTTTTAATTTTTTTAATTTATTTGGGACTTACTTGAATTTAACCCACACTCATTAATAGTGTGGTAAAAACTGGTCAATGACTTTCTTATATTGTATAATCTATGTGGCACACAAATGCATGTACATGATATAAATGTGATAGGTGGGACCAAAATTATATTTCCTACAATGAATTGGGTAATGTTTTTATCTCATAAGATTACATGTATAGTGCACGTGAGGTTATCCTAAGAACACTATGTTATGATCTATTAGTAGTTAGTCTTGACTTTTGTTTATGATGTCATGTTTTATATTATTACAATATTTCTATGTTTCCATGATATTATTTTCATATATCATGACGCTATGTTCATGTTTTTGATTATCATCCATTTTATGTCACCTTTATATGCCTATTGAATACCTTTTATTACTTTAATCATGTTATTCTATGATTATTACCTTACTGAGATTTATAACTCACTCCTTTCTTATGTATATCCTCAGGTTATCCAGTGCAGTATTTAAAGATCAATCGAATTAAGAGGCATGTTTGTAATTTTATAAACAATTTCATTATACCCATGTTTCATGTTATTATGTTATGTATATATATACCCAAATAAAATAGGCATATTTATATTTTGGGATTGTATCATGTGTGATTTTATACAAAAAATCAGTAAATAAAACATTTAAAAGTTATGGGTTGTCATATACTATATTATTTAAATTTATAAATTTGATTGTTTAAAATTTTATAGGTTTTGTGATTATAAAAAAAGTTGGTATTTTTGTACACACTAATTTTTTTCCAACATATCTAAGTTTATCCTAAATTTTAATGGTCACAAAACCCTCAATTTTATTAAAAATTATTTTTCTTGATGTGTGTACATAACTTATTATATTCTATTTTTATTACGTGTAATGAAAATTTTATATTCCCTAAAATCATAAACTCAAAGACATAAATTCTTTATGAAATACATATGATGCTCGGGTTTCTATAAATTTCAGAATTTTTGGAATACTTTCATTTATGAAGAGACATACTGAAAAACATTCATTTCGAGGAAAGGACATACGTCTGGAATGAATGAATTATATTAAGAGTAAAAGACATAAAATCAAGATAAAATAATGTGAACAATATAAATACTCAAGATAAGACGAATGTATTTCACTAAATACTTATATTGAGTCAAAATAATTAGAGTGATAATGACTTACAAAACCTGAAGGCCTACAAAACTAAAGAATCACTAAGTTTGGTATTTTCATGATATTTTAATACACTCCCAAGAAACATATTTCTTCTTAATTATTTCATTAAATATTCACTCTAGATTTAGTATCATCAAAATCATTGATATCCGAATGAATATAGGAGGATTTATTTAAAGTTTACATTTCTATAAAATCATGTAGTTCTAATAAAACCCATAGCTACTCCAAAATAGATACCTTCATTTTTCTATTTCTATAGAAATAGTTATACACAAAGTATAATTAATTAATTTATTAGTATTATATTATTTAATCTTAACATTTAAAATTTATTAATAATTTTAATATAAATATATAAGAACCTTGGTCATGTTTTGACATAGTTAAAAAACATACAAGAACTATAATACATTGTTTTTAAATATATTTTTGATGCGTGGATGATTTTTTTATACTGGTGTTTAATTTAATGTTTTATATATAGAGAATAAAATATCAATAGAGTTGAAATTAAATACTATTCTACCCCTAAAGGATCTTGGTCATCTATCAGTTGTTTCTTTCAATTGCATGTTGAACCCATACTATTTTTTTAGCTAATTGTTTTCAATGTTCACACTCATTATCATGAGTTTATGAAAACTATGGATATGTCTTATGATGGTAGGTCATCATGATAGATTTTGAAAACTTTTTAATATGTTACATTTTATTTCACACAATTAATAAGGTCCACGAAAAAATAACATGTTCTTAAAAATAAACAATCTTGTTGAGAGAGTGTTAGTGGAGTGTAATAGTGGATATATTTGCCCCCAAACACTATAAATATACAATGTACTAAATATTTATTTTGATTCATATTTATTTATTAATATTGGGAAATGTTCAAACCAACTTCAATAGGTTGGTTCTAAGTAGCATAATATTTCATGAACTCAATTCATCCCATATTAAGTATGTGTGAGACTTTTCTATGATAAAAATAATATATCACAAGTGAATGGTATCTATTAAGATAGATATAGCTATTATTATAATATATATTTATAATAAATTTAAATATATTATATATGAGGTTATATTGTGTGAAAGCATGCAGAAGACAGGGGTAAGGGTTTTTTCTTCCATCCAAATTTTAATTTGAATTTTTCCTTTTCAAATTCCATTAGTGAAATTGTATGATACATATATCATAAACCCTATCCATTTTCTTCTCCTCAAGTTATTATTTTTGTTTATATTAATTTTTATCATTTCCTTCCCCTATGGTTCAATAATAATTAAAAATAATGGTTATAAAAGAAACCATCCTTATCTGTTATTATTGGTTGAGAGTATTTTTCTTTCATATCAAATTTTTTATATTGATTTAGGAATGTTCTTATATTTTATCCAATAATTGTTTAAAGTTATTTTAAACAATCATTAACTTTCTTTTCAAAGTTTATAAGAGGAAAATTTTCTAAATTTTCAGTAGGGGTTATTTTAAATTTCTTCGAAAGGGTATTAAATGATATCTTTATTAACATTTAAATATTGAACAACTTTTACCATCATCATGGTCATTATTTTATTATCTATTTACCTTTTATAGTTTCCATGGGTTTTCAAAAAAAAATATTATTATTATTGCTCTGTATTTTTTTTTGTTTTTAAATTTTTCTAAAATAAAATTATTTTCTTCTCATTTTTCAAAGCATAAGTTGTAATGATTTTATAAATGTATTTTTTTATATATCAACATAATTTGATGATCATTATTATTCAATGGGGATATTATCTGATGATACCATAAACCTTTATTCTATCGATGACTTATGATGGTGTTTTTAGGAAATTTTAGGAATCCCATTTTTTCCATAGGTAAATTAAACTACAAATGAATGATAGATATTCTTATGTTTTGATGGCATACATGTGAATGGTTTATTATCTTGTGATATCTGAAGGAACTTTAGGTGTAGTGTAAGTGTGAAAAAACATGAAATTTAAACTATTAGGTTTGGATTCATTTTAAAAAATATAAATCCACAAATTCCCTTACACTGATTTCATAATGGATATCATGTAACTCAATTTAAGCATGAAAAATAAAATCGAACAAAAGCATAAATGATAACTTTTTTGATTGTTGTCTCTGATTTGATTTGATCACCATTGATGTGTTTTGGATGAAAGGTACCAAAATAGGCATCCTATATATCTTCCGAAAATACTCCAAAATTTAGAGGCCATTGATCTACATTTCTCAGTTGCTAGCGTGGGGAATTGAAGAGCTGACATCCCTTCAATCGTCTGAAGAATGTAGACTCAATCAAGAAAGTGGGATCTATCCGACCCTCTTCCTCCTTCATAATTTCCCTCCAATAAAGTTACTGGAGAATAGAGGAGAAATTATAACACTAAATTCATGAAATTGGTGGATATTACTATTCAAGAGGCTGAAATTAGCTTTTGTACTTAGGTTATACTTTCCAAAATTGCACTTTTTTCCTTCGAAAGTAAAAACCTTCATTTTAGACTTTTGTGCACAGGTATAGCTTAATGAACTTATCATATATGTCACAAATATTTTATCACTCACTTGTATCACTTGAAAATGTTACGTGATAAAATATAAACCATTAAATCATTCAATAATCTCCCCAAATAATTTAACTAACCTTGAATTTCCTATGTTGATTAAAAAAATTATATTTTCTCATATTCAATTTTATGTTCAAAATAATTTTGAATACCTTGAGAAATAAATTCAATCATAATTATTATATACTTGAATAATATAATTGAATTGTTTTTACTTGTGATAGGTTATACTCAGATGTTCATCAACCCATCACATGTGTACCACTTCATCCTAAACATCTATTCATTAGAATAGGTGGAACTTGTGGATACACTTAGTGTGTGACCCTCTAGGTCCCTATCTCAATAGTAGTGAGTCTAACCTATAGACCGAGAGAAGAGTCTAGAAACCAATCATGTTCTCTAAGGAGATAAATAATTTCATATCTATGACTACCTCCTATGAATATGTTCTATGTAATACAATATCTTTGTATCACAATATCTCATAAAGTAGGATGAATACTTGTGTCATCATCCTTTTTTTATTTATATATTTCTGAGCCTTACTAGATGGACTTATCTTCATATACCATGGACTTGGATTTGTGAAGGTACTACCATCCTGGCCAACCTGGACCCATAAGACATCTCTTCGTCAACTCGGAAGTAAAAAATTCTATCTGGATCATTCAACCAATACCGTACCACTAATGAAACACCCAACAAAAGCTAATTCACAATAATTTCATTATCATGGCCTTTTTCCTTTTATCAAAATATGTGATAAAATAGAACACATTGATAATGATCTCAATTTAGGATACCAATAAACATGTTTGTAGATATGAAGATCGAATGACACCACAAACATGTGGTGGTTCTATTGGTGGGTCTATCATCATTATCTCACCTACACGAGATCACCGTGTAGGAATTGTTTGTTCTGAGAATAGTGGAAGCATTGCGATGGAGGGAGATATATTTACATTTCTTTTAATAATCATTTTCTAAAACTAAGAGGGAGGATCCTGCACATTAAATTTATAACTAATTTATTTAATATCTAAATAAACAAATACTTGGGCTTAAAAACTTTCTTAGTTTATGATTTTTGATCATTTGAAATGGACCTTCTGGATGGCCTTCATTTCACTTGTGAGGATCAAAGGGTAGAATCCCTCTAGAGGTGATCCAAACATTCTCCAATGGTCTCCAAGAAACACCACTTGTTCTTCTCATTCTACCTTGTAAAATCAAATGTCTTTCATTGTTCATTCTTGATTGGTCATTCTTCAGTATTGAAGAAATTCTTTCTTTGGTTTCTTTTCCTTGGGAGGGAGGGAGGAGGGGGAGTCATGAAAGAATTCACAGTTTGTAAAAATTCTCTATTCCCAAACTTGGAATTGGTTTTGAATGCTTTTCACAATAGACATATCCATCTATTTATAGAGATGAGATTTTGGTTACAAAATTTAATTGTGTAATAGCCATTAAATATAATTATAACCATTAATAAAATAACATGAAATATAATAATAATAATAATATTTTTTGGTGTTACAACTTGTGAAAAATGGATAAATAATATTTACTCACTCATAAATAATTATTTTATCACTGGACATGGTCTTGGTCCGTTCAAACTCCTCTTGCATTTATTGAACACCTGAATAAATATTTTATTCTCTTAATAAATATTTTATTCACAAGCTAGTAAATAAATATGTATTAAATATTCAATAAAATAAATAAATAAATTTTATTCACAATCTGGTGAATAAATATTTATTTAATTTATGCGTTCAATATAACTTGAATACAATTATTCCTCAGTGGTGAGAATAATATTTATTCCATTAATTAAATTCAAATACAATTTAATCAAGACAAAGAAAAACAATTATTGTATGACCCTATTGGATTCTTTCTAATTGGAATTAGGTGGGCTTGCCTAAAGTCCAAGATTACTATCTAGTAATGTGTCAAGGGACCCGAGAGAAAGAAATTAAATTCCTAATGATGACAAACACATAAGAATTATCACTGTGCAATATAATACCTTAGTCACAATATTTTATCAAGCAAGTTTCATGAAATTTTCCTCAACCTATATGCTCGATACACCATTCTTTGATTATATGAAATAAATTCATCATTACACCATGGACATCGAATTTAGGGTGATGGTTCTATTTCAATAAAAGGGCCAAGATATCAACATCCATGAATATAGAAGGGACAAATCCTTTCTTGACTTATCCTTCAATAACATGTCATTCGTGACACACCCAACATACCCTACTTCCCACCAATATATGTTGGGGATGTTTTCATCAAAAAATTTACTTACGTGAGTTATGACATGAATTATTGATAATATTAAAGTCTAAGGACCATTATACATTCTTTCAGATAAGAATATCTGATGACACCAAAACATTCGGAATTCCAACTGGTGGGTATGTTCTCATAATGTCTCGTATTAGAGATTACCATGTAAAAACTTCATGAAAATAAGTCTCATCTTATTATGAGTATGCACACCCGATAGTCTATATAATATGTGTCCCATCGTAGTATTTTATCCAAATGAAAATCTATATTAATAATATTATCATAACACTTCATGGTTCTCATCATAGCAATGAACTACTATGACCTTATCAATGCGACAAATACTCTAGGAAATTATTACGTTAAAGTAATGTATAACAATGAACAATATGTAATAATACATCAAATATTATTGTAATCAAAGTAAAAATATTTGGTTCTAGGACACAAACTCTAAAAAACTTCCACATGGACTAGAGACAACTACCAACAACTTTCATTCCACTAGACATCACTTGATAATCCTATATCTGCTAGGTTAATGATTTAATCAAGGGGTCCCCCATGTTGTCTTTTGTGTAAATAATATTCACTACAACCTCACCTATATGAGAAAAATCTCTCAAGAGATGATACTTCTGAAGTATGTGCTTCATCCGCTGATGTATCCTTGGATATTTTGCGAGAGCCACCACTGTAGTATTATCAAAATATAGTGTGATGGGATCTTTACTGCTAGGCACCACATTCAAATTTTGGAAGAAATTGTGCAACCAAACTTCTTCTTAATATACCTTAGAAGCTAAAATAAACTCAGACTCTATTGTATAATTTGTGACCACAACCTTCTTTGAGCTGTTTTAACTCACAAAACCTCTATTCAAAGTGAACATGTATCTCGTTTGTGATTTCATATATTCTTTATTAGTTTGAAAACTAGAATATAGAAACCATATGAGGACCGGTTTCTCATCTAATCCATAAACTGAGAATATATCCTTAGTACACCTCAAATATTGAAGGATATTCTTGACTTCCATCTAATGGCGGTCACCTAAATAATCTTGATATCTACATACTGAACTTAATACATAGTCTACATCTAGTCTAGTACATAGAATAACATACATACTGACCCAATTTATGTTGCGTATGGAATAATTTCCATTATATTTCTTTCCACATGGGTATGAGGACACATTTTCATGGAAATATGAATGCCATGTTATTCTAGAAACAATCCCCTTTTGGATTGTTCCATACTGAATCTCTTCAGTATCTTGTCAATGTATGTACTTTAACTTAGGCTGAGAAACATCTTGGATCTATTATGATGGATCTTGATCCCAATAATATATGCTACCTCACCTAATTACTTCATGGAAAAGAATTTATTCAACTATGCCTTAAAAAACTATAGTACTGGTATTTCATATCCAATAAGTAATATGTCATCAACATATACTATTAAGAAAGTGACTACACTCCCACTAAACCGTTTTTAGTCACAAGGCTCACATACATTCTTTATAAAACCAAATTCCCCTATATATTCATCAAAATGAATGTTATATGACATGAATGCTTGATTTAATCCATAAATGTATTTTTATAACTTGTATATCTTATTGGCATCCTTTTAATTCACAAACCCTTCAGGTTATGTCATGTAGGAATCTTCCTAAAGGTTCCTGTTAAAGAAGGTTGTTTTTATAACCATTTTCCAAATCTCATAGTCATGGTAATCTGAAATGAAAATTATAATTCCGATGGATTTCATCATTGAAACTAATGAAACGGTTTCATCGTAGTCAATTCCTTAACACTATTTAAACCCTTTTGGAAATGTCATTCCTTATAGGTAATGAATTGTCCTTCCATGTCTATTTTCTTCTTGAATACCCATTTTTAACCAATTAGATTTACATCTATTGAAGGATCTACCAGAATCCAGGCTTGGTTTTGGTACATGAAATCAATTTCAGAATTCATAGATTCTTTCCACTTGACAACATTTATTCCAATTACTGCTTCCTTATAGGTTAGTGGATAATTATTATAAACTAATAATGTTTGACTATCCATGATAAATAAAAAACCATACTTCTTAGGTTCTCTATCCTCTCTTGTAATCCTAAGTAATACTTGTGTCCCTAGACCAATTTCTTCTTCCATAGTGATTTGTGGAATCTGGTCCTATACCAATGCTTGTGTGCCTTGAGCTTATACTTCATCAAAGTTTAGCTTTCTCCCACAAACACTTTGGGAGATGTTATCCCTCTCAAGGAATATAGTTTGTCTTGACACTATTACATTTTTGTATGAGTGGTGGTATAGGTATTATCCCCTTGTTTTCTTAGGGTATCTTATATAGGTACACCTTATGCCTCGGGGTGAAAGTTTGTTACCTGAAGAGGCCATAATAAACACTTTGATTCCCCACACTTACAAATTCAATAACATGGTCATTCTTCCACTCCAAAATTCATATGGAATACCATACATCGATTTATTTGGTACTTGGTTTAGTATGTGTTCCACTGTCTGTAATGCATATCCCCAAAAGGATAATGGAAGACTTGCATGACCCATCATTGATCCCACCATTTCCAATAAGGCGTGGTTCCTCCTTTCACTTACACCATTCCACTGAGGCATGTAAGGATGAGTTAGTTTGGATAAGATCCCAAACTCCCGTAAGTATTCAATGATGTATTGATTAAGATATTATCCACCACATTCTGAGTGGATTTTCTTAATCTTCATACCAAGTTGGTTCTCAACGTCATTCCTGTATTCCTTGAATTTATCAAAAGAATCTGACTTATACCTCATTAAGTAAATATATCCATATCTACTAAAATCATCAGTAAAAGTTATGATGTATGAGTACCCACCCCTTTATTCAATACTAAATGGTCTACACACATCGGCATGAATTAATTCAATAATCTACTTATCCCTTTAAACATTCCTACTAAAATGGGCTTTGGTCATTTTTCCTTGTTAACATGCATGACATACAACAAGTTGTTTTGGTTCAAAAGAATCTAAATATCCCTCTTAATGTAATTTTTCAAGTGATTTTCATTTACATGGCCTAGCTGGTGATTCCAAAGTTGGGTGTGGTATTAGTCATGTGAAGTAACATTGTTATCCATTTCTATTACTTGGTTTATATAATCCAACACATAAAGACTGTTATATAAATGTTCCTTACCATAAAAAATGATATCTTCATAAAATAAGCAACATTTATTTCCAAATTTGAAAATGAATCCATCTATTTCTAGTCTAGATATAGAAATAATTTTTTTGGAAACTGAAGGAACATAATAAAAACCCTTTAAAACCAAGATCATTTTGATTAACAATGTGAGGTGGTAGTCCCTGATTGCTACATCAACAAGTTGAGCTCCATTGGCTACTTATATATCTACATCCCCTTAGTCAATTTTTATGAATCTACTTTATTCTAGTATTTGAATACATATATGATCACCAAAAGATATATAAAATACCCAATTTATAGAAATAAATAAATTGCACTTGTTGAAAAACACACCTAAAGAATCCCCTTGTTACTTTAGATGGGTGTATTTTTTATTCCAGTGTCTCTTCATTCCACATGCGCAATAGACAACATCATATTCCCTTGATTCCCCTCTGATCTTATTCTTGTAAGTATGTGAATAAGATTTGGGCTTAAATCTCTTTGCTTTCCCTTCCTATTTGTTCACCATAATGACAAAATTATATTCATGATTCATATCTTTATCTACTCAGTGAAGGAGGATAAAAAGATTTGGCAGATAATTCTCAATGTTTTTCATATTAAAATTCATAAAAAATTTGATAATCTCTGAGGAAGAGATGCTAGAATGAGATCGATGTCCTATTCTTCGGGGATTTTGAACCCTAGAACCTCTAGGTGCTCAATATAGCCAATCATATTGACTATGTGAGGCCTATATGGGGAAACCTCTCCAACATTACTATAAAAGAGTGACTTGGAAATCTCAAACCATCCCTATCATGCTCTCTCCTAGTAAATACCCTTGAGGTCCTCAAGAATGATATACACTTCCATGTTTTTGTAAGACTTCATCAGTTCATTAAAAATAGATGAATGCATCACACTTTGAACATTGACAGTGTCATTCATATGTTTTTTATAGATGAATAACTCTTCATCACTTGCCTCTTGAGAAGGTGGAACATGCATTGAGGATTCTAGCATATAATATTTCTATTCATGGTGTAGTTTAACCTAAAGGCATCTAAACCAATCATGGAAGTTACTACCAGTGAGAAGATTGTCTTTATCCAATATTGACCGTAGGGATAGTGTGGATGAAGATCTTGTCATTATATTCTAAAATTAAAATATCATATTATTAGTAATTATATTGATTACAGTTATTTTGATAAATAATAAATTAATTGATTTTATTAAATATCCCACTATTTTATAATTTCCCAATAGCCTTCACCATTGAATGTGTAATGTCTAGTTTCTAAGAAATTCTAGTGGAAAGGATCCATATTCCTCATCGGATAACCCCAAAAAGGGTTGGTAAAGATATTTTGAAGGTATTTAGGTAGGATATTCTTTACCAATTGTGGTCTTGTAGCTCATTGATCTGTTGACTGGACTCCCTAATTTAGAAATCCTGACTTGTACATTCTCAACACTTACCTCCATATTAAAATAAGTCTAGGAAGGTTTACTCCTCTTGATGTAAAATTGTTAATTCAACCTGAAACCTTCATAATAACTCCCCTAATAAAAGTAAGTTTCCCAACAAGGGTTATTCAAACACATAGTTTTATTGAGTTTTTTTCCTAATCAAGTAACGGAAGGCTTAGTCTGACTTAATATTAGATTGATGGATTTTATTTTATTATAAAATAATTTTTATCTTGTTTTATACTTTAAATGTCTTGTTAATATTTAAGTGGATATTTACTTAATTAATTTACCATGTTTGGATAAAATATTTAAGCATAATCAAATTTATTTTAATTATGTCATTGCATATTAATTCATTTATGTGATAAAGGTATTTCATCAATAAATATTATTTTAATATATTAGATAGAAAATAAATAATTGATTAAATGACCTGATCAAGAGCTTATCTAATGGTTTATTTAATGAGAGAACATTAAATCAACCTATGACCTAGGGGAAATAACTCCTTATATCGTACATGGCATGAGATACAACATTCCACATGTCTACCTATGTATCACCAAGTTGGCACCATTATGGTTTTGTCTTGAACCGTATCTACACTCCTTGGGATGATCAACTAATTACATATATTTATTACTCACACACAGGTGTGGTGATATAAAGGATTGGTTAAATATAATTACATAAATATCCTTGGACACACATGCCCAACAAAATAATAATGGAGGGAGGGATGAATCACATAAAATCTTTTAATTTAATATTAAATAATTGTAAAACTATACAAAAAAATTTAATTAAATAAATACCAACACATAAATAGGTCTTGGTTAGGATAATGATCGGACATACATGTAATTAATATGAAAAATGTAACTGACTATAATTTATTTCTTTATTCATTCTTTATTATTAAGATGAACACACTTGTATTAATTAATTAATTAATAAATTAATTCCCTTTAAACAAAATGATCATCCAAACATAATTGGAGATACCCACGAATTTGGAATTCATGAAAAATAAACATTAGAACCATAAATAAAATATTTATAATAGTAAATTAATTGAGAATTTAAAATTCATTAAAACCATTAGTAAATTGTTAAACACACAATAATGTGTCAATAAATAGAATATGGTTTTGATGCTGTAATTTTTAAAATTTAATGTAATTTTAATTTGTATTAATGTTAGACTGCATGAAATGTACATCCTGCTACATGCCATGTACCTTAGTTTCAATATATCCAAGTCACACACCCGGGGCTTTGGCATGTTAACTCGTCCAGACTACATGGCGTGTACATTTTAGCTACACATCTATTATCTTCTTTCCATGTAACAGGTTGTCCCAGTCAACACATGGTGTGTAATATAATCACTACGTGTTTTTAATTGCTCGGAACATCTAGATACAATACACATGGGTATACGGCATATGTTGTGACCACATGCCATGTAACCCAGCTTCACCGGCCAATAATTTGGAACTTCTCAATAGAAAATCTGGTCATTCTTCATTTGTTACTAAATATCTAAGAAAATGAAACAATGAAAAAAAAATGATTAATATTTCAACAATATGTTAATTCAAATCAGATTAAATAATGAATAACATGAACTGGAAATATAACCATGATTGCACATAGATTAATATTATAATAAAAAATTATAAATTTAAATGTGACCCCTCTGATACCACTTGTTGGTTCTGGGTGCCACGTAAGCATTGTAGTGTAGGGTGATATATTAAAATTTATTTTAATAACCATTTTCTAAAACCAAGAGAGAGGATCCAACACATTAAATTTATAATTAATTTATTTAATATCCGAAGAAATAAATACTTGGACATAGAAAATTTCTTCTTTAATGATTTTTGATCATCCGAAAAGGCCCTTCTATATTTACTTTGTTGCACTTGTGAGTATCCAAGGGTAGAATCCCTCTAGTAGTGATCCACATGTGCTCTAATGGTCTTTGAGCAATGCCACTCATTCTCTGGGTGTTAGCATGATGAATCGAATGTCCTTCCTTGTTCATTATTGATCACTTGTTCTTTGGCCTTGGTGAAATTATCTCTTGGGTTTCTCATTCTTGATAGGGGGAGAGGAGGAGGAGTCAAGAGAGAATTTGTTGTCTGCAATAATTCTCTATTCCCAAACTTGGAATGGGTTTCAAATACTTTACACAATAGACATATCCTTCAATTTATAGATATGGTATTTCAAATAGAAAATTTAATTTCATAATAGCCATTAAATATAATTATAAACATTAATGAAATCCCATGACACATAATAATAACAATATTATTTTGTGGTGAAACAACTTTTGATAAATGGATAAATAATATTTACCGACGTGTAAATAATTATTTTATCGTCGGACATGGTCTTGGTCTGTTTGAACTCCCCCTGCATTTATTGAAAACTCAAATAAATAAATATTCTATTAAAAAAATATTTTATTCATAAACAAGTAAATAAATATTTTTTAAATACTCAATAAAATAAATAGAGATATTTTATTCACAATCTGGTGAATAAATCTTTATTTACATAATGAGATCAATACAACTTGAATAAAATTATTCCTCACTATTGAGAATAATATTTTTCTCCATTAATTAAATTAAAATTGAATTTAATCGATACAAATAGAAAAACTTAGTTTGTGTCCCTCTAGGATTATTTCTCATTCACATTAGGTGGGATTGACTAAAATAAAATCTTACTGTCGAGCAATGGGTCAAGGAACCTAATAGAAAGAATATAAAGTCAAAATGATGATAAACACATACAAACACTCACTGTGTAATATAATCCCTTTATCATAATATCTCATCAAGCTGGTTTCCTGATGGTGATATCAACCTATTTTCTCAGCACATCATTCTTTGACCATTTAAAATAAACACTTTGTCACACCATGGCAATGGAATTTAATGAAATGATTCAATTTTAATCAGAAAAATGAGATATCAACTTCCATAAAGATGGAAGGGAAATATCATTCCTTGAATTATCCATCAATAACATGTCATTCGTGACACACCTAATGTACCGTAATTCTTACCAAGATATGGCATGCCAATTTTTTTCATCAAATATAAGTATGTGAGTCATGACATTTGTTAATGATAATATTAAAGTCTAAAGACCATTACACATACTCGTAGATAATAATATCTGATGTCACCAAAACATACAGAATTTCTACTGGCGGGTCTGTTCTCATAATCTCCCATATTTGAGATTACTAATTGCAGAGTTCATAAGAAGAATTATTTTCTACTTATGAGTACTCTCACCTGATGGTCTATATACTATGTTTCCCATCATAGTATGTTATCCAACCACAAAACTATATTAATAATATTGGAATAACATTTCAAGGTTCTCATAATAGTGGGGAGCTACTATTACCTCATCAATACGACAAAAACTCCAGAACAATATTACATTAAAGGCATCAAGAACATTGAAAAATATGTAATCTTATGTTTAATTTAATATTTAATACATAAAATATTCTTGTAATCAAAGTAAAAGCAGTTTGTTCTAGGGAACCAACTCTAATAGTAATTTCATGAGAAAAATTCTGAATTCTTATGGGCCCCAACACCTAATAGTCAGACATCATATGTGTCATGTCAATATGATGTATCTACACAATAATAAACATGTTTAAGATTAATTTCATAGTATCTCAAGGTTTTCATTATAGATAGGAACTTCTATAACCTTTTCACACAACATGTAATCTAAGGAAATTACCACATAAATTGTGGATGTAGAAATATCAACACTATTGAGTTAATAATAGACACATGCATATATCAAATTGTATACATGTAATAGTAATCAAAAGTATTTTTCATGTTGGGTATAGGGAACCCACTATTAAAACAATCTCACTTTCACTAGATCCAACTTACTAAATATCCATATTATATCTCACATGAGAGTATCATTTTTCTACTGAGTTATTGCTTTAGTCATGAGACTTCTACATTTCCACTACCTAGTTATTCTGTTATCCATGAAATCATCTCTTTACCTAAGAGTTATCAAGAGATAATATTCCTATGTATATCTATTATGTACACTATCTAAACTTTTCATGTTGGGTAGTGATCGTAATAGAATTATCATAAAGACAAAACATTACATACTATATGAGATTCCATGAACTGTAAAAAATAATTGTTTATTTTACATTTCTTTTCTAGCTGCCTTAGAATCTGAAAAAAAACTAGGCATTTATGGATATGGCTACCACTAGATTAAATTATCTTGTATTTCTCATTACCTTATCCTAAATACGATATTAGATCATATTGACCTTATATAAATACTAGTTTGTTTCCCATTGTAACTAATATCCCTTCCTCACTACATACCAGGTATATATCTTTTGTACTTACTCAAGTAAAATCAGATAGCTCTGACTGCTTCCCTTACTGTTCACCTATATATAACTAATATATTTTTACCATAGAACATATTTTTTAAATATCCAGGCTTTCACATATCATGGAATATGTGATTGATTCATTACTTAAGTGTATGGAATTAAACTTACCACTTCAATATCCACTTGTGCCTATGCATGTATTCTTGGAGATATTTATGCCATGTGACACTAGAAACAATTATCTCTCGAATTGTTATAACTAGTAAATTATTTAATACCTTGTTAGTATATATACTTTTGACTAGGTCTAATAAACCATTAGATGTAACTTGGTATGTATCATTCCCTATAATTTTGGTTGGTCTTTTAAGTCAATCTCTAGATATTTTCTATCATCCTGGTCTTACAAAACTATAAGACCAATAACTATTTCCATATGTTAACAAACTTATTTTAAGGGAAAGCAATGGAACTCCCACTAACCTCTGGTTGAAACATGGAAAATATTGATTCTAAATGAATATTATATGTTCTAGTTTCTTATATTAGTCATGAATTGGGTTTTAGTAACTTTCAGACTTATTGGAATTCTATGATGTCACCATCCCTTTCTGGTTGTGTTGTATATGAATCTTCCACACATTGTTGTTTTGACATCTAATGTTCAATTTAATGATCATAGAAAGTATCTATAGAAATTAAAATTCTAATGGATTTGGGA
Organism: Viscum album; assembly: GCA_963277665.1. Taxonomy (NCBI): domain Eukaryota; kingdom Viridiplantae; phylum Streptophyta; class Magnoliopsida; order Santalales; family Viscaceae; genus Viscum; species Viscum album. Next base: position 799,985,716 of record OY728164.1, read on the forward strand.
TTAATACATTTGTAGCACCAATCAAGGCTTAGTATTACCACACTTATACAATCCATATATTGTCTCACTTGAATACCCACCGTAGTATTCAAAATAATAACCCTCCTATACTTTGATTCATGAAACTCATTATTGAATTTTAATTAATCTCATTAATTTTATTTAATTACCATATAATTCATACTTTTAGGAATTAATATTCTCAATGAACAATGTATTAAAAGTCATGGTGAATATAAAACTATCACCATGGTTTTATCCTTTCTACATAGTACGTGTCTATGGAGCATTTCTTTTCCACAAGGTCTCATGGAAGTTATTCCCTTTTCAACTATTTGTGCATCTGAGGTATCGACTGAACCCAAGTCAATATTTCTCACACTATATCAAATAGATATGTTCACCCTTTTATAGAAAAATATTCTATAACATGACTATATCTTTTCTGTCATTGGGATTTTAGTAATATCCTTATAAAACATTATGATGATTACTATAGATGCACATTGTGTTTTTCTTGATGAAATTTTGTTTATATCCTAAATAAATATTTTAATCTAAAAACATGTTATTATTAAAATGAATTGATATCATAATAAAACTCATATGATATACATTTTTTTATAGTTGGCATCTGGTTATGGAATAATGTCTCTATTTGTAAAGCATAAAAAATGGAAGTATCTGCAAAGCATGAATTTTAACATTGATGATCCCCTAAATTACATCATGACTTGAATGATTATAAAGAAATATGTGTTTAGGAATTTATCTACTCTACATATTAATTATCAATGTTAACATGTATGACTCATAATCAATCCTCCTTATTAGAATTGTTTCTTTGATGTGTATAAGGTAATGTATGTTTTAAAATTACTCCACACTACATTATACTGATCAATGAAATCTTGGTCAAGATATTATTCGGCACACTAGCCAAAATAATCTCACATCTCTTGACCCTGATTGTACCATACTCTACTTTCACACTCCTTAAATACTTATAGGAATCTTATTAAGTATACTTACCACTAGATTACCATTGGAATAGTTCATGTTCTATAGCTGAACTAATTCCAAAATATTTTTTGAATTAAATTTATTTATAAAGGTTTATTTATCCAAAACAAAGTACATAAGTGTATCTATAATAACTAAGGTCTTTTACCCAAAATATTCTAAAACCATACAAGGTATATCCTTGAAAACGATTTATTTTTTCTTGAAAAAGTATTAAAATTTTGAAACTAGGTATATAAGTCTTACATTTTATATTCATTAAATATTTTAAATGATTCTAACACTACAAAAACATTTATTACAGAACTGGAATAATATATACTTATGTCCAAAGGACAAAAAAGTTAAACTATAATCAATAAACCTAGAAATAAAGAAGATGTGTATTTCTCATTGCTGATAAAGGAACCATCATTTCAAAACTACTTGGAGAAAAAACCTTAATTCTAGTAAAGTTTCAATAATTACTTGGTTACTATATTTTAATACACATATGTGATAGTTGTATTGTATTTAATACCCAAGAAGTATGTCTGAAAAATCACAAATATAAATGAATATACCTAAACAAGAAGAAAATTCTTGCTTCTTCAATTCATTAAATTGAATTTATCTTCCATATAACTATTTCAAAAAATGAGAATCCAATAAACTCATGTTTAATACCTATGTTAATTGAAGGATGCTATGAAGGTGAATTTGTGACAACACTTTCCATTGGACCATTTTCCTTTTCTTTCATCTTGTTCACCATAATACTTAAAGATTAAACTTTCTTTATGTTCTTATTTTCTTGATGAACATTACCCAAAATGTAATGAAGCATTTTTCACATTTACTATTCATTTCTTAATCTTAAACAAAACTAGAGTAAATGGGTGAAAGTTATATGATAAAGGGATATATTAAAATATCAAGGAAATCATTCAAATTACATGTATCTAGTATAATAATAATCCATTCATTTATCACATCCATTTCTCCTTATAATCTTCTTAGAGATGAGAAAACATGTAAAATTATCCTTGTCCCAATTTTGTATCAACAACTCACATTGGGCGTTGATGATAGAATTATGAAATAACCATCCTATAAATTATACATGAGTCTCCTGCATGAATTTCTACACCCTTTCTTTCTGATGAGGCTTAAGAGTTATTGGGGACAACAATACCTTGAATTTATGATGTCATAGTACATTGCGTATGTGCCAACAGTACTCTTTGGATACTTATTCCAGTTTGGACCTTTTCTTTGTCTAATATTATCATAGTTTACTTTTTGTATTACTTTAACTTTTTCTAAAAAAAATAAAATCTAGTATATTAGTACTTTATCTTGATTACTAGTAAACAGTTTCAAATTATTAATTTTAAATTTCTATCACTATTGTATAAAATCCCTGTATCCCCCAATTAATAGATTCGAAATAAAAAATAACATGATTATTATGGTGGTAAGGATCCATGAAACCTATCCTCATAGTACATAATCTATGGATATTCCACCACTTAGAGAGTGTAAGGTAGACACAAATCTGGCCAATCTCATTAACTCACGACTCCTTGATATGTTGATTGGAGTCCAATATCTTGCAAAGAATTACTTTGAATTGCCTAATGATTTTCCTCTAAAGTTGTAACAGTATTACTATGGTTACCCATTTGTTTCAAAATTTAGCTAAGTTGACCCACCACTCTCATAAGAACTCCCCTATAGTAATAAAATTCGTCAACTATGGATGTCGAGCACCCCGAACACCCATTTTTGGTAAAATTTTAGTGATAGAAGGCATTTAATTAATTAATATTTTATTGAGGGATTTGGTAAGTAAATCATGGAAAATAAAACCATTTCTATTTAACATGCTTGTTCTTTAGGATCACTCTGACAATGGAAACATAATTTTAAAATAAAACATTCACAAAAAATGTTCATTTTATCTTTGAATGCTTGTTTATGATTATACGTTGTGATCATGTATAATAAATACAAATTCAAAAAATAATAAACCATTCACATGATAAAATAAAAAAATAATTACATGATCATTATACATTAACTATTGGTTAATTCATCAAGAAAATAATGGATTAACTATAACCCTAGGGGAATTCTTTGATCCAATACCCAATTTTAATTGCAGTGCCCACAACTCTAGTGCATTTCACTTATTTGGTTCATGCCAAATCTTAAATAAAACCAATTTTCCACAAACTCCTATGATCATTGAAATTTATACTCAAATTTAGGTTAGGGGGACATGGGGTGAGAAAATATATTTTATTACTTAAATGTGGATACACATTCCCTGATACAAATTAAATATGGAGTGATAATGCATAGATCATCAAAATAAAATAATTATTACATTTTAAAAACTAAAATGAAATATTATATTAAATAAAAATAAACCAAACATTCAGAGCTCATTCTTGACTCATGATCAATCAACATGCAATTACATTTCATAACAAAAATTAAATTTTCTAAAACCTTACTTGAGGGTATTTTTAAAACATTAAATTAAATTAAAATAATTTTAAATAATTTTTGATACATCCCACATCACCTAAAATAAATTTTTTAAATCCAAGAAGAATACATTTAATTTCTGAAATTTGTTTAAAATTTGTTGTGTTTATTTGGAGATAATGTATATCCTCATAAAAAAATTTATGACTAGTGATGGGATAAATGGATCATGCCGGTAAGATCTGGAAAAAATTGGTTAGGCTCGAGATGGGGTATCGATTTAAAGGATATATATATATATATATATATAATAATATTAAATTATAACATGCTTCCAATGAAATATTTTTACTTTTTTTGTATGTAATTTAAACAAGTTTCCGTGGGAAGATTTGAATATGCTTAGATGGAAACATTTGAATAAATTTTCAAGGGATGATTTGTTCATTTAATTAAGAAATCTCTCAAGGGAAGCTCTAAACTATATTACATGGGAAATGTTATCATTTTGATTAAAAAATCTTACAATAAAAGTGTTAAACTTCCATGGAAATATTTATCCATTTAATTAAATAATATTATATGATAATATTTAATCTAGATTCCATGGGAAGCTTTATCCTTTTAATTAAATAGGCTTCCAAGTGAAGGTTTAAACATTATTCCAAGAGAATCTTTATCCGTTTAATTAAACAAGCTTCCAAGGAAATATTGTATTTCAAAAGAACTAACCCAAATAACACTCAAAATATCCAGTTAATATGTAACTTAGTAATATCACACTTCAGTTGAAAAACATGTCACATTGGTATCCATTAATATGAAAAAATAAAACTTTAATTTTCATAGCAAGTTTTATGAAAAACCTCTCAATCTTAGATCAAAAAATATTAGCGATACAAAATCAGATTTATGCACCGTCTATTGAATTGGGACCATATGAAAACCCTATTTCTAAATCATGGAAAAACTTAATTGAAATTTTAAAGTTTTCAACTTAAATAATTACACAATTTTTTTGATACCAATTGAAGGAAGTCAAGGCACAATTAACGCATAAAATAATGATCAATTTAAACTATTGGGTTTCGATTCATGTTAAAAAATCTAAATCCAAAAAACTCCTATCCTAAATTTCTAAAAGGATTGTGTGTAATTCAATTTAATCAAAAAAAAAATAAAATTGAAAAAAAGAATAAATGGTACCTTGTTTGATTGATGTCACTAGTTTGATTCACTCACCATTGATATGTCGTGGCTGAAATGCACAAAAATAGGCATACCCTAGATCATTCACATGTTCTCCAAAATTACTGGATCATCGATCTATGTTTCTTGGGTGCTAGATTGATAAATTGAAGAGCATTATGATGTCCCTTCAATCGCCTAAAGAACATTACTCGATCGAGAAATCGAGATAAATCTAATGTCTTTCTTCCTTCAAAATATCTCTCTAAGAACTTGTGAAGAGAGGAGAGGATAAATTCTCTCAATAAATTCATTAAAATGGTGGATATTACTATTCAAGAAGTTAAAATGAACATTTATACTTAGGTTATACATTCCAAAATAACATTTTGGTCTCTGGAAAGTAATAACCTTCATTTTTGACCATTGCACACATGTATACTTAAACAATTATTCATAAATGTCACAAATATTTTATCACTCACTTGTAACACTATAAAATGTTATGTGATAAAATAAAAACCATTAAATGAGACCATTTGCTCACTAAATAATTTAACAAGTCAAGAACATCCTATACTCGTTTGAAAAATTATATTTTATCATATTAAATTTTATGATCAAACAACTTGTGAATACCTTGAGAAATAAATTCCATCATATTTATTATAAACTTGAATAATATAATTGAATTAGTTTTACTTATGATAATTCATACTCAGACGTTCACTAGACCCTGCACATGGGTCCCAATTTTTCCTAAACTCTTCCACTTTAAAATAGGTGGAATATGTGGATACATATAATGTGTGACCCTTTAGGTTCTTATCCTGGTAGCTTTTAGTCCAACCCACAAACCAATAGAAGAGTCTAAAAATCCATTATAGTCCCTAAGATGATTAGGAATTTCATTGATATGAATACCTCATACAAACACGTTCTGTGTAATATAATCTATTTGTATCATGATATCTCATAAACTTGGATCCACACTTGTGTCATCATAATTTTATTTATTTTGATATTTTTGACCTTATTGGATGGAATATCCTTCAAGTATAATAGCCACAGATTTATGAAGGTACTAACACCCTAGACAACATGGGCCCATGAGATATCTCTTTATCCACTTGGAAGTAACAAATTCTTTCTTGATTATTCAACCAATGCCATACCACCAATTATGAACCAAATAAAAGATACCTAACCATGATTTAATTATCATGGTATTTATCTTCAATCAATGTACAAGATAAAATGAAGAACATTGATAATGATCTCAGGTTAGGAGACCAATACACATTTTTGCAGATGAGAACATCCATTGACACCCGAAACATGTGGTGTTCATGTTGGTCGGTATGTCCTCATGATCTCATCTACTCAAGATCACCAAGTGAGAACTTTAAGAGAAGAAGTCACAATACTTTTGATCGCCCAACATCTAATATTTTTACATCATATGTGTACTACTTGTATAAGGTATCTAAACCGTATGACATAATTTATGATTACTATCATGGTATCTCGAGGTTCTCATTATAGCGAGGAACTACTATAACCCTTTAACATGACACATTATATAATGAAATTACCATATAAAAAGTTCATATAGAAATATCAACACTGTTATGGTAAGAATAAAAAATTTACATACAAAACTGTATACATTTAATGGTAAATTTTTTTCTGTTCAAGTTGGGTCTAGGGCAACCACTATTACAAAAATAGGTGGGTTCATTATAGACATCCAATGCACTGGGTAATGTTTCATATCTTATGAGATCTAAATGGTACAAAGGTAGTTTTCCCAATCCTAAGAAGGTACATGAGTAGTTGTCCCTATCATAGGAAGGTACATGGGAAGTTTCCCAAAGCTTAATATGTCCTAAATATCATGATGGGTAGCCTCTACATATAATTTATTATGCCAATATATATTCCTCACTTTTATGATATATTATTATGACTATTATATGATCATATGGCTCATGGATGATGATTCTCTTATCACTCATGTCATATGTTATGCTAAATTTTTATTCCATGGATCATGGTTTATGATCAATGATTTCCTAGGTATGATTTCTTTATCTTATGAGCATGATCTTTTATTATGTTATCATTCCCATATTATTATATAATTTTCATGTATTTTTTCTGACTATTAATATCCATGTTTACCCTAACTTAGTGTTTTATTTCACCCTTATCATGTTTTCATTTCCCATGGTCGTGAAAAAGAGTATAACATATTATATGTTTAGAAGGGTATCACATGATAAGAATTTTATTGGAGATATTAAAGGCTTTAAGTAAAATAAAAAATTATCGGTTTAATGAGAAAGTTTCCCATTTAATGAGAAAAATGGGTTGTGATATGTAAGGTTTTCTACTTTTTCTCTAAAACTATAAACCTAAAAGGTATTGGGTATGTAAGTTACTCAATATTGGTTATTAGTCTTGTAATTATGGATTTTTAAATTGGGTTTATTTAGTTGGTATCAATGAAAATATTTAAAGAGTATGTTTTTAGCTTTAGATCTAAGTATACGAGTCTTGGGTATCTCAAAAATGGATTAATTTTTTTTGATAGTGGTATTTATGATTTCATGATGTATTTTATTAATTTGGTATTGAGGAAAACATTATTGATAAATTTATATTCTAGGAGACTAGTTAGAATAAAATATGTTCCCTTATTTAATAGAAAGATAATATTTAATCACAATAAATGATGATTATATTTTATATGAGTTGAAAACATTTTTACTTAAATGTTTTGAAATAAAATATATGGGTGATAAAATTTATTTCATTGGTATAATGATTCATATAAATAGTTTAATAGTCATTTTGAGATTTTCTCAAGAGACTTGTATCGATAATGTTTCAATGAGACTTCGAATAAAAAATTGTAAATCATATATAACACCCATATTTAAGAATTATAGATTCATTTTGAAATGATTCCATAAAATTATTTTATGCGAAAATATAAAAAACCATTACATATGATTTTTATTGGTATTTTAAGAAATGTTAAGTCTATTAATGGATTGGAATTGTATTTTTTGTTATAATGTTAGAGAAATATCAATGTAATCCATGTATAAATAACTAGAAAGTAATAAATAAATAATGAAGTTAACTTAAGGGGAATATAGGCTTTTGTTCCATGATATGGATGGAAAGCACACTACAAGATGGGGTGAATTGTAGTTTAAAAACAACTATTTTATTTTTCATCTTTGAGTATTATGACCATTCAAAAAATAGATTTTTTAATAAACCCTCAAATTAATATTATTAAAAAATATAAGTATATAAATGATGGTATTTAAATAGTTATAATTAAAATATTACTAATAAACATAATAAAAAAGAATTAAATAACAATAAGTATGAAAGCATTGTAAGTGCATTGGAATTTAACAAAACACAGAATACTGATTTACAAATCATGTGCCACTTATAGGATATTATAAAACTATACTTTAACACAAAGCACAAGAAAAAACTTTATACCTAATCAATGTATTTTTGAATATAAACCATTTGAAAGTCCTACATTATGAAATCTAGGAATCCCTTTACTTTACAACCGTAAGAAGGTACCACGTCTACAAATTGAATGATTGAATTTGTATTCATGATAGGAGCCATTGATCCGCCTGATCTATATTTTAATACATTTAAAAATTATAATCCCCGCTTTGTATTCACACATTGATAACTAACATAATTGGAAACTCAATTAATATAGTAAGAAACACTAATAGGTTTTCTAATGAAACCTCACAGATGAAATATCTTAAAAAAACATCGAGGAAGAAAAAATTACAATGATTATAAGATCTCAAGGAAAGAAGCGGTTTCAAAACATTAGGAAATTACTGTAATATCTTTATCCATTGTGTGTAATTTTATTTTTTTTAATTCCTAGAATCATGGATCTATTTATCATAAAATATTTAGTATCTAGATTTTGTGGCCCTGAGACCCACACTTATCAATCCAATAAAAAAAATGATGTATTTTTTTAATAAAAAGTAACTGAAAAATATACAAATATTTTCATATGATGATCTTTTCTGGTATAGTCTTTAGAGGAAAAGGGCCAATATTACATATTATAAAGGTTTAACCAATACATAAAAATTCAACGATAAAACTTTTCTCGTGTTATCTCCTCATTGAAGCTAAACTCCATGACACCTCTGAATGATCCTTAAAACATTTTATAAAAAAACCAGGTGAGCATAATTTCCTAGTAAGAGTTTTTAAATATATTGTTTTTTTAAAAAACTTCCTTTTGAAAATACCATTTGAAAATAACACTTGAAAATAACTCTTGAAAATACTTTGGAAAATTAATTTTAAAATATAATGTATTTACAAATACATTTAAAAATACTCTGAAAATATGATTTTGAAAATGAATTTGAAAATATTTATTTCTTGAAAACATTATAATACCTTTTAAAATACTTTAATAATTTTAAAACATTATAATACCTTTGAAAATACTTATTTAATTTGAAAATATTATAATACCATTGAAAATACTTACATAATCTAAAAAAATTATAATACATTTGAAATTAGATAAGTAATTTGCAAAAAATATAATACCTTTGAAAATACGTATGTATTTTTAACACATTATAATAAATTTGAAATTAAATACACAATTTGAAAATATTATAACACCTTTGAAAAGACATATGTAATTTTAATATAGTATGATTAATTTTGAAAATACTTATTCTTTTGAAAATGAATTAAAATAATCTAGTGATTTTTCAGAAAATATTAAGTAAACATTGAAAAAAAAACTATGGGGACTCTTCAAACAATGATGGTTTTCTGGGCCTACCCACAGTCTTTAGGGATGGGTTCAATCCCTACTTCCCTTTCATGTTTATAAAGTCCATGTGCTAAATTTTTATAATTTTTTTTTGATCATGGCTTATATATTTAAATATATATAAGTTTTTCACTAGAGTGTTTCACTTTTGAATAAAACATGACAATACATATACACTCTTATATTTATATAAACACAATTATATATGATAATTTTAAAGGAATACCCTATTTATTTTTTTACAACCATATCTCATGACAAATATACATTGAACTCATGTATATATTGTTAATATAAGAATTATTAACATCCATGTATTCAAAACAACATTCACAAACTCATGAAATACATTTAATTGAAAAAGGAAATAAAATTTGAAACTTTATCTATTAAAACTAACCCTTGAATAAGATAATTAAATACCCATTTATTTAATTAAAAATTTTATTTCATTTATAAAACAATTGTGTAAATATTTGAACCCTTAACATAAAATAATAACAATTGTAAATTAATATTCAAATAAAATAATAGGTATATTATTTTTATTTCATAAAATAATAATAAGAACAAAATATATATAAAAAACATAAAATTATAATAAGTAACATGTTTAAATAAAACATTTCATCCTTTTACACACACACAAACACAACATAATTATAAAAACTCTAATACATCGTTAAGAATTATTTCTTTGGTACATAATATGTAAAGGGGTTTAAATTAAATCCATCATGTTGTATATTTTTTGAAAATGAAATTATACTTACATACAAATAGATATAAATATAAAAATACTTTATTTTATAATTAGAACACTGAAAAATGATTGTAATACAAATATAAACTTGGAATATATAAATAGTATATACATATAATTATATATATACTTGAAGAATATAAACTTATAAATTTTTTAAAATAATATTTATATAAATATAATACACCTTTACATAAGTATAAGTATTAAAATACTTGCATAAATTTATGTAAATAGTCATAGAGTTTTAAAATAATACAAATATATATATGTGTGTGTGTGTGTGTTTGAGAAACATAAACTTAAAATTACATAGATATAATATTTAAAAAATAAGTCCCATTACCTGGAGGAAAAGGAAACCAAAATATAGGCAAGTAGATTCTACCTGATGGGTGCCTGAACTAGTGGAAAGGGAGGGATAAAGGAGAGGGTTTCATCTTGGATTCTTCCTATGAGGGAATGAGGTTCTCCCTATGAATGAAAAATATTATATTTATATAGGTTAGTATGGGCTGATCGTCAGCTTCTAGTAAAATATGGGACAATTGTTGAATGGTGTTATAGTAGGCCTATAACTAAGATACCCCAATCAATGTTTAAAAAAACAAGGGATTTTATTTTCAAATAGAAAAAATGCAATTTCAATAAGTATATATTCAAATGAATTTATGTGTGTAGCTTGGCTATGCTTCTTTGAGAAGTAAGGAATAACACTATTGGATTGTGTTTCTATAGGTTGGGGACCTAGGAAAGAGTTTAATGGTCAGGTGTTGATGAAAGGGAAGTGTAGAACATTGTATATAGGTTATTTCCCTATGGTTTTCTTTTACTAGAAAAAGATGGATGAGATAGATTGAATGGGAAGAAAAATAGAGACAATGCTATCTAGGCATGCTTGAGAAGCTGTAAGAATAGCGCATAGACTTAGTTGGATTGTGAACAGTGATGGAAGGAAGCATGGGGAGGAAGGAGATGACTCTGGGAATCAGAAAATGATGGTGAGTTGATCCAACAATCATCATATAACTAAAGTTTTAAATAGTGAACAATGTACATAAAATAGCATCCCATATTATAACATATGGCAGTAATTAGATTCCATATAAACCAATCCTTGAGTTAATCCAACCAGAAGGTATAACAGGTTTAGCCTATACATGGTGTAGGATAAGGCCTAACCATATAGGACTTGGGCCACATACCTATGTGATTTATCTGCACAACCTTTTCTCCCTACCTTTGAGCCATACGGCTAGGGCTGGTTTCCACTTGTGGTTGATCATGATTTACATTCTCTCACTATGTGGTTGAGCTAGCCAGGCCTCCTGGCTTGGGGGGACAAATTTTTTATAAAAATAAATTATAAAATATAACTTAATAATTAAAAATTAACTTGGTAAAAATTATATTCTTTTAATTATTTGATTTTATGAAATTTAAATTACAACTTATATTATTTTTAAAACCCAGTCCTATGATAAATTTCAAAACTAAATTGACCACTTAGTTGATAGTTTTAACATTTTCTTTTATAAAAGTACACCAATTAAATATTAACATAATTACATAATATTATACTTACTAATAATTAATTAATAAAATAATTGGATATTGTAAAAGTTTGAAACAAGAATAACAAATAATGATTAATACATTTATTAATTGTAATATTAACATCTTATAATTTAAATATTTACACAGAATTTAAATACAAAATAGTATATTCAATTAAATAATAAAACATAATGTAAAATAAAATAATCATATATTTTAACTTACTATAAGAAGATACATATATTTAGTGAATATAATTTCATCTGAAAGAAAAATACTATTTATTTAATTATTGGATTTTAAGGATTTTAATTTCTTAAGATTAAAACTGATATTTAATAAAGGAAATAACATAATATCAAGACGATTAAAACATTTATTAGTTTTTTTTAAATTATAAAAAATATAAAAGAATAAATATACTAATACACACATATATTCCTTAATATAATAAACATAAAATTTAATCTAATTTGAAAAAAACAAATTTGATTAAAGAAAACATTTTATTTTAGGGTAAATTATACTTTAGTTTGTTTTAATTGTATAACAAATCATTTTATAAACATTTATTAAAATTATTAAATTCCTTGGGTGTTACATTATACCCCCCTAAATAGAATTTTTTTCTTGAAATTTGGTTTTCACACTTAAGGAGAGTTATGAAATTCAATTTCAAAATTTGGAAACTAGAATTACAAGAATTCTATATTCTTAAAGGTAATAAAATTATCTAGATGTTCAAAAGTAGATTTCATATTCTTATATTTTTCCTCAATATAAAATTTATAAAATAGAGGTCTTACTAAAATAATATACTTATAAACACAACCTATTTTTAACCAAACATCCTAATCTCTAAAGTTATCTAAACCATTCTTTTGATACCAACTACATGGCCCTGAGACCCACACTTCCAGATCTGTTACAAAAATGTTTATATTTTTTTATAAAAATTAATTAAAAAATAAAAAGTCATTTACATACGGGGATATTTAATAGTCTAGGATTTAGAGGAAAAGGACCACTATTACATATTATAAAATTTAACTAATAAATAAAAATGTAGCGACACAAATTTTCTTTCCCTAACTACTTAATAAAGCTAAACTCAATGAAATCTCGAAATGATCCCAAAATCATTTTATAAAAACACAGGGTGAGCATAATTTCTCAGTAAGATTTTTTTTAAAAAATTTGGTAATTTTATTTTGAAAATACCTTTTGAAAATACATCTTAAAAATGCCACATGAAAATAATTTTTAAAATGCTTTTGAAAATATAATATATTTATAAATAATTTTAAAAATATTTTGAAAACATTGATTTTAAAATTCTTTTGAAAATACTTATGCCTTGAAAATATTATAATTATTTTGAAAATATATACATAATTTGAATTTTTTTTATAACTTTTAAAAAATTTACATAATTTCAAAACATTATAATAACTATGAAAATACTTAAATAATTTGAAAAAATTTTAATACCTTTGAAATTACATTATTAATTTTAAAACATTACAATACCTTTTAAAATACTTACGTAATATGAAATCATTATAATAACTTGAAAATTACTTACATAATTTGAAAATATTATAATACCTTTTAAAATACATATGTAATTTGAAAACGTTACGATACATTTTGAAAATAATTATGTTTTTCAAAGTGATTTAAAATAATCTAGTAATTTTTCATAATATGTTAATAAATATTTGGAAAACAAAACCATAGAGCCACTTCTAACATTGAAGGCTATCTATGACTACCCATTTTCCTTATGGATGGGTTCACTCCCCAATTCCATTTTATGTTTACAAATTCCAAGTGCCAAATTTTTATAAAAATATTTTAAGCTTTACTTACATATATTTATACATTATCCCCTAGAGTTTTTCACTTTAGAAAAAAATAAAAATATATATTCTAACATATATTTATATAAACACATTTTTATATTAACTTTTCATTGTAATTATCTTATTTAATTTGGTACAACAATATATCCTAACAAATAACCTTTAAACAAATGCATGGGATGTTAAATAAGGAATGATTGACATCCATGTATTCAAAACTTCTTTTATAAATCCAAGAAATAAATTTTATTGTAAAAGGACATAAAATATTAAAATATATGTTTTAAAAATCATCCTTGAATAATATTATTAGATACCCATTTACTTAATTCAAAATTTATTTTTATACAAAAAAAAATGGTGTAAATGTATGAAACCTTCCCATAAAATTTTAAATTTCTATTCACATAAAATAATAGATATATAGTTTTCCTTCTTAAAATAATCATAAGCAAAAACAATTGCATAAAAAACATAAAATTATAAAATGTATCATGTTTAAATAAAACATTTCATCCTTGCATATATATATATATATAGACACACACACACACACAAATATATCATAATTATAAAAACTATTATATAACTTTAGGAATAATTTCTATGTTACATAAAATGTAAAGGGTTTTAAATGAAATTCCTTATGTTGTATAACTTATGAAACTGTAATTTTATATACATATAATAGATATAAATTTAAAAATACTTTCATTAATAATTATAACCATTAAAATTGATAATAAAACATATATAAAATTGAAATCGTAAATAGTATATACATATATTCATACATATACATGAAGAATATAAACTTGTAAATTATTCAAAATTATATATACATAAATATAATACACCCTTATAGAAGTATAAGTATGAAAATAATTTCATAACTTGATGTAAATAATCATAAAGTTTTAAAATAATACATATATATATGTTTGAGAAATATAAAATATAAAATTGAAATTACAAATATATATATATATATAATAGTTTAAAAAAGTTGTCCCCTTACTTATTGGAAAATGAAATTAAAATAGAGGCATGGGACTTCTTCTTAATGGGTGATCGAACCAGTGGAGATGGAGTGATAGAGGATAGGGTTTTGACTTGGATTATTCCAATGTTGGAATGGGGTTCTCCCTATGAAAGAAAAAGATTATATTTATACAGGTTCATATGAGATTGAGATTTAGATTCTATGAGTATTTGAGATAATTATAGAATGGTATTATAGTATACCCACACCTAAGAGACCACAATCAAGGGTTACAAAAAGAAATTTTATTCTAAAATCAAACATTTCAATTTCAATAAGAATTTATGAAAATGAATTTATTTATAAAACTCTGATTTGCTTCTTTGAGAAGAAATTAACAATGTTGGTGGATTTAGCTTCAATAGGTTGAGTAACTATGAAATAGTCTGAGGGTCAGGTCTTGGTGAATGGTCTATGTATCAAACTGTATATAGGTTATTTTTTCTAAGGCTTGATTGCACTAGAAGGAGGAGGAAGAGACAAATCAAAAGAGATGATGGAGATGACGATTTACTAGCATGCTTAAGAAGTTATATGAACAATGAAGGGTGTAAAGACATAGAAATTTCATGTAAATTTTTTTCATACATTCTTTGGAATATTATGAGTCCGTAGTTTCTGACAGCACCTGATTTTGATGCCCGGTTTTCCCAGAATCAATTTATAATGTTTTTTTCGGGCACGTTAAGTTAACGTACTTATGGGTTATTCTATCTTATGAACCGGTGCATAGAATTGAAATCTGAGGGCACCGATGAACTCGCATCACCGATATTCTCTTAAAGGGAACTTTACCGTAGTTGTGTTTGGTCGGGAGTAGTTTTAATTTGGGGGTTCGTAACAAATTAAAATAAAATTGTGGTGTTACATTAAGTGTACACAATTTTATTCAATTTATTTAGTGGTGGTATAAAAGGGAAAGTTAGATGTGGTACCCACACCCACATAACCTCCCATGTGAGGATAATGTGTGGTGGGGCCCACACGAGATCCTAACCCCTCAACTCCCCCTTAAACTCCGATGAAACCCCCTTATTTACACTATAAACTCCCCACCTCCTCTCTTTGAATTTTAAACTTTTCACCTCCCTTCTCTCTAAATTATGCCAACCCATCTAATTAATATCTTTATTAATTAATTGGCACCACTTATTTGAATCAATTTGAATTTCATGGAAATTATATTAAAATTGGGGAGCCTTATTATAATATTTTCTTTGGAAAATATTTCAGGGGGGAAAACTCTGGAGAATTAGAAGAAAGGTGTTCCTCTCTTGACGAAGAACACCATTCTAGAATGAAGAACATCCCCAACGAAGAATGCGAAAAACTTCTTCCAATGACGGTTCCTCCTCGGACGCACCCTGATGTCAAGGAATCTACGTCGTCTTTGAATTCTCTTCCTGCGTCACAACAACGACTCTTCCTCCAATGTTGATGGGATGACACCGTTCTCTGTGATGCCATCTTCCGCGACGCCCGATTACCACGATGCTCGTCTTCCACGGCTCGTCGATGTGCGACGTCAATTACGAGGTAGGGGGTTTCTATAATTTAATTGAATAAATTATACCTTCATTCTTGTTGAATTCAAGTGATCGTCTATGGCCATTTGTTATCGTCTAACGCGGAGCGCGCTGGCCGAATGAACACGACCTGACGACCCTCCGCTGTTTCTTGTTTTTATTCATGATGGAGTCGGTGTTGGAAAAGGTGGCGACAACTAGAGTTGGCGATGATCGGGGATGGAGACGACCGAAGGCGGCGGCGACAATGGAAGCTGTGCACCGGCCCGAAGAGGACAGGGGAATCGGGTGCCCCGTGGAAGGGAGACAGAGGCCCGCAACCGAGGGCCGCTCGGCCGAAGAAGAACCTGTAACACCCGAGACTTTTATGTGAAATATTTTGTTTTTATGTTATATAAATCATCAAAGTAATCTTTCACTACACACAACACTATCTTGGATTTCTTTACATGCAACCGCGGCCTTCCTCGATAGCTTGCGTCGTACGCAATACCGAGTTTTACTAAACAATGATATGCAATTAAAATATTATTAAAACTAGCCGTTATGAATAGTAATAACCACTTTTTGAAATTTTATAAATTTTATTTTTCAAAATGGACTTCATTTTTGGATTCGGAATATCGAAATTATCCTAGGGTGAAATTTTGGTATTTTTCTGAAAACATTCAATTTTTGATGAATAGTGACACCACTAAGTGGTAGTTAAAAAAACTAAATTTTTCATAAAACATAATTTTACCGCTTCTGTGAGTGGAATTTCAAAAATCCGAGAGACACGGTTGATGTCAGTAAGTAAAATGTGGTTCAATGAGATGAAAATAATTTTTTGGTGAATAGTAACTTTTTACTTTTTTTTACCACGGTTAAAAGTAAATAGGTTAATGAAGGGTAAAAATGATATTATTATTACCCTAAAACAAGTCCTAATTCTATTGGAAAAGTGTAATTCGACCAAAAACAACCTTAGGAATAAAATATGACCATTTAGTCCCACTTGGATTAGATTCGGACATTTATTATTAATTTATTTAAAGAAGGGTTAAAATAGTAAAAATCAAAGTTTAATAAGTAAATAATTTTTAATATGGGGTTATACATAAGATAAATTCAACTATAAATATTCATTAGAAATATAAAAATATTTCCTACATAATGGTATTTTATTTGTAATTTTTAGACATTAAATAATATAATTTATTTATGACACAACGATGATGCAGTAATTATCTTATTAATGAAATATTGACATAATTGATGTTTTAAATACCCAAATAAATGTAATTTGAGACTTTTTATGAATTAAACTAATTTTATCGGTTAATATGTCATATTAGTAGTGATTTAATTAACATTGTTTGAACTAATAATTCGTTTATGATTTTCACAAAAATCAATTACTAAATAGTGTCAAAATTGAAATAAAATAGTTTTTAAAACAAATATTATATTATTAATTGTTATTTTATTCCTAAAAATATAAGGTTCGGCAAAATGACTTAGATAATGTTATATATATTAATAATAAACAACTTGGGGTTCGTTTGGCTTGATATAGTAAGTTTATTAACTTTATAGTGTAAGAAAACAAGAAGACACTTAAAGTTAAATCTAAATGATAAGGTTAAAATTGATACCTAAACATGTCTAAATTCTATTGGATGAGAGGATTTCGACCCTTAACCACCTTATCTTTGAAATATATCAATTTGGAGCTATTAAAAACCGAATTTGACTTTATAAAAAAAATAATATTTTTAGTTATTCCAAAGGTGCCCCTCTCCTCCCTTATAAAAGGGCACCTCCTACCCCTCTTCCTCACACCACTTTGAGCCTTCAAGCTCGGCCAACCCCTGGAAATTTCTCCTCTCCACTTCCCAAGAAACATCCTAGAGGTTCTGGTCTTCTTGAAAGACCTATTTTAGTTCCCTAAAAGGAGGTCTCAAAGAAGCACTTCAAAGAAGAGGTAATGTCTGTTACTGATTCTTTCATCTTTATTTCTTCTTCCACTTCTTCTTATTTAGTTTTTTCATTATGAAGTAAATACTTCAGTATCACTAATATACTGATATTTTATTATAAGTATGAAACAACCATATTTCACCATCTATCCGTCCTACGGAAAAAGAAATCACCGCACGTGCGTACGTACGGAATACCGTCTCCACGTCGTGGTGTAATCTATTTTCCACCACCACCTTACTTGGATGAGTATAATGGTGTAAATAATGACTATATATGACTATTATAAAGTGATATTAATTCTGAAATATTATACATACACTGCAATACAATTCCACGATCATAGGAACGATATCATCACTCGTGCGTACGTACGGAATACCGTCTCCATGATGTGATGCGACTCATTGTACATGATCTTCATTGCATAATGATTAAATAAATGAATTGAATGAATAAATATGATATATATTACACTAATACCATTCTGGAAATGAGGTATCTATAACCTAAAGAGAAGAATAAGAATTTATTCGACAAAACATGCATAAGAACAAAAAAGTAATAAACACCCGAATAACAAGTAGTAATGAAATATTACTAATAAGAAGCAAAGAATATGACCATATATGATATAATAACAATAAGTATGATTCTGGAATAATTCAATAACATTATTTAAATCATTATACAGGAGGTTCGGACACTTACGAAGCAAATCAGACCTAAGGTAAGGGAAATATCACAATCTCATTTTTATCCGAGATTGTTTATACTTTGAAATTTACTAGGGTGTATTTTATAATCCACATACATGTTTCCTAAATATGTAATATTATTCCCATCCACCTAAAATTGTTTAAATCCAATTTTACCCTTCGGTGAGTTTTTAGTAAAAGATGTGAAAGGAATCTTTTGTCGTTTTTCATACGAGGTACTTTTTGACTTTTCCGACAAAAGTACGAGAAGAATGTTTTTTTAACTTATACGGTATGAATGGATTTTTAAAACATTATTTCCATGAAGCTTCCTTTACAAGTTTTCAAGTCTATTTTTAATCAACTTCTTTTAGTTTAGAATTGTATGACATGTTAAGAAAGGAAAAATGTTTTTTTAGAAAGGATATTTTCATCAAGAATGGAGTTCAAGTGTTTTATCAAAATTATTTTCCATCTATGATAATAAAGGGTTCTGTTTTTATCCCTATAATTAAATTGATTTGATTATGTTGTTATGGAAATATTTTTATGAATTACTTTATCTTATATGAATTTTTTTATGATGTCACGATGTTTAAGATTCCCATTTTTATTACATGGGTTATGCTATGATGTATGGTTTATGATTTTGTGGCACACATAAGAATGGTATCATTATGAGATGGGTGGGACCTATATCTCCCTCCAATGCATTGGGTAGAGATTTTATATCTCATGAGATAGACATGGACGGAACGGTAGGTTATACCGGTTCAGTGAAATAGGACTGAAACGGGGAGTGAACTTGGTTCAAAAATGGACTTTGTCCACTAACATAGTCTTGGAAATGAGTCTTGACTAATAAGAAATGATTTTCTATGATTATGTGTCTATGCCACAAAGTTACATGTTTTAAGTTATGATTATTGGGATTACATTTCACTACTATGATTTATCCCATGTTATGAAATTATGCTCTCTTTTGCAGGTTACGATTTCCAAAAGTTATGTTCTTATGAATATGATGTGATTTATATTTCTTTTGTTTACTCTTACTAAGCATTTGACCTCACCCTTTTGTATGTTTTATTTCCCCAGGTTAGGAAGAAGGTTATTAAGTAGAATATGCCAAAAAGGGACTCTAGATATGATGAAATAAATGGGAGGCAAAGTAGATGCTTTATGATCCAGTAGTTTATGCTTTCCAGTTTCTAAAGACACTATACCTATACAGTCCTTTCATGGTTTTGTTATATGTTGTAAAAATCATGCTTCAATTTTGAAGTAATAATAATGTATGTAAATTATGGGTCGTTATAGTTGGTATCAGAGGAAAGGTATAGTCAACCTTTGGAAACTAGGATGTGAAAGCCTTAGTAAGAACCCTAAGGACAAGTCTAAGCATAGAACACCATCTTAGTGTTTTATAAATGGCCTTGAATAACCTAGGATAAGACCTTAAGTGTGAAATTTTATTCTTGATTATGTGGTTTTCCTATTATAATTAGTGTTTCTCACACTATTCTTCTTGGTTTTAGTCAATGGCTGGAACCTGAAGGAATCGTGTTAATGCGGAATGCGACGGGCAATGCAATGATTGTCCCCCTGAGCTACCAAAAGTTATGGGAGTTGGAATGAAAAATCTTGTAGCCATGCTCACCCAACTTTCTCAAGCTATGAATCATGCAGGACTTCCAAACGAGAAAAGGAAGGAGCAACATTCTGTTGAATCCTTCATGAGACAACGTCCACCTTCATTCAGCCGGCCTACTGATCCATTAGTTTCTGAATAATGGATTAGTACTACTGAAAAGATATTTTCAGTTCTTCAATGTTCTGAGCATGATAAAGTCATCTTAGTAGTGTATCGTTTGGAAGGTGATGCAAATCAATGGTGGAATCTTATTAAGAATACGAGGCAAATGGATGAAATTTAGTCCATGTAATGGGAGGAGTTCAAGAACTTATTTTTCAATAAGTACTTCCCTCGTATTCTCCGAACAAAGATGGAGAAAGAGTTTCTTGAACTTAAGCAAAAGGATGATGAATCTGTTGTTACCTATGAAGAAAATTTTACAAGACTTTCAAGGTACGCTTCAAGTATTATTATCCAACCTAAGAGTAAGATCGATCGATTCTTTAGTGGCTTAAAACCAAGTCTTCTAAGGGCCTTAGCCATAAGGGACTTCAATAGCTACGAGGAAATCGTTCGATGTGCTCTCAATGTTGAGATGGAGATTGGAGTAACCCATCAGTCATATGGGTTTGATAAGAAGAGGAAAATGGAATTAAAAGAAAAATCTAAAGAGCACACTTAAAAGAAGATGAGCTTTCCCTAATTCTCAATGTGTGGGAAGAAACATGGAGGGAGTTGTCTTAAAGGGACAAGTAAATGTTTCAAATGTGGAAAGGAAGGTCATCGGGCATTTGAATGCCGCAATGATGGGAAGAAGATGTCTAATGATGCAAACAAAGGAAGGGATACACAGAATGAACCTACTACACTTCAATGATTCAAGTTCAAGGAGATGGGGCATTATGCTAATAAATGCCCTAATCCAAGGGTTAATGATGATGGTCGATGTCGATAAACTCATAAGGCTAAAGACAATGGAAAGTCACATGCAATTTCTATCAGCGATGTGGAGTACGATAACGATGTGGTGAAAGGTACACTTACCATCCACTCCAAAGTAGCAAATGTTTTATTTGATTCTGGATCCACCCACTCTTTTATTTTTGAAGAATATTATAAGGGTATCACCGTATTACCTCAACAATTAGATGTTGAGTTAGCTGTGACAACACCTAATGGCACAACAGTCGCATCAAAAGTTTATAATTCTTCTCCGATCGAGGTTTGTGGGAAAGTGCTTCCTGCAAATCTTGTGATCCTTCCTATAGTGGAATTTGATGTGATTCTTGGAATGGATTGGATTTCTTTATATGGAGCTCATATCAATTGCAAAAGAAGGGAAGTCACATTTCATATTCCAAATCAATCTATGATCGTCTATCAATGCAAGAATGAACATAACCTTCCAGTGGAAATTCCTTCTACCTTATGGGTCTTGATTCCACTAAATGAAGGTTATTTATCTCAAATGGTTGTTGAAAACTCACGATTAAGAATATGCCCATTGTACCGTAGTTTGATTATGTCTTTCCGGAGGAATTACTGGGTCTTCCACCAAATCATGAAGTTGAGTTTTCAATAGAACTCGTACTGGGTGCTTTGCCTATTTCAAAGACACCTTATAGAATAGCCCCAATTGATTTGCAGGAATTGAAGAAGCAACTCCAAGAGAATCTTGATAAGGGGTTCATACGCCCTAGTGCGTCACCTTGGGAAGCACCTGTTCTGTTTGTTAAGAAGAAAGATGGATCAATGAGACTCTGCATTGATTATCGAGAACTTAACAAGATCACTATCAAGAAAAAATATCCTCTCCCGCGCATTGATGACTTATTTGACCAATTACGCGGAGCTCAATACTTTTCCAAGATTGATCTTCGTTCAGGGTATCATCAATTAAGGGTCAAAAGAGAGGATATACCAAAGACGGATTTCCGTACAAGGTATGGACACTATGAATTTATAGTGATGCCGTTTGGTCTTACTAATGCCCCTTCTATCTTCATGGATCTGATGAATAGAGTCTTTAGAGACTATCTTGATCAGTTTGTGATAGTCTTTATAGACGATATTCTTTTCTATTAAAAGATCAAGGAAGAACATGAAGATCACTTGAGAATTATATTGAATACCCTAAGAAAGGAGAAGCTTCATGCCAAATTTATGAAGTGTAAATTTTGGCTTCAAAAAGATGCATTTTTGGGTCACATAATCTCAAAAGAGGGGATATCTATGGATCCAGCAAAAACAGAGGTTATTGAAAGATGGTCGAGACCAACAACAGTAATTGAGATCTGAAGTTTTCTTGGTTTGGCGAGATATTATCGACATTTTGTGAAAGATTTTTCACAATTATCTAATCCACTCACCAAGTTGACTCGGAAAGGAGTTAAGTTTGTTTGGACGGAATAATGTGAAGAGAATTTCAAGGAGTTGAAAAAAAGGTTATCCAGTGCACCTGTGCTCACACTACCTTGCAGTGGAGAAAGTTTTGTGATCTACAGTGATGCATTCAAGAAGGTATTGGGGTGTGTTCTTATGCAAAATGACATGGTGATAGCTTATGCCTCACGGAAGTTGAAAATCCATGAGAAAAATTACCCAACACATGATTTGGAGTTAGCTTTGGTAATATTTGCATTAAAGATTTGGAGGCATTACCTTTATGTTGAAAGGTGTCATATTTATACTGATCATAAAAGTTTAAAGTATATTTTCACACAAAAGGAGATGAATATGCGCCAAATAATATGGTTGGAGCTGATTAAGGATTATGACTGCTCAATTCATTACCACCCTGGGAAAGCAAACAAGGTGGCAGATGCATTAAGTCGACAAGACCGTGCCAGTTTATCTGTGATGAGGATCACAAAAGATCCAATATTTATGGATTTACAAAGGATGGATCTTGGAATTATAATGGAAGGGGAAAACTATTATCTTTCTCAAATGAATGTTCAACCATCTATACATGTGAAGATTAAAGAGGCATAGAAAGAAGATGTTGAGTTACAAAAGAAGGTGAGAAATGTTCCTGAATTCAAACTTGATTGTGATGAGATAATAAAGTTCAGGAATCGGGTTTGTGTTCCTCCCACCCCGGAATTTAAGAAGGAGATGCTGGATGAGCCTCATAGTTTTTATTATCTATTCATCCTGGAAGCATGAAGATGTATAGGGACCTGAAAGAGTACTTCTGGTGGGATGGCATGAAAAGAGATGTTCCTGAATATGTCTCTCGATGCTTGGTTTGTTAGAAAGTTAAAGCTGAGAGACAGAAGTCTAAGGGGATGTTACAACCATTACCCATACCCAAATGGAAATGGGAAAACATCACTATGGACTTTGTCACATGACTTCCTAAAACATCCAAAGGCAATAATGCTATCTGGGTCATAGTTGATCATCTTACCATGTCTACACACTTCATTTCTATTAGAGAGGATTTCTCTCTGGATCATCTTGCCAAGATATATGTAAAGGAAGTGGTAAGATTGCATGGAGTACCACTTTATATTATATCTGATCGGGATCTGAGATTTACCTCAATGTTCTGGCGAAGTCTTCAGTATACTCTGGATACAGAGTTGAGATTCAGCACTGCTTATCATCCTCAGACAGACGGTCAGTCTGAGAGAACAATTCAAACTCTAGAAGATATGTTGAGGGCTTGCTCTATGGATTTCAAAGGTGGTTGGGATCAACACCTACCTTTGGTGGAATTTTCTTATAATAATAGCCTTCACTCCAGTATTTAGATGGCTCCTTATGATGCTCTCTATGGAAAGAAATGCAGGACTCCAACTTGATGGGATGAAGTTGGGGAAAGAAAGCTATTAGGACCTGATCTCGTTGATGAAATGGAAGAAAAGGTCAGATCTATTCAACAACACATAAGAGCAGCTCAGAGTCGACAGAAAATTTATGCCGACAACCGAAGAAAAGACCTAGAGTTTGAAGTGGGTGATAAAGTGTTCTTACGGATATCTCCCTGGAAGAGAGTCATGAGATTTGGAAAGAAGGGGAAGTTGAGCCCTAGATATATCGGTCCTTTCGAAATACTGGATCGTGTTGGGAAGGTAGCTTACCGATTGGCGCTTCCACCGAATCTCTCTCAAGTTCACGATGTGTTCCATGTATCTCTCCTGAGAAAGTACATACCTGATCCTTCACATTTACTTAGCTCAGAAGTTGTACCACTAGAGCAAGATCTTTCTTATGAAGAACAGCCGAGAGAGATTCTAGATCGTAGCGAAAAAGTACAACGAAGCAAGACCACTCGATTGGTGAAAGTTTTATGGAGGAACCACCAATTAGAAGAAGCTACATGGGAGCTTGAGGATATGATGAGGGAGAGGTATCCTCATCTGTTTGTTACAAAGTGACGAATTTCGAGGGCGAAATTAATTTTAAGGGGGGTAGAATGTAACACCTGAGACTTTTATGTGAAATATTTTGTTTTTATGTTATATTAATCATCAAAGGAATATTTCACTACACACAACACTATCTTGGCTTGCTTTACACGCAACCGCGACCTTCCTCGATAGCTTGTGTCGTACGCAATATCGAGTTTCACTAAACAATGATATGCTATTAAAATATTATTAAAACTAGCCGTTATGAATAGTAATAACCACTTTTTGAAATTTTATAAATTTTATTTTTCAAAATGGACTTCATTTTTGGATTCGGAATATCGAAATTATCCTAGGGTGAAATTTTGGTATTTTTCTGAAAACTTTCAATTTTTGATGAATAGTGAAACCACTAAGTGGTAGTTAAAAAAACTAAATTTTTCAAAAAACTTAATTTTACCGCTTCTGCGAGTGGCATTTTGAAAATCCAAGAGACACGGTTGATGTCAGTAAGTAAAATGTGGTTCAATGAGATGAAAATAATTTTTTGGTGAATAGTAACTTTTTACTTTTTTTTACCACGGTTAAAAGTAAATAGGGTAATTAAGGGTAAAAATGATATTATTATTACCCTAACACATGTGATAATTCTACTGGAAAAGTGTAATTCGACCAAAAACAACATTAGGAATAAAATATGACCATTTAGGCCCACTTGGATTAGATTAGGACATTTATTATTAATTTATTTAAAGAAGGGTTAAAATAGTTAAAATCAATATTTAATAAGAAATTTTTTTTTAATATGGGGTTATACATAAGATAAATTCGACTATAAATATTCATTAGAAAGCTAAAAATATTTCCTACATAATGGTATTTTAGTTGTAATTTTTATACATTAAATGATTTAATTTATTTATGACACAATGATGATGCATTAATTATCTTATTAATGAAATATTGACATAATTGATGTTATAAATACCCAAATAAATGAAATTTGAGACTTTTTATGAATTACAATAATTTTATAGGTTAATATGACATGTTAGAATTGATTTAATTAACTTGGTTCGAACTAATCATTCTGTTATGATTTTCACAAAAATCAATTACTAAATAGTGTCAAAAGTGACATAAAATAGTTTTTAAAACAAATATTATATTATTAATTGTTATTTTATTCCTAAAAATCTAAGGTTTGGCCAAATGACATAGATAAGGTTATATATATTAATAATAAACAACTTGGGGTTTTTTTGGCTTGATACAGTATGTTTATTAACCTTATAGTGTAAGAAGACAAGAAGAAACTTAAAGTTAAATATAAATGATAAGGTTAAAATTGATACATAAACTTGTCTAAATTCTATTGGATGAAAGGATTTCGACCCCTACCCACCTTATCTTCAAAATATATCAATTTGGAGCTATTAAAAACCTAATTTGACATTATAATAAAATAATATTTTTAGTTATTCCAAAGGAGCCCCTCCCCTCCCTTATAAAAGGGCACCTCCTCCCCCTCTTCCTCAAACCACTTTGAGCCTTCAAGCTCGGCCAACACCTACCAATTTCTCCTCTACACTTACCTAGAAACATCCTAGAGGTTCTGGTATTCTTCAAAGAACTATTTTAGTGCCCTAAAAGGAGGTCTCAAAGAATCACTTCAAAGAAGAGGTAATGTCCGTTACCGATTCTTTCATCTTTATTTCTTCTTCCACTTCTTCTTATTTAGTTTTTTCATTATGAAGTAATAAATTCAGTATCACTCATATACTGATATGTTATTATAAGTATGAAACAACCCTATTTCACCATCTATCCATCCTTCGGAAAAATAAATCACCGCGCGTGCGTACGTATGGAATACCGTCTCCACGCCGTGGTGTAATCTATTTTCCACCACCACCTTACTTGGATTAGTATAATGGTGTAAATAATGACTATATATGACTATTATAAATTGATATTAATTATTAAATAGTATACATACACTCCAATACAATTCCACGATAATAGGAACGATATCATCACTCGTGCGTACGTACGGAATACCGTCTCCACGATGTGATGCGACTCGTTCTACAAGATCTTCATTGCAGAATGATTATATAAATTAATTGAATGAATGAATATGATATATACTACACTAATACCATTATGGAAATGAGGTATCTATAACCTAAAGAGAAGAATAAGAATTTATTCGACAAAATACGCATAAGAACAAAAAAGTAATAAACACCCGAATAACAAGTAGTAATGAAATATTACTAATAAGAAGCTAAGAATATGACCATATATGATATCATAACAATAAGTATGATTCTGGAATAATTCAATTACATTATTTAAATCATTATACAGGAGGTTCAGACACTTACGAAGTAAATCATACCTAAGGTAAGAGAAATATCACAATCTCTTTTTTATCCAAGATTGTTTATACTTTGAAATTTACTGGGGTGTATTTTATCATCCACATCCATGTTTACTCAATATGTAGTATTATTTACATCCACCTACAATTTTTTAAATCCAATTTTACCCTTCAGTGAGTTTTTAGTAAAAGATGTGAAAGGAATCTTTTGTCATTTTTCGTACGAGGTACTTTTGGACTTTTCCGACAAAAGTACGAGAAGAATGTTTTTTTAACTTATACGAAATGAATGGATTTTTAAAACATTATTTCCAAGAAGCTTCCTTTACAAGTTTTCAACTCTATTTTTAATCAACTTCTTTTATTTTAGAATTGTATGACATGTTAAGAAAGGAAAAGTGTTTTTTTAGAAAGGATATTTTCCTCAAGAATGGAGTTCAAGTGTTTTATCAAAATTATTTTCCATCTATGATAATAAAGGGTTCTGTTTTTATCTCTATTATTACATTGATTTGATTATGTTGTGATGGAAATATTTTTATGAATTACTTTATCTTATATAAATTGTTTTATGATGTCACGATGTTTAAGATTCCCATTTTTATTACATGGGTTATGCTATGATGTATGGTTTATGATTTTGTGGCACACATAAGAATGGTATCATTATGAGATGGGTGGGACCTATATCTCCCTCAAATGCATTAGGTAAAGATTTTATATCTCATGAGATAGACATGGCTGGAACGGTAGGTTATACAGTTTTAGTGAAACAGGACTGAAACGGGGAGTGAACTCTGTTCAGAAATGGACTTTTTCCACTAAGATAGTCTTGGCAATGAGTCTTGACTAATAAGAAATGGACTTTGAGCTCACCCTTTTGTATGTTTTATTTCCCCAGGTCAGGAAGAAGGTTATTAAGTAGAATATGCAAAAAAGGGACTCTATATATGATGAAATAAATGGGAGGCAAAGTAGATGCTTTATGATCCAGTTGTTTATGCTTTTAAGTTTCTAAAGACACTATACCTATATGGTCCTTTCATGGTTTTGTTATATGTTTTAATAAGTGTGCTTCAATTTTGAATTAATAAAAATGTATGTAAAGTATGGGTCATTATAGAACCGGCTAGCTAAATTCGGCCGGGCTAGGAGAACCGCGACGCCTGTCGGTGCCGCTCTGTGGAGAATCGCGGCCCGCTTCCTCGGGCTGCTTCGGTGGGCGAACCGGCCAGCTGGTGGCTGACCGGTTGGATGAATTCCATGACACCCGAAGGTTCCACATGGGAGAACAGTGGCCCGCCTATGAGGGATGCTCGTATCGGGGAAGACCGGCTGAGTTAGGCCGGCCGGACAGGAGGGGCAGCGCCGCTCGGCGCTGCCATTTCGAAAAACCTAGGGCTGCGCCCCCCGATCTGCTTGTCCGGCTGGCCGAGACGTGGCCAGCCACGAGCTGGGCCGACCCCTTAGCCGGGTCGTACCCACCGAGCTAGGATGAGCCGACCCACCAGCCCACCAGGCTTGACGGGCCGGGCCCGTTTCGCTTAATTGCGAATAACTTCTTGACTGTGCGTCCGATCGACGCGTCGTCTACAGCATTGGGACCCTTACGAGGAGCCAGTCCTTTTTCGATACTCTAAGTGAGTTTTGGACAACTTTGGAAAATGGTAGGGTTTGGAATGAGCATAATTCCAACCGGGCCCCTAGAACAAAAAAGACAATAACTCTTAGACCGTGAGTCCGATTGACGCGCCGTCTGTTGCATTGGGTTTTTATTGATGAGACGGAACTTCGGGATACAGCAACTCTAGGCTTCGTGATATTTGATGTATCGACCCCTTTGTTCGAGGAGCAGACCCTCCCAGAATCGTGTGTGCTGTGTGCGGGAACCCTAGAGCTGGCTGCGACTACATCGACTACTGTACTGGAATCCTCCGTGGGTTCGACAACGATGACTACGGTACTAGAATCTTCTGTGGGTTCAACAACGACGGATACCATACTGGAATCCTCCGTGGGTTCGACGACGATGACTACTGTTCTTGTATCTTGTGTGGGTCCGACAGTTTTGACCTCTGTACATGTTTCATGTGTGGGTCCAACAGAGTAGCTGGTCCTGTATCCTGTGTGGGTCCGACAGTTTAGCCGGTCCTGTATCTTGTGTGAGTCTGAAAGCTTAGATGAATCAGTTACTACATCTGATCATCTCTATCCCTATACGATAGATGTATACCTGTGTGAGCTGAGTCTTGACTTTAAATCATTATCATCAATGTGATTGACTTACTTTTCTGTGTGGACTAGGTTGTGCTTGGGCTCGAGAGTTGGATTCGAACTGTGGTTGATAACTTAGGTATATGTATTTACATATACCTAAGTAGAGTTGGTTGACACTTCGTTATCGTGTCATTTCTGTGGTTTATCCATCGTGGATTTTGGGAGACCTTTGGGGGTCTCAGGGTCCCTACCGAGTATCTTATACTCACCCCTTCATGGGCTATGCCCGCACTACGTTGTGTTGGATGTAGAAGACGAACATCACTGATCGAGGTAGAGACTTATAGAGCTGGATGGTACCCGGTGGTGGACCACTGGGTGAGACGTACTCGGAGCAAACGGACGGACCCGAGGTGGTGAGGATACCATCTGCACACACCCTTTAGTTGGGATTTCTAGAGGACGACTTAGTGGTTTCTATATTACATTACTACAATTGTACTAGCTTTTCAGTTGTATTGTACTTACTGTTGGGCTTGTATTTCTGGCCCCTTTCGTTTCAGCACTTACTTTTGTATTCAATATTACTTAGTATTTACTTCCCGCTGCTTACTCTGTTGTGTTTGTTAACATTTATAAAGGAAATTCCTACCCAGCATAGGGATTTATGTCTTTGGTGCTAGTCGCCAGCCCCTGGCCTATGGAAGGCGAGCTCGGGGTAGTCACGACATGGGCCCCGAGGATGGGTCGTAACAAATTGGTATCAGAGGAGTCGATTCTACAGCAAAACTCAGGACTCTGATCATTATTTTCTATGAAGTAATAGTGTTAAGAGAATTGAGTGTCGTTTTTAGTCTAGGGAGTCCAGTGTTGGTATGGCGGCCGACGTATCCATTCACCAAGACCCTGACCTCTGATTTTCGATTCAGTGCACGAAAACACTGATTGCATGTGTGTTTCAAAAGTTTTCTTTATGATTAATTTTAGTCAGCTCACAAGGTAAACTATTTTTACCATGGCACACCTATTTCTTTTCAGGATGGCCCCACAAAGGCATCCAGCTAGGGTTCTGAGTTACGTACGGGATGGTAGCCCACTGAGTGACGAGGCCTCGGGGCCGGGCTCCATCACAGCGGAGGCACCAGCGGTACCACTACCTGCTGGGCCACCGATTCCACTAGCCCCACGATCAGAGAGTGCACACCGCCTGAGTGTGTTGCATGAGTTCCAGTGATAGAGTCATCCTAGGCTTCGCAGAGATGGTGCAGGCTACGACAGAGAAGGTGTAGATCATCTAGGAGCAGATGAAGACTGCACAAAGAAGAACGAAGTCCTATGCCGATAGGAGATAGACACCACTGGAGTTCGAGGATGGTGACCACATTTTTCAATGGGCCTCACCTCGATGAAGTTTATGGAGATTTGGACGGGGTAGCAAGTTATCTTCGTGCATCATCAGGCCGTTCCAGGTCCTCAGTAGAGCAGGCGAGGTGGCTTACCACCTGGACCTTCCACCTCAGTTGCACCGGGTACATGACGTCTTCCACATATCTCAGATGAGGAGATACGTGCATGACCCATCTCACATCATCGACCACGATGAGCTGGACATCGATGACATGGAGACATTCACGGAGGTCTAGGTGGAGATCGAGGATCGATAGGAGTGGGTCCTACGTGTACTGTTGATTCCTCTGGTGCGCATTCGCTGGAAGCACGGGAACCTCCGGGAGAGCACATGGGAGTGGGAGGCTCAGATGCGTGCTCAGTACCCCCATTTGTTTCCCTAGTGTGTGTTGTAGCTTTACAGGGACGTAAATCCCAGAGGTGGGGGTAATGTAAAGACCCTGAAATTTCATGGATTTTTTTTCTTAAATTCATTATAATATTATGAGTCCGCAATTTCTGACGGCGCCTGATTCCGAGGCCCGGTGTGCCCGAAATCAATTTCTGAAGTTTTGTTCAGGTACTTTCAGTAGATGTACGTGCAGGTTTTTCTATCTTTTGAAATATTGCTTAGAATTGAAATATGAGGGCACCGATGAACTCACAACACTGATATTCACTTAAGGGTACCTTTACTGCAGTTGCGTTTGGTCGAGAGTAGAAGTTTTAATTTGGGGGTTCGTAACAATTTAAAATAAAATTGTGGTGTTACATTAAGTATACATAATTTTATTTAATTTATTTAGTGGTGGTTATTTCCAAAAAGGGGAAGTTAGAGGTGGGTCCCACACCCACAAAACCTCCCATGTTAGGGTAATGTGTGGTGGGTCCCACATGAGAGCCTAACCCCTCAACTCCCCCTTAAAATCCCATGAAACACCATTATTAACTCTTAAAACTCTCCACCTCCTCTCGTTGAATTTTAAACGTTTCACATCCCTTATCTCTTAATTATTCCAACCCATCTAATTAATATCTTCATTAATTAATTAGAACCTCTTATTTGAATCAATTTTTATTGCATGGAAATTCTATTAAAATTGGGGAGCCTTATTATGATATTTTCCCTGGAAATTAATTCGGTGGGGAAAACTCTGGACAATTAGAAGAAAAGTGTTCCTCCCTTGAAAAAGAACATCTTTATTCAACGAAGAACATCCCCGAAGAAGAACACTAAGACCTTCTTCCAAGGACGCTTCCTCCTTGGGTGCACCCCGACGTCAAGGAATCTATGTCATCTTCGAATTCTGTTCCCGCGTTACGACAACGACTCTTCCTCCAACATTGACGGGACGACACCATTCTTCGCAATATAAGGCCCCAGCCTTAAACCTTACTTAATCTTGAGTTATTACAAGATTACACATTGAAAATCTTTTCAGGTTTATAGTTTTAGAGAATTATATCATAAAACTTGCATTAAATTCCACATTTAAACAAAGTGGTTACATAAAAGATAGTATTCATTTTTTCCATCAACGGAAACATATTTAAAATAAAACATGGATTCTTTATTGAAACTTCCTTAACACAATTATCATATCACGTAACATTCCCTTGACCTGTGAAAAACATTTCAAAAACTTGGGATGAGCAAAAAAAGCTCCGTAAGGGATATAAAAATATGGAAAGGAAACATGAGTACATGTATACATAAGAATCAATGAAATCATACTTTACTCACAAAACATAATCACTTTAACATACCTCATCAAAACATGAATAAATCAAAGAAATCATAAGACATGAAGGTAA
Source organism: Viscum album (assembly GCA_963277665.1). Classification (NCBI taxonomy): domain Eukaryota; kingdom Viridiplantae; phylum Streptophyta; class Magnoliopsida; order Santalales; family Viscaceae; genus Viscum; species Viscum album. Next base: position 800,018,483 of record OY728164.1, read on the forward strand.
CTTGAGGCACTCATAACATTATTACGTAGGGAGTAACCCTCTTGGTTACGTTTGGAATACCCATCACAATATATTCCCTAAATCTCTTCAGAGAAACCTTAACGTTTAACCCCTTCACGTTACCCAATGAATTGGAGAGATATAATGGGATCACCCGCCCTTAGTTTATCACGAAACCACCCGCCTTCATAATAATTCCCATGAACCATAACATAATCGTATCACATAAAACATGCATAAAGGAAACACAACATTTCCACTTTTCAATCACAAGATATCAATACAACATATTGATATAAAAACATTATGAAAACCATTTTCAATATCAAAATAAAATAAAATTAAAATATGGTATTTATTTTTCATTTAAAAAAAGGTATGGCTTGTAGAGGAAGCCGAAACTCAAATAATGGTCACGGCAGCGGAGAAGTCGTTGTCGCCGCATACGTACGACAAAAACATTCCCTTTTGCCGTTTAGTAAAACGCTTCGTATAAAAAAGATTCCTTTCAGATAAACATAAAAGTCAAAGGGGTTTATACACCGTATAAAATAAGGTTTTGTATAAAACAAAATATTCCTCAATGAACGGATATTGAGATGAAGTCCCATACAAAGATGGTATACTTGGATTAAGGATAAATCAATTACATAATTATGTGTGACAAACGAATACAGAAAATATAATTGGATATTAAGTCTAAAACAATCAGAGGTTATTCCCACATATTCATAGAATGACATATTCAAGGAGTACAAGTTTATCCCAAATAATCAAAATTGGGTTAAGAAGTTCCCTTGCAAAAATTCGACAGCCTAACGACGTCACTTCAAAATTCAGAAAATGAGTTGATGAGAGATAAAAAGGGTATCTCATCACTTGGACATAAAATTTACATTAATAAGGATATATAAGAACAAATCCCAACATAATAGTATGTGAATTAAAAGACATAACAAAAGAAGTCTTTTAAAAAGAGGAGGGTGAAAGGTTCCCTTACCGACTTGGGTAACTTTCGAAACGTACACCCAATTGAAGAAGGGTCATACAATGAATATGTAAATACACATTAATGAAATTATATTACACAAAGATTATAATAATGGGAAGTACATACACAATTCAAAGGAAATGGTGGAAAATGTAGCATAAATCTCACGGGAATAAAAGTGAGATGAAAAATCCCTTACGAAAACTCGGCAGCCTAACGACGCCACTTAAAACTTCCAAAAATGAATTGATGAGATCAAATAGGGTATCTCATCATTTTAAAATAAAATTTACAGAAAGAGGAATATAAAATAACATCCCCCAACATAACAAAGAGGATCTTAAATGAAGTGACATAAAGGAGAGTACTTAAAAAGAAAGAGAGAGGTAGGATCTCTTACGAAAATTTGGCAGCCTAACTGCGCCACTCAAAACATCCTAAATGGATTGATGAGAGAAAATAGGTTCTCTCATCATATGAACATAAAAATTATAGTATGAGTAATATAAAATAACATCCCAATCAGAAAAAAGATGATCTTAAAAGTAATGACATAAAAGAGTGTACTTAAAAAGAAAGAGAGGGGTAGGATCCCTTACCTCAAGTCCGACTTGTCTTTTTTGTTTCTTTATATTCCTGAATAATAAAAATTGGTCAATTTATAATTTCCTAAGGACCTCCTTTAAAGATTATTATTCAGTTCATATCACATATTATAATTTTATAATAATTTTTTAATAATGTTGGTTCATATCAGACGTTTTTGCCGATGTTTGGTACATGAGTCAAAAATGAACTTGTTCGAAAAATGATTGTCCTTGTAGTTATAAGTAAATAATTTCTAGAATAGTATTAATGATTAAAATATCATATATATCCAGTACATATTCATTTTATTCTATTCCATATCATTTCGAGATATAAAATGAAAAGCACCGTTCATGGAGACGGTAGGTCGTACGTACGCATGAATGCTACTTTCATTTTTTTTGTCATATTAATGGAATTAAAAATAAATGATATATATATATATATATATATTATAATTCCAGTATAATATATATGTGATATAGGTCACATATGTTCATTAATTTCATTCTTTATACATTCCATGTATTGCATGAACAAGTCAAATCACTTGAGGGGGTGGTAGTCCACACTTCCTCATATGAAATTATCGCATTTGCACAACATGAAAAGAATAAAGGTATGTTTTAAATATAAAATACAGAAGAATATAGAAAATATAAATACCATATATATGATATATAAAATACAGTTACATCATAATGGCCACCTTTAACGGTGTTAAAAGAATATTGAACAAACATCGTTTTGTGAGGTAGTAATTCACCATCCATAGAAACAATATGTTATTTAACCATTAGACAGATGTGTGTGTAAGTGTAGCTAGAATCCTTCTTATAATAACATAAAAGTATACTGAAGATACTGGTGTTGTTACAAAATAAAGTCAAAAATAAAGTTTAGGGGGTTGGAGAAGCAAAATAAAACAAAAGAACACTAGGGAAGACTTTACCTTTAAATCGGGTAACTCTTTTTGATTTGAGCTCAAATGCTTCCTTGGAAAGACTTCTGCCCAAAGTGAGGATTCTAGGAGTAATATAGGGATGTGGAGAGACAAAATGGTCAGGGTTTGGCAGAGCCAAATTCTTGAGAGGTGTGGGCAAGGTGGTAGAGGTGGGGGCCTTTTATAAGAGGCGAGGAGGGGCACTCTTGGAAAGTTACAAAGTGTTACTTTATTTTCAAATGAGTTTCAGATTTTAAAGGTCCCACATTGATGTATTTCAAGGATAAGGTGGTATGGGTTCGAAATATACTCATCCAATAGGTCTTTGACAAGTGTAAGTTATAGTTTTAACATAATCTTTTCATTTTATTTAAATCCTTTATTAATGAGGTAATCGCTGCATCATCATGAAGTCATAAATAATTTAATTTATTTAATTTATAAAAATTATAAAAAACTATCATGATGTAGGAAATCTATTTAGCTTTCTAATTAATATTTATAGTAAAAAGTATGACTTTTATAACCCCATTTAAATTCTTTTTTTGTAAAACAACACATGTTTGTGACCTTTTAATTTTAACTTTAATTAAAAACATTTTAATGTCATTTTCCTACCAATGTGGCTCCATGGGGTCACCAAGTTGACCCATGGATTGTTTTGGTCGAGCATGAATCAACCAGTAAGGGTAGGACATGTTTCAAGGCCATTTCATATCATTAAAACATTATTTTTACATTAAATTACACTAATTACCTCTAATCACGATTAAAAACTTAAAAGTTACTATTCACCAAAAAATTATTTTAATCCCATTGAACCACATTATACATCCTAATGAAAACCATGTATGTCGGATTTTTGAAATTCAAATCACAGATGTGGTAAAGTTTCATTTAAACGAAAAATCAATTTTTAAACTACCACATAGTGGTTTCACTATTCATCAAAAATTGATGTTTTACAGAAAAATACCAAAAATTCAACCTAGACTATATTTGATATTATGAATTCAAAAATGATGTCTATTTTAAAAAATTCAAAACATATAAGTTGCATTAATTAATTTAATAATTAATTCCCACTGTCTAAACAAATAGCGTGTTTTTAAGAAATAATATCTATTAAAAGATTTACACTAGTTTAAGTCCAATTTCAAAGTGAAATTAATTCCAATGACCACTATTGGATTAAATGGTAAAAATATATTCTAATTTCACTTTAAAACCAATTCAAAAGATAATATAATCATATAAATAAATTATATTAAAAAGGGGTTTTGAATTAAAATATAACATTTTTCACTATTCATTAAAAAATGAACTTTATCGGAAAAATACCTAAAATTTACACAAAGTAAATTTTGATGTCCTGATTCTAAAGAAGAATTTTATTTTGTCAAATATAACACATAAAATTTTCAAAAATTGGATTTAAAAGAGGTTCTCCATCAAAATGTGGTTAATCGACCTTTTAAAGAATATTAGAATGTTTACGCTTAAAATTGGATTCATTCGCATTTTTATTCCTCTAACATTTATTGTAAAAAGTAAAAATATTTGACAAACATATATAATCATTTTTTAGTTAGTTCTGTTCATTCCCCTCATTACAACGGCTTGGTGTTAACTACCATTTAAAATAAAATTATTTTATTATTAGAGTGCAACGTAAGATTTCAAAGGAACTCGTTGTTGCGTATTGGGTAAGCCATCGAGCATAGCATTCCCTTTAAATTAATATTAACATTTTATTCACAAATAGGGATAAATATAAAAATTTCATATTCTTTATTTACCTGGGGTGTTACATTCTTCCCCCCTTTTGGGAATTGCATCCTTGCAATTTTAAAATTGGGCTTGGAAGCTTCATTGAAAATCCCACATCGGAACAAGAGTCAGTAAAACTATCACTTTAAAAGAATTGGAGAGAAGTACAAATTTCACCCGAGTTAACCCATACTAGGATTCCAATTATGAAAATATGGATATGGAGGAAAAAACAAAGGGTCATGTTCTTATGGAGAGTGATAGTAAATATGTCTAGGAGAAAGTTAACAACAAGAAAATCACAAACTTGCGATGGGTTAAACAGTATTTGATTCCCTAGTAGGAAAAATTAATAGACAACATTTTTGTTTTAAGTTACTTTTCATTGAGGAATTTATTTATGAGCTTAACTAAAACATAAGGAAGCCTACTTAATTGTCATGTTGACTTTCAACTTTTACTATATTTCTTACACGAACTCATATTTTCTCCAAAAGATTAGTATTTAGGATGACTTGTTCACATTAAAAGAGCTATAATCAACTTCTAGAGAATCACCTAATCCAAAAAAGAGATCTATATACTTCCCATGTCTTTAGACCTTAACCAAAACTAAAACCCAAAGTTCAACAAAGACCATTCAATAAAAATCTATCCATGAAATTCTACAAAGTAAACCAAACTAAGATTGAAACCCAATTCTCTGAAGGATTTAACCACATAGTCTCCTAAGAAAAATTTTAACATTTTTCTCCAAAATAACATTAGTTACTCTTACAGTATCATACTGAAAAGTAATTAACCTAATCACATATCCTCCATGATATGCTAATCATTTCCATTGATTACAAAAAAAATCAAGTTACTCTTAATTCATAAAATCATCTAACTAAAAAGAATAAGTCATACTAACCAGGGACATCACGTAGTCCAGTGGTAGGTGATAAATACCAGTCGCACTTTGGTAGTGGGTTCGATTCCTGAATCTTTTTCTGACGCGACGGGTTGTCACACGGTCTACGTGTTGTCCTTTTTATAAAACTCTAAAAATAACCCTAACATGTTTTAACCTCAATAGTTTCCTTATACATCTCATTTTCATCCAAATTCATTAAGATCTCAACATCTTAATTCTTGAAGTCTTATTTCACCACCATAAGATAAAATAAAATGATTCCCAAATTGAATAACAACATACCTTGATCATGGCATCCACTCTGTTTCATCGTCATCTTACTCACGTAGGTAGAAGTCCCATGCATTACAACAATGATATAGGGATCCTTCAAAATCATTTGCTTCCTCCATCCAAATACACCTTATACAACATGGGTCATATGGGTGTTCATAGAAAAACAGTTTTGGAAAATAATCATGTATGACATATAATTCCAAAACATCTGATAAAACATGATTTCTATAAAATAGTCGGACAGAATTTGAGTCGAAAATTTCTATTATTGGTCCTTTTAAAATACTATAAGTATTTACTGAGAGACTATATTTTAAAAGCAAATATAAATAGGTTGCGCAAGGGTCTCCTTCTTCAGCACCATTTTTAAAATCATAATATGCTTCAAATTCTTTTGATAAGGTAAAATATTTGAAAATACCTTGATTATATTTACCTTTCTTGAAAATATGATAATATTGTGAAAATAGTATTTGTCTAAAAACAACCCATGATCCACGATGATAACGAGGTATAGTGGAGGTGTTTGATATCTCAATCAACTAGTTTCAAGTGAGTTGTATGCTAGAAAATGTTTCACAATCATCCGAACATGACTTTGCAATAATTATTGCAAGCATGTCATCAAGAATAGATAGGAATATCGTTTGAGATCCTTCTCCTTCAATTCATAACTGACTTTACTTGACCTGAAAAAAGTTATAAAACAAGTATTTAACTGAAATAATAGATATAGGGACTAATCATGTGTCTAACAAAAACTCATAATCCCTAAAGTTGTCTAAACCGACCTCTGATACCAACTATAAGGTCCCGGCCTTAAACCTTACTTAATATTGAATTAAATGAATAATTCACATTGAGGATCTTTTCAGGTTTATAGTTTTATAAAACTAGATCATAAAACTTGCATTACATTCCACATTTAAACAAAGTGGTTACATAAAAGTTGATATTCATTTTTACAATCAACGGAAACATATTTAAAATAAAACATGGATTCTTTCTTGACACTTCCTTCACACTATCATCATATCATGTAACATTCCCTTGACCTGTGAAAAACATTTAAAAAACTTGTGATGAGCACAAAAAGCTCAGCAAGGGATATAAAAATATGGAAAGGAAACAAGAGTACATGTATACATAAGAATCAATGAAATCATACTTTACTCATAAAACATAAGAACCTTAACATACCTCATCAAAACATGAATAAATCATAGAAATCATAAGACATAAAGGTAACTTGAGGCATTCATAACATTCTTACGTAGGGAGTAACCCTCTTGGTTACGTTTGGAATACCCATCACAGTATATCCCCTAAATCTATTCGGAGAAACCTTAATGTTTAACCCCTTCGCATTACCCAATGCATTGGAGAGCTATAACGGGGTCACCCACCCTTAGTTTATCACGGAACCACCTGTCTTCATAATAATGCCCAAGAACCATAACATAATCGTATCACATAAAACATGCATAAAGGAAACATAAATTTTCCACTTTTCAATCACAATATATCAATACAACATATTGATATAAAAAAATTATGAAAACCATTTTCAATACCAAAACAAAAGAAAAGAGAAACATGGTATTTATTTTTCATTTTAAAAAAGGTATGTGTTGTAGAGGAAGCTGAAACTCAAATAATGGTCATGGAGGTAGAGAAGTCGTTGTTGCCGCATACATACGAAAAAAACATTCCCATTTGTCATTTTGTAAAACACTTCGTATAAAAAATATTCATTTTGGATAAAAATAAAAGTAAAAGGGGTTTATACACCGTATAAAAGAAGGTTGTGTATAATACAAAATATGCCTCAATGAAAGGAGATTGAGACGAATTCCCATACAAAGACGGTATCCTTGGATTAAGGATACATCAATTACATAATTATGTGTGACAAATGAATACACCAAATATAGGTAAATATTAAGTCTAAAACAATCATAGGTTATTCACACATATTCATAGAACGAAATATTCAAGGAGTACATGTTTATCCCAAAGAACCAAAATTGGGTTAAGAAGTTCCCTTGCAAACATTCGACAGCCTAACGACGCCACTTCAAAATTCAAAAAATGATTCGATGAGAGATAAAAAGGGTATCTAATAACATGGACATAAAATATACATCAATAAGGATATAGAAGAACAAATCCCAACATAATAGTATGTGAATTAAAAGGTATAACAAAAGAAGTCTTTTAAAAGTAGGAGGGTGAAAGGTTCCCTTACCGACTTGGGTATCTTTCGAAACGTACACCCCATTGAAGAAGGGTCATACAATGAATATGTAAATACCCATAAATGAAATTATATTACCCAAAGAGTATAATAATGGGCAGTACGTACACAACTCAAAGGAAATGGTGGAAAATGTACCATAAATCTCACGGGAATAAAAGTGATATGAAAAATCCCTTACGAAAACTCGGCAGCCTAACGACGCCACTTAAAACTTCCAAAAATGGATTGATGAGATCAAATAAGGTCTCTCATCATATTTTAATAGAATTTACAGCAAGAGGAATATAAAATAACATCCCCCAACATAAAAAATAGTAGCTTAAATGACGTGACATAAAGGAGAGTACTTAAAAAGAAAGAGAGAGGTTGGATCTCTTACGAAAATTCGGCAGCCTAACAGCGCCACTCAAAACATCCAAAATGGATCGATGAGAGAAAATGGGGTCTCTTATCATATAAAAATAAAACTTACAGTAGGAGTAATATAAAATAACATCCCAATCATAAGAAATATGAGCATAAATGGAATGACATAAAATAGTGTACTTAAAAAGAAAGAGAGGGGTAGGATCCCTTACCTCAAGTCTGACTTGTCTTGTTCGTTTCTTTATATTCCTGAATAATAAAATTTGGTCAATTTATAATTTCATAAGGAACTCCTTAAAATATTATTATTCAGTTCATATCACATATTATAATTTTATAATAATTGTTTAATAATGTTAGTTCATATCAGACGTTTTTGCCGATGTTTGGTACATGAGTCAAAAATGAACTTGTTTGAAAAATGATTGCCCATGTAGTTATAAGTAAATAATTTCCAAAATAGTATTAAAGATTAAAATATCATATATATCCAGTACATATTCATTTTATACCATTCCATATCATTTCGAGATAAAAAATGAAAAGCACCGTTCATGGAGATGGTAGGCCGTACGTACGCATGAACGCTACTTTCATTTTTTTGTCATATTAATGGAATTAAAAATAAATGATATATATATATATATATTATAATTAAAGTATAATATATATTTTATATAGGTCACATATTTTCATTAATTCTATTCTTTATACATTCCATGTATTGCATGAACGAGTCACATCACTTGAGGGGGCAGTAGGCCACACTTCCTCATATGAAATTATCGCATTTGCACAACATGCAAAGAATAAAGGTATGTTTTAAATATAAAATACAGAAGTATATATAAAACATAAATACCATATATATGATATATAAAATACAGTGACATCATAATGGCCACCTTTAAAGGCGTTAAAAGAATATTGAACAATCATCGTTTCGTGAGGCAGTAATTCTCCATCCACAGAAACAGTATGTTCTTTAACCATTAGACGGATGTGTGTGTAAGTGTAGATCGAATACATCTTATAACAACATCCAAGTATATTTAAGATACTGGTGTTGTTACAAAAGAAAGCAATAAAAAATGTTTAGGGGGTTGGAGAAGCAAAAAAAAAAAAAAAAGAACACTAGGGAAGACTTTACCTTTAAATAGGGTAACTCTTTTTGATTTGAGCTCAAAGGATTCCTTGAAAAGACTTCTGCCCAAAGTGAGGATTCTAGAAGTAAGAGTGGGATTTGGAAGGACAAAATGGGGAGGGTTTGGCCGATAAAAAGGCTTGGGAGGTGTGGGTAAGGTGATAGAGGTGGGGGACTTTTATAAGAGGAGAGGAGGGGCACTCTTGGAAAGTTACAAAATGTTACATTATTTTCAAATGGGTTTCAGATTTTAAAGGTCCCACATTGACGTATTTCGATGCTAAGGTGGTAAGGGTTCAAAATATAATCATTAAATAGGTCTTTGACAAGTGTAGGTTATATTTTTAACATTATCTTTTCATTTAATTTAAATCCTTTATTAATGAGGTAATCGCTGCATCATCATGATGTCATAAATAATTTAATTTATTTAATATCTAATAATTATAAAAAAAATATCATGATGTAGGAAATATATTTATATTTCCAATTAATATTTATAGTAAAAAATAAGACTTGTATAACCCCATTTAAAAATTATTTTAGTAAAACAACACATGTTTGTGACCTTTTAATTTTAACTTTAAATAAAAAAGTTTTAATGTCATTTTCCTACCAAAGTGGCTCCATGGGGTCCCCAAGTTGACCCATGGATTTTATTGGTCGACCGTGACTCAAAATATATGGGTAGGACATGTGTCAAGGCCATTTCTTATTATTAAAACATTATTTTTACCTTAAATTACACTAATTACCTCTAATCGCGATTAAAAACATAAAAGTTACTATTCACCAAATAATTATTTTAATCCCATTGAACCACATTTTACATACTAATTACAACCATGAATGTCAGATTTTTGAAATTCAAATCACAGAAGTGGTAAAGTTGTAGGACCCCGGGACACCCTGAGAGGGGAGGGGTGAATGAGGGTGGCAACTTTTTCTTCTTTTAGTTGTGGATCTTGTTCCCACGTTGGTAGGAACTACTTAAACCTGTATGATGGATATGATCAGCATTTAAACATTCACATGCAGAGACAGATGACACAGCTATTTTTACTTGGTTCACCACTAAGGGCTACGTCCAAGGAGTATACGCCGACAGGTTGCCGGTCGTACCTAAATCCACTATGCTTCACTAGCTGCGGATACAAATGTTCGGGTACAGACACTCTGTCCCAGGCTCACTGTCTTTACAATTGTTTAGGGATAGCTCACTGCGTCCCTCGTGTCACTCCCGTTGACTCCCCCTGGCTCACTGCCGGTGGTGAAGTCTCACTCAGTTTATAGACGTGAAGGTCTCTTCAATAGATATGCATTGAAGTCTTTGTCTCCTGTTCAGCATGAGACTTTGCTTGCATCAGAGTCCTGAGTTGATTCTCTTTTGAAATAAATCTTCTACTTCAGTGCAATACCTGAATGCACTAAATCTCCTTCTCTTCCTTCAATTCCCAATTCTGACACCTGAGTGTATCGATATATTTCTCTCTCTGTGCAGATCAGATTTTGGTTGCACGATCGTTCTTCTTCTCTTCGCCAAGCAGATTTGAGAGTGCTAAGCACCTGTCAAAAGGCCTGCGGGACCCCCAAATTTTCCGCGCACCCTTCCTGGGGGCTTGCGCGTAAAATTCAAACCTTGCGCGTAAAAATAACTTTTGTCGCGTAAAAGGATTTTCGCGCTATTCTGCTTTTTCGAGCAAAACTTCCCTTTTTCGCGCAACGCCCTCTTTTTCGCGCAACCCTCTGTACCTTAATTTTTCCGCGCGCCGGAGCTCAGGATTTGTCTAAGTGTCGAGCCTCTCTTAATGAGAGGGGTTCACCTCATATTTATAGACGTTTTTGATCCTGCGCGTAAAACCCCCCTTCTTGTGCGTAAAACTGTCTCTCAGTTCTTCGAATTACGCGCATCTTCCTTTTAATCTCGCACATCACCTTGGTTTTTCGCGCATCTTATTAATTCTCTATTTATCATCATTGAGAACATGAATCCTCTCATGCGCGTAAAACTTCAAACCCACATTTCGCGCACAACCAACTTTACACGCAGCAGTTCGATTTTTCCGCGCACAGGGTGCGAACATCTCTGATTTTTCGCGCGCCTCTTGCCTTTGTCGATTTTCTGTATTTCCGATTCGATACGCTGATTGCGCGAAAAATTCACCCAGCTATTCAGCGCACAACATTTTTCGCGCACATTCCCATTTTTCCGCACACAGCTCTGGTTTTTCGCGCAGCCCATGCCTTTACCATTTTTCAACATTCTGATTCTGAAACACTGTTTGCGCGAAAAACTATTTCGCGCATCCCGCTGTTTTCTGCGCCCAACTTAAGTATTTCGCGCAAGCCTCTTATATTCCGCGCACCACTTCCTCTTTGTGCGTACCTCCTTTTGCAGACAATCCATGTCTTCATTTTCCAATTTTGAGGCCCTGAAATTTGGCAAACACTGGAAAACGGCGCCACCTTGTATCTGCTCTTTTTGTACCGCCTCCAGATCATCCATTCCTCTGTCGATGTCCTTGAATAAACCATAGGTCGTTGACCACAAATCTTGAACTCGACATGTCACCAGGGAATCTCCTTTGTCAACAAATTTGTATGTCGTTTGTTTGCTTTGTCGACAAGCACGATCACCTCAACAACACTTCTTCTTGGTGATCTGTATCCTTCAGAAATTCTTTTGCTTTTATCACAAACTCCACCATTGTGATATGTATTCTTTGAAGGAACAACTTTAGTACCATCATCTTCTATGACAGCGTGGTGTGCATGGCCATTTCATAAGTCAGTACATTGGCACATTGCCTCCTTCATCAACCGTCATAGAAGTCTCTAGCATGGTTCTCACACAATCATGAGTAATTGCATGGTCTTCATCAAAACCCATTGTTCTCATGCAATAATGAGGAATTGCATGGTCTTCATCAAAGCCCATGGTCTTCATCCAAAAACACCATCCTGCCTTAATCATCCTTGGATGGATTACTCCTCACAATATTCATTGTTGTAAACAATGTATCACCTTTGACACATGTTCTTTGAACTTAGGAACAATACAACAATCATCTGAATCACCACTCCTCTACTTCATCGGAGTATTTCATGATCACCTTCATTTTGATCTGCATTGAAAACTATTGACAACAAATACAACCTTATACACAGAGTGGTTCCAACAATCTCCCCCTTTGTATTTTGTTGTCAATACCTTAAACATCTTCTGAAATGAACCCGTCAATGTCAAAATGCGAATCTTCTGCATTTCACTCTCTCCCCCTTATTGACAAGAAATACAAAGCGCATGGTAGGGAGGGTATCAATCCTCACTTAAGAAAAGTTTCATTAATCATTTCACTCTAAGTCTACTTGAGCAATGCTCGATGTAGAAAACAAGAGGATTTGATTAAGTCAACAAGGCTGTCCATTATCCACAGATCATGATACCAACATGAGATGATAACTCATTTATCTTGTCTTCAAGGGTTTACCACTTTAATTCCAGGTAGAAGAAGATCAAATATGATAGATAATAATCAACCTGAAACTCCTGCACTCACTTCAGCAAATAGATCAAAAACATTCAAGTGCAATCGACAGGATAAGTGACCTTGGGGCACTTCCATTCTCTTTATGTCACTGATCAATACAGTTACTCCCCCTTTGTAAAATAATCTTTGATCTGAGTAACCAAGGGATAGTGATTGAGAAATGACATACCTTCTTCATTGGTGTGTTCTTCATAAAATTCACAGAATAACTGCTTTTGAGTCCACCTGGAGTTGATATTGATTGAAACAGTGATTATGGAAGCTTCTTCATTCTTCTCCCCCGCAAGGGAAACACTCCTCATCATCTTCATCAAGAGTGATCCTTCATCATCATAATCTTTGAATATCAATTGAAGAATCTACTAAGGATGGAAACTTCTCCAGCTTGGCTATCAAGAGTTGACAGCATTCACTACTTCTCAGGTTCTCCCCCTGAGAGCATGCTTCACCTCCAATTCCCTGCATTATTAGCACAAATACAATACACAAATGATTACGGGAATAAGGTGGTTCCTTCTTGCTTCATCACTAAGACTTGCTTGGTTGAGGTTCTTTTCTCAACCAAGTTCCTCTGTTCACTCCAGTCTTCATGCCTGCTCCTCTGAACATATGTTCTGACATCTGTTGGTGTGGCATGGCTCTCTTCACATTCTCTTCTACTTTGTGCGAGGAATTGTACTGCATAGCAGCTAACATGTAAGATAACTTCTTACTCCTCTTAATGACTGCTTCTTGCTCTGGTATTATGGTTTGGCAACCTTTTGCAATATGACCAGATTTATTGCATCTCTCACACAGAACTTCTTTGACACGTGCATTTCTATTTGTTTGCAATCTCTCCTGCACTGTGCCTTCATCATGTGAATGTTTCCCTTTTCCTTTGTCACCAGCCTTGGCCTTTTCAGCTTCAAGTTTCCTCATTCTATTCAAATCTTCTGGCCAGATGACCAACATGTCATTGGGAACTTTTGCAGCTGGTTTGGGTCTTCCACATGGGTTCTTCTGAGTTTCATCCCACTTAGTGTTTCGTTTGGATGAATGACCCTTCAATTTCATGGATCTAAAATCTTGGGTCTTCTCAGCTTCCCTACCTGAGATCTTCTTGGGGAAGTGTGTGTTCACAACATTCTTCTGATTTCTCCCCAAGGTAGCTGCTTCATTGTGACCGCTGCCGTTGCATACATCACAGATGTTATCAAGAATTCCAAATCTGTTTGCAGTAAACAGATGCTTCTGGACCTACGGATGTTGATTCTTCTTGTCTGGCTTCCTACCCTTTGATATAGGCTTTCCCTGTGCTTTTCCATGAAAGGGATTATAAAAACAATCCAGTGCACAGTGCCCAAATCTATTGCAGCACCAACATTGGCCCACAAATCTTTTCTTCTTTGTTTCTTCAGTATTAAGTTGTTGGGCCATCTGCTTAATCGTTTGTGCTCTATTTGAGGAAGAATCTTCCTCCTTTTTCTTCCTATCCACCCTAGTCATGGTGGTAGGTTTCTTCTTCTCACCTTTACTCATCCATACTTGTTTAGAACTTTTCTTCCCACCTGCACTGATTGTAGGAGTGTATTTAGAAATATGAGTACAAGATTGTTTGGATGGTACCTTCACTTTCTCAATTGCTTGTGATAGATCAAAGAGTGAAGTCATGATCTTCTTATCACATGTTGGAGGTCTTTTGAAAATAGAATCCTCCAGTGAGCATTGAGTACCAGCAGCAACTGATTCTAGATGTGGATAATCAAGAGTGGTCATAATCTTCTTGTCACATGTTGGAGACATTTCAGCCTTAGACTCCTCCAATGAACATTGAGTGCAAGCATAACTCATTTCATTCTTTTGTGAAGTCTCAATATGTGTGTTCTCAATCTTGGTCAACTGAGCTTCCAATTTTTGACCCACAATATTGAGGATGATCTTCTGATCTTCAATGGTGATCATCTTCTCTTCACAAGTCTTCTTCAACCTTTCAACCTCATCTTCATGCATCTTAACTTTGTTTTGTAACAAAGAGTCAAGTTCCCTGAATTTAATGAAAGTTTCTTCCAAACAAAAATTCTTGACTTCATTGATCTTCTTCAGCTCAACTTCAAGTGCATGGACCCTTTCTTTTAGAGTCTTATTGACTGCCTCGTTTTCTTCAAAGACTTTCACCTGTTTGGTGAGCTTCATGTTTTCCATAACTTTTCTTTCCAACCCCTCTTCCATATTGTCAGCTTCCCTTTCTAATCGATTTATCTCAACCTGCATAGATTGGAATAGGCTACAAATAATTGCAACCCTTTCTTCTGGAATATCCAGCAGATATGTTCTGAGTTTTTCCTGAAAGCTTGAACTAGGGGTATCATCCTTTCCTCTAGATGAGTTCTGAGCCACCTGCTTGATACTTTCCATGCCTAATGTTTCTTCATTATTGGAATGGCATGGAGAACAAGACACTGCATCTTCTTTGGATGTGGGGGACTTCTTCATCATCTTCTTCTCTTTCTTTTTCCTATTTGTCAAAGTCTTGGTGGATATAGATTTCTGCTCAGAAGTGACTGCGTCATTATCAAGACTGCTCTTCATTGTTGACTCTAGGAAAGAAACTCAAATCCTCTTCTCAATAGAATTACTGGAGAATATCCAACATACGTCAACCTTTCGCTCTGATACCACTTGTAGGACCCCGGGACACCCTGAGAGGGGAGGGGTGAATCAGGGTGGCAACTTTTTCTTCTTTTAGTTGTTGATCTTGTTCCCACATTGGTAGGAACTACTTAAACCTATATGATGGATATGATCAGCATTTAAACATTCACATGCAGAGACAGATGACACAGCTATTTTTACTTGGTTCACCACTAAGGGCTACGTCCAAGGAGTATACGCCGGCAGGTTGCCGGTCGTACCTAAATCCACTATGCTTCACTAGCCGCGGATACAAATGTTCGGGTACAGACACTCTGTCCCAGGCTCACTGTCTTTACAATTGTTTAGGGATAGCTCACTGCGTCCCTCGGGTCACTCCCGTTGACTCCCCCTGGCTCACTGCCGGTGGTGAAGTCTCACTCAGTTTATAGACGTGAAGGTCTCTTCAATAGATATGCATTGAAGTCTTTGTCTCCTGTTCAGCATGAGACTTTGCTTGCATCAGAGTCCTGAGTTGATGCTCTTTTGAAATAAATCTTCTACTTCAGTGCAATACCTGAATGCACTAAATCTCCTTCTCTTCCTTCAATTCCCAATTCTGACACCTGAGTGTATCGATATATTTCTCTCTCTGTGCAGATCAGATTTTGTTTGCACGATCGTTCTTCTTCTCTTCGCCAAGCAGATTTGAGAGTGCTAAGCACCTGTCAAAAGGCCTGCGGGACCCCCAAATTTTCCGCGCACCCTTCCCGGGGGCTTGCGCGTAAAATTCAAACCTTGCGCGTAAAAATAACTTTTGTCGCGTAAAAGGCTTTTCGCACTACTCTGCTTTTTCGCGCAAAACTTCCCTTTTTTGCGCAACGCCCTCTTTTTCGCGCAACCCTCTGTACCTTAATTTTTCCACGCGCCGGAGCTCAGGATTTGTCTAAGTGTCGAGCCTCTCTTAATGATAGGGGTTCACCTCATATTTATAGACGTTTTTGATCCTGCGCGTAAAACCCCCCTTCTTGCGCGTAAAACTGTCTCTCAGTTCTTCGAATTACGCGCATCTTCCTTTTAATCTCGCGCATCACCTTGGTTTTTCGTGCATCTTATTACTTCTCTATTTATCATCATTGAGAACATGAATCCTCTCGTGCGCGTAAAACTTCAAACCCACATTTCGCGCACAACCAACTTTACACGCAGCAGTTCGATTTTTCCGCGCACATGGTGCGAACATCTCTGATTTTTCGCGCGCCTCTTGCCTTTGCTGATTTTCTGTATTTCCGATTCGATACGCTGATTGCGTGAAAAATTCACCCAGCTATTTTGCGCACAACATTTTTCGCGCACATTCCCATTTTTCCGCGCACAGCTCTAGTTTTTCGCGCAGCCCATGCCTTTACCATTTTTCAACGTTCTGATTCTGAAACACTGTTTGCGCGAAAAACTATTTCGCGCATCCCGCTGTTTTCTGCGCCCAACTTAAGTATTTCGCGCAAGCCTCTTATATTCCGCGCACCACTTCCTCTTTGTGCGCACCTCCTTTTGCAGACAATCCATGTCTTCATTTTCCAATTTTGAGGCCCTGAAATTTTGCAAACACTGGAAAACGGCGCCACCTTGTATCTGCTCTTTTTGTACCGCCTCCAGATCATCCATTCCTCTGTCGATGTCCTTGAATAAACCATAGGTCGTTGACCACAAATCTTGAACTCGACATGTCACCAGGGAATCTCCTTTGTCAACAAATTTGTATGTCGTTTGTTTGCTTTGTCGACAAGCACGATCACCTCAACAACACTTCTTCTTGGTGATCTGTATCCTTCAGCAATTCTTTTGCTTTTATCACAAACTCCACCATTGTGATATGTATTCTTTGAAGGAAAAACTTTAGTACCATCATCTTCTATGACAGCGTGGTGTGCATGGCCATTTCATAAGTCAGCACATTGGCACATTGCCTCCTTCATCAACCATCATAGAAGTCTCTAGCATGGTTCTCACGCAATCATGAGTAATTGCATGGTCTTCATCAAAACCCATTGTTCTCATGCAATAATGAGGAATTGCATGGTCTTCATCAAAGCCCATGGTCTTCATCCAAAAACACCATCCTGCCTTAATCATCCTTGGATGGATTACTCCTCACAATATTCATTGTTGTAAACAATGTATCACCTTTGACACATGTTCTTTGAACTTAGGAACAGTACAACAATCATCTGAATCACCACTCCTCTACTTCATCGGAGTATTTCATGATCACCTTCATTTTGATCTGCATTGACAACTATTGACAACAAATACAACCTTATACACAGAGTGGTTCCAACAAAAGTTTCATTTAAACGAAAAATCAGTTTTTAAACTACCACTTATTGGTTTCACTATTCATCAAAAATTGAAGTTTTTCAAAAAAATACCAACAATTCACCCTAGGATATATTTGATATTCAGAATTCAAAAATGATGTATATTTTAAAAAATTCAAAACATATGAGTTTCATTAATTAATTTAATAATTAATTCCTGCTCTCAAAACAAATAGTGTGTTTTTAAGAAATAATATCTATTAAAATATTGACACTAATTTAAGTCCAATTTCTAAGTGAAATTAATTACAATGACCACTATTGGATTAAATGGTAAAAATATATTATAATTTCACTTTAAAACCAATTCAAATGATAATCTAATCATATAAAAAAATTAGATTAAAAAGAGGTTTTAAATTAAAATACAACATTATCACTATTCATTAAAAAATGAACTTTATCGGAAAAATACCAAAAATTTAGACAAAGTAAATTTTGATGTCCCGATTCTAAAGAAGAATTTTATTTTTTCAAATATACCACATAAAATTGTCAAAAAGTGGATTTTAAAGAGGTTCTCTATCAAAAGGCGGTTAATCGATCTTTTAAAGAATAATAGAATGTTTATGCTTAAAATTGGATTCATTCGCATTTTTAATCCTATAACATTTATTGTAAAAAGCAAAAAATATTTGACAAACATATATAATCATTTTTTAGTTAATTTTGTTCATTCCCCTCATTACAACGGCTAGGTGTGAACTACCATTTAAAATAAAATTGTTTTATTATTAGAGTGCAACGTAAGATTTCAAAGGAACTCGTTGTTGCGTATTGGGTAAGCCATCGAGTATAGAGTTCCCTTTAAATTAATATTAAAATTTTATTCAAAAATAGGGATAAATATAAAAATGTCATATTCTTTATTTACCTGGGGTGTTACACGCAATGCCGTCTTCCACGACCCCCGATTACCGTGATGCTCATCTTCCACAGATCACTGACGTGTGGCGTCAATTACGAGGTAGGGGGTTTGTATAATTTAATTGAATAAATTATACCTTTGTTCTTGTTGAATGCAAGTGATCGTCTATGGCCATTTTTTACCGCCTAACGTAGATGGCGTGGGACGAATGAACATGGCCCGACGACCCACTGTTGTTTCTTGTTTTTATTGACGATTGAGTCAGTGTTGGAAAACGTGGACACAACCAGAGTTGGGGACGATCGGGGACGGTGACGACCGAAGGCGACGACAGCAACGGCGGCCGTGCATCGGCCCGTAGAGTACCATGACACCGGGTTCCGCGAAGAAAGGAGACCACGGCCCGAAACCGTGGGTTGCTCGACCGAAGAAGAACCAGATGGCTAAAGCTGACTAGGCTGGGAGAACCGCGGTGCCTCTCGGCGCCGCGCTGCTGAAAACTGAGGCCCGCTTCCATGGGCCGCTTCAGCGTGCGAACCGGCCGGTAGGCGGCCGACCGGGTTGATGAAGCCCACGACACCCGAAGGTACCCCGTGGGAGAATAGTGGCCCGCCTATACGGGCCAGTCATGCCAAGGAAGACCCACCGGCTTCGGTTGGCCGGACAGGAGGGGCGACGCTGCTCGACACCACAATTTCAGAAAACTGTGGGCCGCGCCCCCCGATCCGCTTAGCTATCTGGCTGAGACGCAGCCAGCCGCGGGCCGAGCCGTGCCCAGCCGTTCCAGGCCGCGCCCCACTGGGACAGGCCATGCCCCATCTAGCTGGGATTACCCCTTAGCTGGGTCGGACCCATTGAGCCAGGACGGGCCAACCCGCCAGCCCACCGGGATTGACGGGTCGAGCCTGTTTCGCTTAAATGCGAATAACTTCTTGACCGTGTGTCCGATCGATGCTCCGTCTACAGCATTGAGGGACTTATGATGAGGCGATCCTTTTTAGATACTCTATGTGAGTTTTGGACAACTTTGGAAAATATCCCGGTTTGGAACGAGCGTAATTTCAACCGAGCCCCTAGAATGGAAAATCCAATAACTCTCAGATCGAGCGTCTGATTGACGCACTGTCTATTGCGTTGGGTTCCTTTTTATGAGATAGAACTTCGGGATACATCAAATATGGACTTTATGATAGTTTATGTATTGAAACATTTGCTCGAGGAGCAGACCCTCCCAAAATCGAGCGTGCTGTGTGCGGGAACCCTAGAGCTAGCTGCGAATGCGTCGACTGCTGTACTGGAATACTTCGTGGGTTTGACAAAGAATACTACGATACTAGAATCCTCCGTGGGTTCGATAGTGATTACTACCATACTAGAATCTTCCATGGGCTTGAAGACGATGACTACTGTTCCTATATCCTGTGTGGGTCCGATAGTTTTGACCTCTGTACTTGTATCCTGTGTGGGTCTGACAGAGTAGCTGGTCTTGTGTCCTATGTGGGTCCGACAGCTTAGCTGGTCTTGTATCCTGTGTGGGTCCGACAACTTAGATGAATTAGTGACTACATCTGATCATCTCTATTGCTATATGAAATAGTTTTACCTATGTGAGCTGAGTCTTGACTTCCAATCATTATCATCGATGTGATTGACTTACTTTCCTGTGTGGACTTGGTTGAGCTTGGGATCGAGAGTTGGAGTCGAACTGTGGTTGATTACTTTGGTATATGAATGGGAATATACCTAAGTAGAGTTGGTTGATACTTCGTGATTGTGTTTTTTCTGTGGTTTATCCTTCGTGGATTCTAGGAGACCTTCAGGGGTCTCGGGGTCCCTACTGAGTATCGTATACTCACCCCTGCACGGGCTATGCCTGCACTACGTTGTGTTGGATGTAGATGAAGAATAACACTAATCGAGGTAGAGACTTGTAGAGCTGGATGGTACCCAGTGGTCGACCACTTTGCGAGATGTACTCGGAGCAGACAGACGGACCCGAGGTGCTGAGGAGACCATATATACTCACCCTTTAGGTGGGATTCCTAGAGGAAGACTCAGTGGTTGATGTTTTACTTTATTGTAGTTGTACTAGCTTTTTAGTCATACTGTACTTACTGTTGGGCTTGTATTTCCGAGCCCTTTCCTTTCAGCACATAATTTTGTACTCAGTATTACTTAGTGTTTACTTCCTGTTGCATAATCTGTTGTGTTTGTTTACTTCTATAAAAGAAATGCCTTCCCAGCTTAGGGATTTACGCCTTTGGTGATAGTCGCCAGCCCCTGGCCTATAGAAGGTGGGCTTGGGGTAGTCACAGCACGGGCCCTGAGGATGTGTCGTGATAAAGGGGCTCATATGGATCATGAATAGTGAGGGTGGGAGGAGTCGTAAGGAAGGATTTGACTCAAGAGATTTGATGGCGGTGGTGAGTTAATCCAAACTTCATAATATAATCAATGTTTTAAAAGGTGAATTTTGTACACAAAATAACATCCCATATCAAAATATAAGGTGGTCCCTGGCTTCCATATAAGCTAATCTCTGAGTTAATTATTCCAGAATCTATAAAAGGGTCATCTACTAAGGGCCTTATACACGAACCCATGTAGGCTGAGGCCCAA
The DNA here is from genome assembly GCA_963277665.1 of Viscum album. Classification (NCBI taxonomy): domain Eukaryota; kingdom Viridiplantae; phylum Streptophyta; class Magnoliopsida; order Santalales; family Viscaceae; genus Viscum; species Viscum album. The sequence goes on from OY728164.1 coordinate 800,039,766, forward strand.
TCTATAAAAAACACGGGCCACAACCCTCTGAGCACGCTTTTACTAACCTACGATCTCTTCCTCTATGCCTTATGGCCAGGGATGGTTCCCACTAGTGGTTAAGCATGATTTTCATACTAAAACTACATGGTAGATCTAGTCAAGCTGCTTGTCTTGGGGGGAAAATATTTTATAAAAGTAAATTATAAAAAATAACATAATAAGTAAAAAAAACATAGATTAAATTATCTTATTTTATTTGTTTTATTTCATTAAATTTTAACTAAATCTTCTATTAATTTAAAAGTATATTACTACGATAAATTTCAAAACTAAATTGACCACTTAGCTGATAGTTTTAACATTTTATTCTATAAAAGTTCATCACTTAAATATTAACATAATTACTTAATATTACACTTAGTAATTATTAATTACTAATACAATTGGATACTTTACAAGTTTAAAATAAGAATAATAATTTTTTGAATACAATTATTAATTCATTTATTAATATATTACAATTTAAATATTTACATTGAATTTAAATACAGAATAATATATTCAATTCAATAATAAAAAATAATTTTAAATAAAAGAATCATATATTTTAATATAATTTAAGAAGATACATATATTTAATGTATATAATTTCATATAAGAAAAAATTCTATTTCTTTAGTCATTTATATTTAATTATTTGAATATATCTTGGTTAAAACTTATGTTGATTAAAGAAAATAACTTAATCTCAATAATATTAAAACATTTCTTAGTTGTTTTAAATTATAGAAAATATAAAATAATAAATATATTAATATACATATATATTCCTTAATATAGTAAAGGAAATATTTTATCTAAATTTATATACAAAACCAAATTTGATTAAGGAAAACATTTATGTTTATGTAAAATTATAATATAGTTTGTTTTAATTATAAGAAAAATCCTTTATCAAACATTTATAAAAATGATTAAATTTCTGGGTTGTTAAATTCTACCCACCTTAAATGGAATTTCTCCCTTGAAATTTGGTTATCATACTTAATGAAAATTATGAAACTCCATTCCATAATTTGGAAACATGAAAAACTAAAATTCTATATTATTAAAGGTCACTTAATTACCTAGATGATCAGAAGATCTTTCTAATTCTTAGATTTTTATTTAGACTAAAAGTTATAAAAAAAGGTTTTACTAAAAGAATATACTTTTAAACATAAACTATTTTTAATGAAATTTAATAATCTATAAATTTATCTAAAGAGTTTCTTTGATACCAACTGTGAGGCCTTGAGACCCGCACTTCTAGATTTAGTAAAAAGATGCTGTATATTTTTCATATAAAAAGTAACTGAAAAATGTACAATCATTTACATTTGAAGATCTTTTATAGTCTAGGATTTGGAGGAAAAATAAAACTATTACATATTATATAATCTTAACAAAGAAATAAAGAGGCAGTAATATAAATTTTCTAATGCTAGCTCCTTATTGAATCTAAACTCCATGAAACCTTTAACTGATTATGATTTAAAAAAAATAGGGTGAGCATAATTTCCCAGTAAGTGATTTTTTTTAAAATCTAGTAAAAACATTTTTGAAAATACCTTTTGGAAATACCTTTGGAAAATACCTCTAGAAAATAATTTTTAATATGATTTCAAAAATTTAATTTCTTTATATATAATTTTAAAAATCCTTTGAAAACATGATTTTTAAAATGACTTTGAAAATAATTACTCCTTGAAAATATTATAAATCCTTTGAAAATACTTATGTAATTTGAAAAAATTATAATAACATGGAAAATTATTACATAATTTGAAATCATTATAATACCTTTGAAAATACTTATGTAATTTTAAAACATTATAATTCCTTTAAAATTACGTATGTAATTTGAAAACGTTATAATACCTTTGAAAATACTCACATAATTTGATAACATAAAAATAAATTTGAAATTACATACATAATTTTAAAACATTAAAATAACTTTGAAAATACACAAATAATTTGAAAACATTATGATACCTTTTGAAAAAACTTATGATTTTGGAAATGATTTAAAATAATCTAGTGATTTTTCAGAAAATAATATGACGTACTATAAAAAATCCATGGCAACACTTCAAACATTTATGGCTATCTAGTCTTACCCACTTTCCTTAGGGATGGGTTCACTCCACACTTTCCTTTCCTGTTTTCAAAGTCTAATTTCTGAATTTTTATAAAATAATTCTTAGATTTCTTTTCTTTTATATACTTTTTTCTGTGGAGTTTTTCACATTAGGAAGAAAACATGATAATACAAATAAAAAGTTATATTTATATTAACACATTTATATAAAAACCATTCAAAGGAAATATATTATTTAATTTTGTAAAACCAAATATCCTAAAAAATAGCCTTTAAACTCATGCATATAATGTTAACTATGGATTTATTAATATACATATATTCAAAAATTTATTCAAAAACTCATGAAATACATTTTATTTAAAAAGGAAATAAAATGTTAAATTTTCTCTTTTAAAACTCATTATTGAATAAGATAATTATACAGACACGTATACTTAATTCAAAAGTTGATTTTATACATAAAATAATGGTGTAATTTATGAAACCTTCACATAACATAATAGATAAATAGTTATTCTTTCTTAAAATAATCATAAGCAAAAACAATTATATAAAACACATAAAATTATAATAATTGACATGTTTAATTAAAACATTTCATCCTTGCATATATATATATATATAAACACAAATATCAAAATTATAAAAACTCTTATATTAATTTATGAATAATTTATTTGTCACATAAAATATAATGGGGTTTAAATGAAATCTCTCATTTCATATAAATTCTAAAAATAAAATTATACATACATATAATAGATTAAAATTTAAAATCACTTTCCATCATAATTATAATACTAAAAAATGATTGTAATACAGAAATAAACATGGAATTTAGAAATGGTATATTCATATATTAAAATATATACTAGAAGAAGATATACTTGTAAATTCTTGAAAATAATATATACTTTAATATAATACACCCTTACATATGTATATTTATGAAAATACTTTCATAAATTGATGTAAATAATCAGAGTTTGAAAATAATACAAATATATATATATATATGTGTTTTGGAAACATAAAATTAAAATTACACACACAAACACACACACACAGATATATATATATATAATAGTTAAAAAAGAGAAGTCCTCTTACCTTTTGTAAAAGGAAACCGAAGGAGAGTCGGAAATCTTCAGCCTAATGGGTTCTCGAACCAGTGCAAAGTGAGGGATAAAGGAGAGTGGTTTGGCTTGGATTCTTCTAATGAGGTAATGAGGTTATACTTATGAAATTAAATTCTTATATTTATACAGTTCTAGATGTTCTTGAGATTTAGCCTCTAAGAGAACCTAGGATAATCATAGAATGGTATTACATTAAGCGTAAAACTAAGAGACCTCAATCGAGGGATTAAAAAAAACCAATTTTATTTCAAAATAAAAAAAATTAAATTTCAATATGAATTTATCCAAATGAATTTATGTGTACTATTCGACTATTTTTCTTTTAGAGGAAAGGAACAATGATGGTGGATCATGTTTCTGTATGTTGAGGACCTATGAAATAGTTTGAAGGCCAAGTCTTGATGAATGGGAAGTACAAAATTCTATATATAGATTTTATTTTCTATGGTTTGATATTCCCAGCAGGTGGAGGAGAATACAACTCAATGATAATGGTGATGGAAGCATCAATTTACTTTAATACTTGAGTTTCTATATGAATTGAGAAGGGGATCAGCTGGACTGTGAATAGTGAGGGAAGGAGGCATCCCAAGGAAAGAGATGACTCAGGTGATTGGACGATGGTGGTGAGTTGATCCAATAGTTATGATATGAATAAAGTTTAAAATGGTGAATACTGTATAAAAAATTGCACCCCACATTGAAATGTAAGGTGGAACTCATCTTCCATATAATCCAATCCATGAGTTAAGCTGGCCAGAAGCTATTACGGGGTTAGCTCCAAGGGACTTATACACAACCCTAAGCTAGTTGAGGCCTAACATATACACAGATTTGGCTGTGGATCTTTGGGCGCACTCTGCCCAACCTATTCTGCCTAACTCCAAGACATGTGTCTAGGGCTAGTTCCCACCGGTGTTTGATAATTCCTTTTGCGATCCCACTATGTGGTTGAGGTCGCCAGGTTTCCTGGCTTGGGAGGACAATTTTTTTATAAAAATAAATTCTAAAATATTACTTAATAAGTAAACATTAACATGGTAAACATTAGCTTTTATTTATTTATTTAAGATCATTATATTTCAACTACAACTTATATTATTTTTAAAATCCATTCCTATGAAAAATTTTAAAACTAAATTGAAAATTTAGTTGATGGATTGAAAATTTTCATTTATAAAAGTTCATCACATAAATATTAACCTAATTACTTAATATTATACATCCTAATTATTAATTACTAAAACAATTGGATATTTTCAGGTTTTAAAGAATAATAATAAATAAGTTTTAATACATTTATTAATTCCAATATTAACATCTTACAATTAAAATATTTACTTAGAATTTAAATACAAAATAGTACATTACATTCAATAATGAAACATAATTTTTAATAAAATAATCATATATTTTAACTTATGTTAAGAAGATAAATATATTCATTGAATATAATTTCATATAAGAAAAAAAAATATTTCCTAATTCATATATTTCTAATGATTTGAATATCTCATGGTAAAAAATATAATGATTAATGAAAATAAATTAATTTTTTGAAGATTAAAACATTTCTTAGTTTATTTAAATTATGAATAATATTAAATAATAAATATATTAATATACTTATATATTCCTTAATAGAATAAAGGTAATATTTTATCTAAATTTTTAAACAAAACCAAATTTTATTAAGTAAATCATTTATGTTTAGGTTAAATTATAGTTTTGTTTATTTTAATTATAAAATAAATCATTTAATATACATTTATTAAAATGATTAAATTAATGGGATGTTAATTTTTTATGAATAATTTATGTTTATTTGTAGCAACATGAATATCACCTACATATTCCATGTATGAACTGAGTTTCTCGCCACATTTACCGATGATGTTATTTGAAAATTCTATAATACCCATAGATCTGGTTGAAGAAATATGGTTCAAATTTTAGGCTACTTGATTTTTCTAGAATCCTAAATTAATTGGTAAATCAAAATACCATAGATTATCAATATTTCATTCAATGGTATTACATTCAAAATATAGATAAATCAATAAAATCTTGTTAAATCAAATTCTTAATGAAGTTTATTGTGATTTAAAAAAAAACTGGTAATGTGATTCTTTGACTCAGTAATCTATATTTTTTTTAGAAAAGAAAAAACATGAATTTAAAACTAATACAAATGAAATTTTAAAAATAAATACTTCATATATTTTGATAAAATATCCCCATTATAAAATAAAACAGCAAAAGATTTTTAACAATAAAATTTCTTCCTTTGAAAAAATTTAACAAAACGTTCTCCCCCATTTCAAATGCATCATAAAGTATATATTTTAAAAATTAATTCTTTAATTTTCCTTAGGATACTCCCCATTTTTTATTTTTAAAAATAAAATAAATAAATAAGAAAACTTATTAAATCATCCCATTGAAATATTCATGATATCTTGATTGGTTAACTTTCCTTTTTAAATAATTCATGAAATAGAATAGACATTCATACAAAATTTATAAATAAAAATCCATTTATCAAAGGAATAAGAAACATTAATTCATCAATAATTTAAAAACGGTAATAAATGATAATAATTGATAATAATAAATTTAAATAGAAAATAATTAAAAAAATTATCAAAAAAATAATAATTCTAAAAGAGAATATGGGTTTTAATATATTATAGAGAAAAATAATTGAAAAGTAAACATTTATTAATGAATTTTCCGATTATATCATTTATTTTTTTGATATATTTTTGTTTATTTGGCATAATCTCTTCATAAATCTTTAAATTTCAGTCATATTCAATAAAATTATTGTCTTGATATTTCATTTTCTAATTCAACTCAACCAAATACTCTTATTGATAATTAATGTTATAGAAATTTTAAAATTAAGAATCTATTATCAATTTTTCTTGACCTTATTATGATTTTGGGCTACTTTAAGTTACTCTAACTATCAGAAAAAACTAATATTTCATCATTATTATAACCTTTGTCTTCCAAAATATCTTAAAACACATTTTATTTTTTACATAATATGTCATAATTTTGATGAAAAGTAGTTGTTCGATCATTGATGGAATTTATATCCTTATCATATTACTTTATAAACTTATTAATGTCTACAAACTTCTGATTAAGAAGTTCACATTACTCCTTAACACTATTGAACCTTCCCTTGAATTTATAAACCAATTGAATCAACTGATTTTCTATTTGGAATCCTATAATCTAGTTATATGTCCTTGTATCAGACTAACTTTTTCACAAATTCTAGAAAAATATTAGTAAAATTTTTAATTTTATTAACTATATTAAACAAAGAATCTATTTTTTGGTAATGATTTATCATTTCCTAGATTGGTAATATATTTTGATGAACTATCTGATTTTTATACCTTTTTATTCTTCTCTTGATAAACTATAGTATGATTATTCAACTGATCTCCAAATTTTTCATCCTTCTCTAGGGTAAACTTTTTTTCATTGATATGTTTTTAAAATATTTCAATGTCTAGTATATTATATACATTTTTAAATTTATTTTAATAAGATTATTTTCCCTAATATAATTGGGATGATGATAAACATGAACTCGACACTTCTTTCGATGAACTAGATTTTTTAGAATAACTCTTCTAATTTTTGATTTAACTACTATAAAAGTATGAACAAAAGATTCTATTGGAGAATTATGTTTTATAACTTTAGAATCAGACTTCTCTTTTATTATATGTTTATATTTTTCATTGAAATATACCTCTATTAGAGTGAATTCATCATTATAATTATAAGGAAGAATTTCTACTATCAATTTTTTCAGAGTGAATTAATGGTGGAATAATTTCCAATGAAACGATGTGTTAAAAAAATTTCTTATTTGGTTTACTAATCATATAATGAGATGAATAGAGTCAGATAGAAAAATAATTCTCTGATCCATTTTAGACTTTTTCCCATTTCTTTTAAAATTATATTTTCTTTTAAAAAACTACTCCTCTTTAATATATTCTTGAATAGTTACCAGGGGAAGGAAGGTTTTAGAAATAATATATTACTTCACTTTGATGAAATACTTTTGATTCCTCTTATACAAATTGAAATTATGATCAATATATTTTATTAATTCCTTATATTTCACTATATCTAATCCAAAAATAAGTATTTCTTATATCCATTTCCTCATATTTCTACGCTTCCTCAGTTGTACCCTTTAATAAATTGTTGTGATTGTTAATTAGCTTCTATAAATCTTCATCACTTTATTTCAAGGGATGTTAATTATATTAAACATCACCTTCTCCAAATTTTATATTCTTTTTCTATGGTGACTCAATAGTAGTAGGAGTATCCAATGCTTCCCTATTCTCTTTTAAAGTATATGTTTCTTTTATTGTCGCAACATCCATAGTAGTTTTTCATTCATTAGAAGAAGAAGGTACAAATGAATTCTAAATAAAATCATTCTCATTAAAATTATAAATCAACATTGTATGTGATTTTATATTTTTATTGAAAGGATTTTCCTTAACCTTTTACACATGAGATTGATTTTTTCACTTTCATCACTTCTAAAAGCATCACAATAACTCTATTTAGAATTTGGTAATATAAAAAGATCTCTAAATTTACTAATCTCTTATACATATCTTCAAAATAATTCTAGATGATTTTTTCTAAGTTAAAATTCCTTAAATTCACATGAAAATCTAGTATATATACACCAATTATTTTTATAGTGTCTTTATCGTTTTTCATTAGTAGTAGGAATTAATATACCCATAGAAACATGATTTAAAAATTTGGAGGCAAATTTATGGTTTTATGAACATTATCCTTTATAATAAATAAACATTCCCCCACATTATCTTTTTAAAAACTTCCATGAGTTTCTGAATTTTTTTGAGATATAAACAAAATTTATCCTTCCAAGAGTACCTCAAGTAGTTCATAAAATCTCTCTAGAGTAATAGTAATATTATATTGAAATATAACAAATGTCACTTGGTTTATTCAATAAAATTCTCAGAAGATATAGTCATTATAAAAATATTTGAACAACATAAAATAAAAAACTCATATTCATAGTTATGTGGAACTACTATTTCTATCCATGAAAATCAATACCATCCTTTTACATAAAATCTTAATTCTCAAAAACATCTATATTAATCAAAATCTCCTTGATTATTTCATTTCTTATAATTTCACTGGATTACACCACTACACTATCAAAAAATAAAAATAGATATTAAAATACAAAAGATCTTAGAAACTATTCCATAAATAATTCATCCAACCAACTTAGGGTCCACACCATTATATAAGTGTCAATGAACATTCAAGAAGAAACATTGATTTCTATTGATCTAACAGCTAGGATTACATCCCACCAAAACATATGACATCATTTTATATTTTTAATGTTTAATTACTTTTCCAATTATATTTAATTCAATATTCTAAAACAAAGAGTTTTATATGAATGATAAAATAATAGAAATTAAAATTTTATACAAGAGAAAACAAGATTTCAAAAGACCGGTGAATCAAATTATAAAATTTATAATTATCTTGAAGGTATATACTATTGAAATTAATTGATTTTATCCTATTGAGGTTGATTAAAGATAAATTGTATATTAAAATTTATAATTCCTATATAAATTTGAGAGATGTTTTTTAAAATTTAGTCAAAAAAAAATACCCCTTAAATTGAATGAATTAATAATATATATAAATAAAAATATCAAAACTACTTATAACATGAAACATAAAAATAGTAGTTTTGGTAAATTATAAAAGAAGTAAAAGGTAAAAAAGGTGTTAAACTACTAGATCACAACACCTTGAATCCTTCAAAAGAAAACCTTCTTAGGTCTATAAATATTTACAAACAACACTTTTGGAAACCATAATTGTCGAGGTCTCTAGTTATCATATGAATTAGATTACTTAGTGATAAAATCTATAGATCTTATGAATGATTTAAATACACTTAAATAATAGTTATCTCTCTATTTTAGACCTATCTGAAACATAGTATAGAAGGGTTATAAACTAGTCATGGATTAGTTTGATTGATAGGTAGAACTTATAGTGGATTTACTTAAATGTATAGATGTTGATATTTTATATGAACTTAGTTTCCCATATATCTTCCTAAACTCCTTTCTCCAAATAGTTAAGTGTTTCAAAAATTTCTTCAAAATATCATTCTAAGAGATCAAATTAATAAATTCATTCTTATCTTGAGAAGAATTCACAATATTCCTTTATTATTTTATCACTTATCTTCAAAGATTATTCCAATTTATTTTCTTTTCCTTTTCCCTTATTATCAAATTTAAACTTATTTACCTGATTCATTAACACATCAAAATTACTAATCATCGTAAAATTATTCTTTTCTAACTTCAAAACATTTATCCTCAAAGTTTGTAAAATTTTATTTCATTTAAATCGTTTCATTTTTTTGATATGTGTATGTTTCACACCCATCTTCTTGATGGGCCAGTTTCCAACATTTTATTCATGGAATCAGAAATTCTCAATGGATATCTTATCCATAATGACTCATGGTCCAATTTTCCAAATTCCGGATATCATTGGGGATCTTTTCCAAAAACACTTAATAGATCACATTGGTCAATAGAATGAGATTTCGGGCTCATCATTCCTTTTTTTGGGGAATTATTACCTACTTTGGGACTCTATTATTGATTTAAGACATATTTGTGAATCGTTTGTTGAATCAAAAATATAGATCAGGTCACACTTATATTAATTATCAATTGTTAGAATTTATTTGATTTTGAATCATTTATAAATATATTTAAGGTTATCCATCGATGAAAACCTTTATATATAGATTATATATTCTTATGTCTTTTATTATCATGATACTGGTTTTAAGCCACCTGATGGGGTGCTCTAGAATTTATTGTCATCCTGGAAGATAAGAATTTTTTTGATGTCGAGTTTTGGACCAAGATAGGGTATTCCTATGTACCCTCATGAGAGGAATTTATAACCCATATAGTTTGATACCACTTGATGGGAACATAATATCATTTAAGGTCTCATGGCAAGGACCCGACCACACAGTTTAATATTGTATGTGGGACATCTAGGTAGAAGATGCCTAGCCAATGATCGTGTGAGACTTATAATGAAATGGACTGATTGGTCTATCTGGAAGGGAATATGTCCATGTATTATGGGGATAAACATAAAGAATTTTGGATGATAAGGATGAAATAAAGAGGTCCTAGAAAGAATATGGCCTTCTGAGTTGGGGACCTGATTCTACCGGGAATGTGTCTCAAAAAAGATAATGGTGGTTTGAATATATTAGGGTTTAGACCTGACATAGGATTCGTATGTATCCCATTTATAAATGAAAAAAATACCACATAGTTTGGAAGGTTTGGGGCTTACACCTTAGAGGACCAAAGGTAGATTCATTGAGAATATGAACCTTTGAATGTTTGTATAGTTGGGAATATGGTCTGTTTAGAGGATGGTAACATGGTTTTTGAGATTAAACCTAGTAAGAGGCCTAATGTGGGGTTTTATAATGTTTATGACATAATAATCACAAACCATTAATCCCATGTGAGTCATTATTATAGTGAGAAACAAGAGGAAATAAAAGATCATGCAATCCACACAATCTCATTCTTCCACTAGTGGACGAGGGAAAGGATATGGAAGGCGAGTAAATGTCCTACAAGAAAGACTATGAGCTAATCTAGGAGGGAATCACTAAGGATGAATTTTATCCTCATTTGATAGTAGATTAAGAGGTATCCATAGAGGGGAAGTTAGGAAGAGAGACATGGCTTAGATGTTCCAATATTATCTCTTTTTCTCAAACCCTAAAACCTTTCCCTATCCCTATGGTGGAGATCCTCATTACCAAAGTAACAAACAATTGAGAACACATTGAGGATCCTTACTATTATGTAGGATTAATTAGGTACTTCCATTACCATGGGAATTTATAATTGATAGAACACATTGGTGTGTCGTATGCTCTGATCATACATATTTTTATACTTTAGGGGAGATCTCTACTTATTAACCCTTGTAAGAGGGATCTAAGGAAAGATATACCCTTTCATTGGTGATATGAAAGGGTCTCGGTGCGTACCTCACCCAGGTGGTACCTGAATGAGCTTAAGGGTGCCTCGCCCAAGTGGTACCTGGGAGACTTAGTATGACCTCACCTAGGTGCTTCTTGGGTAGACTAGAGGGCGACTTACTTAGGTGGTTCCTGGGAAGCGTAGTAGGACCTCACATAGGTACTGCATGGATGGACTATATGGTACCTCCCCAAGTGGTACTTGGGTACCTTAGTAAGACCTCACCTAGGTACTTATTAGGTGAACTAGATTCTATCCCACATAGGTGATGCCTCGTAGAACTTGGGTGATGTAAAACCTGGGAAAAAAATCTTTGGTGAGACCCTTCTCGGACCTCCATGGGTATCCTTAGGGTCTTATATAAGGATGAAGTAGAAGTTTGAGATTGGAATGGGGGATTCACAATAGTTTATTTGGACTAGAGGGAAGTGACAACTTATGCAGGTCTTTGTCCTTTTATCCCTTGGAGGGACTATAGTTCATAGACTCTGTTAATTCCTTATTATTTTATGGTTTAGAGAGATACATGTGGTTTTTTTGAAGATATGGGTGAAGGACCAATGTGGCGAGAGCCTCAAGTGGTTTCATATGGATTTTAGTCCTCTCAAATGTGGATCCCCTATGTCATATTTATAGGAAAAATTCATACCCTGGGAAAAGGAGGTCATCTATGTTGGTCCAACACATAAGTGTCTCATTCATGACACCCACACAAGTACTGACCGCTCATTTCAGGCCTTGTAAGTAAGGACTACGGGATTCTCTTGGTGTGTAGGTCAGGTCCATGCATGTTGACTAGGGAGAGTTCTTTGACACCACTTTTCTTCTCTTCTACTTTAGGTATTTTCCCTTAAATATTTTCCTCCCCATGTAAAAACTGAGTTATCCACAAAAAACCCCCTTAGGATTAGAACTGATTGAAAAATGAGGGTCTAATACCAAGGTAGAGAGAAACACAGACACCAATCGATTCTTCTCCTATAGGTCTTCATGTATTAGAGTATCTCCATGTCTGGGTTTAACAAACATCACTACTTGATTTTTTCACAAAATGGGATTGAGAGGATGGGAGGAACATTCTCAACATGTAGGTTGGTTTCATAGGTCGATCATGTAGGTCAATCACATAGGTCATGCATGTCGGTTGATCATAGAATTCGACCACACAAGTTGGTTGTGTCTATATATGGGGTTTACCATTATTTTGATGTTTACACTGGCCTATTCCTCTACCACTCTTTCCAAACTATTGATTCATGATGGTCATCCACACTGGCCATCCATGCAACTCTTCCAAATTTCTCATCAACACTACTCTTCCACAATTCTCTTAAACATAACAAAGGTAGGTGTCACTTCAACACTTTGGAGAGTGACCTAATCGAGGTAAATCCCTTTTAAAAAATATAATTGAGTTGAAAACTTGTTGTTAATGAAATCTTTGGTGTTTCCATGTATGTTTCTCCAATGGATGCTCAATTTGTAAAAATTTATGATGCATAAGTTACTAAATTTATCAAGGAGATACTAGACATTGTTGCACCAACATTTTAGATATTATATGACCCCATACTTATAAATATTTAAAAAATTTGAAGAATTAATATCTAAAATATTTTAAGAGTGAATAACTACCAATTTACAGTTGCATGCATTTGAGATGCGTGCCTATCCCAAGGCAAATAGACTTCATGCCAAGGTACTAGTTCAAGGAATATATGAATATTACTATTTCCAATGTTTCTATATAAGGTTCATACATTAGTGATGGAACGATTCTATTAGTGTATTTGATGCCCTACAAACACTCTAGGCTTCAAAATTCACAATCTCAAATCGAAACCATATTTCTATGAATCCATTTTCTTTGAATCAATATCAGACTAAACAAAGAGATAGAAGAAAGAATTGAAATTTTTTAGTGGAGGAGGTATCAAGACTGAATAGATGGGGGATGTCTAGGTTCAAAAAAACTATGATTAATTTATGTCTAAACATCAAAACTTATGAATTTATGAGTCAGTTTGGGTGGTGCAGATGTATGTGTACAAACCTACTAATATAGTTTTAGATTTTCTAAGTCGTGGGAGCCAAAAGAGTAATACATTCCATCTGATTCATGGAGGTGTTGTTAATATTTTGTTAGATATTTAAAAAATCTCACAAGTTCCTATTATCAGGGAAATTTATTATTAATTCATCCCACAAAAGGTGATATGGGGTGTTCTCAAACAAATGCCTATGTTGGCCCATGAGTTATTGAGAGTTCCTAAGGAGATTATAAAGGAAGACCCTTTCCCTAGGGGAGATGTCCATAATGAGACATGTATGGAAATTTTCTTAGAGCCTAAGGGGGAGGTACTCACATCTAAATATCCCACGATATTTTCTTTAATTGATATGTGATGAATTCTGGGTAGATAATAGCCTATGTTAGAGAAAGGTGAATACCCAAAATGGGGGCATTTTATATGGTCATCAATTTTTTATACGGACATTTTATTTTTTATTTTTGGACATGTGGATTAACACGTATATACAACTAGTCCATGAATCTAATGGTGATGTGTGGACAAGGACATTTTCATGGAATCCTAGTTAGAAGAAGGAGAAAATTTTGGTTTGATTGCCCCTAATGTGGTGAAGATACCTCAGTTCTTGCTACACATGCACATAGGGAAGGCAACATTCATAATTTTAGGGTTTTCTAAGTATTGTAGGGGTGTATTGTAGTGCATTTTATCTATTAAGAGGTGCTAAATAGGGTTAAAAATCAAGAGTTTCGATTTTATGCCATTTTTCTACACAGTCTCTAGTATCAGGCCTCTAGCCATGAAACCTGAGGTGGCCTTGAAGACACTGAGCATGTGCAATGACATTAAATTCTTCTAGTATGGTGATCTACCAATTGTAATGATCACTAATAATGGATATAATACTTATGATCTTAGATAATACATGATAGCCTTACATCCCCTATATATTTACACATTAGTTCAAATTTAAATTACAAACCACCTTTTCTCCTTTTATAGATGTTAAATTGGAGAAACATCTAATGGTTTTCAAGAAAATTTGGGTGCTCATGGATCAGGAATCATTGGAGTTAGTAATTATTTTACCTTCCTCGAATACACTTATTGGGTTGACTAGAAAATATGGCCACTCCTAAATCTCCTCATACCCCTAGTGGGTGTTAGTTAAAGTCATACCTTGATTCAAGGATACTCCAACTACTTCCAAATAATGCTGCAAGGGAAGGAAGGTTCTCTATGAGAGTGATAGTGATGAGGTTCCTCCACAGTCCCTATCCCTGGGAACTTGGAGAGACCAAACCAGAATTATTGACTAGGGTGGAATAGATCCAAGGAAATACAGTCACCATCATTAAGATAAGATTAGGTATTTGGCTACCCAGTCCATATTTGAGCCCGAGGGATCAGTAAATCTATCATATTTGTAATACGTTAGGTCCTATTCATAGCTGATTATGGAAACATTTGACTATGTGAATCATAAGACAATCTGATTCTAACCTAGAATAACCCATGACATCAATGATTTATGGATACTCATTCAAGATGGAATATATATCCCACAACTTGGAGATATTTGAGCACCCCTGATCTAAAATTTTACACAAATCCTATTGAGGTGTGGAAACCTACGTGTGAGCTAGAGATGCTGATATATGCAACTGATTAATGGATTGCAACCAAAAAGCTAGTAGCTGGTATGCTAGATTAGGGTTCTAATTAAGGAGTGGATGATCGATCCAATAGAGAATGAGATACATTTATCTAAACTACTGATATAATCCTTTTTCCCTTTTCTTTGCATCTATTCCAACTGTTATGAGTAGATGAACTACTATTAAGGGGCCACTTTGACTTAAATAAGTAAGGGGGTCACCATAACTAGTTTCCCTAAGATACTCTTCATTGAGAACCCTGATTGGGGATGCAAGACCTACCCTTGAGCCCAAGTCTTTATCTATGGGTCTGAGATTAATGGAAGACAAGATGGAAAGGGAACCCTTGCCACATCTGGTATCTATGTTTGAGAAGACCAACACATGCCCCTCACTATCTCAATTGAAGAAAACAAAATAGGGTAAAGACATTGAATAGGTGTATTCATTTCATTTTGTTTTGAAAATTTTATTCAATATTGTAAATTTCCTTACATATCCATATGACCATGGTTTCCTTTTATAGGATCTTATTCACTTTCCTTCCTCAATAGGTCTTGTGATAACCCCTCGGGATTCAAATAAGACACTATAGACAGGGTATGAACTTGTACAAAAAATTATACACCATCAATAAGAGAAGTTTTAGGGGACTAGACTTTACTGGTTCCTATCACTATAGCAAGAGAAATTCCCAGTAATGTCGATTATGCATAATGGGAAATTGGTCAATAGTGTTTGACCTTATATTTTCACAATATTCTAGGATCCCAATAAGTACTGGAGGACCATATAAAAACCACTACTGACCTTATCGCTATGTCAAAATAAGTTGACTAAGGTCTTGGGTCATTGAGGGAGGGTGTTCATACTGAAGTCACCATGGGTGACTTGGACAGAATAGAGTTAGTTCCTTACCTAATTTCGCATTTTTCTACATTAATGATGCTTCTATAGGGATTGGATAATTAGTTCATGAATTGAGAACTCATGATATGAAAATTGATGATATTCTAGCAAAAATTAATATCCATATATATTTTAAAGAGTTTGATGAATTAAATACGTTTTTGAGGGTATTGAGTCTTTATTTTTTCATGACCAATATTTATGACTGATGTTTTAATCATGAATAATTGATTTATGTTACTTTTCAATGTAAAATATTACTCAGGCCATTGAGTGGTTGGGTACCGAGATTCCTATCCCTTCTCAAATATAGGAGGTACCAATCATAAACCATGATATTAGAAAATTACAATAGCCTTCATCCCTAAGATCTGAAGAAGTATCCCTTATCTGGAGTTCCTTTCTCTAGAAGAAGATGTTCTAGGTGTAGTTTATGATTCTAGTTGAGTGGTTAACCCACCAACTTGTGAGTATTATTAACTAATCTAATCATCTTCCGGCCCTTTACATTTATCACCCACACAATTAAAAACATGTTTCTTATGTATTTTAGTGCAATCCACTTCAATATTCAGTTCTAAGGGGGAGGAATCCATGTGAACATAGTCAATAATTTTAGGAGAAACTAATAATACTCCTGAAATCTAATAACAGTGTGACTCCTTTTGTACTTTAATCTCAGAGTATATAATAGGGTGACTCCTTCCCCTATTCACATCATTTTATTTAGTGAGATATTTTGAAGTTATTTTCAAAGATTACACTTGAAGATATTAAATCATAGCTTCACCGACTCCAAACATGATTTCCATTTTAGGATATGAAGGATTTGATTTCAACATGATCCATCATGCTGTGAAGTTGATCATCCAGGAATGGGGAGAGGATAAAAGATCATGGTAGGATGAGGTGCAGCTAGTTGGAAATTTTGAAAATCTTAGATCTATTGTGTACCGGGAAGAGCTTAGCCATGCCAAGGAGGTTGATGAGAATCGACACTATATTGATGAGAAATATATGTAGATGTTACATCATCAAGAAGAATTAGATACTGTGAAGGAAGTTATTTTCCAACTACACCAATCCTTGAAAGGGTATCAATATAAGAATGTGATTTCATTACAATGTAGAAATAGAAAATTCATCATGATAAGGTATTAATTGTCACAAAACTGAATGGGATTTGAAAAAGTACACATAGGGCTTGAGATGCACTTTAATAGATCAAATCCTATGTTGAAGATCATCTGTAATATTTGGAAGAGAGACTCTAACATGAATAATATGCTCTGATTTTGGATATATAAATGAAGAATAACTTATTTCTAGATCATCAATTTATTTTTTTCCAACCTATTAGATAAATTCATCTTATAATAAACTCATCTAAATAAACATTCT
The DNA here is from genome assembly GCA_963277665.1 of Viscum album. Lineage (NCBI taxonomy): Eukaryota > Viridiplantae > Streptophyta > Magnoliopsida > Santalales > Viscaceae > Viscum > Viscum album. The sequence continues at coordinate 800,057,196 of OY728164.1, forward strand.
TATATATCCACATGTTTGAATCATAATGAAAAAATAGAATAATGCTCTAAATTTTTCTTAGATCACTTGACCCAGTGATCATAACATGATTATTATCAAGGAATTAAAATTGGATTCATGGAATTTTCACTTTTTCTAATAAAATTTTAATGTATTACAAGATGAACCAATGTAGGTTATTTTTTAGGCCAATTTGTTTTGACCAATAGTGTGGGAGTAATAATCCTGAATGATATTTACGGGCAATGAACATCCCATCATCCCCCTTTCCTCTATTTTTTAAGACAAATTTAAGGTCCTGATTTTAATATGTTCATGTGATGATCTACATATGAAGAGAATGAATGTGGACCATGTTTAAAAATTAGTTTTCAATATTATGATTTCAAGGCACACTGAGATAAAATGATTTAATCTTAATGAAGAAAATTCCAATATTTGAAATCCACATTTTTGGTCACTCATTTTGTAGTGCTGATTGAGGAGTATTATCTATAGTCAAATAAATTTGTCTATTGGAGTCCAATTCCCTGAATATCAATTGATAAGGGAAAACCATGAGGTTTTGAGTTTCTTTATGGACATGAAGTATCAATCATCAGAAGTGGGGTATTTAGAGACAAAATATTTGAAATATTTTCCCAAACCTATAATTAATTGGGGGGCCACAATTTCAATATAATCTTGAGAATATCCCATTAAGACTTCCCTACCCTAATAAAGGTTATGGGAGGGTGTATGGGAGATTTTATATTATGGATGATCCATAATATATAATTCTGGAATTACTACAAGGAGTGTAACTTTTAAGTCCTTTTTCATTAAGAAAAAACATTCCCTGAATTTGATTAGGACATGGTTTGGTCAACCAAAAAGATATGATGACCTAGGATCCCTAAACTCATGTGATTCATGCTTAGTTTAAGAAATAAGAGGAGTTTAGGAGATTACCCTGATTATGTGACAATGTAGGTCAAGGATTTCCTTTAATAAATACCACATGATTGATTGTAAGGGTTCTATATTGAAGTTTATTATCATGCGAATGAAATAATAAACCAAGGGCATGTTGATAATGAACAAAATGGGGGATTTTGAGCACAAAATGATTTTCCAATATACTTAGATGTGGCATGGGAGGTTGTAAACCATTGTATTGGGGGATTCCAAATCAAGAGTAATGAGGTGGGAAAAGTGTGAAATTAATGACAACATACCATGTTCAAATAGAATCTTTAGTTATGACACTATCAATGAATAAATTGATAAAAGGATTTAATATTATGGAAAAAATCTTCTTCCAGTTGATATATTATTTTTCGGAACTCATTATGCATAGTCAATTTGGGGAATATTATGCATAGTCAAAACAAAGGTGTCAATAAGAGTTATGAACTCTCATCCCTAATAGTAAAATGTAATATTATGAAGATCTGATTTACCCTTGGAAAAAGAGGGTATAATGTGTGGAGGGGGATGTGTTCAATGAAAAATAAATCATTAAGACCAACATTGACTAGGAGTGGGTAGAGTCTCCCTTATAGAAGTCTTATTTCAGAATTGTATATAATGAAGCAAACATTTTTTACTGGAACTAGGATTTTGATACCCAGGCATCACTATGTATTATGTGGTAACATGAATCAAGACATACATAGTTCTATATAAAAATATCCCCCGGAACTTCTGATTTGTATGTAGGCAGGGGAATGTTTTTTGAATATGGGTTTGTGAATAGGGTGTGAATCCATACTAGACTCTCCCATGATGGTTTGGATCATACATAAGAGAACATGAATTATTTTAGATTTTCTCTGGAACAAGATGTAGGATCTAGAAATCACTACATATCCAATTGGAATGATAAAAAGCTACACATAGTTCTTGGGTGGTGGTGTTGTGGGAAACCAACACCCAGGATAGTGGTCCTCTCAGGTGGGAGCTACAACAATGCATAGTTTTATGTCATGCTAGAGACATCAGCCATATTGTTTTAACATCATGCGGTAAATAAATTTGGTGTTCCTTTTAAAGTCTTGAATATAAGACCATGCTAACCCTTATGTGAAATAAAAATTCTTGACTATATGGGTAATCCATTACTAAAATTCATAATCCGACATGAGCTATGCTTGGTTTGAGAAACAAAGAACAAAAAGGGTCTCTTTCACTACGCACATGCGATTAAAATAAAGGAAAGGGGACTTTTTATTTTGTGGTGGTTGGGCCAAGATATAGGATATAGGAGTCACTACGTATCTCAAATGAATGTGAATCAAACTATATTTAGTTTTGGGGTCATTTTAATGTTGAATAAGATGGATTTGAACTATGCATTTTAACATCATGTGGTCAGGAAAAAGGTCACAAACATGAATAAGAATTCATAAATCCACATAAAGATTATATTGGTTTTCAAGAAATCATCTCATGAGAGGAATCCTATGTTTGTGACATGATGATTACTGAGGTGGTTTCTCAAGGAATCCCATTCTTGGTACATAGGGTAAGATTACATTTTAACATTGTGTCATGAAGACATTTTTATAGAGTTTAATGTATTGAGATGAGGATAATATAGTTGATATATTTTAGGTTCATGTGATAAGAAACTTATGTATTTTATATTCATATAGAAAGGATTATAGTGTCTTTTAGTTTGAGGTCATATGACTAGGACCATGGGGTTACTATTGTCTAAGGTCACAAAGATTTGACCCATACAATTTTACAAATATGTCCTCACCAGCCAACAAGAGACAAAACTGATGTGAAGATAGAGGTCTCAAGGGATAAATGTTGGTGAAAAAATATGGTAAAGGGGTGGATTTGAGGAGGGGATGAATAAAGAAAACATAGGAATCACTAAGTATCTCATTAAAGTGAGAATCAATATAGATGTAGTTATGAAAATGATTTCCTACATAGATCCTACCCATGTTTAGAGGGAGGGAATTTTACTTAAACCATGAAGATAAATGAATGGAACTATGATGGATTCCCCTGCATCGATTTTTTTTGTATGCAGGATAGGGGAATTTTTTTTATTTCATGGATAAGACTAGGACATAGAGTTTGAGTGTCACTACTTATACCTTTTAAATTATAATAAAGACAAAAGTAGTTATTGCATAAATGATTAGTTGATGATACAGAATGAGACCATCACCACGAATTCTAGTGCACTAAAGCATAGACCAAAGTATGAAATAGTTTTATGTTATTCAATTGGGACATGAAACATGCAATTTTTTTTTCATTCAGAAAGTATGTTTTCATATAATTTAACATCTTGTGGCTAGGACATTAGGCTATGTAGTTTGGGGTATTATAGCTCAAAATATGGTGTCTTGTAGTTTTAGGTCATATGACTAGGACCATGGTGTCTTACAGTTCAGGGTCATACAGCTAGGGAATTAAAAAATGTTAGAGCTTACACCTATAGTGGAGGACCATTGTGTTTGAGTTACATGATTTATTTCTTGAGAAATATTGCATTTGTAGGGGAAATGGTATGCTCCACAACCATGGTAACTAACTAATATGAACTATTATGATTGAAATTATGAATGATGAAAGGTACTTCCCATTTTGGTTCAAGATTAAAAGGATTATTCCCAAGTATCATCGAGGTTTTAATAGATAAAACCAGTTCTCTTTGAATAAATGAAAATAAACAAACTCTCTTGTTGAAGGATCATTCTATCCAGTTTTTGTGATCATCCAAGTGGTGAAAGGTATGAAACATTTTCTCATCAAGTCACTATAACTCATCTAACCAATTCAATGAATGATAATCAAATAATATTTATCCACATATATCGATTTGGAGTGAGGGAAATTGAACCTTAGTTGGTAGAACAACCTCTATTCTGTAAACCAGTGAATACAAATCCATCTAAGTATGGTGTGATTTGTAGTGCAGTAGGCCCACAAGGCATGAAGGATATTTTTAGGCTATTTGTTTCTCAATCCAACATTTTATAGAGAATATTCAATATATTTTTATTGAAATCATTTATCTATCCATTTTCTACATCATGGTAGTGGGAAGAATGGTAGGATCCATTATTGTACTCCTGAAACCTCTTCTTCAATTTCAAATAGAAAAATTTGATGTCAGTGTCCTTCAATATTGTGTGTGGGACACCAAATCTGGTGATTATGTTTGAATTCACAAAATTGATGATATTCTTAGTCTAAAATTCTTTAATAGTTATAGAATAAATGCATTTGTAGAAGAAGTCAGTAATAGTAGGGATGTATTTAAACTACTTTTCTTTAAATGGAGGGTATACCCCTAAAACATCCATTCCCCATATAACAAATGGATGAGATTATTTAGCTGCATGTAGTAGCTCTAGTGGTTGATGGAAAAAGTTGGCACTCACTTGGAATGAAAAAAGATTTTTGAAAAATTGTTTGCAATCTTGCATCATCAAAGGAAAAAAATACTCAGGACTCTTAATTTGATGTGAAAGATTTGTCCATGACTGATGGGAACCAGATTCCCCATTGTAAACTTTGTGTATGGTGGAATTCATCTCCTCCCTGTCAATGAATATTAGAATAACTCCATAATATCTTCACTTATAAATAACCGTCTGATGACCTGGGATATCATTGAGAGTGAAATTGACTGCCCATCATTTGGTCTATTATTTTTCAAATCTTTCTGACTAACGGGTCTAATTTTGGAGGCATTTCAGAATGGGAGTCATCTGATCATTTGTAGAACTATCAGTTTTAGGGGTAGAGTCAACCTTGTTGATCTCTTCCATGATGCTCTAAACAAATGAAGATACCATACTATGATGTATAATGCTGATAACTGTTTCATCTTTATCTGGATCTTCCAAATTTATGGCCACATTTTCCAATGCATCTTCTTAATCATTTTAGGAATGTGGGAATGATTAATTATTAGTTCAGAGGGTAATTATTCCATAAAAAATGAAGCACAATTAATTAGGTGATCAAATCTTATTTTATTATGGAATAATCACCTTCGATATGCTTAATCACTAAATTAGAGTCACCTTTGATTCTTATGTGTGTCATTGGTATTTTTATATACAATTCCAGGTCTGCAATGAGGGTTTAATATTCGTCCAAATTGTTACATGACTAAAAAATATGCTTTTAACATCACTAAAAAGTATCTTTTTTAGCGCTTAAAATTGATGAATACCAAACTAATATCAAAATATATTATCATTTACCAGCACTATACAAATCACTAATAAAGATAACCTTTATCAGTGCTTAAAAAAAGTACTGATAAGGAAACCTTTTCTCTGCACTTCCAAAAAAGTGCTGATAAAGGAACCTTTTATTAATGCTTTTTGAAAGTGATGATAAAGGTTATATTTACCAATAATATTTAAAATTATTGATAAATTATATCATTATCAGTGTTTTTTATGTAGCATAGTTAAATGGTACCTTTATCAGCACTCGATGAAGCCCTAATAGGGGATACCTTTATTCGTGCAAGATGAAGTGCTGATAGAGGTCACCTTTATCAGCAAAAGATGAATTTCTGATAAAGGGTTCACCTATATAAGAAAACAATTATTTGGTTAGTTGTTATATAATGAAATAAATTAAACACAGTGTTTCAATTTAAAAAAAACAAAACTTTTTTTATTGAAAACATGTACTTCATGCCACATTGACCATATCATGTGTCGAATTAGTGTGTGTTCAATTAATACATGTAAAAAATTAATTATGGACCATTTTTAATTTTTCTTAAAACAATAAAATCTATTTCTCTCAGTTTTTTTCTATTTGATGTGTCTTTGAAACTAAAATTACACCATTTAATTAAATACACACACTTTACATCATATCGATCACATCATGTCTCTGATTGATGTGAGGTCAATTATAACTCATAAAAATGAATTAAGGACTATATTTCTAACGTTTTAAAACAATCTAATAATGTTTTGTATGTTTTAGCGATTTGGTGTGTATTTTAAACTAAAATGGTATTTTTGTATTGGAAACACTCACTTTGAGTCATATCGACCACATCATGTTTCAGGGTGATGTGCGATCAATTCCTACATGTGAAAAATGAATTATGGACCATTTTCATAATGTTTGAAAAAATACAAACTCTTTTTGTTGGTTTTGGCTATTTAATATGTGTTTTAAACTAAAACTATAGTTTAATATTAAAAACACATACATCAAGTCATATCAACCACATCATGTGTCAAATTTTTGTTTGGCCAATTTGTGCACAACAAAATTGAATTATAGATAACTTTTCTGAAGTTTAAAAACAATTCAAGAATATCTTTCTGGTTTTTGGATACTTGTTGTGTGTTTTAAACTAAAATGAAACATTTCTATTGAAAACAATTTTTTTGAGTCATATAGATCACATAATGGCTCAGATTGTAGTAAAATAAATTCCTATACCTGGAAAATGAATTAGGGATAGTTTTTCTAATGTTTTAAAACAATATGAGATCATTTTCATGGTTTGGGATATTTGATGTTTGATTCAAAGTAAAACAACACTTTTGTATTGAAAACATGTATTTTAAGTCATATCGACCACATCATGGGTCAGATGGATATGCATTTATTTTCAGTATATCAAAAATAAATTATATTTTTTCCAAAATTTTGAAAACAATACAATCTAATTTACTTAGTTTTGGATATTTAATGTGATTTTAGAACTAAAATGATAGTTTCATATTGAAAACATGTACTTGAAGTCATATCAACCATATCATGTATCAGACTGGGGTGAAGTGAATTTAAACACATCAAAAAGGAATCATCGAATTTTATTCTAATGTTTGAAAATAATACAATCTCATTTTCTTGGTTTTGGCGACGTAACACACGTTTTAAACTAAAACAAAACCTTTCTATTAAAAAGAAAAACATTGAGTAATATCTTTCACATCATGTATTAGATTGATGTGTGGTTAATTTTTTCATGTCACAAATGAATTAAGAACCATTTCCCCAAATATTGAAAATAATCTAATCTAGTTTTCTCAGGTTTGATTATGTGATGCGTTTTAAACTAAAATGACAGTTTTATATAGAAAAAACATACATCGAGTTACATAGATCACATCATGTGTTTTATTTGTGTGAAATAAATTTATAAAAATTAAAATAAATTAAGGATAATTGTTCTATAGTTTGAAAACAATCCAATCTCATTTTCTACGTTTTGGTGATGTGACATGCCTTTTAAACTAAAATGGTACATTTCTATTAAAAACATGCACTTTGAGTCATAACTATCACATAGTGTCTAAAATTGATGGGAGTTAAATCATTAAAAATCAAAAAATGAATTATGGACCATTTTACTAAATTTTGAACACAATCTGATCTCCTTTTCTTGGTTTGGGATATTTGATTCATATATTTAACTAAAATGAAAATTTTGTATTTAAAACACACACTTTGTGTCATATAAACCACATAATGTGTCGTATTGATGTTTGATCAATTCATACACATGAAAAATAAATTATAGAACTTTTCCCTAATGTTTAAAAATAATATGAGCTTGTTTTCTAAATTTTGGTGATGTGACATGTATTTTAATGTAAAATGGAACAATTATTTTGAAAATACATACATCGAGTCATATCGGTTACATTGTGTATTATATTTATATGTGTATGATTCATACATTTCACTAATGAATTATGGAATATTTTACTAAAGTTTGAAAACAATCCAAGCACATTTTTATGGTTTTTGATATTTGATGTGTGTTTTAAACTAAAATGACACTTTTGTATTGAAAACATGTACTCTAAGTCATTCTGATGACATTGGGTGTTAAGTTGATGCATAGTTGATTACTACACATGAATAATGAATTATGGATTGTTTTTTTAAACTTTAAAAACAATTGGACATCATTGTCTTGGTTTTTCCTATGTGATGCATGTTTTAAACTAAAATAAAGCTTCTTTATAGAAAAAATGAACTTCGGGTCATACAAACCAAATTGAGTGTCATATTGGGGTGTAGTAAATTAATACACATGAAAAATGAATTATGGATAATTTTCCTAATGTTTGAGAACAATAAATTTTTTTTTTTCCTCTTTGGCGTTATGGCACTCATTTTTAACTAAAATGAAACTTTTGTATTAAAAAACACACTTAGAGTCATACCCACCACATCATGTGTCAAATTGAACTGAGGTTGATCCCTAATTGTCAAAAATGACTTATGGATTATTTTCCTAAAGTATCAAAATAATTTGATTTTATTAGTTTTGATCACATGATGTGTTTTTTGAACTAATGTGTAAATTTAACAAAATAAGTAACAAATAAAAATGATAATGAAATTGAAAAAAATAAGTAGATTAAATGATGAGAAAATTAACTAAAAAAGTATTAGAAGTTACCTTTTCATGATGTATGTATACATTTTGACACCATGTATTCTTCTGATTCATTTATGAACAAATCAATTTCCTCCATTATACTTCTCCTTGATAAACAAATAAAAAATAACATATAAGAATTATGATGCTAATGATTCACAAACTATATGTATTTATAAATTCATAGACTATATTTAGTGATCTCTATATTATAAAAAAATTCTTGTTAATACTTAAACTATAACATATAAATCAAATTTTATCTATAATATTTTGATGGCAGTGCATAAAAAATTCACAATACACATCTAGTGTGATCTGTTTGTTGGAAATCAATGAATTAGATACAGAAAATAAATATTTGGGGTATTCAAATTGATTGAAATAATCATCCAGTGTATTCTAAAAAACAAATAACTAATAAAAAAAGTAAAAAAATATTTTATGTTATTAGATTCTAGAGTTTTACCCCTATATTGTAGGCATTAAAAAGTGTATATCATATATTAATTTTTTCTTGAATGAATCGTTTAAAACACACCTTTTCTTATCAATTTCTTCCTTATCTAAAAACATTTCTCACGTATAAATGATATAGGGATAAATGAATCCAAATCACGGTTCTCATGGGTTTCCATTTAAACTGCAGTAATATAAACAACCACAAAAAATATTAATAATTGTTAACTTTAAGGAACATTTTAGATCATTTTTTGGAAAAAAAATATTATAAAAATGTACATTTTGTATGTATTCACATTTAAGATTCCCAACCATTAAAACATCAGAATCTCATTTATACTCTTGAGTCCAACCACATATGTAATAAAAGTTACAAATATTTATTCCTTATATATAATACATGAAATATATCCATCTTTATATGTTGTATCTATAAGAAGTTTTAATGATAATATATATTCCAGTGGAACTAGTGGGGAGAAGGTACTCCCATAACGTCCTTTTGATTTATTGGTTGATTTATTGGATTATCTCGATTGGACCTTCTATTTATCCATCATTTTATTCATTTTTAATACAATAATTCACTTCAAAAATATTTTCATAAACAGTTAAGGGTTTTCATTTTATTTTTTTAAGGACATACCTCATATATCTTTATAATATTATATGGCCATGATATGAATATTCCAATAGAATCATTAACCTTTGTAATATCTAGATCATCAAGTGGAAGAGAAAAATCAGTGCATGGATATTGAACTACTTAAATCCCTACTATCATGTGATGTTTTTGGAGTTATTTGTTTTATAGTTTGTATCCAGATATATTATACACTATACCCCATGCAACAAGATAGTTAATGAGTGTTGATAGATATAAATCACATACAACTATACCCTCTAGAATTATAGAAATTTTTAGTTATTAAAAGTTATTTGATTTACATTTTTTGAAAGAGTAATGAAAAAATTTATTTTCTGGGGAAAGGTATGTGGTTAAGGGGAATGACTAGCCTCAAAGATAGAGGGGTCATTTGGTTGTTCATGTGATGATCTTTGTTCCACTACTGGTTCACTTTGTTCCTTTAACATATATTAGTATTCCAAACTAGACAAGACAATAATATATTTAGAATCATACATTTTCACTATAAATCATGTTATAATCTTATATGTTTCTTCTTAAGGGGTTTTATTCTTGAAATATGTTTTAGGAGACACTCTAAAACTTACACATATAACAAGACTATATTTTTCCAACCACTTTAAAGCTATCAAAATTAGTTTTTCTTCTGGTACAACCATTGTTAATTTTTATGTCTAAATGATATAAAAAACATATGAACATAAATAGATATTTTTATGTAATAATTTTATAAATCATAATGAACTACTATTATGTTATACTTATACATGTTTGTCATACTTATTTTGTGTTTTTATCAATTATTTAACCCTATTTATTTATGCAGGCCTCCTTCAATAGCACATGACTTGGGATGTAAGTGGATTCAGATTTTGATTCATCAATATATATATATACATAAAGGAATATATATTGTTTCATCATATACAAAAATTTTATTTTTTATTTAAAATACATACCAATTTATTCTCTAATGAATTGAACCACATCCCTTCTTTGAGATAAGGGTATATTGGTTTTGAGGAATTCTATTTACTTTCAAAACTCCTTTTATGTTTCATAAATTAACAATTTTGAATCAAATTGGTTAAAATAAATAATTTAAAATAATTTATTATCAACTATAATACACCTGAAATGATTTATCGTCATAATGACTGATGAAATAATTCCATGTTTCTTACTTTATAATGTGTGCATAAGTAAATGGTGGATGGGGATTTACTTTCCCCTCAACATCCATAAGATAATTCTTGGTAATTAGAGTCTAAAATCCTATATGGAATTTTCTAGTAGCCATTAATACATATTTCTTAGGGAAATCATCTAAAATAAAAAACTTTTCCCGGAATAATGAAAAATAAATAAACATTTAATTATATAATTTCTTAGTAAGTTACTGAAAGTATATCATTACATGAACATAATATAATCCCAAAGAGATTCCTTCATTATAGGATGAAAATGGAACTATGATTCTATATCAATCTATACATTCCTTCTCTTTGTTACCCCAATACAATGAATGAACATTGACTTGTTGGGGTCAATATGTTTTCTACATTAATTCCTACTAACCTCAAATTTTATCCCCTTTATTCTGGCCTAGTTAATTTTAGTCAGCATCATGATGTTGCATCATTCCTAATTTTTTAATCAAAATGTTGTTGATCCTCTAATAATTATGTTGTTTCAACATCAACTGCTTGTTCTTCCCTAAAATCGATAACATCATCAAGTGTAGAAGAAATTGTAGTCATTATTTTTCAGACATTGGTGTGATCATGAGAAGGCTCAGCTGGATTGTCTTACACACACTCAATATAATACAACCATTATTGTTTAAATATTAAAATAATGCCTTCAATTACTCCATCAAAAGGAAAAAAAGTTTTTTATAAGGACTAAATTTCTAAAGAACATAGTTTTTCATGGAAAATAAAATGTTCTTCCAACTCTTCAGACTAATTTTTCTTTAATTACAACAATGTAAATACCAACAAAGAAAAAACATGGGGTAAAAATGTCTCTATTGGTATTGGTTCTGAATTTAATGTTGTGTGGGATTAAAATGTGGTAATTCTAGAATTTTTTCTTTAACATTTATAGGTGGGAGTCAAAAAAGTGAGAGGAGCTGATGTTTATTCATTTTTTGACTTAGTATGTGGTGGGATAGGTGTAATTTCATTAACATTATGAGTGGATCTTTAAAGGAGGGGGAATGTTTTGGTGACCATCATCTATCAGTGGAAAATTGTCACGTATTTTTAATTCAAAGATCCTAAAAAACTAGCAAGCAATTGAAATCATATAGGTCATTTGACCACTAAAAAGTACTGGTAATCCGTTAGTCCTTCTTTACTTTAATTATGAAATCTGACCAATGATAGGTATCCACTTCAATTGTAATTATTTTCTCTCTCATTTATTATTCTTTACCATGTTTTAATACACTTTAAATCATAAATGAAGCAATTTAAAATCATTATTTCATGTATAATTATAAAATATCTTATTAATAATGTTAATAAAATCGATTTGATACTCAACTGAATCACTTATAGACATATAGTAATCTAATTTTCACTAATAAATATATTGGGAAAAAATTATTTATTATTGGATGGAATAATTTATTTGGAAATTCTTGTTCTTACTTTCCATTTAATTATGTCTTAGATTTGTGAATTTGTGTAAACATATCTTTACTTAGAACATACAAGGTCTTGTAAATACCGAATTTTGACACAGGGTCAAGGGGCATGTAATTTCATGAAACTAATGGGTGAAACTATTATTGATGATAGAAGTGAAGTCGGATTCCATGTTACTATCATTTAGATATGTTTTCTTTTACCACTTGTAATATCTTTTCTAGATTATACCATTTATTATCTTTAAATTGAGTATGAATCTCTAGATTTATTCCTTTCATTGAAAACACACTATTGATTATATAATTCCTTTAATACTACACCACTTCTATAAAAATTACTATAAATAAATATATAAAGAGTGGTACATCTTTTATATCTTCAAGATGATGATTGTGGTTGGTTATGAAAAAACAACCATTTTATACAAACTTTCACACAAGAATTATTTATGGATGTCCTTTGAGTGATACAACTTATAAGAAATTATTACATAATATTTTTATTTTCATCAATAATCTTATTTATCTTGATATCTATTTCTAATATGTGATAAATCCTACTAATGAAATATTCTTATAATGAAACATTGACATATCCTTTTCCATATTTCCTTCTCTATATATGATAAACTCATAAAATTTTCCCCTCTTTTTTTGAAGTGTAATTTATGAATCCACTTAGATAAGATTTGTAAATCCCCTATTTGTAATATATTAAGGTTACCTAAAATGTGATAATCATTAGTGAGTCTTTCTTGAGGTGTTTATAAATTTTTTTTATAATTATTATAACATTATTTTTGGTATTTCCATCATATTTCATGTTATAATACCTTTATATATTCCCATGGATTGAACAATTAAAACACATATCAGATAAATCATACCTCATAATTTTTCACTTGGTAGAGATATTATAGAAAGTATTAATACATTGTTGAAATCTTTGTCCTATAGAAAAAAAAACCATAGTGCATCTAATAAATTTAAAATAATATCCCATTATTTTTACTCTTCCTTAAAAATAGTTATCTACTAGATTTAAATGCATCAAAAAACTATTTACTAAATCATAATTTCTACCTCATTATGCTTCACTTTCTGAGGCCATTATGTTTGTAATATTTAATTTCCTCTTCCCTATTAGGAATTTTAAAATACTTTTTAACTCTAAAATAATTAACTATTTTTCTTTTAATTGTGTAACCATATCCTCTTTCTTTAAACAATAATCCTTTTTAAAATTTTATCCTCTATTCAACTGTTTTTTGTGAGGGACCATTTTATATTTAAGTTCTTTATCCTTGGATTTTTTATACAACATGTTTATATAATTGAAGTAAATCACTTTTACCTTTTATTTTTTTCTCCCATCCTATGATTTTTTTTCTTGAATAATAAATAATCTTAATTTTAATGTTGATTTTGAAAATATTATTTTGATATGAATGTATAATAGACTCTTTAGATGATATTCAATTTAACTATTTTTTCATATATATATATATATATTCGATCTATCTTAGATTAGTACAAGTGAATCCTTTTGATTGATAAAAATATGTTGTTTCCACTTATCTAATGGAAGTATTGTTTTTCCATATTTATGGTGTAATGTATTTTTGAAGACTCAAAATAATATTCCAGAGTAGTGTTATAATTTAACATAGTAAGAGAATCTAAAACATTCACCATGATTCGAGACCCTATCTCCTTAGGGACTTTCTTCATTTTATTATTTTTCTTCTTTCAACATGAAAATATAATTTTGTATAGAATTATTCAATGGAATCTCAACAATCTAGATTTACAATCTATAATTACTGAAGGCAAAATATATACTTCAACCAAAACATAACACCGTGAACTGAGCAAGACCTATGAGAGCCATAGTAGGGTAAAATCAAGAATTCCGAGACCCACAAACAAGGAACGAACATAGGAAGATGAAAAATGGTGGGGACATCATTAATCGAGATCTTAAATGTGGAACCATGAGACCACCAATCAAAGATAGTGGCGCATTATTGCACACTGTTGAACCTTAACAAGAAAGTAACAAGAAAGGAGGGAAAAAAACTAACATAACATAGCTTTGAGGCATGATTCCTCTGAGAGAAGGTTGAGGGGGAGTGCTAGGAACAACATGCTACTACGAGACCTTGAATGGAAAAATAAAAATTAGCTTAGTTGGGGTTCTTTTTAAAATATCAGGTAGAGTTTTTCCAGCACTTCCAAAAAAGCACTGATAAAGAGGGATTTTATTAATGCTAAACCAATAGGCATTGATAAAAGATATATTTATTAGTGCTAAACAGGTGCTAATAAAGATTTATAATTATAATTGTAAATAAATATATTTTTTAATATATTTATATATATTTGTATAAAATTGTAAATATATTTATATCATTATATATATTTATATAGTTATGTACATATATATTAAATAATATTCACCTAATATATATATATATATATATATACATTAAATTAATAAATATGAATAAAAATATAAATAAATCAAATATATTCGTTATTTAAATATATTTATTATAATATTATAATTATCTAAAAATATAATTATATATTTTAAATTATATAAATATTTTTTTAAATTATATTTATATTTTTAATTATAAATATATAATTTTATAAATATACTAAATATAAATTTATAAATAAATATATTTGAAAATATATTTATAATTATTTATTAAAAATTACAAATATATTTATTTCACTATATATATTTATATAATTTATCTACATATATTTGATAAATAAATATCAATATAAATATGATTAAGGTAAATATATTCATTATTTAAATATATCTATTATAGATTTATAATTATAAATATATTAATATCATTATATATATCTATATCTTTATATATATTTATATCACTATATATAGTTATATCATTATAAATATTTATATCCGTATATATATTTATATCCTTATATATAAATATATAATTACACACACACACATATATATATATATTAAATATATTCATTATTTAAATATATTTTCTATTATTGTAGAATTATTAAAATATATAATTATTTTAAAATTTTATAAATATTTTTATAAAAATTCTAATTTAATTATTTATAATTTTACAGGTTTAATTTTATAAATATATTAAATATACCTTTATAAATAAATAAATTTGTAAATAAATTTATAATTTTTTTTTATAATTGAAAATATATTTATTCCATTATAAATATACATATATTTAATATATATATATAAATATAGATAAAAATATAGTAAATATATTCATTATTTAAATGTATTTATTATAATTCAATAATTATAAATATATTGATATCCTTAGATATATTTATATAATTATATATAATTAATATATATAAATATAAAAAAATAAATTATATATATAAATATAGTAAATAAAATCATTATATATATATATATTATTATTTTATAATTTTTTAAATACATAATTTTTTATTTATAATTACCTAAACACTTTTTATAAAAAATAATTTTTATTCATTTATAATTACAAAAATTAATATTATTTTATAAATATATTATTTTATTATGTTAGTAAATGAAATTCTAAAATTAATATTAAAATTTGAATAAATTACATAAATATTTGGTTCATGTGTTTATAAATAAGATTTCATTAATTACGTAAATATTTATGTGTGAAAATAATGTGTGTGTGTGTATATATTCAAGTTTCATATATGTTAAATTAAACAATGACATTATATAATATTTTTTTTATTTTTTTAATGACATTATATAATATGTAGAATCTAAAAACGAAATAAATAATAATAAAAATGAAATTTCATTAAAAATGAATAATTGTTATTAATTATATAGATAGTTTTTTAAATATAAAAATGCATATTTATATATGTTAAAATGGAAATGAATACATGTTAATTATATAAATTACAACTACATTAAAAATATTAAATGTTAATGAATACAATTGTATAAATAAATATTAAAAATGGGTAAAATTACAAACATATTTAAAAATGAAAAATTAAAATTGAACAAATTACAAAAAATATTAATTTTTTAAGATTATTAATGAAAAAATAATACTAAAAATGAATAAATTGGAAAAAATATTAAAAATTCAAAAATAGTATATGTTGAATAAAAACATAAAAAATAATAAAATTCACTGATTAGAAACATAATATATATTAAATATATTATGTTAATAAATATAATTATAAAATAAATATGAAGAATTGAAAAAATTACATAAATATTATCTATGTTTCCATTATATATAAAAATGTATTAATTATGCCTATGTATGTGTGAAATCAATGTAACAAACATTTGATATATGCTAAATTGAAAAATCAAACAACATTCAATTAAATATCCATTATTCGATATAATTTATCAATATTTTAAATTAATATTAATTTGTAATTATAAACCATCCATTACTAAATATATCAATGTTAGAATAAATATTTTGTATCATATAAATTACATTTTTGGAAATATTATATACATTGATATATATACATATATATAGAAATATATATGAATATATTTATATATTCAATTTACTAATGAATAATTATATATAAAACCCATAAAAAATGAATAAGAAATTTATATGTCTTTAATTACTAAATTGTATTCATTTTCTATATTTATATTTAATATATATTATTTAATAATATTTATAATTAATTTAGATATATATATATATTATATTTATTCATTTTTATAAATAATTGTTTAATTAATAAATTTTATAATAATTTTGTAATTTAGTCATTTTTATTTTTTTGTTTAATTATTACAATTTACTTATTTTATATATCTATATTCAGTATATACTATTTATTAAAATTTATAATATATATATATATTAAACCTATTCATTTTAATTAATAATTAATTAATTAATAATTTTTTTAATAATTTTTTTTAATTTACTCAATTTTGATTTTTATTTTTTAAATATGTTTATTTACTTATTTTATATATCTATATTTAATATAAAATATTTATTAATATTTATAATATATATATAATAAATTTATTAATAATTATTTAACTAAAAAAATTATTATTATTTTAATTGATTTATTTTTAATTTTTATTTGTCTAATTATTTCGATTTTTTTAAAGTAATTATATTGTTTTTGGTTTTTATAAAAACATTATGGCATGGAACATACTGGGAAATATCTTAGATCGGTGGGTTTGGTTATGTTGGACTTGACTGAGTATATGAAGGTGGGCCAATACTTAGAGGAAGTAGAGTGTGGTCTAATACCCTCATGGACCTATGAACAGACCCATGCATGGGTGTGAAGTGTATACAAGATCCCATCCCCATATCAAGATTCCGAGCTTGGGATGCGGCAGAATGATATATAAAGAAGTGGAATCCCTTAAGCTATTTTCGATGTGGGATTCTTGTGTACAATCGAGAGCTTTATCAGTACTAAAAATAAAGCCCTGATAAAGCTATCCTTTATCTATGCTTAAAAAGTGCTAATAAGGGTAACCCTTTATCAGTTACTTTTTATCACGGATAAAGAAATCCATTACTAGCACTAAAAAAACTTATATTCTATGTTTTTAGTAGTGTTAGTGCATCCTTATGATACCAGTAAGGAGTAATGTAGAACCGTATTTGATGGAGAATTAAGAATGACTCCCAATTCAAAATTTTTGATCTTACAATCTACCATCCTCTCTCCTATTAGGCCTTTGGTTGCACCGTCAAAGTATATTTTCAATATTTAAATAGAGTCCTAGATAGAGAAGATATCCTCATCTTATAGTTCAATTTCATTGACACTTTTTCCACAAAGGTATGTTCTTCCATGAAATTTTCCGAGGTCTACAATTTTATAACCTTCTGTGGTATAATTTAGATGTTGAACCATTGCAGAATGACTTCTCATCATGCTAAATGTCTGGTAAACATGGGATTATTGGGGATGTATTTGAGCGGGTCATTTTAAGAGTTTAAATAGACATTGTAGTGCTATAGATAGTGGCTTAATTTTTTTTCTGAAAAGACCAGTTCCATGATTTTCTTCTCAATATATGAATATCGAGTCTCAATGTCGAGCATGGTAAAACTGAGATAATAAAGGTCGTTTTCACTACTAGAGTCAATTTTTGGTGCGAGGAAGGATCTCAAGGAATTTTCCAAAGCTATCACATATATTATGAGTGACCTTGTATCGACTAGGGGCATCAACATTGTATAGATTATGAGATATTTGTTGATTCTATCAAATACTTCATGGTAGTAATAATTCTACAAAAATGGGATACCTTTTTTCATCCACTTAGTTAATGGTAAACACTTGTTTGTGAGGTTTTTTGTGAAGTTTCGAATATAGTCAAGGTTCCCCTTTAGTTCTCTAACCAATTTATGGTTTCGAGGGGGATACATACTTAGGATTTCCTTAGTTTTCTCTGGGTAAACATTGATACCATGATGGTGTACAACGAAGTCAAGAAATTTTCATGGGGTTACACCGAAAGCGCATTTGAAGGGGTTAATTTTCATATTGTCATATCATAGTTTGTAAAAAATGATTTCTAAATTGGCAATGTGATCAGAAAATTTCTATGATTTTACTATGAAATCCTCAATAGAATAGTCAACTTATTTTCACAGGAAAGGTTTGAAAATTTGACACATGACACGTTTATATTTAGCTCCAATAATATTTAAACCAAAAAAAATCACCTGGTAGTAGAATAATAATATGGGAGCCATAAAGGCAGTATAATCTTCATATTTTAGGACTTTTCAGATTTGGTTGTATCCTAAATACTCATCCATTAAAGAGATATCCTAATAGATAGTTGTTGTATTGATCAAAATTTATGTAATCAGAATTGGGAATTCATCTTTCAGCCAATGTTAGTTGAGGTATCTAAAATTAATGAAAACCATGATATGACCATTAATTTTATTTTTGGGGACAATTTTGGTGAGACAGTTTGGGGACAGGATTTTCTACATAAATTTATATATCACGTGATTTTCAACTTTGGCTTCGACCTGGTGACATGAGTCAGATGTGTTCATTTAGATTCCTTCATATAACCACGATAATCTCTTAGAAACACTAAATGATAGGTATCCACATTGAGATCAAGGCCTTGAATTTCTTTATTAGTACAAGAAAAAATTCCCCAGTGCTACATTATAAAAGAGGTGTAAATTTCTTGCTCATCAAGGGGTATAGCTATGCTGATCAATTTTGGTCATATTCCTCCTTTATACCCAAATTTATTTTTCAGATTTCACCGATAGTGGTGTAAACTCCTTCCTCGAATTCTTGAGGAGAATCTTTGATGGTGTCATCCTACTATTATTCTTTTTTCTCTTCCTCCTTTCTCTTCCTCTTTGTTGATGTTGGGATGGGTGAGAGATAAAGGGGAATCATTAATGTTAGGGGGAATTCATATTGTTGAGATCCAACTTCCAAAAATGATATAATGGCCTCTATAAATTTTTATGATAAAGTTGAGATCTTCTGGAGTTCTAGGGATAAAGTTGGGGCATTTTAATTTGAGGTATTACCACCAATGAGGAAATCCATGTCTTAATCAGCACCATCATATTCAACTAACATGGTCGATATCATGATGAACAGAAAGTACATCTCTAAATTTGAGCTTATGTATTCAACCTCACTGATGGGCATCACATATTCATCACTAAGGTCTTTAATTGGGTTAGATGTGGTCATTTTCAGACCATTTGGGGTGGTAACATGAGTGAAACCATCAGTTATGTGTTATTTCTTCTAACTAAGTAGAATATTGAATTATTATATAGAGATTCACAAGATTCAAATGGATATTTATCACCATTTAATGTCCCCATATTCACATTCCTATAGTAGTTGATGAATTGATGATATGATGAAGAGATTACTAAATATTGATGCAGTTAAGGCCTTCCTGACAATCCATTGAAAGGTGTATCTTTTCAAATAACTATAAACTCAAATATGGACACCGGATTTTTAAACTAAGATCTGAGAATAATATGACTGATGGTTTTTTTGTTTGCTTTTATCGTACTCTTAAAGAGTCAGAGTGGAAGGGGATATATCAACTTTAGTATATCCCAATAGATGGAGTGTTTTTATTAGATTGAGGCAAATCCAAAAACTATTTTCAATGAAAGACCGATGGATTTAAATGTCATTTGAACCTTCCAGATAGATATAAGGGATGATGTTTCCTTGTATTATAGTAACTCTATCCTATTATGTAAAATAGACAACCACATTAAATTTTTTGGGGTCAATATCTTCATGATATAACTCGACGACAACTACTTTAGCTTAAAACACTTGAGGGATCACCAAATCCTCTATATGTGATTCTCAGACACATTGATATATTGAGATGATCCAAAATTAAATTTTTTGCTGGAAACACGGATAAATCCTTTAGGATGCCATATTTTTTATTCATAGTCCTACATTTTCCTATAGGGATGTTCTTCTTAGTAGTCAATATATGGACTAACGTTTCTAGAGTAGTTGATTTGGGTAACTGCGCTAATGTAGAAGGAATCATTGATGCTAGATTAGACCATTTTTGCATACCTTCCTTTCTGGGGTAATAGGACTACTGCACCACTTCAAGCCAATCTTCTAGAATTATCATTCCTAGAATACTCTTTATAAAGGTGTGATTGTTTACTTACTCTTCTTGTTCACTCTAAATAGATATTCTGCAAGTCTCGGCAATATAAATGGACTTAATAGAGATATGGCCTGGATATTGGTTTCGACCATGACTATGTATTTCCTTGCCTACCTAGATTCTGTGACCTCTACCTATGATTTACTAGCTTTGAATAATGAATTCAAGATAATAATCCTTCTCAGAATCATAAAATTGACCCAACATGTGAATGATTCAAATTTAACGAAAGTTTAATTCTTCATTTGCTGAGGATATTATCTAGAAGGATGATTCTTATGGTTTCTTTTATTGGTATGGTTTCCATACTTTCAAGGTTGAAGGGATGGATTTTGAGAGTGTTAAGGATATATTTTTCCTTAGTGTGAGTTCATCCTCTTGTGTTTGTTTTTTATTCCTCCATCTACGTAATTTCTTAAATGACTGACTTTTGGAGGGTTTTGGAGTTGATGGATATGGATGTCCCATAACAGAAGAAAATAGGGGAATAATTCTTTTAACTATTCTTAGAGGATTTAATGAGTTTAATTGATTATCATTATAGTCATCCAATAACTAAACTTTTGTGCATTATTAATGGTAACTTCCTACAATTCACCATCTTCCTGTAGATTAGCAGAAGAGATACATTATACATGTGCTGGTGGTTTTCCTTACGTCACTTTCCTAGAATCAACCATACTTTCTAGGATATCCTTAAAAAAAGTCCTGTATGGTGTTCCCCAGTGTTCAATTATAGAATCATTAATCCAGGTAGTTTTCAAGTACAACGTTCTTGGGTATCTTGGGGTCCCAAAATTTTAGAATGTTATTTTCCATGGAAGCTAAAAAGTTACCAGGAACATAATAATATCATAAAGAACAAAATTTATTGTTTTTTATCAAACTAGGAACATTTATGTTCCCCTATCTCATCCTAATAGGTCTACTACAACTAATGCTTCCATTTAGGATAAAGTGACACACAAGGAGGTGTGTGCTTTGAAGTTGGAGCTTGTGTAGAGGATAACTTTAAAGTAACCATTGAATTTTCTATTATACACATCTTGTTCCCTTGAGATACTTCCATGAGATGAGGGATATCCTTGGTTCAAAATATTGAGTCTTTCTACCTCTATCATATTATGCTAAGATCCTAAAATCCACCTAGATACTTTACTAGGATATGTGGTGTTTTCAATTCATCATAAATAATCCAAATAAAAAGAACTAATAGATCTTCTTGAGGGAGCTTCATGTTAAGAAAATAATTAAAAATATTCCACCTAGAAATGAAATTAGAAACCCTATCATTATTTTATTATTTAAATTTCAGATATCAAGAACTATTCTATTATACAATGTAGTGCTAAATTTATAAAGGATTTGTCTATGAATATCTTCCCACCCCTTGATTGATCTGGTTAGTAGACTAGTATACCAGGTGAAATCTAGTCCCTCTATAGTCTATAAAAAACATCTGAGCTTAGATACCTCTTATTTCTTGAGGGTCCCCATTGTGGGAACACACTAAGACACAAAGTGCATCATATGTTATTCCAGGTCCTTTAAACTATTTATAGTTAGGAACATAGGATCCCCAAATATTAGTGGTGGAAGAGTAGCATCCACCCATTCCGGTAAAGGATTCCTCTCTAGTTGTATAAGTACACATCATCCTTCCATTGATTCTAATAAATTCATTAGAGTCTCAATATTTTCAATTATCTAGGTAGGAATGACTAATTGAGTATGATTCTAAACAAGGAGAATCGTAGGTTGGGCAAGCTGTGTCATCTTTTCTTGAAATCATGGTGGGTAACCTACAGGGGTTGTCCTATGAGGATATGGTTATCCTGAATCTAGTTGTGTACCCAAAGGAGATAATTCTTGACACTTTCCACTGTTAGGTCCAAATGAATTATTTATTAGTATCCCATGTTGAGTGGATACTATGACTCAAATTCAGTTTCTATGCAAATACCTCTATATTGAAGTTCATTAGCTGGGATCATGAGATGGGGATTTTCAAATAGAACATAACCAAGATGATTTTTTTCCTTGGAGTAGTTCTGCATTGATTTTTATCAACTTCTCCACCTCTTCCTAATATACAGAAAATATTTCCTCAAGAGTAAGGGGTTCAACCTCTTCAGGTGGTGGATGAGATATGATCTCACCTTTACCCTTTACCATGGAATATGATCATTGAGGATGTGGTAGTAGAGTAGTTGAAGGAATTCCTAAATTTATAGAAATCATATAGTTTCAGGTACACATTTCTTCTTCAATAATGTTAGTATCAACCATATTATATATAAAAACATCCTCACCCTATTCTTCTATATCAGCTTCATGTTATTTAGAATCTATAGGGGTAGTGATAATGATGTTCATTGATCCATAAAAAATTATAGGCATCACATTAATATACTTGAGATATTGCTATTTTTTCCCAACACAATCCTCATCCTCCCCATTTCTGGTCCTGTTGAAATCATTTGATGAAGGGTGATATGAAGGGAATCCCTAGAAATTTATTTCTATATATTCTTTGTGAGGAAGTTGGGTTATGATATAAGATGATATAGGATGATTTGTTTTATAGTTATCCCCCTAAATAGAAAAATAATGAATTCTTTTAAGAAGGAGGTTAAGGTAAAAATTACCATATTCCCATGAAATCGAGATTACTCTATTCTATTTTCACAACCTTTTAGGCATGTTTTTTCTAATTCGAAGGTTGTGTTAAAATTACCCAAACCTTGCGAGATGGGGTTACTCATGTATCACCACGTTTTTAGCTATTGCGGATAGTATTTTGAATTTACAAAGATTTTTACAAACATGGGATGGGTACATTAAATAATTTTCTCCCAAAAAATCTAGTTCCAAAGATATTGGCCATATTTGACAATTGGATTCCATTAAGCAGGAGTCTTGATCAATATTTTCAGAAACTTGATGAAAGAGTCTTTTGATTAATCTCTCCATTTTAGCTCTATGTCTTTTGGAGTCATTCATGGCCAATTTTTTTTGGAGAATTCCATCTATTACAAGTAGAGTCTTTTTTTCGAAACTGTTCTGAAGTAGCGACGTCACTTGGTGTCACCTTGGGAAAGATTTTCCAATAAGGGAGTGGGGTGAAATGTAACACCCCTTATTCACCACATATTATGATATAAACATTGGATATGTCATCATTGATTGGAAGACACAACAATTTTAACACATCGAGACATGTGCGCTGAAGTTTTCCTTATTGTTTTCCCAATTTTGGGTTTTTCATAGCTAGAAGGGATACAAAGTTGATTTGATGACACATCTCTTATACTTTCTTGACATGGATTGGATATCAGTCTTAAGGAAAGGTTTTTTATTTCATGTAATGTAGCGAAGTCCATAAATTTAAGTGGATCCCATGCACATATTATTCCAAAAACACCTTTGAAATGCTATATTGGGGGGTGGATAAAGGCCATAACATGAGTGGTATATTACCTTCAGACAAAATTATAATGACGAGACATATTTATTCTTCATATTTTTCAAAAGGTTCATCCTAATTATTTGACCAAAGATTAAGTTTCCCCATTGCTGGATTCTAAATAATCGGGTTTTCAGGAATTTCCTCTATCATATTGGAGGGATAACAATCAAAGGGTGGTTCAGATAAATATTTTTTTACATGGGATGTCTTTTGGTTGTGAAATAATATCACTTGTCAATAAAAATACATCACGCATGAATGAACTCATTTTCCTAAGAACCCATCCATATAAGGGGTTTATCATAGTAAATTTGGTAAAAGGAGGACCTTTTTAATGAAATGATGTTCCACTATGGGGAGGACCTTCAAAGTGAATTCCATCACAGGGATTACTATCATCAAGAATTGAAATCCATCCACAAGAGAAATTTCGGCAATATATACCATGGGGAGGACCTTCTATGAAGACGATAAAAAGGTGAGGTTATTATTTACATTTTTTCTTTTGGACATGAGTAGGGTAACATCTGCTCTCATTAGAAGATAAGATCTCATAATCAATTGGATTTTGGTCATGATGTAAACCTTCATGGTAAGATGACTTGTGATGACCTTTGGAACCACTAGAAATAAATTTATAGGGAGGATCTCTGTAATTATAAGTACTATTTCCATATTTTGGTAATAGATGATTAGGGTCATGAGATTCCATAGTTAATATATTCGAGATTTAAGAACACCAATATTTAACACACAAAAATTATAGACCAAATCTTCATTTTTAAATCACCTTTGGTGAGGATTCTTTTTATATTCTCTCTTTTGGGTGATTGGGGACACCTACGATGGATAATTACTTTTATATACATGAGACCTTTTTAGGGAATACCATGTTACTATCAAGATTTGATGATAGATTTATATAGTTTTGGAAGGGATATATGCCTTCCAGGGAGTGGATACTAGTATACACCAATGAACTCTAGTTGGAATGGGGATGTGGTTCTGATATAGTTCTCAATTAATCGTGGAAATTTCTAACAAACCTCCTAGATAGGAGAAATAATCTATATATGCTCTATACTGGCTCCCACATTAAGTTAAAGAGTCACCCCAATTATGTGGGAAGAGTTGTGTATCCTCTCTTTAACTATTGTCACTTACATCATTATATATTGGTAGGTTTGTAGGATATGGACAAGGATTTGTGTCTTCCCTTTTACCATTTTCAAGATATATTGTGTGACCTTAGTGGCTTGAATGGGGATATATTCTAATTCTCTGGTTGGAGTAGGTATGTAGGCTGAATTTTATCCACTATTTCCTATTATTATATACCAACAACCTTCATGTGTGTGTGGGGGGGGGGGGTGTATAGTTCTTCTCCCAGTTTGCTACCAAGATTTTCTGGTTGGTTTCTCAAAGTACTTTCAAATTATACTATAAGTCTTGACATATAAGATAAGTGATTTACATCTACTCATTTATTTTCACTATGTATTTTGGTTGTATACTTTGATTGGTACCAAATTGTGTTGGTAGGTTTGAGGGGTAGAGGTAGATATTTTCATCTACTCATAAGTTAATACCATGTTTTGTTGGTGGGATTATTTTATGCGAATATGGATGTGAGCATATCCCTTGTTGTTTGATTTCCACCCTCGATGGGATACCCTGGGTGCCCAGGTCTGAATAACATATGTTGGAACCCACGAGGTGGTGTCTTTATCATCTTGAGGCTACATAGCATCGACGGTAGTGAATTATGGTAGGATCCACTTGGTTGGACTACTATGTTATCAAAATGAGGTCTTCAGTGATCTCTTAATCTGCTTCCACAAGATAAGGGAGGAATCTATGATTCGTTCTAAGGAGAGACTTACAAATGGATTTGAAACAACTACTGATTCCTCTTTATTCATTATCACCCACTTTTGTTTGGTGGATGGATATAGGGTATTCATTTCTTATAGGGAATCATGTGAAGCCTCTAGTGTAGGGATAATACTAGTGTGGTAGTACTCCTTGATCAAGGCATTTGATACCAGTCACTAAAGAAACTAGATATGTGATAGGATCCTCTAATTGGGTGAGGATCCCAATTGAGTTGAAGAAAATTAATAAGTCCAGGAAAGTATTAATGATTCCATTTGGATTGAAAGGAGTTCTAATGAGTGTTCCAGGGTAGACATGGAAAACATAAATATGAAAACCCTATCAAAGTATCATCTTAATAAATGAACACATACATAATCAATTTTTTAAATCCATTTTGGCCAAATTTCATTTTGTGAGAGTGAAAAAGGGACCTATAATGTGAGAGATATAATCAATTTTTGAAACATATTCACATCAATATAACAATTTTTTGTTTCGTGTCCATATTTTTTATGGTTCAGTTTCCAATGGGGTTTGTTTATGGAACCAGAAACACCCAATAGATCTCATATCCAGGAAGACTTAGGGGAATAATTTCCAAATAAATACATTTAATAGGGAACTTTACCAATGAAACTTAATATCTCACATTATTCAAGAGGATGGGAGGTCGATCTCATCATACATTTTTAGGGGGAATTATCACATAATTTGGGACTCTCTTACAGATTTATGTTATATTTGTGAATCCTTAATTAAATAAAAAATATTGATAGATTCACCCTTATACTGAAAATCAATTGTTATCATGTATGATAATTATAATCATTGATATGTATTTGAGGTACTCCATAGATGGTACCCTTTATATATGGTTTAGATAATCTTATGTTTCTTATTATCATGATATTGGTTTCAAGCTTCATGGTGGGGCACTTTGAAATTTTTCATCATCCATGAAGACATGAGATATACTGATATCAGGATTTGGACCATGATAGTGGATTACTACATATTCTTGTGAGATGAATAATAATCCACATAATTTGGTTCTAAATATTGGGACACATCATATCATTACTCATGTTTTTAAAAGAGAAAAATATGTTAAACAGCGTATGCGATACACAACACCAAACCCAAACAAATAATGATTATTTAAATATGACCATTTTAACCTATGAATTAAATTTATGATATGAGTAGGATTAAATAATTTACAAAAAATATATATAAATTTCCTAAATATATTGATAAAATATTAGTAAATAGTCAATAAATTTTTTTAATGTGTTTTTTTCTTCAAAATGTGTTTTCTTCAAAAATTAAATTTATTTATTTTTTATGAAAAAAATATTATAATTATTTTCTGGAAAATTTATAAAATGTATTTTTTAAAAAGCATCATTTTTATATCAACATATAAAAAATAACATAGGGTGAAAATTTGGTATTTTTCAGAAAATATATATTTTTCAGTGAATATTGAAAAATACCATTTTAGGTAAAATTGTCTTTCAATTTCAGAATATAATTTAAAAGTATAATAATTATTTTAATTTTATTTAAATATAAAAAAACAATTATTTAGAAATATTTAATTAAATTTGTTAAATTGAAATTATATTTATACTAGATTTTAGTATAAGTTTATTTTAAGGATTAAGAACTAAATTTTTTGAAAAATATTCTAAAATGAATTATGTTTCCCCATTATAATTAATTTAAATAAACAATAAGGAGAAATTGTATAAATAAAAAATTTATATTATATATATATATATTTATTAATATAAATTCAAATAATGAAGATTACTAGTTATAGAGTTAAAGTAAAATCATCTTTTCCTTAAAAAATTTATTTTTCAAAAAACCGCTTTCCATCAAACTTGTGAGTTTTAAATTAAATTAAATTATTCCTTAAATGTGAAATTTTTTATACAGTTTATACTAATATAGGTTAATTAAGGGTAAAAAGAATTTATCAAATAATAGAAACAATGTAACCTTAATATTTTGAATATTTATATTTTATTTTCATTTAAATAATTATTATATTAATTTCTTAATGTTTTTATTCTATAAATGATTGCGTAATAAATTTGAAAATAAATTATATTTTGATACGATAAAACACAAATTGTATTTTTTAGTAATATGAAATTTCAATTAAGACATCCACTTTCTTGAATTAATGGATTTTGGAATAAATTATATTTCAATAAATTATTATTATTAAATTATTATTAAATTATTATTGATAAATGTAGTTGATAATATATTTTTAGGATGTCAAATGTAATTTCTATAATAGTTTGAAAACCATTATTGTTAATACCCAACATTTTTCAATAAATATAAATTCTATATTAAAATTCAAAATTTGAATATTTAAAAAATTATTTTTATAAAATAAATATTATTTTTTAAATTAGATTTTCAAAATTATCTGATGGTGAATTTTTTATAATTTTCTAAGATAATTGAATTTTTGGGTAAAAAATAAATATAGTATAAATATAAATTTCATATTATGACATCATAATGACCCCAAAGTGATGTAATAAATTTTATAAAAGTATTTCAATACCAAATCTATGTTTAAACTTTAATAATTTAATATTGTTTCTTTAGGAACATGAATAACTTCAACATCACCAAGGGAAATATTTTAATAAGTTAGTACATTAGCCATATAAAAAAATTAAAACCAGTCCAATTTTCTATAAACCATAGAAAAAATCCATGACATGGTTTGTGGTTTTCATTACTTTATTATATAGATTCAAAAAACTAAGTTTGAGAAATAATGAAGAATCCCCTCTCTTTTCCTATATAAAAAACACAAGATTCCATTTCTATTCCATCAAAATCCATTTATAACATCATTAATCTACCCCACCCTTTCCAGAGTCCTCCCAATGTTCCCCCAATATCTCAAGAATCTCCTTCCAAGCTTTTTGAATTACCCTCTCAAGGTAATGGATTTCTCTCTTCTCATCTCCATTCAAGCACTTTTTTTTGCAATTAGCCTTTTGAATCCAAATTGGTTACGTTGTTATGTATTTATAATTATCCCTATAATATCAAATTTAATATATATAAATTATATACCATTTATCCCTTCAAATTATATCATTTACCTAAGATATTATTTTGAAGAAATTTAGTAAGGGATACCCCTCTCTCTTTTTTATTCAAGCCCCTATTTTATATTATTCATCTTAATTTTCATTTGTTAATGGTGGGATATGTTCTTAAATATCAAAATTACTATACATTTTATTTCCAATGGGATATATACACCTTTAACTCACAATAATCTCTCTCATTAACCTTTGTGTACACCCGTTACCATGCCAAAATTTAGTAAGGGATCTCCCACTATCTTCTTTTTATCAAGCACATATTTTATGTTATGTCTATTAATTTATATTTGTTTTTTCTTGTATATGATATTACATATACCCCTTATATTAAATTTTATTTCTAAATCATTAGATTCCCCTTTAACTCTCATTAATACCTCCCATGATCCTTTATGTACACATGTTACCATACCGAAATTTAGTAAGAGATCCTCTCCTTATTCTCTTTATTCAAGTATCTTCATTATCATATTTATTTTGTCTTTAATTATTAATTTTGGGATATGTTTTTACATATTATAATAACTACCACTATTATGTAAAAATTATGAGATAACCCTTCACTCTCACTAATACCTCCCATGAACATTTATACTCCCCTGTTATGCTGCTGAAATTTTACCACAATTTTCCATGGAAAAACATTGTGTAGTGAATACCCTTACCCATTTCCTATCATGGGTTTT
This sequence comes from Viscum album, assembly GCA_963277665.1. Taxonomy (NCBI): domain Eukaryota; kingdom Viridiplantae; phylum Streptophyta; class Magnoliopsida; order Santalales; family Viscaceae; genus Viscum; species Viscum album. Next base: position 800,087,262 of record OY728164.1, read on the forward strand.
AAACATTATTCACATATAATTATTTGATATCGGAATTAAATATATGTATTACACACTCCTTGATCTTGGAATAAAATGTGATGATATATTATTCCAATTTGTTATTTTCTATGTGCAATTCTTATATATGTGAAGGAAATGAAAGTGATGGGTGTGACTTAAATTATATATCACTCCAATGAATTGGGTAATTTTTATTTTCACAAAATGTCATTCAAGGTATTAAGAAGTGAACCTAATCCACCACATAACATTTATACCATGATTTTATAGAAGTTATACTTGACCAATGTTTATGATTCCATGTTTAAAGTTGTTTCCACATTTCCATGTTGCCTTTATGTTATCATTATTTATCATGACTCATTGTACATGTTCATGTTTTTCACCCATCCCATTTTTCATAATATCTAACATGTATTAATTTTCTCAAGTTATTCTATATTTATTCCCTTAATAGGCATTATATCTCTCCCCTTTCTTTTGTATGCCCCTAGGTTATCCCATATATTTTTATGTACGATGGAATATCATGAGTGTGTCAAAGAAGTTTTCAATAATGAGGATACACCCCATGTTGTAAGTTGTTATGTAATGTAACTAATACCTAAGTATACTAGAATTATCGATATTTCTTATTGTATTATGTGTAATCTTTTGTAATAAATCATAAAATAAAGTTTAATAAAGATAAGGGTTATCATACTCCATATCAAAGGAAATATTAGTTATTTCTGGGAGTAGGATAAGAAAACTAAAGATAAATACTTAAGGATAATACTAAACATAATAATACATCCATAAAATTTAGTAAAGTATAAAGTAAGGGATTTCCATGAAAATACATCATTGTCTAAATACTACAAGTGGATGTGAATCTGGCATATATGTACCTAAGGGTAAAACCCAAAACACTGCATTAAACTAGAGTTGATTGGGAAATGCTGCACAACAACGAGACTTTCTACACACCTAGTTTGATAGTCCTAGGGGATATTCTTTGAAAATTCATAAGCTTATTATGAACCATTATTAATGGAGAAAAAATTCCCATAAGTGTCTATATTATAAAATAGATCATGGATAACATAAATTGAATCCTATAAATTCATAATTTTATGAAATAAATGTAATTTATAAGTTATCCCATCAATGTTATTGGATTCACTTTTATGTCTCTAATAGTTTAAAATAAATCATCCCAAATTTTCCATTATTTTAGTTAATGGATAGAAATAGGAAGAATTGAATCAACAACCTATGTGATAGGCAATGTGATGACTACCCAAAAGAGACGTCTAGTATGATGGGAGATAAAGTAAGAAATAATTTCATTATGAAAAATCAAAAATAAAAAATTCACAATTAAATAACATCACATAGTTTAAATTCTAAACACTTCAATTAATATGTGGGTGGTCTCTCAAGGATGTTTATTAGATAAAAGTGATAAGGAAATATTATTTAATTTCCTTCATGTCAAAAATACATAAAGAGTCCCCAAGATAAATTTCACAAATGAACTCTAAGGTGTTTTATTGGTTGAAGAATATGGAATAAACTATATAATTTCTATAAGAAATGTGTATGATAAAAGAGAATATATTAAATCTAACCACATCTCTTTTTTTGTTCAATGTTCTATTTGGGGAGAATATGGGCATTATTCGAGTTAATTATTTAATACTAGGATTAAATATCATACTAATGAAGGACCTATTATATGTAAATTGTTGAAGTGCAAGGATTAAAATGTTTATGCATTTTAATTTTAGAGTTATGTTTAATAAGAAGTATGTAAATAAAATTTGGGATATAAGAATCATGAAACATACAAGGTTTGATCTGTTGTAGTTCTTTAAATACTTGAAATATACATTTAATGGAAACAATTACATATAAAAGTGATTTAGTAAGAATGTGGTATTTTTAAAAACACATGGTTTAGGGATTGATAACCCTTAATAGGTGTTTGATTTCAGGATAAACTTAAAGAGTCTCAATATGATATGCCAATGTCTAATGTTTAAAAGCATTGATACAATTTTTGAATATTTTTATAACAAAAGTTAAGTATGATATTTTGGGAAAAATATTATAGGATAAAATCATTTTTACTTTGAAGTGATTAATGATATTTGGGCATATTTTTTCTGGATAAGGTACATTTACCCACCAGGAATATTTTAAAATAACACTGTTATGTTTTGGAGGTGTAAGATAAAGGGTAAGCGAAGACCTTTGATGATAAAACACTCTTTAATATTGTGGTTATTAGAGTTATATATGGGTCTTTATTTAAGGAATGATCTATATTAAAACATTGGGATTGTTTTATTTATTATTTTACCCTTTTTAACGATTTTATATTTTTTAAATATAAGTGGAATAGATTTTTATTATTTGGTTGATTATGTGATTTGTTAGAAGCTTATTCTTATGCCATAAGAATAAAAAAATTCATATTGGGTTCTCATACTATGGAAAAAAATTGATATTGTAGTGGAAATTAACTAAATTCTAAAATTATATTTACTTAAATTCTTAGTTTAGGTGATAAAGTAATTCCTTAAATATAGGAAAATATCATTGAAGAAAAAATGTTTTTATATTATGAGCATTTTTTAAAAATTCATGGTCAATTTATCTATCACAGATTTATTGTTTTGTGGTCTCTAAATTTCTCCTGATCATGTTATCTATCACAATATATTAGTTATTTGGTGTTAGTTTTATCATCCATTTATATTTTTTTCACTTCCCTATAATTTTCCCCTACTTAGAAATCTAGTTATGTTGACCTTTATAATTCCGTTTTTCTCTTTTCAAGTAGATGTTTCATTAGCCATTTTTATGATGCAGACATTTAATAAATTTATTTTCAAATGTCAAAACATTACATAACGAGGTCAAGTTTATATTTCATGGAAATAATTTATTAAATAGTGGAAGAATGTAACCCCCCAAATGGTTAAAAGATAAAACTATGCTCGATTGTTTATGTGATACACAACACTGAACCCAAAATAAAAATGACTATTTAAATATGATCATTTTGAACTTTCCATTAAATCTTGGATATGAGTGGGATTAAATAATTTATTAATATATATATATAAATATATGTACCCTAAATATATCGATAAATTCTTAGTAAACAATCAATCATTTTTTGGTAATGTCTTTTTGTTCTTCAACATATGTTTTATTGAAAAACAATTATTTTTTTTAAGAAAGAAATAGTACAATTAATTTATAGAACATTTAGAAAATGTATTTGATAAAATTAAATCCATTTTTTATATCAATATATTACAATTAACTGAGGGTGAAAATTATGTATTTTTATGAAAATATATATTTTTCAGTGAATAGTAAAAAATACCATTTTTATGTAAACTTGTCATTCCTTTTTATAAATCAATTTAAAAGTAAAATTATTATTTTTATTTTATTTCAAGGTAAGATAAGTATTATATGGTAATATTTAATTCAATTAATTTCATTTAAATCATCTTTATACCAGATTTTAGTATATAATTATTTTTTGGATTGAAAACCCATTTTTCTGAAAACTATTTTAAAATGCATAATGTTTCTCCATTATAATTAATTAAAAATAACCCCTAACGAGAAATTATATAAAAGAAATTTTTATATTATATATATATATATATTAATTTAAATTAATATAATTAATATATCTAGTTATATAGTTAACGTAAAATAATATTTTCCTTAAAAAATGTATTTTTTAGAAAACCACTTTCCATAATGCTAATTTTTTTACATTAAATAAAATAATTAAAGCTATATTAATTAATTTTGATAAAATTTATTCCATATTTGGAATCATTATAATTAATTTTTGGTAATAAGGTAAAATATTTTTTGAACAAAATGAATAGTAACTATAGTAAATATTAATTTCCATGGTAAAAGGAAAATTGGTTAACTAAGAGTAAAAATAATTTAAAAAATACTAGAAACAAAGTAATGATAACAATATTAGTATTAATATTTCATTTTAATTTAAATTATTATTATATTTATTCCTTATTTTTTACTTATATAAGTTATTAAGTAATTAGAAAGATAAAAATTACATTCTGATACGATAAAACATAAAATATTTTTTTGAGTAACATTTAATTTCATTTAAAACATTAATATTGATGAATTAATGTATTTTTAAATAAATTATATTTTAATCAAATATTATTATAAAATTATGATAGATAAATTTAATTGATAATATAATTTTTCTGATGTCAAATGTAATTTCTATAATGGTTCTAAAACCGTTATTGTAATAAACCCAATTCTATTTAAAGAATATTCATATATTTTTGAAATTTTATTTTATAAAATATATATTATTTTCTTATTCTTAATTACAAAATTATCCAATTGTGAATTTTTTATAATTTTCCAAGACGGTCAGATTTTGGGGTAAAAATTAAATACAATATAAATATACTTTGCATATTATGACATCACAATGACCTATAAGTGACATAATAAATATTATAAAACAGATAAAAGACCAATTATATGTTTATAATTTAAAATAATTTTATTTTTAGATTATTATATAAATTTTTAAAGCCTTTTTGAATCCTCCAAAGCCTATATTATATTTTAGTGTTTGAAAATAATATCGTCAAGAACATGACTAACTTCCACATCAACAAAAAAATATTTTAATATTTCAAGAAATTTGTCTTATAAAATAATGAAAAATAATCCCCTCTTTTAGAAACTATTGTAAATAACCATGGTAAGGATTTTTTATTTTTATTACTTTATTATATAGAGTCCAAAACCAGAGTTTGAGAAATGATAAAGAACTCCTGTATCTTTTCATATATAAGCCCACAGAAGCTACCATTTCTCTTCACTCAAAAAATATGGAGAAAATGATTAATATTACATCCCCTCTCTATAATCCTCCCAAGGGTCACCTAATCATCTAATAATTTCATCCAATTATTTTGGGATCACCCTCTCATGGTAAGTAATTTCTATCTTCTCATTTCTATTTAAATGCATTATTTGTAATTAGCCATTTGAATCTTATTTGGTTTTGTTGTTGGTTATTTATAATTATATATATACTATCAAATTTATTCTATAATAATGAGTGTTAATTTATCCCATATCATTATATAATTCACCTAAGTTGTTACCTCATTTAAATTTAGTAAGGGATCCCCATCTCTTTTCATTCAAGAACATCTTTTATGTTATGCCAATTAATTCCCATTTTTTCATGTAAGTATATGTTTTTACATATCCTATTTAATATAATTTTTTTATTAAGTATGATATACCCCTTTCAATCTAATTAGTCCCTCCCATTAACCTTTGTGTAAACTTGTTACCATACCGAAATATAGTACAAGATCTCTCACTCTCCTATTTTTTTCAAGCACATATTTTATGTTACATATCTTAATTTCCATCTATTCATGTTAATATATGTTATGACATATCCCCATTATTATAAATTTGATGTATAGATGATGTAATACCCATTTCACTCTCATTTAAACCTACTACATACCTTTATATACACCTGTTACGATGCTGAAATTTTGTAAGGGATCCTCTTCTTCTCCTCTTTCTCATGTATATTCATTATATTATTTCATTCAAATATAATTAAAATTATTGGGATATATTCATCCATATTACCCTTAATACCCATATGATTTATAAATTACTGTATAACCCTTTCATTCTTATTAATCCATCCCATGAACATTTATACAACCCGATTATGTTGTCAAAATTTCACCATGATTTTACATACAAAACAATTGTGTATTGAATACCCTTATGCATTTAATATAAAGGGTTCTCACCTTTATAAACTTATAAATATTTTATTTTGGACTTATATGTATATTTTTTACACAACATGATCATGTAATAAAATGTGATGATAAATTATTTCAAGTTTTATGATCAATGTGGCACACTTATGCATGTGGATAAAATGAAAGTGACAGGTGATCCTAGAATTATATAGAACTCCAATGTATTGGATAATGTTTTAGTCTCATGATATGTCAAGTAAGATATTATTGAGTGAACCTAATCCATAATGTTAATTTTCCACCATTATGTCTGGGCAGTTATCCTTGACTTATTTTTATGATGACATGTTTAATATTTTTTCCACATTTCCAGGTTGTGTTTATGTTATCATGATTTATGATGCATCATTATTCATGATCATGTTTCTCACCCATATTTTAATCATATTATATATCATGTATTACTTTATTTATGCAATTCCTTGTTTATTCCCTTATTGGGATTTATATCTCACCCCTTTATTATGTATAACCATAGTCTATCCCATGCAATTTTAAGTATAATGTAATATTATGAGAATGTTAATGAAGTTTTTAATAATTGATATGTACCCATATTTTAAGTTATTATGTAATGTACCTAATTCCCAATGAGGCTAGAGTTATCAAAATTTATGGGTTATATTATGTGTGATATATTTTTAATAAATCATTTAATAATGTGTAATCAATATCAGTGTTTTCATATTTCATACCTTTTAAGGTATTGTGGAAATTACCTAAACACATAGTTTAACATCATACGATAGAGATGTATAGGAGGAAGGTTCCTTTCTAAGGATGGTGTGGGACTTACACTGATACATGTTAGCTGGTCAATTTGGAAGGGAATAAGTTTATGTATTCAGGTGACCTATATCTATAATTTGGGCTGATAAAGATAAAATAAGGAGGACCCTGAAGGAATATGAAAGTATAACTCATGGACATTATCCTATTGAGAATGTGCCCAGATAAGGATGATGGTGGTTTTAAAGTGATGGGGTTTGGAACTCTAGGAGGATTCCTATGTATCCCATGAATATAAGAATCAAATCCCACATAGTTCATATGGTTTGGGGCTTAATCCTACTAGGAGGCCCAAAGGAAGCTCTATTTGAAATATTATCCTTTTATTGTTTAAATAATAGGGAATATGTTCCTTTGAGAGAATGGTAACATTGTTTTGGGGTTTACACCTAGTAGGAGGCCCAATTTGGTGTTTGATCATGCTAAAAATTTGATTATAACTAATATCTAAGTCCAAATTAGTCATGAACAATGTGAGAAACAAGAGAGAGTGGATTATATGGAAACCCACAAAATCTCTTTTATCTACTAGTAGACGTGGGAAATGATATGGAAGTTGGGGGAATACCCCGCAATAAATACTACAAGATTACTCTTGGAGGGATGCTCTAAATAGGCAATTTTTCTCATTTGTGGGTAGATAAAAAGGGAGTCATGGAGGGGCAGTGAGGATGGGAGATGGGGCTAATATGTTCCTGTATCCCCCCTTTTTTTTTAACCCCAGGTACCCCTCATTATTTCTATTTTTGGGATACTAATTACCATGGGAATGTATAATTGGAAACACTTTTAGGATCCTACCTATTAAATATAAAAAATGTGGGACTTACATTACGACAAGAATGTATATTTTAGAGGACACATTTGTGTTTTATATGCTTTGATTATACATATCTATATGCTTTTGGTGGAGGAATTTTTTGGTCACCCTTATATGATGGATCGAAGTAAATAGATTCTATACCATTGATGATATTAAAGGGGCTTAGTGGGTGCCTCACCCAGGTGGTACCTCGATGAGTTAGAGGTTATGTCACCATGCTGGTACATAGGTGGCTTAATAAGACAACTATTAGCTATTTTTTTGGGTGGAATAGAGGGTAACACAACAATTTTGTACCTAGGGGGATTAGTAGGACCTCACCTAGAAAATTCCTAGGTGGACTGAAGGGTGCCTATCCTAGGTGATACTTGGGAATCTTAGTAGGACCTCGCCCATGTGCTTTCTAGGTGAACTGGATCCTACCCTACATAGGTGATACTTGGGAAAAACTTGGGTGAAGGCCAACCTAGGAAATCAAACATGGGTGAGAGGTTTCTCAAACTACCAAGGGTCCCCTTTTGTGCTTCTGGAAGGGCTACTCATGGGGTTGATCTTGGAATGGGAGGCATCCCCCCAAGTACTTTTGGACTATAGGGAAGTGACTTCTCACATGGGTCTTTAGTCTTTTAGGACTTTTAAGGACTCCAGTCTTTATAATATCATTAATTACATCTTATTTTTGGATTTATAGAGATACTTGTGGGTTTTTGGAAGACCTGGTTTAAAGGCCAGTGTGTCAAGAGATTCAATAAGATTTCATGCAGCTTTTAGTTCCCTCAAATGAGGATCCCGAGGGTCATATTTTTTTATAAAACTCAAGAACCTTGAAAAATGAGGTCATCATTATATGTATATCAAATACGTGTTTCATGAAATAAACATAAAAAGGTGTTGGAAGCTCATGTTATGAAGCATAGTATGGGCCTGCGTGAGAATCTTGGCACATAGGTGGGGTCTGCATATGTTTACTTGGGCGATTTATTTTACTCCCCTTTTCTACTTTACTACTTGAGGTAATTTCCACTAAATATTTTCATGCCTATATAAAATAGGGAGTTTCTATATTATAAATATTATACATATTATAATGTTTTTGGTACCTTTATTTACATTCATTAACATATCCCTTCATTTCATTATATTTTTCATGAAGATTTTCATCATCTTTTAAATGAGATGAATTCTTATCATTAATATCTTCCTTAGATAAATATAATTTTTTTTAATATAGAGTTAGATTCATTAGAGATTCATAATTTAGTATTCCCATAAGAATTTTTTTCATATTAACATAAAATCCCTTTTATTATTATTATCACTATCTTATAATGAATTATTAGAAGTAGTATATCTTTCACTTTCACTCTACGTGTCTATGGAATTCATAATTTTCTTACTTTTATTCTTATAATATCTTCTAGAAAACATTATGTATTTCCTTATTAGTTCAGTATAATAAGGTTGAATATGACATGGTTTTAAAAATTCATATAATATATGTTATGTAGAATCATTTTTTATTTTTTATTCATTTTAATAACACCTTATGAAATTATTATTTTTAAACACCCTTATTTAAATATTAGTAATTTCACTATTATTTGGATCAAAATCATTGTTATATGAAATTTTTCTTGAACATATCTTAGGTAAAATTTGTTTACAAGACCCAAAATTTGATATTCCAGTGGTTATAAAAATAAACCATAATTTTTTATCTATTCCTCATCATCTAGTTTTAATTTACACTTGTATTTTATTAAGATTCCAATTAAGTCATCAAGAAATAACTTTGTAATGTACTTTTTTTCAATCACAATTAATCTATATTCATGTTCCATTAGTAAAATATATATAAATTTCTCAACTTAATTATAATATGAAAATTATTTTCCACAAATTTACTTTAGAATATTCCTGATTTTCAAAAATATCTGGGTTATTTGAGAGACTCTTTCCCCAGGATGAAAATTTAAAGTTTATTAATTATCCCTTAGAACATCGTGATTGGTTTCAAGAACTTTAGAAGATCCAAAGTTAGTATCTTATATATTTTTCAAATTCCACATGTAATGTGAAAACAAGATACTTGAATGTAAATATTTCTTTGGATAAAACAAAAAAATGTGTTTCTATCACAAAAAAATTAATGAAAATTCTGCTTTCTCTTCTCTATAAAAATTATAATATTTTTTATCCAAATTCATATATTTATCGATAAGAATAAAAAAATTATCAAAAATATTAATAATATTATATAGTTTCATACAGTCTCATTAACACCCATAACAATTTCCATCTAAAATAGGTGGTCTCTTAAGATTTATATTTTCCAAAATTTTGACATTTATTATACCTTCTATCACAAAAAAGATATTTCCTCTAAAATTCATTAGTGTAAGGAATCTTAGAAAATAAAAATATATTAGAGTAATATAAATTTATAAGATTGGATTTTATTCCGTCTCAAATGTGGTGACTTACTCTGATACCAAATATCGGTCCATCACATGGATAGAAACACACTACAAGAGGGGGGGGGGGGGTGAAATGTGGCTTAAAAACAACTAACAATTTTTTCCTCCTCGAGTATTAAAACTATTATAAATACACAATTCCAATAAACCCATAAAGTAATTGGAGTAAAACAAAGTAAAAATTATATGTGAGGTGGTATTTAGAACAACATAATTAATAAAAATATGAAAAAACATAACAAAAACCATCAGAATACTAAAAAGTATGAAAAAATTGTAAGTGTAGAGAAATTAAAAAAAACATGAAGTACTGATTTAAAAATCAAGTATCCCTTAACATATATTATAATACTATTATATAACCCCAATCATAACTAGAATTTATAGATCTGACTCATGGAATCCCCTACTATAAACCTATTAAAAGCTATGTATTCCCAAACTCAAGAATCCCTAAAATTTATGCCTATTAAAAGTTACTTCTTCAATAAGTCAAAACCTCAGTTATGTCTTCTATATGTAATCCCTCAATTAAACTAGTCTGTAGTTCAACACTATTATAAACCAAAAGATCGACTCTATATTCCAAAAAAATAATCCCTCAATCAAAATGATATAAAATTTATTGAATATACTAAGAAACACTAAGATATTTTACAAATAAACCTCAAAAATGTAATCTCTCAAAATAATGCTAGAAATAAAAATTTAAATAATTATATTCTCTCAAATAAAAAAGTTATTACACGACTTCAATCTATCAACTTAATATATTTCTAAATAATGTGAAATTTTCTTCTTCTATTCATTGAGTTATGAATTTATTTATAGGAAAATAACTAATGGTTAGATTTGTAAAATTTCAGGTTCATTTGTAATATTATCAGTATCAACTTCATCATCCACCAATGAACTCAGTGTCTCACCATATCTACTAATAAAGTTATCTGACACCAATATAGTGCTCATACATTAGGTAAAATCAATATGGTTCAAACTTTTAGAAGAATATATTTTCATGATTCATCATATCATCAGTATTTTGAAATTACTCATTTTATTAGTATTTAGTTCAATGGTATTACATTAAAAAAATATAAAACAATAAACCCATGTTAGATCAAGTCATTAATGATGTTTATTATTATTTTAAAAACAAAATGTAATGGGATCCATTTACATAATAATCCTACCCTTTTTGAAAATCACAGTCAAAAATGAAAAATTAAGACAAAAATAATTTAAAAATAAATACTTTCTACCTTATAATAAATTATAGAACATTATAAAGTAAAAAAAAGATTATTAACTATAAATTAACCCCATTTGAAAATTACTTAAAAAAATTGTCCATCTTTTCAAATAAATCATAAAGTATGTTATTTGAAACTTAATTCATTAATTTCATTACTTTTATACCCATTTTGGTGTTTAAGAAAAACAAAAAATAAGAAAAACTTATTAAATCATCCATTGGAATATAAAGGATATTATGATGAGTAAATTTTATTTTTTGTTTAATCCATGAAATAGAATAACCTTTTAGGAAAATTTTGGAAATAAAAAATTAATTTATAAATTTAATTGGAAACATTCATTAATCTAAAATTTAAAGCATTTAAGAAAGGATAACAATTGGTAATAAATAAAATAAAAAAATGACAATTTAGAAAATTTAACTGATAAAATAATTTCAAAAGAGAATATGATTTTGAATATATGACAGGAAATGGTAATTTAAAAATTAATCCTTATTTATATATTTTTTAATAAAATTATTTAGACTTTTAATTTATTTCCATTTCTCTTCCAACAAATCCTTTTGAAGCTTGAACTCCTGATCCTCTTCATCAAACTTCTCATATTGAGATTTCATATTCTAATTTAGCTAAGTGAAATGATCTTCTTGAGTTTTAATCATATAAAAATTTTCTTATTATGTATCTATTAAGAAAATATTTTTAAAAATCTGATGATTTAGGATAAAAAAATTTCTTTATCTCTCTGATATAAATTAGAATTTCAGTGATCTTATTTCATTGGTCATTCAAAACATATTCAATCTATTCACACTTTATTATATATTATATCATAATTTTGATGAAAATTTTAACTTTGATCATTAATTGAATTTATTTCATTGTACCATGAAATTATATACTTATTTAATACTCATAACTTCCAATTATGAAGATCACATTCCATATTAAGGATGATTAACATTTCCATGACATAAATAATTAATTCAATCATGTTATCTTTACATTTAATATCCAAAATTTTGGTTACCTATCTATTCATCATACAAATATTTTCACTTATATAAAAAATATAGATAACATTTTTAAATTTCATAACTAGATTAAACAAAGATTCCAATTTCTAACAATTCTTTTGAGTTCCCAGACTCTCAAGAGTTTATTATAAAATAAAAAATTCTTCTTATTTTAGGTTCTTTTCTTGATGAACTACAATTTTATATTTTAACTAATCTTCTAAATTTTCAACCTTGACACGAGGAAATTTTTTAACATCAATCAGATATCCAAATATATCAATATCTATTTCATTCTGAACATTTTAAAATTTATTTAATAATTTTATTTTCCCAAAGATAAATTATTTTTTGATAAATTAGAACATGATTCTTCTTTAGATGAACTATATTTTTCAGTAGAACTCTTCAGATTTGATAAAGTCACTACTAAATAAGTATGAATAGAATATATAATTAGAGGAAGATATTTCATAAATTCAAAATCATACTTATTCTTTAGTATATAAGTATACTATTTTTTCAAAAATAAATTTTATGGAAAAACTTCTTTATCAGTAGTAGAAGGCTAAATTTTATCCATTTTTTCTTTATGATGAATTTATGATGGAATAATTTCTGGTGAAATAATTTACATAAAAGTTTTCTTAAGCAGTTCTCCAATCTCTTGTTGAGTTTAAGAGGGAAATGAAGGAATATCATGAACTTCAATTATAGTGTCATTCCTATTTATTTGAAATAAAGTATTATTTTTAATTGATAATCCTATTCAATATATTCTAAAATAGTTATTGAGGGAAGGATGGTTTCAAAAATATGAGATTGCTTCAATTTCATGGAATACATTCTATTTTTCTTATTATCCTCCTCATCCAAATTTAGATTAATATATTCCTTTATGTCCTTAGACTCTACTTTTTCAAATCTAGAATAAAAATTCCTTGGGGATAATTACTTCTTACTTTTCATGGAATCCTGAACCTTCTCCTTTAAGAAATCATTAGTACTATCAATTAGCTTATAAAAATCTTCTTCATTGAACATCACCTTCTCCACTTTTCATATTTATTTTCTATGGAGGCTCAATTATAGTAGGAGGATCTGGTTCCTTTCTATTATCTTTTGAAGTTTATATGTCCAACCAAACCAAAACATCCTTGAAAGTTTTTTATGCATCAATAGAAGTAGGTTCCATTGTATTCTCAAAAAACAAATTATAATTAAAATAATAAATCAATCTCATCAATGATATTGTCACAAAATTAATAAGTATTTGTTTAATATTTTCAACAAATGATTTATTTTTCAAAATTTTCACTTATAAAAGATTCACAAGAACAATTTTTAGTATTTTGATATATAATATGATCTTCAGATTTACTAACCTATTATAGATATATTTAATATAATTTCAGATGAATATTTCTAAGTTAAAATTCTGAAAATTCATAAGAAAATAAAATATATAATTATCTTATATCATGATAGTATATCTATATCAGTTCTGTATCACCCCAAACACTTCATGATATGTTTCTTTTAAATACATTCTATTTATAGCCTATATTTCAATAACCAATAAGCCTATATAGAAAAAAACATGGTCACTTATAGAAGATATCCATAAACTATACATTAAACTTAAATTTTCCAACTTTGTGATTCGAATTTTAAAAATTTGACATACACGGTTGTGTTCCAGATGATATTTAGAGTCTGATAGAATTAACTTCATTTTCAGTGAATAGTAACCTACCCTTATGAATAGTAACCTACCATTACAAATAGTAACTTACAATTATGAATAGTAATATCAATTTTATGAATTGTATCCATACCCTTGAGTGTATGAGTGAATTTAGGCACCATAAAAATAAAGATGAATATTTTAAGTGTTTATATTTTTCGATTAAATAATTATTTTCATTAAATATATAATTAATCATATTTAGAAAATTATTTTTGAAAAATGGACATCATTTTTTGGATTCTACATGTTGAAAAACGGTTAGAGTGATTTTTTGGTATTTTTCAGAAATACATAAATTTTTGATGAATAGTAAATTGTGATAATCTATGATAAATGCTAAATAAAAAATCTATTGAGTAATTGATGATGATCGGCTGATCTAAGGCCTCTACCCATGTCCAAGACCCACTGGTCTCACTAAAAGGACAAAAACCAAGGCCTTAATAAGATTCTCAAGGTGGAGTACTAAAGAGGCAAACCTTCCTTCTCTTTTCATCCAATTTCTTTTACGAAGTTCTATTATTTTATTCTCTCTTCTCACCTCCCCTCATCCAAATTCCATGATAATTATAGTAACATACATGTAGTGTATTTTCATTTTTCTAATGCAATATTTCATCATAATCTCTATTTTCCCCTCCTTTTATACAATAAATGAAAACACCGTCCAAGATGTGTAAATTTATCACACTCAAAGAAGACAGGTTTTCAATTTGCATTACTATCTTCAATACTCGTCATGAAACCTTTTCAATGGTTGAACTAGTTCATAATATATGTATATTATCTTTATTAATGTTCTATAATCTATACACATTCATAATATGGAATAATAATACAAAATAAGTATATTGTGCAGAAAATCACCAAGCCAAATCTTAGCGTTTATTTTTAACTCACCGAATGAGTCATTCTCATGGTATATTACCAGATTCATTATAAGATCATTTATTTCTCTTTAATTTCACTAATAATTTATATTAACAATTCTGTATGTTTAACCACATTTCAAATTAACTTCCATTAATGAATACATGTAAACAAATCATGAATCCAAGTAAGAAAATGCTTTTAAAACAATAAAATTGAATCTATTAAACCCATCAAAATTCCATTAATTAATGTAATACGGTTATACCATATCAATTACATGTTTATAAGGTTATATAATTATTAATTAATGAATCTAAATTTTATTATTCATGTCGTTAAGAACAAACAAGAACATCTTTGAGCATAAGGTAAGGGATCCTCTTTCACACTTTTGGTCAAGAATCTCCCCTATGTTGTGCCCTTTTATTTTTAATCCCTAATGATGGGGTATGTTTTTGCACCTCCCCCATATTTCCCTTATGGCATTTAAATAATGAAATACCCTTTACCTCTCATTAATCCCACCCAATAACACTCATTACCATGCCAAAATGTTTGTAAGGGGTTTTCTCATCTCACTTTCATTTCTATGAGATTTTCATTGTTCGCCATTTTTTTCTTGTATGTGGTATATGTGTACTTACATTTGGTATTTAATAACATGATTCTATATATATTCATGTCATTAAAATATTCATTTGTGGGTTATTATGTTTTGGTCATATGATTCCACCGATTACATTGTGGTAAGATACTTTGTCTCAACTACTATTTTGTTTTGACTAACATTGTATTGTGCACCTAATAATCCTTATGTGGTGTACCTAAATCCCATTTAAGATTAATTTTTATTTGAAATTATATTAATATTAAATATACATAATCTCATATCATGGATATGTTTCCCTCTAAACCATATACCATTTTACATACAATGTTTATTTGGAAAGTTATTTTAATTATGGAAATATTGATGAATCCGCATACTCATATCGATAAAGATATTTAAAAATGAATATTTCTATTTTATTGAATCAATGTATAAAGAATTATTTGGACATATAGTGGTGGGTGGGGCCCGCTATATCCCCTCGATGCATCGGTACGTCTGATGAGACAAATCAGTTGATGAAAAACCCTTCGAGTTTGTTTCCAAAAATCAAATGAGTTTCTATCCACAGGACCAAACTATTTTAACAGTATTATGATTTCATGTTCCAGATACATGAAGTCCAATTAATAAGAATTATCATTATTCATTATTAGTTATTATTATTATCCATGAGGTTTTCACTATGACAAAAATCTATGGATGCACTTTCATTCTCAGTTTATTAATGGCATTAGTTTTTCATTTATTCACCATGCCATAATGATTATGTCAGATTGATTATGATTCACTTATTGTTGTTTTCATGATTATTCTATTTGTAACCCTTACTGAGCGTTTGATCTCACCCCTTACATTTTTTTCCTTCAATAGGTGATGAAGAGAAGCTCATTTATTGAGTTCATTTGGTTGCAGTTTTTAGTTTCATTATGTATTGTATTTTGTAACCTTTTTCAATGTAATTTGTATTACATCTATGTATCTAGTTTCTTCAAGACTACTAAACTGATCATTACTTTGGGAATTTCATTCTTGTTAACCATGCCAATATCACAAGTAATTCACCAGCTAGATCCTAGAGGGGTCAAGGTGTTACAGTTGGTATCAGAGGAAGTTTAGTAGAAAACATGGAAACTAGAGTAAGAAAGGTATAATAGGGAACAAAGGCCTAAGGTAGTATTTGAAGATAAATGTACAATAACATCATGGTATTTTGGTAAATAATAGATTACGTGGATATTTTAAGCAATTCGTCCCCGTCTAGATACGAGCAGGTAGAGGCGGCTCTGGCACATATGTATCTAGGGGTAAAACCCAAAAACACTGCTTTTTACTATAATCGAATGAGAACTGGTGCATGAAAATGGGCCTTACTACACTCTTGGTTACGAAAATCCCGATGGATATGCTCAGGATAATTTACATTTTCATTACAAGCCATTATGAAGTAGTTTAATTTAAATTTTTTTTTTCAGAGAAACCATGTTTACAAGATTAGTTATGAAAATTATTTCAATATATGTGGAGGGATTTTCTATTTTAGATTCATAAACTAATCTAGTGTATCCCATTATTTAGAAATGTCATCTAACGGAAGAGGGGGAATCAATACCCATGGGCAAGGTAGGGATCTCTTTACTGAGAAATTCAACATAGTCAATGTTGGAGTAGATTAGAGCATGACCATATTGAGACAACTTACTCAGGTTGTATCGAATAAAAATTCTACAGTTGTGTTGGATCATTTCATGTGGCAGAAGCCCCCATCTTTTAGAAGGACCACTAACCTAGTGGTTTTCGAGCAATGGATCAAGTCCCTTGAAAAGATATTCATGGAAATAAGATGCAATGAAAATGAAAAGGTAATACTGGCAGTATATTGTCTCAAGGGTGACACTGATCAATGGTGGTCCTTGATTTATAATACCATGGAGGAAGAAGAAATAGAAGATATGTAACAGAGTAATTTTAAAGAAAATATTCTTCGAAAAATATTTCCCTCGTGAGTAATGAACTGAAATAAAGAGGAAATTCCTTATCTTAAAACAAAGGAAGAAGACAGTGTTGCAGAGTATGAGGATACTTTCACAAGGCTGTCTAGGTATGCCATAGATTATGTACGTGACTCAGCAGACAAGATTGATCCTTACATTGAAGTTCTTAAGCCAAGTCTTCGAAGGGTAGTGGCTTCTCAATCATTTTCATCATATGATGAAATTGTTTCAAGTGCCATCAAAACAGAGAGGGAATTATCTAAATCAAATACTTTAAATGGAATCTAATATATGAAGCGGTACTTTGATAACAAAGGAAAAGTAGAATCAACAAAGAAGAGCGAGGGAACGATTCTATTCCCAATATGTGAGAACAGTTTAAAGAATCATCTTGGGAAATGCTTGAAAGGCATGGGAGTCTACTATAACTATGAAGGAAAGGGCCATCGATCTGATGAATGCATGGGGAAGAAACAATAAAATGATATTCAATGCTACAATTGCAGAGATATGGGACACTATGCAAATGAGTGTCTTAAGTGCCAAAAAACATGCCTTATAAAAATCCAAGAGAACAAGGGATAGCCTATGCGATTACAACCACAGAGTTTGGAATTCCTAATGACATGGTGGTATGTACTTTAATTGTTTCCACAAACATAACCAACACATTATTTTATTTTTTATAATCACATTCATTTATATCTTCCTAGTTTTCCATGAAAATTATATATGTCCAATTTTATTTAATAGAGGAGTTGTTAATCAAAACTCCTAGGGGATGTATCACTACAACAAAGGCATATCGACTAGTTCCCCTCCAGACACAAAAACATAATTTATTTGATAAACTTATCATCATACTAATTACTGAATTTGATATAATTCATGGTATGGATTGGCTGTCAAATTATGATGCGATGATTTATTGTATGAAGATAGAAGTTACAATTTTTGAAAATGGTATATAATCCCTTGTCTTTAGGTCAGAAACCTCACAACCTAATTCTTATCTAGAACCACCCCCAATATCTCTAATGATTACAATAAATAGAGATGAAGATAAACCAATATCTATGGGTGAGGAAATAAATCTTCAAATTAAATATGTGCACATATTTCAAGAGTATATTGATGTATTTCTAGAGTATTTACATGAACATCCTCTAGAGCAGGAAGTTGAGTTCTCTATTGATTTGATTCCTTCTGCAAGACCTATATCAATGACTCCCTATAGAATGGACACTATGGAATTATTAGACCTAAAGAAACAACTAGAGTATTTGAGTGAAAAAGGATTTATTTGACCTAGTGTTTCTCCATGGGTATCCCATGTCCTCTTTGTCAAGAAGAAAGATGGATCCTTAAGGCTTTTCATTGATTACAGGGAAATCAGTGATATTAAAATAAATAATAAGTATCCTCTTCCCCGGATTGATGATTTATTTGATCAACTTCATAGAGATCAATACTTTTTCAAGATTTAACTTTGATCTTTATATCATCAGTTGCGTGTGAGAAAAGAAGATATTCCAAAGATAGCATTTCGGACCAGGTATGAGCATTAAGAGTTTACAGTGATTCATTTTGAATAAAAAATTCCCCCTCTTTTTCATGGATTTAATGAATGGAGTTTTCAAGGAATATCATGAAAACTTTTTTGTGGTATTCATCGATGATATCATCATGTACTCAAAAATTTATGAAGACCATGGAAATCACTTGCGGGTTATTTGGAGAAATCTTAGAAGAAATAAATTATATGGGAAGTTTAGCAAGTGAGAATTCCGGCTTCAATAAGTTTCTTTTCTAGGCCATATTGTCTCAAAGGATGGAATCCTAGTTTATCCTGCTATGACAAAGGGAATTCATGAATAGACCACACCGACAAACCTACCTGAGGTATGCAGTTTTATTGGATTAGTAGGTTACTATCGGTGTTTTGTTCAGAATTTTTCCCGACTTGCTATCATGCTAACCAAGCTCACATGTAAAGGAGTTATGTTTTTGTGGACAAAATAATGTACAAAATGCTTCGAAGAATTGAAAAAAATGATAGGTCAATACTCCAATTTTGACTCTTCCATCTGGAAGTGGTGGATTTGTAATATACAACGATGCATCAAATAATAGACTGGGTTTCATCCTTATGAAAAATGATAAAGGTATTGCTTATGAATCAAGACAATTGAAGACTCATGGGATAAATTATCCAAATCATGATCTAGAGTTAGAATCTGCAATCATTGCTTTGAAAATATAGAGGCATTATCTCTACATAGAGAGATGTGAGATTTATACAGACCATAATAGTTTGAAATAAATTTTCACACAAAAAGAACTCAACATGAGGCAAAGGTGATGGCTTTAGTTACTCAAAGATTATGATTGTTCAATATTCTACCACCTGGAAAAGGAGAATAAGGTGGCAGATGCATTAAGCAAGAATGATCATGGACTTCTAACTCAAATGAGGAATGAGAGAGATCCTATATTTTTGGATATAATAAAGATGGATACAGGAATTGTTAAGGAAAGAGAAAAATCATTCCTATTTCAAATGATTGATAAACCATCTTTATTATAGAAGATAAAAAGCTCTCAATTTGATGATGAGAATCTGAATATGAAAATTAATGCTGTCAAGGATGGGAGACTAGATGACTTCGTGTATGAAGAAGGAGTTTAGAAATTTGGGAAGAGGTTATGTGTTGCATGAGTACCGGATCTAAAAAGGGAATAATTAGACGATGCTCATAGCTCAAATTTCCCTATACACCAGAGTAGCACCAAGATGTATAGAGATCTGAAGAAATATTTTTGGTTGGATAATATGAAGTGGGAAATTGCTGGCTATGGGTAAAGATGCCTAGTTTTTCAACAAGTGAAGCCAGAGAGAAAACATCCCAAAAGAGTGTTGCCACTTATACATATTCTTATGTGTATGTGGGATAAAATTATGATGGATTTTGTCACCAGAATACAGAGGACACCTAGAAGGAATGATGCAATATGGTTAATTGTTGATCATCTCACAAAATCAGCACATTTCCTTACTATAAGAGAGGACTTTCCACTTGATCTCTTAGAAAGACTTTATATTAATGAAGTTATAAGACTTAATGGTGTACCTCTATCAATTGTATCCGATCGAGATCCCCAGTTTACATCAAAATTTTGGATAATTCTCCAAAATATTTGAATAATGAGCTTCGTATGAGTACTACTTATCACCCCCAAACCGATAGACAGTCTGAAAGGAATATTCAAACATTAAAAGACATGATGAGGTCATTCTCTCTTGACTTCCAAGGTATATGGGATCAATACTTTCCTTTTTTGGAATTTTCTTTCAATAATAGTTTCCACTCTAGTATTCAAATGGCTCCATATGAAGCATTATATAGAAAGAGATGTCAAAATCCAACTTATTGGGATGAAGTTAGTGAGAGGAAACTTATAGACCCAGTACATATTGAACAGATCACAACAAAGGTGAAGAAAGTACAAGCCAATATTAAAGAAGACCAAAGTAAGAAGAAGTTTTATGCTAACAACCAGAGAAATGACTTGGAATTCCCAGTGGGAGATCATGTATTTCTGAATGTATCTCCATAGAGGGTTGTCTTAAGGTTCTATAAGGAAGGGATACTAAGCCCCAGGTACATCGGACCACTTGAAATTCTGGAAAGAATCGGAGCTGTAGCTTATCGTTTAGTGATGCCACCAATTCTCCCAAGAGTTAATGACGTGTTCCATGAGTCATTTTTAAAGAAATAAATTCCAGACCCAATGCATGTACTCATATATGAAGATATTGAATTGGAACCAGATTTGTCATACTATGAAAATCCAATCAGGATTCTTGACACAAGGGACCTGGTATTGAGAAATCAGACAACTCTTCTAGTAAAGGTTCTTTGGAGAAACCAAAATATTGTATAAGAAACATGGGAACTTGAGGATGTTATGAAAAAGAATCACCCACATCTTTTTGGTGAGTTTCGTAAATAAACTTTTGAGGATGAAATTTTCAGAGGGAATAATGTACCACCAAAAACACTTTATGGTATGTTTCTCTTAAATAAATTCTAATTATAGACTATATTTCATAAATCACTGAGCCTATATGGAACAAAACATGGTTACCTATAGGAGATATCCATAACCTATCCATTAATCTTAAATTTTCCAACTCTGCGATTTCAATTTAAAAAATATGACATACACGGTAGTGTTCAAGATGATATTTAGAGTCTGATGAAATTAACTTAATTTTCAGTGAATAATAACCTAACCTTATTAATATTTGCCTACCATTATGAATATTAACATACCATTATGAATAGTAATATGAATTTTATGAATTGTATCCATACCCTTGAGTGTATAAGTGAATTTAGGCCCCTTAAAATGAAGATGAATATTTTAAGTGTTTATATTTTTCTATTAAGTAATTATTTTAATTAAATATTTATTTAATCATATTTAGAAAATTATTTTTTAAAAAATTTACTTTATTTTTGGATTCTAGATGTCGAAAAATGGTTAGGGTGATTTTTTGGGATTTTTCGTAAATACTTAAAATTTTGATGAATAGAAAAATGCAATAATTTACAATAAATGATAAATAAGGAATTTATTGAGTCATTAATGATGATATGATGATTAAATCCCTCTCCCCACGTCCAAGACTTGATGGTCTCCCCAAAAGGCAAAAAACAAAGTCCTTAAGGAGATTCTCAAGGAGGAGTACTCGAGAGGTGAACCTTCCTTCTCTTTTCTTTAAATTTCTTTTACAAAGTTTTATTCTTTTGTTCTCCCTTCTCAACTCCCCTCATCCAAATGGCCTGATAATTCCAATACATTACATGTACTTGATTTTTTATTGTTCTAATTTAATATTTCATCATAATCTATCTTGTTCCCCTCCTTTAATACAATAAATGCAAACACCATCCGAGATGTGTTAATTTATCACACTCAAAGAAGACGTGTTTTAAATTTGCATTACTATCTTCAATACTGGTCATGAAACCATATCAATGGTTGAACCAGGTCATTATATATTTATCTTATCTAGATTAATGTTCTGTAATCTTTACACGTTCATAATATGGAATAATAATACAAAACAAGTTTTCTATGAACAAAACCACCAAGCCAAATCCAAGGGTTTATTTTTAACTCATCGAATGAGTCATCCTTGTGGTATATAACCAAAAATAATTATAAGATCATTTATACCTCTTCAATGTCACTAATAATGTATATTAACAATTCTGGATGTTTAACCACATTTCATATAAACTTCCATTAATGAATACAAGTAAACAAATCATGAAACCTAGTAAGGAAATGCTTCGAAAAAAATAAAATTGAATCTCTTAAACCCATCGGAAAAGCCATTAATGAACTTAATAAGTTTATACCATATCATTTAAATGTTTATAAAGTTATATAATTAATAATTAATGAATAAAAATTTGATTATTCATGTCATTAAGAACAAACAAGAACACCTTCGAGCGTAAGGTAAGGGATCCTCCCTCACAGTTTTGTTCAAGAATCTCCCCTATCTTGTGCCCTTTTATTTTTAATTAATAATGATGGGGTATGTTTTTTCACCTCCCCCATACTTTCCTTGTGACTTATAAACAATATAATACCCTTTAACTCCCATTAATACCTCACAATAACAGTCGTTACCATGCCAAAATGTTTGTAAGGGGGTTTCTCATCTCACTTTCATTTCTGTTAGATTTTAATTTTTCTCCACATTTTTCTTGTATGTGGTATATGTGTTCTGAAATTTGATATATAATAACATTATTATCTTTTTATTAATGTTATTCAATGATTCATTTGAGAGTTATTAAGTTCTGGTCATATGATTTGACTAATTACATTGTGGTAAAAGACTTTGTCTCAACTACTATTTTTTGTGACTAACATTGTATTATGCACCTTATAATCCTTCTGTGGTGTACCTAATTCCCATTTGAGATAATTTTTTATTTTAAATTATATTTATATTAAATATCCATAATATCATATCATGGATATTTTTTTGTCTTAACCGTATAACATTTTACATATGGTGTTTTTTTGGAAAGTTATTCTAATTATAGAAATATTATTGAATCTGTAACTCTATTCTATATGGATATTTAAAAGACATATTTCCCTTATATTGAATCAATTTATAAATAATTATTTGTACATGCAGTGGCGATTGGGGCCTGCTATAGCCCCTTGATGAATCAGTAGGTCTAATGAGAAAAATCAGTTGGCGACAAACCCTTCGAGTTTGTCTCCAAAAATCAAACGGGTTTCTACCCACAAAACTAAACCGTTTTAACAGTATTATGGTTTCATGTTCCAGATATATGACATCCAATTAATAAGAATTATCTTTATTCATTATTAGTTATTATTATTATCTAGGAGGTTTTCACTATTAAAAAAATCAATGGATGTGGTTCGATTCTTAGTTTATTAATGGCATTAGTTTTTCATTTATTCAGCATGGCATATTGATTATGTCAGATTGATTATGATTTACTTATTATTTTATTCATGATTCCACTATTTGTAACCCTTAATGAGCATTTCAGCTCACCCTTTTCATTTTTTTCCTTCAATAGGTGATGAAGAGAAGATCATTTTTTGAGTTTATGTGGTTGCAGTTTTTAGTTTTGTTATGTATTGTATTTTCTAACCCTTTTCAATGTAATTTGTGTTACATCAATGTATACAGTTTCTTCAAAAATACTAAACTGGTCCTTCCTTCAGGATTTTCATTCCTTATTACCATGCCAATATCACAAGTAATGCACTGGCTCCAGCCTAGAGGGGTCGAGGATTTACAATTTCCTTGGAAGTAAGAATGAATAAACCTATCAAAACACAATTTGTAATTTTGGTGAAATATGTCTATATTTGTGAATATTTTATTTTATAATAATTTGAATTTCTCTTTATATTTTTTTTAAAAACTGCCATATGTTTTGTTGATGTTTTTGAGATATAAACATACTTTCTACTTCATGCATAAGTTTATGTATTTATATCAATCTATAAAGAGTAAGAGTTAAATTATTTTCAAATATGAAAAAAGTTACCTTCTTTATTGCATAAAAATATAAAAATATAGGAGTTATAGAAGAATATATGATCAAAATTAGATAAAATAATAATAATTATCATCATTTTGAACTAATGATTTATAGATCTAAAACTTGATAGCATAATTCAACATAAAATCATACTTCTCAAAATGTTATATATCTATTGACCTCTGAATATCTAAATATAATGGAGAGAGATATACCCATTATCTCCAAGGACTGCTCTATATATGAGAGCTTCACCCTGGGTTACTTTCAATAATGGTTTCCTTCTTTCTATTTTCATCAAGGAGGTCACATCGCTTTCCCTTATTTTCTTATCTTCGTGATCTCTCTTCATGAGGGATCCTATATTTGTATTTTAGGTCTTCTCTTACTCACATTTTTGTTCTTTATTTCTATACGTGGTAGTTTGAATTGAGGTTCTCATATATCCTCCACTACTTCCCTTGTTATTAGACCTTTTATGTGATACCCCATCTCTGGTTAGACATGAAATCACTTCAATAGATTAGGATGGTGTTAGTGGAGTGATCATCTATAGAAACTTTCCAATTTTCTAATATTGTTTGCTTTATATTGTTTCCTAATTCCCACAAAGCTAGTGGCTAGTACTTTCGGTCTTTCAATTAGCTAATTTTTTCACCACTCATTTTTTCCCTTCCTTCACATCCCATTACCCAAGGCCCCATATTTGGTCTTTTGGTTAGTATTTTTCTATGTTCATTCTTGGGTGGGGATCTCACCACGAAGTTCTAGGGTTCTCTACCTTTCCTACTTCTTTTTCTTCTCCATCTATTGATTTCTTGGGTTTTATCTCCAATGATTTCAGTTTTGGCTTCACCCCACACATTGTTTCTGGTGTTTTGTTAATTTAGAGGTGTCCTGAATGAAGGGGATTATGGTATTGGTTAAGGTCATGTATCTCTGTTGAAGACCGCATCCACTTATACATTACTATGTATTCGTTTTACTCTTCTACTCTCTAAATTTGGTATGGTGCGGTGGTTACTATGGTGTTTTTAGATGTTCAGTTTAAGAATTCTATAGTGTTCCACGAGGGCCATCCTAATTTACTTCACTCTTTCCCTAATATTCTTATATGGGAGGATCTTCTTGTTGGCTAGTGGTGCTTTACATATTTTTTGTGGTGTTTCATTTCCTAACGATAGAGTTTTGATTTGTGAAAACAATATATTTTATAGCATCTAATGGTTCCCTCTAGTGATGCGGTTCATGAATATGGTCTTGTGTATCAAGGTGTGTGGCTTGAGGTGGAGTGAGGACATCAGGTGATGTTTCTAAAGTAATAGGAAATTGGTCATGTTGATGACCATGGATCACTATCAAAGTGTAGTTATATTCAAAATATTCTCTGGCTTCACATTATTCACTCTCGTTCCATGTTATCCGGATAAAGTTTTTTTGTTTAATTTCTAGGAGGTACTTTTTGAGTGGTCGACAGTGTTCCAGGGGGTTCGACCAGCATAGAATTATCTCCTCCCATTGGGGTTCTCTTCCAGTTATTATCTCCTCACCCTGATGTTTATTCTATTTTGGTGTTCATGTGATGGTTTCCTAGGAGCTACTTGGTGATTCATTCTGATTTGATGATAAATATGAACTCAGGTTGGACTATGGATTATTCAAAGCCTTTCAGTTTTCAATGATAACATTGAAGATCTATTGAATTAGATTCTGATTATCCGTGATATGGATGATGACGATGGACTGATTGTGCATTAGGGCACATCGATTGAGATGGATCATGGATCTAGGTGATGTCATGTGTAGGTTTTTAATTTTTAATTCATAGGATCAGGCCTCAGTTGATGGTTTGTTTTTGAATTGTATCATTTTTTTCAGTGTACCAACTATTCTTAAAGGGATTTTTCGATGCAACCTTATGTGGGTTATTCAAAAATAAAAAATAGTATTTGGTATTATCAACCTCTCCCTATTTATTTCCTTGATTATATTTTTGTTAGATGATTCTATCACACTATTGGAAAATGAATAATGATATGAATATATGAAGGAGCTCATCAATTGTTCTATCATGAATGTGTCTAACCAACTTTGGGTCCATATATTTATATAGGTAAGATATAACATTTTAGAAAACCCATCTGTTTCCCTTGATCCAATGACTAGTATTCCTTCCCACCAAGACACATGAAATAATTTAATATCCTTAAATATTAATTAATTTTTTAATTACCATTTATTTATATTTTTGAAATTCTGTATTTTATACATTTTCTAAAATAAATGAAACTAAAATTTCATACCAAAGAAAAAAAATCTTAAAAATACTAGTGAATTGAAGAATAAAATTTTCAATTATCTAGATGATAAATATAATCCAAAAAAATTTATATTGTTCTTTTAAATTTGTCCTAGATAAATTCTAACTTAAATTTATAAGTCCCCGAGAAATTTGAAATATTTTTTTTAAATATATCCAAAAATTAATATGGAAAACTCCCCATAAATAGTTGGACTTTACTCTATATTAAAAAAAACACAAAAACATCAAAACTACACAGAACATAAAACATAAAGTAAAAATTTTAGTAAATTTAAATATAAATACAAGGAATCATAAATAGGTGTTTAGCTACTGGTGGACAGTTTCTTCAAGTCTTTAGAATTAAGTCTTCATATGAAAATACTTCTTAAGTCCAGAAGTATTTTTAAACAGAAAGTTTGAAAGTAATACTTTCTTTGGTATCTAGTGTTTGTATATAATTAGTTAATTAGGGAAAAAAATATATCTTCTAAAGGATTGAAATATATTCAAATAATAGTTCATTCTCTAGTGTCTACCTCTCTAACACATAGTATAAAAGGGTTCCCAACTAGGCATAAAGTAGTTTCATTGATAGGTATAAATTATGGGTGATTTACTTCCATAATTGGATGCAGATATTTTAGATCTCCTTGGATACTGATACATCTTCTTAAAATACTTTCTCCTAATAGTAATTTTTTCGATGATTTCTTGAAACTCTAAATCTAAAAATTTAATTTAATAATCTCAATATTAACTCCATAAAAAGCCACAATATTTATTTATTTTTCATATATTTTCTTCAAAGATTATTTTTATGGATTTACTTTTCATTTTACCATTTTGTTGAATGTAAACTTATTTTCCAATATCTTTAACTCACCTAAACCATTAATCAATTTAATATTTTCCTTTCTAACTTTAGAAATATTATCCTCAACTTTAGTAAAATTTTATTTTCTTTCAAAAATTTCATTTTATAAGTAAGTATCATTATTATAATGTTATTGGAAAATGTATTGAAATTCAAGAACATATGATTTCATTTCTTCTTATCTCTTAAGAGCATTTTTATCATCATTTAAAAAATATAAAGTACCATCAAAATATATTCTTCAAAAGCAAATTTATTTTTTGAATTTGGAGTTAGAATCGTAAGATCATCAATAGTTATTATCACCATAAGAAATTTTTTATTATTCATATAAATTATTATAAATTTTATACTATTGCCTCTCTATTTTGATAAACTAGAAGGAGTAATATATCCATTACATTGATTCCATGTATCCATGGATTTGAAACTTTTCTTAATTTTATTCTGAGAATACCTTCTATAATACTTTTGGCCATTCCATTTTAATTTATAATAACTATGTTGAATGTGGAATGGTATTATATTTTCATTTCATATAGTTTCTATAAAATTATTATTATTTTATAATTTATAAAACCCCTTCAAAGATTCCTATTTTTGACCTTCATTATTTCTATATTAGTATTTTCATTAGAAAATTTGCAACAAATTTCTATCATATGAGATTATTCTTGAATATCTCATATATAATATTGGTTTAAAATATATAGAATTTGATGTTTTGATTATTGTAAAGGAATAAATATATATATTTTTTCTTAATATATCATATTAATCAAATATTGTGTTTTATTATTTTTATTAATTAATTAATGCTGAACAATGTATTTTTCTTTGTTTTGTCAATCAATATTCTTTTATATTAACATTACTTTGGTAAAATATCAATGAATTTCTCAACTAATTGAACATATGGTAATTAGTTTCCACCAAGGGATGCTAAAACATTTATAATTTTCATAAATATCTATTTCATTTGAAAAACAATTTCACCAGCAATAAAATAAAAAATTTTATAGTTATCCCTCAATACAGTTCTCTTTGTTTCAAAAAACTTTGATGTTACAAAGTGAGTAACCTCGTGTTTCTTCAAAATTCCACAATAAGTGTGATAATAAGATACTTTATTGAAAATATTTATTTGGATATAATGTAGGAATTTATTTACAACTCAGAAATTCAACTAAATTTCTTCTTTCTCCTATATAGAAAAATTAGAAACTTCTTTCTCTAAAATAATATAGATACCTATAAGAATTAGAAAATTATCAAAAAGTGTATTAATAAAATATAATTTTGACATGTTCTCTATAACAATCAAAATCATTTCCATAAAAATATAGGTGTTCAGTATGGATTTACATTTTGCAAACAACCAAAATTCATAATACCTACCATTAAAAAAGATCTTTCAAATAAAACCAATTAATACAAAGAAAGTGATAAACTAAAATATTACAGATTAATGGAAATATAATATATTATATCAGATTTATTTTACAATGTGGATACTTAATTTTATACAAAATATTGTTCCAAGATAATGATGAAAAAATACCACAAGAGAGGGGTTAATTTTAGGTCAAAAATAACTAAAAATTTTTCCTCCTAAAGTATAAAAACTATAAAAATACAAAATTCCATTAAAACTGAAAAATTAATTTGAGTGAAAAAAAGTAAATTATATATGTGAGGAGGTATTTAGATAATCATAATAAGATCAATTTAGATAAAGATAATAAACATAGTTGAAATAATAGAAATTATTAAAATAATATAAGTGTAAAGGAATTAAACCAAACATGGAGTAATGATTTAAAAATAAAGTACCCCTTAAATTATATTATAAACCAACACATTAATACAAGGAACAAGGTGAATATATAGACTTGATTTATGTTATCACTGAATAAAAACCTATTGAAAGGTATTCCTTCCTAAATCTAGGAATTCTTACACATTACACCTATCAGAAGGTACCACTTTTAAAAACTATAAGCTCAACTCTGTCTTCCTGATAAAATACCTCGATTTGAGTGATTATTAATTCCCCACTTTTATGAACCAAAATCCTAGATCTATCTTCCACACTTAAAAGATATTAATTAATACGATCATAAAGTATATAAATATAATATAAAACAATAATATATTTTATAGTGAGACATAAAAAATTTAATATACAATCATAACACTTAGAAATAAAAAATTTCAGTGATAAAAACAATACAATAATTAAGTTGGTGAACAAACTCAATTGATCATTTTATGCTCTATCTAATGTTCATGTAATGATATTATTGTATTCCATAAATAACAAAATTTATAATAAAAACTCTAAATGTTGGATTTGGTGAACATTATGTTTAGTTATTACAACATTAGTAACAAATTCATCACATTCTGATGAACTCATCATCTTTCCATGTATATACACCATCCCTAGTAGCCAAGAGTCAGTATTTAATTTATTACATTTGTAATAAGTATAATCAATCACATTATAAATGAAATAATAGTTTATTAGTCTTGAAAAACTACATATAGACTTGAATCTCACATTACCCATGAAATCAAAAAATACCATATATACTTTGTTTATAAATCCATTATTACTTTTATCATATCCCTATATATCAAAAATAATACACTTCCTATAATCTTGGATAAAGTAAACATATGAAAGGGGTGAGATCAAATATTTAGTAAGAGAATTCATACAATGGATGTTATCATAAACAAATAATACATAATTAATATGGAAAGGTAAATATCTATACAAACATACTATAAAATAAAAAACTTAACAATGTATAACAATATGATTGGAATAATTGATGATCAAATAATTCTATAAAAATAATCACATTATATTGAAAATTATTCCTGGATAGTGTAACTAATCAAATAATCACATGGAAATCAATAAAAAATATCATAATGAGGGAATTCGTGATGATGAACATCATAAAAATATCATCAAGGCCTTATTCTAATATGTATTTTATAAATGGGTAAGGCCTCAAACAAATACCCAATCTAGTTTGCATCATGATCCCTACTGATGTATCAAGAGGCTATAGTGGGCCCCACTTATCAATTACTAAGTTGAATGCATACATAATATGAAATATGTGAAACATAATCAATGTAGACATATATATTGAATTACTAATACACAAAATTTTAATACTTTACCTAATCAACAAACCTAATCATAAATTATCAAAAGTAATATGAAAAATCATATCAAAATACTACATCCTTAGTCAAACTGATAAAAAACCATCCAAATAAATAATAAAGACGGTATCATTATAACATTTCCCAAATTGAGCATAAGTAAAATGAGGTTTGTTATTTTTGATGAATGAAAATACCCTAAAATATCATTAAAAACATTTTGGAGGAAAATTCCCTTTTCACTATAAAAAACATTTTTCAAACTAAAGATATTTGGAAAACAATTTTATTTGAAAATAATAATCGAAACTTATAAAGTGATATTGAAATCAATGAATATTCATAATGGTAGGTAATTCTATACATACCATATAAGTTAAAAAAATATTCTTTTCACACTGTTGTGAAAAGGTAAAAAACCTCATTCATCAAATAAAAAGAAGATTTATTTCAAAATGTTTTGTAAAAATAAATAAATGGGAAAAATATTCTTAATAAATAATTTTTATCATATTGAAAAAATTATTGATAATATTTTTAGAGAATATAGATATTGGAGAAAAAATATTTTTGACTGAAGAGAGAGATAAAGACAATTTTTCTTAAAAAAAATTATCAATCGTTTTATATACCATAGAGTGGAAAATGGTAATTTTAATACCCCAAAATTTTATGAAATATATGTCTTTTTTTCTGAATTAATTTAATTTCCTTGAAAGATTTCACTACATGAAAAACTGAGTTTTAACGAAACACGATATTCTATTAAAATATTATTAATTAATATAGTATTTATCATAAAACCTTTAGAATAGAGGGTATGAATATGATTAAATAATTTATGAAAATATAAGATTTAATATTTTATATAAAATTAATTCTTTTGTGACCAATTATTTGTAAACTAAAATAAGATCCACCTGAAAATAAAAAAAAGTATTTATGTGAAAAAATATTTTTCTATTGACAAACATGTCTTATATCAATAAATAAAATAAATCAATTTTGGTGATTGATTTTAATGAAATTTTTATATTATCTATTCAATCAAATATTTAACATAAATATTATGTGTTTTTCTATATAAGAGATAATAATAAATCCATTTTTTCTTTTAAAAACAATATTTTTCTAAAATTTAGTTTTGTTTCCTTTTGTGTGATTATTTTAAAAATAATTTTTTTCTATTTTATAAAATTGATAATAAAAAATAAAATTAATTTTTTAAATCATCTTGTCAAAATTATCATGGGTCTAAATTTTTTGAGTTTTTTTTGAAAAGATAATTTATTCTTTGAATAATGAAAATAATAGTTTTTATTAAAATACTTCGCTTTCATTCAAATAATTTAAAAGAAAAATTTAATATTAATATTTTTTAAAAATATAAATTAGTTAAATTTAAAATATTTTAATCTGATTTAGTTCATTTTAATTAGATTCATATTCAAATTTTACATAAAAATGTTTTAAACATTGGAAAATTTTCTATATGGAAATCTTTTTTTTCATTGGGTCTGCAGGATTAATTTTAAAATAGAATTTTATAATTATATTGATGGAATTTGAAAAAATAGATTTTATATTTGTAATTGGAATAATTAATATTCTCTAATATGGTAATCTTAATTTTTCACCACTATAAATTGTAAAATATGTAAAAATTAATTACCATGGTTAAGATGAAAATGAGTTTACAAGGGGTAAAAGTAAAAATATAATGGGTTAAATAACCTAGGAACATGTTAAAACCCCATTTTTTATAGTTTTATCTTATAAAATCTAAGTTTTAATAATTTACCATTTTTATCCATTTTATATGTGAAAAACATTGGCACACATTTTTCTTTTCAAAAATCACAAGTGTTCCACCCACCTAACTTATAAAAGACAACCCACTCACTTCTCCTCTTCACACTTAAAAAACCCATTGACTTGTCAGATAACCACCCATATAAGTTTATTAATTCCATATTATCATACTATAATTTTTATTTATTTTTTATAAATCTTACCTAATAATCCTGTTTGTGTAAACTAAATAAATTTATCCGAAGAATAGGTAACACCCCTAATCGAGAATTTTATTTTATTTCTTTCTCTTCCTCCTTAAATTATTATTAAATAATGATGATATAATAAAAAATTTATTGAGTATAATTATATGTTATTATTTTCATTTAATAATAAAATTAATTCTTCTCTTCTATTAAATGGGATACAAAATCACCATTAGTGTAACCACCCAAAGTTTCATTAATGGAAAATCCCTCTTGATCCAGTTAAATGCTTCTTTATGAAAAATGTTTTTACAAGATGTCAACTTCTTTAGTTTTACATTAAGATTTGCGACCGTTACTTTTTAGCCGTTGAGCAGTGATCATCTGAGTAGTATAAATATAAGGCTTTAACGAACCCATTTCTACTCAGACAAAGGAAGCGATGGCCTCATCTAGTAGAATTGCCCCTTACGAAGCCCATTTGTCAGAGCTCGGAAAAGAGGTGGCGTCTTTGGTCTTTTCCCTTGACCAAGCCCAAGATGAGCTTCATCAAGTCAAGCTCGAACGTGATCGTCTACGGGAAAAGTGGAAGTTGATTGAAATTACCACTCGAGTGATGTTATCCGAGCCGCCCCAAGAATCGGTCACCATCGCACACCTTACCCTTAGGTCTTATGCTTCTATTTTAAGGGGTTATGTAACAAATAAGTATCACCATGTTCATGTACATTATTTTTGTATATAATAATGAATATAATTTCTAGTCATTTTTGATACATTGTAATTAGTTTTTAAAGTACAAATGGTGTTTTTAGTTATTATTTAATTAAGAATTATATTTTATTAAATTAAAGGATTTTTTAATTAAATAATATTTTAATAAAATATTATTATTAAGATTACATTAATTTTTATTAAATATAAATGATCTTATAATTTTATGAATGCAATTAAAATTTTTATTAAGATTTGAAAGCCATTTCTGACAAAACCTGTGAATTTTTTTATAAATGTCTGTTTTTATTTTAAAAGTGAAAATTCACATATTTAGAAAATTATTTAGATAAAATAAATATTATTTTTGGTGTCAGGACGTCGAAATTATCCAACGGTTAATTTTTCATAATTTTCTGAGACAGTCAAATTTTTGTGTAAAAATTAAATACCATTTAAATATATAATGTGTTTTATGACATCATAATGACCCAATGGTGATGTAATAAAATACCATAATCCTTATGTTCGACCAATATGTGTTTTATAATTAAAATAATGAGGTTTTGGGTTTGTTTTACTTACTTTTCAAAGCATTAATGAAGCCCTCAAGACTTATTCAACACTTTGCCTTTTTAAATTAATTTCCATGGGAGTGTGACTCACCTCCACATAAGCAACCCTAATTTTTTTAATAAGTTCGGACCTTGGCCTTGTAAAATATTGTTTTCCTCTTTCCTTTTCCAGAAACCATGGGCAAATACCATGTGATGGTTTGTGGTTTGGATTATTTTAATGTAAGGGGTCCCAAACCTAAATAATAAAGATTTCCCTCACCTTTCCTATATAAACCCACCCAAGCTCCCACTTCATCCTCACTCAAAGCCCTTGGAGTTCGTCCAAACTCTTACCTACTCTCTCTAGAATCCTCTCAAGGTGCCCCAAGCTCCCAAGAAGCCTCTCACAAGCCTCTCTCTATCCTTTGGAAGCACACTTCCAAGTAAGGGTTTTTTTTTCTTCCTTTCTCTTTTTTGTCAATTTTCTTTAAGTTGTATTGCCCTTTTAATTCCAATTATGAATGTTGGGGTATGGTTTCTCACCTCCCCCATAATGCCCTCTTATTGTTTTAATTATGGGAGACCCCTTTATCTCTCATTAAATTCCTCCCATGTACACCCGTTACTGTGCCGAAATTCCGAAAGGAACTTCTCTCTCTTCTTTTACATTCAAGCAATACTTTTGTATCATGAATCTAAATTCATTTTCAATTTTTGGGACATGTATCTACAAGTCCTAATTACTTTCAATTACATGTAAATATGATGAGGAACCCCTTTCTCTCTCATCAACCATTTTTATGAATTCTTATGTCACACCTTTACGCTGCCGAAATCGCACCGATTTTCTAAGCCAATGTCATTGTGTAGGGAATACCATGCCCATTTCCCCATCAAGGGTATTCAACTTTATGCACATTTACTTATTGATTATAAAGTTTCATGTATGAATTCCACATTCCTTTATCGTGGAATAAATTATTATGTTTTATGAATCCATGTTTTATGATCCATGTGGCACACTTATGCATGAAATGAAATGTTTAAGAAGGGTGCGCCCTTTATAGCACTCCAATGCATTGGGTAAAGTATAGTATCACGATACGTCATGTGCAATTAGTGTTTACTCATGCTAATTCAAGTGCAACGAGGGTTTACTTGTGCTTCAAGTGCAATGAGGGTTTACTCATGCTCCATGTGCAAGAGCCTTGGCTCATGCTAATTCAATGTTAAGTGTTGTTGCCACATTTCCATGTTATGATTATCATGCTTTATCATGCCTTTATGTTCATGTTTCTCTTATTCTCTATTGATATGCCTATTTCCTAACATGTATTGTACTCCTCATGTTATTCATTGTTTACTCCTTTACTGGGCTTTATAGCTCACCCTTTTCTTATGCATGTCCTCAGGTTATCCCATGCAATGCTAAGTACGAAGGAATGTAGTGGTCATGTAAAGGAAGTTTTCAATAAAGATGTTGTATTTCAATTTTAATGTTTTTATGTAATGATCCTAAGCCCCAAAGACACTAAACCTCTTGATCTTATTTGTTGTATCAAGTGAAGTTTTATGTAATATTGCATGTTTAAGTTGTAATAAAAAGAAGGGTTGTCATAGTTGGTATCAGTGGATAGGTTTAGTTATTTTTGGGATTAGGAAACCCTAGTAAAGCCTTAGATACAAGACTAAGTATAATAAAAGCATCCCTAAGTTTTGGTAAATACTATGTATGTGGTTTATCAAACAAATACATCCCTGTCTGGATACGAGCAGGTAGAGGCGGCTCTGGCACAGATGTATCCTAGGGGTAAAACCCGAAAACACCACTTTGAGCTAGACTCGAACGGGAACTGGTGCACGACAACGGGCCTTGCTGCACTCTTGGTTATGACACTCCCGAGGGATATGTTTTGATAAATTCACAATCTTAGTATGAACCCTTATTAAGGGAAAAATGCCCCTAAGAATATATGTTAGAAGGAAGATCATGAAAAGCCTAGATTGAATCCTATATACTCATGAGTTAAAGAGATTAAAGTTTATTTATAAGTCATCAACTTTTGTCTTTGGATTACCCTTTATGTGTTACCCCTAACTTTCCTTTTATTCCAGCCAATGGCCGGTAATAGGAGAACTCGGGCTAACAACCGTTGTGAAGATCAGTGTGATGATTGTACTTATGAGATGACCAATCCAGTGGGAGAGGGAATCGCAAACTTTGTCACGCTTCTCTCTCAGATAACTCAAGTTTTGAATAGAAACACTGGTCAAGAGGAACGTTCAACCCCCCCTAAGAAAGAACAAGTCGCTATTGAAATCTTCATGAGACAAAGGCCGCCTACTTTTAGTGGATCATCCGATCCCACGATCGCTGAACAATGGATCAACACCATTGAAAATATATTCTCCATCCTCCAATGCTCTGAAAAAGAGAAGGTTCTCCTGGCGGCTTATCGTATGGAGGGTGAAGCTGATCAATGGTGGACGTTGATCAAAAATACGAAGCCTAAGGAGGAGATCGAGGCTTTGGAATGGAAGGAATTCCGGAAGATGTTTTTAGATAAATATTTTCCACGCACCCTCCGTCTTAAGATGAAAAGGGACTTCCTTTCCCTCAAACAGAAAGATGAAGAATCTGTGGGAGCGTACGAGGAAAACTTCACAAGGCTTGCACGATACGCTTCCGACTTTGTCGTTACCCCCGAATGCAAGGTTGACCGCTTCTTTGGTGGGCTGAAGCCTAGCTTACGGAAAGCATTAGCGATCCGTGACTTTGACAGCTATGAGGAAATTGTCCGATGTGCCCTCAAGGTTGAAATGGAGATAGGAGAATCACAGGGGTATCATGGGGACAAGAAGCGTAAGGTGGACTTCAATGCTGGTGGTCCGATGGATAAAACCAACGGTGCTAAGAAGTTCCAGCACCCCACTTGCCAAAAGTATGGAAAGAAGCACCCTGGAAATTGCCTTAGGGGGATAATAAAATGCTTCAAGTGTGGAAGAGAAGGGCACCTAGCTGTTACCTGTCAGCAAGAAGGACCCACGACTACGACAGAGGAGAGGAACGCTCCGTTCGAACCTCAACGCGTTGTTCAATACTACAAATTCAAAGAACCGGGTCATTTTTCAAATCAGTGCCCTAATCCAAGGGTTATCGGAGGCAACCAACAACCTCCAAGACAGCAAGGAAGAGCTTTTTCCATCACTTCTTCCGAAGTGAACCCCGACAACAAAGTGGTGACAGGTACGCTAGTTATTCATTCAAGAATAGCGAACGTACTTTTTGATTCAGGTTCTACGCATTCTTTTATATCTCGAATGTTTAGTAGAACAATCCCAGCACCACCACAAATCTTGGAAGTAAATATGTCGGTGAGTACAGAAAATGGGGCAATCATTGCATCCCTTGAGTATAAGTCCTCCCCTGTTATAATCTGTGGATTGAATTTCCTAGCGAACCTCATCATACTCCCTTTGGTGGAATTTAATGCAATTCTTGGAATGGATTGGCTTTCCTTATATAGATCCAAAATAAATTGTCGGGAGAGGGACATCACACTCCATATGGAGAATCGACCCCCGATTCTTTACAAGTGTCAGGAGGAAGATGAATCTCCTTTAGCTCCATCATCTCAAGCATGGATATTACTGCATTATGAGCATGCATATCTGCCTCAGATGATTGAGTACAAGGAAGAAACCACCCTTGAAGAAATGCCTATTGTGGGGGAATTCGCTGAAGTATTTCCCGAGGAACTTCCTGGTCTTCCTCCAAGAAGATATGTTGAGTTCTCAATTGAACTTATACCTGGGGAGCTACCATTATCCAAGACTCCATATAGAATGGATGTTGTTGAGCTTGAAGAGATGAAGAAACAACTACAGGAGAATCTGGATAAAGGGTTTATACGCCCAAGTGCATCACCATGGGGTGCACCAGTCCTCTTCGTCAAGAAGAAGGATGGGTCAATGCGGATTTGCATCGATTATCATGAACTTAACAAAATCATGATAAAGAACAAGTATCCTCTCCCAAGAATTGATGAATTGTTTGATCAGCTGCGTGGAGCACAATACTTCTCCAAGGTGGACTTGCGGTCGGGATATTATCAAGTAAGGGTGAAGAAGGAAGATATCCCCAAAACTGCTTTTCGTACAAGGTACGGGCACTATGAATTCATAGTAATGCCTTTCGGACTCACCAATGCTCTAGCAATATTTATGGACTTGAAGAATAGAGTCTTTAGAGATTACCTAGAAAAATTTGTGGTAGTCTTTATAGATGATATTCTAATATACTCCAAAACCAAGGAGGACCATGAGAAGCATTTAAGAACTGTA
Source organism: Viscum album (assembly GCA_963277665.1). Lineage (NCBI taxonomy): Eukaryota > Viridiplantae > Streptophyta > Magnoliopsida > Santalales > Viscaceae > Viscum > Viscum album. Next base: position 800,125,833 of record OY728164.1, read on the forward strand.
CTGGAGACTTTGCGCAAGGAGAAGCTCTATGCCAAGTACAGCAAGTGTGAGTTATGGTTAAAGGAAGTCTCATTCTTGGGCCATATCATCACACGAAATGGGATATCTGTGGACCCCTCCAAAACAGATGCAATTGAGGGATGGCCGAGGCCAACATCGGTAACTGATATCCGTAGCTTCTTGGGGTTAGCTGGATATTATTGACGATTTGTGAGAAATTTCTCACGATTGTCCAACCCTCTTACCAAGCTAACTCGAAAGGAAGTAAAGTTTGCTTGGAGTGATGAATGCGAAGAAAGCTTCAAGGAGTTGAAAATGAGGCTTATCACTACACCCGTGCTCACTTTACCCACAAGTGGGGAGCCTTTTGTGGTATTCAGTGATGCTTCGAAGAAGGGCTTAGGATGTGTGCTGATGTAGAATGATAAAGTGATATCTTATGCCGCAAGGCAGTTGAAAATCCATGAGCGAAACTATCCAACGCATGATCTGGAGTTGGCGGCGGTGATCTTTGCCTTGAAAATATGGCGGCATTATCTCTATGGAGAGAAATGTGAGATATATACTGACCACAAGAGTCTTAAATATATATTCACACAGAAAGAGCTTAATATGCGCCAGAGAAGATGCATAGAGCTCATCAAGGATTATGACTGTTCAATACATTACCACCCTGGGAAAGCGAACAAGGTGGCGGATGCCCTAAGTAGAAAGGATCCAGCTATTCTATCAATGATGATAATTGAGAAGGATCCAATCTTCTTAGACTTGATGAATATTGATGTGGGAATCATAAAGAAGGGAACATCATAAATCCTTTCACAAATGATTGCTCAACCATCTCTTTTGGAAAGGATAAAGGATGCTCAAAAGGATGATGCAGGAATCCAAGAAAAAGTGGAAGCTATCAAAAAGGGAAAATCCTCAGAGTTTAATGTTAATGAAGAAGGAATTGTGCGGTTTGGGAAAAGACTATGTGTTCCATCAATTTCGTAGCTGAAGAAGGAACTTTTGGATGATGCTCATAGTTCAAATTTCTCTATTCACCCAGGGAGCACAAAGATGTATCGAGATCTCTGAGAAAACTTTTGGTGGGATAATATGAAGAAGGAGATCGCTGAATATACATCAAAGTGCCTGGTGTGTGAGCAAGTGAAGGCAGAGAGGCAGAAGTAAAAGGGGATGATGCAACCATTGCCCATACCAGAATGGAAATGGGAGAACATCACCATGGACTTCGTCACTGGACTTCCAAGGACATCCAAAGGCAACAATGCAATCTAGGTTGTTGTGGATCGTCTTACAAAGACTTCACACTTCATTGCTATTCGAGAGGATTTCACTTTGGATCAACTGGCACAGATATATATCGGGGAAATGGTATGGTTTCATGGAGTACCACTATCTATTGTGTCTGATCGAGATCCAAGATTTACCTATAAGTTTTGGAAGAGTCTTCAACATGCTCTGAATACTGAACTGAACTTCAGTACGGCCTATCATCCTCAAAATGATGGCCAATCCGAGCGGACTATCCAAACACTTGAGGATATGTTGAGAGCGTTCTCAATGGACTTTAAAGGAGGATGGGATCAACATCTTCCTCTAGTTGAGTTCTATTATAATAATAGTTTGCACTTGAGCATCCAAATGGAACCATATGAAGCCCTGTATGGGAAAAGGTGTAGAACACCGGCATGTTGGGATGAGGTCGGTGAACGTAAGCTGCTTGGACCAGAAATGGTTGAAGAAATGGTGGAGAAGGTGAAAACCATTCAGCAGCATATCAAGGCAGCCCAGAGTCGACAGAAGAGTTATGCAGATAATCGTCGACGAGACCTTGAGTTTAAAGTCGGAGACATGGTGTTTTTACGCATATCTCTGTGGAAGAAGGTCATGAGGTTTGGAAAGAAAGGGAAGTTAAGTCCAAGGTACATCGGCCCCTTCGAGATTCTTGATCGTGTTGGGGCTGTGGCCTATCGACTAGCACTTCCACCTACTATGTCCAAGGTGCATGATGTCTTCCATGTATCCCTCTTAAGGAAGTACATACCAGACCCTTCACATGTACTCTCTTCCGATGTGGTACAATTAGAAGATGATCTTTCTTATGAGGAGCAACCAGTGAAGATCTTAGATCGCAGAGGAAAAGTTCTACGAAATAAGACAATGCCCCTCATCAAGGTGTTGTGGAGAAACCACAAGTTTGAAGAAGAAACTTGGGAGTCGTAGGATATGATGAAGCTAAGTTACCCACATTTGTTTTAGTGTGGGAAAAGGAAAATTTCGAGGGAGAAAATTCTTAAGGGGTGAATGTTGTAACGACCAAAAGTTTCATTAATGGAAAATCCCTCTTGATCCAGTTAAATGTTTCTTTATGAAAAATGTTTTTATAAGATTTCAACTTCTTTAGTTTTACGTTAAGATTTGTGACTGTTACTTTTTAGCCGTTGAGCAGTGATCATCTGAGTAGTATGAATATAAGGCTTTAACGAACCAATTTCTACTCAGAAAAAGGATTTGATGGACTCATCCAGTAGAATTGCCCCTTATAAAGCCCATTTGTCAGAGCTCGGAAAAGAGGTGGCGTCTTTGGGCATTGCCCTTGACCAAGCCCAAGCTGAGCTTCATCAAGTCAAGCTTGAACGTGATCGTCTACGGGAAAAGTGGAAGTTAATTGAAATTACCACTCGAGCGATGTTATCCGAGCCGCCCCAAGAGTCTGTCACCATCGCACACCTTACCCTTAGGTCTTATGCGGCTATTTTAAGGGGTTATGTAACAAATAAGTAGCACCATGTTCATGTACATTATTTTTTTATATAATAATGAATATAATTTCTAGTCATTTTTGATACATTGTAATTAGTTTTTAAAGTACAAATGGTGTTTTTAGTTATTATTTAATTAAGAATTATATTTTATTAAATTAAAGGATTTTTTAGTTAAATAATATTTTAATAAAATATTATTATTAAGATTACATTAATTTTTATTAAATATAAATGATCTTATAATTTTATGAATGCAATTAAATTCTTTATTAAGGTTTGAAAGCCATTTCTGTCAAAACCCGTGAATTTTTTTATAAATGTCGGTTTTTATTTTAAAAGTGAAAATTCACATATTTAGAAAATTATTGAGATAAAATAAATATTATTTTTGGAGTCAGGACGTTGAAATTATCCAACGGTTAATTTTTCATAATTTTCTGAGACAGTCAAATTTTTGGGTAAAAATTAAATACCATTAAAATATATAATGTGTTTTATGACATCATAATGACCCAATGGTGATGTAATAAAATACCATAATCCTTATGTTCGGCCAATATGTGTTTTATCTTTAAAATAATGAGGTTTTGGGTTTGTTTTACTTACTTTTCAAAGCATTAATAGAGCCCTCAAGACTTATTCAACACTTTGCCTTTTTAAATTAATTTCCAATGGAGTGTGACTCACCTCCACATAAGCAACCCTAATTTTTTTAATAAGTTCGGACCTTGGCCATGTAAAATATTGTTTTCCTCTATCCTTTTCCAGAAACCATGGGCAAATACCATGGGATGGTTTGTGGTTTGTATTATTTTAATGTAAGGGGTCCCAAACCTAAATAATAAAGATTTCCCTCACCTTTCCTATATAAACCCACCCAAGCTACCACTTCCTCCTCACTCAAAGCCCTTGGAGTTCGTCCAACCTCTACCCTACTCTCTCTAGAATCCTCCCATGGTGCCCCAAGCTCCCAAGAAGCCTCTCACAAGCCTCTCTCTAGCCTTTGGAAGCACACTTCCAAGTAAGGGTTTTTTTCTTCCTTTCTCTTTTTTGTCAATTTTCTTTAAGTTGTATTGCCCTTTTAATTCCAATTATGAATGTTGGGGTATGGTTTCGCACCTCCCCCATAATTCCCTCTTATTGTTTGAATGATGAGAGACCCCTTTATCTCTCATTAAATTCCTCCCATGTACACCCGTTATTATGCCGAAATTCTGAAAGAACTTCTCTCTCTTCTTTTACATTCAAGCAATACTTTTGTATCATGAATCTAAATTAATTTTCAATTGTTGGTACATGTATCTATATGTCCTAATTACTTTCCATTACATGTAAATATGATGAGTAACCCCTTTCTCTCTCATCAACCATTTTTATGAATTCTTATGTCACACCGTTACACTGCCGAAATCGCACCGATTTTCTAAGCCAATGTCATTGTGTAGTGAATACCATGCCCATTTCTCCATCAAGGGTATTCACCTTTATGCACATTTACTTATTGATTATAAAGTTTCATGTATGAATTCCACATTCCTTTATCGTGGAATAAATGATTATGTTTTATGAATCCATGTTTTATGATCCATGTGGCACACTTATGCATGAAATGAAATGTTTAAGAAGGGTGCACCCTTTATAGCGCTCCAATACATTGGGTAAAGTATAGTATCATGATACGTCATGTACAATGAGTGTTTACTCATTCTAATTCAAGTGAAACGAGGGTTTACTCGTGCTTCAAGTGCAATGAGGGTTTACTCATGCTCCATGTGCAATGAGCCTTGGCTCACGCTAATTCAATGTTAAGTGTTGTTGCCACATTTCCATGTTATGATTATCATTCTTTATCATGCCTTTATGTTCATGTTTCTCTTATGCTCTATTGATATGACTATTTCCTAACATGTATTTTACTCCTCATGTTATTCATTGTTTACTCCGTTACTGGGCTTTATAGCTCACCCTTTTCTTATGCATGTCCTCAGGTTATCCCATGCAATGCTAAGTACGAAGGAATGTAGTGGTCATGTAAAGGAAGTTTTCAATAAAGATGTTGTATTTCAAGTTTAAAGTTTTTATGTAATGATCCTAAGCCCCAAAGACACTAAAACTCTCGATCTTCTTTATTGTATCAAGTGAAGTTTTATGTAATAAAGCATGTTTAAGTTATAATAAAAAGTAGGGTTGTCATAATTAGTGTGTACGATAGACTACCAACTTGCAAACCGATGTGATTCATTTTTCCATTACGACATTCTAAAGATGGATATAATGATATATTAAAAATTTATATATTATTTTTATGATATTATTATAATTATTGAATTATTATATCACATATACCTTCTTAATTTCCATTTTGTGGAAATATGATAATATCATTCATGTGTATGACTGACCATTGTCTTGTGAAGCGATGTGATTCATTATTCAAATAAGCCTTACATGGAAGTTAATAAGGATAAGTTTAAATAAAATTATATGATATATATGAAACAAAAATTATTTTTAATGGTAATATAATATTTACATTTCTTACGTTTCATTTGTTGTGAAAATGTAAACAACGTTCATGCGTACTTACAGCCTACCATCTCCTTGAATGATGTATTTCATATTCTATATATAACTTTTATATATTACTCTTAATAAATATATACTGAATATATATTATATTTATATCATGGTTAATTTTTTTTATATGTTTTAACCATGATCAAATTAAGAGTACTAGAACTACCAAATCAAATCATACATGAAAAACAAAGCAGTTATTACTCGAAACACAACTTTAACAATAGATTATTAAGAAACACATAATAAAACTCTATAAGATAATAATTTATGGTATTATATATATATATATTGTTTTATATTTATTTATAATAAACTTATATTTATTATATGGTAGGTTTAAACATGTATTATGGAAGTCTAGAGTTAAAGTAATGGATATCTAATATCACTTTTATTTATGGGAGACTTAGGTCAAATTAACTTCTTGTTTATTTTTTTGTGGTGTGTATAATGAAACTTTTAAATTTTACATCACTATTATAAATCTTTTATTTATATTTAAAATTTCATTTGATGTTATTATTTTTTGGGTTTTTCAATTCAATAGATTATTGAAGCGGTAAGGGATTTCTCTTTCACTTTTTACTTCTGTGAGATGAATGTCATATTCACAGACTATTTATTTTATGTGGTGTATCCATGAATGTATTTTATGATTATTATCCTGAAAATTATGTTTATTTACATATCCATTTTTTGATATCTCTTTCATGGGGTTTACAATTCAAAAGTTACCAAAATAGTAAGGTATTTTTTTCTCAATTATCTTTATTTGGGAAAAAGTTATGTTATTCACCTATCTTCTTTTATTAGGTGTATATACTACCCCTTTGAAAAGTTATATCTTGAATTAGCTTATTTTAATTATATTAAAATTTTCATTTGATTTTTTACTACAACAGGGCCTATGATTCAATAGATACCAAAGTGGTAAATGTTTGATGTTACAATCTAATTTTTTATCTAGATTGTTTATGTTTATGATTAAAATGATGATATATTATTATCCACATCTCCATAAACTCATTAAATTTATTCTCATATCGCTATTTACTAGGAATAAACGTTTTACGTTAATTTACCCCCTTTATGTAGTCAAGATTTCAAAATAATGTTTATAAATAAAACAAAATTTATTTCTCTCTTAGGTAAAAAATACCTTTTAATCTGAAATCATATCTTCTATTTTGTTTTCAACTCTAAAAAAATTTATTATAAAATATTTTACCCCTGTTTTATTTTTTTATAGAATGTTTTTATAGGAATCTTCATTTCATTTTCGAAACATGGTTCATTTCATATTTACCAAATATTTTAATGGAATATTTGTTTTAATGTGGATGGAATGAATCTTATTTTAAGAAATTATGTCTAACTGATTGATTTAAATATTCATTAGTAGGTTTCAAATTTTATTATCAATTAAAATTATTTCCTAAATATTTTATTGATTTTTTGTTTAAAAAAGTTATTCTCAAAGTTGAAATGATATTTTCCCCAATAAATGTTTTAAATTAATTTTCAAGATTACATTATAATTTTAAATAGTTATATTAAAAGAAAATTATTTTCACAATGTTCTGTGAAATTTTAGTTTTAAAAAACTCATTTTCAAAGAAAATTATTTTGAAAATTTTTTATTTTTTAAAAATTATTTTTCATTGGAGAAATGATATTTTTCTCCAGAAATATTCCAAGTAATATTTCAAAAACATTTTCTATATAAAATAACATCATTTGAAATTACTTATGATTTATTGGGAATATAATCCAATGATACCACTATTATTATTTCTATAGATGATTTATGTTTTTTATGAATTTTTTTTATAAAACCTATTTGTCTTCCACATGTTATACCGGGATAAAATTCTTACGAAACCTGATTATTTTTACTTGACTTATGATTTGATGAAATGGTAAAATTATTATGAAACCTATTTTCTTTACATAGTTTATGTTATGATTAAATGTTTATGAAACCCATTTGGTTTCATGGGTTCTGATATGATGAATTTTTTATGATCTTGTGACACAAATATGAATGATTTTTATTATATGATAGGTGGGTCCTATTTCTCTATATAAAGTGTTGATTAAGGATAAATATCTTTTGAGAAAAAACAGGACTGTAATGGGGAGTGAACCCAGTTCAGTAATGGACTAAATGCACTTTGATAGTATTGGGAGATAAACTTGACTACTATGATGGTTTGGGGAGTGAGCCCATTATACTATAAGAGTTATTCAAATAATACTTGACTAGAAATAAAATGATTTTCTTTGATAGTGTATGTGAAAAATCCATGTATTATTCCAATGTTCTCATGGATCTTGTTATTTGATTCCATTATGGATCATGTCTTATGTGCTATCATGATTTATTCTATGACTCAATTTTATGATCTATGATATGAAGTGTATGGTTTTTCAAATTTTCTTCTCATGTTCTCATAACCTTATGCGCAGGTTGTTTTCATATATACCTTATTTACCATTATTTATCATCTAATTTCTCCCCTTATTATGTTTAGTTCCCTAGGTTATCAAAAAAGGTATTATGTATGATATGTCTATGAAGGGTTCTTGATATGTAGAGATTAGTGAGAGATGACATATCTCACTTATAAAGAAATTTTTTATGTTTCCATATATCCAGAGGCACTAAACCATTAAGATCCTTAGGAATGTGTTTATGTAATGTAATGAATATTGATATATTAATATGTAATATCTAGATATGAGTAGTTTGGGTCATTATAGTTGGAATAAAATGATAAGTTTAGTTAACCTTTGGAAAAAAGTAAGGGAAAAAATAGTGATATCACTTGGGATATTTCTTAGGAGATATCTTGGGATATGTATAAGGATGAGTTAAATTGTATAAAAATATCATGGAATTTTGGTAAACGATAAATAAAGTGGTTTGTAAGAAATTAAATCTATTTCTGGATACTACAGGTGTATGTGCCTCTAGAATATAGGTACCTAGGGGTAATAAATATCAAAAGGGCACATTGATATGGACTTTATCATCATCTAGTTCACGGAAACATGCATTTCTTTACACCTAATTTTAAAATCTCAAGGGATATACCTTTTAAAAATCACTAAATATTTATGAACCACCAAGAATTATTTAAATACTAACCACAAAAGACACATATCAAACTTAAAGTTTCATATATTGAAAAGAATGTTCCATGATTTAAACATCGTATAATTGATTTTTCATTATAACATGGTTTCAAACTTGGAATATTATTACTCACACTATGGTTTTTGGTTTTATTCAATGGTAGGAAGAACATGAAACTAGATAAATGTTGAATGTAATAGACAATGTGTTTATGAGAAACCAAATGGGATGATTATTAGAGTGAATGATATTATGATTATTCCTGGAAAGTTATCACAATATATAGTTAACAACTAACACCTTAACCAACTCCTAAACACAGAAAAGAATAGAATGATAGATTTCACTAAGCGATTAGGTGGTGGATACAATATAAGAATGAAGATTTAGTTTTCTATATGTCATGAATGTTGGATGAATCACAAAAGTGAATATCTTAGAGGAATGAGAATATGTTTTGAGTATTGAAAAGGACATAATTAAAGTAATTTTCGAGGAAAATATAATTGTTAGGTTAACGAAATGGATGAAAATAATGTTCTCCTTAAGGTATCATCGACGATTAAATTTTTAAATGTGTAAGATATAGGAATTGAAAAAATCAATGTCCTAAGGAGAAATATTATGAAAAAAATCAGAAAAGTTGTATGAGTAATGATTATAATGCTGATGATAAAGGAATACAATGAAATATAAATGGTATTACCTAGTATAACAGTATTTTTTATGTTAAATGTAATAATAATGATTCAATTTAGGTTGATGAATGTTAATTCATTATTAATGTTTCATATTATAGAAAAGCAGAATTAAGGAATTAGATGATGAATCCAAGTTAATGGTTTACGAATTAAGTGTGATGATTTAAGTGTTTATGTATTAGAATTCAAGAATCATGTTATATTATTTTTCAAATATATAAGGATTGTTCTATTGATGTTTTCTTAAAGGATTTGTAAGAAAAAGTTCAATGTTACTAATAACCTATAAAAGATATTTAATGTCATGCAGATATTTTATGGAAACACATGATTAAGGGAATATAACCCTTAATATGTTCATGAGGTTTAAAAAGTGGTATTTAGTTTTGATAAAGATATAATTGTTATATATAAAGTAAATTAGATAGTATTGATGGACTCAGAATTGATTTATGATTTGATGATAAAGTGTTTTATGTTATCATTGATGGAGTTTATAACATTTTTGGATTTAAGAATCTATGGTTTTTTTTAATGAATGAGGAAACATATATATATCTTTATTATGATTTTATGATAACTTTGGTTAATTTAATGTTTTATGAGAATATACGACCAAGGTATTAACCCATTTGGTATGTAGAAAATAATATATAATTTATAATATTTTGGGGGATTATGTCAAGTTGAAATTTAGAGGCCTCCTTTATAATTTTTTGATTTTTGGAAGTGTTTTAAGGTTAACCGTTTATAGAATGATTTAAATAGATCCTTGGATGTGCTTTCAGAGAATAATGTATTACTACACTATATAATAATTTATTCATATTGGATAACTAGTGCTAAATATTTTTGTTTTGATGATATATAGAGATTGAATGAATGACTTATCATTTTATTAAGGATCTTGTGATCTGTTAATGCATAAAATAAATCATCTTAATTTATTTGAGTAAGAGATGAAGTTGAAATTGACTAAAGCACATCTAATGGATTAAATTATGATTATGATATCATGTAAATATAATACCTAGATATATTAGTCCCTTTGAAATAATTAATCATATTAGTATGGAAGCATATCGATTAGAACTTCCACCGAACCTCTCTTTGGTTTATGATGTATTCCCGGTATCTATCTTGAATAAGAATATACCTGATCCATCATATACACTGAACTCAGAGGTCATATTTTTGGAGCATGATATTTCTTAAATTGAATAATCAATTGATTTTATGTATCATAGAGAAAAATATATATTAAATAATACCACCCACTTAGTAAAAGGTTTGTGGTAAAACCACTATCTTAAAGAAGCTACGTGGGAACCTGAGAATGAAATGAGGAAAAATAATTCTCCTTTATTTATATCAGAGTGATGAATTTCAAGGGTGAAGTTAATTCTAATGGGGGTATAATATAACAATCCTAGATTTTTTGAAATATATTTATTGAATATATTTAATTTATTTGATAGACTATGCTACACGCAACACTGAGTTTTAAAGGAACACAACATACTATTAAAATATTATAATTTAATATAATAGTTATCTCCTAGAAATTTTAATGGTGGGTATGAATTGGATTAAATAATATACTAAAATATATGGTTTACACATTTATATAAAATAAATACTTTGGTAACTATTTAATTAAAAATTAAAATAAAAACAATTTGAAAATAAAGAAAATATTTTTATTACAAATTATTTTTCTTCACAAAAAAATGTATTACCTAAATAAATTAAATAAATAAACTTCTGTGAATTATTTTAATGAAATTTATATATTATATATTAAATAAAGTATTTAAAATTAATCTTAGGTGTTTTTTAGAGAAGAGATAAATAAATCCAAATTATCGCTTAAAACCAGTATTTTTTAAAAAAGAAGTTCTGACACCTTTTGAAAAATTATTTTAAAATTAATTTTCTTCAATTCTAGAAAATTTATTTTTAAACAATAAAATTTATTTTTGAGATAGATATTTTAAAATTATCATGGGGTGAATTTTTTAGAATTTTCTGAAAAGATATATTTCTTAGTGAATAGTGAAAATACTAGTTTTGATTAAAGAACCGCCTTTTCATTCAAATCATTCAAAATATTGATTTAATTTTAATATGATTTTAAAAGTAAAATTAGTAAAATTATATATCTATTAATCCAATTTTGGTCATTAGAACCAATTTCATATTTATTTTTTATATAAAAACTTTTTGATTTTTTTCTCTTTGGAAAGTTTATTTTTCATCATATATTGGGATTATTTTTAAATTAATGTTTTCCAAATATGTTAATCGAATTTGTAAAAATATATTCCCTATTTTGAAATTGAATAATTTTTTTATAGTAAGTTAAGCATAATTTTTTAAAATTATGAATAGTAAAAGTAGTAAAAATTAATTATCATAGTTAAGGTGAAAATGGCTTTACCGAGGGTTGAAATAAAAATATATTGGGTAAAATGATCTATACACCTATAAGACAGAAATTTTATCGACATATTTTGAAAATATCATCTATTAGGTCTGATAATGGAAAATTTTAGATCCTTGGGTCACGTGAAAAACATACTCACACCGTTTTCTTTTCAAAAATTATATATATGCCGCTCACCTCACTTATAAATGGACATCCCCTCTCCTCTCCACTTCACAATTCCAAAAACCACTGGTTCATAAAATACCCAACTAAATTAATTCATTAATTTTATCCTCTCTTCCTAGAAGTTTTATCTTATTCTAAAATGTAACCTAATAATACTTTTGGTGTAAACCAAAAGTGTTTGTCTCAAGAAGAGGAAGCACCACTAACCGAGTGTTTTATTTTATTTTTTCCCCCCATCATTCAATTATTATTAACCCATGATGATATAATAAACTAATTATATTAAATATAATTATATTTCATTATGTAAATGTAATAACATAAATCTTTTTCCACTTCTATCAAATGGGATATAAAATCATTATTTGTGTGTACAACACACTACCACCTTGCGAACTGATGCATTCATTTTTCCATTACCACATCTCACAACTAGATATACTGATTAATTAAATGTTTATATATATTATATTTATGATATTATTAAACTTATGTAAAAATAAAATAACATAAAACTTCGTTGTTTCCATGATGTTGGTATACAATAACTTCTCTCATGTGTACGACAAATTACCGCCTCGCGAAACGATGTGATTTGTTCTTTACATATGATTTACATGGAAGGTTATATGGATATGTTTAAATAAAAATAAATGATATATATTTTATAAAATTTATTATTTAATATTAATATATTATTTATCTTTATTCTTTTTTATCCATTGAAAAAAATGTAAATAACGTTCATGCGTACATACGACCTATCATCTCTATTAATTAAGTATTTCCTTTTCTATATCTAAATTATATGGATTACTATAAATACATATATATAATAAATGTATATGATATTAATATCATGTTTAAAATTCTGGAAAATATTTAACCATGATCTAAGTAATATGACCAAAATTCCAAATCAAAACATACAGGAAAAACAAAACAGTTATTGCCCAAAAGATGACTTTAACATGGAATTGTTAATAAAATCATATTAAATGGTCATAAATAAATATTATATGGTGTGATATATATATATGTTTGTTTATTTAATTTATTTATAATAAAATTTTATTTATTATAGAGTATATTCTTACATTTACAAAGAATTTCGAAACTTAAGGTAAGAGATTTATAGACTCACTTTTATTTTTGAGAGATTTATGTCAAATTCACCACTCATTTCTCTTTTGTGGTGTATATACATACCATTTTAAAAATTTATATAATTAATATAAATATTTTCATGATATATAGAGTTTCATTTGATGTTATTAATTATTTTTAATATTGATTCAAAAGATTATCAATGCGGTAATGGATTTTCATCTCACTTTTTTACTTTTGTAAGAAATATGCCTTATTCACTACCTATTTATTTTATTTTGTATATATATTAACCACAAATTTATTTTATTTTTATTATCATGAAAATTATTTAGATTTATATATCCTTTTTATTATCTCACTTTCATGGGGTTAGTTGTTCAAAATTTACCAAAGCGGTAAGAGATTTTTTCTTGATTTTCTGTCATTGGGAGGTAAGTTATGTTAAGAATCCATCTTCATATATTATGTGTATATATTATCCCATTGAAATTTTATATCATGAATATATTTATTTTTATGATATTAAAAGTTTCATCTTATGTTATTCTTTAATTGGTCCTATGATTTAAATGACACCAAAGTGGTAAAGGTTTAATGTTACTATATTTTTATTTATTGGGATTATATATGTTTATACTTTTGATGATGACATATTTTGATCCACCTCCAAATAAACTCATGAATTTCCTTATAATTTTTCTATGTCATGAGAATACATATTTTACCTTCACTTTTCCCTTTTCATGAACTCATGAGTTCAAAATAATATTTATATGGAAAACTAACTTTATTTCCTTCTTCGATCAAAAATATGTTTTCTTCCAAAGGCATGTATTCTGAAAATAATTCCAAGAAATGTTTTTTAAAATTATAAAAATTAATTATTAATTTTTTTTCCATTTTTTTATTTTTTTTAAATTTTTTTAAAAAGTAATAAATATTTTTTTTTCAAAATACAGGTTGTTTGGTTTTTACTAGAAATGTGAATGGATTTTTTTTCAATATGTACAAAATTAATGTTATTTTCAATCATAATGACTATCCAATTGTATTATAAATTTCATTATAATTTTCAAATATTATTTTCAAAGAAAATTACTTCCAAAAAATATTATGGATTTTCAATTTAAAACAATGATTTTCAAAGTGGAAATTATATTTTACTCAAGAAATGTTTTAAATGATTTTTAAAGAATTATTTAAAAGTTTTAAAGTTTATTTTCAAAAAAATATATTTTAAAAAATTTCTGTGAAATTTTTGTTTTAATAAAGTTATTTTCAAAAGAGAAAGTTTTGTAAAAGTTTTTTAATTATTTTTCAAAGTGGAAAGGTTTTTTCCCTCCAAAAATGTTATAAGTGACATTTCAAAATAATTTTCTACATAAGAGGACATCCGTTGATGTAACATATTCTTTAAGAGGGATATGATCCAATGATACCATTCTTATTTTTTATCAATATATTTTATGTTTATTATGAGATGGTTTTTATGTAACCCATTTCTTTTCCATGGGTTATACAGTGTTATAATTATTATGAAACCTATTTCTTTTTCCATAGGTTATGCTTTGATGAAATGATGAAATGATAATGAAATCTATTTCTTTTCCATAGGTTATACTATCATGAGATGTTTATAAAACCTATTTCTTCCCATGGGGTCTGACGTGATGAATTATTTATGATCTTATGGTTCACATATGTATTATTTTCATTATGTTATGGGTGGGACCTATATCTCACTCAAATTAATTGGTTAAGGATAGATATATCATGTGAAAAAAGGATAGTAATTGGGAGTGAACCTAGTTTAGAAGGAGACTTTTTCTACTTTGATAGAATTCAGAGTCAAAATTTACTACTATTATGGTTTGGGGAGTAAACCCATTCCACTATTATATTTTTGGAAATAATAATTGAATACTAGGGAAATGATATTTTAAGCTTATGTGTATGAAAAAACTTATGTCTTATGTAATTGTTATATTCTAATGGATCATATTTTTTGATTTAATTACGATTTATGTCTTATGAACTACCAAGATTTATTCCATTACTCATGTTTATGATCTATTATATGAAGGTTCTGTTTTTTAAAATTTTATTCCCATGTTCTCATACCCTTATTCTTATGTAATGTGGATATATCCCTTTTTTACCCTTAATGAGTATCTAATCTCACCTTTCTTATGTTTCCTTTCTCCAGGTCATGAGGAAAAGTATTATGTATGGTATGTATAAGAATGTTTCTAGTTATGAAGAAATTATTTTTAGATAATTTATCTCACTTATGGAATAGTTGTTTATGTTTCCATGTTTCTAAAGACACTAAGTCATTATGATACTCACACACGTGTATATGTAATGTAAGGAATATTCATATACTAAGATATAATATCTCTATATGAGACGGTTGGGTATTAAAAATAATATTACTTGAAATGTTAACGAATAACCATATGATAAGAAAATATATTGGGATTAAGAGAGAAATATAAAATAATTATCCTAAGGGATATTAAAACATAAACAATCCCGAATAATGATGATATTGTGAAATAAACCCTTACAACTTTGGGGAAATTCATATCATAGCCTCCAAAAAAGAAATTAATTCAAATAAAACATTAAATACCATTAATATAAATATATTCATGATATAAAATATCAAAGGATAAGTATGTACACCTCATTAGAGAAGATATGTGTATTACATAACATATATCACAAAGAAGACAATTTTAGATGAAGAACCCTTACCTTGGGTCTGATTTCCTTCATACATGATCTAAAATCATGTATAATAAATATTTATTTATCATATATATATATATATTAAATAAATATAATAATATATGTAATACTATATATGATTTACTTATAACCTTTTATCACCCACTTATTAATAATTCTTTATTAAAATCACAGTTTTAGGAGATAACTGCTTCATCTTCCATGTATGTTTCAGTTTGATAGTTTGGGAACTTGAAATTTTATCATGGTTACATAATCACAAGAATATATTAATTATATTAATATAATAAATATTAATTATATATTTATTTAGAGTAATCCATAAAATATAGGGAAATAAAAATGAATTACACTATTCATGGTGACAGTAGTCTGTACGTATGTAGTCTATTATTTTGATATTTTGAAGGATAAAAAATAATAAAAATTAATCTTTATAAAATAATTATTATATCATATAAAATTTTTATATTAATTTAATATATCATTATTACTATCCATGTAATATGAAAATGAATAAATAACATTATTTTGTGGAGGTGGTAGTCGACACATACACATGAGTAACAATATTATTTTATAAAATATTAGATGGTAAGAAAGTATATATTATATTATAATTAAAGAAATATTATTATTACATAATTATAATATATAAAATTAAAACACATTATTATAACCATCTATGAAATATGGAAATGAAAAATGAATTGCATTGCTTTGTTGAGATGGAAAGCAGTATATATGCACGAGCGATACATTCACTTCCCATTTGATGGAAAGAGAATCAATAACAGAGGTTTAATAATAATGATAATGAAATTTAAGTATATTTAGGATAGTGATGTTAATATTTTATGAATAATATAATAGACCTATAAGTTGTAAAATACTATTTAAAAAAGAAAGTGATTGGTTAAGGTGATTACCTCTTCTTTGAAACAAATCCTTTAGATCTTCTCTTAAAGGACCCAGGGTTGGTATTTTGGTAATACCACCACATATAAAATTTTTCTAGTGAAGTTGGGAACATAATTAAGCAGGTCTTGGTTAAATAAAAAGGCTTAAAATGGTGTGATGAAGTGATGTTGGAGGTTCTATTTTATAATTGAGGTGAGAGGATCTTTTGGAATGTTTAAAATATTAAATTATAATAAAGAAATTATTAAGAAAATGATTCTACATTGGCCTAAATTTGAATGAAATATATTATGAGTTATAAATAACATCAAAAATAAACTTTATATCAATTTAAATGGTTTTTTAAAACATATATTTTGGTTTAACCCCTTAGTTAACCTATTTAAACATTAACTATTGTAACATATTTTTCACACTTAAAGTGTTATAATTTTACATATAAGGTAACTATTGACTAATAAATTAAAAATAGATATAATATTAAACAATATATTATAAAATTTGTTCTCCCTTCAAGATTTTATTTTTTTTTACAATAATTTAATAATATATTATTTTGAAAAATTACAATTAATATCAATTTAGACACTATTTATTTAATTTGACATAAAAGACATAAAAAGTTGAAATTACAATATAATCCTATAAAACAACACAAATATTTCATATTAATATATAAAACTCACAAACCATAAAAAATAACTCAAATTATATTTCTTTAAATATGTTTAAAATCATATATTTATTATCCTAATAATTTGATATATACTATATTAGTGTTGAAAAAGCATTTAAGTTAATTATTTAATGAAAAAAATTGGAAATAAATTTATATCATGAATTGTTTTTCATTAATCTTAATATAACCATTTAAATTCATTAAAAACTTGATTTTAACCTATGAGGACACATAATAGATATTTAGAAGCAAGTGAGTGGTATTTTGTAATTTTTCTTTAATTTATTAGTTATATAAGTATTTCTATTGAAAATGTGTCAATTAAAAAAATAAATATCAATAATATGGTGATATGGATCTAATTTAATTCATTAAATAATTATTATTATGAAAAAGTATGGTCTTATCAATTACTTTTAACATAGATTAAATCTATTTAACCTCTACTGAGCTGATAAATTTTAACAAGGTAACTATTCATATTAATCCAAACTAGAAGAGGAATTTTTAAAAAATATGAACCTCATGATTTAAAATATGGAATAAATTTTATAAAATTCAATTTGTATAATTTTTATAATTAAACTTTAAAATAAACATGCAAAACATTATGAAAATCAATTTTTTTAAAAAAATGCTTATATATAAAAATGCTCTTATAGTAAATTCAATCATGAAATTCATTTCAAAAAACATAATTGGATTATTAATAATATTAGAGAAATACTTTTTTTAAATCATTTGAAAAAAATTAATATTTTTAAATGATTGAAAAAAAATAGTTTTCAATAAAAATCGGTATTTTTTACTATTCAAATGAAAATTTACCTTTTCGGAAAATATGAATAATTCACCATAAGATAATTTTGATATAATTATTTAAAAAATTATATTATTTTTATAAAATATAAAATTTTTATATTCGAAAAATTTATAATATTATTTTCTCTTAAAAATCAATAAAAATCATTTGTGAATAAAACATATTTATGAAGCCTAAAATTAATCAACTAAAAATTGAGTACATTATTCCAAATAATTTGTCAATGATTTTTAATTGAGTATTTAATTTATATATATTTCATAATTTGGTTAATAATATTCATACCCACTAATTCAACGTCTAGGTTATAACCTTCATATTTAAATAATAATACTTTGCGGTTCGTTTAGGCTCAACATTGCATATTGTATATGTTTTTTAATAGAGAGTTATTTTAAAATCTATGGGTGTTGCATTCTACCCCTTCAATAAATTATATCCTTGAAATTTGAACTTTTCCTTAGTAATTATGGGTTTTAAATTTGAAAAGATCTTTATGGAAAAGCCACATCATTAAAAGAGTTTATAAAATTTCTTCTTGAAGAGAGGAAAAGGAAATTGTGTTGGTCATATATAATAAAACATAAATAGGTTTTCAATTTGTAGAAAATTATTTGAAAGTGAAAGTATGGTCATCGAAGAAAATATTAATTTCAAAAATAATTATGGAGAGAAATAAAGATCTGTAATCTGAAGAAAGTGAATAATCATGAAAAAGTTTACAACTATAAAACCATGAAGGTAATATGATCATATTTTTGTTTGAAGATCATTTTCCTAGATTTGAGGAATTCATTTACCATATATAAAATAGAAAATATGGAAATATACTTACTTAAAATGTGTAATTTCATCCATTCATCAATTTCCACCACAAAATAATATTTTTCCCCAAATGATAAGTATTCAAGATGAATTTTTATTCTTGAAGCACTAAAATCAACTTCTAACAGATCACATAATCCAAAAAAGGATAACAATATATTCCTACTATGATTAGAGATTAACCAAAAATAAATGGCAATTTAAGATAATATCCAATGGTTATAAACCTACTTTTTTAACTCCAAAATTTCTATAATAACAATAAAGGTTATACATAGATCACTTTATAAATAACACTAAATCCCAAATAACCATAATAACCCCAACATTAAAAAAGATTTTAACATAAATTATGTAAGAACCCTAATCTTCTTTTCAAGTATGTTTTTTTCTCTGGTGTTTTTGAGAAAAAAAGGAGTTTTTGGACATTTTTGAAGTACATGCCGTGTACTCTTTTTCCGCACATTGCCATGTGCAAGCCATGCAACGGCTGAGCGCATAGTCGTGTGTGGTGATATTGAGACCGCCTTATGTGGGGGATGAATAAGGCAAGTACACGCTGTGTACTTCAAAAGTACACACCGTCTGCTTTTTTACATTAAATAGACTGGGGTCACGTCTGATGGGCAGAACACATCAATTCTCGACTCAGTTTATCCAAGAGCTTCCGTACGGTGCTTATATTTGTCGAGCCCCCGATCAAGTGCCCGTTCTCCAAATGGAACTTTTTCAGTTTCCTTGGAATCACATCGGCGAGTTGTCTCTTATTCTTTAACTCCTTATTTTGATTCCTTCTTTCTCATGAGATATCGTGGGTTGAATATTTTACACATTTTTGTAGATCTTCGGAGTTCTAGGGCGATTCAAGGCTTGATGTTCAGGTATAACGATCCTATAATGCCTGTGTAGGTGGTTTGTGCCTTTTTGTAGATAGTCTTTGATTTATATGTGCAAAAGAGCCCAAAACCCTTGATCTAGGTATTTTGTGTTTACGGTTTTATCCCAATTAATTGCCTGCTATGCCTGTATGTTTGAGTAGAGGTTAATTGAATGTGAGTGGGGTTAATTTCTATTATTTGGAAGTTATTTCCAATGTAAGTTTTCTTTTTTTGACTGTTTGGTCTAGTTTTGTCTGTTAGGATACTTCCTTTGCATTCTTAGTGCTAATAGGATGGAGTAATATTATACTATCTAACAAGATATTATGCTGTAGATTTTTTAGCCAAGTAGTTTTTTAGGTTTACTTTTTCTTCCATGTATTTCTATGCTCGTTTGAATTACATAGGGTCATGAGAACCTGGTGTAGTAGAACATAAGGAGAATGGACATGAGGGCTTATCTAGAGGGTCTATTTTTTACTCTTACGATGCGAGACCAAAGGGGGAATAGACATAAGTTCTTCCTTTCTATAGTACCTCGACGTGGGCCATAAAGGTAATGATATGTAAGTGCTTCTCTAGAGTGCCTTTTAGTTACCGATATGAGACTATAGTGGGAATTGGTAGTGAGTGCTTCCTCAGAGATTCTGTGCTAAAGATGAACCAGAGGGGTTAGACTGTGTGTACTTCTTAGAGGGTTGTGTTTTTTTCTTGGTAGGACCAGAGGGGATTAGGCTGTGAGTACATCCTCGAGGGTTACCTATTTTTGATTATCTGTTTACTTGATATGTGGTGTTTTAATGATTTGAAATTATAGGAATGTTTACTGTTGATTACTTCCTTGTTTACTGCTTCTTTTGCTTATTTCCTTCTATATATATTCACTGACAATTAGGCACTAATCTCTTGGTGGTTTCCTAGTGGGATTTAGTCTCACACCCTGTCTTGGTCATGCTTTTGGGCCCAAATAGATTATTTTGTTGCAGGTATAGATAAGGGAAATCACCCTTCTTCTTCAGCTACTTGATTTCTGTAGAGCTGGGGAGCATGGGACCAAGCAGAGACTTGCGATGCTGGGGAGAATTTTATCTGTTTTCTGTTGTACTTTGGTTTAGTATTATATTCCAGCATTGTGACTAGTTTGGCTAGTTTCCTAGACATATATAGCTTGCATCATTTATATAGGAGTTCTCATATTTTTTATTACTTCTATTGTTTACCTATTTCATGTTTTACTACTTCCGCTATTGCTATCTGGTTTACTTCCGCTGTGTTACTCTGCCAATGAGGGAATAGTTTCCCCATAATCACACCAAAGGCCTCACGACTAGTCGGCAACCTCTAGAGTTCAGGAAAATATACTTGAGGCCATGTGACCAACTGGGTATGGGGTACCTCTGGGCGGCTTCCAGAACCAGGACATTGCAAAGTGGTATCAGAAGGATTCCTTTCTTCTTGATTTACTATTTACATACTATAGCCTGGGATAGGAATGAATATGTACTTTGTATTAAGTTGTGAATGGGAGTAGCTAACCCATGTACATGGAAAATCCAATCTACCTCATTATTGCAAATTTTCTCATTTTTCAATTTTATAGTTGATTTGATTTCACTATTTGGTGATTCACATGTTTTGTGCTATTATTGTTGATATTATTGAGGTCCTATTTCTATTGCAACCCGATGAGATGAGGGTATTCCATCTCATTCATCATATAGGAACTTGTTATAAATCACATTTCATTCATTCTTTCCATTCCATTTAGGGTGCATTAGTAATTTCATATTGTTGTGATAGATGTTGTGCTAGATATGCATGCTGTTTTGATACATGCCTTTATAGAATACCTATTTTGATAAGGTACTGAATTGTGTAAGGTTTCATTTTAATGAATTCCAAACATTGGTTCTTGAGGTGTTATTGGCCCTCATGGATCATAATTCTGTGGATCATTTCCTTTTTTTCTTGTATAGGAAATGTATAAGATGCCAATCTTTGATTCGAGGGGAGTATGGGCCCTCACATATCATAATTAGTCACTTAAATGCTCGTTTTAGTGTATTTATGGGCTTCTAGATTAGTTTTTGAGGCATACTATCCATAAAAACCCAGAATACACGGTGTGTATTGATGAATACATGCCATGTGACCTTTTTTTCGAGAAGAAACTATTTTTCTTGAGTACATGCCATGAACTATATGTACACGCTATGCAGTCTCTATCCATGTCAATGACTGTGTGGGCAGAGACACATGGTTGAAAAATATTTGGTGGGAAACGCCGTGTACCGGATGTATATGTCGTGTTTCATAGACCTTGTGTCCACCCATATGACTAACGACACAGATGGATGAAAGATTAAGTTATACAAGTCATTTCATGTTTGAAAACGCGGTATAGTGTAGACTTGGTATCCAACCGTGTAGCGAACAACACATGTCAGTGAATCCTTTTTAGTACATGCCGTGTCTGGCACAAACACCCCGTGTAGAGTGAGCTGTGTAACCGGACCTGTGACTAACCGCACGGGTTAGTGAAGTTCATCTAGTACACGCTGTGTCTGGAAATAACATGCCATGTAGTATTGTTATAGGATAACTATGTGGATTAACCATGTAGAAGAACTCAGGAAGAGAAAGAGAATTCAAGTACACGCCATGTGTTTGGACAACACGCTGTGTTTATGGGATGTTACACGACCTGTTTTGGAAAAAGTAGACGCCCATGCGAAGGATTAATGGAACATGCCATGTAGGCATCATACACGTTGTGTATCCATGTTATAAAAAACATCAATGATTTCATTATCTTGTTCCTTTATCACACTTATAAGTTTTAGTCCCTCTGAATCTTGATCTATGGTGTGTGCTTGACCTTTCAGATTTATTCCATCGAGACTTCCTCCTGTTGTCCACTAGTTACAGGGTAGTGATCAGACACCAGATATGGCTGATCAAGGACTTCTAGTAGATCCTCCAGTTTTTCCAGTCTTGGAACTAGCTATCATTTCAGACAGAGGTGCTAATTTATAGTTTCAAGAGGGATTTATGAGGTTCATGTAGACTTTCTGTGGAGTACCGCATCTTGCCCCGTCTATGGTAGAGTTGACATGGGTTTTCCAGCAGCAGCATCCTCCCACCTTCATTTGAGAAGGATGACCTCAGGTTGCAATTTCTTGTTTAGGATCCATGCTTTCTATCTTCAAGCATCTGCAGACGCCTCCAGAGAGGAGGGTCAAGCTCGCTACGTATATGGTTCAGAACTCCACCTAGATATGGTGGGATGTGATCTCATAGGTGGGATGCCAGCAAGTTATGGAGTGAGATGAGTTCTTTCACGCTTTTTATGACTACTTCTACCAAGATCCTTTGAGGGCTGATCGAGCCCGAGAGTTCATGAGTCTGGAACAAGGTACATTCTCTGTCATAGAGTACTCTTCTTGTTTCACAGATTTGTAGTGCTTTATGCCTATTATAGGAGGTGATGAGTTATTCGAAGAAAAAAAGTTTGAAGATAGTCTCAAACACGACATTTGATCTCAGGTGAACATATTCATGTTGACTTACATCACTTTTATCGTCAACCAGGCGCTGATCACAGAGCGCAACCTGAGGGAGTCTAGAGTGGTGATCCATGGAGGTTCAACATCTAGGGTTGTTATCCCTCCTACTGAAAACCTGAAGTACTATAGAGAGTCTACACGTGGGGATCTGAGGATGTGGTATGCTTCTTTTGGTATCCAGGTGGTGTACTACTAGTGTGAAAATAGTGGCCATACAAGTCCATATTGGCCAAGAGACCCAGTGGAGTGTCGATCATGTGGCAAGATGGGCCATCTTTAGTGTTTCTGTCAGTTTTTCCCCCGACATCTAGTGATAGGGGTTCTTCTATGACTCCTCATACAGGAGGAGCGCCACCAGTTTCTCATCAGTCTAGGAACTGGAGTTCTTTTGGCCATTTAGACCGAGTTGGAGGTCACGCCCATGGTTTTCAGTCACCATGATTTCAGCGACAAGAGGTTGGATCACCTTAGATTGGTCAGGCAGGGTCACAGGGCCGTGGTGCTGGTCATAATTTTGTTGTGTAGCAGACCCAGCAGGAGAAGCATCCCAGAATCTCTATAGTTCGAGGTACAATCCATGTTGCCTCAATTTTAGCTTCTGCACTTTTCGATACAGGGGATTCCCATATCTTTATATCTGTTTCTTTTGTGGAGAGCCTTGGGCACTGTATCTTTTCTTCTGCTGATATCTTGATGTTAGACACACCAGTAGGGACAAGAACGACTAGTGTACAATATTGCAAGGAGTTCTCTCTAGAGGTTGGTGGGTGTCACTTCTTATGGGACCTTTATGTCCAAGAGATGACAAGCTATGATTTCATTCTCGGATTTGACTGGTTAGCTCTCTTCTAGGTAGTTGTTGATTGCTATCACCATAGGGTCAGCATTGGAGGGATGATTGTTTCGTCATAAGGGTGAATGGGATGTCTAGGCAAGCAGAGCGGGACCCGAGCATCATGGTTTGGGAGGCGTTACAACCCAAATTACTAGTCTGTGCCTGGATGACCAGGGGACTTCACAAATGGAATTTACTTCAGTGTTGGATCATTTCAAGGATGTCTTTACGAAGGAATTTTTAGGTATTTCTTTGGGGAGATAGGTGGAATTTTTTATTATTCTTGTGCCAGGAGCGGCACAGATGTCTATTCCTCCTTATTGGATGCATACACCAGAGTTACATGAGCTCAAGAAAAAATTATAGGAGATGCAAGAAAAAGGATTCATCCAACCCTGTACTTATCCTTAGGGTTTTCCTGTCCTGTTTGCAAAAAAGTTGGATGATACCATTTGACTTTTTGGGGATTATCGGAAGCTGAACATGTTGATGGTCAAGAACCGATATCCCTTAACAAAGATTGATGATATCTTTGATCATCATCAAGGAGACCTAGTTCTCTCAAAGATTGACTTGAGATCCATTTATCATAAGTTTCACATTAGAACATCTTATATACCTCTTACAACCTTCCGAAGCAGCTATGATCTATATGAGTAAGTGGTTATGCCGTTCGGTCTCACGAAATCACCTGCAGTTTTCATGGCCCTAATAAACCGAGTGTTCCATACATATTTGGATTCCTTCGTGGTGGTCTACATAGACGATATCTTGTTGTACCCTCACTCTCGAAACCACCATGCCAAACATCTTGAGATCACTTTGAGTACACTGAGAGAGTATCAGTTATATGCTATGCTCACAAAATTCCACTTTTGGATGGACCAGACTCACTTCTTGGGTCATGTTATCTCAGAGGCAAGAGTATAGGTAGACCCAAAGAAAGTGAGAGAAGTATTTTCCTAGGAGCAGCTGAAGAATGTCTTTGAGGTACGAAGTTTTCTAGGGATGGCTGGTTACTACAAACATTTTATACAGGACATTTCATGCATATCAGTGCCACTACCATGCCTGACTTAGAAGGGTGAAAATTACTTGTGGAAATATTCTTGTGAGTTAGCCTTTTAGGAGCTGAAAGGGAGGTTGACATCAACACTGATACTTTTTTTTAGATCCAAGCAAGAGCTACACTGTTAACTATGATGCATTAGGTATCAGGCTGGGAGCAGTGCTTATGTAGGGAGAAGGGGTTGTTGCATACAGGTCTCAACTGCTGAGGCCACATGAGATGAACTACCCGATGCATGACCTCGAGCTGGATGCAGTTTTTCATGCTTTACGCTTTTATAGAAACTACCTATTGGGAGATAATTTTGTATTTCACCGACCACAAGAGCCTCAAGTATATGTTTACTCAGCATGAACTGAATTTGAGGTAGTGAAGGTGAGTTCAGTACCTTCAGTTTTTTGACATTGAGCTTGCCTACACATCTGGGAAGGGAAAAACAGTGACTGATGCATTGAGCAGTAGGACTCTGGTACATGAAGTTCAGGAGGCCAGAAGTAAGTGGCAGCTTATGGCTCTGTTCTATGAGATACATTTGGAGGTGCACGACAGTCAGGGGAAAACGTTTCTATCTTCCGTAGCTGTTACCTATACTCTACTTGATCAAGTGTGAATGAGGTAGCTATCATATTATGAGGCCTAGTACTACTAGAGAGTGTTCTAGGATAGAACCCTATTCTTAAATGAAAAGTAGGCATGTACTAGATCTTGCATTTTCATCGGCACGTATGGGTGCTGTCAGACATATGCTAGGAGAGGATGCGGGACTTTCATTCCTCAGTTTGGGCAGTTTATCCTGGTGTCACCAAGATTTATAGTGGTCTACACTGGTAGTATTGGTGGATAGGTATGAAGAGATATGTTGCTAGTTTCATCATGAGGTGTTCCACCTATTATCAGGTAAAGGCAGAGCATCAGCGACCAACAGAGATTTTTCAACAGTTACCCATTCCCAAGTAGAAGTGGAATGATGTCACGATGGTTTCCATGATAGGTTTTTTGAGGTCTCCTCATGGAAATGATGCATTTTGGGTTGTCATTGACAGACCCACGAAGGTTTCTCACTTCCTTCTGATTAAGGAGACATTTAGTTTTGATGAGATAGGAAGGTTGTACATTCGAGAGATTGTACATTTACATGGAGTTACAGACTCCATTTTTTCTAACAGAGATACCCATTTTACTACTCAGGTCTAGTAGATATTACATAATTCTATTGGTACATAGGTACTTCGGAGTACGAGGTACCATCCCCAGACAGATGGCCAATCTAAGCGTACGATTTAGGTGCTTGAGGACATGCTTCGAGCATGCATCCAATATTTTGGAGGTTCATGGGAGAAGTCCATACCTCTTGTGGAGTTTCCCTACAATAGTAGTTTTCAAGAAACTATTCATATGGCACCTTATGAAGCTTTGTATGGTAGGCCATGCCAATTACCCTTATGCGGGCTGGAGGTAGGAGAGGCAGCTACGCTGGGACCTCGTCTAGTCTTGGAGACCACATAGAAGATAGAGTTGATTTGGAAGAGGATGGCTACTGAACGGTCTCGACAGAAGTCTTATGCTAATCGATGGAGATGACCTCTAGAGTTCGAGGATAGGGATCACGTTTTTCATGCATGTCACACAGAGGTTGGGACACATGAGGATTAAAAGACAGGGTAATTGTTCACCGAGGTACATCAGGCCATTTGATGTGTTTAAGAGAGTTTGGTCGACTGCCTATCATTTGTAGTTACCCCAGAGGTACCGGGATATGCACAAAGTCTTCCATGTTTCTCAGCTTCGACGTTACTTCTCATACCTGTATCATTTTTTCAACCCTAGGAGGTTGAGTTAGAGGTGGAAACCTCATTCAAGGTACATCCTATCTAGATTGTTGATCAAAGTATGAAAGTTATCCATGGCCAGTCTCTTCCTCTGGTACGAGTGTTGTGGCAACACAGGTGAGTACAGGATGAGAACTAAGAGAGGTAGGCTGATGTACGATCATAATGGCCGGAGAATTTCAAGGATTATTCTTCTACACCACCATACAAGGGAAATTCGAGTACGATTTTCTTTGAGGGGAGAAGTTTGAAAGAACCCAGATCTTCTTTTTAGGTATGCTTTTCTCTTCTTTAGTTTTTTTGAGAAAAAGAGGATTATTTGAAAATTTTTGGAGTACATTCCATGTACTTATATGTACACATCGTGTACTCTTTTTCCGCATGTAGCTATGTCCTAGAACAGTAACAATCAGGAACACAGCCGTGTGTGGTGACTTGGAGACTGCCTTATGTGGGGGATGAATAAGGTGAGTACACACCATGTACTTAAAAAGTACAATGCGTGTACTTTATTTTTTCATTAAACAGACTCAGGTCATGTTTGACAGACAAAACACATCTCTTCTCAACCTAGTTCGTCCGAGAGCATCTGTATGAGACATATCTTCACCGAGCCCCTGATAAAGTGTTCGTTCTAAAAATCAAACCTTGTCGGTTTCATTGGAATCGCATCAGTGTGTTATCTCTTATTCTTGAACACCTTCTTATGATTCCTTCTCTCTCGTGAGATATCGTGGGTTGATCATTTTAGACATTTTGGTAGATATTCGGTGTTCTAGGGTGATTCAAGGCTTGACGATCACATATAATTATACTACAATGCCGAGGTATGTGGTTTGTGCTTTTCCATAGATAGTATTTGAGTTATATGTGAAAAAATTCCCAATACACTCGAGGGTATGTTTTTACTGTTATGATGTGAGACCATAGGGGGAATTTCCGTATGTTCTTCCTCAGAGTGTCTGTAGTTCCTTAATGTGTTCCACAAGGGGAATGAGATATAAGTGCTTCCCTAGAGAGACTTTTAGTTACCAATACAAGAATATAGGGGGAATTTATGGCGATTGCTTCCTTAGAGAGTTTGTGTTAAAGATGAACCATAGGGGTTAGACTTTGTGTACATCCTAGAGGGTTTCTTGTGTTTTCTAGGTAGGGCCTAAGGGGATTAGGCTGTGAGTACATCCATGAGGGTTACATATTTGTGATTATATGCTTACTTGATATGTGGTGTTTGAATGCTTTGAAACTGTTGGAATGATTACTGTTGAGTACTTCCTTGTTTACTTCTTCTTTTTCTTATTGCCGGCCATATATATTCACTGACTATTAGGCACAAATCTCCTGGTGGTTTCCTACTGGGATTTAGTCTCACACCCTGTTTAGGTCATGATTTTGGGCCCAAACAGACTATATTGTTGCAGGAATAGATAAGAGAAAGTTCCCTTCTACTTTAGGAACTTGATTGAAGCAGAGCAGAGGAGTGTGGAACCAAGTTGAGGCCTGCGATGCTGTGGGGCATTTTATCTATTTTCTGTTGTACTTTAGATTAGTGTTGTATTCCAGCATTGTGACTTGTTGGGATGATTTCCTAGAAATATGTACCATGCATCATTTATATATGATTTCTCATATTTTATATTACTTCTTCAGTTTACCTATTGCATGTTTTACTACTTCCGTTATTGTCGTATGTTTACTTCCATCGTGTTACTATACCAATAAGGGAATAGTTTCCCCAATTTTACACCCAAGGCCCTCACTGCTAGTCAGCAACCTCTGGGGTTCATGGAAATGTGCTTGAGGCAATGTGACCAATCGGGTACGGGGAACCTCTAAGCGGCTTCCAGAACTGAGACCTTACAAATTATGATCTTATAACTTTCTTCTTGAATCCCCCAAAATTAAAATTCATACTTCTCGAATAATATTTCATGTTAAATAACATATTAATTCAAAGGGTTATATAAAAATTAACCTAAGTAAACATATAAATAAATATCATTAATTACCATGATAAACCTTATAATGTAGGTAACTTCACCAAAATGTCATTAAACAAATTTAGATTCTATCTTGAATGTTAATGCTATATAAACTGTAAATATCATTGAGAATATATTCTTATCAATGAATCACTTTTATCACCATTAAAATTTTATATTTCATACTATCTAATAAACCAAAATTAACTTAACATCTAATCATATACATCCAAAAGGGTTATTTAAACCTCAACAGAGTATTTTATTAAAACACAGTTAATGTTTCAAATCACCTCAAATCCTATCACATAAAATATTAAAATGGATGTCTATTCCCTAACACCAATAAACCCAAGATGGTATCTAGGAATCTTGAGTCATCCTTACATGAAAACATATATGCCTTCATAATACTGATTCCTAAAATAAAATCACATTGTAATAAACATCATAAAAGACAAGATAAATCACTTTTTTCATCAAATCACTAACTATTTTCAATGTCACCAATATTATCTCATTTGGTTCACCAATTACAATGATATATTTATCACAACTAAACATTATCACCATACCAAAAAATCACTTTTCATTGTTACCAGAACCATTCAACATATACTTTCAAATCCTTAATGAAAAACTATTGAAGTACAATACTTATACATTTTAGGATTATTTTAAAAATAATTTAGTTATTAAAATACATATAAAATGAAATTATTGAATCCAAATACACATGAACTTTAATCATTACACTTAGGATATAGTAATAGAAACATCTTTACCTTGACCCCTTAGATTATTTTGAGGTATATTCCCTTGATTCTTGGGG
The DNA here is from genome assembly GCA_963277665.1 of Viscum album. NCBI lineage: Eukaryota > Viridiplantae > Streptophyta > Magnoliopsida > Santalales > Viscaceae > Viscum > Viscum album. Next base: position 800,155,744 of record OY728164.1, read on the forward strand.
AATTAATTTTCACAGTGCCCTATTTTATAATATTTAAATCACTAAACATTATATATTTATTTCTTAAACATACATTCACACACATAATGTACTTTCAATTCACGCTTAATGAAAATAACATTTTCATTCAAGAACATACCATGGTGGTTCTTCCTATAATTACCATATATGGAAAAATTATTCTTTCCATTATCCCCATTTATTATTTTTTCTATCCCATCATCTTATTCTTTTATATTCCCTCATATCCATAAGATTTGGAGACTAATTTTTCTATCTTGATAGCACATGATACTATAACCTCATAGGATGCAAAGTTTTTGGGGACTAGTTACCTTAAAAGGATTGAATTTAAAGCATCAAAGGAATGGTAAATATTGCACTTTGGATTATGTACATAGTCTACATCATGCCTTTATAACCTTGTAAGGTTATCTAATAACTTATAAACATTTTTCACTTCCTTTAGTCTCATACTCAATAATTTTCTCTCTACATATTCTAGTAGTTTGTGAAGGAAATATTTTTCCAAGAAAAGTTGATTAAAGTACTTATATTCCATTTTCCTTATTTATTCCACATCCTATGTTATTTGAATCAATTACCATCATTAATCCACATCCCCTGAGAGATTCTAAATTCCCATAAAAACTCTCTCTCTTTCATTACATGCTAAAGTGAGCAATACATTTTACAAGGAACTTATCCATTGGTCAGCTTCAAATGGATTTATAGTCTCATTAAAAGATAGAAGTTGTTGATACATGAAACGGTAAAACATTGTTACACCACATTGAATATCCATTGGTGACTCCATATGTGAATGTTTATTGGTCATACCGTATATCATATTCCCTAATATATTAATAATTTTTTTTCATTTCCAAATGAATCTGCATATCCAGATTCATTATATTTCTCAGGAGGGAAATAATTACATGGATTACATGTATTGATATTGTTTCAATTTCATCCCTTATGCTCCATTTATAAACAATGGAATACAATATATTATATCATAACATTGTAAAACATAATGTATAATATCAAAACTAGTGAAACACTTAACATAAATTAAAAAATTTTGTATAACCAATCTCTAAATCAGATACTTGATTTCATTGGGAATATTATCAAAGTCTATCTCAAAGTTATTCTCTATAATATATGATTTCGTAAATCTAGTTCCCAAGGATTATAATAAAAATTATCTCATACCAACTATAAATACCTTGATCCTCGTAACATAGAGTTAGTGGTTACTTAATTACATTGTTGGTAAGAACAAGAAATATCATCTCAAAAGACCAAAATGATTTTTATTTTTCTAAAACTAGGTACATAATTAAATCATACATTTAATTTGAAAACATAAAATAAGATATATTACTTTATACGAGAAAAAAATTATTCCGTTTAGTATATCCCTATATATCAATCATAAAAAATTTATAAAATCACAGAGAAAGGAAACCTAAGAAAGTGGTGGGCTCCGTTGCTCAGTAATGGTATGTGTACAATGGAATCTATCATGAATAAATAATACATAATCAATATTTCAAGGTAAAAATCTTTAAAAACATTTCCTTTAATATATAACATTATAATGAAGAATAATATGATAATAATAAATTATGATTAAATAATTCTGTATAAATAATCACATGAGCTTGAAACTTATCAATGGATGTAGTAAATAATAAAATAATCCCATTGAAATTAGGAAATAATCTTATAATATGGTAATTCAAAATTCTTAACAACATAAACATACCATAAAGGCCTTGTGCTAAGTCATTTTACATAAATAGGCAAGGACTTGTCCAAATACCCAATACTAGTTTGTATCATGAGACTTACTAATGCATATAGGGGATGAAAATGGACTCAAATATAATATACTAAGTCCATTTAATTCTACATATAAAAGTGGTGAACAATAATCAAAGTAAATATTCATATTGAAAAACTACCTTATGAAATGTTAATATTTTCTCCAATCAATAAACATAATCATAGACTATTCAGAGTAATATGAAGGATGGTATCAAAATATTACATGCCCAATGAAGCTAATCATAAACCATCCTGAGAAATTATAAGTATTGTATAATTACAATATATACCCAGTGGATCATAAGTAAAATGACATTTTTATTATTTATGAATAAATACTGTAAGGACCCGACCTTAAAACATTACATAATATTGAATTAAATTAATAATTCACATTGAGGATCTTTTCAGTTTTAGAGTTTTATAAAATTAGGACATAACTATTACATCTCAATGATTACAAAGTAGACACATCTACTCAGTTTCCATTATTTTTAACAAAATAAAAACTCTTGAACAAAAGATTCATGTCTAGTTCCATGTTTTAGACAGCATGACATTTCCTTGATCCCATCCTTGACCCTATTCATCTTTAAGTACCGTGGAAAACATTTCAAAAAATTTGGATGAGCATAAAAAGCTCAGTAAGGGATATAAAAATACGGAAAGAAAATATTAGTCCATGTATACATAAGAATCAATGAAATCATACTTTACCCATAAAAAATAAGCACTTTAACATACCTCATGAAATCATAAGATTTATGAATAACTCCTAGAAATCATAATACATAAAGGTAAATTGAGGCATTCCTAACATTCATACATAGGGAGTAACCCTCATGGTTTCATTTGGAATACCCATCACAATTTATTCCCTAAATCTCTTAAGAGAAACTTTAGCGTTTTACTCCTTCGCGTTATCCAATGCATTGGAGAGCTATCTCGGGCTCACCCACCCTAGGTTTATCACGGAACCACCAATATATATAACAATGCCCAATAAACATAACATATTCATAACACATAAAACAATCATAAAGTAAAGATAATATTTCCACATTGTAATCACAATATATCATTTCAATATAATTACAAAATCAATGCTTTATCAAACCATTTTCAAAACCATATAAAACATTTAATAGAGAGATTTTTGAATCAAAGTGTCCCATACCACTTTGAATATTTTAAAAGAATTTATATTTTGAAATGGTAATTTCCATATAAATAAATCATTAAAACCATTTTGAAAAATGGGAATTAATAAGTAATATTTATAAGATTAAATCATTAAGATGATATTTTAGTGAAGGAGTTTTTAACAAATATGAGATGCTTCAATAAAAATATTTGAGGAATATAATTTAATAAAAATATTATAATATCATGATAATAAAGGTATTCATGATATAATATGCCAAAGGAATGTATATACACCATATATAAGTGAATTGGTGCATATCAACAGTGAAGTCTCAATGGAATGTAAATTGAGATGAAATCCCTTATAAAGACGATATCCTTTGATTAAGGATAAATCTATTACATAATTATGTGTAAAAAATAAGATTACACCCAATATAATTGGATATTAGGTGTGAAAAAATCAGAGGTAATTCACACTTACTCATAGGATGACATATTCAAGAAGTACAAGTTTAACCCAAATAATTGAAATTGGGTTAAGAAGTTCCCTCAAAATTTTGACAGCCTAATGACGTCACTTTAAAAGTTAGAAAATGAGTTGATGATATAGAAAATGGAATATAATTTCTTGGACATAAAATATAAATTAATAAGGATATAGAATAACCTATCCCCAAAAAATAATATCTGAATTAAATGACATAACCAAAAGAAGCCTTTTAAAAAGAGGTGGGTGAAAGGTTCCCTTACCGATTTGGTAACATATGTAACATACACCCCATGAAATAAGGACAATAAAATTTTTATGTAAATACCCATAAATGAAAGTATATTACACCAAGATTATAATAATGGGCAGTACATACACCTCTCAAAGGATATAGTTACAAATATAGCATGAATCTCACGGTAATAAAAAGTGAGATAAAAACCCCTTACCTCGTTGTAATAAATCGAGTCGTATAACCAAAAGATAAGAACCAAAAAATGAATTATATAATACAATAAATATAAATATAATCATGATAATATATATCAAATTTCAGTACAAAATACACCACATGCAATAAATAAGTGTCGAACAATGGAAATATCACAGAATTAAAAGTGAGATAAGAAATCCCTTTACCTCAAGTCCGACTTGTTCTTGCCCAATCTTTATATTATTGAATAATAAATGTAGTTAAATTTATAATTTATTAAGTAATTCCATTAAATTTTATTATTCAATTCAAATAACATATTATCATGTTATAATAATTAGTTAATTATCTGAGTTCATATCATACGTTTTGTCAATATTTGGTATATGAGTCATAAATGAACTTGTTTGAAAAGAGTTTCCCATGTAGTTATAAGTACATAATCTCCAGAATGGTGTTAATGATTTAAATATCATATATATCCAGTATATATGTATTTAATAATATTCCAAAATGTTTGGAGATAATTAATGAAATGTACCGTTCATGGAGATGGTAGGCCGTACGTACGCATGAACGCTACTTTCATTTTTTGTCATATTAATGGACTTTAAAACTAAAAAAGTCATAGATATATTATAATTAAATTATAATATTTATGTTATATAGGTCACATAAGTTCATTTATTACATTCTTTATATGCTCCATGTATGGCATGAAAGAGTCACATCACTTGAGGGGGCAGTTGTCAACACTTCGTCATATGAAATTATCACATTTTTACAACATGAAAAGCATAATGTTATGAATTAAATATAAAATAAAGAGGAATATAGAGGAAATAAATATAATATATATCATATATAAATATAGTTCCCTCATAATGGCCACCATGAGAGGTGTTAAAAGAATATTTAACTATCATCGTTTCATGAGGCAGAAATTAACCACCCAAAGAAACGGTATATTCTTTAACCATTAGACGGAGGTGTGTATAAGTGTAGGTAGAATACTTTTCATTAAAACATCCTAGTATATTTGAGGATACTCATATTATTATGGGATAAAATAATAAAAATATAGTGGTGAGTGAAGAAGGAAAATAAAATAAATAAACTCGAGAGAAGACATTACCTCTAAATTGGGTAACTCTTTTTTGATTTGAGCCAAATGCTTCCTTGGAAAGCCTTCTTCCCAATGTGAGGATTATAGGAGTAAGAGAGGGACATGGAGAGATAATATGAGTAGATTTTGGAAGATACAAGGGCTTGATTGGTGTGGGTAAGGGGGTAGAGGTGGGGGCCTTTTATAAGAGGGATGAGGGCCAGTTTTGAAAAGTCTTAAAATGTTACTTTATTATAAAATGATTTTCAGATTTTAAAGGACCCAAAAAGATATATTTCAAGGATACGGTTATAAGGATTATAAATACACCCATACAATAAGTTTTCTACAAGTGTAAGTCTTATATTTTACCTTATCTTTTCATTTTATTTAAATTGTTCATTAATGCGGTAATCACTACATCATCATGGTGTCATAAATAAATTTATTTATTTAATGTAAAAAAATTATAAACCAATTAAAATGATGTAGGAAATAATTTTATATTTCTAATGAATATTTATAGTTAAAAAGATAACTTATATAACCCCATGTAAAACGTGTTTTAGTAAAACAATACTTGTTTGTGACATTTTTGTTTTTACTTTAAATAAAAAGTTATTAATGTCATTTTCATAACCAAGTGGCTCCATGGGGCCCCTAAATTGACCCATGGATTGTTTTGGTCGTCCATTAATCATCCAATAAGGGTAATATATGTGTCAAGGTATTTTTATATTTTTATAATATTATTTTTTCCTTAAATTACCCTAATTACCTTTAATCGCGGTTAATAAAACTCAATAGTTTCTACTCACCAAAAATTATTTTCATCCCATTGAACCAAATTTTGCTTACTAATTACAACCATGTATGTTGGATTTTTGAAATTTAATTCAAATAAGCGGTAAAATTTCATTTAAACGAAAAATTCAATTTTTAACTACTACTTAGTGGTTTCACTATTCATCAAAAAATGATTTCTTTCAGAGAAATACCAAAAGTACACCCTAAGATATATTTGATATTCCAAATTAAAAAATGATTTACATTTTAACAAATTAAAAACATAGAAGTTTCATTAATTAATAGTATAATTTATTTTCACTGTCAAAACAAATAGAGTGTTTTTAAGAAACAATATCTATCAAATGATTGACACTTTTTTATGTCCAATTTCAAAGTGAAATTAATTACAATGACCACCATTGAATTAAATGATAAAAATATATTGTAAATAAACTTTAAACAAAATTAAAAATATAATATAACAATATAAATAAATTAGATTAAAAGGAGGTTTTGAATTAAAATATATCATTTTTCACTATTCATTAAAAATGAACTTTATCAGAAAAATAACAAAAATTTACACAAAGTACATTTTGGTGTCCTGATTCTAAAGAAGGATTTTATTTTGTCAAATATAACATATAAAATTGACAAAAAGTTATTTTAAAAAGGGTTCGCCATCAAAAGGCAGTTAATCGACCTTTTAAAGAATATTAGAATATTTATTCTTAAAATTGGATTCATTCGCATTTTATGCCCCTAAATTTTATTGGATAAATGTAAAAATATTTAACAAAAATATATAATCATTTTTTAGTTAGTTCTGTTCATTCCTACCATTACAACAGCTAGGAGTTAACCACCATTTAAAATAATATTATTATATTATTAGTTTGCAATTTAAGATTTAAAAGAAACTTGTTGTTGCGTATTGGGTACGCCATCGAACATAACATTCCATTTAAAGTAATATTAACATTTTATTCACAAATATTAAAAATATGAAAATTTCATATCATTAATTTACCCGGGATGTTACATCCTTCCCCCCATTTGGGAATTGCATCCTCACAATTTTAAAATTGGGCTCAGAAACTTCATTAAAAGCCCCACATCGGAAAAGGAGTAAATTAAAATATCACTTTAAAAGAAAGAAGGAAAAGTACAAAGGTCACCCAAGACAACAGATACTAAGATTCCATGAAAACATGGATATGGAAGAGAAAACAATGTGTCTAGTTCAGATGGAGAGTGATATAAAACATGTTTAGGAGAAAGTTAACCACCGGAAAATCACAAACTTGTGATGGGTTAAACGATATTTGATTTCCTAGTAGGAAAAGTTACAGACAAAATTTTTGTTTTAAGTTACTTTTCATTGATGAATTTATTTATGAGCTTAACTAAGACATAAGGAAACATACTTACTTGTCATGTAGACTTTCATCTCATACTATATTTCTAACAAAAAATCATATTTTCTCAAAAAGATGATTATTTAGGATGACTTTTTCACATTAAGAGCGCGTATAATCAACTTCTTGGGAATCACCTAATCCACAAAAGATGAAGTATATATTTCCCACGACTTTAGACCTTAAATAAAAAAAAAATGGTTAGTACATGATCAGATAATTCCCAAAAAGAATAATCTTTTACAAAAAGAAAAACTACTCTTAATCTCCAAATTTTTTCCAACAAACCCCAAGGTTCATAAAAGACCATTCAATAAATAGTTTTCCATAAAATTCTTCAAAGTAATCCAAACTAATATTTAAACCCAAATCTCCGAAGGATTTAATCACATAGTCTTCCAAGATAAATCTTAACATTTATCTCTAAATAACATCAGCTACTCTTAATGGCTCATATTGAAAAGTATTTAACCTAATCACATATCCTCCATGATAGGTTTATCATTTCCCTAGATTACCCAAAATCATCTTATAATTGATTCATAAAATCATCTAACTTAAATGAATTAGTCATACCAACCATGGACTTTACGTAGTCCAGTGGTAGGCGATAAATACCAGTCTCCCTTTGGTTGTGGGTTTGATTCCTGCAGCTTCATCCGACGCGACCGGTTGTCACACGGTCTGCGTGTTTTCCCTTTTAAAAAACTACATAATTTTATTACATTCCACAAAAAGAGAAAAATTCATCAAAAATAACCATAACATATTTTAACGACAAAGGTTATCTAATAACTTTCATTTTTCATCCCAAAATGTATAAATCAGTAATTACCTAAAATTCAAGGATCATATAAACCAAAATGGTTCTTTATAACTATATCCATAAAAGAAAAGACAATTATTCCTTGAATAAAATTTTCATATATCAAACATCAAGGTTACATATAATATAAAAAGTCTTCTAATGTAATCTTATCATCAAAAGAGACTTAATACTTTTACGAATTTCACCATCCTAAAATATACCATAACTCTTGAATCACTTATATGTTGAATTCTTACTCATTCAACATTCTTTATGATCCATTAATAATTCCTTTCCAACTTTTCCTGAAATACTTCTTTCCTACAAACAAAATCATGAATCATATCCTAAGATTCAATAATAGGAAAACATATGTTAAGAAATAATCCATACCTTTCATTGGTCATTGTCAGTTTCTTCATCCTCAATCGAAATGGCATTAGGTATTGGTAAATGAATATTTGTACGATCTTGGTGATCCGATTCCCAAAACTTCTTTGTAGGACATGTGTTTGCATAATGAAGATGTACACCACATTTAAAACATTCAATTGATATTTTAGAAAGAACTTCTTTCCCTTTCCTAGATTCAACTCGATGCTTCCTTTTTCCATGGAAGGTTCTTTCTTTATAACATTAATTTCCACATAAATAGAATCTTTCTTCACCATTGAAACATTTTTCCTATGTGTTTATTTCCACAACTTTGACACATTGGTTTTTGAACATACTTACCATTATTATTATTACCTGAACATCCATAAGTATTTGTTTCTTGCATATATGATGCCTTATAAAAATAACTAAGGTTCAGGTGGTCAATAATGACTCTAGATAGTTGGTTGATAATAACCACAAGAGTTATCATTTTAGCTCCCATGTCATTCAGTTTCTCATTCAGAAAACCGTCACAGCTTTCTTCATATCCATTGTTACTTTGGTGCTAGCTAGATCAAGCCATTTACTAAAACCAAAAAGGTCAGTGTGAGTATATCAGTAAATTCATCATATAAATCTAAGATATAATTATTCATGTTATATTAAACTCATTACCTTTATAAAAATAACTATGACTATTTCTAAAATCCTAACCATTATGGTAATGTCACTTCTGCTTAAAGAATACCCTAACCTCTAAAGTTATCAAAACCGACCACTGATACCAACTATAAGGACCCAATCTTAAAACATTAAATAATCTTGAACTAAATGAATAATTCACATTGAGGATCATTTCAGGATTATAGTTTTATAAAATTAGGGCATAACTATTACATATCAATGAATACAAAGTAGACACATCTACTCAGTTTCCATTTTTTTTACAAAATAAAAACTCTTGAACAAAATATTCATGTCTAGTTCCATGTTTTAGAAAACAAGACATTTCCTTGATCCCATCCTTAACCGTATTAAACTTTATGTCATGTGGAAAACATTTCAAAAACTTGAGATGAGCATAAAAAGATCAGTAATAGATATAAAAATATGAAAAAAAACATTAGTCCATGTATACATAAGAACAAATGAAATCATACTTTACTCATAAAACATGAGCACATTAACATACCTCATGAAATCATAATATTTATGAATAAATCATAGAAATTTTAAGACATAAAGGTAACTTGGGTCATTCATAACATTCTTATGTAGGGAGTAACCCTCATGGATATGTTTGGAATACCAATCACATTATATTCCCTAAATCTTTTCGGAGAAACCTTAGCATTTAACTCCTTCGCGTTACCCAATGCATTAGAGAGCTATCTCGAGGTAACCCACCCTAGGTTTATCACAAAACCGCCCGTATATGTGACAATGCCTAATAACAATAACATATTAATAACACATAAAACAATCATAAAGGAAAGAAAAAATTTCCACATTGAAATAAAAATATATCATTTCAATATATTGACATAATCAATGCTTTATCAAACCATTTTCAAAATCATTTGAAAGATTTAATAAAGATATTTTTAATTAATGTGTCCCACACCACTTTAAAGATTTTAAAGGAATTAATATTTTGAAAAAGTAATTTTCATATAAATAAATCCTTAAAACCATTTTTAAACGTGAGAATTAATAATAAATATTTATAAGATTAAATCCTTAAGACAATATTTTAGTTAAAGAGTTCTTAACAAATAGGAGATTCTTCAATACAAATAATTGAATAATAGCATTTAATCAAAACATTATAATTTCATAAAAATAAAGGTATTCATGATATAATATGCCAAAGGAAATTATATACACCATATCAACGTGAATTGCCACATATCAACAATGAAGTCTCAATGTAATGTGAATTGAGACGAAATCCCTTATCAAGACGGTATCCTTTGATTAAGGATAAATAAATTACATAATTATGTGGGACAAAAAAGAATAAACTCAGTATAATTGGATATTAATTGTGAAAAAATAATAGGTAATTCAAACATATAAAGGACCCCGGGACACCCTGAGAGGGGAGGGGTGAATCAGGGGGGCCACTTTTTCTTTTAATGTGATGGATCTTGTTCCCACGTTGGTAGGAACTTGTTGAACCTGTATGATGATTATGATTAGAAAGAAAACATTCACATGCACAGAGAAGACACATCCATTTTTACTTGGTTCACCACTAAGGGCTACGTCCAAGGAGCATACGCCAACAGGTTGTCGGTCGTACCAAAATCCACTATGCTTCACCAGCTGTAGATTACAAAAGTTCGGGTATAGACACTCTGTCCTAGGCTCACTACCTTTACAATTGGTTCAGGGATAGCTCACTGCTTCCCTCGGGTCACTCCCGTGGACTCCCCCTGGCTCACTACCGTTGGTGAAGTCCCACTCAGTTTATAGACATGAAGGTCTCTTCATAATTTGCATAAGAGTGCATCCTTTGTTGTATGTAGATGCTCTATTGAAGTCCAATTCTCACTAGAAGAAGGATATCACTTTTCCTTGAATGTATCGGGTAGTCTCTCGGCTTTCGTGTAGCTCCAAACAGGCCGGTGGGCTTCAGCAAAACTAGGCGCGCTTTTCCAAGACAGCCGCGCAAGTCCCACTACGACGTGCAAGTCCAAACAGGCGCGCAAGTGTCATCAACACACCTGCGCGACGCTTCCTTCCCCGACTTCAAACTTGCACGGTCCACTTCCTTTCTCTTCTAAACCACCTTGGTCTTACAACCAACAACCGGCGCACAAGCTCTACTTGCGCGACAGAACAACCACCTGCGCGACTCGACCACCTGCGCGACGAGAGCTCGAACAATCTCGAAGTCTTGAGATCAGTCAGAAATGATAAGGGGTGGTCCAGTATTTATAGGCAAACTGGACCCCCTGCGCGGCGGCGCGTAAGTCCCCCGACAGCGCGCAAGTCTTGTGTCTAGATCCTCTGTCGCGCAACTCACTTACGCGACCCAACCAATACTTGCGCGGACTTCTTTCCTTAGCCAAATTTTGATGTTATGATCCTCAAAAACATATGGTGCACAAGTATTTTATCCTCCAAGAGCACGGCGCGCAAGTAACTTTTCCAAAAACACTTTACTTTATTGGCCGATTTTTAGGCCCAAAAACTTGGCAAACACTGGGAAACAGCGCCACCTTCACTACTGTTTTCTGCTTGAACGGTATGATCGCTTTGTTGGTACACACCCTGAACATCCATTGAGGATTGACAACAAACACAAACCATATGCCAAATCATGCTTTGAAGACCCTGGTTCCAACAATATCCCCCTTTGGGTTTGTTGGCAATCAGAATAAATTCAAAAGATCTCCAACCATGAGAAAACCCAAAACACAAGAATCAACTCATCCAACACTCTAAGTCTACGTGAGCAATGCTCGGTGTAGAAAACAATAGAGGAATCTTGAATTGGGTTCCAGTGTTTTGAAATTCTCCATGACGCCCGATGTTATCCTTCTTAAACTTCTCATCATAATCTTACACTTCTCATCACAGAAGAATTTCTTACCTTGAATTTCTTGCCTCGAATTTATTCATTTCTCCCCCATTGACAATAAAACCAAAGACAGATAAGTTGTTCAACGTTCAGCTCAATCCATAATCCCCCTGGATAGTATCTCCCCCATAAACCTGCATCACAGCCATAAGCAGATAAAAACAGTTAAAACAAACTGGGAGAGGGGATTTCCAGAGCCTCCTTATGCAGTAGGAAGTGGTTGAACACTGAGGTTCAACCGATGCTTCTCAAACACAGCCGCGAACAATGGCTTGGTGAGGATATTAGCCACCTGCTCATCAGTTCCAACATGATCCATTCTAATCACGCCTTGTTCAACCTTTTCTTTGATAAAATGATACCGTATTTCAATATGTTTTGTACGAGAATGCTAAACCGGATTCTTCGTAAGATCAATTGCACTTTTGTTATCACAATAAATCACCATTGGTTGCTGAAACTTATCACCAATATCTGTTAGCTGCTGCTTCATCCAAAGAAGTTGAGTGCATGCTTTTGTGGTGGAGATATACTCAGCTTCAGCAGTACTAAGAGAAGTACTTTCTTGTTTCTTGCTCAACCAGCCAACACATTTATGCCCAATATAGAAAGCTCCACCACTAGTGGACTTTCTGTCTACTACATCACCAGCCCAGTCAGCATCAGAAAACGCTGATAATTCACTATCCCTGCCTGTAGAAAAAAATAACCCGAAGTTATTTGTACCTTGAATATACCTCATGATTCTTTTTACTGCTGACATATGTTCCTCCTTTGGATTACTCTGAAAGCGGGCCGCAAGGCATGTTGCAATGACAATATCTGGCCTTGTCGCTGTCAGGTACAATAGGCTTCCAATGATCCTCCTGTACATGGTGGGATCAATAGAGTTCCCATCCTTATGCTTTCCAAGTTTAGTTCCAACTGCAATCGGAGTTGACATTGTTTTGGAGTCTTGCATATTGAACTTCTTCAGCAACTCTCTTGCATATTTTATCTGAGAAATGAAAGTGTATTCGTTCTTTTGAATCACTTGCAGCCCCAAGAAATATGTGAGCTCCCCAATCATAGACATTTCAAATTCTAATTTCATGTGGTTGGAAAATTCATCTACTGATTTCTCCCTGCTGCCACCAAATATGATATCATCAACGTCGACAAGAACCATGAATTGATCTTTTGGAGAATTATTCACATAGAGATTGTGATCAACTCCTCCTCTTTTGAATTCCAACTTCTTGAGATATGAGTCCAGCTGTGAGTACCATGCCCGTGGTGCCTGATTCAAACCATATAGGGCTTTCTTCAGTTTGCAGACCTTTGTTTCATCAGTACCCAAAACAAAGCCCACTGGTTGTTCAATGTAGACTTCTTATTCGAGTACACCATTCAAGAATGCTATCTTGACATCCATTTGATATACTTTATATCTTCTTTGGAGTGTCATGGCAAGGAAAAGCCTAATTGACTCCAGTCTAGCCACTAGAGCAAAGGTTTCTTCAACATCAATGCCTTCAATCTGAGAGTATCCTTTACATACCAGTCGTTCCTTGTTTCTGATGACACTTCCATGTTCATCAAACTTATTTTTGAATATCCATTTGGTACCAATTACATTGTGTCCTTCGGGTCTCTGGACAAGATCCCATGTCTGATTCCTGTCAATCTGATCTAATTCATCATTCATGGCTTTCACCCAAGATTTATCTTTTGCAACTTCTTCAAATGAGGATGGCTCTACAACTGATAGAAATGCAGACTACGTGTTATTCCTCATCCTCCTTGTTTGAGTGGGTGCACTTTTGTCCCCAATTATGTTGGATGGATCAATCTCAGCTCTTCGATTTCTCCTGCGAGGTTCAGTAGCATTTTCTTCAGCCATAGTTTCTTCTTCAGATTCTTCTTCTGAGTCAACATCATGATGTGACTGCTGAGTGTTTTGAACAACTTCATCTATTTCTGCACTTGTATTTTCGTCACGTCCACATTCTTCCTGACTTTCTATCACATCAGAATATGACGTTCTTGAAGCATTTGTGGTTTTCTCTTCAATTATCTTAACATCACTGCTTTCCACAATTCTTCCCAAACGCTTGTTGAAACATTTGTAGGCTTTGCTGTTCATTGAGTAACCAAGGAAAATTTCTTCATCTACATTATCTCCATATTTCCCTTGATTTACTTCTTTGTTCCAGATGAAGCATTTACTTCCAAAGACACGAAAGTATTTTAGAGAAGGATTCCGTCAATGCCACAATTCATATGGTGTCTTCGTCTCACCCATATAAAGTTTTGTTCGATTCTGAATGTACATTGCAGCTTGAACAACCTCTTTCCAGTAATGTCGTGGAATACGACTCTCAATCAGCATAGTTCGTGCCATGTTTTTCACCTGTCGATTCCTACGTTCAACAACTCCATTTTGTTGTGGAGTTCTCACAGCAGCTACCTCATGTTTTATCCCATGCTTCTCTAGATAATTCTCAAATTCAATGGATGTGTATTCTCCTCCGTTGTCAGATCGCAACACTTTGATTGTTCGTCCAGTATCATTCTCGGTGATTCGCCGATATGTTTTCATGCTGTCATGGACTTGTCGTTTCCTGTGAATGACCATCACACATGCCATTCTACTGTAATAATCTATGAAAAGGACAAAGTACCTTTCTCCATGTGTTCCGGCAACATTTATTGGACCACAAACATCTGTATGAATCAGATCAAGAAGGTGAGATGCCTTTTTCGTCTTTGGCCGATATGAACTGCAGACCAGCTTCCCACGGATACAAGCATCACAAGATTTTTCACGCTCACGCTTCAGGTTGGGGATGTCCATGATAATTCTCAATTTTGATATTTTCTCCATGTCTTGTTGATTGATGTGTCCCAATCTCCGATGCCACAAATTGTTTTCTTCTTCAACAGTCATGTAACATACATTTTCTTCACTATCAACCTGATACAAGTTGCCTTCTGTTCTGCATCCCTTCATAAGCGAATTGCCAGTTTTCCCTTGACAGTGCAGCCTTTCTGATTAAAAGTAACTATAAGTCCTGAGTCACATAGTTGACTCATGCTGAGGAGATTATGACGTAGGCCATCCACGTAATGGACTTCAGTCTTCTTTAGTTCTCCATTAGCTAATTGGGTACTTCCACTCCCTTTGATTTTCAGAGCCCCATCATTACCAAATCTTACTGTACCATCAACATTATTTATGATATTCGTTAGTAGGCCGGCATTACCTTTCATATGAGATGAACAACCGCTATCCAGAATCTAGGTATTGTTGTTCTTTATAGCTTTGAGGGCTACCTCTGCAAGGTTTTATTTCTCAATATTCTTCCTTTACTTCCATGAGACATTAGATTGAGTATATAGAACTGATGTCCTTTCAACTATCTCTTCCACATACCCAGGTTCTTCATAGTCAAAGTCTTCTTTGAGAGGTGAGAACCTGTTTGAAAGAGAAACACTGTCTTGCTGACGAGACTTGACTTGTCTTGAACTTCGGTATGAGGTGTCTATGTCCCTTCTCTGCCTGCAATTAACGGCCTTATGACCAAAGTTAGAACAACAAAAACAATATCCATAGAAATTATTTCTTCTATGAGAATTAGGATATGAGATTGTTCTCCTTTGTTGAGCATCTATATCTTCTCCATTCAGATTGCTTCTTGCCTCTTCACAATAAGACATGGTATGGCCCAGATAGCCACAGAACTGACACTTCCTGAGAGGAAATGTCTTCTCACTTGAATTTCTCCTGATACCTTCTTCCTTGGGAGAATAGTAAGACTGTCTGTCATTTTTGAAAGTTTGAGGATAATTTTCGGGTCTCCTTTTAGTTTGGATTGAGGGTTCCTTTTTCAGCACTCTAGGTAACATTTCATCATGTTCAACTTTCATCTTATCTTTCTTTTGGATCTTTTCACTTCCATCAGTTGATGACTCAGCCTCACAGCCAATTCCACTCTTTCCCATGCAAGCGGGTCTTTGATCACTCAAGATTTTTCCAACCCCATCTGAACCACACTTGGATCTTGCTAGTAATTCTGCATCTGAGAATCTTCCAAACTGTATTTTCTTCCTCGATTATTTTGGAATTGATTCAATCTCCAGTTTACTCCTTAGAGTAACTACTTCCTCCTCAAGACCCCCAGCAGTCTTGGATTTTTCATCTAGTCTGGATGTGAGGTCATTGATGAACTTTTCCTGCTCTTCAATTCTCAGCTTCATATTAACTACATCATCATTGCTTTCAATTATTTTAGACTACACCTTCACAAATTCTTCCAGTCGTTCAATTTTAGCTTCAAGTTGATCAACATATTCAGTTGATTCTTCTACAATTTATTTCCACTTATTGCAGCTCTTACATTTAATCTTAAGCTTACTAACCACATCCTTTAGTTGCACCTCAGGATCTACACAAGTTCTCAGTTGTTTTTCTCCATCAGTATGTTCTAACTTTTCAACAGTGGCCATCATAGAAGCATGGTTCCCAGTTTTGAATTCTGGTTCTTCTTCATCACAGAATTCATTGTCATCTTCTTCCTCTTCACAGACAAAACTCTTCCTTTTCATTATTTTACCGGATTTGAAGTCTCCGTTTTTGAAGAACCTTCTCTGAGGCTTCTTGAAGTTTTCATCTTCACTGTCATCATCATCGATATTCTTCAAGCACTGAGAGGCAATGTGCCCAACTTTTACACAACGGAAACATGCGAGAGGTAACTTCCCTTTGAATTTCCCTTTCCCCTTCTGGAACTTCTTTGCAATGAGAGAAAGAATTTCTTTCTCTTCATCATCATCACCGCTACTATCCTTTGAGATTTTCAATTTATCCATGGCCTTGAATTCCATTTCCTTGCTCACCTGAGTCGTAGCATCTTCTGGTTTGACTCTCATTTCATATGCTACCAAGCTGCTCAGTAGATCATCTTGAGAAAGTTTGGAAAGATCTCTTTCCTCAAGGGCTGACACCATAGCATTATACATAGGTGGAAGCCTTCTTAATATTTTCTTTACAACGTCAATGTCTTTGATTTCTTCGCCTAAACCCCTAATTGCTCCAACCACTTCAGTAATTCGATTGAAGAAAGAGTCTGCATTCTCGTCTGGATGAATCTTCAGATCATCAAACCGATTGTGTAGAACTTGTAGTTTCGCCTCCTTCACTTTTCTGTCTCCTTCATACATATTCTCAATTTTATCCCACATGGATTTTGCTGAGGTGAAATTCATCACCATCAGGTAGATCTGATCAGAAAGGGCTATAGTGAGAGAATTCTGTGCTTTAGCATCTGCATCAAGAAGTTTCCTGTCTGTTTCAGTCATAGCCAGAACTATTGGATCAGTGACATGTATTCCTTGCACAGTAGAAAAAAGAACTTCCATTCCAAGAGATCTTAGATGAGATCTATAACGACCCATACTTTACATACATTGTTAATACTTCAA
The DNA here is from genome assembly GCA_963277665.1 of Viscum album. Classification (NCBI taxonomy): domain Eukaryota; kingdom Viridiplantae; phylum Streptophyta; class Magnoliopsida; order Santalales; family Viscaceae; genus Viscum; species Viscum album. Next base: position 800,173,202 of record OY728164.1, read on the forward strand.
AATTGAAGCACACTTATTACAACATATGACAAAACCACAAAGGACCGTATAGGTATAGTGTCTTTAGAAACTGGGAAACATAAACAACTGGTTCATAAATCTTCTACAGTGTCTCCCATTTATTTCATCATATCTAGGGTCCCTTTTAGCATATTCTACTTAATATCCATCTTCCTGACCTGGGGAAAAGAAAACATAAAAGGGTGAGCTCAAATGCTCAGCAAGGGCAAATAAAGGAAATAAAAATCATATCATATCTTTATCAAAACCTGCAAAAGAGATCATAATATCTTAACATGGAATAAAACATAGAAGTGAAAATGAGATCCCCATAATCATAACATAAAACTTGAAACTTTGTGGCATGCACACATAATCATGGAAATCATTTCTTGTTAGTCATGACTCATTGCCAAGACTATCTTAGTGGACAAAGTCCCTTTCTGAACCGAGTTCACTCCTCGTTTCAGTCCTGTATCACTGAACCGAAATAACCTTCCGTTCCAGCCATGTCTATCTCATGAGATATAAAATCATTACCCAATGCATTGGAGGGAGATATAGGTCCCACCCATCTTATAATGAATCCTTTCTTATGTGTGCCACATAATCATAAAACATACATCATCGCATAACACATATAACAAAAATGGGATTCTTGAAACATCATGACATCATAAATTCATATATGATAAAGGAATTCATAAACATAATTCCATCACAACATAGTCAAACCAATGTAAAAATATGGATAGAAACAGAACCCTTTATTATCTTAGATGGAAAATAATTTTGATAAAACACTTGAATTGAATTCTTGAGGAAAATATCCTTTCTTCTTCAAAAACATTTTTCCTTTCATAACATGTCATACAACTTTAAAATAAAAGAAGTTGATTAAAAATAAACTTGAAAACTTGTAAAGGAAGCTTCTTTGAAGTAATGTTTTAAAAATCCATTCATGCCGTATAAGTTAAAAAAAACATTCTTCGTACTTTTGTCGGAAAAGTCAAAAAGTACCTCGTACGGAAAAACGACAAAAGATTCCTTTCATATTCTTTACTAAAAACTCACCTAAGGGTAAAATTGGATTTAAACTATTTCAAGTGGATGGAAACAATATTACATATTGAGGGAACATGGATGTGGATGATAAAATACACCCCAGTAAATACTTACGAATAAACAATCTCGGATAAAAATGAGATTGTGATATTTCCCTTACCTTAGGTCCGATTTGCTTTGTTCGTGTCCGAAGCTCCTGTATAATGGTTTAAATAATGTTATTGACTTATTCCAGAATCATACATATTGATATGATATCATATATGGTCATATTATTAGCTTCTTGTTAGTAATATTTCATTGTTACTTGTTACTCGGGTCTTTATAACTTTTTGTTCTTATGCGTGTTTTGTTGAATAAATTCTTATTCTTATCTTTAGATTATAGATAATTCATTTCCAGAATGGTATTAGTGTATTATATACCATATTCATTCATTCAATTCATTTATATAATCATTATGAAATGAAGATCATGTAGAACGAGTCGCATCACATCGTGGAGACGGTATTCCGTACGTACGCACGAGTGATGATATCGTTCCTATGATCGTGGAATTGTATTGGAGTATATATATATATTATTTCAGTATCAATATTACTTAATAATAATCATATATAGTTACTCATTACACCATTATACCCATCCTTGTAAGGTGATGGTGGAAAATAGATTACACCACGGCGTGGAGACGGTATTCCGTACGTACGCACGCGCGGTGATTTCATTTTTCCGTAGGATGGATAGAAGGTGAATTAGGGTTGTTTCATATTTATAATAACATATCAGTATGTAAGTAATACTGATGTTATTACTTTATCATGAAACAACTAAAGAAGAAGAAGTTGAAGAAGAAAGAAATTGAAAAGATCGGTAATGGATATTACCTCTTCTTTGGAACGCCTCTTTGAATCCTCCACTTAAGGAACTAAGATTGGTCTTTGGAGAAGACCAGGACCTCTAGGATTATTCTAGGGAAGTGGAGAGGAGAAAATGGCAGGGGTTGTCCGAGCTTGAGTGCTCAATTTGGTGTGAGGAGGAGGGGGAGGAGGTGCCCTTTTATAAGGGAGGAGAGGGGCACCTTAGGAATATCTCAAAATATTATTTTATATTAAAGTCAAAATCGGTTTATAATGGTTCCAAAGGGTCTTATTTCGAAGCTAAAGTGGGGATGGGTCGAAATCCTATCAACCAATAGGATTTAGACAAGTTTAGGGTATTATTTTAACCTTATCAATTAGATTTAACTCTAAGTTAATTAATTTAACTTTTACCGTGTCTTTTTGTTTTCTTTCACTATATGGTTTATACACTTACTATAACATGCCAAACGAACCCCAAATTTCTTATTATTAATATATATATCCTTATCTAAGTCATTTGGCCGAACCTTAGATTTTTAGGAATAAAATAACAATTAATAATATAATATTTTATTTAAAAACTATTTTGTGTCAATTTTGACACTATTTGATATATGATTTTTGTGAAAGTCATAACAGAATTATATGTTCGAACCAAGTTGATTAAATCAACAATAATATATCATAGTAACCTAGAAAATTAGTGTAATTCATAAAAAGTCTTAAATTACATTCATTTTGGTATTTATATTATCAATTTTGTCAATATTTCATTAATAAGATAATTACTGCATCATCTTTGTGTCATAAATAAATTAACTTATTTGATGTCTAAAAATTACAAATAAAATACCATCATGTAGGAAATATTTTTATCTTTCTAATGAATGTTTACAATCGATTTTATCTAATGTATAACCCCATATTAAAAATGATTTACTTATTAAACTTTGATTTTAACTATTTTAACCCTTCTTTAAATAAATTAATAATAAATGTCCTAATCTAATCCAAGTGGGCCTAAATGGTCATATTTTATTCCTAAGTTTGTTTTTGGTCGAATTACACTTGTCCAATAGAATTAGGACATGTGTTAGGATAATATTGATATCATATTTACCCTTAGTTACCCTATTTACTATTAACCGCGGTAAAAAGGTAAAAAGTTACTATTCACCAAAAAATTATTTTCATCTCATTGAACCACATTTTAGTCCTTGATATTAACCGTGTCTCTCGGATTTTCGAAATTCCATTCACAGAAGCGGTAAAATTAAGTTTTATGCAAAATTCAGTTTTTAACCTACCACTTAGTGGTTTCACTATTCATCAAAAATTGAAAGTTTTCAGAAAAATACCAAAATTTCACCCTAGGATAATTTCGATATTCTGAGTCCAAAAATGAAGTCCATTTTGAAAAATAAAATTTATAAAATTTCAAAAAGTGGTTATTAATATTCATAACGGCTAGTTTTAATAGCATATTGTTGTTTAGTGAAACTCGGTATTGCGTACGACGCAAGCTATCGAGGAAGGTCGCGATTGCGTGTAAAGCAAGTCAAGCAAGTGTTGCGTAGAAAAAGATTCCTTTGATAATTTATATAACATAAAAGTCTCGGGTGTTACATTCTACCCCCCTTAAAAAGAATTTCGCCCTCGAAATTCGTCACTTTGTAACAAACAGATGAGGATACTTCTCCCTCATCATATCCTCAAGCTCCCATGTAGCTTCTTCAAGTTGATGGTTCCTCCATAAAACTTTCACCAAGCGAGTGGTCTTGTTTCGTAGGACTTTTTCGCTACGATCCAGTATCTCTATCGGCTGTTCTTCATAAGAAAGATCTTGCTCCAGCGGTACAACTTCTGAGCTGAGTACATGTGAAGGATCTGGTATGTACTTTCTCAGGAGAGATACGTGGAACACATCGTGAACTTGAGAGAGATTCGGTGGAAGCGCCAATCGGTAAGCTACCTTCCCAACACGATCCAGTATTTCAAAAGGACCGATATATCTAGGGATCAACTTCCCCTTCTTTCCAAATCTCATAACCCTCTTCCAGGGAGATATTCGTAAGAACACTTTATCGCCCACTTCAAACTCTAGGTCTTTTCTTCGGTTGTCGGCATAAATTTTCTGTCGACTCTGAGCTGCTCTTATGTGTTGTTGAATAGATCTAACCTTTTCTGCCATTTCATCAACGAGATCAGGTCCTAATAGCTTTCTTTCCCCAACTTCATCCCAGCAAGTTGGAGTCCTGCATTTCTTTCCATAGAGAGCTTCATAAGGAGCCATATGAATGCTGGAGTGAAAGCTATTATTATAAGAAAATTCTACAAAAGGTAGGTGTTGATCCCAACCTCCTTTGAAATCCATAGAGCAAGCTCTCAACATATCTTCTAGGGTTTGAATTGTTCTCTCAGACTGACCGTCTGTCTGGGGATGATAAGCAGTGCTGAAAGTCAACTCTGTATCCAGAGTATGCTGAAGACTTCGCCAGAACTTCGAGGTAAATCTTGGATCTCGATCAGATATAATAGAAAGTGGTACTCCATTCAATCTTACCACTTCCTTTACATATATCCTGGCAAGCTGATCTAGAGAGAAATCCTCTCTAATAGCAATGAAGTGTGCAGACTTTGTAAGACGATCAACTATGACCCAGATAGCATTATTGCCTTTGGATGTTTTAGGAAGTCCTGTGACAAAGTCCATAGTGATGTTTTCCCATTTCCATTCGGGTATGGGTAATGGTTGTAACATCCCCTTAGACTTCTGTCTCTCAGCTTTAACTTGTTGACAAACCAAGCATCGAGAGACATATTCAGCAACATCTCTTTTCATGCCATCCCACCAGAAGTACTCTTTCAGGTCCCTATACATCTTCGTGCTTCCAGGATGAATAGAAAATGATGAACTATGAGCCTCATCCAGCAGCTCATTCTTTAATTCGGGGATGGGAGGAACGCAAACCCGATTCCTGAACTTTATTATCCCATCACAATCAAGGTTGAATTCAGGAACATTTCTCACCTTCTTTTGTAACTCGACATCTTCTTTCTGTGCTTCTTTAATCTTCACATGTATAGATGGTTGAACATTCATTTGAGAAAGATAAGATTTTTCCCCTTCCATTATAATTCCAAGATCCATCCTTTGTAAATCCATAAATATTGGATCTTTTGTGATCCTCATCATGGATAAACTAGCATGGTCTTGTCGACTTAATGCATCTGCCACCTTGTTTGCTTTCCCAGGGTGGTAATGGATTGAGCAGTCATAATCCTTAATCAGCTCCAACCATCTTCTTTGACGCATATTCAACTCCTTTTGTGTGAAAATATACTTTAAACTTTTATGATCAGTATAAATTTCACACCTTTCACCATAAAGGTAATGCCTCCAAATCTTTAATGCAAAGATTACCGCAGCCAACTCCAAATCATGTGTTGGGTAATTTTGCTCATGGATTTTCAACTGTCGTGAGGCATAAGCTATCACCATATCATTTTGCAAAAGAACACACCCCAATCCCTTCTTGGATGCATCACTGTAGATTACAAACCTTTCTCCACTACAAGGCAGTGTGAGCACAAGTGCACTGGATAACCTTCTTTTCAACTCCTTGAAATTCTCTTCACATTCCTCTGTCCAGACAAACTTAACTCCTTTCCGAGTCAACTTGGTGAGTGGATTAGATAATCGTGAAAAATATTTTACAAAACATCGATAATAACCAGCCAAACCAAGAAAACATCGGATCTCAGTTACTGTTGTTGGTCTTGACCATCTTTCAATAACCTCTGTTTTTGCTGGATCCACAGATATCCCCTCTTTTGAGATTATATGACCCAAAAATGCAACTTTTTGAAGCCAAAATTCACACTTGGTAAATTTGGCATAAAGCTTCTCCTTTCTCAGGGACTTCAATATAATTCTCAAGTGATCTTCATGCTCTTCCTTGCTCTTTGAATAGACAAGAATATCATCTATAAAGACTACCACAAATTGATCAAGATAGTCTCTAAAGACTCTATTCATTAGATCCATGAAGATAGCAGGGGCATTAGTAAGACCAAATGGCATCACTATAAATTCATAGTGTCCATGCCTTGTACGGAAAGCCGTCTTTGGTATATCCTCCCTTTTGACCCTTAATTGATGATACCCTGAACGAAGATCAATCTTGGAAAAGTATTGAGCTCCGCGTAGTTGGTCAAATAAGTCATCAATGCGTGGGAGAGGATATATGTTCTTGATAGTGATCTTGTTAAGTTCTCGATAATCAATGCAGAGTCTCATTGATCCATCTTTCTTCTTAACAAATAGAACAGGTGCTCCCCAAGGTGACGCACTAGGGCGTATGAATCCCTTATCAAGATTCTCTTGGAGTTGCTTCTTCAATTCCTGCAACTCAATTGGGGCCATTCTATAAGGTGTCTTTGAAATAGGCAAAGCACCCGGTACGAGTTCTATTGAAAACTCAACTTCACGATTTGGTGGAAGACCCGGCAATTCCTCCGGAAAGACGTCATCAAACTCCCGTACAATGGGCATATTCTTAATCGTGAGTTTCTCACCAACCATTTGAGATAAATAACCTTCATTTAGTGGAATCAATACCCATAAGATGGAAGAAATTTCCACTGGAAGGTTATGTTCATCCTTGCATTGGTATACAATCGTAGATTGATCTGGAATATGAAATGTGACTTCCCTTCTTTGGCAATTGATATGAGCTCCATGTAGAGAAAGCCAATCCATGCCAAGAATCACATCAAATTCCACTAAAGGAAGGATCACAAGATTTGCAGGAAGCACTTTCCCACAAACTTCGATCGGAGAAGAATTATAAACTTCTGATGCGATTGATGTGCCATTAGGTGTTGTCACAGCTAACTCAACATCTAATTGTTGAGGTAATACGGTGATACCCTTAGAAAAATTTTCAGAAATAAAAGAGTGGGTGGATCCAGAATCAAATAAAACATTTGCTACTTTAGAGTGGATGGTAAGTGTACCTTTCACCACATCGTTATCGTACTCCACCTCGCTGATAGAAATTGCATGTGACTTTCCTTTGTCTTTAGCCTTAAGAGTTTGTTGACGTCGACCATCATCATCAACCCTTGGATTTGGGCATTGATTGGCATAATGCCCCATCTCCTTGCACTTGAAACATTGAAGTGTAGCAGGTTCATTCTGTGTATCCCTTCCTTTGTTTGCATCATTAGACATCTTCTTCCCATTATCACGGCATTCAAATGCCCGATGACCTTCCTTTCCACATTTAAAACATTTACTTGTCCCTTTAAGACAACTCCCTCCATGTTTCTTTCCACACTTTGAGCATAAGGGAAAGTTAATCTTCTTTTCCGTGTGCTCTTTAGATTTTTCTTTGAATTCCATCTTCCTCTTCTTATCAAACCCATGTGACTGATGGGTTAATCCAATCTCCATCTCGACTTTGAGAGCACATCGAACGATTTCCTCGTAGCTATTGAAGTCCCTTATGGCTAATGCCCTTCAAAGACTTGGTTTTAAGCCACTAAAGAATCGATCGATCTTACTCTCAGGTTGGATAATAATACCAGAAGCGTACCTTGCAAGTCTTGTAAAATTTGCTTCATAGGTACCAACAGATTCATCATCCCTTTGCTTCAGTTCAAGGAACTCTTTCTCCATCTTTGTTCGGAGAATACGAGGGAAGTACTTATTGAAAAATAAGTTCTTGAACTCGTCCCATTCCATAGACTCAATTTCATCCCTTTGCCTTGTATTCTTAACAAGATTCCACCATTGATCAGCATCTCCTTCCAAACGATACACTGCTAGGATGACTTTATCATGCTCAGAACATTGAAGAACTGAAAATATCTTTTCAGTAGTACTAATCCATTTTTCAGCAACTAATGGATCAGTAGACCCGCTGAAAGAAGGTGGACGCTGTCTCATGAAGGATTCAACAGAATGTTGCTCCCTCCTTTGTTCGTTTGGAAATCCTGCATGATTCATAGCTTGAGAAAGTTGTGTGAGCATGGCTACAAGATTTTGCATTCCAGCTCCCATATCGTTTGGTTGCTCAGGGGGACAATCATTGCATTTCCCATCTCATTCCGCATTAACAGGGTTCCTTCGGGTTCCAGCCATTGACTAAAACCAAGAAGAATAGTGTGAGCAACAATAATTATAATAGGAAACCACATAATTCAAGAATAAAATTTTCATGCTTAAGGTCTTATCCTAGGTTATTCAAGGCCATTTCTAAAACACTAAGATTGTGTTCTATGCTTAGACTTATCCTTAGGGTTCTTACTAAGGCTTTCACATCCTAGTTTCCAAAGGTTGACTATACCTTTCCTCTGATACCAACTATAACGACCCATACTTTACATACATTGTTAATACTTCAAAATTGAAGCACACTTATTACAACATATGACAAAACCACAAAGGACCGTATAGGTATAGTGTCTTTAGAAACTGGGAAACATAAACAACTGGTTCATAAATCTTCTACAGTGTCTCCCATTTATTTCATCATATCTAGGGTCCCTTTTAGCATATTCTACTTAATATCCATCTTCCTGACCTGGGGAAAAGAAAACATAAAAGGGTGAGCTCAAATGCTCAGCAAGGGCAAATAAAGGAAATAAAAATCATATCATATCTTTATCAAAACCTGCAAAAGAGATCATAATATCTTAACATGGAATAAAACATAGAAGTGAAAATGAGATCCCCATAATCATAACATAAAACTTGAAACTTTGTGGCATGAACACATAATCATGGAAATCATTTCTTGTTAGTCATGACTCATTGCCAAGACTATCTTAGTGGACAAAGTCCCTTTCTGAACCGAGTTCACTCCTCGTTTCAGTCCTGTATCACTGAACCGAAATAACCTTCCGTTCCAGCCATGTCTATCTCATGAGATATAAAATCATTACCCAATGCATTGGAGGGAGATATATGTCCCACCCATCTTATAATGAATCCTTTCTTATGTGTGCCACATAATCATAAAACATACATCATCGCATAACACATATAACAAAAATGGGATTCTTGAAACATCATGACATCATAAATTCATATATGATAAAGGAATTCATAAACATAATTCCATCACAACATAGTCAAACCAATGTAAAAATATGGATAGAAACAGAACCCTTTATTATCTTAGATGGAAAATAATTTTGATAAAACACTTGAATTGAATTCTTGAGGAAAATATCCTTTCTTCTTCAAAAACATTTTTCCTTTCATAACATGTCATACAACTTTAAAATAGAAGAAGTTTATTAAAAATAAACTTGAAAACTTGTAAAGGAATCTTCTTTGAAGTAATGTTTTAAAAATCCATTCATGCCGTATAAGTTAAAAAAAACATTCTTCGTACTTTTGTCGGAAAAGTCAAAAAGTACCTCGTACGGAAAAACGACAAAAGATTCCTTTCATATTCTTTACTAAAAACTAACCTAAGGGTAAAATTGGATTTAAACTATTTCAAGTGGATGGAAACAATATTACATATTGAGGGAACATGGATGTGGATGATAAAATACACCCCAGTAAATACTTACGAATAAACAATCTCGGATAAAAATGAGATTGTGATATTTCCCTTACCTTAGGTCCGATTTGCTTTGTTCGTGTCCAACGCTCCTGTATAATGGTTTAAATAATGTTATTGACTTATTCCAGAATCATACATATTGATATGATATCATATATGGTCATATTATTAGCTTCTTGTTAGTAATATTTCATTGTTACTTGTTACTCGGGTCTTTATAACTTTTTGTTCTTATGCGTGTTTTGTTGAATAAATTCTTATTCTTATCTTTAGATTATAGATAATTCATTTCCAGAATGGTATTAGTGTATTATATACCATATTCATTCATTAAATTCATTTATATAATCATTATGAAATTAAGATCATGTAGAACGAGTCGCATCACATCGTGGAGACGGTATTCCGTACGTACGCACGAGTGATGATATCGTTCCTATGATCGTGAAATTGTATTGGAGTATATATATATATTATTTCAGTATCAATATTACTTAATAATAATCATATATAGTTACTCATTACACCATTATACCCATCCTTGTAAGGTGATGGTGGAAAATAGATTACACCACGGCGTGGAGACGGTATTCCGTACGTACGCACGCGCGGTGATTTCATTTTTCCGTAGGATGGATAGAAGGTGAATTAGGGTTGTTTCATATTTATAATAACATATCAGTATGTAAGTAATACTTATGTTATTACTTTATCATGAAACAACTAAATAAGAAGAAGTTGAAGAAGAAAGAAATTGAAAAGATCGGTAATGGATATTACCTCTTCTTTGGAACGCCTCTTTGAATCCTCCACTTAAGGAACTAAGATTGGTCTTTGGAGAAGACCAGGACCTCTAGGATTATTCTAGGGAAGTGGAGAGGAGAAAATGGCAGGGGTTGGCCGAGCATGAGTGCTCAATTTGGTGTGAGGAGGAGGGGGAGGAGGTGCCCTTTTATAAGGGAGGAGAGGGGCACCTTAGGAATATCTCAAAATATTATTTTATATTAAAGTCAAAATCGGTTTATAATGGTTCCAAAGGGTCTTATTTCGAAGCTAAAGTGGGGATGGGTCGAAATCCTATCAACCAATAGGATTTAGACAAGTTTAGGGTATTATTTTAACCTTATCAATTAGATTTAACTCTAAGTTAATTAATTTAACTTTTACCGTGTCTTTTTGTTTTCTTTCACTATATGGTTAATACACTTACTATAACATGCCAAACGAACCCCAAATTGCTTATTATTAATATATATATCCTTATCTAAGTCATTTGGCCGAACCTTAGATTTTTAGGAATAAAATAACAATTAATAATATAATATTTTATTTGAAAACTATTTTGTGTCAATTTTGACACTATTTGATATATGATTTTTGTGAAAGTCATAACAGAATTATATGTTCGAACCAAGTTGATTAAATCAACAATAATATATCATAGTAACCTATAAAATTAGTGGAATTCATAAAAAGTCTTAAATTACATTCATTTTGGTATTTATATTATTAATTTTGTCAATATTTCATTAATAAGATAATTACTGCATCATCTTTGTGTCATAAATAAATTAAATTATTTGATGTCTAAAAATTACAAATAAAATACCATCATGTAGGAAATATTTTTATCTTTCTAATGAATATTTACAATCGAATTTATCTTATGTATAACCCCATATTAAAAATGATTTACCTATTAAACTTTGATTTTAACTATTTTAACCCTTCTTTAAATAAATTAATAATAAATGTCCTAATCTAATCCAAGTGGGCCTAAATGGTCATATTTTATTCCTAAGTTTGTTTTTGGTCGAATTACACTTGTCCAATAGAATTAGGACATGTGTTAGGGTAATATTGATATCATATTTACCCTTAGTTACCCTATTTACTATTAACCGCGGTAAAAAGATAAAAAGTTACTATTCACCAAAAAATTATTTTCATCTCATTGAACCACATTTTAGTCCTTGATATTAACCGTGTCTCTCGGATTTTCGAAATTCCATTCACAGATGCGGTAAAATTAAGTTTTATGCAAAATTCAGTTTTTAACCTACCACTTAGTGGTTTCACTATTCATCAAAAATTGAAAGTTTTCAGAAAAATACCAAAATTTCACCCTAGGATAATTTCGATATTCTGAGTCCAAAAATGAAGTCCATTTTGAAAAATAAAATTTATAAAATTTCAAAAAGTGGTTATTACTATTCATAACGGCTAGTTTTAATAGCATATTGTTGTTTAGTGAAACTAGGTATTGCGTACGACGCAAGCTATCGAGGAAGGTCGCGATTGCGTGTAAAGCAAGTCAAGCAAGTGTTGCGTAGAAAAAGATTCCATTGATAATTTATATAACATAAAAGTCTCGGGTGTTACATTCTACCCCCCTTAAAAGGAATTTCGCCCTCGAAATTCGTCACTTTGTAACAAACAGATGAGGATACTTCTCCCTCATCATATCCTCAAGCTCCCATGTAGCTTCTTCAAGTTGGTGGTTCCTCCATAAAACTTTCACCAAGCGAGTGGTCTTGTTTCGTAGGACTTTTTCACTACGATCCAGTATCTCTATCGGCTGTTCTTCATAAGAAAGATCTTGCTCCAGCGGTACAACTTCTGAGCTGAGTACATGTGAAGGATCTGGTATGTACTTTCTCAGGAGAGATACGTGGAACACATCGTGAACTTGAGAGAGATTCGGTGGAAGCGCCAATCGGTAAGCTACCTTCCCAACACGATCCAGTATTTCAAAAGGACCGATATATCTAGGGCTCAACTTCCCCTTCTTTCCAAATCTCATAACCCTCTTCCAGGGAGATATTCGTAAGAACACTTTATCGCCCACTTCAAACTCTAGGTCTTTTCTTTGGTTGTCGGCATAACTTTTCTGTCGACTCTGAGCTGCTCTTATGTGTTGTTGAATAGATCTAACCTTTTCTGCCATTTCATCAATGAGATCAGGTCCTAATAGCTTTCTTTCCCCAACTTCATCCCAGCAAGTTGGAGTCCTGCATTTCTTTCCATAGAGAGCTTCATAAGGAGCCATCTGAATACTGGAGTGAAAGCTATTATTATAAGAAAATTCTACCAAAGGTAGGTGTTGATCCCAACCTCCTTTGAAATCCATAGAGCAAGCTCTCAACATATCTTCTAGGGTTTAAATTTTTCTCTCAAACTGACCGTCTGTCTGGGGATGATAAGCAGTGCTGAAACTCAACTCTGTATCCAGAGTATGCTGAAGACTTCGCCAGAACTTCGAGGTAAATCTCGGATCTCGATCAGATATAATAGAAAGTGGTACTTCATGCAATCTTACCACTTCCTTTACATATATCCTGGCAAGCTGATCTAGAGAGAAATCCTCTCTAATAGCAATGAAGTGTGCAGACTTTGTAAGACGATCAACTATGACCCAGATAGCATTATTGCCTTTGGATGTTTTAGGAAGTCCTGTGACAAAGTCCATAGTGATGTTTTCCCATTTCCATTCGGGTATGGGTAATGGTTGTAACATCCCCTTAGACTTCTGTCTCTCAGCTTTAACTTGTTGACAAACCAAGCATCGAGAGACATATTCAGCAACATCTCTTTTCATGCCATCCCACCAGAAGTACTCTTTCAGGTCCCTATACATCTTCGTGCTTCCAAGATGAATAGAAAATGATGAACTATGAGCCTCATCCAGCAGCTCATTCTTTAATTCGGGGATGGGAGGAACGCAAACCCGATTCCTGAACTTTATTATCCCATCACAATCAAGGTTGAATTCAGGAACATTTCTCACCTTCTTTTGTAACTCGACATCTTCTTTCTGTGCTTCTTTAATCTTCACATGTATAGATGGTTGAACATTCATTTGAGAAAGATAATATTTTTCCCCTTCCATTATAATTCCAAGATCCATCCTTTGTAAATCCATAAATATTGGATCTTTTTTGATCCTCATCATGGATAAACTAGCATGGTCTTGTCGACTTAATGCATCTGCCACCTTGTTTGCTTTCCCAGGGTGGTAATGGATTGAGCAGTCATAATCCTTAATCAGCTCCAACCATCTTCTTTGACGCATATTCAACTCCTTTTGTGTGAAAATATACTTTAAACTTTTATGATCAGTATAAATATCACACCTTTCACCATAAAGGTAATGCCTCCAAATCTTTAATGCAAAGATTACCGCAGCCAACTCCAAATCATGTGTTGGGTAATTTTGCTCATGTATTTTCAACTGTCGTGAGGCATAAGCTATCACCATATCATTTTGCATAAGAACACACCCCAATCCCTTCTTGGATGCATCACTGTAGATTACAAACCTTTCTCCACTACAAGGCAGTGTGAGCACAGGTGCACTGGATAACCTTCTTTTCAACTCCTTGAAATTCTCTTCACATTCCTCTGTCCAGACAAACTTAACTCCTTTCCGAGTCAACTTGGTGAGTGGATTAGATAATCGTGAAAAATCTTTTACAAAACGTCGATAATAACCAGCCAAACCAAGAAAACTTCAGATCTCAGTTACTGTTGTTGGTCTTGACCATCTTTCGATAACCTCTGTTTTTGCTGGATCCACAGATATCCCCTCTTTTGAGATTATATGACCCAAAAATGCAACTTTTTGAAGCCAAAATTCACACTTGGTAAATTTGGCATAAAGCTTCTCCTTTCTCAGGGTCTTCAATATAATTCTCAAGTGATCTTCATGCTCTTCCTTGCTCTTTGAATAGACAAGAATATCATCTATAAAGACTACCACAAATTGATCAAGATAGTCTCTAAAGACTCTATTCATTAGATCCATGAAGATACCAGGGGCATTAGTAAGACCAAATGGCATCACTATAAATTCATAGTGTCCATACCTTGTACGGAAAGCCGTCTTTGGTATATCCTCCCTTTTGACCCTTAATTGATGATACCCTGAACGAAGATCAATCTTGGAAAAGTATTGAGCTCCGCGCAGTTGGTCAAATAAGTCATCAATGCGTGGGAGAGGATATTTGTTCTTGATAGTGATCTTGTTAAGTTCTCGATAATCAATGCAGAGTCTCATTGATCCATCTTTCTTCTTAACAAATAGAACAGGTGCTCCCCAAGGTGACACACTAGGGCGTATGAATCCCTTATCAAGATTCTCTTGGAGTTGCTTCTTCAATTCCTGCAACTCAATTGGGGCCATTCTATAAGGTGTCTTTGAAATAGGAAAAGCACCCGGTACGAGTTCTATTGAAAACTCAACTTCACGATTTGGTGGAAGACCCGGCAATTCCTCCGGAAAGACATCATCAAACTCCCGTAAAATGGGCATATTCTTAATCGTGATTTTCTCACCAACCATTTGAGATAAATAACCTTCATTTAGTGGAATCAATACCCATAAGATGGAAGAAATTTCCACTGGAAGGTTATGTTCATCCTTGCATTGGTATACAATCGTAGATTGATCTGGAATATGAAATGTGACTTCCCTTCTTTGGAAATTGATATGAGCTCCATGTAGAGAAAGCCAATCCATGCCAAGAATCACATCAAATTCCACTAAAGGAAGGATCACAAGATTTGCAGGAAGCACTTTCCCACAAACTTCGATCGGAGAAGAATTATAAACTTCTGATGCGATTGATGTGCCATTAGGTGTTGTCACAGCTAACTCAACATCTAATTGTTGAGGTAATACGGTGATACCCTTAGAAAATTTTTCAGAAATAAAAGAGTGGGTGGATCCAGAATCAAATAAAACATTTGCTACTTTAGAGTGGATGGTAAGTGTACCTTTCACCACATCGTTATCGTACTCCACCTCGCTGATAGAAATTGCATGTGACTTTCCTTTGTCTTTAGCCTTAAGAGTTTGTTGACGTCGACCATCATCATCAACCCTTGGATTTGGGCATTGATTGGCATAATGCCCCATCTCCTTGCACTTGAAACATTGAAGTGTAGCAGGTTCATTCTGTGTATCCCTTCCTTTGTTTGCATCATTAGACATCTTCTTCCCATTATCACGGCATTCAAATGCCCGATGACCTTCCTTTCCACATTTAAAATATTTACTTGTCCCTTTAAGACAACTCCCTCCATGTTTCTTTCCACACTTTGAGCATAAGGGAAAGTTCATCTTCTTTTCCGTGTGCTCTTTAGATTTTTCTTTGAATTCCATCTTCCTCTTCTTATCAAACCCATGTGACTGATGGGTTACTCTAATCTCCATCTCGACTTTGAGAGCACATCGAACGATTTCCTCGTAGCTATTGAAGTCCCTTATGGCTAATGCCCTTCGAAGACTTGGTTTTAAGCCACTAAAGAATCGATCGATCTTACTCTCAGGTTGGATAATAATACCAAAAGCGTACCTTGCAAGTCTTGTAAAATTTGCTTCATAGGTACCAACAGATTCATCATCCCATTGCTTCAGTTCAAGGAACTCTTTCTCCATCTTTGTTCGGAGAATACGAGGGAAGTACTTATTGAAAAATAAGTTCTTGAACTCGTCCCATTCCATAGACTCAATTTCATCCCTTTGCCTTGTATTCTTAACAAGATTCCACCATTGATCAGCATCTCCTTCCAAACGATACACTGCTAGGATGACTTTATCATGCTTAGAACATTGAAGAACTGAAAATATCTTTTCAGTAGTACTAATCCATTGTTCAGCAACTAATGGATCAGTAGAACCGCTGAAAGAAGGTGGACGCTGCCTCATGAAGGATTCAACAGAATGTTGCTCCCTCCTTTGTTCGTTTGGAAATCCTGCATGATTCATAGCTTGAGAAAGTTGTGTGAGCATGGCTACAAGATTTTGCATTCCAGCTCCCATATCGTTTGGTTGCTCAGGGGGACAATCATTGCATTGCCCATCGCATTCCGCATTAACACGGTTCCTTCGGGTTCCAGCCATTGACTAAAACCAAGAAGAATAGTGTGAGCAACACTAATTATAATAGGAAACCACATAATTCAAGAATAAAATTTTCATGCTTAAGGTCTTATCCTAGGTTATTCAAGGCCATTTCTAAAACACTAAGATTGTGTTCTATGCTTAGACTTATCCTTAGGGTTCTTACTAAGGCTTTCACATCCTAGTTTCCAAAGGTTGACTATACCTTTCCTCTGATACCAACTATAATGACCCATACTTTACATACATTGTTAATACTTCAAAATTGAAGCACACTTATTACAACATATGACAAAACCACAAAGGACCGTATATGTATAGTGTCTTTAGAAACTGGGAAACATAAACAACTGGTTCATAAATCTTCTACAGTGTCTCCCATTTATTTCATCATATCTAGGGTCCCTTTTAGCATATTCTACTTAATATCCATCTTCCTGACCCGGGGAAAAGAAAACATAAAAGGGTGAGCTCAAATGCTCAGCAAGGGCAAATAAAGGAAATAAAAATCATATCATATCTTTATCAAAACCTGCAAAAGAGATCATAATATCTTAACATGGAATAAAACATAGAAGTGAAAATGAGATCCCCATAATCATAACATAAAACTTGAAACTTTGTGGCATGCACACATAATCATGGAAATCATTTCTTGTTAGTCATGACTCATTGCCAAGACTATCTTAGTGGACAAAGTCCCTTTCTGAACCGAGTTCACTCCTCGTTTCAGTCCTGTATCACTGAACCGAAATAACCTTCCGTTCCAGCCATGTCTATCTCATGAGATATAAAATCATTACCCAATGCATTGGAGGGAGATATAGGTCCCACCCATCTTATAATGAATCCTTTCTTATGTGTGCCACATAATCATAAAACATACATCATCGCATAACACATATAACAAAAATGGGATTCTTGAAACATCATGACATCATAAATTCATATATGATAAAGGAATTCATAAACATAATTCCATCACAACATAGTCAAACCAATGTAAAAATATGGATAGAAACAGAACCCTTTATTATCTTAGATGGAAAATAATTTTGATAAAACACTTGAATTGAATTCTTGAGGAAAATATCCTTTCTTCTTCAAAAACATTTTTCCTTTCATAACATGTCATACAACTTTAAAATAAAAGAAGTTGATTAAAAATAAACTTGAAAACTTGTAAAGGAAGCTTCTTTGAAGTAATGTTTTAAAAATCCATTCATGCCGTATAAGTTAAAAAAAACATTCTTCGTACTTTTGTCGGAAAAGTCAAAAAGTACCTCGTACAGAAAAACGACAAAAGATTCCTTTCATATTCTTTACTAAAAACTCACCTAAGGGTAAAATTGGATTTAAACTATTTCAAGTGGATGGAAACAATATTACATATTGAGGGAACATGGATGTGGATGATAAAATACACCCCAGTAAATACTTACGAATAAACAATCTCGGATAAAAATGAGATTGTGATATTTCCCTTACCTTAGGTCCGATTTGCTTTGTTCGTGTCCGAAGCTCCTGTATAATGGTTTAAATAATGTTATTGACTTATTACAGAATCATACATATTGATATGATATCATATATGGTCATATTATTAGCTTCTTGTTAGTAATATTTCATTGTTACTTGTTACTCGGGTCTTTATAACTTTTTGTTCTTATGCGTGTTTTGTTGAATAAATTCTTATTCTTATCTTTAGATTATAGATAATTCATTTCCAGAATGGTATTAGTGTATTATATACCATATTCATTCATTCAATTCATTTATATAATCATTATGAAATGAAGATCATGTAGAACGAGTCGCATCACATCGTGGAGACGGTATTCCGTACGTACGCACGAGTGATGATATCGTTCCTATGATCGTGGAATTGTATTGGAGTATATATATATATTATTTCAGTATCAATATTACTTAATAATAATCATATATAGTTACTCATTACACCATTATACCCATCCTTGTAAGGTGATGGTGGAAAATAGATTACACCACGGCGTGGAGACGGTATTCCGTACGTACGCACGCGCGGTGATTTCATTTTTCCGTAGGATGGATAGAAGGTGAATTAGGGTTGTTTCATATTTATAATAACATATCAGTATGTAAGTAATACTGATGTTATTACTTTATCATGAAACAACTAAAGAAGAAGAAGTTGAAGAAGAAAGAAATTGAAAAGATCGGTAATGGATATTACCTCTTCTTTGGAACGCCTCTTTGAATCCTCCACTTAAGGAACTAAGATTGGTCTTTGGAGAAGACCAGGACCTCTAGGATTATTCTAGGGAAGTGGAGAGGAGAAAATGGCAGGGGTTGTCCGAGCTTGAGTGCTCAATTTGGTGTGAGGAGGAGGGGGAGGAGGTGCCCTTTTATAAGGGAGGAGAGGGGCACCTTAGGAATATCTCAAAATATTATTTTATATTAAAGTCAAAATCGGTTTATAATGCTTCCAAAGGGTCTTATTTCGAAGCTAAAGTGGGGATGGGTCGAAATCCTATCAACCAATAGGATTTAGACAAGTTTAGGGTATTATTTTAACCTTATCAATTAGATTTAACTCTAAGTTAATTAATTTAACTTTTACCGTGTCTTTTTGTTTTCTTTCACTATATGGTTAATACACTTACTATAACATGCCAAACGAACCCCAAATTTCTTATTATTAATATATATATCCTTATCTAAGTCATTTGGCCGAACCTTAGATTTTTAGGAATAAAATAACAATTAATAATATAATATTTTATTTAAAAACTATTTTGTGTCAATTTTGACACTATTTGATATATGATTTTTGTGAAAGTCATAACAGAATTATATGTTCGACCCAAGTTGATTAAATCAACAATAATATATCATAGTAACCTAGAAAATTAGTGTAATTCATAAAAAGTCTTAAATTACATTCATTTTGGTATTTATATTATCAATTTTGTCAATATTTCATTAATAAGATAATTACTGCATCATCTTTGTGTCATAAATAAATTAACTTATTTGATGTCTAAAAATTACAAATAAAATACCATCATGTAGGAAATATTTTTATCTTTCTAATGAATATTTACAATCGAATTTATCTAATGTATAACCCCATATTAAAAATGATTTACTTATTAAACTTTGATTTTAACTATTTTAACCCTTCTTTAAATAAATTAATAATAAATGTCCTAATCTAATCCAAGTGGGCCTAAATGGTCATATTTTATTCCTAAGTTTGTTTTTGGTCGAATTACACTTGTCCAATAGAATTAGGACATGTGTTAGGGTAATATTGATATCATATTTACCCTTAGTTACCCTATTTACTATTAACCGCGGTAAAAAGGTAAAAAGTTACTATTCACCAAAAAATTATTTTCATCTCATTGAACCACATTTTAGTCCTTGATATTAACCGTGTCTCTCGGATTTTCGAAATTCCATTCACAGATGCGGTAAAATTAAGTTTTATGCAAAATTCAGTTTTTAACCTACCACTTAGTGGTTTTACTATTCATCAAAAATTGAAAGTTTTCAGAAAAATACCAAAATTTCACCCTAGGATAATTTCGATATTCTGAGTCCAAAAATGAAGTCCATTTTGAAAAATAAAATTTATAAAATTTCAAAAAGTGGTTATTACTATTCATAACGGCTAGTTTTAATAGCATATTGTTGTTTAGTGAAACTCGGTATTGCGTACGACGCAAGCTATCGAGGAAGGTCGCGATTGCGTGTAAACCAAGTCAAGCAAGTGTTGCGTAGAAAAAGATTCCTTTGATAAATTATATAACATAAAAGTCTCGGGTGTTACAAGATCTCATTTTGTTCTTCCAGATTTGGAAATTGATTCCATCGAAGTGAGGGACTGCCCTGACATTGACCGTGTTTTCCATGATGAAGAAGGTCAGATTCAACACCAGAAACCTTTACCCTCTGATACCACTTGAAGGACCCCGGGACACCCTGAGAGGGGATGGGTGAATCAGGGTGACCACTTTTTCTTTGAATGTGATGGATCTTGTTCCCACGTTGGTAGGAACTTGTTGAACCTGTATGATGATTATGACCAGAAAGAAAAAATTCACATGCACAGAGAAGACACAACCATTTTTACTTGGTTCACCACTAAGGGCTACGTCCAAGGAGCATACGCCGATAGGTTTTCGGTCGTACCAAAATCCACTATGCTTCACCAGCTGTAGATTACAAAAGTTCTGGTACAAACACTCTGTCCCAGGCTCACTGCCTTTACAATTGGTTCAGGGATAGCTCACTGCTTCCCTCGGGTCACTCCCGTTGACTCCCCCTGGATCACTGCCATTGGTGAAGTCCCACTCAGTTTATAGACATGAAGTTCTCTTCATAATTTGCATAAGAGTGCATCCTTTGTTGTATGTAGATGCTCTATTGAAGTCCAATTCTCACTAGAAGAAGGATATCCCTTTTCCTCGAATGTATCGGGTAGTCTCTCGGCTTTCGTGCAGCTCCAAACAGGCTGGTGGGCTTCAGCAAAACTAGGCGCGCTTCTCCAAGACAGTCGCGCAAGTCCCACTACGGTGCGCAAGTCCAAACTGGCGCGCAAGTGTCATCAAAACACCTGTGCGACGCATCCTTCCCCGACTTCAAACTTGCACGGTCCACTTCATTTATCTTCCAAACCTCCTTGGGCTTACAACCAACAACCGGCGCGCAAGCTCTACTTGCGCGACAAAACAACCACCTGCGCGACTCGACCACCTGCGCGACGAGAGCTCCTCGAAGTCTTGAGCTCAGTCAGAAATGAGAAGGGGTGGTCCAGTATTTATAGGCAAACTGGACCCCCTGCGCGGCGGCGCGCAAGTCCCCCGACGGCGTGCAAGTCTTGTCTCCAGATCCTCTGTCGCGCAACTCACTTGCGCGACCCAACCAATACTTGCGCGAACTTCTTTCCTTAGCCAAATTATGATGTTATGATCCTCAAAAACATATGGTACGCAAGTCTTTTATCCTCCAAGAGCATGGCGCGCAAGTACCTTTTCCAAAAACACTTTACTTTATTGGCCGATTTTTAGGCCCAAAAATTTGGCAAACACTGGGAAACAGCGCCACCTTCACTACTATTTTCTGCTTGAACGGTATGATCTCTTTGTTGGTACACACCCTGAACTTCCACTGAGGATTGACAACAAACACAAACCATATGCCAAATCATGATTTGAAGACCCTGGTTCCAACAACATATTCATAGGATGACATATTCAAGAAGTACAAGTTTAACCCAAATAATTGAAATTGGGTTAAGAAGTTCCCTAAAAAATTTGACAGCCTAACAACGTCACTTTAAAATTCAGAAAATGAGTTTATGAGAGATAAAATGGTATCTCATCTCTTGGAAATAAAATATAAAACAATAATGATATATAAGAACATATCCCAACAAAAGAAAATGTGAATTAAAAGACATAACAAAAATAAGCCTTTTAAAAAGAAGAGGGTGAAAGGTTCGTTTACCAATTTGGTAACATACGTAACATACACCCCATGAAAGAAAAACCATACAATGTTGATGTAAATAGCCACAAATGAATGTGTATTACACAAATATTAGAATAATGGGCAGTACATACACCACTCAAAGGAGATAGTTACAAATATAGCATGAATCTCACAGGAATAAAATGTGAGATTAAACCCCTTACCTCGTTGTAATAAATCGAGTCGTACGACCAAAAGATAATAACCAAAAAATTAATTATAGAATAAAATGAATATAAATAGAATCATGAAAATATATATCTAATGGAATTAAACAATAAAACACATGCAATAAATAAGTGGCGAAAAATGGAAATCTCACAAAATTAAAAGTGAGATAAGAAATCCTCTTACCTCATGTCCGACTTCTTATCGTTCGTTAATTATATTCCTGAATAATAAACGTAGGTCCATTTATAATTGCTTAAGGACTTACTTTAAAGTTTATTATTTTATTCATATCACATATTATCATGTTATTATAAATAGTTAATTATGTGACTTCATATCATACGTTTTGTCGATATTCGGTACATGAGTCAAAAATGAACTTGTTTGAAAAGAATTGCCCATGTAATCATCTAAAGAATGGTGTTAATGATTTAAATATCATATATATCCAGTATATATGTATTTAATAATATTCTATAATGTTTAGAGATAATAAATGAAATGTACCTTTCATGGAGACGGTAGGGCGTACGTACGCATGAATGCTACTTTCATTTTTTGTCATATTAATGGACATTAAAACTAAATGAGACATAGATATATTATAATTCCAGTATAATATATATGTTATATTGGTCACATAATCTAATTTATTCCATTATTTATACGTTCCATGTATCACATGAAAGAGTCACATCACTTGAGGGGGCGGTTGTCCACACTTCCTCATAAGAAATTATCGCATTTTCACAACATGAAAAGCATAAAGGTATTCTTTAAATATTAAATATAGAAGCATAGAGAGGACATAAATATAATATATATCATATATAAATATAGTCCCAAAATAATTTCCACCATGAGAGATGTTAAAAGAAGATTGAACAATCATCGTTATGTGAGGCAGTAATTCGCCACCCACAGAAACAGTATGTTTTTTAACCATTAGACGAAGGTGTTTGTAATTGTAGGTAGAATAATTTTCACAAAAAAATAATAGAATTTTGAGAATACTGGTGTTATTATGGGATCAAATAATAAAAATATATCGGTGAGTGAAGAAGAAAAATAAAAAAAACAATCTTGAGAGAAGACATTACCTCTAAATCGGGTAACTCTTTTTTCATTTGAGCCAAAGGCTTCCTTGGAAAGACTTATTCCCAAAGTGAGGCTTATAGGAGTAAGAGAATTATGTGGAGAGATAATATTAGAAGATTTTTGAAGAGACATGGGATTGAGAGGTGTGGGTAAGTGGGTATAGGTGGGGGCCTTTTATAAGAGGGAGGAGGGTCACTTTTGGAAAGTCTTGAAATGTTACTTTATTATAAAATGATTTTCAGAATTTAAAGGTCCCAAAAAGATATATTTTGAAGATAAGGTGATAAGTTCTGGAAATAAACCCATAAAACAGGTTTTCGACAAGTGTATGTTATATATTTTATATTATCTTTTCATTTTATTTAAATCATTCATTAATGAGGTAATCACTGCATCATCACGGTGTCATAAATAAATTTATTTATTTAATGTATAAAAATTATAAAAAAATTACATTGATGTAGAAAATATATTTGTCTTTATAATGAATATTTATAGTAAAAAATATAACATATATAACCCCATGTAAAAATTGTTTTAGTAAAATAATACTTGTTTGTGACATTTTTATTTTTACTTTAAATAAAAAGTTATTAATGTCATTATCATAACCAAGTGTCTCCATGGGGCCCCAAAATTGACCCATGGATTGTATTGGTCGGATATGAATCATAAAATAATGTTAGGACATGGGTAAAGGTATTTTTATATTTTTATAATATTAGATTTACCTTAAATTACCCAAATTACCTTTAATCACGGTTAATAAAACTCAAAAGTTACAATTCACCAAACATTATTTTCATCTTATTGAACCAAATTTTACTTACTAATGAGAACCATGTATATCAGATTTTTTAAATTTAATTCACAGAACTGGTAAAATTTCATTTAAATGAAAAATTAAGTTTTTAACTACTACTTAGTGGTTTCACTATTCATCAAAAATTGATGTTTTTTAGAAAAATACCAAAAATACACCCTGAGATATATTTGATATTCCAAATTCAAAAATGATTTCGATTTTACCAAATTAAAATCATAGAAGTTTCACTAATTAAATTTATAATTAATTTCCACTGTCAAAACAAATAGGTTGTGTTTAAGAAACAATATCTATCAAATGATTAACACTTGTTTATTTCCAATTTCAATGTGAAATTAATTACAATGACCACCATTGGATTAAACGGTAAAATTATATTTTAAATACAATTTAATCCTAATTAAAAAGATAATCTAACCGTATAAAAAAAATTAGATTAAAAGGAGCTTTTGAATTAAAATACATCATTTTTCACTATTCATAAAAAATGAACTTTATTGAAAAAATAACAAAAATTTAAACAAAGTACATTTTGATGTCCCAATTCTAAAGAAGGATTTTTTTTGTCAAATATAACATATAAAATTGACAAAAATTAGTTCTAAAAAGGGGTCTCCATCAAAAGGCGGTTAATCGACCTTTTAAAGAATATTAGAATATTTATTCTTAAAATTGTATTTTTTTCGCATTTTAAGCCTCTAACTTGTATTGGATAAATGTGAATATATTTTAAAAAAATATATAACCATTTTTTAGTTATTTCTGTTCATTACCGCCATTACAATGGTTAGACGTTAACTACCATTTAAAATAATATTATTATATTATTAGTGTACAATGTAAGATTTCAAAGAAACTCATTGTTTTGTATTGGGTACGACATCGAACATAGCATTCCATTTAAATAAATATTAACATTTTATTTACAAATATTAATAAATATTAAAATGTCATATTATTTATTTACCCGGGATGTCACAAATACACTATAAACATGTCATTTAAAACATTCACGAGGAAAATACCATTTTGACATTGAATATCACTTTTAAAAACTACAAAGTAAAATTAATAAAAATATTTCTTTGAAAACAATCATAGAAAATTGAAAATTATGCTTAAAATTAATGATCAATCGTGATGGTGGGTAATTAATTACATGTCGTATAAGTTAAAAAACACAGTTTTCACACCGTTGTAAAAAGGTCAAAAGGTAACTTATTCTAAAAACAACAAGAATATTCATTTTAAAACATTTTATTAAAACTAAAACATGGGAAAAATTATTTAATAAATAATTTTGGGAAGTTTTAAAAGATTCCAGAAGATATTTTAAGATACATTATATATATAAGAAGAAAAAATTTGACCGAAGAGAGAAACAAACACAATTTTTTGTTAAAACATTTTTTCAATAATTTTATACACTAAAGAGAGGAACATGGTATAATTAATTTAAAATTTCATCCATAAATAAATAAGAACAATATATATTGGGTTTGAGATAGAAAAAAAAATCACCGAAGAGAGAAACAAACACAATTTTTCTTTAAAACATTTTTTCAATAATATTTTACACCAAAGAGATGAACATGGTATTATTAATTTAAAATTTATTCAATAAATATATAAGAATAATATATATTGTGTTTGATATAGAAATATAGAACAATTATTTCATGGTATATTTATACATAAACAATCTCAAATAATGATGAGATTGTGAAATAAATGCATACAACTTTGGTATAATTTTAATCGTAACCCCCATGAGGGAAATAAAATTCAAATAAATTATTAAATACAATTAATATAAATATATCAATGATATTTAATTTCAAATGTGTAATATATACACTTCATAAAAGAATATATTTGTATGACATAACACATGTCTCAAAGAAGGTAATTTGAGATGAAGTACCCTTACCTTAGGTCCAATTTCCCTCATATGTTTCCACAAATATTGTATAATAAATATATATTTACTATAAATATACTCCAGAAACATAATAATATATATAATATAATATATCATTTACTTATTACCTTCTAAATCCCATTTTTAACAATTTTTCATTAAAATCAATGTTCTAGGTGATAATTGCTTCATCTTTCATATATGTTTCAGTTCTATAGTTTTGGTTACTGTAAATTTATCGTGGTTCCATAATATTAAAAATTTTATTCATGATATAAATATCATATATCTTCATTATATATTTATTTATAGTAATCCATAAAAAATAGTGCTGAAAAAATGAATTGTATCATTCATGGAGATGGTTGGTCGTATATATGAAGGAACACAATTTTCATTTTTGGACGGGTGGAATGAATGAAAGATAAGTAGTAATTATGCTTTATAAAATCACTATTATATCATATATATTATTTATATTATTTAATATATAATTATTGCTGTAAAAGTAATACATTAATTAAAATCAAATCACATCTCTTCATAGTGGTGGTAGTTCTCACTACACACAAGCGATGTAATTATTTTCTAATGAATTAGAAAGAAATAAGATAAAAATGTTATTATCATTAATGAATTATTATTATTTCATAAATATAATAGGGAAACTTTAACCCCATTATAATAATCATCCACACAATATGGTGATGGAAAATGGATTGTATCATTAAGTGTATACGGTAAGCTGTATGTATCCATGAGCGATACATTCAGTTACCATTTGATGGAAAGAGGGTGAATAAAGGTGGTTTAACAATCATAATAATATTTTATAATATGAAGTATAATTAATTTATTATTTTATTAATAATATAATATATTTATTGGAGGTAAAATAATAATTAAAAATAAATTGATGGATTATGATGATTATGTATTCTTTGAAACAACTCCTTCAGATATTCTCTTAATGGGACATAGGGATGAATTTTTGTATTTAAAACACCTATATAATGTATATGTGGTATTTTTTAAGATATATTTGTAGGTTTTAATCAATGAATAAGGATAAAAGAGGTGTGAAAATGTGAATAAGGGGGTTCCCTTTTATAATTGAGGTGAGAGATAAATTTGGAATTTCATAAAAGATTAAATCATACTATAGTAATTCTAAATTAAAATTATTCTAAATGGACATGAATTAAAATATAGGTTAGTATTGGATTTAAATACCATAAAACAATAAAATTTAGATAGGTTTATGTCATTCTTTAAACCGTATCTTTTGGTTTAACCCCTTAGTTAACCTATTTTAACATTAACCATGATAATATGTTTTTCACTCTTAAAGGGATATATTTTTATAAATAATGTAACTATTGAATCATAAATGGAAATGGAATGATATTTTTTACCCTATATTATCCCCTTTTCATCTTTGAATATTTTAATGTTTTCTAAATAATTTAATATAATATTGTTTTAATAAATTATCTTTAATGCCAATTTTGACACCATTAATTGAATATGGCTTAAAATACTGAAATAAAAACCTATAATTCGAACACAATCCGTTAAAAAAACAATAATATGTCATATTAATGTATATCTTTATTTAACATAATAAATCAATAAAAATATATTATTTTTAATAAATGTAAAATCATTTATGTTATTTTCCTAATAATGGAATAAATACTATTTTTCATTTTATAGTCATTTAAGTTAATTAATTAATAACAAAAAATAGAAATAAATTTATATCCTGAAATTAATTTCATTAATATCAAAATTTATATTTATATTCATTCATAAATTTATTTTTTTTCTTATGTGTACACATAATAGATATTTTAATGTTAGAGAGTGACATTTTGTATTTTTCTTTTCTTTAAATATTATATAGGTTATTTTCATAGAAATAGATCCATTAAACAAACAAATTTAATTAATATGGTGATAAGGGTATAATTAAATTTTTTGATAATAATTAATATTAAAATTTATGGCCTTATCACTTAGTTTTAACCTAGATTAACTCGATTTACCCTTTACTATGATGATACATTTTATCAAGGTTACAATTCATATTGACCAAAAAGAAAAATGTAATATTTTAAAATTTTAAAAATAATAATTATAAAAATTTAACCCATTTAAAACATTTAATTTATATAATTTTCATGAAATAACTTCAAAATAATCGCACAAAACATGATGAAAATCAGTTTGAAAAATCATTTTATATATAAAAATGTTTTTATACTAAATTTATTCATGAAATTAATTACAATGAATATTATTAGATTTTAAAAAATAAAATAGAAATAATTATAGTTTTGAATCATTTTAAAAAGTAAGACATTGTAAATTCCTGAAACAAAAATATAGTTTTTAATACAAATCAATATTTTTCACTATTTATTGGAAAATATTTCTCTTTAGAAGAAAACAAAAATTTCACCCCGAGGTAATTTTTATATAATGATTTATGAAATGATATTATTTTTATAAATTAAAATTTAAATATGATTCAAAAATTAAATATAATATTTTCTCACAAAAGATAATAAAAATCTTTTTTTGAAGAAAGCTTATTTCTAAAGCGTAAAATAACTCTACTAAAAATTGAGTACATATTTCGTAAACAAGTGTATATGAATTTTTATTGAGTAGGGACTTTATATATATATATATTTCATATTTCATTTAATACTATTCATACCCATAAATTCAATGACTAGTTTATAATGGTCATATTTGAGTAACAATATTTTATGGTTTATTTAGGATTAATATTGCATGTTTTATAAACAATAGAACGTAGTGTTTTTAAAATATAGTGGTGTTATATACCATATATACCGTTGATGTTACTATATTCCTTGTATTTACCATACATTCAATAAAATTAATCTGATTCAAACATCGATATTATTTTATTTTTATGAATCCTTAAATATATGGTATTTCACAATTCCTATGATTATAAGTAATTTATTCAATAGTATTAAATTCAAAAAAAAAGATAAAACAATAAAATAAAATTTTATAAATTTTTTAATTATGTTTATTGTAATTTTCCAAAAAAGTTAAAGAGAGTATTTGACGGAAAATGACTATATTCATAAATATATAGTAGTGGATAGTCTAGTGGTGATTCAATACCCAAAAATAATTTTTTAGATTATGTTTATCCAAGACAATAAACTTCATTGAAGTTAGATTCATGCATTGATGCTTCTTGTTATAATTCATAGATAATGAGTTTTATTTTAAGGATTAAACCGATAGAATTTATTTCTAAAAATTTTAAATATATTGTGAAAAATTATACATTTTTTATGGTTAATAAGAACAAAAATGAAATTTGAAGTAATTACATCAATAATGAGTACGTATCCATAAGTGAACATGTCTAAGATAACAAAGTAGTCATTCTTCATATCAAATTTGAATTTATGATTGAAATTACTTTTACATAAGTTATTCCTCAATTCAAATGTAAGGATCATGTAACATGCATGATATTAAATTTTACTTTATAATTTTTTATATAAATGATCCTTTTTCTAAAACATATATATTTTTCCCTTTTTTAATTTTTTATTCACATTAATTACAAAGAGATAATTTAGAGCCAATGGAATTAACCATGTGGTTGATATTTTTTCATAATATAATTTACATCACATGTTCCCACCACAAGACTAAATTAACCCCAGGGGGGAATTAGGGTTTCTTGTTTCTTTTTCAATGAACCTAAAATATTATTATCATGTCAAAAATACTATCTCAAACTTTGAAATATTGATAAAAAATCGTAGATCAAAATATGAAAAAGTTAATGTAATGAAACAATGATTTTAATTGGTTCACCATAGAGAGCTACAACCAGGGATCATATACCAATGATTTATATATATACCAAAATCACTACACATCACTTGTGATTATAATTTTTCATTAAGTATTTCTTCCATAACCTTGGATAACTTCCACCTTCCACCCAACCACACATTGTTTCAATATAGAGAATTTAATAATTATTGATAAACATGTCACTAATAATTAATTTTAAAAATATTTAAAACATCATAACTGAAATATTATTTTTTCTATGCTTCATCCTCTTTGATGAAATTTCATTCTTTAATGAAAATATTCAAAGTACAAACTACCTCACAAAATATATATATGTGTAGAAAGCTCTCTAAATTTTCTCTCTAACACGTTTTCCCTATACCTCTTAATTATTAATATATTCAAATTCATGCTTCCAAAAATATCCTCCATAAAATTTCACATGTCAAACTCTCATTTATCATTAAATCCATCCACACATGTTGAATTAAATTTCCTAATGTCTAAGATGATCTTTCAATATCTAAAAAATTTCTAAACATATAAATCTATTCATCTTATTCAAAATCATGACATAACATTATTTATTGTAACATAACATGCTTATGTTAATTTGTCCTTTAAAAATAATGGTATGATTTTGAATTAAAATCCTAAATTTCATGGTTTTGATATATATAGGTTTTAACCAGTTAAATTTCATATGGAGTAACATCACCTATTATGGCCAAATCTATAATATTTCATCATATAATGATATATAATTATGAAATAGTCTGTAATCTATTAGCAATATCTTGAGACACTTTTCTTAATGAACATCCACTATAGTGTTACCATCAAGACATAATGACCAACCCCAAACTACCATTAAAAAATTAAATAAATCACAACATAATACACATAGGTTACAATATGATTTTTAACCAAAACATCATCTTCATTGTGATGTAAATTAATAACATGAGAATTTAGATTTAATTTATATTTCTGAATCAGTATATATACTTTAAAAATTACCTAAATTGGATTATATTGTAATAATATGTTGTTACGGTGAAATATTTAACTCATAATTCTCTAATATTAACAATTTTTTACTCTTTGATCATATAAATTATTGTGTAATTTTTGTGTATTCAGAAAAAAATCATCAAAATTTTCTTAGTGTTATTCATTTTCTCTAAGTTTTAATCTATGTCATATATCATCGATCAATATCAATTTAAAATTATTTGTCAGAAAAAAATACAATATCTTGTAACCCCAACATATCAACAATTTTTTTCTAACACTTCCCCTTTATGTTTATTACATTCCAAGTGAAATTCAAAACTCCTTGAAGTCTAAAAAAACCAAATAAAAATAAAATATCTCAAATATTACTGTAATTATATGTGAGAAATTACTATTATTGAATGTAAGAGTTTAAGATTGAGTTATACGACTTAATACATACCTCAATACTCTAGCTCTTATCAATCACTTTTTATCTTTGGATTTCACAAAATTACTCATATCGTTATTCATAATTCTTACTATTCCTCATGGATCATATTTCATTAAATATAATATACAATAAAATAAACCTAAAAAGTATATCCACTTTAATATAGTATTAGTTCCCCAATTACTCTTTTCAAACATGTTAATCTCGAATTTCACTTTCTGAAATACTTCATTAAATATCTGATTGAACTTGATATGTTTTAATCAATTCACCGAGTCTAATTGGTATTTTATTATATAAAAAGTATAAATTCACAAAAATCACCAATATTATGATTTTTTTTATTTTATCCCTTTAAAAATATACCAATATTTAGATCTCTATAAAATATGAATTAAAAAATAATACAATAAAATCATATATAGAGAGGGTATATTCAAAACATCCTTAAACTTTGATAGTTGGTTAAGGTACACGATTTGATTGATGTTTCTTTTAAAAATGACGTGTCTAATGGTTTCATATTTTTTTAAGCCATAAGATAATTTGTTACAACTTTTTCACTTGATAATTCTATGATCCAACTTTTATTTTCTAAAATGATATCGAATGTTATTATACTTCATGTGTGATTTTGGTATCATATTATTTATAATATTATTAAAACTCTTGTAATGATAATAATTATCCATAGTCACTTTCAATTATTATCCAATACTATATAGTTATTGATTTATCTATATCAATTGAGTACATGCGTTTGTATGAAAAATAGATTCTACTTGATTTGGTCCAATTGTTGTTCTCTCTTTCTTCTTTATAATCATTCAAAAACATTTGTTTCTAACAAATAATGAACCACCACTTTTATATATTCTGTCCAAAACATATCTAAAATTGTTATTAATTTTTTTTATTAATTATTGATCTTTTCATATATTAGATATCATACCATAACCTATATCACCATGAATCCACATAATGGTAATTTTTAATATTGTGAGATGCTTTTAGTTTAAATTCATTTAAAATTATAGATAGAAGAGTTTTATAAACAACTTTCATCATAATTAATATAAATTATATCAAACTCTATATCATCATTTAGAATAAAATTAGATCTAATTTCTTTCAATTTTCATACATTCTATGTTTAGTTCAAACCATGATTGAATTTTAAAACATTTTAAAATAATTCATTTCAAACAATTTAAAAAAAATCCTTTATATACTTTTATAGTGAAATAAAAGTGTAATTCTCCATTGATTGAATTGCATCCTAAGAAAATATGTGATTTAATACTTTATGAATATTATGAACACAAAAAACATCAAATTAAAAAAATTACCATCGATTACAGTTCGATTCCACACTAAATATGATTTAATCAACAAAAAAAGTGTCATTAAATATTTTTAGTTTGTTGATTTAATATTTAAATAATGTTTAACTCCTCATATATTTTATAAAAACATATCTTCTATATCTATACCTTCAATTTTAGAGTAGCCTTTTCTAACTAGACTAGATATATTATATATCACATTCCCATGATCTTTATTTTTATTCTTGAACACCCATTTAATTATATCATCCTTATTATCATCAAACATATTCATAACTCACATGTTTTATTATTATATTTTTTATATTTCTCTTTATTCATGTAATTAACCCATGATTCATCAATTTTAAACTTCTTCAATTTACACTCTCTCAATCTGTGACAATAAAGTGGTGTACATAACACTTATAATCTTCCAGGATTATGTTGGAGTTGTACTATCTATAATAATATTAGATCAATCAATTTTGGATCTTCTTTTCCTATTTTTAGAAATTTATTAACTCCATTTAAAAATTACTTCCCCCTATAATTCATCCTTTGAATTGTCATAATGATTTGGGTTATGAAAACCTCCTCAATTTATTTCAATATAATTTTATTCTCTAAATATTTCCCCCAAATTTATATTATATTTCTTTCTTCAAACCTTTTCTCCAATCACCATGACATCATTACTTTATATTATCTAATATAGCATATTTTTGAATCATTTATAGGGATTTATATTTGTTTTTTAGCTAAATAAGACAACATTATCTATTACATCACTATATTCTAATTGGTGTCTTTTATTGTTATAAATATATAATTTAATTCCAAACACCGTTAAATGTTTCAACATTATAATCCTCTTATTATAAATCTCATATTTGGTATTATTTTCTTTAGGTTTTAACAAATCACCATTATAAGCATAGACCACCATTTACATCACTTATTTCAAATAATTTCTAAGAAATTACTATTTATGATTATCATCTTTATTATATTATATACCATCCAAATTTTCCTTCCAATAACACAATTTTTTTTGAGTCATCTAACTATGGGTCCTAGTGGAATTATTAACTGGGGGTGGGGATTGATATTCCAATAAAATAATTTCTTTTTTGAATTTCATAAATTGAAAATATACTCAATTTGAAAATGACCTAGTAATAAAATACAATAGGTATAAATAATATAATACTTTAAAATAACTTCTCCAAGGTAAAATATATACCTATTTAAAATTAATGAAATTAATTTAACATTTAAAACATTATATTCATACTAATATATATCACATATAAATTCTAATTATAAAACAATATTTTTAAAACATATTTTCAAAAACACTCATTGAAAAATAGAATAAAAAAAGGTATTTTTGAGTGAATCTATATTATAAAGGGACTGAAAAATTAATGTACAAAGTCTAATTTTGAAAAAAGATGTTCAGTTCCAATCTAGGAACCTAATTATATCCACTTGATAGTAAGAAACTACCAATCAAATTTATTAAAACAAATAAAATAACCTACAACCTAGATCAGGTGTGTTGATCCATAACTTATATTGGGTTACAAGTAAACAACTACTCGTGGGTAAATATAGGTCAAACCAAGCCTCTTGAATAGTTATTCATGGGATAATAAATGTAAGGTATCAAATAGAAAAAATATATGAGTACTATTCTTTACAGAGAAAGATATTGTACAAAATAAATGTAAATTAAAAAAACCACAACTAAAAAAGTAAATAAAATAGAGATAGTATATAATATGAGAATCTCTAGTATAGTTAAATCTCTAAGAAAAGTTTGTTGATCAGTAAGGTTATCCTCTACATGGATGATCATTCAAATCTTTGATATCAGATAATGGAGCTAGTGATTCTTCCTATCAGTTTTTACAGTGAAGTATTATAAAACAGAGTATCATAGATTAAATAGTAGAAGAATGAAATTAGAATAGATAAATGTTTCTAAAATGTGTATCTCACACATGTATGTCATTTATATTTTTTGTAGCATACTTTCCTCCATATATCTATTAGAAGATAATCATAAATAATACCTCATAGTAGTAGATCTCAACTGATTGGACACCATAATATAATTAATTGATATATATCCTTGGGAATTAGGTTCTTATACATGAAAACATTGAATACACACATTTGAACAAGTTGGTGTGTCTGACTTGCAGTCAGTCACTTTGTTATGTTAGGTGATTTTGTTCATATCGCAGATCAAAATTCATGGTTGATCAATACTTGAGATCAATAAAAGAATTATTTTTGTAGTATCTTCATCACATGTTTAGGTATATTTAGTATATAGTATATTAGAGTTCATGTGTGGTAGTTATTAGGTTTCATAAATGTTCATTCGATTGGCACAATCAATTTCTTTTCTTGATGGATTCGCTTCAACACATAGAAAATATTGAATGTATTCGTCAGTGTTTATTTCCTATAATATGGTTTATTATCTAGAGCATGGGGTTAATCATCTAAAAATTTAAGCAGTTGATCCAATAAACATGTGGTTTATCCATTTTAGAACACAGTCAATCCTTTATACATGTGTTCAATTGAGTACTTTCAAAAAAAATCTGTAGTTGATCACTCATTCATGTGGCCAATCCAGTACAACATATGATCAATATAACACCTCAAATATTTAATTTATCACAAATAGTGTAAAATAGTCAAATTTAAAACTAATCAGAATTATAATAAACATGATTTTGGGTCAGTAAAATAATGAATGGATGGACTAAGAAAAAAATAATCCCCTTTTCTATGATCATAAATGATGGCATAATTTTTTTTAAAAAAAAATTAAAACATAATTACCGAAATAATAAATAAATTTTATTTTTTAAGTTATAAACATGTCGTTAGTAACCAGAATATCATCATTAACTTCCATATCATCTGTCTCCCCCGTTTTGGATTCTAAAAACACACAATAAATTATTAGATAAAATAAATAATATATAGTTAAATGCATTAATAAAAATATAGGAATTTGAAAATTAAGAACAGTGATTAGATAAATTATTCAATAATAAAATTGATAAATAATAACCATTAAATTTTTAGGTCAAATATACAAATATTACCCATCTCTCACTGCAATCAAAATTTGAACCACCCTCTCTCACAGAATTATGATTATCAATCCATTTATCTTTTATTTTAAAATGATGAAGATTAGTCCTGAGAGAAGAATAATAAGGTTAACAAATGATATTACTATGAGAAGTAGTTTGAAGATGTTTTTCAACCAAAAAAGGTATATAACAAAAATGTAGTAAGGTAGGTACTACCAGGGTAGAAATATTAGGAGATGGAGAAACTGATGATGAAGGTTGAGTAGGAGGTATGAAAGTAATAGAAGAAAGGCATCACTTCAGTAGTGTTGGAAACATATATATTTAGTTCCATCAACCATGTGAAGTCCCTCAAGGCATTAGCGCCATGATCTATAGCCTAAATAACACACTTGTTTTCTTTTATAATGATCTCTAAAAGAGGTTCTATAATATTTAACTAATCCACATGAGATTTGAAAGATCTATTCACCTGAGGAATTTTGAGATCACTAGTCATATAATGAAATAAGTATTTCAAATCATTCTTTACTAAAATCCTTCAAAATTAATACATAATTCCATTTTTAATTATTTTACTACATTTTAAATTTATTTTAGTACAAAACCTTAATAGTTTAATAATTGTTTTTGCCTAGGTTGCAAAGTTATATAGAATTATCACTCATGTTTTTATAAAATCACTTAGTATATATTTCAATTCATCTCTGAAAATCATCTTAATAACATCTTCATCAATAGATAACATAATAGGTGGAGGTTTAATTGATGTAGAGTCAATAGGAGGAGATCTAAAATAAGAGGTATTTGTAAAAAAACTAAGGTCTCTATGATCTTGAGCCCCCATCAAATCTTGAAAAACTTATTAGTGAAACTTTATTTGTTTATTGAACCTTTGAGTCTCTTTCTCCATTATATCCATCATAGAAAATAACAGTGGATGAATGTACTGGAAAATGGTTGAAACAACCATAGATAACCCTCATTATTCAAAATATTAAAACATATTTCTAATGTATAGAAAAAAATTCCTTGAAATGTTCTATATATTGACCTTGAACACATTCAAGTCATTGGTTGTAATATAAAAAATGATAGAGGTGGTGAGAGTATATATTTTTTAGGAGGTGATGTTCCATTGGGTTTTGATTTACTAATTTCATCTAGATATAATAAATATATTGTTTCTTTTATTATATAAGATCCAAATACTGGTCCACCAATTCTCAATTCAAATAATTCAACTATATAATGACTTATGTAATTACAGGTTGAAAAAAATCAGGAGAAATTTTCATTTTTGTTTTCATGTAGTTTTCAAGGGGAAAAACAATTTATCCTATTATATGATCATCAATATTTTTTGACCACTTAATTGGTCCCAGAATAGGTTTTTACAATATGATAAGATATTTTTGGGAATTTTGATCCATTTTTATTTTCACAAAAATATTTAATATTAATTCATTAAATATTAATTATTCATGCATGTGAGTTCTATGATATATTCTTTTTCAAGTGCCTAATCAAGATTCTAACTCTATAGTTGATTCTGGAATGGTGGGTTTTTCCTAGGTGAGGCATAAATTCACAAAATATTGAATATTTTCTTTATTTTTCCATATTTCCTTCAATCTTATCATTTGGAATATCAAATATAGAGTCTCCCCTCTATATGTGTCATATATTTAGTCGAGAGAGAGAGAGAGAAAGAGAGGGACATAGAGAGATGAGATCATCACTTTGATCTTATTCATTGGAAAATTGGGCATCGGTGGTTGTGTCTTGTGGATTTGGGAGAAAAGTTTCAGTGTTTTACAGCCAATTGTAGGTTTAATTTATTGTATTTCACCCTGATCCAAATAGATTAATTATTTTATGTTTCTAAAGACCAATATGTGTTTCTAATTACCACTTAAGGGTAGAACTATGGATTTTTAGGATAAAGAGGGGTTTTAAGAGATTTTTAGGGGGTTTCATTTGGAAAATATTATCTATACAACATGTAGTTCACATAGCACACACCAAGTTTTATTATTTTTTGGAAGAGGGTAAAATATGAAGACTACACAATGTGCTTGTTCATAGGACTTTGTGTAAAGGTGAATCAAGGTGTGAATAGATACTAATTTAGACATAATGTTTCAGGGAAACTTTCCATGTAGATTACATGACCAGACCATGTGTGAGGTACACAACCATTGGCCACGTACTTTTGTTAGTGAGACCCCATATGGGGAACTTGTAAATACATGTGGTTGGAAACCCCAAATCAGTGACATTTCTTGTGGCGGCACACCTTGTAATTGGGGAAGTAAATTTTAGGTTGGTAGAGGTTATGGAACCTGTGTTGATGGTTGGCAGGGGTATCTAGTGTGTATATGAGGTGTAAATCATGTACTTACCATTATTAGGATGTTTGAATTTTTCTCACCATAGAGTCATAATTATACATTTTAGAAGTCTATTCTATGTTTTTCCCGTGTATATAATGATGGTAGAATCCTTTTGATATGGATTGGTTGTTCGTATGGTGTTATAGATTAGGATTGTTTTTTAGGGTGGATATCCTTGATTTTTAGATTCAAAATCCTCATGTGGTATAGGTTGTGATATGTGGGGCCTGAGTGAGGGTAACAATATTTTAGGAGAATTGTATAATGTATTCCAAGTTGTTTTGGTTTTGTGTTCCTTTAAATGGTTCTTATAAGTAAAGATAAAATAGTATCTCTAAGGAGATCTTGGATAATCATTGGATGTTGGGACATGTTTCTCAAAGTTAGAGAATTTGAGGTTTAGATCCTATGTTTGAGGATTAGATCAGTTAGACCCTTTAAGATGGGTTGATTCCATGTAATAGTTTGTTCAGATGGGTTCCCTCGAGTAGATGTTGATAAGGGTATGAGGGACTATCGAGGATACCATTATGGATAGGTTTCTAATTGGTGATCAATTGATACCATATTCAAATTTTTGAAATGCCTTTTCATAGATGACCAAGATTTTGTATGCCCTTGCAGGTGAACTATTAAAGGAGTATTATTGGGTGGCCATTGATGGAATATTTGATATCTTTCTGAAACCATGAATGAATCATGGTTCAGATATTATAGAGGAACCAATCTTAGGATGTCTAGTTATATCTGTATAGAATCTCTTGTGGGAAAGATGATTATTTTTGTTAGGTTGAGCACGGAGTCACCAATTGAGAAATTTTTTATCTGGTGTGGCCTATGTTTTGAGATTTATGCAATCATAAGGATTGTGGGAGCCCTATGTTTTACTAACCCTGAGTTAGGGTAATTTCTGTTTTGACATTGGCAATGTCGAGGGTCACATTTTAACCCAAGGACTAGTGGTCAAAGCTAGTTTTAGTTGTTCTAATATTTCAGGGGACCGTGGGAACCCCATGATTTTTTGACATGGATATTATCTCAGCTAGGGATTAAAAAACACGGATTATGGGTTTGAGATTTGATTGATCATTCATTTTTGACGTTTTTATGGGGATATTTGAGGTAGTTTCTACTTAGGCTTGGATGTAGGGGAATACTTTTGGGATATATCTTGACTATGCATTGTCCATGAGATTTATCTTATTCTCTCTTCCATTGAGTGGATATTACAATATGGGTATAAGAAGGTAACATATGATCTATATTAGTATATCTCTCTAGGAAAATTAATTTTTACCCAACTAGGGGATGAGTTTTTGTAGCCCTAGATGTTTTATTGGACCTAGATTAATGGGTGATTCCTTACCAGTTGTATAATGTTGTTTTTTGTGTTTGTTTGTTCATGGACACCTATGAATTGATCATAGGATCCAATATTCAATCATATTTAATTTTAGAGATATTGAGGTCCTGTATAGATTTAAAAAATTCACCCAATGATATGTATATGGGTGATCCATATGCTATAAGTCCTCCAATATGACATAGAGAGATGGTAGATTTACCACAAGTGTCAGGATAGAACCCAAGATTGGTTGTTTTGTTATTTTTTCTTATCCCCCTTTGTTTATACAGTTGTTTATTCTTGGGATGATATTATTATTTCTTCAATATATTGAGAATACCATGTGTGAACTCACTTATGATGATATAAGATTATATGTTCACTATCAAGGTTGGATTTTTGAGATTTATTTTTCACCCTTTGTATATGAACATTGGGTGTGTGTCGACCTTATATCTATTTTCAGGTTGATCACGAGGTTTATAGTGTATAAAGATGAGGCCCAAGGATTCATGATTAATCATAGATAGTTTTTGGTGTTGATGTTTGATTTGGAGCAGTTCAACCATTTTGGATACTAGTTATTTGGTTCAGATCAATTTTTTAATGGGAGACTTGTGTATTTATTTTTAGTTTTCAGTTATTCTATATATCTGATTGAATCGAAGGGAAATCTATTGTTTTATTATCATGATTTTTAGTTTTTATGATTGTATTCCACATTCCATTTTATTATAGTATTATTTTTGTTTAGTTATTAGTAGTGACCCTACCCTAGTAATACCATATCCAGTTCTTAATACCATTATATTAGCATAAGTTTTAAGGAAACACATCCCGAAGGACCAATTAGTTTAGTAGTGTTGGTTAAATAGATACGTACATGGGTCTTAAATTACATTTGAATGTACAAATTAAATTTTTTCTTTTTTAGAATAAAATTAATCATTCTAGAATATCCTTGAATATCAGTCATAGTAAAACTCATTGAATCATAGGGAAAGAAAATAAAATAATGGGGATTTCAAATGATCTATAAAAGTGAAATGAAATATAATAAATAATGAATCAATGATAATAATCAACCTAAAAATGTTGATAAATGATAACACATTCCAATAAAATAGTTGAATAATGAAAAATCCATATGGCATGGTAAATATATTAAAACCAATGCCATTTAATCAATAAACTGAAAATGAAATACATCATGACACAATCTCAAAGTAAAAATCTCATAGATAATAATAACTACTAAAATAATGTCGATGCTTAATTAATAGATAACATGTTTCCTAAGAACATTATACCTTTAACATTAAACACTATCCTCATAAATGTTTAAAACATAATGGGTGAAAACCCACATAGCTTAGGCTAGAAAATTAATTCATCACATGATACTAACGAGAATTAAAGGGAATTCATTAATGGGTCCTCAACCCATGTAGTGAATGTAAAAATCATTCATAAAATATAAAATATTTTAGTTAATTCACAAACAATGTGACTTATCATTATATATCTTCATTGGGTAAAGGATACAAATTTATCAGTATTTCCCCATTTAATTAAATAACTATTAATTAAAAACCATATTTTAAAATGGTATTTGGTTTAGGAAACAATCATATCTATGATAAATGATATAGATATTTAAGGTAAATTTAATGTTAAATGATCAATGGAAAGTAAATAATGCAAGGGGAAGTTAATGACAAAAAATGATTCCAGGAAGTGAATGAAAATAATGTCCTTGGTCAAAATAATCTTAATACACCTAAAGAAAGAATAAGGATAATATCAATATAATGTATACCCATTGGATTAGGAATAAAGGGTTGTTGTTGATGATGAATGGATGTACAATAAAATTTCTCTAAAAACATTCTTGATAAAAATATTCTTCTAATTTGGAAAAAAGATTTGAAAATCCATTTTCATTGAAAATAACTTCCATTTTGTTTTGAAAAATATCTTTATATAATTTAAAGAAATCTTAAAATAAAAAATATTAGGTAATTTTAAACATTTCATACAAGGTAAAAAGAACATTCCCTTTACATTGTAAAAGATAGAAATGTTTTTTTTAGAACGAGGTAAGAAGATTCCATTAATTTTTTTTATAATTAGAACAAATTTGTAAAAAATGCCTTTTAATATATCATTTTGGGAAGGTTAAAAAAAACTGTTTTTTATAAAATAAGGTTTTTAAGGAAACTTATTTCCGACCGAAGATAGAAATGAAGTTGGATTTTCTTGAAAACATTTTCTAAAACATATTAATTACCAAAGAGTAGATAAATGGTGCTGTTACATGAAAATAATCATGAATAAATAGAGGATAAAAAAATTAATGGGTTTATTAAACAATGAACAAATAATTTACTTTAATGTAAATTCCAGAATAAACAATCTTGATTACGATGGGATTGTAAAATAAACCTTTAAAATGATCACAATGTTGATATGATGATTAATCAATGAATCAATTATTCATATAAAAAATAATCCAATATAAAATAAGTTAAAATACATAAATATATAGTAAAAATTCATTACACACATAATCTTAGAATATTAATGACAAAAATGAAGTAATATAACCCAATAAAATGAAATTGAGTTATGAAATTATTTACCATTTAGTAAATTTTAACTCAAATCCTATAGGATTAAATAATTAAAATTGAAAATAAAATACCATGAATAAAGAATTAATAATTATATTATATGTCAATAGGTATAATATACACCATATAAGGGTAACTA
The DNA here is from genome assembly GCA_963277665.1 of Viscum album. Lineage (NCBI taxonomy): Eukaryota > Viridiplantae > Streptophyta > Magnoliopsida > Santalales > Viscaceae > Viscum > Viscum album. Next base: position 800,215,430 of record OY728164.1, read on the forward strand.
GGTTCATAACATTACAATATGCCTCAATGAAATGAAATTGAGACGAAATCCCATTACTCGCACTTTCCTTTTTGTCAAACATGATTTAACCTCATATATAATTGTATAAAAAATGTTATTAACTTATAACGGAACCATATTTATAATTATGATATCATATATGAATCTTTTTTAACATATTACCACTCTTTTAGTAATAATAGTTCATTATTTTCATTATTTTGGTGTAAATTTCCATGTTTTTTCAAGTATGTTTTGAATTGTTATTTTTTTGATCATCTTAATTCATTAATGATTTAATAATATAAATAATTTAAACCATGATTTAAATGTCATATATATTCATTATATATTTATTTATCTTAATCCATAAAATTTGGTGATATTAAATGAATTACACTGTTCATGGAGACGGTAGGGCATACACACGCATGAACATTGTTTCCATTTTGTTATCGTATTGAAAGAATTAAAAGGAAATGCTATATATATATATATATATAATATTTTCACTATAATTATTATTTCATATATATAACATATTCTAATTAAAACCATCCTTAATAAATTCTATGTAAATAACAAATGGATCACATTGCTTTATGAGGTGGTTGTTCACTGTACACTCGGGAGACAAAATTATATTCCCAAAAAAATAGAATGCATAAAGTTATTTGTGACATAATAATTTAATAATCATATTAATAATATAATTATAATATATATATATATAAATATATATATATATATATCATATATGAACTATAAATCCACCATTCTTACTAACTTTGAAAGGTGGTAATGGAAAAATGAACAACATTGGTTCGTGAGGTGGTAGTCAGTCGTACACACAAACAATGATTTCATAACCCATTTGATGGAAGTGTGTATTTTTGTAGGTAATACCCTTAACAAAAATAATATTAGTATATATAATATAATTAGTTTCTTATATAGTAATGGTATAATAATAATTTAAGCATTTGGAGAAGGAAATAAAATAAAAACTCTTTCAGAAGAATATTTCCACTTCTTCAGGTATCCTCCTTAGGTTTTCACTAAATCCCTAAAAAGATTATATATTCCCAAAATAACACTTATAAAATTATGGAGGGAAATTTTGGAAGATATTATCTGAACCAAAGTGGTTTGATGGTGTGAAGTAGAGAGAAGAGTGAGTGGATTTTTATACAGTGGGTGAATGGGACCCCTGTAATTTTTGGGAATAGTTAATTACACCAATGTATTTTCCGGTGATGTAGATTCAATAATTCTAAATTCTCAATAATATGATGGATACGGTTGAAATATTTCCATAAAATGGGTTTTGGAAAAGTTTTGGTTCATTTTACACCTTATTTTCTATGTTTAACCACAACATAATCTCATTTTATCTCAATCATTATGATTAACTCTAATAGTTTTCACAAATTATTTTGCTAAAAAATTATGTTTAAATTATTATATATCATAAATTATTCTTATTTAAAATATGAAATCAATTTTTCTAAATTCAACCCACAAGATTAGAAAAACAAATAATTTAAAATAAATCCCATTGATGTGGAGGGAAAGAAGGTTTTTTAAAGTGGAAATGTTAAGAAGTTTACAATGTTTTTATATCCCATTTCAATATGAAATTGATTCCAATGACTTAAATTGTATTAATTTATCTATAATTGAACTAATTATACTTTAAAACTAATTCAAAATAAAATTCAACATTATTAATTATTTATATTAAATGTCTCTTTTCAATTAAAATTCATCATTTTTTACTATTCATTAAAAAATGAAACTTTTCAGAAAAATACCAAAAATTCACTATAAGATGATTTTTTTAATACTATTTCAAAAAAATGTTTATTTTTTTGATATAAAATTTATATAAGTGTTAAAATTTAGTTTTAAAATATATGCATCATTAAAAGGAGACAAAACTACCTTTATAATAATACAATTGTTATTTGTGAAATTGGATTTGTTATTATCTTATGCCTATAAAATATTTTGTATGAATTTCAAAAAAAAGTAATGAATATATAATATAAAAATTTCATTAATATAATACACTAATTATAAATAATTTAATTTATTGTGATAAAATTCCTTTGGAACATATAAATAGTTTCTTATAAAAAGATTTCTTCTATATTCAACTAGTTTTTATATTCATTTATATTTAATTGGTAACTAGTGAATCCAACCATAAATTTTTATATGTTATTTAATCTTATTTTTAACCTATAATTTATTTTCTAGGATATGATTTTAATTTTAAATAATAATATTAATAGTATTTGTTAAAACATGGTCTTGCATACAACACAAGACTTCAAAGAATTCCATTATTGCATGTAATGAAAGATAAAACCAGTGTTTCAGGCATTGAAAACTATAGAATGTATTGAATTTATTTAAAATTGAAAATATATTTTAATGGATTGGGATGTTACATTTCTTTCTATTCTTGTTTTTTCATTTCATACATGTTATTAAATAAAATATTTACTCTTAGAAATTTCAGTGTGTTAAATTATTTATATTGGGAACTATGATGTTTATATTGTGGTTGTGTTTAGTTTTTTTATACTATTATTTCACTCTTTCTAGAGGTTATATTCACCCTAATTTATCTTTTAGATCCTCATTACTAATTAGCAATCTCTATCATATGCAAATGTGTGCTTGAGGCTTTGTGGAGATCCAGATTGGGTGACATGTTAAGTTAACCTAGGTCAGTTTGTTGCAAAATGGTATCAAATATCTAGGTTTATGATTTGGGGATTTGGTAGATTGCTGGTCCAATGATGTGTTAGAACTTGTGATAGATATCAGACTAGTATATCATGATCACCTTTAATAATAAGAAGTTTTCATTTCTCAGTTATGAGATTACTATTCTTGGTTTATGTTTTCATATTTCTATGATTTTACCTAGTGTAATTAACTTGGGTTTTTGGATTTATAGTTTATTGGTTTTCAGATATTGACAAGATAATAAAAGGCTAGTGTTCATGCATCATTTTATACACATATCAGTAACATGCAATATTCCTGTTAGTGTGTGTTTTCACCAATGGTGACAGTTCAGTTTTTAAAGTGTCCACAATGAACAATATGGTCTTCTCACATATAGCTCCTTGGTATAATCATGAAAAACTAAATAAAAATTATTTTCATATGATTATAGGTCATGTGGATCTGATCTCTAGATGAAGTCTACTGATGGAAATATAGTTTCTTCATCGAGGGATGAATGAAGACCCTTAGTGGTTTAGTATAAGAGTTATGTTACATACCACTACTTATTGTGAATCGATGAGTTCAAGGATTCCCAAGAGGTATTTGGATCAAAATAAGGTTTTCAGGACATTAAGATTTCCATGAAGTCCTAGATTTGAGTTTTTTTGGAAGTTATTATATTCTTACCTTGCATAGCCTACTAGATCTTGGGGAGGTTGCACAAGTACCTTCTTTCTTCTTGGGGGCTTGGTTGGGTGGGAATGGTCTTCTTCTTGGTGGACCTGCAAGGGTATTCTCTCATTAGAGATTCATTTTTTAATAAGGATCCTTTGAGGATTCTTCATGTTTGAGAAGTGAATCACTATGAGTGATCCAAGTTTTGAGGTTACCTTGAGAAGGAAAATTGGATTCCTATCCATGTTTTTTCATTTATGATTTTGGTTGACATAGTGGGAATGCGGTTAGATACTCATGGTTTTGGATCGACACCCAAGTGGAGGGTAGTTGTGTGGTTTATCATAGACTAAGGTAGATGACATGATTTTGAAGAGGACCATCGAGGGTGCTATGACTAGTTTGAATTAATTTATGTGAGGAGCATGGTTAGTGGTTTTAAGTGCATTATCAAAAGTTCATTGGATAATGCATTGTGTGTGCATGAGATCTTATAATGGGTTCTTAAAGATTCACTCTGCCTTGAGGAGGAGAGTGGTGGTTGGAAGAATTTCATGGATAAATCATTATTGTCTAATGTCAGGCACATATTTTTTTTCATAGTGCTATTTGGTTAGTGAACCATGTGTGAGTTCATTGAGTTTATTTACATCTTTGGAGAACCCAAGCAGGGTATCTATGGTTATAATATTTAGTCTGGTGCTTGAGTAGAGGTATAAGGGAATCCTTATCATATGGAGCAAACTATAGTCCATTAGAGGATGATATCCTTGATTTAAGTTATTTTTAGGTTTTAGGTTATCATTTCTGGTGAGACTATAATGAGTGGTATTTTTTTAATTTTTTGGCACTCAGGAGTGAGCGGTTTGTCTAAGTCTTGTCATTTTTTACATAGTGGATGGTGAAAGGATCATGGAGGTTGTCCTATTGATTACAGGGAGATGATAAATATACTCCTATGATAGGGAGTATTAGATATTCCATGGTTGAAGGACTCTCATGTTGGGAGATTTATGAGTTTTTTACGATAGTTTAGTGGTCAATCAAGATAGTTTCCATTGTTTCAGTGCTTGGAGTGGGAGCATGATGGATGGTAGACCACTATGGATTTTTTTGGGGTGATAAGCATTATGGTGTGGAGTTTTTAATGACCCACATCATTACAATTTTAAAAAAATCCAATGTAATTTGATTTTCTGTTCCTGGGTGGGATTCATAGGAAAATGGTAATTTCTCCTATCATATCATCACAACTAATTTTTAAAACCACAACATTGGTCACAGAATAGGGTATTTACCATAGGAAAATAGATTGGTGGAATTCATAGACGTTCGTGTTTTCACAGAATATTTAATATTTCTTTAAATAAATTTTATTTATTTGTAGGTGTATATTTAGTGATATCGTCTATTTGGAGTTCTAGATTCAGATTTTGGCTCCCATTTGAGTTTGAAATGGGGATTTTTTCCAAGGTGAGGCATAACCTCACATTGGGAACTGGGGTTAAGCCTAGGTTTTATTTTATTTTATTATTTATCTTTTCTATTATTTCCCCCAATTTGGATTCTCATATATGAAGTCTCCGCTATGGGAATGAATAGAATGACAGACATAGAGAGAGAGGGAAGGAGGGAGAGGGTATTTCTCATGGGTTTCTCATTAAGAGGTATATTAGGTGTCAATGGGAATGTCTCATAGATCTGAGATTGAAGCATTGTTGGTTTACACCAAAAGGTAGAAAAATTATATTATTTTCCACCTGAACTACATAGATTATTATTTTTTATATTTTTAAAGTTTTATATGTGTTTTTAGAGACCCAGTGAGGGTCAATCTATGGATTTTCAAGGATAAATAGGGGGATAGTGTTCTTTCAAGGGTTTATGTATGGAAAAAACCATCTGCACAACATGTAGTTTAAAAAAACTCACCTTGTGTTCTTCTATTTGGGAATAGGGAGGAAGATGATGACTACAAAACGTGGGTGTTTGGGAAATATAGTGTATATGAATATTGGGATGCGGCTGGGTACTCTACTAGACAATTAATTTCAGAGCACTTTTCCACATTGATTACATTTCTAGACCCTATATAATCCACACATCCAGGGGTGATGTGTGGTACATGGTCATACCCCAAGTGGGGTATATGTCAAGGAACATTGTTAAGAACCCCACTTGGTTCACACACTATGTGGTGGTAATACACATCTTGTTCTTGGGGAAGTAAATTCGGTGCTTTCCAGAGGTACGAAGCCTGTGTTGATATTTGGGGGTATATACTGTGTATATGAGATTCACACCATACACATCCCCTTTTTTGTATTTTCATATTCAATCCCCCTGATTACGAATTGGAAATGTGAGTATTTAATTCTGATATTTTTCCATATATATTACGATGGTGGAAAACATTTATCATGGATTCATCATCTGGATGGTTTTTTGGATAGGGAATTTTTTTGAAGGAGGACTTCCTTAATGTTTTTATCCAAAATCCACCTATAGGTTGGGTTTTGAGGTATAATTCATGAGAGATGATTGAGATCTTTTTGGGAAACTTGTCTTGTGGATTATAAGTTGGTTTTTTTAGGTTATTTTAGATTGATCCCAAAAGATGAGATCATGTAGTATTTGGAGGGAGATATTTGATTGTCCTTGGATGTTAGGACTGATTGCTCAAGGTTAGGGAATTTTAGGTTTGGATATTATGTTTGTGGATTAGATCAATTTTTTCATTTGGTATATGTTGAAACCCTGGCATGGTGGGTATGATTGGGTGCTATCGAGTAGATTTTGGGAAGAGTCCAAGGTATTATTGATGATTCCCTTGTTTGTGAGTTTTTTATCGGTGATCAATTTATACTGTACTTAGTTTTTGGAAATTACCTTTTGGGAGAGGTGATGTTTTATATTACCTTATGGGTTCACTATTAATTGATGATTAATGGGTGTCCATTGAGGGACACTTGGAGATGCTTCTCATGATGAGTTAATCCAATGGCTTGGATACAATAGAGGAATCTATCATAGAGTGTCCTATACTATATTTGTGGATACCATTGTAAAGACCCAGAAATTTCAAGTAATTTTTTTTCTTAAATAATGTGGATTTTTAGAGTTTTTGGCTTCTAACGACACCTGATTCCGAGGCCCAGTGTGCCCGGAATCAATTTCCAAAGTTTAGCTCAGGTACGTTCAGTAAACGAATGAGCGGGTTTTTCTATCTTCTGAACCAGTGCTCAGAATTGAAATCTGAGGGCACCGATGAACTCGCAGCGCCGGTATTTGCTTAAGAGGTCTTTTACCATAGATGAATTTGCATGGGAGAAGAAGTTAAATTTTGGGGTTTAAATAAGAATTAAATAAAATTGTGTACAATTTTATTTTATTATCCTTGGAAGTTAAACTCTCCAATGGGAAGTTGTTAGTGGAGCCCACAACCACACAAATTCCCATGTGTGGTTATGTGGGAGGTGGGGTCCACACGATCCCCACCCTTTTCACATTCTATAACCCCTTAACCCCCTTTTAACTCTTATGTTAATTACAGGGCATCTCCCCATTAATTTTGTCTCCTTTAAATGTGCAACTCTTCCTCTCCCCTCTCTCCCTCTTTAATTCTTGCCAAAACACACTTAATTAATTAATTAAACCTCATAGATTAAATGAATTGAGTGGTTGAATTCTAAATTTTGAATACATGGAAAAATAAAATAAAATAAGGAGAAGCCTTATTTTATTTTGGTTAGAAATGTTGTGTGAGGAGGAATTGGGAGAACTCTAGTTTCTTTTTAAGAACTTCATCCTCAATGAAGAACTTCAACTCTCCGATGAAGAAAACCGCTTGGAGACCACAGTTTCTCCATCCTCTTCTTCCTATATGGAAAGGGAGGATACACCGACGCGGGAACTCACTAGCGACAACACATCTTCTATTATCCTCTCCGTGATAAAAGAGGGAACACCATTCTTCCTCGTGTGCACACCGATGGCGACGGAAACAACACCATCTTCCGCGACGCCCGGCGAACGAAATCGATTATCGAGGTAGGGGTTAAGTTAAATTTTAATAGATTAAAATTGTGATTTGGTTTGACATTGAGCATGACATTTACCTTGGCCGATTGCTATCTTTTTTACGCGGGGGGGTTCGGGCCGAACAAACACGGCCTGACAACCCTCTGTTGTTCTCATTTATTAATTTAGAATTGGAAATTGATGGTGGAGGAAGCACACCGTCACCGTGCCGTGTCGGGAACGTGGGGAAGGGAACCGGCGCAGTTTCACTGGTTGTGCGGAAAGAACCGCGGCCTACTACAGGGGCCGCTTCGGCAGAGGAACCGGCCAGCCCGATGGCCAGCCGGGCGGAGCTAGACCGCGGCGCAAGGAGGGCGCCCCTCTGGAGAACGGTGGCCTGCCCTTGTGGGACACATGCGTAGAAGACCGAGCGGTCAAGCTGGCTGGTTCTAGGAAGGGCAGCGTCGCCTGGTACCGCCAGTGCAGAATACCGGGGGTGCCGCCCACCACACCTTGGAGCCCGCTCGTCATCAGCCGAGCCGCTTGGCCAGCCGACCGAGCCAGCCAGGCCACGCGCCTAGCCAGGCCGCGCAAGGCTGGGCCGAGCCGGGCCGCGTCCCATCAGGCCGAGTTATGTTTTTCTTCGGATCGGTCCGACACCCCTACTGGGTCACAAACGTCAAACTGGGTCAACCCGACCCGTCAGCCCACTGGGCTAAACGGGTCGGACCCGTTATTCACTTAAACATGAATAACTTAAGGACCACACGTCTGATCGATGCACCGTCTGCGGCACTGGGACTATTTCGATGAGACGGTCCTTTTGAGATACTCTAAGTGAGTTTCAGATGGATTTGGATATCGTCCAGGTTAGAAATGAGCATATTTCTAACCGGGCCCCTCGGACGGGAAAGCCAATATCTCTCAGACCGGGCGTCCGATTGACGGGCCGTCTGTTGTGTTGAGTTCCTATTGACGAGACTGAACTTTGGGATACATCAATGCTAGAATTTGTGATAGTTGATGTATCGAACCCCTTGGATCATGGAACGGACCCTCCCGGAATCGAGCGTGTTGTGTGCGGGAACCCTAGAACTGGCCGCGACTACGACGCCGATGACGACTTTACTTGAATCCTACGTGGGTTCTCTAGGGAGGACGACTGTACTTGGATCCTATGGGGATTCGGCAGTGAGTAAGACTGTACTTGGATCCTCCATGGGTTCGGCAGTGATGATGACTTTACTTGGATCCTACGTGGGTTCAGTAGTGAAGGTTACTTTACTAGGATCATTTGTGGGTTTGGCAGTGAAAAATTTTGTACTTGGATCCTACATGGGTTCGGCAGGGAAGATGATTCAGAGGATACATCTATCATCTCCACCCCTCTTCGCGAGTAGTATACCTGTGTGAGATGAGTCTTCAATTTCAATCATTATCATCGATGTTAATGACTTGCTTCCCTGTGTGGACGGGTATGTACTTGGGCTCGTGAGTTGGAGCAGAACTGGAATTGATGACTTAGGTATATGTATGGGCATATACCTAAGTAGTGTTGGTTGGTACCTTGTGTTTTTATCTTCCCTTTGTGGTTTATCCTTTGTGGATTCTGGGAGGCCTTCAGGGGTCTCGGGGTCCCTACTGAGTATCGTATACTCACCCCTGCAAGGGCTACGCCCGCACTACGTTGTGTTGGTTGCAGACGACGGACAACGCTGATCATGGTTGAAGCTTGTGGAGCGGGACAGTATCCAGAGGTGGACTATCAGGTGGGACGTACACAGAGCAGACGGACGGATTCGTGGAGCTGAGGAGACCATCTGTACCCACCCTTCAGGTGGGGTTTCCAGAGGACGTCTCAGTGGTTGCTGCTTTACTTTTCTGCTGTTGTACTTCACTTTTCTCAGTTGTACTGTACTTTCAGTTGGGTTTGTATACTGGCCCATTTAATTTCCATCACTTACTTTTTTACACAGTTTACTTAGTGTTTACTTCATCTTGCATACTCGGTTGTGTTTGTTTTCTTATATAAATGTAATTCCTTCCCTTTTATCAGAATTTACACCTTTGGTGTAAGTCGCCAGCCCTTGGCCAATGGAAGGAGGGCTTGGGGTAGTCATGTAATGGGCCCCGAAACTGGTCGTGACAAAATGGTATCAGAGGAGTCAGATCTACCACAGAACGTAGGACTCTGATAATTTTTTTATGTGAAGCAATAGTGTTAAGAATATTGAGTTTGGTTTTCAGTCCAGGGAGTCCAGTGTTGGTGTGGCGGCCGACATATCTATACTCCAGGACCCTAACTTCTGAATTCTGACTTAGTGTTAAGAAACACTGATTACATGTGTGTTTCAACAGTTTTCTTTGTGATTACTTTGTGTTAGCTCACCAGGTATAATGTATTAACCATGGCACACCTGTTTATTTTCACAATGGCCCCACGATGACAGCCAGCTAGGCTTCTGGGCTTTGTGCAAGATGGAAGCCCACGGAGCGACGAGGCCTCGGTGTAGGGCCCCATTATAGCGGAGGCACCAGAGGAACCTCTACAACTGGGCCACCGATACCACTATCCCTAGCAGGGGAGAGTGCACGCCGCCTATGTGCGCTGCATGAGTTTCAGCGATAGAGGCCGCCCAGGTTCCATGGAAAGACGGACCCTCAGGCAGCTGAGGATTGGCTGGAGGTTTTTGTTCGAGTCTTCAGATTGGTAGGGAGACCAGGAGATCTTATGGTGATCCTTGCCGCGAGTCTCCTACAGGAAGTAGCAGGTAGATGGTGGATCGTGATGCTCCAGGTGCACGATGAGGCATCTCTACTATGGACGGACTTCGAGAGGCTTTTCCACTCAGAGTTCGTTCTAGCCACCCTCCGTGCGTTGTGCATCCAGGAGTTACTACAGCTGCGGTAGGGCAACATAACAGTAGCCCAGTACTCGGTGAGATTTACCGACCTCTCGTACTAATCAATGGACATGGTACGAGACCCATTCTTCTGGGCCCAAACCTTCGAGCAGGGACTGAGGCATGAGATCAAGGATTCCATGGTCTCCCTCAGTATTCCAACGCAGGCAGGAGTACTGGAGCAAGCCCTTCTTGTTGAGATCTTTCTTGCTGAGCCGGTGCAAGCATCAAGGACTACTGCAAGGCGACACGTAGCGGAGTCTCCTATAGCCGGCAATAGACATATGACAAAGAGGTCCAAGAGGACCAAACATTAGGTGGGACACCTCAAGATACTGGTTCGGAGGTGTGGGGCACACGCAGTAGAGCCATTCATGTGAGAGGCAGGCAGTGCTGTGCATGCGGCGGGCAGGGCCACATGGCTCGTGAATGCCCGACCCACCATGCAGAGGAGCAGTAGACAGTTGAGGGACCACCTAGGAAGATGCAGATGTTCAACCGTGGAGGTCCACAGGGAGTAGAAGGACAAGGATGAGGAGCTAGATGATCATCACTTGGTGGACGGTGCTTCGAGGCTCTACCACCACCATCACTAGAAGTTCCACACTGACCACAGGGAGCTGGCGGACAGAGGCAGGCTCAGCTTCAGGCAGTGGAGGCTTACGACCACGGTGCACCTGAGATGATTCAAGGTATTATCTATGTCTTCTCCAACCTTGCTACAGTTCTTATAGTCATAAGAGCGAGTCATTATTTCATTTCTACTGCCTTTGTTCGGATATCAGAGATTCCGACAGAGCTGTTGGCTCGATCCTTACGGCTAGAGACTCCTACGGGAGCAGACTCAACGATTACGCACTGGTGCCGGCAGTGTGAGATTACTCTAGGAGGCTAGAGTTTCGGCTGGGATTTTCATGTAGCGGCATTGAGGCCTAATGAAGTCATCTTGGGTATGGATTGGTTATCTACAGTGCATGCTCAGATCGACTGAATTAGGTGCAATGTGCAGTGTGTCTGCACAGATGGGAGCAGGTTCACCTTCACTGGCGAGAAGGGAACCTTTGCAGCACAGGATATACTCACGCAGAGGAGAGGACAACTGATCACCAATCAGTTGGCTAATCTCATCCTAGGAGCAGTTGATGTGCGGAGTCTGAGTTTTCCTGTTGTGGTGGATCAGTATGCGGACGTTTTTCTTGACGAAGTTTCAGGACTAACTCCTTGTAGAGGGGTAGACTTTTATATTGACCTTTATCCTGGGACATCCCTGATATCTACACCAGAATATTGGATGGCTCCCACTGAGCTTCATGAGCTACAACTACTGCTGGAGGACTTGCAGGGCAAGGGATTCATCCGACCCAGTGTTTCACCCTGGTCTTCTCCGATTTTTTTCGCCAAGAAGGTGGATGGGAGCTTGCGACTGTGTGTTGACTACCTTCACCTGAACTAGGTGACTGTGAAGAACAATTATCCACTTCCAAGGATTAACGACCTCTTTGATCAGCTCAAGGGAGCACTATGGTTCTCAAAGATAGACCTCATGTCAGGCTATCATCAACTTAGAGTTCAAGACGAGGATGTGCAGAAGATGGACTTCAGGTGTCGGTATGGCCACTATGAGTTCTTGGTTATGACTTTCGGTGTATCCAACGCTCCAGTAGTGTTCATGAGTCTCATGAATAGGATCTTCTAGCCTTACCTCGATCAATTTTTTTGTAGTCTTCATCGATGACATACTGATTTACTCGACTACTGAGGAGGAGCACGCCTACCACTTGCGGGTTGTACTAGACACACTCCGAGAGAACCAGATTTATGGTAAGCTCTCGAAGTATCATTTCTTGATTAGATAGGTCCACTTCATGGGGTACGTCATCAATGAGGCGGTAGTTGCAGTGGATCACGTGAAGATCGAGGCAGTACTAGCTTGGGGGCCACCCAGGAGCGTGATGGAGGTGCAGAGTTTCCTAGGTCTGGTTGGGTACTATCAGAGATTTGTGCTAGACTTCTCCAGAGTTTCAGCACCACATTCAGCTTTGAAAAAGAAGGGGAAACCCTTAGTGTGTTCAGATAGATGTCAGCAGAGCTTCTAGGAGCTAAGACAGATATTGACCAGTTCACCCAACTTGAGGCTACCAGAAGAGGGTGTAGGGTACATAGTTTACTGCGATGTATCGAGGACCAGAATTGGGTGTGTCCTGATGTAGGATCGGGCAGTGATCACTTACGGTTCATGACAGGTGAGGAAGCATGAGAAAAACTACGCTACCCATGACCTGAAGTTAGCAGTAGTGGTTTTTTCCTTGAAGATGTAGCGGTGCTATCTGATGGGTGAGCGCTTTACAGTCTACTCAGACCACCAGAGTCTCAAGTACATCTTCTCACAGAAGGACCTGAACCTGATACAATGGAGATGGCTCGAGTTCCTCTAGGACTATGACTTAGAGATAGTCTATACTCCTGAGAAGGGGAATGTAGTAGCTGATGCTCTCAGCAGGAGATCGGGCATTCAGTTACTTGGAGAGGCGATAGAGCAACTGGCCTCACTGAAGATGTCCTTAATGGATAGAGATGGAGCAGCCTTTCTACAGTCACTCACAGTCACTCCTCCACTTCTTCAGTGGGTTAGTGAGTCACAACATGGATACATTGACTGTGAGATGCGACATGCTCAGATTTCCACACGGTAGGCACCAGATGGATTTTCTGAAGGAGAAGAGCATGCCATCCTCTTCAGGGGACATACCATGGTACCAGTTTCACTGTAGGAGGAAGTGACGAGGAAGTTTCACACTTCCCCTCTTGCGGTTCATCTAGGAGTGACGAAGATGTACAAGATCTCAGACGACAACACTGGTGGTAGGGTATGAAGAAGGCTGTGGCAGAGTTCATTTCACGATGCCGCACCTGCTAGTAGGTGAAGGTGGGAACCAGGCACCGGAAGGCTTCATGCAGCCCTTAGAGGTCCCGGAGTGGAAGTGGGATGGGATATCCATGGATTTCATGATGGGGCTCCCACGCACTTCTAGAGGACACGACTCCATCTGGGTGATTGTCGACCGACTCACCAAGTTAGCCCACTTCCTAACTATCAGAGAGCAGGGCTCAGTGGAGAGCTTGGGACACCTCTATGTTCAGGAGATTTCACAACTTCATGGTGTGCCATCGTCTATCGTCTCTGATCGAGATTCTCATTTTACTTCCCAGATTTGGAAGGGGTTGCAGGAGGCATTTGGGATGTAGCTACGCCTAAGCACCACCTTTCATCCTCAGACGGATGGGAAGACGAAGAGGACCATTCAGACTCTCGAGGACATGATCCGTGCATGTGTTCTCGACTCTGGTCATAGCTGGGAGGATCACCTACCCTTGGCAGAGTTTGCGTACAACAAAATCTACCACTCCATCATCGGGATGGAACCATACGGGGCATTGAATTACCGACCATGCATATCACCTCTCTGTTAGACTGACCCTGGGGAGTCAGCACTCTTAGGACCAGAGATGGTTCTGACTTCGACAGAGAAGGTGAATATCATCCAAGAGAGGATGAGGACTGCACAGATCAGGCAGAAACTATAAGGCCCCAGCCTTAAAACCTTAATTAATCTTGAGTTATTACAAGATTACACATTGAGGATCTTTTCAGGTTTAGAGTTTTAGAGAATTAGATCATGAAACTTGCATTACATTTCACATTTAAACAAAGTGGTTACATAAAAGAGAGCATTCATTCTTCCCATAAACGGAATCATATTTAAATTATAACATGGATTCTTTCTTGACACATCCTTGACACTATCATCACATCATGTACCTTTCCCTTGACCTGTGAAAAACATTTCAAAAACTTGGGATGAGCATAAAAAGCTCAGTAAGAGTTATAAAAATATGGAAAGGAAACATGAGTTCATATATACATTAGAATTAAATCACACTTTACCCATAAAGCATAGGCATATCAAAGCATGAATAAATCATAGAAAACATAAGACATAAAGGTAACTTGAGGCATTCATAACATTCTTACGTGGGGAGTAACCCTCTTGGTTACATTTGGAATACCCATCACAGTATATTCCCTAAATCTCTTCGGAGAAACCTTAACGTTTCACTCCTTCGCGTTACCCAATGCATTGGAGAGCTATATCGGGTTCACCCGCCCTTAGTTTATCACGGAACCACCTGTTTTCTTAACAATTCCCAAGAACCATAACATAAATGTGTCACATAAAACATGCATAATGGAAACATAATATTTTCACATTTCAATCACAATATAACATTTTAGTATATTGAAATATTGAATCCATTCAAAAAGAAACCATTTCCAAAACCATTTAAAACATTTAATAAAGAGATTTTGAATCAAAGTGTCCCATACCACCTTGAAGATTAAAATTTTAAACCATTAATATCCATATAAATAAATCCTTAAAACCATTTTGAATACATGGATATTAATAAGAACAAATAATTAAAACATTTAAAACGATATTTTGGTTAAAGGGGTTTTACCAAAATTAGAGACACTTGAATACAATAGTTGAGGAATAACATTTAGTCAAAACTTTATAATATCATGAGAATAAATTTATTCATGATATAATACTCCAAAGGACAGTATATACACCATATAAGAGTGAATTGGTGCATAACAACAATGAACCCTCAATAGAAATGTCAAATGTGATGAAATCCCTTATAAAGAAGGTATCCTTAAATTAAGGACAAATCAATCTCAAAAATATGTATGACAAATATAAATACACACAATATAAGTGGATATTAAGTGTAAAAAGGTCATTCACACATATTCAATGGACGACATATTCAATGACTACATGTTGAACCCAAAGAAATCGAAATTGGGTTAAAAAGATCCCTTGACAGCCTAACGGCATCACATCAAAAAGAGTTGATGAGAGATAAAAAGAGTATCTCATCACTTGGACATAAAATTTACATCAATAAGGATATATGAGAACATATCCCAACATAACGATATGTAAATTAAAATACCCAACAAAAGAAGTCTTTTAAAAAAGAGGAGGGTGAAAGGTTCCCTTACCGACTTGGGTATCTTTCAAAACATACACCCCATGAAAGAAGGACAAAAGATAATTGATGTAAATAATCATAAACGAAATTATATTACACAAAGAGTAGAATAATGGGCAGTACATACACCACTCAAGGGAATTTGTGGCAAATGTAGCATAAATCTCACGGGAATAAAAGTGAGATGAAAAATCCCTTACGAAAACTCGACAGCCTAACGGCGCCACATAAAACTTCCGAATATGGATTGATGAGATCAAATAGGGTATCTCATCACATTAAAATAAAATTTACAGCAAGAGGAATATAAAATAACATCCCCCAACATTACAGAGAGGAGCTTAAAAGAAGTGACATAAAGGAGAGTACATAAAAATAAGAGAGAGGTTAGATCTCTTACGAAAGTTTGGCAGCCTAACGGCGCCACTCAAAACATCCAAAATGGATTGATGAGAGAGAATAGGGTCTCTCATAAAATGAACATAAAAATTACAGTATGTTTAATATAAAAGATCATCCCAATAACAAGAAAGATGAGCTTTAAAAGGAATGACATAAAAGTGTGTACTTAAAAAGAAAGAGAGGAGTAGGATCCCTTACCTCGGGTCCGACTTGACTCGATCGTTCTTTAATCTCCTGAATAATAAACTTGGGTTAATTTATACTTCCTTAAGAACCTTTTTAAAGTTCATTATTCCTTTTATATCACTTATTACCATGTTATAGACATTATTTAATCATTTAAGTTAATCATGTTTGTTTTGTCGATATTTGGTTCTTAAGTCGAAAGTGGACTTCTTACAATTAAATGTTGTTCGTGTGGTCAAAGGTTATTTATATAAATAATGAAATTCCTGATTTGGATATAATATGTATCATATATATCCAGCATATACATTTATTTATAATATTACATAATCATTTAGAGGTAAGAAATGAAATGCACCGTTCATGGAGACGGTAAGCCGTACGTACGCATGAACCCTACTTTCATTTCTTTGTCATATTAATGGAATTAAAACTAAATGAGAGGTATGCATATTTTAATTACATAATTATATTAACCATTTAGATATATCATTAATTATATATATCCATTATATACATGTACTTTTAATAGGACATTACATTTGGGGATAAGAAATGAAATGCACCGTTCATGGAGACGGTAAGCCGTACGTACGCATGAACGCTACTTTCATTTCTATCTCATACTTTAATGGAAAGAAATAATAATGATATAGAGGTATATTATAATTCCAGTATAACATCATATATAATAACTTTAAATCCATCCTTTACACGTCCCACATATGGCATTAACGAATCACATCACTTTGAGGGGGCGGTAGTCCGCACTTCCTTAAATGAAGATATCGTGTTTACCCATAATGGAAACCATGAAGATATGCCAAAAATGAAAAATACAGAAGCTTAAAGAAAACATAAACATATTATATATCATATATAAAAATAGTGACATCATAATGGCCACCTTTGAAGGTGTTAATGGAGTATTGAACAATCATCGTTTCGGGAGGCAGAATTTCGCCATCCACGGAAACCGTAAGTTATTTAACCATTTGATGTAGTTGTGTGAGAGTGTAGCTCAAATAAATCTTATAAAAACATCCTAGTATATTGAAGATACTGGTGTTGTTACAGAAGAAGTAAATAAAAGGAGTTTAGAGGGTTGGACAAGCAAAATAAAACAAATGAACAAGAGAGAATGAATTACCTTTAAAAGTGTAACTCCTTTTGATTTGAGCCTAAAGGCTTCCTTTGAAAGGATTCTGCCCAAAGGAAATCCTCTAGGATGAGAAGAGGGATGTGGAGAGAGTAAATGGGCAGGGTTTGGTCGATCCAAAGGCTTGAGGAGTGTGTTAAATGAGGTAGAGGTGGGGGCCTTTTATAAGAGGAGAGGAGGGGCACTTTTGGAAAGTAAAGAAATATTACTTTATTTGAAAATGTGTTTCGGTTTCAAAAGGTCCCACATTGCTATAATTCGTGGATAAGGTGATAAGGCTTTGAAATCCACTCATCCAATAAGTTTTGGACATGTGTAGTTCATAGATTTTACATTATCTTTCCATTTTATTTAAATCGTCAAATAATGATGTCATCGCTGCATCATTATTATGTCATAAATAATTTAATTTATTTAATGTCTAAAAATTATAAAAAAATACTATGATGCAGGAAATCTTTTTATATTTTCAATGAATATTTATAATAAAAAATATGACTTGTATAACCCCACTTAAAAATTGTTTTAGTAAAACATATCATGTTTGTGTCAATTTTACTTTTACATTAAATAAAATGTTATTTATGTCATTTCCCAACCAAAGTGGATCCATGGGGTCCCCAAGTTGACCCATGGCTTGTCTTGGTCGGCCATGATACAACCAATGAGGGTAATACATGTGTCAAGCTCATCTCATTTTATTAAAGCATTATTTTTACCTTAAACTACACTAATTACCACTAATCGCGATTAAAAACTTAATAAGTTACTATTCACCAAAAATTATTTTAATCTCATTGAACCACATTTTACTTCTTAATGACAACCATGTATGTCGGATTTTTGAAAATCAAAACACAATGATGGCAAAATTTCATTTAAACGGAAAAATCAGTTTTTATAAGTACCACTTAGTGGTTTCACTATTCATCAAAAATTGAAGTTTTTCAGAAAAATCCAAAAAATTCACCCTAAGCTATATTTGATATTCTGAATTCAAAAATGAAGTCTGTTTTACAAAATTCAAAACATATAAGTCACATTAATTAATTTAATAATTAATTCCCGCTGTCATGACAAGTAGCGTGTTTTATGAAACAATAAGTATCAAAAGATTGACACTAGTTTAAGTCTGATTTCAAAGTGAAATTGATTCCAACGACCACTATTGGATTTAATGGTAAAAATATTTTCTAATTTCACTTTAAAACAAATTCAAAATATAATCTAATCATATAAATTAATTAGATTAAAAAGTGGTTTTGAATTAAAATACAACATTTTACACTATTCATTAAAAAATGAACTTTATCGGAAAGATACCAAAAATTTACACAAAGTAAATTTTGATGTCCCGATTCTTAATAAGAGTTTTATTTGGTCCAAAATAATGTTTAAGAGTGAACAAAACTATATTTAATGACGGTTCTCCATCAAAAGGTGATAAGTGAACCTTTAGTGAAAACTAGGGCATATATGCCTAAAATTGAATTCTTTCCGTATTTTAAGTCTTTATCTTTTATTGTATAAATGTAAAAATATTTAAGAACATATATAATCATATTTTAGTTATTTCTATCCATTATCGCCATTACAACGACTACATGTTAACTACCATTTAAAATAATATTATTTTATTATTAGAGTGCAACGTAAGATTCCCAAGAAACTCGTTGTTGCGTGTTGGGTACGCCATCGAGCATAGCGTCCCCTTTAAAGTCATATTAATATTTTATTCACAAATATGGATAAATATGAAAATGTCATATTCCTTATTTACCTGGGGTGTTACATCCTTCCCCCCTTTTGGGAATTGCGTCCTCGCAATTTTAAAATTGTGCTTGGAAACATCCTTGAAAGTCCCACATCGGAACAAAAGTCGGTAAAACAAACACTTTAAAATAAAGAAAGATAAGTACAAAGGTCACCCGAGTTAACCCATACTAGGATTCCAAGTATGAAAACATGGACATGGAGGAAAAAACAAAGGGTCATGTTCTGATGGAGAGTGATAGAAAACATGTTTAGGAGAAAGTTAACCACGAGAAAATCACAAACTTGTGATGGGTTAAACGGTATTCGATTCCCCAGTAGGAAAAGTTAATAGAAAACATTTTTGTTTTAAGTTACTTTTTATTGAGGAATTTATTCATAAGGAAACATAATCACTTATCATATTGACTTTCAACTTTTATTAGATTCCTTACACAAACACATATTTTCTCCAAAAGACGAGTATTTAGGAAGACTTGTTCACATTAAGAGTACTATAATCAACTTCTAGAGAATCACCTAATCCACAAAATAGAAATATATACTTCCCATGTCTTTAGAATTTAAGAAAAACCAAAAACAAAAAGGCTAGTACAAGATCAGATAATCCAGAAAAGGATAACCCTTTATAAAAAGAAAATCTATTCTTAATCTCCAAAATTTGTCCAACAAAACCCAAAGTTCAACGAGGACCATCCGATAAACAATTTGTCCATAAAAGTCTTCAAAGTAAACCAATATAAGATTGAAACCCAAATATTTGAAGGATTTAGTCACATAGTCTTCCAAGTTAAATTGTAAGATTTATCTTCAAACAACATTAGTTGCTCCTAAAGTCTCGTTTTGAAAAGTAATTAACCTAATCACATATCCTCCATGATAGGTTAATCATTTTCATAAATAACCCAAAATCATCTTACTATTAATTCATAAAATCATATAACTAGAATGAATCAGTCAAACTAACCGGGGACTTCACGTAGTCCAGTGGTAGGCGATAAATACCAGTCGCACTTTGGTTGTGGGTTCGATTCCCGCAGCTTTGTCCGACGCGACGGGTTGTCACACGGTCTGCGTGTTGTCCTTTTTTCAAAACTATATAATTCTTAAAACATTCCCCAAAATGAGATAAAATCTTCAAGAATAATCATAACATATTTTAACCTCAAGTTTATCTCATTCCTTTTATTTTCCATCATATCATAGAGTAACCCATAATTACCTAAAAATTAAGTATCATATAAACCCTAATGGTTACCTTAATAATTATTACCTGAATTTCCACATCGAGTTGGCCATCTCGTACATGATGCATTAGAGAACTCACCAAGGTAGAAGTGGTTGATCATGACTCCTTGATATTTGGTTTAGAACAACCACGAGTTTCCTCATTGAATACTCCATTTTATCTAGTATCTTAATCAGAGAACCACCACAGTTTCCTTCAAACCTATTGTCTCTTTGGTGCCTGCTAGATCCATCCATTCACTAAAAATAGAAATGTCAGTGTGAGTATATCAACAAAACCATCATGTACTAATGAGGAAGGTAAACACTAAGATACACTTACTCATTCACTTTATCTAAAAATAGGACTCTTTCTGAAATCCTAACCATTTTGGTAATGTCACTTATTCTTAAAGAATACCCTAACCTCTAAAGTTATCTAAACCGTCCTTTGATACCAACTATAAGGCCCCAGCCTTAAAACCTTAATTAATCTTGAGTTATTACAAGATTACACATTGAGGATCTTTTCAGGTTTAGAGTTTTAGAGAATTAGATCATGAAACTTGCATTACATTTCACATTTAAACAAAGTGGTTACATAAAAGACAACATTCATTCTTCCCATAAACGGAATCATATTTAAATTATAACACAGATTCTTTCTTGACACATCCTTGACACTATCATCACATCATGTACCTTTCCCTTGACCTGTGAAAAACATTTCAAAAACTTGGGATGAGCATAAAAATCTCAGTAAGAGTTATAAAAAATATGGAAAGGAAACATGAGTTCATATATACATTAGAATTAAATCACACTTTACCCATAAAACATAGGCATATCAAAGCATGAATAAATCATAGAAAACATAAGACATAAAGGTAACTTGAGGCATTCATAACATTCTTACGTGGGGAGTAACCCTCTTGGTTACATTTGGAATACCCATCACAGTATATTCCCTAAATCTCTTCAGAGAAACCTTAACGTTTCACT
The DNA here is from genome assembly GCA_963277665.1 of Viscum album. NCBI lineage: Eukaryota > Viridiplantae > Streptophyta > Magnoliopsida > Santalales > Viscaceae > Viscum > Viscum album. The sequence goes on from OY728164.1 coordinate 800,236,586, forward strand.
CCTTCGCGTTACCCAATGCATTGGAGAGCTATATCGGGCTCACCCGCCCTTAGTTTATCACGGAACCACCCGTTTTCTTAACAATGCCCAAGAACCATAACATAAATGTGTCACATAAAACATGCATAAAGGAAACATAATATTTTCACATTTCAATCACAATATAACATTTTAGTATATTGAAATATTGAATCCATTCAAAAAGAAACCATTTCCAAAACCATTTAAAACATTTAATAAAGAGATTTTTGAATCAAAGTGTCCCATACCACCTTGAAGCTTAAAATTTTAAACCATTAATATCCATTTAAATAAATCCTTAAAACAATTTTGAATACATGGATATTAATAAGAACAAATAATTAAAACATTTAAAACGATATTTTGGTTAAAGGGGTTTTACCAAAATTAGAGACACTTGAATACAATAGTTGAGGAATAACATTTAGTCAAAACTTTATAATATCATGAGAATAAATGGATTCATGATATAATACTCCAAAGGACAGTATATACACCATATAAGAGTGAATTGGTGCATAACAACAATGAACCCTCAATAGAAATGTCAAATGTGATGAAATCCCTTATAAAGAAGGTATCCTTAAATTAAGGACAAATCAATCTCAAAAATATGTGTGACAAATATAAATACACCCAATATAAGTGGATATTAAGTGTAAAAAGGTCATTCACACATATTCAATGGACGACATATTCAATGACTACATGTTGAACCCAAAGAAATCGAAATTGGGTTAAAAAGATCCCTTGACAGCCTAACGGCATCACATCAAAAAGAGTTTATGAGAGATAAAAAGAGTATCTCATCACTTGGACATAAAATTTACATCAATAAGGATATATGAGAACATATCCCAACATAACGATGTGTAAATTAAAAGACCCAACAAAAGAAGTCTTTTAAAAAAGAGGAGGGTGAAAGGTTCCCTTACCGACTTGGGTATCTTTCAAAACATACACCCCATGAAAGAAGGACAAAAGATAATTGATGTAAATACTCATAAACGAAATTATATTACACAAAGAGTAGAATAATGGGCAGTACATACACCACTAAAGGGAATTTGTGGCAAATGTAGCATAAATCTCACGGGAATAAAAGTGAGATGAAAAATCCCTTATGAAAACTCGGCAGCCTAACGGCGCCACATAAAACTTCCGAATATGGATTGATGAGATCAAATAGGGTATCTCATAACATTAAAATAAAATGTACAGCAAGAGGAATATAAAATAACATCCCCCAACATTACAAATAGGAGCTTAAAAGAAGTGACATAAAGGAGAGTACATAAAAATAAGAGAGAGGTTAGATCTCTTACGAAAGTTTGGCAGCCTAACGGCGCCACTCAAAACATCCAAAATGGATTGATGAGAGAGAATAGGGTCTCTCATCAAATGAACATAAAAATTACAGTATGTTTAATATAAAAGATCATCCCAATAACAAGAAAGATGAGCTTTAAAAGGAATGACATAAAAGTGTGTACTTAAAAAGAAAGAGAGGAGTAGGATCCCTTACCTCGGGTCCGACTTGACTCGATCGTTCTTTAATCTCCTGAATAATAAACTTGAGTTAATTTATACTTCCTTAAGAACCTTTTTAAAGTTCATTATTCCTTTTATATCACTTATTACCATGTTATAGACATTATTTAATCATTTAAGTTAATCATGTTTGTTTTGTCGATATTTGGTTCTTAAATCGAAAGTGGACTTCTTACAATTAAATGTTGTTCGTGTGGTCAAAGGTTCTTTATATACAGAATGAAATTCCTGATTTGGATATAATATGTATCATATATATCCAGCATATACATGTATTTATAATATTACATAATCATTTAGAGGTAAGAAATGAAATGCACCGTTCATGGAGACGGTAAGCCGTACGTACGCATGAACGCTACTTTCATTTCTTTGTCATATTAATGGAATTAAAACTAAATGAGAGGTATGTATATTTTAATTACAGAATTATATTCACCATTTAGATATATCATTAATTATATATATCCATTATATACATGGACTTTTAATAGGACATTACATTTGGGGATAAGAAATGAAATGCACCGTTCATGGAGACGGTAAGCCGTACGTACGCATGAACGCTACTTTCATTTCTATCTCATACTTTAATGGAAAGAAATAATAATGATATAGAGGTATATTATAATTCCAGTATAAAATCATATATAATAACTTTAAATCCATCCTTTACACGTCCCACATATGGCATTAACAAATCACATCACTTTGAGGGGGCGGTAGTCCGCACTTCCTTAAATGATGATATCATGTTTACCCATAATGGAAAACATGAAGGTATGCCAAAAATGAAAAATACATAAGCTTAAAGAAAACATAAACATATTATATATCATATATTAAAATAGTGACATCATAATGGCCACCTTTGAAGGTGTTAATGGAGTATTGAACAATCATCGTTTCGGGAGGCAGAATTTCGCCATCCACGGAAACCGTAAGTTATTTAACCATTTGATGTAGTTGTGTGAGAGTGTAGCTCAAATAAATCTTATAACAAAATCCTAGTATATTGAAGATACTGTTTTTGTTACAAAAGAAGTAAATAAAAAGAGTTTAGAGGGTTGGAGAAGCAAAATAAAACAAATGAACAAGAGAGAATGAATTACCTTTAAAAGTGTAACTCCTTTTGATTTGAGCCTAAAGGATTCCTTTGAAAGGATTCTTCCCAAAGGGAATCCTCTAGGATGAGAAGAGGGATGTGGAGAGAGTAAATGGGCAGGGGTTGGCCGAGCCAAAGGCTTGAGGAGTGTGTTAAATGAGGTAGAGGTGGGGGCCTTTTATAAGAGGAGAGGAGGGGCACTTTTGGAAAGTAAAGAAATATTACTTTATTTGAAAATTTGTTTCGGTTTCAAAAGGTCCCACATTGCTATAATTCGTGGCTAAGGTGATAAGGCTTTGAAATCCACTCATCCAATAAGTTTTGGACATGTGTAGTTCATAGATTTTACATTATCATTCCATTTTATTTAAATCGTCAAATAATGATGTCATCGCTGCATCATTATTATGTCATAAATAATTTAATTTATTTAATGTCTAAAAATTATAAAAAAAATACTATGATGTAGGAAATCTTTTTAGAATTCCAATGAATATTTATAATAAAAAATATGACTTGTATAACCCCACTTAAAAATTGTTTTAGTAAAACATATCATGTTTGTGTCAATTTTACTTTTACATTAAATAAAATGTTATTTATGTCATTTCCCAACCAAAGTGGATCCATGGGGTCACCAAGTTGACCCATGGCTAGTCTTGGTCGGCCATGATACAACCAATGAGGGTAAGACATGTGTCAAGCTCATCTAATTTTATTAAAGCATTATTTTTACCTTAAACTACACTAATTACCACTAATTGCGATTAAAAACTTAATAAGTTACTATTCACCAAAAAATTATTTTAATCTCATTGAACCACATTTTACTTCTTAATGACAACCATGTATGTCGGATTTTTGAAAATAAAAACACAATGATGGCAAAATTTCATTTAAACGGAAAAATCAGTTTTTATAAGTACCACTTAGTGGTTTCACTATTCATCAAAAATTAAAGTTTTTCAGAAAAATCCCAAAAATTCACCCTAAGCTATATTTGATATTCTGAATTCAAAAATGAAGTCCGTTTTACAAAATTCAAAACATATAAGTCACATTAATTAATTTAATAATTAATTCCCGCTGTCATGACAAATAGCGTGTTTTATGAAACAATAAGTATCAAAAGATTGACACTAGTTTAAGTCTGATTTCAAAGTGAAATTGATTCCAAAGACCACTATTGGATTTAATGGTAAAAATATTTTCTAATTTCACTTTAAAACCAATTCAAAATATAATCTAATCATATAAATTAATTAGATTAAAAAGTGGTTTTGAATTAAAATACAACATTTTACACTATTCATTAAAAAATGAACTTTATCGGAAAGATACCAAAAATTTACACAAATTAAATTTTGATGTCCCGATTCTTAATAAGAGTTTTATTTGTTCCAAAAGAATGTTTAAGAGTGAACAAAACTATATTTAATGACGGTTCTCCATCAAAAGGTGATAAGTGAACCTTTAGTGAAAACTAGGGCATATATGCCTAAAATTGAATTCTTTCCGTATTTTAAGTCTTTATCTTTTATTGTATAAATGTAAATATATTTAAGAACATATATAATCATATTTTAGTTATTTCTATCCATTCCCGCCATTACAACGGCTACATGTTAACTACCATTTAAAATAATATTATTTTATTATTAGAGTGCAACGTAAGATTCCCAAGAAACTCGTTGTTGCGTGTTGGGTACGCCATCGAGCATAGAGTCCCCTTTAAAGTCATATTAATATTTTATTCACAAATATGGATAAATATGAAAATGTCATATTCCTTATTTACCTGGGGTGTTACAGAAACCCTATGCTGATAGGAGGTGGAGACCACAGGAGTTCGAGGATGGAAACCACGTTTTGTTACGGGTCTCACCTCGTCATGGATTACAGAGATTTGGATGGGGCAGTAAGTTGTCTCCATACTTCATCAGACCAATACAGGTTCTCATCAGGGTAGGTGAGGTGGAATATCGCCTTGCTCTTCCACCTCAGTTGCATCGGGTGCATGACGTCTACCATGTATCTCAGATGAGGAGATACATGCATGACCCGACACATATCATTGATCATAGGGAGCTGGACATTGATGAAGGGGCGAATTCTGCAGAGGTCCCGGTGGAGATCAAGGATCGACAGGAGATGGTCCTATGTGGATGGTCGATTCCTCTGGTGCGCATTCGTTGGTAGCACAGGAACCTCTAGGAGAGCACATGGGAGCGGGAGGCTCATATTCATGCACAATACCCTCATTTGTTTCCATAGTTTATGATGTAGATTTACAGGGCATAAATCCCTGAGGTGGGAGTAATGTAAAGACTTGAAAATTCCAAAGAATTTTTTTTAAATACTTTGGACTTTTATGAGCCTGTGGCTTCTGACATCACCTGATTCCGAGACCGGTGTGCTTGAAATCAATTTCTGAAGTTTAGCTCGGGTACGTTCAGTAAAAAAACGAGCGGGTTTTTCTATCTTCTGAACCGGTGCTCGGAATTGAAATCTAAGGGCACCGATGAACTCACAGCACTGGTATTTGTTTAAGGGGACATTTACCGTATATGCGTTTGCATGGGAGAAGAAGTTAAATTTTGGGGTTTCAATAAGAAGTAAAGAAAATTGTGTACATTTTTATTTTATTATCCTTGGATGTTAAACTCTCCCATGGGAAGTTGTTTGTGGGGCCCACAACCACCCAACTTCTCATGTGTGGTTATATGGGAGGTGGGGCCCACACGATCCCCACCCTTTTTACATTCCATAACCCCTTAACCCCCTTTTAACTCCCATGTTAATTACATGGCATCTCCCCAATAATTTTGTATCCTTTAAATGTGTACCTCTTCCTCTCCCCTATCTCCCTATTTAATTCTTGCCAACACACACTTAATTAATTAATTGAACCACATCAATTAAATTAATTTAGTGTTTGAATTATAAATTTTGAATGCATGAAAAAATAAGATAAAATAAAGAGAAGCCTTATTTTATTTTGGATAGAATTGTTGTGTGAGGAGGAATTGGGAGAACTCTAGTTTCTTTTGAAGAACTTCATCCTCAACGAATAATGTCAACTCTCCGATGAAGAACATCACTCGGTGACCACGGTTTCTACATCCTCTTCTTCCTCCGTGGATAGGAAGGAGACACAGACGCGGGAACTCACTAGCAACAACATGTCTTCTATTATCCTCTCCGGGATAAAAGAGGGAACGCCGTTCTTCCTTGGGTGCACATCGACGACGACGAAACCGATTCCATCTTCCGCGACGCTCAGCGAATGAAATCGATTATCGAGGTAGCAGTTATGTTCAATTTTAATAGATTAAAAATGTGCTTTGGTTTGACATTGAGCATCTCATTTACCTTGTCCTATTACTATCTTTTTTACGCGGGGGGTGTGGGCCGAACGAACACGGCCCGACAACCCTATGTTGTTCTTATTTATTAATTTATAATTGGAAAATGATGGTGAAAGAAGCATGACGCCGTCACCCCGTTCCGGGAACGTGGAGAAGGGAACCAGCGTCGTCGCGTTGGTTGTGCTGAATGAACCGCTACCTGCTACACGGGCTGCTTCAGTGGAGCAACCGGCCGGCCTGATGGCCGACCGGGCGGAGCCAGACCGCAGCGCCAGGAGGGCGCCGCGTTGGAGAATGGCGGCCCACCCATGCGGGCCGCATGCGCAGAAGAAAAGCCGGTTCAGCGAAGGGCGGCACCACCTGGCACCGCCGGTGCAGAAGACCGGGGGGGGGGGGGGGCTTGGAGCCCGGTCGGCGAGCCGGTCGAGCCATCTGGGCCGGGCCGCGCCACTTCGGGCCAGGCCATGCCACATCGGGCCGAGTTATGTTTTTCTTCAGAGCGGTCTGACACCCCTGCTGGGTCGGACCTGTCAAACTGGACCAACCTGACTAGTCGGCCCACTAGGCTAAACGGGTCGGGCCTGTTATTCACTTAAACGTGAATAACTTAAGGATCTCGCATCTGATCGATCTGATGTCTGCAAAACTGGGACTCTTTATATGGGATGGTCCTTTTGAGATAATCTATGTGAGTTTTTGAAGAATTTGGATATTGGTGGGGTTAAAAACGAGCATATTTCTAACCAGGCCCGTAGGACGGAAAAGCCAATAACTTTCAGACCGAGCGTCCGATTGACGCGCCATATATTGTATTGAGTTCCTAATGACGATACAGAATTTTGGGATACATCAAAACTAGACTTCGTGATAGTTGATGTATTGACCCCCTTGTCTCATGGAGCGGACCCTCCCGGAATCGTGCGTGCTGTGTGTGAGAACCCTAGAGCTGGCTACCACTGCGACGACGATGATGACTGTACTTGGATCATACATGGGTTCGACAGCGAGGACAACTGTACTTGGATCCTACATCGATTCGGCAGTGAGGACTACTGTACTTGGATCCTCCGTGTGTTCGATAGTGATGGCGACTGTAATTGGATCCTACGTGGGTTTGGCAGCGATGGTTACTGTACTAGGATCCTACGGGGGTTTGGCAGCGATGAATTCTGTACTTGGATCCTACGTGGGTTTAGCAGGGAAGATGATTCAAAGGCTACATCTATCATCTCCACCCCTCTTCATGAGTAGTATACCTGTGTGAGATGAGTCTTTATTTTCAATCATTATCATCGATGTGAATGACTTGCTTTCCTGTGTGGACTGGGTTGTGCTTTCCTTTGTGGACTGAGTTGTACTTGGTCTCATGAGTTGGAGCCGAACTGGAATTGATGACTTAGGTATATGCATGGGAATATACCTAAGTAGTGTTGGTTGGTACCTTGTGTTTGTATCTTTCTTTTTTGGTTTAATCTTTGTAGATTCTAGGAGGCCTTCAGGGGTCCCGGGGTCCCTACTGAGTATCGTATACTCACCCCTGCACGTGTTGTGCCCGCACTACATTGTGTTGGTTAAAGACGACAGACAATGCTGATCGTGGTTGAGGCTTGTGGAGAGGGATGGTATCTAGAGGTGAACTATCAGGCGAGACGTATATGGAGCTGACGGACGGATTCGAGGAGCTGAGGAGACCATCTGTACCCACCATTTAGGTGGGGTTTCCGAAGGACATCTCAGTGGTTTCTTCTTTACATTATGGCTATTGTACTTCACTTTTCTCAGTTGTACTGTACTTTCAGTTGGGTTTGTATACTGGCCCATTTACTTTCCATCACTTACTTTTGTACTCAGTTTACTTAGTGTTTACTTCATCTTGCGTACTCTGTTGTTTTTGTTTTCTTATATAAAGGAAATACCTTCCCTTTTATCGAGATTTACGCCTTTGGTGATAGTCTCTAGCCCCTGGCCTATAGAAGGCGGGCTTGGGGTAGTCAAGGCATGGGCCTCGAAGACGGGTCATGAAAACCATTGCGGTGAAGGTGATAATCATGAATGGGTTTGTCTCTAAGTCTCTAGTAATAGATTCATATAATGGTTGTGGACTATTTTTTAAAATGGATACAGTCCAAGGGACTATGGGAGATCCATGTTTTACTGACCCTGAGTGTGGTTCATTGTTATTTCGCCTTTGGCAATAATGGGTGTCACCTTATAAGATTGAGACTGGTGGTGAGATCCCATAGTGGCTGTTTTGGTGTTCTAGGGGACCATGAAAACCCTAATCATTGTTGATTATATGATGGTCAGTGCAGATGATTCAATAACATGGATGATGGGTTTAAGAGTTTATTGAATCTTAATTTTGTGGCCTTTGGCCGAGGATATTACCAGAAATTTATGCTCATGATTGGATGCATGAGGAGACCTTTGTGACATATTTGGACTAATATTTGGCCTTAAGACTTATCTAATTCTCTCCTTTATTGGTTAAATATTGCTATATTGTTGTAGGGAGCTAATGTATGATATGGGGGAGCAAAAAACCACCTAGTCTTGTAGTTTTGACATGACTAGGGGAAATGTACCAGACATTTTAGACAACCTAGGTTAGAGGTTGATCCCTTCCCAAATTTTATATTTTTTTAGAAGTTGTTAGTTTCATAAGACTATTATTCTTTGGAAAGGTTTTTTAGTGTTAGTATCTTTCCAATCGCTAGTTCAAATTATTCCAGTAATGTTCTAGAGGCCAATAGAGTTTCATGTAGTATTCATGGACATATGTTGTTTGATTCTACAGTTAGAAATTTATTCATGTTTCCTTTTATATGTCTTTAATATTCTCTATAGGAGTGGAAGATGCACTTGATGTTATGTGTATGGGTGTGCCCTGTGTTATAAGTCCTATGCCTTGGGCCAGAGTGGGGTAGATTTACCTAGGGTTTAGGTAAGAAACCAAGGTTTCTTATTTTTTATTTGTGTTTAGACCCATTATATATGTAGTTTTTTTTAGTATTCTATTAGGATATGCATATCATGTGTGTATGAACTTGTTATGATAGTAGATTATAGGTTCCCCATTAGTGGTGGACTACTGAGATTTATTTCTCACCCCCTTTATATTCACATTGGTGTGTGTGCAGAACTTATATCATCTTTCAAGTTGATAATTGGGCTCATAGTGGATAGGTCCAAGGACCTATGTTGCATGATTGAGTGGAGCTACATGCGTGGAGTATGATGTTTGTGAAAGTGAAATTTTCCCATTTTGGATACTGAGTATGTGTTTTGGATTTGTGTCGAATGTATAGCCTTGTGTATTTATTTTTAGATTTATTTTTTTATATATATGTGATCATCCTGACAATTGATAAATTTTTGTGTTATTATACTTTTGGGTCTGTATGACCGTATTCCATAATCAAATTTCTTATAACATGATTTTGTTTTAGTTGTTTATATCGAATACTCTGATGTTTATGTTGTGGTTGTATTTTTTTTATTTCTACTATTATTTCACTCTGATCATAGTGTATCATCTCTCCACTTTATATTTTTGACCCTTTACACTAGGTTGAATCCTATGGTGTATGAGGAGGCATGATTTAGGCCTTTTAGTAATATAGATCTTGTGACATGTTAGTTTAACCATGAACAGTTCATTACAAACTAGTGTATATCCAGATTCTAGAATTTCAACTGACTTTATAGGAGTTGGTCTAGATATATCATCTTAAAAGTTTTCCACATTCTAGTCCAATTATTGTTCTTCTTAAAAATTTTATGATCTAGGATAATGTACGTTGTTTTTATTTTCCAGATCAATATGGTCAACTAAATATCCTTCCACAACAGTAGCTGCAACATAGATGGTAGGTCCACCATGCTTAGGTGTAATTCCTCCATCATGATCATTACCAATGTGTTAGTCAGAGTAGTCTTCGCCAATCAATGATATTTGGTACTTATCCCCCTTAGACAATGGGGCATCAATTGGAGAGTCTCGTCCTTTCTCATGAAATGGTGGTCATACTTTCACATTTTCATCAACTCAGAGAACAAATTCCTCACTAAACTCATATTTTTCTTCATTGAATACAATTTATTCAACTGAGGGAATGGAATCCTCATAATAATATTCATAATAAAAATTTATTATTTACATAGGTTCAAAATTTGATTTTTTAATTTATTCAACATCAAAACCAAAACAACCTTAATTATAATGTAATCACTCATGGGTTTTATGAGGTCTATATAAATATTTTTGGCTATAGGTCATTGTGAAAAAAAAATATCAAGAGTAAAAGTTATATATTACTTAGGAAGAATTTCTTATTTTGGAAATATTATATATTCAACCCTTTGAATATCCACTCCCCCTTCCTTATATCCTCTTACATCTTTTATATCATGAACATATACGCACTATTCATTAGAACAATAGTATGAAATCTCAAGGCTCATGACTCGAGTTACATTTGTCCTTATGAGTTGAGGAATGATTAATAAAATTATATTTTTCATAATTATTTTCATTTACATCCACTGATGTATTTATTAAAGGGTTATAATTAACTCACATTCTCTTGGAAATAGTTTTATTTAAGCATATCACACTTAAATATTCTTCCACCCCCCTTAGGAAGAATCCCCTTGAACTCAATCAAGGAAGAGATGAATTTTGGATATAGAAAATAGATAAAACATTAATAATGATTAAAAATATCTTCCATTTTCTTTATTAAGTATCTATAATAACTTATTTAGACCCCATTCCTTAGCAGATATAGGAAGAATACATCATGGTTCCATAAAATACTGAAGTTATAATTCCTTAGGTAGATCATATGTCTAATGAACATTATTAACAATATTTATTATCTATGAAAGTCTATAAAATTTTGTTATTTTTGTTTTATATCTCATGTCATCACCTAAAAATCCTTCTCAAACTCAAAACATGAATTTCCAATAAGATAATATCTTTATAAATAAAAAATTCAACTTTATGAAGAACTTTTTTTTTCAACTTTTACCACTTCATTGATGAAAAATCCATCTTATCTCCATTAAATCGGGTTTAGATAGAATATTCATTCTCACCAATCTTGAACTCATAAATTTAGATAAAAATTATTAACCAATATCTGATGGAAAGGTCATCCATTCATACTAAACCATTCAATCCATCATTGTTACTAAATAACATTCTAGGATAACAATTGTATTGATCTCAAAAAATATGTATCTATTTCATTCTATAACATTACCATATGTTTTGAAAGATACTATTTTCATGACTTAATAGGTTCACTTCATCCTGATTATAATTTCTTTAAAGATATTCCACGAGAGTGAAATCCAACACTTTTGTTGTTTGCACAAACTTTGTCGAGAGGTTCAAGTGGATTGATGGAAGAGACATGCTCAGTAACAGAGAGGTTCAAGGTTTTATGGGGATTATTCTTATGAGATTAAAAATTCAAATACATAATGAGGTGATTTTATGTCATTTAGGGCCTAAAAATACTAAATTAAATAAAACAATGTAAGATAATAATACAATACTATGAAAATATAAAGCTAGACAGTCACGATAGATCAAAGTACCATTTGACTTGTCTTACAGTCACTTAATAATGTCATAGTAGGTTGACCTTCTACACAAATAATATACTATAGATTGAAAAATGATGATATATTGATTTTCCACATGTCTATTTTTCATTGAAACTTATTCCTTATAGTCACTTATGAATTTAATGATGGAATTTCAACTAGATTTATGCTTAAAAATGGATTATAAATCAAGAATAATTAATCATTTCTAATTCATGATTGATATAATTAAGTCCCTTTATATTAAAAGTTATTATAAAAATATCATTATGTTGTTACTTAGTGCCTATTTATTTGAAGAGTGATATCAAATTTTTGAAAATGATATCTCAAAAGGAGTGTCTTATATCGACATGTTTTGTCCTATAGTGGGACACAAGATTCTTTGAGATATTGATAACTCTTGAATTATAACAGTTTATAAGGAGACTTATTAAGTGATATCCATAGTCTAGTAGAGTGTGTTTCATCCACCATATCTGGACATAATAACTATCTACAACTATATAAAAAGCTTCAAAATTAGACAATGAAACTGAATTCTATTTTGTACAAGACCAAGTTACTAAATACTTTACCAAAAAATGACATATTCTAGAGGTTCTTCTTCTATGTAACATACAACCACCAAAAGTATCATTAAAATAACTAAATAATTCTAATTCATTCCCTCTAGAGTAGAATAAATAAAAAATTTCAATATTTTTTAGTTATTTAAAAATTATTTTAGCATCATATAAATGAGATTCCTTAAGGTTTTCTTAAAAACAAGAATATATGCATAAATTAAACATAATATTAGGTTGATTGGTAGATATGTATAGGAAAATCTAAATCATACCTATATAAATAGTTTGGTAAACTTGTTTCCCAGTGTCATCCAAATTTAATTTATAGGTAGCACTTGTAGAAGTATCACAACCATCAGGGCATTAAATGAAAAAACATCTTAAAATATCTCCTTTGTATTTTATTTGATTTAAAATAATTCCCTATTTGTTTTTAAAAATATTTAAAACAAGAAATAATTAAGAAAGAGATCTGATTCATGGGATTGGGATTAATGGATCCTTCGATGCAATATAACACACCACATGCGCCTCTTGATATTGAAACTTTTTTGACAATTGTTTCCTTTGCGTGTGCTTCGGAGGCTCTGTATGTTCTTGTACCACCAACTAGATATCGTTTATCATTCTTGTTGCTTCATCCACATGTATTTGATTTGTATTCTCTGGGTGTATCAGGGATGAATTTAGCTTTGGATAGGGTGGAAACTTATTCTTCTATAAAGGATTCCATTCTTCATTAGGCGCTTAATGCTTTAGATGCTTTTTCTTTTTTTTTCTAGAGATTCCACTAGATCGAGTTTAATCTTGTGTCCTATATTAATTTTCGATGATAGAGTTTCCAGTGGAAGCCTTTGAGGTGTCCTCTCTTCTTCACCAATGTAACCTGGTGGATCACTTTGGTCAAGACCTCCCTCCACTCTTTTTTTTTCAGAGTTTGGATGCATAATGGGGCCTCGAAGTTCTAGCTAGTGTATGGGTGCGAAATCACATATCCTTCTTCATTGTTCTCTCCTCCAAAGAGTACTTCATGGAATCCTACTCTCAACTATATAGGTTTTATGACACATGGATTTTTTATCTTTTCAGATGGTCATTTAAGGATCATTATTGGTGAAATTCAACAAAGGATGTCTTTTGGATCGATATACCGAGGCTCACACTTCCGATTCATAACTCCACCTTCCTCAGGTCCATCAGTGAAACTATGTGTACCTTTTTGTGTATGGATATTAGATATTAAAACATGCCTAATTCCTCTATCACAAGGATTTTTGTCGAGTTAGACTCATCTATCCCCACTGTAGTCTATATTTTTCTTAGGGTGGGATCCTCTTTTCCCTGGTGGTAGAAGATCCTTTCTTCGTCTCCAGTGAGGTTTTTCTTGGTCTGCCAATAGCACGGTCAATCTTTCTCTATGTTCATGAATTGGGGAGGTCTTCTCTCATGTTGATCGATTTGGAATGGTTCCTTTAGGCTCTCATAATCTTAGACATGACATCTCATATGTGTCAGGATCAATCCCTCACTACCACAAAACTGGGTTTCCGTAGCGCTACTATTTAACAGTGCTAAAAAAAGCACTGATAAAGAGGGTAAATTTATCATCACTAAAAAGTGGTGATAATGTGTACTTTTAACAGTGCTAAAATATGTGTATTTAAAAGTATGCCTTTATCAACACTTTTTTAGTGCTGATAAAGGTACCCCCATTATCAGTACTTTTTTAGCGCTGTTAAAGGTCTCCCTTTATTAACACTTTTTTTATTAGCTCTGATTAACATAGTTCTTTATCAGATGTTTTCTACTAGTACTGCTAAATGGTATATTTCAAAAAAAATCAGAAAAAATATCAACATATTAATATATAAATATATAAATATATTTATATTTATATGAATATAATATATATTTTTTCAATATGTTTTAGATATGTATAAATATATATTTACATTTAATATATATTAAATTTTGTGAAAATGGATTTAAAATATTGTAAAAATATTATTAATTAATATTTTTTTAATTATCATAAATTAATAATCATTTAATAATAAATTGAAGACACAAAAAATCAAAACATTAAAAAAAGTTCTAAAATAAGTTGAAAACGAAACTCATACTTCAAACGACCATAACTTTTGATCTGGGTTTCCATTTGAGCTCTAAAACATATCAAATCGAATCCTACGATAAGATCCACACTGGCATGACCTGGGGAATCCAAGTCACTATTTTATAAAGGCCAAAAAATTCCAGGAAGACCTCAAAAATTGAGTTTTTAGTCAAGATACCCAATTTTTTTAACATTCGATGGAATTTCAACTTTGATTTAGGTGTAATGTTTTCCAATTTTCATTGGGGAGTGAATTTATCCGAAGGATTACATTAATATTGATATTATGAATTTTAAATTTTATCATTTCTTATAATTTAATGTTATTTATAGTTAAATATATTACAATATATACAAATTTTTTCTTTATATTCACACATAAATATTCAATTTTATAAATAAATAATTAAACATATTTACATTTAAAATATATTTCTTAATATATAAGCCTTATAATATACATTTTATTTAAAATAAAAATATTTTTATATTTATATACTTATGTAATGTATGTGTGTGTGTGTGTACTAGTGTGTGCCTATATTAACAAACTGATATATATTATCTATATATTCTAACATATAAATATATAATATAGGTAAATATATATATGTATTTATAATTATACTTATAGATACACACACATAAATAAAATATATACAAGTGTATGTTTTTTGTATGTATGTTTTATATATGTGTATATTTATTTATTTATAAACACGCACAAAAAATATTTTTTAAAAGTATGTAAAACTAATATTATAAAAATAAATCAATATATGAATAAATATACAGATAAAAAAAATTATATATATATATATCATTAAATGTAGAATAAAGAAACATGGGGAAGTGGTAAAGGGTCTAGGAACACAGGGGAGAGGTCTTAAGTTTTAATTATAGGGGAGGCAAAGGTGCACTGGTGGGTGTAGGGTTGGTGATAGTGATGTTACGGGGGGGGGGGCACATGTGGGTGCAGGTGGGGGTTAGCACTATTAGGGGAGAAGCATTGTAAAAAGGTGTATCAAATTCAAAGATACTTTTAATTTTATTTACTTTTATAAGCGCTAAAAAACACTGGTAAATGACCCTTTTATCAGCACTTTTTTAGCCCTGATAAATGGGGCCTTTATTAGCACTTTTTAGAGCCCTGATAAAAGGGACCCCCTTATCTTTGTGGAGATTAAAAGTGATTTTAGTGCTATAAAATCCCTTTTCTAGATCTTTTAAAGGCCATATTTGCGGTAGTGTCTATGATAGCTCATGGCCAGCCTCACACCACTTCTCTAATCCCAGATCTTCTTCTCCCTCCATGTTGGGCCTTGGTTATATGGTGGTGATTTAAAAGATGAACAAATTTCTTGCCTTTTCCAACCTTTCCTCTCTTCTAGGAACATCTAGTCATATTACCTTACAAGGATATGGTTGTTTAAAGTCATCCTAAGGTGATCTTGGCTGATTTTTTGAGCAGTGATTCTACTTCAAGCAAGGGAAAGGTGGTGGTTATTGGTGATCTCCTATAGAAACCTAGGTTGGGATCTCCTGGGTGTTCAATGTCCTCCTCTAGTTTCTATTATTCTAGTGAGACTCACCATTTCATCTCTTTATTCCCTTTTTTGGTCTCAGTTTCTCTAGAACCTCCCATCTATGATGTCCCCCCTTCCAGTGGTGTAACAATAGGTCTATGTTATATTTTTATTCAAAATATATCTTTTTAAAATGTTGGAGTGTTTTGATTGGTCAAAAAACCCTTCACTTGGATTGATGAAGTGACTTTAGAAAAGGGGAAATCCCACATTAGAAAATGAGGCTAGAATCCATTAACTCATCCCCTATAAAAGGAGCTTTGGGATTTGGTTTATCAATAAAATATATATTTCATCATATTCTATTAAAGTGTTTTTAAAATATATATATTTAGTAAAATGTTTTTTTATATATAATATATATATATATATAACAAAACAAAAAATAAAATAAAATATTTTATTAAAAGAAAGACTATTGACTCGATTAGTCATAACCGTTGGAATTCATTTATTTTCAATCCAAAAGGGTTAACCTCTTTCAAAATGGTTAGATTGAACCGGTGTAACTTCCACCATTTCATATTTATAAATAAGCATTGATGATATCACTTATTGGTTAAAAAAACAAATTTCAATCCTAGATTTTCTCTAGACTTCTCCCAACTTCGGTGTAGTGGGGGTATTTGAAAATGGTGTCTGATATTCCCCAAAAAACGGTGAAATATTTTATAGATACTTCAACCAAGTACCCTAAACCATCAACATGGGGGTGGATCACACCCTTTTGGATAGTGAATCCAATTTAAACATTGAGGTTCATTTTATCTTATTGTTATACCTACATATATCTAATAGTCTCAACTAAAATGATTGGCTGTAATGGATTTTAATACCAATGATTCTTTAGTGGAAAGTTCCACAGAGAAACTATTATTTCATTAATTTTGTCCTTACTCTTTTATAATTCCCTAGGGATCAACACATAGGAAAATATGTACTACCTTTCTTATGAGATTCATAACTCAAATTCTACTATTATTATTATCCTAGAACTGAAGAAACACAATTATAAGACAGTGACCTTCACAAGAATAATGAAGGTACCCAATTATATGCTCACTAAGATTATCAATATGCACATTTGGTTTTTCTGGAATTCATGACTCTATGGATTTGGTGGAATCTGAGGCTCAGTTCTCTACAACAAGGTTCCCTGCAGGTGTCCAATATTTTCTTAGAATGGTCGTTTATGAAAAATGTGATGTCCATAAAAGACCAGACCATTGGAAAGATATTATTTTATTTTATTCAAAGAGTTTACAATGGGTGGTGGGGTGATAATTTATTGTCATATTGGATCCCTCAAAAATGTAGGGAGGTGTTCCTTTTGAGCAGGAGGATAGTCAATATTTTTTTACCTTCTTTTCTAATAGGGGCCTTCTTGATTTGTGTTTCATAGGTAGAAAATTTACATGTTGCAATAACCAATGAGGAAGAGGCTTTATATAGAATAGAATAGACCAATGTTTGGATAAAACTCAAGACATTAACTCCTTATATAATATGAATGTATTTCATCTCATTTGGAATCTATTTGACCATTCTACAGTGATTGTGATGATGAATCCCAGAATAGATTTTAGTACCAACATTCATTTTTCTCCAATATGGGATGATATTACAGGCTTTAGGAAGGAAATAGAAAAGTAATGGCTCCAAACAATGAAGGGGTTTCTTTGGATCCAACCAATGAACTTCATACGTGGATTAAGAACAACCCCACTCATATCTATAAACTGGATCAGATTAAATATATATTTGACTCCTTGGATACCATGATAGATAATGGGTTGGATGAGATCTTATTCTCTGATATGTGTCATAAAAAAAGCTTCCTGGTTAAACACCTTCTTGATATTGAGAGGTTAGAGAATGAGGATTTGAGGATTATATGGTTGCATGAAGGAGACAAGAACATATTGTATTTTCATGAATGCATCCAAGAAAAGCTCTGGATTTTGAGGCCAAATTTTCATCAGGAATATGGAACCTTCTCAACTGACATGGAGGAAGTTGGGTTCATGGATGAGGATTTTTTCAAAAATCTTCTTGTAGGTGAAAGCAGTTTCTTAAAGCGTGGTTATCCAATGGGTCAAGATGATATTTTTAATGACATCCTAAGGTTGGTTACACCCAATGAAATCAAATCTTTGGAGGTGATCCCAGATGAGAAAGTGATTCATGATGATATCACTTCACTTGATCTAGATAGTTCCCATGGTGCTGACATATTTATAGGTTCTTTTTATGTTGTTTTCTAAGATTTTATTAATTCCAATATTGTTTCCATGGTTCATGATGTTTTAGGATGGGGGAGTCAATTTCTCATGTGCAAAGGGCAAAAAATCTTGTTTCAATTCCTGTAATTAATAATCCTTCATCCTTGAAACCCTACTAGATAATTAGCTTATGTAACTTATATTTCACGTTTTTAGCCACTATTTTGAGTAGAAGTTTTTCCAAACACCATCCAAATGGATATCAAAAGATCATCACTATTTTTAAAGGGAAGTAACATCTAGTGTACCATAGGATTTTCATAAGAAATGATCATTTATTTATATTAGAAATTTACTTAGTCCAATATTGCAAGAAAATAGGATATAGATAAAGCTTATGGCTGTCTCGAGTGGTATTTCATTCTTAAATTTCCATCTTCCATGGGGTTCTCTATCATATGTATTGGAAATATTTTAAGATGTTTCGACACACCATGGTTCTCAATCTCTTTCATGGTAAAAAGTTGTAGTTTCATTAAGTCTATTACGAGTCTTAGGGAGGGGGATCCTTTATCTCTAAGTCTCTTCATACTATCAGAAGAGTTCCTTAGAAAACAAACAAATAATAACATTCTTTACGGAAGTATTACTCATTTTTGGAGAAATTTTAACCTTAACTGCATTAACCTATATCATGTTCGCAGATGAATCGACCTTTTTTTGAATAGATATATGTGATCGATCTTAGGTTTTAAGAAGGTTCATTGAGATTATTTTTGATGGAGTGGCTAGCTAGTTAATAGAGATAAGTGAAACATTTTTATTTCTGAAATATGTTCAAGCACAATGGTGAGTTTCATTGTGTCCAACCTGGGTATCATGCATAGATACTTTCCAATGGATTATTTGGATATGGCAATATCTAACTGAAGTCTATGATTTCATCACTTAAATAATTGGTTGAACGTATTACCTAACACATCACAAATTGGAAGAGAAACTTTATATCTTTTGGAGGAAGGATAACACTTGCAAATAGAATTCTATCATCCACCCCCAGCACGTAATGGCAGTACTCAAGTTTCTAGGCTCCCTCATTTAGAAAATAGTGACGGTCTTGGCTGTATCCATTTGGAACTCTCATTCATAGAGAAGACATCACTGGTCATCATGGGCCAGACTCTCAGAAACATTGAGCAATGGAGGTATTAATGATAGTTATCTTAGAGACACCATTAGATCCATGCATGGGAAACAAGAATGAAAATACATTGTGGGAAATTTTTTATTGAAAAAATTAACCATATCTAAGTATGTAAGTGCTTAGGGTCTCTGGAAAAGGAACTCTACTACCATATGGTGCTTGGTTCTATATCACCTCCCATTTCTAATGAATTAAGATCATTGGGTTATTGGCCAGGGTGATATCATATTTTTGTATAAGAACTGTTCAAGGACTTATTTGGGCTTCCCCAAGTGCCCTAACCCCAATATAACATTCAGAGAATCAAGAATGCATCTGAACCTCATTTCTAGTATTTTAAGCAAGGAGCAGTGAGCAACTTTAAACTTAATCATTATGAATGACATCCCTGATACATGCATCTTTACAAGTTCCACATCTGGTGTCTATAAAACTAAAGAGTATTGTAAATTTCTTCAAGTACCAGGGAATCATGGTAGTAGGGGTGATAATATGTGTTTTAAAGATGTCCCTACAAATTAATATTTTCCTCTTTTGTGTGTCATGAACCAGGATATTCCCACTAATGAGAACATTAAACGTATCGTCATCTAGATGGATTCTAGATGCAAGTGATGCAATGAACATAGAATCAAAACATTGAAGAACTTATTCATCAAGGGTTATTGGGTAGTTAACACCTATATGGAGTTTGGTAGCTTCACGGGATACTCATTTCAGGTCCATCGGGTTAACAACTTACTTGAATGTTGGTTTCATAGTGTAGGAAATAACACTACAGAGATGATTTCTAGAGTGGTTATCCTTTCTATAGGTTATTGGAAAATATGGAAAGCAAGGAATATGTCTATAATGATGGTATTATTAGCTCTAATATGGGCATGGTATTTAGAATCATATGCCTTTTGATTGACTTAGCCAGGATTATCAAGGACGGAGCTAGTGCACCATCCCATTGCTTACTAAAAACTTCTGGGTTTCACTCATCCTTTTGCATATCCTCTTCTCTTGGATAAGGGTCAGATGGAAACCACCCAATAGAGGCCTTAATCTAAATATTGATGTCTAAAGATCAAGGTATATTATGTGAGGAGATGGGTTAGTGTGTGACTCTAGAAGATATGTCATTTGGGCATTCATGACTCATTTTGGACGTGGAGGCTCCCTCGAGCCCGAAGAAAATGCACTTATCACGTAGTTGATGATGTGCACTTCCAGGGGTATTCAAATTTCTGTAGTGAAAAATAATAGTATTTATATATTTAATTCTCTGAATGGGATGTGCATGACACAATCAGTCATATCTTATCAAATCCATAACTAAAAATATTTAATCAGTAACACCAAAATATTCATGCACATGTGGCACGAGGGGAATAAAGGGGCTGATTTCCTTGCTTAAAAGGCCTCCCAAGATGGTTTCATTACATATTTCCCTTGCATGGATTGTTTTCTCTAAGAAATAGTGAATTTTGTTTGTAGGGATGCTCTAGAGATCCAAAATTTTAGGCCTCCATAGTCTATATTTATTTGGGATTTTCTCAAATTTTCTAATATTAAACAAATAGATAAAAAGAAATAATTTTAACTCACCCATTAAACTCATTTAAAATTCATTTATTAAAAGCTTATAAATATCAATACACAAAGAGTTTTTGAATAAACTAAAAAAATATCATTAACATGGATTTATACAAGAAAAACTTCTTTTAATGTTATTTTTATAAATAATATAGGATCAAATACACCCTTTAGAAAATAATTTGAGATTAAGAATGATCTGAGGCTACCATAAAAAGCTCTAGGATCATGTTTTAAACAGAAAAATATTTTAAATGTTTAAAAACATGATTTTTTAAATGATAATTTGAAAATCTAGGGGGTTTTCAACTAAAAAATCCTCAACAAAATAACTCTTTATGAATTCACTCTTGACATCTATTTGATATAGTTTGAAATTTATATTAGATGTATATGATAGATGTATTATAATGGATTTAAGTGAATCTATTGGTGTTGAGGTCTCTTTATATTGAATTTCTTATTCTATACTATAACCTCATTCAACCAATCTTGCTTTGTTTCTAAATATTATACATGATTCACCAACATTGTTTTTAACACCAATTTAATTAATAAATAAAGGTAGTATTTATTCCTCTTAACTAATTACCATAATTTTTTTTCAAAATGATTTAATTATTCTACCATAACAATTACATAGTGTTCATCACTAATTTATTTATTAATATACATAGGTTCTAAATGATATAATTAGGCTTGATTATCCACATTATTTTTAAGAGATCCCATAATTTGAGTTCTTTTATCCAGATCACCTATAACAATATCTAAGGGATGGTACCTATGTTTCCTAATAGTTTAATGAATTTAAGTTCATAGTTATTTGAGTCCTTATTTAATGTAAGGATAGCCTTTTTTGTAACTTCTATGACATTTTGTGTGAAATTCATTAGTATATTCAGATATCCTAGTGGTATTATTATATTTAGATTTGACATATCATCCTCAATTTATTCTAAAGAAACATTAAGCTCATGTGGATTTTTTTCTCCAAATATAACATAAATAAATTCTTTCAGCATCATGGTTCTTTTATTAATGAATCTATATGCCTTTATAGAGGTTGAATATAATAGAAAAATCTCCTCATCAATATTAGGTGAATTTTTTTCTATATTCTCTTTTTTCTCTGGAATATATACTTTACACCCAAAAAACATTAAGGTTATTGAACTTATATGTTTTTTCATTCTATAAATAATAGGGTGACTAATTTAAAAGAGGTCTTATTATAACACTATTGCTTATATAACAATATATATTCATATATTCTTCCCAAAATAAATGGTTAATAGATATTCACTATGTACAGTTCGAGAAATTTGTTAGGGATTTCTGTTTATCCTTTCATCAAACCTAGTTTTAGAGTTGTCTGAGGAGAAGAGAAATTGTGACTATATCTATGTTGTGAACCTTAAGTTTCAATGTCTTCATTCTCAAATTAATAAATATGATCAATTCTCAAGTTTCTAATGGTAATTCCACTAATGTTAACTATAGATTGTGCATTCTTAGAAAAATGTGATCAAGATTAACTTTTGTGGTCTTAAGAAAATAACCATGTGAATCTTTAAAATTATCCAAAAATCACATAACAATAGTGATTTAATCCTAGAATAGAAACTCTATAAGGTCCAAATAAATCCATTTGAACTAGTTCTAGGGGTTGATAGGTATACCCCTATTTCTTTGGTTTGAAACAAAATCTGTGTTTCTCTCATTTTTGATATAAATTTCACACTTTTTTAGGAATTATAGTTTCGGTATATCATTGAATAATCCTTTTATATTGAGATTTTTAAGTTGGTGTACATTTTATTAAACTAGTCTCATATAACACAACCATAATTCCTTTTGAAAATCATACAAATATGAATTTTTTTGAGAAAAAAATAATATAAATTTAGATTATATATATTATCATTTCTTAAAGAAAAAACTAAATAATGCTTTGAATCATAAATTTTACAAGAATTATTCTCAAATTTAACAAGATAACCATCATCACACAACTTATAAATACTATGAAGATTAGATTTTAAACCATAAACATATAAATAATTAGAAATTAAAATAGTTTTAGAGTTACTGATTTTTATAAGGGAAATTATTTTTCTTTTAGCATTATTATCAAAGTAACATGTCCACCATCAAGTTTTAATTTATTTATTAATCTCAAGTAGTCTCTAATAATATGTATAAAAAATAAACTTTTGAATACCATAATATTTTACAAGAACTCTAAGAATTTAACCTACAATTTAAACTAAGAAATGATTTTTGGACCCAAAAATTATTGGCTCTAGAGAAGATAACAATAAATATTTGGGTATCCACATTTGTTTTATAGGCTTAGTAACAAAAAAATTAATAAGTTTTTTTGAAAAAATGTAATTTTAGGTAAAAAAGTCTGATAATTATTTGCATAACTAGATTTAACATTGTCCTTGAAAAATAAGGCCCTTTTTTAGAATGATGAACAAGTTTTTTTAAATTTATTATTATATCCAGACTGATGTCTTATACATGTTCTGAGTTAAGTTTTTTGTTGATTACCAAAAATCATATATAAGATATCTATTGTATTTTTTAATTTAACCAAATACTTTCATAGCATCTCATTTTATAATTTCAAACCCATGTTTTCTTTTAAAGGGTTTCCATTCTTTTTCTTTTTACACTACACCAGACATGGACGTTAAAAGATCTAGAAAAGGCTGTATACAGTGCTAAAAAAATATTGTTAATCTCAGGAATGATAAATGGGGTCCCTTTTATCAGTTTTAAGATAAGATCTGATAAATACACCCTTTAGTAGTGCTAAAAAAAGCACCAATAAAATGTTAAAAAATTAAAAAAAATTAAAAAAATTTATGCAGATCAGATGGTGGTTTTATAAAAACATAACCCCCTTTCAAAAATTATATAAAGCACCCCTACCCACCCTCTCACACCCCTACAACCCCATCACTCCCCAACCCCTCCCCCACATGCCCTTACAACCCTAGCACACCCTAACCCCAACCAAACCATTTAAAAGTTCTAAAACCCCCTTTAACTGCGACAGCACAACCGTTCACCATCGTATGCGCCCCATGCATCCCCCAAGATTCAAACTCGAGACCTCCCTCTCTGCGCATGGACCCTTTACCACTCCTATATGTTGATTTTCTATTTGTTTAATAATAGTACAATTTATATATATATTGTTATATTTAGTCGTATATTAATGTATATTTATGTTAACAAATATATATTTATATTGAAATATATATTTAATTATATTAATATATATATAAATATATATACATGTATAGATCTATTTATATATTTTTATATCCATATATTTATTCCTATATTAATATATATTAGTTTCTAATACATTCCCATAGAAATACACACACACACACACATTATATAAGTATATAAATATTTATATATTTGTATTTTAAATAAAATGGATATTATTTTTTATTTAGATAAGCCTTATATATTGGGAAAAATATTTTGTATATAAATAAGTTTAATTATTTATTTATAAATTAATTTTTATTTGTGCATATATAAAAAATATGTATATATTGTTATATATTTGATTATAAATAATAGTACATTGTAAAAAATGATAAAATATAAAACCCATAATATCAATATGAATTTAATAACTAAGAATAAATTCATTCCCCACTAAAAAAGGGAAACAATCCTCCCTCAAATGTGGCTGAAATTCCAAACAATGTTAAAAAAGTTGTGTATCCGGAATAAAAACTCAGTTTTGGAGGACTCATGGGCCATTTTTTCCATGAAAAAAATAGTGACTTGGGTTTCCCCAATAATGAAGGTGTATAGATCATCCCAAGCATTGATTTTATATATTTTTGAGCTCAAATGGACATCAGGATCAAAAGTTATGGCTATTTGATGTTTGTGTTATGTTTTTAACTTATTTTTAATCTATTTTAATTTTTCTATTTTTTGGGCCTTTAAATTGTTATTAAATGAGTATTAATCAATGATAATTATCAAATTATTAATTAATAATATTTTTTAAAATATTTTACATGCCATTTTCACAGCATTTCTTATATATTAAGTGCATATGTCTATTTATAATTATCTAAAACATATTTATAAAATATATATTATATTTATATCAACATAAATATACTTATATTTTTATATATAAATATATTATTTTTTATGAATTCCATTTTTTGAAATATACACTTTATCAGCGATATTAAAAAAAGTGTTGATAAAGCCCCCATTATCAGCATTACTAAAAAAAGCGCTGATAAAGGGAGCCCCTTTAACAAACCTAAAAAAATAACTGATAAAGGGGTACCTTTATCAGCTCTAAAAGAAGCACTGATAAAGGAGAAATTTTAATAGTACTTTTTTTAGAACTGTTAAAAGAACTCATTATCAATGTTTTCTTTATCCCTGATAAAGGTACCCCATTTATTATCTCTTTCTTTAGTGATATAAAATGGGAGCAATGTGAAAACCCATTTTTGTGGTAGTGTTAGAGAAAGATCTGTTTTATTCATAAAAAAACGAGACTTCATTTTCTTCAAATTTTTTTATTTATCTTTATGTTCAATCATAGATTTTTTATGAATAAAGTATTACTCTTCTAATTCTTCATTTTTTATTTTATAATCATTTAAAAATTTATTTTTAGAAACGGTAGAGGTAATTTTTACCTTAGATGTAGTGTCCATGAAACTGAAATTATTATTTTTCACTAAATTCATCCTTAAAATAGTCTAAATCACTATATCTATCATACAATGAACATTATATTTCATTTTTTACCTTCTTTATCCTTTTTTCCTTTATCATTAGATTTATTTCCATACTTTATATTTTGGTAAAAATTTATGTGGTGGATTTTCTTTCACATTCATTGTAGTAATATATATAAACGTATTGTATTTATTTTAGTTTCCCTTTTTTCATATTTTAATTTTTTATTTGGTCTTCTAGAAAATATATTCTTTTTGTAAAATTTCATTAATATTCTGGATTGGTGAGCCATCCCTTCATCACTTTTAAGGACAGATTCACTGCCACTTGAATAATCCTTGATTACTTCCTTTTATTTAGGCTTGGATGTAATGAATGATGAAGTTTTATTTTTTTAGTCAAGAATTTTCATTATATTTTTTAATTTCTTCTTCATTCATCATCACCATTGCAATTAGTTCCTTGACTTTAAACTTGTTTATATCACATGATTATCTAATAAAAATAACTATACTTATACATATATCATGTATAGATATGCAAATTCTTAGCACGTTTTTCTTGTCATCTAAATAATATCTATGTAAAATAATAGTATTCATGATATCATTGAACTTTAAATAAATTTCAGAAGTAGTTTCATTAAGTTTAATATTAAAAGAATCATATTTCATATGTTTTCAAGTGCATTTCTGTGAAATTTTATATTTCTTAAGGAGAAAAAATAGTATGCCAGACTTCAAAAGTAGTATCACAGGTAGATCTACAATTAAATTCAATTTACCTAGTGCACAAAAAAAATCATTCATAACATTTCAATTATAGCAATACATAGCCTTGGTTCCACCACTGTAGTCTTTTATAGGTATTTTTGGTTTTTTATATTTGTATTCAAATATTCCCCAGTCGTAAAATCCCACGATTTCAAGATATTTTTTATTTTTTACTTCCCATTGAGCATTGTTTTTACCATTAAATAAGGGAGTTCGATTGGAAAAAAGTTACCCAAGTCTAGAAGAATCCATGATAATATAATGTTTTTCAAAAAATAGAATTCGTAATCTTTCCCTTGGGGCATGATCTTGGACACAGGAAAACAAAGAGTATAAAAAAGTTAAAACTGAGAGCCCAAAATAAATTTCTATGATACTAAATATTAGTCTTATTAGAATTATAAATAGGGGTAAATTGAGCTTCTAATAACAAAATTCTATATTTATAGTTATAAATTTAAAATCCTATCAATTTAAAAATGGACTTGCTATAAAATACATTAGGTATATACGATTTGATACATTAAAATAATTTCTCAAAGTCTTGATCAATACAAAGTTAATGTAAATTAAATTAATTTAACAATAAGAATATTCTAATCACATTAAACAAAATATATATCACTTATAAATGTTATCTATCAAATTTAATTTTGAAATCACAATTTTTAAAACACATAGTGAAAAATTCAAGTAGGAATGTTATTTTTAGGGGAATTAAAATAACGTAGTTAAAAAAAACATTAAAACACACACTAGAATTTTGAAAATAATAGGACAAATTCTAATATGAAACTTATTACTCTCCCCATAAAAGCAATCCAATGAAAATAAATTTTATTAAAATGAATAAAATAAACCAAAAGGTAGATTATGTGTATTAATGTACAACCTGGACAATGTTACAAGTAAACAATTGCATGAAGGGTAGTCCATGATCAAACAAGCCTCTTACATAATTTTTTTATAATAAAAAATGTAAAGAAAAAAAATTAAAGAGTATTGTAGTATAGTTTTTTACAATGAAAGATATTTTTTAAAATAAATTTAATAAAAAAATAACAAATTGAAAAGTAAAAAAATATAGAGAGAAATATAAGTTGAGAATGTGTGATATAGATCAATATATGATTGAATTCATTTGATCAAAAAGATCTCTTATACTTGGATTATCTTCTGAATGTTCAAGAGTATATTATGTTATCAGCTGAGCTTCCTCTTAATGTTTTCAATGGAGTGCATAAAAATAGAGTATCGTAGGGTGAACTATAAGAGAATGAAATATCTTTAGTTAAAGGTGTATCAAAATGTGTATATTTTATATAAGAGGCTTGCTCATATTTATATAGGACAGTCATCTATATATACATTGTAAAATAATAAAAAATAATACCTTGGAATAGAATATCTTAATTACTCAGAAACCATCATTCAATTCTCTGAAATATAGTTTTTGAAATTTTGTACTTATACATGGTAGCTTTGAATACTCTTGTTCAATCAAGTTGGTGTCTTTGATTTGCAATTAGTCACTATGTCATTTTATATTATTTCTTATGAAATATATACACTCATGGTATATTATCACTTCTGGTATATGCAACGGTTCTTCTTAGGGAAGATTTATCATGTAGTTAGTTGTCTTTTACATGTGGTATCTTGGAGTCAATGTACATGGATCCAAGACATCAACCATGTTCAATCAACAACCATGGTTGATTGATTTTCATTATTATTTTCACTTAAAAAAATAAAAAATTATCAATCTAATACTGAAAATTTATCTACCATTGTACAATCTCTTATATAAACCATTTGGTTGATCTTTAGATACATCATGTTGTTGAACTAATCCACATGCAGTTACTATATCATAATTCCCAATCAATCATCTATACATGTGGTATATTGAGAAATTTGTAAACATTTCTCTATGGTCAATAACTCTTTAATGATATTAATCACTCATTCATGCTGTCAATATAGTGTAATTCATAGATGATCTAAAACATTGCATATTTTTCTTAAAAACAATATATTTTAATAAAACCCAAAACGTATATTAATATAATAAACATGATTTGGGATCATTAAAATAAGGAATCACATGACTAAGACAACAATAACCAATTGAACCTCGTATTTTATACCTTGTTTCTTAAATAAATTCTATTATTCAATAATGGTGTACACTATTCCATTGTCTAAACAAATGATTTTTATTGATCTTTCAGGTTTATTTTCATCTCTCTTATAATTTTTTTGATGGACTCAATTTTTTGTTTATTTATTTTCTTACACATAATGAAAACCATTATATTGTAATTTTATATAAAAAAATATTAAATAACTTTTACCCTATGTTTGGGGATGCTTAATGAGACTATATTAGTCTATATGAATAAATTGATGTACATTTTAGGCCCTTTCATTCTTTTGCCTATAAGTATTTCTTATTATATTCCCTCTTAGGAAAGCATCACAAGACACTTCTCTATCAAATTAAATTTAGGAATATAAATCATATCATTTAACTTTGACATATTATCTTTTATTTATTGATAAATGTGTCTAAGCCTCTAATGATATAATCAATAATCTTCTTACTACTTTTTTCACTAAATTAAAGGCCTACTTTTGATAGATTTACCAGGAAACCATCCTTACAGATTTAAAACCACTTCTTGAAACCATTGAGCCTAATACTCCATAATAGGTTGGGTTGCTTTTAGGTGTCTAATTTGTTTTCCAAATAATCTAAAATATCATTCCTACATTGGAAATAACTTCTTAAACTTGTAAGCATTGACTAAAAAATAATAGTATCAAAATATGAAAAATTAAATACAATAAAAAATGATTTTACTTAGTCCACCATATTGAAACACATTCATGAATCATAAAAAAATGTTGTGTTTGGGCACTAAAATCACTACATACTATTTCTGATTACAAGTTTTAGGTAAATATCACTACCATAACCTAGGACCACCATTGAACCTATCCATGCACTTCTTCTAGATAAAGAATCAAGGAATTTTTGACACATTGTTTCTTCATAATGAATACCAAGAATAATTTAAAAAGAATAAAAAAGTGAATCTATCACAATACATTATCACTTTTATAAAATTAGAATACCCAATGAAAATATTCAAAAAATTGAAACCCTTAGAAAATTTCCAAAAGTTTAGAATTTTCTCCCTTTTCTTCTCTCTAACATGTTGTTCCTATAACTATTCCTTTTTAATCTCTATAATTAATTCTTTAAAAACTACCCTCACTAGAATTTATTATGTAAAATTCTAATTGGACACTAAAAGTTCCCCTAGTTTTAAATTATATCACCCACATTCTGTATTAAACTTATGATATCTAAAAAAATTCAAAATATGAATCTATCTATCATCCTTACAATCACGATGTAACATCCTCCATTATGATGTAAAATATTATTATTAACATGTTCTTTGAAACACATATATTGATCTAAATTAATACCCTAAAAATTATGTGGTTGATTTCTCAAGATATACACCAACAAGATTCCTCATGATATAAAACCACCTGTTACATGGTGTGATCAACAATCATTAATCAAACTATGATTTCCAATTATGGTGTAACCTCTAAACTGAAATCCATATTCTGAAGAAATTTTCCTCATGGACTCCCACTATGCATGAACATTAGGATATAATGATTATCCTCCCATTATTATTTCATCAGTTAACAAATTACCACATAACACACATAGGTTTTGGAATTATTGATTTTTATCCAAAAATTCTTCTACATTAAGGTATAAAATTAAGATGCGAGTCTTCACCTGTAATTTTTAGTAATTCACCACTACATATCATTTAAAAAATATGTGATGAAAATTATTGAATGATAATATTCTCTAAACATGAAACATTTAACACATCATTTCTAGAAATTTACAAAAAAATATTTTCATGTTATCGCATACATTACAACATGGTTTTTATATTTAACAAAAACCTATTCAAAATTTGTGAGGTTATAAGAATATTTATATAAGGATAAATCGATATCATATGATATCCTTAAACCACAATTTACAACTATTTATTGAAAATAGACAAAACACCTTGAAACTATGACTTATCAACTAATAGTTACAACATTCTCTACTCTATTAGCTTAGGTTCCCTCAACACATAATACATTGTGATACATCGATGGTATTATTTATTTATTTGGATGACATAATACTTTGATGCATTAATTATGATTATTTATTAATAGGGAGGTTATATTGATATATGTTTATTAATTATTATACACACATGTGGGGGAATAGAATTAATTTGGTATATCTGTTCCATTTCTCTACCACTTGCATGAACTCTTTGGATTGTCGAAAAGAGGGATTTGGGGGGACAAGTTATTGATGGTAGAAATTTTTATAATCTATATACATTATATTCATCAAGAAACTATGGAAGACTTTTTTGAGGTAATATTATAGTACAGAAATAATCCATTGAATTTGGAAATACTTTTTTTAAAACAAATCTTACTAGATGGTGGTATATTTTTAATTAATTTTTCTTAAAATTTAACATCAAAATTATAGAAAGGTTTATTGATTATAGTTTTACTGCTTTATTTTATATCATATTTTTATACATTTTTTGAGTTAACCATCTTGTTATTTATTCATTATTAAACTATATAATGTTTTTTGTCAATGTGGCATTGAGTTAAGGGAAGAAAACATATGAGGACATACCCACCAAGTCATTACAACAAAACTATCATGAAATCAATTAATGGAATATCTAAAGAAAAACCAACATATAATATTTACTAAGAATTTGGAAAACTTAAAAATACACTATACTAAAAAGTGTCTTCATTTGATCCATACCATCTAGTACAATGATAAACTACCAAACTTTGACACTATGAGATATATAACCAGTATAAACTTCATTATACCATATACCCATTATTTTTCATGACATTGATGTTTTAATTAAATAGTGAAGATAAAGGTGTCTACTATGACCAATATACATGAATATTATTGATATTTAGTTACGATAATGTGATATTATAAATGTTTGAAAATTTATTAAAAATTTGATACTTCCCGAGATTTTATGTATAAAAAATAAGGTATATGTCAGAGATTTAATTTATAAACGTTAAAGTATCATTTAATGTAAAAGATTTAATGTGATATAAATTCTTTAAACATACCCTAGAACCATATAATACTAAAACAAATAATGAATTTTTTTTGTCATGGTGATAAATCCACCATGCTGAGATCTAATCGTAAAAAATAGTAAAAAAATATTCTAATATTTTAGGATTCATTATTATTCACTTTGTAGGGAATTCAACACCATAAATTATATAATACCCTTTTTATCTAAGATATCAAGATTAAGGAATGTTAATTTCGACATTTTATTGTTATATAGGTTTCATATATTAATGCTTGTTTACATTTTCATTCATGCATCACTCACACGTTATTTTATTATGTATTTGAGAACACCTAAATTTTTTTTTCACCAATATATGCCATGTGCATGAAAATATTTCATTTATTATGTTACTTACATGAGGGTTGAGGGAGAATGGTAACAAGTGATCTTGGTTGAGTAATTTTTTAGTAACAAATAACCAATCATATTTACTACTAATATTTTGGAAAACATATCTTTCCCATTTATATTTCGGTCATAATTTTAGCCAAAATCTTAAAGCTTATATCCAAATATCATGTGTTGGAATTATATATGTAGAGGTACCTCAGATCATTTGGTATTTATAAATTATTAATTAATATAATTTAAAATTAATTATTTTTATTCATCATATAATATTAAATATTTATCATTTTTTATTTATTGAAATCAAAGAAAATACAAATAAAAATATTCATAAAAAATTAAAAAAAAATTTTGGTTCATGAAATATGAGATATTCCCATGATTTGGTATTGATGTGTTATTTATACGCATTTATATAACTTATTTTATGTTACAAAAACATTACAAATTCCCCCAAAGAAAAAATGGGATAATATATTATCAAAATAATTCCAATCATATTTCCATAGGCCCTAAAATCACCATCCTTTAATTTCCTCTTATATCCCCAAATATGTCATTTTTACATCCTCCATAAAACACCCAACTCACTCAAAAAATTAATATTGGTATGTAGATATTTTATTATTTTAATAAAATTCCATTTTGTGAAGTGACACTAATATTTAGAATACAAAATTAAAACCTCACTTTTATTACATTCAACTCATCACTATATTCAGCAAATAATTACTTCCTCAAATATTGATCTATAATGCTGATCAATACCATCATTTTAAAAAATAATAAATCCTCTTTTATTTGGTCATGAATGTTCTCATTAGTTTAACACCCCATGATTTCATAGTACCTTATTTCTTCAAAGTAATTCGATAACTTGCATTACACGCAACACTGGGTTCGAGCGCACCACAAGATTACTTAACTAGCCGTTCAAAAGAAGTTATGAATAGTATTAACTAAATATTTAACTATATATAATACTTATAATTTTAGAATCCATATTATGAGTTTCTTATACATAATGTAAGAACAAATACATTTTTTTCAGATAAAAGAAGTAATTATTTCAAAAAGGAACTTTTACCGCCTTTTAATGATGAACCCTTATTAAATCCAATATTTGAAGCTTTTATATATTCAATTTGTCAAAATAAACTTCTTATTTAGAATCGGGACATAAGAATTTAGTTTCAATAAATATTTTGTGTTTTTCTGATAACTTTCATATTTGGGTGAATAGTGAAAAATACTATATTTTAACTGAAAACACCTTTTTTAATCAAAATAATTTGTAGTGTTGAGTTATACATTTTGATGTATTTTAAGTATAATTAGATTATATTTTTACCCTTTAATTAAATGTTGGTCATTGTAATTGATTTCACATTGAAATTATACATAAACAAGTGTCAATCTTTTAATAGTTATTGTTTCTTAAAAACACTATTTGTTTTGACAATGAAAATTAATTTTAAAATTAATAAAATTTACTTATATGTTTTGAATTTTATAAATAGACTTCATTTTTGGATTTAGAATATCAAAATTAGTCTTGGGTGAATTTTTGGTATTTTTATGAAAATGTTCAATTTTTGATGAATAGTGAAAAATCACGAAGTTATCGTTTAAAACCAAATTTTTATTTGAATAATTATTGATTTTATTTAAATTTATTTTATTTAAATTTATTTTATTTAAATTTATTTTACGTCAAAATAGATTCATAATACCTATATAAATTCAATTTAATTCATTGGATTCATTTTATAATAATTTTAGATATATAAAAATTTTATTGAACTTTTCACAGTCTTTTACCCACCTCCTTGGAGAATTTTCAAATTTACATAAAACTTAATTATAGAAAATCTGTGATTGGAATTTAAAAAATCTTAGAGAGATGGTTAAACATATCATGTAAAATGTGGTTCAATAGGAGAAAAATAATTTTTGGTGAATAGTAACTTTTGACATTTATTTACCACGGTTAAAGGTAAATAGGGTAATTCAAGGTAAAAAGAATATTGTAATAATTCAAAATTATATTAACACATGTCATAACCTTATTGGATGAGTAATGGCTAACCATGAGAATCCTTGGGGCTATTTTGGGATCCCATGGAGCCACTTATGAATGATAATGACACTTTATATTAATTAATTTAAATTAAAGACAAAATTGACATAATCAAAAATCGTTTAGTAATTAATTTTTATATGGTGTTATATAAGTAATATTTTTTACTATAAATATTATTTGGAATGATAAAACATTTTCTGACATCATTTTTGTTTTTTCATAATTTTTAGATGTCAAATAATTAAATTTATTAAGGACACAATGATGATGGAGTAATTACTTTATTAATGAAAGAATCAAATAAATGGTATTATAAATATTAAAATAAATATAATTTCATTGTTTTTATGAAATCCAAGAATTTTATAGCTTAATGGGACATGTTAGGATTGATTCAATGTATTTTTTTTGAATTAATCACTCTTTTATTATTAAAAAAACAAATACCAAATAGTGTCAAAATTGACATAAAATAGTTTTTAAAACAAATATTATATTATTAATTGATATAATGGTCCTAAAAAAACACTTCGGCCAAAATACTTATATAATAAAATATATATGATATTAATGAACTAATTAGGGTTTTATTAGCAGTATATAGTAATTTTATAAACCATATAGCATAAGAATACAAGAAGACACAGTAAAAGTTAAATTATTTAACTTAGAGTTAAATCTAAAAGATAAGGTTAAAATGGTAACCAAAACTTGTCTAAAATCTATCGGTTGAGAGGTTTTTGACCCATAAACACCTAAGGATTGAAATAAATTCATTTAGAGCCATCATAAACCGAAAATAAATTTATTATAAAATAATATTTTATGTTTTTTCAAAGATGCCCCTCACCCCTCTTATAAAAGGGCACTTTACATTCTCTAAAATTCACACCTCCAAACCCATTTGGCTCGGCCGACCCCTACCCAAATATCCTACCAACTATCCAAAATTCATCCTAGAGGCCTTCATTTTCTCAGAAAGCCATCTTAAAGAGCCATTTTGATCAAATCAAAAGGAAGAACTGAAAGAAGAGGTAATGATTTCACCACCATCTTTCAAGTTCTCTTATTCTTGCACTTACTCTGTCTTTGTTGTTTCCATTCTAAAATAATAACTCATGTCTCTTATATATACTCTGATTTTATTATAAATATGGAACAACTATTTTCATTATTCTATCTGTCTTATGAATGATAATGTCACCATGCGTGCGTACCTACGACTTACCGTCTCCACGTCGTGGTTTAATTTGTTATTCTACACTATGTTATTTGGATGGATATAATGATGAGTAATATGCATATAAATAATGAAAATAACATGATAATGTCTCTGTAAAATTAATATACCATCCAATTCCACACCATTAATGAAATGATATTGTCACTCGTGCGTACGTACGGATTACCGTGTCCACAACACGATTTGATTCATTTCCAAGTTCACCATTCGTCGATGATTATAAAAATATATATTAAAAATAAGTATGTAATATATGAAATAAAAATTCTACTAGATATATATATATATATATTTACTTACATATATCTTATTCACTTATTTTTGTTCAATATGATATGAAAACGGAAACAACATTTATATGTACGCACAGACTACCATCTTCATAAACGGTGTTTTTCATTTCATATATATGTCTATTATACATATTTATATTCTAAATATATATGATATATAAATCATGTTTTATATTTTAAATGTATATGATATATAAATCATGTTTTATATTCTATAAGTATTTAAATCTTGATCTATGTCATAAAATCATGAGTAACAAGTTAAAACACCTACGATAAAGAAAGCGATTATTACCCGAAATGTTAATTTAACATAGAAATTATTATTAAATGGGTACTATAAAGTCTTAAATGAATCATTTATGATATCATATGGTTCTGGTATAATTTCATAACATACTACTATATTCATATAGGAGTTTAAACGTACCCTTGACTAAAGAAATGTTCAAGGTAAGGGGTTTTCATCTCACTCCTAATTCTCATGAGATTAATGCCATATTTCCACTATTACCTTTTGTGTGGTGTATGTACGTACCATAATTTTATTTACTATGTAATACACTTTAATTGATGTGTATTTAAATATTCATTATATGATACTTCTTTAATAGGGTGTATGTTTCGTAAGTTACCAAATTGGTAAGGGTTAATTCCTTAATCTCATTATTATCAGAGATTGTTTACGTGTAAGTATTTACTTGGACATTTTCATCATCCATGTCCATTTTCATAAAAATGATTCCAAAATGAATGTTTTAATGATTTGTGAAAAATAATTTTTATCAAGATGATAATTTTAAATTTTTTAAAGATTTATCTTTATAAACCTTTTTAATTAATGACCATGTTTTCAAAATGATTTTTAGGATTTATTTATTTGGACATGAGTTTTTTGAAATGATAATTCTTTTCAAAAGTTTCAAAGTGGTATCAGACACTTTAATTTAAAAATATCTTTTAAATTACTTGCATTATAAATGTGTGAAATTTAAATTATTTTACAAAAATGATATTCCTCTCAAAAAGTTTTACTCATCATTTTAAACTATGTCATCACCCTTTTCTGGATATTATTTTTGATTGAGGTTGATTTGTTATAATAACATATTCCATATAGTATTTAATGAGTTATGATATGTTTGACTCTGGATGTTCTATTTTTATACCATTCATGGTTTATGGTTAATGTATTGACATTTCATATGCTAGTTTTAATACGAATGTTTATGTTTTTATTCAACCTTTTCATATAAGGAATACAGTGGACTTAGTAAGTGACAGGTGGAGCCCACTATAGCTCCTCGATGCATCGGTAGATCTCATGAGACAAACTAGTGTCTTGGAACAAGGCATTGACAAAAAATTTATTTGTAGTCTGGGCACGAGGCGTTGACTATTCGGTAATGATGTCCAGCGTTAGACATTCCCTCATTATGAAATTAGTTATTACATGTGATTATTCGACTAGTAGAATATCCATGTGAATGTTTATATGGAAATGTTTGATTTATTTTTTTCCACATTATTTTCATGTTTATGTTTAAAAGGGATATTTTTTATAACAAATCCTACCTTAAATGTTTATAGTTTTGCTAAATTAAATACCCTTACGGAGCATCTGATCTCATCCCTTTCTTATGTTTTATTTTCCTAGGATTCCAAGAAGTGTATTATGATTGATAAGAAGGGTTAATATTGGGGATTAATGGTGTTATCAAAGGATCATTTATGTTTTTTTATTCTATAATGTGTAATTTAACATTCATGTATGTAATCTATTTTCTAAGACTACTAAACTGATCGGTCCTTTGGGACTTGATTCCTTGTAATCATGCCAATGTATTAAAATAATGCACCGACTCTGGGTAACTGTGGTCGAGGCATTACAGTTGGTATCAGAGGAAGTTTATAAATAACCTTGGAAGCTATATTTGATAAACTCTTATTCGTGCTCATAGACCTAAGATAGACTTTGAGGATTAGTATATAAGGACTTCCTAGAATTTTGGTAATGTAGAGATTTTGTGAGTTTTCCAAGCAAATACATCCATGTCTGGATAGGAGCAGGTAGAGGAGTCTCTAGAACAGATGTACTTAGGGGTAAACCTGAAAATACCACTTTGAGCTAGAATCGAACGGGAACTAGGGCACGACAATGGGACTTGCTGCACTCTTGGTTACGACACTCCCGAGGGATATAATTAGGATAATTCTCGTTTTCTTTACAAACCACTATGAAGGTATTACGAGTATATAACTCCCCAAATAAAACATTTTTGTGATTATGGATTACATCCATAAACAATTCAATTTACGTTAGGTATTTTACATGTTTGTAATTATGAATTGGGATTCATAAACTCACTTAGTGTATGCCATTGTTTAGAAATGATACCCAGTAGAAGGAATGAAAACTCTAGCAATACGTATGATCCAAAGAATAAGAAGGGTCATATCAGTCATGGTACTAAGACAAACATTTAGAAGGGAAATAGTCTCCCACATATTATCATCATTTGAATAAATAGTATCATGTGTTAATATGATTAGTAAAGAATTTTCTGAATCCTATGGCTTTGAAGGGAAGCCAGAGAAGAAAAGGATGGTAGAAAGAAAGATGGATAAAGAGAATAAATAGAAAGAAGAATTTTCCAATACGTGATAAATGTGGAATTTATCGCCTTGGTAAATGATTGAAGGGAATGGGAGTTTGTTATAAGTGTGGAGAAAAAGGACACCAAGTACATGATTACAAGTGTAAGAAAGAGTTTTCGAATGTAAAATGCTTCATCTGCAAGTCATTGAGACACTATATGAATCAATATCCCATTCATAATAGTATACCGTAAATGATGTTATTGGAAAATAATCAAGTTATAATACTACCCCAGTTGAAGAAGAGTGACTAGTGTTCTTATGTTGTTATTATAGAATTATGTGAGTGTTTTATCAATAGTTTACTGGTTACATGAATTATGGAGATAAATAAATATTGTACTACAATACTATTTTATTGAGGATTTGAGATTATATGGTTCTAAGAAAAATGAATTAATAGTATGATACAACTTTTGGAAAATAAATGGTTAAAGGAAAGATAATCCTTAATATGGTCCTGATAATGAGGTCGTGATTTTGGAATAAGCGATGGTAGATTTTGGTAATTTAGGAAGTTGATGTGCTGTAAAAGAATACATGATGAAGGTGTTCAGATGTTATTATATTGGAAAATATATCTTCATTGTGTTTAACTTCCCTATAAATTTTGGACTGTGTGTTTAGACAGAAGTATGTTGGATAAGTCTACTCTGAGATTATTTTTGGATTTCCATAAAAAGGACAACACGGAGGTCAGGCGGCAACCTGTCGCGTCCTGCAAGGCCGCGAGACTTGAACCTGCAACCAAAGGGCGACAAGGGTGTATCACCTTCCACTAATGCACGTGATGTCCTGGATTGAATAATGTAGTTTTTTTAAAGATTTTGGTAGATGATTTATAAATTCTTTATTTAGAACTCTATAAAATTATGATAAATAGAAGATATATATATATATATATAGATTTGAAATCTTTTAGAGTGAAAGATGAGTTTGTGGTAGGAATTAGTTGAAGGACGAAACTCTACTTTTCATGTATATATATATATTACCTCATAATTTATGGATAAATTAATTAATAAATTTTTTTGAATGGGTCTTAAAACAAAAAATGTGTTATCCTAATACCTTACGTTTTGTTGAACCGATGGTATTTTAAATCATCATAGATTGGTGGCTTTGAGGCCCACAATTCTACAATTGTTTGTGAATGATGACCTCAATCACTCCATATAAATATTTAAGTTTTCCCTCCAATTAAGTGTCTCTAATTTCCACCAATGTTCTCCTAATTGAGATCATAATTTTGTGGTGACTTTTTCATTCCCCTTTTCCTCTTATTAAGATTAAATTTTATTAATCCAATTTCTGTTGTGGGTTTTCCCACAATGGTATTTTCTATTTTAAACCTTTTATTTTCTAAGAACAATATGAAATTGCGAAGATGCAATTTACTGAAGGAGGGAATAATATAATACCCCAAGATTTCAAAGTACATTTTTTTCAAAGTAATTCAATAACATTCACTACACGCAACACTGGGTTCAAGCGCACCACAAGATTACCAAACCAGTCGTTCAAAAGTAGTTATGAATAGTATTAACTGAATATTGATCTATATATAATACTTATAATTTTAGAATCCATATTATGATTTTCATAGATATAATTTAAGAACAAAATCATTTTTTTCAGATAAAAGAAGTACTTATTTCAAAAAAGGCACTTTTACCGCCTTTTAATGATTAACCCTTTTTAAATCCAATATTTGAAGATTTTATATATTCAATTTGACAAAATAAACTTATTATTTAGAATCGGGACATAATAATTTAGTTTCAATAAATTTTTGGTGTTTTTCTGATAACTTTCATATTTGGGTGAATAGTGAAAAATACTATATTTTAATTGAAAACAACTTTTTTAATCAAAATAATTTATAGTGTTGAATTATACATTTTTATGATTTGTAAGTATAATTAGATTATATTCTTACCATTTTATTCAGTGTTGGTCATTGGAATTAATTTCACATTGAAATTATACATAAATAAGTGTCAATCTTTTGAAAGTTATTATTTCTTAAAAACACATTATTTGTTTTGACAACGATAATTAATTTAAAATTAATAAATTCAACTTCTATGGTTTTAATTTTTTAGAATAGACTTCATTTTTGGATTCGGAATATTGAAATTAGACTTGGGTGAATTTTTGGTATTTTTCTGAAAACGTTAAATTTTTTATGAATAGTGAAAAACACCGAGTTATCTTTTAAAACCAAATTTTTATTTGAATAATTATTTATTTTATTTAAATTTATTTTAGGTCAAAATAGATACATAATACCTATATAAATTAAATTAAATTCATTGGAGTCATTTTATAATAATTTTAGATATATAAAAACTTTATTGAACTTTTCACCGTCTTTTACACACCTCCTAGGAGAATTTGCAAATTTACATAAAACATAATTTTACCACTTATGTGAGGGGAATTTAAAAAATACTATATATATGGTTAAAAATAGTATGTAAAATATGGTTCAATAAGATGAAAATAATTTTTGGTGAATTGTAACTTTTG
Source organism: Viscum album (assembly GCA_963277665.1). NCBI lineage: Eukaryota > Viridiplantae > Streptophyta > Magnoliopsida > Santalales > Viscaceae > Viscum > Viscum album. The sequence continues at coordinate 800,277,456 of OY728164.1, forward strand.
ACTTTTATTTACCCCGGTTAAAGGTAAATAGGGTAATTCAAGGTAAAGAAAATATTGTAACAATTACAAATTACCTAAAAACATGTCCTAACATTATATGATGAGTAATGGCCAACCATGTGCATCCTTGGATCGATTTGGGGACCCCATGGAGCCATTTAGGAATGATATTGACACTTTAGATTAATTAATTTAAATTAAAGACAAAATTGACATAAACAAAAAGCTTATAGTATTTAATTTTTATACGGTGTTATATAAGTAATATTTTTACTATAAATATTCTTTGGAAATATAAAAAGATTTAATACATCATGGTATTTTTTTTATAATTTTCATACATTAAATAATTAAATTTATTAATGACACAATGATGATGCAGTAATTACCTTATAAATGAATGAATCAAATAAATGGTATTATAAATATTAAAATAAATATAATTTAAACGTTTTTATGACATACACGAATTTTATAAGTGAATTTGACTTGTTATGATTTATTTAATGTATTTTTTTGATGTAATATTGCTCTTATTATTTTAACCAAAACAAATACAAAATAGTGTCAAATTTGACATAAAATAGTTTTTTTAAAAAATATTTTATTATTAATTGATATAGTGGTCCTAAAAATCTAAGGTTCGACCAAAAGACTTATATAATAACATATATGATATTACATAACCAATTTGGATTCTATTGGAAGTATATAGTAATTTTATAAACCATATAGTGTAAGAATACAAGAAGACACGATAAAAGTTAAATTATTTTACTTAGAGTTAAATCTAAAAGATAAGGTTAACATGGTAACCTAAACTTGTCTAAAACCTATTGGATGAGAGGATTTAGACCCATAACCACCTAAGTCTCGAAAGAAATTTATTTTGAGCCATTAAGAACTGAATATTATTTTATTATAAAATAATATTTTAGGTTTTTCCAAAGGTTCCCCTCACCCCTCTTATAAAAGGGAACTTCATCTTCTCTAAAATACACACCTCCAAAGCCATTTGGATCGGCCAAACCCTGCCCAAATATCGTCCCAACTATCCTAAATTCATCCTAGAGGAATCCCTATGGTATAAATCTAACCTAAGGATCCCTTTAGATCAAATCAAAAGGAAGAACCTGAAGAAGAGGTAATGATTTCAGCACCCTCTTTCAAGTTCTCTTATTCTTCCACTTACTCTTTCTTTGTTTTTTCCATTATAAAATAATAAATCCAGTGTATTATATAAACTATGATATTATTATAAATACGTAACAATTATGTTCATTATTCTATCCATCTTATGAATGATAATGTCACCATGCGTGCGTGCGTACGACTTACCGTCTCCAGGCCGGGGTGAAATTTGTTATTCAACACTATGTTATTTGGATGGATATAATGATGAGTAATATGTATATAAATAATTAAAATAACATGCTAATGTCTCTGTAAAATTAATATACCATCCAATTCCACATAATTAATTAAATGATATTGTCTCTCGTGCGTATGTACGGATTACCGTCTCCACGACACGATGAGATTCATTTTCACGTTCACCATTCGTCGATGATTATAATAATATATTTTATTAATAAGTATGTAATATATTAACTAATAATTCTACTGGATATATATATATATATATACTTACATATATCTTATTCACTTAGTTTCATTCAATACGATTTGAAAACGGAAACAACGTTTATGCGTATGCACAGACTACCGTCTCCATAAACAGTGTTTTTCATTTCATATATATGTCTATTATAAATATTTATATTTTAAATATATATGATATATAAATCATTTTTTATATTCTAGATGTATTTAAATCGTGATCTAAGTGATACAATCATGAGTAACAAGTTAAAACAAGCACGATAAAGAAAGTGATTATTACCCGAAATGTTAATTTGACATAGAAATTATTATTAAATGGGCAGTATAAAGTCATAAATGAATCATGTATGATATCATAGATATTAATATGGTTATAGTATAATATAATAACATACTATGATCTTCATACAAGAGGATAAATGTACCCTCTACTAAAGGAATGTTCTAGGTAAGGGGTTTTCCTCTCACTCCTTATTCCCATGAGATTCATGCCATATTGCCATTATTACCTTTATTGTGGTGTATGTACTGCCCAAAATTGTATTCATTGTGTAATAGACTTTAATTTATGTGTATTTACATATTCATTGTATGATACTTATTTAATAGTGTATATTTTTCTTAAGTTACCAAATTGGTAAGGGTTACTTCATCAATCTCATTATTATTTGAGATTGTTTATGTGTATATATTTACTGGGAAATTTTTATCATCCATGTAAATTTTCATAAAAAGGATTTCAAAATGAATATTTTAAGGATTTGTGAAAATTAATCCTTATCAATATCATAATTTTAATTGTTTTAAAGATTTATCTTTCTAAGCCTTTTTAATTAATTCCATGTTTTCTAAATGATTTTAAGGATTTATTTATATGGACATGAGTGTTTTGAAATGATAATTCTTCTCAAAAGTTTCAAAGTGGTATGTGACACTTTGATTGAAAAATATCTATTAAATTACTTCCTTTATAAATGTGTGACTTTTAAATGATTTTACAAAAAGGATATTTCTCTCAAAAAGTTTTACTCATCATTTTCAAGTATGTCCACATCCTTTACTAGATATTATTTTTGATTGAGGTTGATTTATTATAATACAATATTCCATGTTGTATTGAATTAGTTATGATATGTTTGACTGTGGATGTTCTATTTTCATACCATTCATGGTTTATGGTTAATGTATTGACTTTTAGTATGCTAGTTTTAATACGGATGTTTATGTTATGTTTCAAATTTTTCATATGAGGAATGCAGTGGACTTAGTAAGTGACGGGTGGAGGCCGCTATAGCTCTTCAATGCATCGGTAGGTCTCATAAAACAAACCAGTGTCTTGGAACAAGGACTTGATAAAAATTTTATTTGTAGTCTTGGCACGAGTCCTTGACTATGTGGTAATGATGCCCGATGTTAGGAATTCCCTCATTATGAAATTAGTTATTACATGTGATTATTCAACTAGTAGAATATCCATGTGCATGTTTGTATGGTAATGTTTGATTTATTTATTTTCCCATATTATGTTCAAGTTTATGTTAAAAGGTCAGTTGTTTTTATTACAAATCCTTAAAATTTTATAGCTTCTGCTAAATTATTTACCCTTACTGAGCATATGATCTCACCCCTTTCATAGGTTTTATTTTCCTAGGATTATAAGAAGTGTATTATGATTGATAAGAAGGGTTAATCTTGGGGATTAACGGTGTTCTAAAATGACAATTTATTTAGTTTTTTTTATTTTCTAATGTGTAATGTAACATTCATGTATGTAATCAATTTTCCAGGACTGCTAAACTGATCGGACCTTCGGGACTTTATTCTTTGTAATCATGCTAATGTATTAAAATAATGCACCGACTCTGGGTAACTGGGGTCGGGGCATTACATTATTTTAACTATGTAAATAGTTTCATCTAATCATTATTTTGATTACTATAAATAGATTTAATTTTTTTAGATTTTATATTACACGATGTGAACCACACGGAATGCTTTGTTATTATGTTATTCAGATGAATAATTTTGAAATATTTTTCATCTGATGAAGTTATTGATCATTCATGACCAAAATAAATCTTATACATGTTTTTATAAACATTATCATGCCTCTATATTGTGATCTGGAAAATTATATCACAATATTAAACATATCATATATCATCATGTCAAGAACATGTATCCCAAATCTAGAATAGCTTGTTGTCATGATTGTTGTCATGACCATCTACCTATTTCCTTACTATGAATAAATTAATTATTTTGAACATTTAATGTTATATTTTTTTGAAGAAAATATATCTCCAGCCATTAATATATGAACCCTAAAATGTCACATCCCTCTCTCACCTTTTGTTTCTAGTCATGGTCTCATAAACATTAAACAAATATCATACCCAGGACCATGAAACCTATCTTTAGTAAAATTACATTATCATTTATTTAATATTATATAAAATTAAAATTTCATACCACATTATTATCTAATTTGAACCAAAAAATGATCCTTTGGTTTCCTTTTTTATTATATGATAGAAAGTCTATTCATTATAAATACCTTTTAACATTTAATGATCTAAACTAAATATATGATAGATACAAACCATAGAAAATAGAGTTTTATTTTACCCCTCCATAAAAACCCATTATCCCAAAAACATATGTTCCTAGAACCTTTCACACCTTGAACTTTAAAGAAAATAAAATAAAGTGTAATTAATTAACAAAAAATATATTTTCCCATAGTATAATTTGATCACCCATTGTTTCTTAAAGAACACTAAAAATAATAAAAGTTTTATAATACAATAGATTTAGTTCAAACTATAACACTATTAGTTACTAAATAAAATTATTCAAAAGATATAATATAATAAATAATAATAAAATACCATTTAAAAATCATATAATAGTTATGGAAATTTAACATAAAAAATTACCTATATCAATACACAGTAGTTAGAATACATAATAAATGATCTTATCACATCAAAATAGTTTATCTATTGGATTATATGAAAACCATAAACATATAAATCACTGAAACCATATCAAGTATTTATTTTATATAACCATCATGTTTTTTTTCTAGAAAATCATAAATCAATATTGTATATTCTAAAAAAACGCTCACCATTTCTAAAAACTCTGAAATATGTGATTCAACCATTAATATTTAAATACACACTTGTATTCTAAGTAAACATACCAATTAAACTAATTATATAACTAATACATTTCATTTAGATAATCCATGAAAATAGAATATGTCAACAGGGGTTGTCTTTTAATTATAACTAATTTAAAACAATTATAAGTATCATATATAAAGAAGTTTATTCTTTTAGAAATGATATAAAATACTCAAACACTAGTTCTATATATAGTCACACACTTATACCATATTTCATCAATACATGTATCAATTATTAGAATATATATAGATATGGATAACCATCTTATTTCAATTAAAAAACCCATCCCATTTGAGTTTAACTTAATTGAGGCAGTCTTAATTACATTGATTGCCTTGAACAATATTAAATTTATTAATATGTTAAGATGGAATCATTTATAATGACCTGATCACACTAATAATCACATTATCAAATTTAATGGTAAATAATTCATTAAAATACTTTATTTATTGAGACGATTGTCTTGATGAATATAAATCCCAACAAAGGATCACCTCCATTATAAGAAAATAATACTACAACCATACCAATAACCAATTACACTATAGAATCATCATAATAAAAACATACTATAAAAAATATAAACATACGAGTCACCATATTCAATAAGGGTCAATAACCCTATAATATACCCTTAACTATTATAATTACCCATATCATTATTCCCTCATCATTGTAAGTATACACCATGATCATTTACCTAAACTATAAAAAGAATTTTAGAAAATATAGTGTACCAAATCCTTTAACTTTAGCTATTTTAGTTTCCCAAATGCACCAAAATTATCACATACATTTTTAGTTGAAATGACATGTTCTAACAACCAACCAAGGATAACCTTAAATTAGTCACTTCTGAGTCCAACCAAAACACACCCTTGATAAATTTTAAAAAACCATAAGGATAAAAAAATATACCTACCAAATTCATTACAATTTAAACCTAATTTGATTTATTATTATCAATGAAACACCACATATAATATCTTATTGATACCCAAAGGATCATATAAATCCACCCTATGATACAAACTTTACCACAAACTAATTGGACCAAACAAAAATAAATAGTGAATAGTGAAATGGGATATTATTATACCTATAACTGAAATTTAATTCTTCTAGATATATAAGATGTATAATATGTTAATAGTATAAATCATGTCATTCTATCATTGAAATACCCAAGACTTCATTATAACAGGCTAACAATACACCCCAAAACTATGGCGTAATGCTCACTCTAAAGATCCATCACTCAGGATTATAATTAAAGGTTAAATTACTAAATTTTTGGAATTTATTTTTTATAAAAGGTTTTGATATTTTTATTTATTATGTCAAAAATATCTTGAGGTAATTGTTTTGGCATTTTTCACAAACAGTTGATTTTTATGTGTATAGTGAAAATATAGTTTTCACCAAAACTATTAATTTTAAAATAAATGGATATAAGTGAATAAATAATTTTAATTGTTAAAATATTTATTAAATAATTAACACTACACATTTTAAAAATACACTGTTGAATATAGAAAAACTATGAGCAACATTTTAAGGGCCTTTGTAATATTTTCCAAAAAAAACTCTTTTGGGTACTTCTATATAAAGAAATATTATTTTTTTAATATTTGGTTTTGGATTAATTTAACAATAAAATAAATTTTATTTTATTATAATATATTAAATTATATAATGAAAATTGAATATATTGATAATTTTACCCTACACTTAATTATTATGCTTAAAAATACACTCTTTCAAAAAACATGTTTTTATGCATTACACATAGTAATATTAAAATGGGTATTTATTACATCTAGAAATTTTTATGATAAAATTTATCTTATATATTTAATTATTAGGTCCAAATTATGTAATAATTTCTATGATATATTTATCCATAAAAATTATTTTATTAGTTAAAAAATTTGTTACCATAGTAAAATATAAAAGGGTAAAATTAATAAATCTTGGGGTAAAAAGATATAAACAAGTTAAAACAAGTTTATAATTGAGATTTTGAGATATTATAAAAATTATATCATCAAAAACTCTATTATTTTCTATTTTTGGTGCCACATAACATATGAATCATGTTCCCTATTTATATTATGTTGAAATATTTACAAAAATGTCATTTTCCCCACTTATAAAAGGGGTCTACCACCACCCCATCCACACCACTAAAAAATTTAAGTTTTCTATTGAAAATATAATATTATTAATTACCTGAAAATCCTACATCACCATACCAACATTTTTTCCCAATATATTATCCAAATGCTTCCCATTCTAAAGAGTCCTCTAAGGGATAACCTAATTCCTCAACGTGAGTACTAATTTTAGGTAATTTATTTTCTCTTCTATATTAATTTTCCCAAAATACATTCCCATTAATATATAATAAAATCATTATTTTTTTGTATAATTAACATTATTATTCTATATTACTAACTATTAAACACTTTCCCCCTTTTCTATCCCAAAAAATAAAAATGACATTCGTGTGTACGTGCAGACTATTGCCTCCCAAATATGTCATGATTCATTTTCTTTAACAACTTAACAAAAATGGTTATAATGTTGAATATAATATTTAATTACTATATTTATAAAATATTTTATATTCTTAAATTATAAAACATTTTATACATTTATTCTTTTCTATGGAAAATGAAATCATCAACAATGCATACCTAATGACTACCACCTCTGTGGGACGATACATTTCTATTTTTTTTCATGACCGCCATTATTGGAGGGAAATTAGAATGGGTTTAATGGATAAATATTATAATTATAAAATTAACATGGTTCTATAAGGACATATTGGATAACCTTTTAACAGTATGAGTAATAAATAATTGTTGTAAATTTGACGATCCGAAAGAGAATTCTAAGAGAATGTAATGTTTTATTCAAACTATGTAATATCATATTACAGGTTAAATTATTCATATAAATCATTATAATTATGGTATTACACACTAATAAAAACTAAATAAGGTCATTATTATTCTTTAATTATGATATTACAATTGATCACTTCATAATCACCCATTAATTATGATATGTTATAGTTTAGGTCTATTTAACCACTTACTTGAAAAATGTTATAAATTAATATTATGGATGACTATGGGAATTTAATTAATAGAAATATATGATATAAATAAGTAAATAATTAGTTTGTTTTAGTTTTTTAGGGTAAAATTAATAAAAAAACTCATTATTTAAGATACTAATGTTCATTTCTTAAAATTAATTGAAATATTCTCATCGTCGATTTCCAATTTCTAGATCATAACAAAAAATACCATAGAATGAAATTATTACTCTCTAAATAGTTATAAATAATAAATTTAAATACCTCGTATTATATATTAATGAGTAACTTTGTGAGAAGAACTAATTACAAGATTTATAATTTAAAACTAGTTCTAAATTATCAAAATTACTCACACCAAATATTGATAGAAGATAATAAATAACTTATATACATGTATAGAATAATTATAAATGAAGTTAAAAAGGGTTGTAGTTATGAATAAGGTTATTAAATAGGAAAATAATATATATAAATATATATATTAATATATAAATTATGTTAGAGAACATTCTAACATAGTGGGAGTAAAAGTATAGATTCATTGTCTCAAACTTCAATTCCGTGAGACATGATTATGTTATACACCCTGTTTTATTTAGTATGGTGTACTTACTATCCCTTTCATATTTTAAATCTTAATTTTCTCATTAGTCATGGTATTTTATGTTTTTTTAATTATATTTATTATGTTATATTTTTGAGATGGTATATATTCTATCAAAATGATAAAAAATCATAAATTTTAGAAATAAAAGTGTATGTATTTTTCCAATTAATTACATACCTATATGGATGTAGGAAAGTAGATGTGGCTATGATAAAAATTCACATAGGGGTGATCACCCTAAAAAATGTTGTCTGAGTATCAACTCAATCTTCACATGGTGCATGATGAATGGGCCTAAGAAATCACACCTAGAGATACACTCATAAAATATTTTTTTTGAGTAATTCATATTGTATTTATGAAAATTAGTGAATTAGTTTTCCACAATTTCATTTTCCTCCTACTATTAATAATTACTTAACTCAATTATTATATTATATTGATAAAACAACACTTTGAAAGTGACCTCACTATCACCTTATCGTTGTTTATTTGAAAAGGTTACTTCTTATTACCTTAAAAATACCCCGTAGTTCAATTTTGATTTCCAGGATATTCTTCTATTTAGAAACATTATTCCACTGAATGGGGAAATATTTATTTTATGTATTTTCATCATATAGAAAACCATTTTTCTATTTTTTATGATTACATAATATGTTTCATAAGGAATTTTATGAAATTACTTGTTAACTCACATGATGAAAGAATTAGTATTAATTAACAATGGGTAGGGCCCAGTATAAATAGACCCCCAATACATCAATAGGTCTAATGAGACAAATGAGTTCAGGTATTGAAATATGTCTTACCAATTTCTATATGAAGTCTTGGAAGAAGGAATTAACAGTATCTTTATGTTTTCCAATATTATACATTCTATCAGTATGTAATTAGTAATTATTATCCATGTTTAGATTTATTCTCATGAATATATAATTACTTTTGTTTTATTTGATTATATCATAATTTTGATCCTTAATTTTTTCCACAATATTAATTTTACACTTATGTTATTATATCTTATACTGTATGGTACTACTTACTGAGCATCTGATATCACCCATTTTTTTTTGGTTACCAATGAGACCTTGAAGAAAACTATGTGTAATTTTAAAGGATATTCTAGAAAATATATAATGTTCTCATTGAGTTCCTATGCTATTATGTTATCATGTGTAATTTGAAAAATATGTTTATATGTAGTCTTATAAAATTACTAAGCTATTGGATTCTTCGATGTTATACCCTAATAATGTAATATAACAACCAGGTCTTGGTTTCTAGAGTTTGGGTTATTAAAATTGGTATCATAGGAAGTTTAATAGAATCCACGGTGACTAGATATTGAGGAACCTTGTAAGATATAATAATAATTATGGAAAACCCTTAATATTTTACTTTTATTCCTAGAAAACAAAATGGATAGGGTATGGAATGGGCCATACCATTTATAAGGGAATGAAATTGTTATATGTGTTCCTTAGGTTTAAATCCTTACCTTTTATTGGGTTCTGGATACTCTAAGGCATGATAAAAATTGGGTTCTTCATATGGATTGATTTAGGCATATTCAACTAGATTGGGCCTAGCAGCACTATGAAAAGGTAAAGTGAGGAAGTGGGTTCTGTTTATCTTAGATCTCTCTTTAAGAGTTGGTTTGAGATGTTTTTAGAAAGTTACTAGGTAATTGTGAAGTATTTGTAAAGTATTTATAATTAGGTGAAACACCATAGGGTGTTCATATATTCTAGTATGGGGAAAGAGATGTATAATTTATGTTATTATATTTTTTTGAGGTATCATGGGATGTCAGATTGACTACGAGGGGCATAGTATGTTAGTGTGAACAAGAGTGACTTGTGAGCTAGGATTATAGATGGGTTGTGGAATAAGGTAATGGGATTATCAAAGATAGTTATTATCGAAAATATTGAGATTGTTAAGAATAGTGAGATTGGTTTGGGTAGGTTTTGTTAAACTATTGTGAGATATCCTTTAGCGATACCCTACGTATGAATTAGTGGCCAAAAAATATCAAAGTTATGAGATTTATTTGTTATGATTTACTAATGTATAATGACCATGTTCATTTAGATAGTGATGAGGTTATGGATTTGCGACCAATATATTACAGTATATAGTTACACTACCAATGTGTTTATTATTTCAATGTTATAGTAGGATCATATGTTGAGTGACATGATCCAAAATTCTATACTATGTATATCATAATGTGCCTCACATTTACCATTATAGATTTCCTATATGTTTTTCTGGTGACAAGAAGGTAGTTATGTGTTAGTAATGGAATGTGAATGTGACAACTGGGTCCCGGTGATAGCACAGCCACCCCGCCTTAACAAGGCCGTCGGGTCCTGGCCAACTAGGTACCACCAGTTGCCCCGCAGACACGTGGGGCCCACCCTAGGGTCCACCCACGAGCCCGAACAGGTCATCTGACTAATGATAGTTCCCATAGGCCAACACATGTCCTTTCCAGTGTGCTTTTGTCCTCACTCACACACACCCTGGGAGACTTCCCAGAAGGTCACCCATCCTGATCACTACTTCAGGCCAAGCACGCTTAACTGTGGAGTTCTAATTAGACAGGCTCCTGAAAAGGAAGGTGCAGCTTGTTGACATGAGTCATATCATTTATCCATTTAACCCTTTATCATTTGAGGATGTTACAATCACCCCCCCCCCCTTTAGAGCACAACGCCCTCGTTGTGGGCCCTACATCTCAACACAGGTAGTGCACCGCACTTAAGGCCGGGTTCCTCCTCTGATACCAAATGTGAAAACTGGGTCCCGGTGACAGCACAACCACCCCGCCTTAACATGATTGTTGGGTCCTGGCCAACCAGGTACCAGTAGTTGCCCCGCAGACACGTGGGGCCCACCCTAGGGTCCACCCACGAGCCCGAATAGGTCATTTGACTAATGATATTCCTCATATGCCAACACATATCCTTTCCAGTGTGCTTTTTTCCTCACTCACTCACACCCTGGGAGACTTCCCCGAAGGTCACCCATCCTGATCACTACTCTAGGCCAAGCATGCTTAACTATGGAGTTCTAATCAGACATGCTCCCGAAAAGGAAGGTGCACCTTGTTGACATGAGTTATATCATTTAGCCATTTAACCCTTTATCATTTGAGGATGTTACAGTGAATGAGGAATAATGGTGTGAATTTACATTGCTCAGGTTTTTGTTTCCTGAGTGCTATCTGAATATGAGTGAGATGCTTCGTAGTTTCGTAGTTATATGAGTTTAGATATGTTACATCTCATCCATTATAAGTTTTATATATATATTTATATATATTATTTGTATTTACCATATTAATTACTATCATTTCCTGATTTAGGTGGGTTTCGGTGTTGGGGTAACTTGGTTTGAATCTACCAGCTTAACATGATTACTTACATAAATCTTATTTATTTTATATGCAGTACTTTAATGAATATTGTGATATATCTTAGGAAACTCATTTCTTATGAATTATTGAGCTTTATTTCTCACACTATGAACATGAACCTTAGTTTATATGTATAGATTATGATTGATTCTTAGATGATAGTTTGTATAAGTGATTAGACTAGATTTGATTAAATGATGTTCTAGTGATATGTCAGAGGAGGATCTTTGATTTTTAGTCATGTATACCCATTTGATTTTTTATTATATACTCTATCATTCTAATAGGTGATCCTCTCCATGTATGTATGAATTTTTTCATATTGATCATGGGTCATATTTTGATATAACTTGTTGATATTATATGTGAACAATGATTATGTAAAAATTATAATTCTTTGATTTTACTTTCATTTTTAAATTGATTTAATTATTTATATGTTATTGTATATAATGATATGAATAGTATAGTATTACCATGTTGGTTATAGACTCTCACCACTAGTAGAAATCTTATGGAATAGGGGGAGGCATCCTTGAGGTCATGCAGTTCCTCCATTTTGGATGTAGTTTTGGTGGGCCCAGTTTTGGGTGATACAAAGTTGAACTGGAGCATTATTTTTTTTTGTTTTTCTATTTTTTCATCTGTTAGGTAGAGATATGAGCAGTTAGAACATGGACATACACCAACCCTGTGTATCAAGGACACCTATATCGGGGAATCCTATGTTACCAGGGGTATTTTATTATTGTTTATTACATTTCACTATTATGATTTAGATAATTAATCATGTATAATATTTGGGTAGAGATTATTATTTATAGATTAAATTTTATCCTGGGGAGGAAAGAGTTATGTGTTCATGCGTCATACTTGGTGGGTAGGTATACATGGACACATGTATTAATGCTTGTGGATGTGAAATGGTATAAAACATGAAAATAGTTTTGGAAAATGATTTTTAAGAAAGAAGAATCTTAAAATGGTTATAGAAATGGTTTTGATTAATTAAAAGACCAATATTAAGTTATTAATTTTTTCCAAAATTACCAATTGATGTTGAATTAATTAATTCAAAATAATTTAGTGGTATTTATACATTTTTCCTTGATTACTAATATCATAGCCTTACTCATATGGAATATGATAGCCTTATAGTTATTATGCCTGGGTAGTTGGTTCCTTATGTCTGAATTGACAGATATTTTTCTAGGATGTGATTGGTATTGATGTGAGGTGTTTGAGATGGATGAAAACCATTAGTTGGATAAGATATCTTATGGGATTTCATAGATTTTGAGATGTTACTCTTTCTTGATGGAGATGAATTTTTAATGGGGTGAGTTAATAAGTGGTGATTCCTATTAGGTGGTTAATCATGACTTATTCAGTAAGTTGGGATTGTTCATTGTTCTAGGTTTATAGGATAGTATTCCTAGCCATATTGTGATAATCCATATAGTATGGTGGTTATAATTTCGTCATACTCATTTGGAATATGAATGGACAGATAATCCATGCTTATGTCATGACTATTCATGCTTGATATTGTGATGTGATGAGTCTTTTATTAGTAACGATGTTATCATAGGATTATATTAAGTTGATGTCCATTATTATAACTTCAACATTAGGTGGTGGAGTATTATTTAAAGGAGGTGCTCATTCACATGTTTCCATCACAATTTTATGTGTCTCGATGCATTTACCGGTGACTTTATTAAGATAATTGATGCATGCTAAAGCTATATATGAGTTATATAATTAGAAATATTTAATATTCAGTGGTGATTTGGGATCAATGGATGTTGTGGATTGGGTGGAAAATTTTTAGTACTTGTTTGAAAGGATTTGAACTCATGAATGGATATAACTGTTGCTAGTGGTTTCTAAATTCATAGGTGAATCATTTAAATTGTAGAAGTGAATTAATGATAAAGGAATGGATGAGGACTTTCCATGGATATAGTTTCATTCCTATTCAATAATAGGTTCTTTTATAGTTAAAACTTCATCCAATTGTTTGAGTAATTCATGTATCGTCCATAGTAGGTGATTCCAATAATAAATTATTCTACCAAAATCAAAAGTTATTTCATTCCATGTTATCCATGAAAGTTAATTGATTTATAAAATCATGATAAATTTATATGGGTCTTAGGTACTCATTATGGGAATGGGTGGATTCTTTCTTTTTTTTACACCTTTTTATAGGTGGTCAAGCAAGATTTGGATATCAAGGAAAATTATTTCATTCCACAAGAAGTTGTATGGTGTAGGATAACATCTGGAAAGTTGTGGAAGATCAAAAAAATATTCTTGGAATGATGGTGATGGATTCAACTAGTAGAACAATCTAACACCATTGTAGAAAAAGAGGAAATGCACTACGTTTTGTAACCATTATGGCAAGGAAGTACATGTTTGACCAAAATCAATAAATGAACCAAGGAAGATTAATTATTGTGACAAGAGAGGTACTTTTTTGAGGTTTTATAATGAAACTAGGTATATCTAGTTGAATGTGATTTGGTTATCGACCTTTTGTGGTATTCTGAAAGATACCAGGTTGTTACTGTTTTCTAAATCCTTTTAATGACTTATTGATGTTATATATAATTTGTGATTTTTATAAATTGGTTGTTTATGTAAACATGTTTTTTTATATTATTGGTTATAGGATCTTGTATTGTGATTCTCATGTGGTATGGAGGGTCATGTAGGCAGGGTGTAGGTTTGACCATGGTATGGATAACACTTTGGTGGGAAGTGTCCAAATAGAATATTGTTAGGGATATGTACATTAAGGGATGATGAATGATATTGAAGTTAGTAAATATAATATCATAGATATAAAATGGATGGATTTAGGGGCTATCTTGGGATGGAGTTCATATGAATTATATGTTGTTCCAGGACCACACCAAATTCAAGAATTCACCTATAATAGTGTGTATAATTAGTGTAATCAGTAATTGGAGAGTATATTATTTTTAGAAACTACTATAGTTAGATATTATGTGTTTATATGGTTTATTTTAGACTAATAAATCATGTATTATATTTGGAGATGATATCATGGTAGGCATATAAGGGTTCAGACCCTTAGATCCCTCCCTTTGTGAGTTTTGGGCATTAATGGTTTCTCGAGAAGGCTCCAAAGTGTTTTGGATGGAAAATGTGGAGTTAAGATGAAAAAATAAACATAAATTAGGATTCTACACCATGGAGTGATGCATTATGCCGGTGGGCTGATAACTATGGTGTGGAAGGATTGGTTGTGGTGTAGTGTCCCTAGAGCAGGAATTCGAAGCTACTACCTTAGGGGGGTAACTTTTCTATGGATACTGGTTGTTATGTAAGACCGTAAATGGTAGTGATGAGGCTATATTGTGGAGTATAAGTCTATGTAACAATGGACCTAGGGTGCAATGTGGCTTATTATATAGTTTTCAGTACCCATAGGGAATGGATATCTTATGGAGTATATTCTTCATTCTATGCAAAAGAATTTTATGGTGTGGTGGATTTTCCTATGTGTAGTTTCTCCCTAGGTAAATAATATATATTCTAAATTTGATACATGTTACTTAGACATTCACTTTGAAAAATGGTACTATGACATGTTCCCTTGCACTATGTCCTATTATACCCCATTTTATAAAGTTATGTAGTGTTGTATTAGGGGATACATCATAGTCTTTTAAAATTCAATATATATATAAAGAATATAAAGGTACTACAAACCCACTTTTCTCCCACTACTTATTATAAAACAATATACACACAATTGTGGGTTTTGAAGGTATTTCAATCCCGATTCAATAGAGGTTAATCATCAGCTTCCTAATATTGTTATTTGGTGATTTGTAGTGGGTTACTCATCTTTTCCTGCAGTGTATCCTCAGTTTGATCTAGTTTTCCTTAAGTTTTTCTATCCATGATTTGGTGTGTTTTCTCAATATTTATAATGTATTTTAATTTTATGTTGTTTTCACGATTTTGGAATGGAATTCCAGGAGGGACATAGAATTGGTTGAGGGAGAGGTGATCAATGATTTGTGTTGTCATTGTTTTCTCATGTGAAGAACATTAACACCTTGAGGTTGGGTATTCATTGATTTTCCTTTTATTTACATGTAATCATTAATTGGTCATTGTTTAGCCCTTTGTGTGGTATAATAATTAACCTAATACTGATTAAAGTAGATTAAATATGTACATAGCTTATAACTTTTGATCACATTCCATTATTGATCATCCACTATGATAACAAATTGCCTCTTGTAATCATAGATATTGTTTTATCAATGTTATTATTTTTTAACCATGTTAGTTATGAATAGGTTGTCATGGTCTTTTGATTAAATTTTTAATGAATGTAAAGCTAAAATTAATTAATTGGTTGTCTAAATAATTAAATAGGCATGTTAATGAATCCGTAGATTCTTGTAATTTAATGGTAATCAAATTAATTAATGTTTCACGTTTAATGGAATTTTTTATTCCATAAGATAATGGAATTAGTCAAGAACATGATGATATAATTATTGTTGATGATAATGACAAAAAGGGAATGTTGGATAAGAAATATTTATGATTTAATGCTTCTTAAATATTGAAAATGTTAGAAAACATGTATAATAATTTAAATAGCTTGATACAAGTAATGAATTTGGTTGAATTTAGTTAGAACCTATGATAACAAAAATAGTAAATACGATATTTACAAAAACTAGTTGTTTCATAAAGATAATTTTTTGCAGATGAGAGTGCTTGTTTTCTTGGATGGTTGAGTGAGCCTATTTTAATGTGAATGAAGAATGGTTACTTTTTATGGACAATTCAGCTTGTTGAAAATTTTTGTTGTTTTTTCCATCTACAATGTTCTAGAGATTTGATCCATAATATGTGATATGATTGTATCCTAGTATGACTAATGAGATATGGGTGGGTAGGCTCAAGGTTGTGGTTGTAGTTGATGCATACGATGGTGATATGTATAAGGATATGCAAGAGGGTATTAGGAATGGTACCAAAGTTGACAGAATAGGTTGAATTTGGGATTACCTATTGATGTTCTTGAATTTAGGATTTTTACTTATGAATTAATCTATTTAATGGTCGAATGGAATGGATTCTTATTTCTATGCATTCTTTTCCCCACTGCATGAGGCAACTGGATCTATTTAGTTATTTTTTTATCTTTTGGTAGCTTAATAATTTGTATTAGAGAATTTAAAATTATGGAATGATGTTAATAATGATTAATAAATTAATCAACCTATGGGTTTTGTTTTTATAATGTAAATGATATGTTAATCCAGAAACAATGGATTCTATTGGATTATAGCTAGAGGTAATGGAAATCAACATTAATGGTTAGTGCATTGTGAAATGGAATAATGTAATTGGATGAAATTAATTAATAAAAGGATAATGAATTAATTAAGTTAATGTGAAATATATAAAAAGAAACAAACAACATAATGAAGGACTTCTTAAATTCTTATGTACATATATGATATCTAGTCCTTAGTAGTGGCAGTCGGGTGTCATATTGATGATAGCTATAGTTGATCCTATGACTAGGTTATTTAACATTGTATGGTGGTGAGATATACTATATCTTGTATATTTTTTGATATAATACTCTACCCACCATTGTTAGTTATGGAAACTGACACCAAGTGGACTTTGGGAGGTTGTTTTCCCCAACATCCTTGTGGTGAGGATGGATGATTAACTACCCCTATAGTTACACCCCATTCTCCTAGCTGTATTATGTGCTGGTATTAAAGGTGTTTAGTTTCCACATATATGTGTGTAGAAGGCTATAATAGCCTGTGGTTATTTCACACACATTCATCCAAAGATATAATATGAGAATGGTTATTGTAAGTATGTCATGTATAGGTTGTGATTGATTGAGGTACCTTACATGATGTATGGGTTGTTATGAATTGAGGTACAATAATATATTTATAAAACACATCATACAAGCTATGGTGGATACAAAAAACTAATAAATTATTATATGGGCATGTGGCATGTGAGGAGGTGATGATGTAACATATGAGGTTCATGTTGTGATATTTAACTCATGTGTATTTGAGATGGATTCTTCTGGTGAGAGATGGATTGGGTGGTGTGACGTTGGGGCAGATCATAAAAATATTTTGGAAGTGGTAGTGGGGTACCCTTATTATTTCATTACTTATATATGAACTCTTTTATATGATACTTGTTGTGAGATAACCATGATGAGGTTGGGAATTGGGATTCCTATTTAAGTGATGAGTTTATTTTACTGTTGTTCACTAGGTTTTTTCATACATTCTTTATCTTTTTAAGAGAGTCCTTGAGGAGGATCCCACTAAATATAATATTATTCTCAACACACATATTTATAATATATTCTCAGGTCACTAGTATAAGGTTGGAGATTGTGCTAAATTTTACTAGCTCATGGTTTCGTAGGAGCAATTTGGGATTCATGCTATCTGAAGAGCATACCTTCATTTTTTACACATGTAGTTTCCTTTTTAGTTTTATTAGTTTTTAAGACATTACATGAATGGAATTAGGATTTATTCTATCTTCATGTGTAGGATTTTATTGGTGTATCTATATTATCTCTCTCTTCGACATGTTTCTTTTAGAGGGTAATTTCATCCATTTGTATGTATGATATACCAATGTTGCTTTTTGAAAAACCACGTCATATTGGAGGTCAGATATAGGTGGTAAACATCTCCCTTATCTCATTAAAGAACCAATTGGGGTACCTTTGGGTAGACGAGACATGATAGAGTTGTATCCATGGTTCATGCTGAGGGATAAGATGAAGTTTAGAGGTATGAATTAGTCAGGACTGTATGGTTTTGATGATAAACCATGTCAGATAAGTTTTATAAGATATGTAAACAAGGGATACTAGTCAAGACATGGGTATTTAGGGCCCAACACTATTTGATTCATGGACTTTATTCTTTACCAAGTCTAGTAAACAAAGTGATATTGGTTGCAAGGTAGAGACCTCAAAAATAATCACACATCATTTTTGTTTTCAACAGTATTTGAAATGGGAAAACCATGGTATAATTTTAAACCATAAAATATCAAGATATCAAATAATTAATCATAAATATTCAGTATTATAGGTTTATGAGTCTCTAATTGTTTTTTCCTTTGAAGGTATAACTCCAGGTTGACATCCTCATCAGGTTCATGATGAAGATGTTCAGTAATATGTTCTAACAGATCTATGCATAATAGTGGTCAACGATGAAAAACATGGAGGAGGAAACTCTAAGAGTTTAAATTATAGAGTCTATAGAATTATGATATATCTATTTTAGTTTCAATGAAAGGAGAATGATTGTAGGAGGTTGTGATAACTTTTAGTTCAATCCATTCTTAGAAGGACCACTAGGTTTTGTTTGACATGACAATGTTTCATGGAGAAGCAAGGTAGTGGTGGATCTTATTCCTTAGGGGCCATGATAATTTTAAAGTATCATGTTATAAATTCATAGATCATTTTCAAGTATAGTTTTTTATTAGAACATATTGGCATCCATTTTCTAGGAGTTTCTAACCATTCACCATGGGAGTTCAATATGGAAGAGTTTGGGATCCATTTTAGGAACCTTCTTCATTATTAATTAGACCCATTTCTATATGAGGTGGCCAAATTGAGAAATTTACAGGCATATTTAAATCCAGATATCCAGCACTAGGTCACCCCATTTATGTTGTTGACATATCTCTAAGTGTTATAAAGAGCAGATATTGTTGGGAGGACACTATCTAGAAATAGACCATCCTGAGAGGGAAGTTGTCATGATACCTCACAAAGAAGTGTTTTGGATTAGGGTTCCTAGTTTCCCAGTTAAAAGGGCTTTAAACCATTCAAGGGTAGGTCCCATACCTTGTAATATCATTTCTATAGAGGTAGTGGATCACAAGAATATGGTCAGGGACCAAATTCATGTTTTTCTTATGGTGGTATAGGTCATCAGCGGTGAGGGTAGCCAACCTTTATGTGTAGGTAGGTTGTGATAGGTAGTCAACTTTTGGAACCTATGTGTATGCAGTCTTAGCAAAAATAAAGTATCTTGATGCTATATCTTGGGATCAATAGAGAGGATATGAGGTAGGTAGAGGTAATCCCCATGAAATTCCTCATCCACATAGAGAAGAGTGTATGTGAGGAGGTGGTCTTTCTCTAGGTCAGATAGGCCATGGATCATGTCATGGTCAACATCACACTTTAGAGTTTCCAGTACTAGGAAATATAGACATCATTTGAGGTACCCTTTACTTGTTTTCTAAATGGTTTCATGCTTTGTGTGATTTAGCAGCCACACAATCCTTCATATCACCTACCCCAATCCATCCTTTGGGACTTGATATGGAGTGGATTCCAGTTCTCTTGGTGTCAAGTACACCAAAGGTATTCCTAACATATCTGTATGAACTATATATACAAAATAAGATAGTTATAAGGGAAAAATCTCTTGGTGAGTCTTTCTATGTTTACAGTTATAGATGTACGTCATCATCCTTAAGATGGACTCGTTGTGTTTGGTGTGAGAAATTGTGGATTTCTTCTGGATCAAAGTTTTGTTATATGATGATGATAGAGAGACAATAATATTCAATAGTGAGAGGGACTCTTAGATAGGCCAAAGGAATGTTCCGTAATTGAATTCCACAATTTAATAGCTGATTTTGAGTTTATTAGAGGTTCAAACAATGATTTTGACAATGTTTTTTTAGGCATACCCAATTGTTATCCCTAATTTTGTTGTAGAATTACTCCTTTAATAAGAGATCGAGTTTGGAATCGATCTACAACGAGGTGTTTATCTTATAAAAATTTATTCATATAGGTTGGTGAAATATGAGTTTCATGATCTATGCGAATAGATTGATGATATGTTACTGTTAGGTTTTTTTTGGCTACATGTGCCATCTTGGGGTACACCAATTCTGTCCACAAAGAATGATGCTGGGAGTGTGTTTCTCTATACTGATTATCATCACATGAATTGGGTGACATGGAAGAATGGCTATCCTATTCTAAGTATTGATGATTTATCCAATTAGTTAAAGATAAAATTGGTTATCAAAGATCAATCTATGTTCCTGATATCATCAGATATAGGTTAAAGATGAGTATGTTTTGAAGACCACATTCTGATGTCGTTATGGGAATTATGAGTTTGTTTTGATGCCATTATTCATGAAAAAAACTCTATCCATGTTCATGGTATTGATGAAAATAGTGTTCAATGAGTTTATGGAACATTTTAGGGTGATTTTCATTGGAAACATACTGGTATAATTCCTATATGGGGAGGAGTATGTAGAGTTTTTACGTATCATTTTGGGTGTTATTTTTTGTCAGAATCCATTTGGGATGTTTTTTAAGTGTTAGTTATAGGATCAAGAATTTATTTTAATGTGGGATTACTTGTCCTAGAAAGTAGTATCTATATATCTTTCAATGTTAAAAGTAGTCATTTGTTAGGAATCCACCAATATAGTTATAGAAGTGTGAGATTCCTTGGCCTTTTAGGTCATTACAATAGATTCATGGTTGAATTTTCTCAGGTTATGGCTCTTATAAATGTTTTGATTTAGAAGGATAAGTCATTATCATATAAATACTAGTGTCATTAATATTTTGAGTTTCTAACAGAGATGTTTTTCAACATAGAAGTTATTTTTATTCCAGAAGAGTGAGTTCAATTTGAGGATTTTTGTTACACTCCATGTCTTGGTTTAGAATATTTTCTCATAGAGAGGAGATCAGTTGTTTTTTATAGGTCTTGAATGTTATGTCCCCATGAACCTACCTATTCCACACATGATCTTCATTTGGTTGAATTTTTTTTTGGAGTTGTCGAAACATTACCTAATCAATAATCATTTTGAGGGTTTTACCAATTCTATAAGACTGAGTTAGGTCATCTCCCAATGTGACTTGAAATTGTGATAGTGACGGTGGATAGAATTATTATTGGATTATGACATTGAGATTTCATATAAAATGGGTAATATAAATTTAATATTGGATTTACTAATTAGGATGTCACATTGTGATGTTGTGAATGCATTTGGAGATCCCTTGAGAGTGATGGGAGAACTATTAGTTATGAATTTTGATATAGTAGAGGTCGGTGGAAGATGTTTTCTTTTTCATATGATACTGAGGCCATGTTTTGGGCAGTATGTGGAGGATTCCCTACTAAGTAATTATGAGGTTGATGTTTAGAGAGACCGAGTGATCTTTGGAGATGCACCAGAGAGTTGGTCTGAGGATGAATAAGAAATGGTGTTATTCCAAGGAAATCTTGTCATCCCATTGATGACGTGTAAGGTAGTTCCCTATGAGTTCCACAACTCACCCTTAGTGGTACGTCCTGGAGTGGAAAATATGTACCATGCTTTGAAAGACATGTTTTGGAGTCCTGGGTTAAAGTATTTAGATTTAGAGTTTGTGTCTCAGTGATTGATCTAAAAGAAGGTGAAGGATGAGAACCATATTACTGGTGGTTGGTCACGCCATCAAATGTTCCTTAGTGAAAGTGGGAGGATATCACAAGGGAATTTATTACCAGTTTACATCAAGATTGGAGAGGATATAATGGTATATAGATGATAATATATTGTTTGATGAAATTATCACACTTAATAAAGATCAAGGATTCATGTTTAGTGATGGTTTTGTTGAGGCAATATTTGGATGATGTGGTGAGACTCTATATAGTGACGAGGATAACCATCTATGACCATGATCCTCAGTGTACCTCCAAGGCAGGTAGAGGCCTTTATCATTATTTTGGATCTCAATGATTACTTATAACCAATTTTCATCCAAATATGGATTTTCAGAAAAATTGGACCATCTAAACTATTTGATATACGTTTAATTATTGTGTCCTAGATTTTAGAGGTTTGTGGGTGAGGCACCTGCCTTTGGTTGAGTTTTCATACAAAAATAGTTTTTACTCCACCATTGGTATGAAAATACATGAAGACTTTTATGACCAAAATTTTCTTTCTCTAATATTCTGGATTGGGTTCAGAGATTCATAAAATTTCTATCTAGATCTATTGCATAATATGATAGGGATAGCTTAGGTGATCTGTAAAAGGATAAAAGAAGTAAAAGTTCATCCAAAAAACTATGCAGATTATAACACCCTGAGATTATGTGAAATATTTTTTTTCAAATAAATTTAATCCATTCAATGTTTTTCATTATATGATACACCAAGTTTGTATTGAATTACACACAGCACTATGTTTATCTTGTGTAACATGAAACATCAAATTTAAATAAAATGTGATATACTATTAAAATAGTATTATTTTATATGATAATTGTCACCAAGACGTTGTAATGGAAGGTATAAATGATATTAGCTAAATTATGAAAATATATGTTTTACACATGTATATAAAATTATATTTTTGGTGACCAATTAATATGAAATTAAAACAAAAAACTATTTCAAACTAAAAGAAAACGTTTTCTAAAAAACAAATTTATGCACACAAACTCATATTACCTCAATATATTAAAAAAATAAATTTTGGTGATTTATTTTAATGAAATTTATATATTATATATTTAATAAAATGTTTTATCATTCATATTAAGTGTTCTTTAGGCTTGATATAAGAATAAATCCGATTTTATGCTTAAAAAGCATATTTTTTTAAAAAAACAGATTTTTCAATGTTTTTGCAGTTACTTTGGAAATTAATTTTTAAAAATTTTGAGAAATTTATTTACAAAATGGAATTTCTTTTACAGTAATCATTTAAAAATTATCTTAGGGTAAATCATTGAGAATTTTCTAAGAAGGTAACTTTTTCAAAGTATAGTGAGAAATACTAGTTTTTATTAAGAATTATCATTTCTTTTAATGATTTTAAAAAACATCCCTAATTTTTTAAGATGGATTTAAAACTAAAATTATTATAATTATATATTTATTAATTTAATTTATTTATTTTGAATAAATATTTTTTTAAAATTTTATATATAATCCTTTTATACTATTGAACATTTTCTCTTTAGAAACCCGTTTTCTCATCATGTTTGCGAGTTTAATTTTAAAATAAAATTTTCCATTATTGTGAGTTGAATTTGGAAAATTTTATTCCATATTTTTAATAATAATAAATAATATTATCTAATAATTTAAAATTATTTTTTACCATAATTAATATTAAAAATTGAAAAAAATTAATTAGTACAATAAAGGTTAAAACATGATTACTAGGGGTTAAAATGAAAAATATAAATGGTAAAATTCCCTATAAAATTTTAAAAATACCATTTTATTGACATATGTAGACCTTATAATGTATTAGTCTTTACTATGGTCTATTTTGGAGCCTTTTGTCATGTGAAAAACATGGGTACACCTTTTTCATTTCAAAAATTATAAGTGTGCCACTCACGTCACCTATAAAAGTCCACCCCTCTATTTTCTGATTTTGACATAAAAAACCATTTGGTTCATAAAATAAATAACCAAATACATTTCTTACATATCTCTACACACCTTATAGGTCATATTCATATCATAAAGATAAACTAAGAAGGATTCAAGTTAAACCTAATGAGGTTGTTTGAAGAAGAGGTATAGTTTTTAACTATAAATTTTGGTTGTAATTCTTCTTATAAATCCTTAAAATATATTCCAAACATGATAAAATAAAAAAATTATATATAATTACATGTAATTATTTTAATGGAATATCTTATATCCATATAAACTTCAATCAATTGGGATATGAAATCATTGTTCATGTGTACGGAGGACTATCAACTCATGAACCGTTGTTATTCTCTTTCCATCACCAACTCCTGAGGCAGAATATAATGACAGATTTAAATTTTATATGAGCTATTTATGATATTATTATACCTATGAGATTATAATACCATATATACCTTCTTACCTCCCAACCCTTTGGAAAAAAATAACATAACTCGTGTTTATGAAAAACTAAGACCTCACAAACCAATGTGATGTGTTATTTATTTATGTTTTATTTCTATAGTAATAAGGATATATTAAATGAGTATATATTATATTTTCAATAAAATTATTATTATGTAAATATTATATCACTTATACCTTCTTATATTTCATTCCGTCCATGATATGATAACATTGTTCGTGTGTATGATTGACTACCGCTTCATGAAGAGATGTGATTCATTTTTCCCTAAATCCTTGCATGGAAGGTAATAGGGATAAAGTTAATGAATATATGTGATATATATAACATAATAATGAATTTTTTATTTGAATTATTATTTTCTTTTATTTTGTTTCATTTTTTTGGAGAATGGAAAGAACATTCATGCGTACGTACGACATACCATCTTCATGAATGCTGTATTTAATTGTCTTTCTCTAATTTTTATGGATTACATTAATTTCATATATAATGAATAAATATTATATTTACATCATGGTTTAAAATTCTATAGATTATGCAACCATGATCAATGAAATATGAATGAAAATAACAAATCAAAACATACATAAAAAATAAAGTAGTTATTTCTCAGAACATGATTTTGACAATGAGTTATTAATAAATGGGAAATAAAAGGTCATAAGTAAATCATATATGGTATGATATTTATATGTATGGTTATATAATATATTTTTAATAAAATTATATTTATTATTCAGAAGTTTTGAATGTGTATGAAGGATGTCACAACTTAAGGAACGAGATTTCCGTCTAACTTTTATTTTCAGTGAGACACATTCTATATTAAAAATGTGTTTCTTATATGTAGTGTATATAATTTACATGAATATATTCTATAATTATTATCCTTATAATTATTAGTATTTAAATATCTATTTTATGATATATATATTTCATGGGGTTTGCATTTTCAATGTTACCAATGTGGTAAGATATTTTTGTCTAAATTTGTCTTCTTTGGGAAATATGTTATGCTATACAGTGATTTAATTTAATGATATGCACATAAAAACAAATTGAGATGTAATATATTGAATTTATTTATTATCATGATATTTTAGGTATCATTGAATGTTATTCCTTCACAGGTTTTACAATTCAATATTACAAAAGTGGTAAGGATTTTCTGATATAATCTCATCATTTATTAGGACTGTTTAGGGTTATACTTACCAAAATGAAATATTATGACCCATATCTTAAGAAACTCATGAATTTTATTAATATTTAATTATTTGATGATAGTAAATATTTTACATTCATTTTAATCTATTCATGTAATCAATAGTTCAAAATAATGTTTTTATGAAATATTATTTCTCTCATAAATTGAAAATGATTTTTCTTCCATATTAATGTTTTAAAGGAAAAAGGTTTATATATGTTTTTAAAAATATGCTAATATTTTTTATGGTCATTTCTAATATTGTTTTAATTTTAATTTTTTTTAAAAGTAATCTACTTGTCATTTTATGAATGTGGTTTTTCTCAGTTTTACTTAATATGTGAATGTAATTTTTATTTTAATGTGTACGACATGAGTAGAATTTTCTAAGATATTGAAAACTATGTTTTTTAATGATTCCATTATAATTTTCAAAGTTTATATTCAAATAAAACTATTTCCAAAATATTTTATCAATTTTTAGTGATTTTACAAATGTGGAGGATATTTACCTCAATAATATTTTTAAATTATTTTTAAATCTTCCTTTACATGTTTCAAGGTATATTTTTAAAGAAAAGTATTTATAAAATATTTTATGAATTTGAATTGATTTTCAAATTAGAAAAGATATTTTAGTCAAGAAATATTTTAAATGATTTTAAAACATCCTTTATATATTTCCAAGGTGATTTTCAATTAAAACAAATTTGAAATTTTTTTATATTTTAAAAAGTGTTTCTCAACGTGGAAAAACTATTTTTCTAAATAATGATTCCAAGTGATCTACTAAAATAATTATCTATCTAATATGACATCCTTTTATGTAAATTATGATTTATGGAAGATTATATTGAATGATAAAATACCTATTCTTTCTATATAGTGTTATTTTTTATGTTAATAAAATTTTTATGAATCCCATTTATTTTTCAATTGTTATGCTATAGAGAATTGATGAAATGTTTATCAAAACCATTTTATTTACATGGATTATAACGTGATGATATGATTAATGTTTTTTGATATTTTAGTACACATAATTATGATTTTCATTACAAGTTGAATGAGACCTATTTGTCCTTCAAATTAATTGGGTAAAGATTTATATCTAATGAGATAGTGATGGGAAACTAGTTGATGGGATTGATCCACTATGGAGAACCACTATATCCTAACCCACAATGGGAAATAAGTATCGATCCTAGATCAAATATATTGATGGCCTTAGTATTTGAAAATGAAACAAAAAATGGTTTTATATATTTATGATGTTTCTACACTTTTATGACATAATTATATGGTTCATGATTAATTTATGATTATTTATCACCCTTATGGAAGATGTTCTCTAAAATAATAATGTTTTATTCTATTATTAAATTTTATATTATATGATAGGTTGGGTATGAACATCATAAGTTATGTTCATGATCACATACACTTATTGTAATCTTAATCATTCATATGATCATAGATTGATATCTAATATATTTATCATTATTGAGTATCTGAGCCCAACCATTCTTTTGTTTCCTTTCTTAGGTTATGATAAAACGTTTAGGTATGGTATGAAAAATAGGATTACTATGTGAGAAGATATTTGTGGGATATATTGAATATTTTTCTAGAAATTAAGATGATTTTATTTCTATTATCTGAAGGAAATAAACTATTACGATCCTTGGGAATGTTTTTATGAAATGTAATGAATATTCATGTAAAAATTTATAATGTTTATGTATGAAAATCATGGGTCCTTATAGTTTGTGTTAGAGGAAATGTTTAGTCAATATTATCATATTAGGATTATGAATACATTATTGAAATCCCTAGTGATGAATCTAAGTATATAATAACATCATAAAGTTGCATTAAGAAAGATATTATATTTTATACCAAGTAATAAATGATAGAATGAATACTAAACATAGATGTGGTTCTAGAATAGAGGTACCTAGTGGTAACAACTATGAAAAAGTTGTGTTAGGTTTGACTTAAGAATTACCTAGTATATAAAAATGGGCCTTACTAGGCACCTGGTTTGACGTTCCATGGGGATATGATTTTTAAATTCACATTATATTTATGAATAATCATGAATGATTTAAATAATGAACCCGAATGAACTAGTTTAATCCTAAGTTATCATAGATTTTAAATAAGGAGTCATGATTTAGACGTCAATAATTTGATTTTTCACGATTATGTGGTTTCCTTAATTTGGTTATAGTTTCTCACACTATATTTTTTGGTTTTATTTAATGGATGAAACCATAAGGTATCATATTAAAACTGAATCTAATGGAATGTTTTCTTACTATGAGTAACCAAATAGGATGATGAATGGAGATAAATATATTGCAATTATTCTTAATAATCTCTAATGATATATTGTTATAAACATGTATTTTGATGAGATTCATAAAGCATCAAATAATAGTAAGTCAAAATTTTATGAATTTTCATGTGGTAATAAATATAGGGGAAAACGATTTAGCTTACTACTTGTTAAAAATTTGGGAAGAAGCACTAAGAAGAATATATATAATGGAGGGAAGATGTTTTATGTGCTGAAAAGAAGGTTATAGAGAGAATTTTGTTGAGGAGTTCAATGTTTTATATGTGGGGAACATGGGTATTATCTATGTTAATGCCTTCACCCAAGAGTTATCTTCTAGACTAAGGAATGAAAAATTTTCTGTAAATAATTGATGTGGAATGATTCAATGATATATGTATTGGGGTTCAAGGATCATGCTGTAGAAGTATTTTTACCAATGGTATAATGGTTTTATGAATAATGAAACATCTAAGGGTTGTGTTAATTTTATAAGAATATATATATCCCTGTATGATTGACATAAGAGTTACTAATACCATATTGGGTTTATAAGTGTAAGTATTATCATATATTGAAATTATTAGACACATATCTTGAGGTATTATGTGATGGGAGTTTATCAATATTAAGGATATTTTCGGAGACATTTATCGAAATACAACCCCTTGGTTTTCTATATATTTTAGTGGATAAAACTTATTTCAGGAATGTATATACATTTTATGGGAATATGATTAAGGGTATTGGTAACCATTAGAGTTTATATTATATTTTATGTTTAGGTAATAATGGATTATTGAAATTTGTGAATGTTATGGGAATTAAATTTATATAGTTTTTGAAAAAAAATAGATAACCTGTATGTCTGGTGATAGACGGTTACATATAATGATGCCATGAGGCTAGAGCCCAAATACCATGTGCAACAAAATTATAATTCCTACCACTAACCTATGTGAAAAATTACTTCTAGTGGTACAACATAAAGAGAAATATTTCTGAGTATGTATCTCGGTGTTTGGTATGTTACCATTTTAAGGTTGAGAGAAAAATAGTTAAGTGGATGCTTCAACCATTATCTATACCATTGTAAAGATGGGTAAAAAGCACTATGAACTTTTTCATTGTATTCCAAAGAAAATCTAAAAAAAATTATATGTGGGTTATTTTTGATTTCCTTACAAAGTCAGAACACTTCATTGATATAATAGAGGATTTATCTCTGGTTCAGCTTTCATGGATATACATTATAGGAGTACTAAGTTTGAATGGAGTAATACATTCCACTGTGTGTGATTTGGATTTTAGTCTTACCTCAATGTTTTGTGGAATATTTAGTAAACTCTTGATACATATTTGAGATTAAACACTTTATATCATCCTCCAAATGATGGTCATTTTTATAGAATAGTTCAAACCCTAAAAGATATTATAATATCCCATTATATGGATTTAAATTTGGATAAGAAACTTCCTCTAGTCGAGTTATCATATGAACATAGCTTTCAATTATGTATTTATATAGATCCCTATGAATCCATATATTGAAAAAAATTTAGAAATCCAATGTATCAGAATAAAGTTATAGAAAAAAATTATTGGGAAATAATCTAGATGATGAAATGACAGAGAAGGTTAGATCCATTCAGAAACACAATAGTTTAGAACAAAGTATAAAAAAGTTTACAATGATAATATTTGATTCTATATTGAGTTTTAAGTAGGTGAGAATTATTTTCTATTAATTTCTCCATGGATAAAATAAGGGAAAATTAATCCCTAGTTATACCAATCACTTTGAAATTATTGATCATTCCAGAATAATATCTTATCATTTGGAACTTCAATTGAACCCAACTTAGGTACAAAATATTTACCAACTATATCTCATGAGGAAGTATATACCCTATCTATCACATATACTAAACTCATAGGTCATACCACTACAGAATGATCTTTTTTATGAGGAATAACCAGTGGAGATCTTGTATCATATAAAGACGGTGATATAAAATAATACCAATCACATGGTCAACGATTTGTGGAAAAACCAACAAATTGAGGAAGCTATGTGGAAGACTAATGATGTAATGTGGTAAAATAATCTTCAGTTGTTGGTATGAAAGTGATGAATTTTGAGGGAGAAATTTATTTTAAGGGGGTTAAATGTAACAACCAGTGATTTTGTGAAATATAAATTTTTAATGAAATTTTATTTTTTGATATTTTACATTACACACAACACTATGTTTTTCTTATGTTATAAAAAAAATTGAGTTTATCTTGTGTTAAATGAAACACTAAGTTTTAAAAAAATGTGACATGCTATTAAAATATTATTATTTAATATGAAAGTTATCAGCTTGCTATTAGAATGATGGGTATAAATAGGATTAACTAAAATCAGAAAATTTATTATTTACACATATATATAAAATAAATTCTTTAGTGAACAATTTTAACACCCCATTACCTTCCTTCAGGTATTCTTTACCCTTTTTTCGGTTCCCTTCTCGTTTGGGTGCATTTTGAGCTTCTTGGGGTTCAAGAGCCTTGATTTGGGTAAAATGACCTAAATCACACCGATGTATGTTGTTTTTTGGATTCATGGAGTCTAGGTATAAAATTTTAAATGGATTTAGAAGGTTTTTCTTTGTGTTGAGAGAGCCATATGTTTTGGTTTATAGGTTTCATGTATCAAATTGGCATGAACACATCATATTGGACACATTTTTATTATGAATGTGTTACACGATGTGAATTTGTTATAGGTAAGATACCATAAGTCTCATGTAGGGTGTGAAAAGTGTATAGGACATGAAACCATTATATTATGTGAAAACATCAATCAAGATTTAATTTAAACTTTTGTGATTAATTCTTTGATGTATTTTTAATTCATGGAATTTCACCTCAAGAAAGGGATGAAAAACATGAATTCCTTATGTCTAGAAATTTTAAACACACTACACACCGGAATATTGTATCATTTATTGTGAAAGATTTTCTCTCAAACCCTATGTTGCTTTT
This sequence comes from Viscum album, assembly GCA_963277665.1. Lineage (NCBI taxonomy): Eukaryota > Viridiplantae > Streptophyta > Magnoliopsida > Santalales > Viscaceae > Viscum > Viscum album. The sequence goes on from OY728164.1 coordinate 800,308,999, forward strand.
CATTGATTTTGGGTCATATCCATTTTTCCACATTACTATGTTTGGTGTTTGACTCCTATGGAAGTTTCATTGTGAATCCTTGGTAAGCATCCATATTCTTCTTCATCTCATTTTGTAATGACAACAACACTAGATATGTTTGTGATCTAGATTCATGATCACTTTCTATTTTCTATTGATCATTTGTATTTTTTTGTCATTCTATATCCATTGAAGGCTGATCCATGGGTCTTCATTCTCCATTACCGAAGGTGGATAGATTTCCATCATTCTTGTTGTAGTTGTATATATGCACGTGTTACTAACTATTGAATTTAAATATGTTCTTATTGAACCATTATGTTTATTCATTGAAATGATTTTTTATTGATATAGAAAAATGTGTTATATTTAATGTGAGAATTGATTTTAGAAATCATTTTAGACAAACATAGCACATTGGGAACCTTGGGTTCATTGAGAACTGTACATAGGTAAACACAATGTATGTGTCCCCATTAGGGGTTAGTTTTTTTATATCAATATACAATGGTTGGACTTGATATCAGTTGGAACCAATATATTCTTGTTTTAGGATTATTTTATGTCCAGAACATATTCTGATAGACTAGAGCCCAAATGGTGTGGTTTGTCTTTTATAGCTAGTTTATCACATGATGGTTTATTTCATGGATATTTTATAACATTTTTAGTTTACCTATTTTTATTTTATTTCTCATTTGTTGTTGGATTATGTGAATATGGTATACATTTATGGAAAACCAAGGAATCTTTACAAATGGTTTTATTTATGTAAAGAATTTTTAAATTAGAATTTTTATTAATGCAATAACTTGTTTATTCATGATATTATAACTTGTATAGATTCATTGGTGATAAATTATTAGGCTTTGTTCTCAAACCCTAATTTTTAATTTGAGAATTTTCAGACCTTGTTTTGAAGGAATTATGGAATGATTAGGGAATCATGTAGTATGTTGTGTTCCCTTTTCGTCTGTTTCATTTTTAGTGTGATGGCTTGGTGGTGACCGATGGTCACATGGAGACTTGTTTAGTTTGGTCTACTTTATCTTTGTAGGTTTTCTGGTGTATCTTGAATCTTTAGGTCTCATGGATATGTATTGCTTTCTTTTAAGATGTAATTTTATGTTTCTTCATTTTTACATAATACATGTAGTGATATTCTATATATCAAAATGCGTCGAACCATATTTGATTACATTTCTAGTTAAGCCAATAAGGTTTGTTATAAATTAGTATTAGAGTGAACACCCCATCTGATGTTTTATTAGCAAGAATGTGGAGGGGTTTAGTGTTTTGGTGGACCAGAGTAAGGAACATCATAATTTGGGTTTGAAGTATGAAAAGGGTTATGGACAGATCACTTTTATGACTGAATCTGTGTTGCAATGGGTGGTTATGTAACTTTTCCAAGAATGATAAATAGTGGTTGAGATTATGAATCCATCAGATATACAGTTTATTTTAATGAGACAATTATTTTTATTAGACATATTCCTTGTTTCAATAGTTCATAATAGCTTAAAATTATTATTATTTTGAGAAATGACATCGAAACCAGATGTTGGTCCTATGATATTGAAATATGATTTTGGGGGATTAGTTTTTTTCTTATGATTATTAGATAATGCCTCCTAGTATAGATCTTCCAAATATGAGTGAGTAAGATGTTATACAGGTTCTGTTGGAAAATTATCTATAAGAACCTTCTATGGAATAAGCCTTAATTAACACTATTTAGACTATAGGTTATGTGGGTGTTGAGAATCTAGGTGGAGTAGTGCAACATGTACACAAATTTTCAAAGTCGAATCCACCTATCTTATATAGTTACAACGAACCATAGGAATTTGAATAATGGATTGAATATATTGAGAGAACATTTAACATTATATAAAATCATGAGGGCTCTAAGGTGGTTTTTTCCACATATATGCTTAGAGGAATGGGATAGAGATGGTGGGACTATATTGTGAAAGCTAAGAAACATGACAATATCACATGGGTATCTTTCAAGAAAATATTCAATAAGAAATTTTCTATTAAGACATTTCCTAGGGAATAGACATGAGTTTTTGAACATATAATAAGGAGACGATACCCTAAAGAGTATTCCAAGAATTTTTTACGTTGGTGCACTTGGAACTAAAGAGAGTCACTAATGATTACCAAAAGGCTTAGAGGTTTGAGTTGGGGTTGAGGGTAAATATTTTTTCTATTCAGATTCTCATATTCCTTCAAAAATTTGTAGAGGTAGTCAATAAGGTAGCTTTGGGAGAAGATTAAACATATATAAAAAGTTTTTTGGGTGGAGATTCAGTTGGTACGGTCATTATCCATCACTACTGGAAATATAGGCTTTCCCAACGGTTCTGAACCGTTGGGAAAGGCTATAGAATTGTTGGTATATCTTATACCAAAGGTTCTGCAAACCGTAGGGAAGTAATCCGTTGGAAAATCTTTTCCCAACGGTTTACAGTGAACCGTTGGGATAGGTTGGAAACAATTAACCTATCCCAATGGTTGTGCAAAACCGTTGGGATAGTTTTTCCCAACAGTTTGGCTTCAACTGTTGGGAAAACCCAGAAGCGGGCTTCTTTCCCAACGGTTCATAGAACCGTTGGTAAAAAAAATACTCAGAGAGGCTATGCCAACGGTTTGAAACCATTGGCATAGCCTATGCTGCGCAAATTGCACACCAGCCTGTAATTTGCACAACAGCTGTCATTTTGTGCAATTTGCACAGTAGCATTCCCTCTCATTTTCAATCATTTCGAATTATTGTACCTGAAATAAACTAACACATACATATACAAATATTGTACCTGCAATAACCAACTAACACATACATATAGAGAACAAAATCATACACATTTAACATATAATGCATCCTTGAACTATAAACATCCATAATTAAATCATAATTCATAATGTAATTATAAACATACATAATTCATTTAGAATTCAATTTAAAATTTAGATGAAAATTATATGTGGAATCCCTAATTCAATTCATAATTTGATCGGTTTTTCATATACCATATATTTTTACTAGAAATGATGTCCATTTTAAACAAAATACATACACTTGGAGTGATACCTGCCACACTGTGATTTCGATTGAGGCGAGGTTAACTTGTACACATCAAAAATGAACCATGGATCGTTTTCCTAAAGTATCAACATATTCTGAAAGTGTTTGGTCAGTTTTCCGTATGTCAGTTGTTATTTTCAGTTAAAAAGAAGTTTTTTTTAAATAAAATTGAGACACATTAAATGGTTCCATCTACACTGCACCTCTGATGGAGGCGGCGTTGACTCGTACACATCACAAATGACCCATGGATCATTGTGCTAAAATATCAACACAATCAAAACCTGTTTGGTTGGTTTTCCATATGTACTTAAAATGTTGTCCATTTTAAACATAAGAGAGTCATTTTGGGTGGTCATGTCCACACTGAAACTTGTATTGAGGCGCGATTGACTTGTACATGTAACATATGACCCATACATCATTGTCCTAAAATTTAAATAGATTCCGAATGCGTTTGGTCGGTTTTCTGTATTCGAGTTTTTCTTTTGACTTATAATCTTGTCCATTTTAAACAAAAGAGACACAATTAGAGTGGTACCGGCCACACCACATCTCGGATTTAGATGAGGTTGAATCATAAACATCTGAAATGACCAATGGATCATTGTCCTAAAGTATCAACACAATTTTGAATGCGTTTGGTCGATTTTCCATATGACAGTTGATATTTTTCACTAAAAATTATGTCCTTTTGAAATAAAAGACAGACAATTTGAGTGGTTCTGGCCACACCACATCTCAAATTGAGTTGGGGTTGATTCGTAAACGTCACGTATGACCCATGGATTATTTTTCTAAAGTATCAACACAATCAGAATCTGTTTGTTCTGCTTTCCGTATGTACTTAAAATGTTGTCCATTTTAAACAAAGGAGATCCACTTTGAGTGATCCCAGCCACACTGTGCCTCAGATTAAGGAGGGGTTGACTAGTACACGTCACATATGATCCACAGATCGTTGTCTTAAAGCATCAACACATTTCAAATGTTTTTGGTCAGTTTTTCGTATGTTAGTAATTGTTTTCACTTAAAATGATGTCCATTTTAAACAAAAGAAAGAAACTATGAATGGTTTTGGCCACACCGTGCCTCGTATTGAGGCGGGGTTGAATTTTACATGTCACATATGACCCATGGATCATTTTGATAAAGTATCGACCCAATCAGAATCCATTTGGTCAGTTTTCTGTATGCTATTTGTTGTTTTCACTTAAAATGAAGTCTATTTTAAACAAAAGAGAGACACTTTGAGTGGTGTCAGCCACACCGCACCTTGGATTGAGGCTAGGTTGACTCGTACATGTCACATATGACCCATGGATCGTTCTCCTAAATTTTCAACAAAAACCAAATGTGTTTGGTCATTTTTCCATATGTACCTAAAATGTTGTTCATTTTAAACAAAAGAGAGATAGTTAGAGTGGTCCCGGCCACACCACGACTTGGATTGAGGTACGGTTTCCTTGTACATGTAACATAAGACCCATGAATCGTTGTCCTAAAATTTCAATAGATTCAGATTGTGTTTGATCAGTTTGTCGTATGCCAGTTGTTCTTTTCACTTATAATATTGTCCATTTTTAACAAAAGAGACACAGTTAGAGTGGTATCGGCCACACTGCACCTCGGGTTTAGATGGGGTTGACTCGTACATGTCTCAAATGACCCATGGATCATTTTCATAAAGTATTAACATAATATGAATGTGTTTGGTAAGTTTTTTTATGCCAATTGATGATTTCACTTAGAATGTTGTCCATTTTAAACAAAAGAGAGACACTTAGAGAGGTGTCGGCCACACCGCACCTCGGATTGAGGCAGATTTGACTCGTACACGTCAAATATGACCCATGGATAGTTTTCTTAAATCATAAACACTTTTTGAATGCGGTTGTTCAGTTTTTCGTATGTCACTTGTAGTTTTCACTTAAAATGAAGTCCATTTTAATCAAAAGAGAGACACTTTGAGTGGTGTCATCCACACCACACCTCGGATTGAGGCGGGGTTGACTCATACACATCACATATGACCCATTTATCATTGTGCTAAAGTATCGACATAATCAGAATCCGTTTGGTCGGTTTTCTGTATGCTAGTTGTTGTTTTCACTTAAAATGTAGTCCATTTTAAACAAAAGAGAGACACTTTGAGTGGTGTCAGCCACACCGCACCTCGGATTGAGGCAACATTTACTCATACATGTCACATATGACCCATGGATCGTTCTCCTAATGTTTCAACTAAAACCGAATGCATTTGGTCGGTTTTCCGTATATACTTAAAATGTTGTCCATTTTAAACAAAAGAGAGACAGTTAGAGTGGTCCCGACTACACTACGACATGGATTAAGGCGCGGTTGACTCATACACGTAACATATGACCCATGGATTGTTTTCCTAAAATTTCAATAGATTCTGAATGCGTTTGGTCGGTTTCTCGTATGCTAGTTGTTCTTTTCACTTATAATCTTGTCCATTTTAAACAAAAGAGATACATTTAGAGTGGTACCGTCCACACCACGTCTCATAATTAGATGGGGTTGACTTGTAAACGTCTCAAATGACCCATGTATAATTTTCCTAATGTATCAACACAATCTGATGGCGTTCGGTCGGTTTTCCGTATGGGAGTTGATGTTTTTCACTTAAAATGATGTCCTTTTGATACAAAAGACAAACACTTTGAGTGGTACCGGCCACACCGCATCTTAGATTGAGGCGGGGGTGATTCTTACAAATCACATATGACCCATGGATCATTGTGATAAAGTATCAACACAATCTGAATTCGTTTGGTCAGTTTTCCGTATGTACTTAAAATGTTGTCCATTTTAAACAAAAGAGAGCCACTTAGAGTGGTCCCAGCCACACCGTGTGTCGGATTGAGGTGAGGTTGAATCTTACACATCACATATGACCCATGGATCTTTTTCCTACAGCATCAACACATTTAGAATGCATTTGGTTAGTTTTTCATATGTCAGTTGTTGTTTTCACTTAAAATGATGTCCATTTTAAACAAAAGAGAGGCACTATGAATGGTGTCGGCCACACCGCACCTTAGATTGAGGTGTGGTTGACTCGTACATGTCACATATTCCCCATGGATCGTTGTGTTAATGTATCGACACAATCAGAATCCATTTGGTCGGTTTTCCATTTTCTAGTTGTTGTTTTCACTTAAAACGATGTAAATTTTAAACAATAGAGAGACACTTTGAGTGGTGTCGGCCACACTGCGCCTCAGATTGAGGTGAGGTTGACTATTACATGTCACATATGACCCATGAATTGTTCTCCTAATGTTTCAATGGAATCCTAATGTGTTTGGTCAGTTTTCCATATGTACTTAAAATGATGTCCATTTTAAACAAAAGAGAGACACTTAGTGTGGTCCCGGCCATACAGTGACTTGGATTGAGGCACGGTTAACTTGTACACGTAACATATGACCCATGGATCGTTTTCCTAAGATTTCAATAGATTCCAATGCGTTTGGTCGGTTTTTCGTATGAATGTTGTTCTTTTCACTTATAATCATGTCCATTTTAAACAAAAGAGACACAATTAGAGTGGTACCAGCCACACCGCATCTCGGGTTTAGACGGGGTTGACTTGTACACGTCCCAAATGACCCATGGATCATTTTCCTAAATTATCAACTCAATCCGAATGTGTTTGGTTGGTTTTTGGTATGCCAGTTGATGTTTTCACTTAAAATGATGTCCTTTTGAAACAAAAGCCAGACACTTTGAGTGGTGTCGGACACACTGCGCCTCAGATTGAGGCGAAGTTGACTCGTAAATGTAAAATATGACTCATGGATCATTTTCCCAAAGTTTCAACAGAAACCGAATGAGTTTGGTCAGTTTTCCGTATGTACTTAAAATGTTGTCCATTTTAAACCAAAGAGACACACTTAGACTGATCCCGGCCACATTGTGACTCGAATTGAGCCCTGGTTGGCTCGTACACATCACATATGACCCATGGATCATTGTGATAAATTATCAATAGATTCCGAATGCGTTTGGTCAGTTTTCCATATGCCAGTGGTTCTTTTCACTTATAATCCTATCCATTTTAAATAAAAGAGACACAATTAGAGTGGTATGTTAGTTGTTTATTCACATTATTCACATACATTATTTGACTATGGGTCTTTAAATTAATTAATTTATGAAAAATTTACATTTAAAATGAGAATATCAGAAAATTAATAAAAGATAAAACTTTTACTAAAAATCCTTGTGGAAATATTAAGGTAAACATGATTTATGAGAATCCAAATGTTTCTATTAGTGGATTGGTATTTAATTAAAATCTTCTAGAAATTCATATAGAATATTTTTATATCATTCTTAGTATGGGTTAGATTTTAGTTTGTCAGGCTATGAAAAATTTCAGAGCTAACAATGCCATGCCTAATGAATAGATCCCTTTTATAACAAACCAAGAATCTATGATATTGATTAGATGGGTAAATATGATTTACATTGATTATCATTATGAAACAAAACAAAATATATATTATAGATTTTATAGTAGTAAATGAAATGAAGGAGGGTGGGTGCTGTCTGGGGGGGCTCTTTGGTGGGTATCCGGGGGCTGTCCAGGGACCAAGGAGGAGGGTGGGGGGCTGTGCGAGGGGCTGTCCTGGGGGTGTTTGGGGGGTTGTCCGGGGTACAAAGAGGAGGGTGGGTGGTTGTCCTCCCTGACACCCACATGCATAAACAGATGCATCTCACCACTCCAGGGGTCATCCGCTTCCACAACCATAAGGCCTACCTGCCTCCACATATCACAACACCCCTCCAGGGTCACATCACAACACCCCTCCAGGGGCACAACACAACACAAGCAGCAGGAAAACAATCATAACATCAAATGGGATTTTAGCCCTAATTCACAAAAATAGGGTATCTCTGAACCCTTCATGGAATTCAATCAATCAAGTTCATAAATCCATCTTGAATTAACATATTCAATTCATTGGTTCCAACAAAATGAACCAAAACAGTAACCTATCACAAGGATTAGACATTCTTACCATGCCAACTTAATCAATATCAAATTACCAAAAGAAGCATATTCTTTTTCATGCCTTTTTATATTTATCCAGTTAATTATCAATTAATTCCGGCTTTACATTCATTATAAATTAATCAAGAACAACATGTTAACAAGTACGACATAGATATCACACTATCTAGCAAACATGATGCAACAACATACGTTCAAAGAAATTTCTTAATCCGGTTCAAATATTTAATTAGGTCAATTCCATTGTGATACAAAGGTCTAAATCATGCTTACTCTATGATTGCACATAACAATTATAGAAGCCACAAATCCCCTACCTCAATGGTTTGCGAGGGAAACCACAAAGATCGATGAGGGACCAAGAAATTGGGTCGATTATCTATGAATCCCCCCTAGATCTCCTCTCTTAACACAACCAAGACCAAATCTCATCATTAACGACATCCACATTCATAGATCTACCCATAACGGGTGTAGATCTAAGATCCTGAGAGAAGAGGAGGAGTAGATCTATGTAGATCTAAGAAACAAAAAAAAAAGGATCACATACCTTGAGAAACCAACTTCGATTCGCGAAGAGAAGCCTCTAGATCGCCTCCAAAACACTTGGGAGAGGTTATTCTACCTCCAAGGAAAGGTAATCCCGAGTTATGGCTGATTAGGGGCTAAAATGAGGTGATTAAAGCCAAAACGAGTTAGATCCACAATTTTAGTATCTGACATTAAGTGCCCACATGCTTAGTCTGCATAGTTTAACAAACCGTGCATTAGCTTCTACCTCAACAATCACTCCTCGAACGGTTAGTCCGCACAGTTAGACAAACTGTGCGCTAACCGTGCGTTAGCTACTACCTCCAAGACCAGCCTTGCACGGTTTGGCCGCACGGTTTAGGAAAACCGGGTGCCTCCTGTGCGAAGTCCATAAGCCTTTAGATTTTTTTAAAAGTCCACCCAAACACACCCCCAAGTCACCTTGACCTCTCGGAACACCTCTAGCACCACATTTTCACAAAGGAATTGATCAAAGGGGTCCGGGCCATTAAAAAAACATCCATAAAAATAGAAAATATATAAAAATAACTCAACTCCAATACTATAATATAGGTCTAGATAAAATCAACAAATAGAATATATTAAACATCAAATCTCAGTAATATTAGTCAAAAATGTAATGGATTAATTTGTCCCAAATATCCATCACCATCATCATCATCATCATCATCATCACCCTCTTCCTCATCCCCATCATCGTCCTCGCCCTCCTCAGCGCCATCCTCCTCGCCCTCACCCCCTCCTCACCCTCACCATCCACCTCACCCTCCTCCTCTCCCTTCTCTTCTGCATTAGACTCCTTGCCATCATCATCACCAAGCTGGACATCGTCCTGACCACCACTAGAGCTACCACCTGGTGAACCATATATAGAACGTATCAACGACATGTATTCATAAAAATCTAGTCTGGCCTCTGTTGGAAGTGTCGGATGTAGAACTTCAATAAATTTCATAGATGCATTGTTTTCCATAGCAGACTGTTATTCCATCTATGTGGCCCTTTTCTCAGTCGGTTCCGTCTGTGCCCAAACTTGCTGTAGCTCGGTGGGACTACAAATCGTACCTGCGGAGGAGCAATACCTCGTCGAGGCTATCCTAGGTCGGCAGCGTACACTATCAGGATTCTACTCTCCCAACACCTGATGTAAGTGATCTGTTGGCCCAAAATTATATTGTTCTTGGGAACCAAGGGCGTCTAAAGCAGCCTATTACAAATATGAATATATTATTAAGTTACAAAATAGATATTAAAATATAAAATCAATAGATTAAAACAGACAATCTACTTCTGAGTCACTTCATTGACGACACTTCCATCCTTTTTCCGTCTACTCGAGAAAAACATATGGTTTTTCTGTAGCAAGAGAGTGACTCATATTAATTACTCAGATTCCACTATCATCAATAAATGTGCCATGTATCACCATCAAATCAAACCAATGGAATTTCTTCATTATGACTCGTCCATGAGAGTAATAATCCCATATTATTATTTTATCATTAACTCCATAATAACCCACATTTTCAAATCGTGGTCTACTATCTGATTCACTGGAATAACAATCTGTTGTGGAAGTAACCATAACACCATCATGTTGTGTTATCATGTTCTTTTCTTGTTCAGTGACAATAAATTTGTACCCATTGATAACAATTGATTTACAGTCACAAACCACGATATTAGGACCAAAAGCCAAAGCTCTTATTTCCTCAGAGACAGAGTTAGCAGACAAACTCAATACCTGCAATATAAATGACTATTAAACATAATTAATTATTGATATAATTATTTTAAACAGTAATATTTTTACCTTCAATTTTAACCAAGCAGAAAACTCTTTTCTATGCAAAGTCTCTCTCTTTCTCAAAGATAAAGAAAGATGCTTCATATTTATCATTGTTTTATTTTCCCTGTAGATAAAAAATATGAATAGTTTAACTAATATATATGTTAGATATAAATATTTAATTTAGTTACCTAATATAGTCATCGAACAAATCACAGTTGAACAAAACTTTTCGATGTGCCATCTCCCACTCTTCATGGATTAATGCCTTCAATGTATATGATCCAAGAATTCCTCCTGTTTGAGGAAGTGATGGAAAACTGGGTTCAATTTGCTCATACAGTTCTTCTGCTTTTCTCATTGGTCTGTTCATTCTTGTAGTAAGATCAGAATAGTACATTGAGCAGAAATCCATACATTCTTGATCCATGTAACAGTTCACGATAGAACCTTCAGGATGATTTCTGTTTCAGACATAAGACTTTAATGTGAACAAATTTCATTCAGTTGGATACATCCAATGAAAAGAAACAAGTCCTCTGAGAAGTATTTTAGTGGGAATATGGATAGTCAGATGCATCATGCATGTGAAAAATGATGGAGGAAATATTTTCTCCAACTCACACAATATTAATGGGGGCATCTGTCAACAATTTTTTGCAAGAAAGACTTGGACAACTTCTTAGCAAAAAGATCTCTAAACAAATGGAACAACCGATTAAAAGTCACCCTTACATTATTGGATAAAATATGACAGATTGTTATTGGACGGAACTCATGCAGTAGAACGTGATAATCCTGAGTCTTCAAAGATTTTATCTTCAACTCTCTTCTGTTGACCCGTTAGATATGTTGCTTGAATAGCCATCAGGAACTCAAATAATCTCTAATACATCCAGAAATTGTTTTTTTCATAGGTTTCATCACCTAATAAGCACATGGAAGTAGCCATTTAATTTCACTAATATGCACAGGATGCAATTCTATTCTGATGCCCCAATCCACGATGTCACGCTGAGATCATAAATCATCTTTTGTCTTCCCCTTGACATTTAGAAGAACCGAAATCAACATTTATCATATATTCTTTTCAATATGTATTACATATAAGAAATGATGTAACAAATTGGTTGAATAATAAGAAAAATCAAAAAATATACTCCTCTTCCTCCAATTGTAATATGTTTCAGTGGAAACATTCTTTATCTTTCCAGATTTCATTTGACCCTTCATGAATGAAAAACTGAAATCTTTTAATTCATTAAGCACATCAGTTCCACAAATACACAGAGTTGGATCATCGGTCTCTTTGGTATTATCAAATATTTGACAATTCATTCCTTATGGATGATCATTTGGCAAGAATCGTCGATGTCCCATAAAACTAAAACTACAACGATGTTTTAGTCTTCTGGATCATGTATTCTTCATACAAACTAGGCATGAAGGTTTTCCCTTCATGCTCCATCCAAACATCATTTCATAAGCCGGAAAATCATTTATCATCCATATAAGTCCAGCACGCATTTGAAATATGTCTTTCGAACATTCATCATATGTGCGCACACCCACATCCCAAAAAAAGTTTCAGCTCTTTTATTAAAGGTTGTATGTATACATCAATATCAATGTCGGGATCAGAAGGACCAGATATGAGTATAATCATGAAAGTAAAATGTTTTTTCATACACAACAATGGGGGAATACTATAAATGTGTATAAAAACTGGCCATGTGTTGTGCGAAGTAAGCATCTGTCCAAACGGATTAAAACTGTCACATAAAAGACCCAGCCTTATATTATGCACTTCAGTTGAAAAATCAGGATGTCGAGCATCAAATCTCTGCCATGAAAATCCATATGCAGGATGAACCAACTCATCATTTGTTTTCCTTCTCTTGGTATCATTCCATCTCATTTTTATTGATAATTCATCAGACATAAAAAGATTCTGGAGTCTGGGGATCAATGGAAAGTGCGACATTACTTTTTGTGGAAAGTGGGATGGTGTTCCATTAGATTTTGACTTCTAGCGGGATGTGAAACATTTTATACAATCAATTTTTTTCAGTGGTTTCCCCCTAGAATAAACTGCAATCTTTCGTGGAAGCATGAATTTTGTTTCTTGAAAATCCAAGTTTCTCAACTAACTTCCATGCCATATAGTGGTTTGAGGGAATATCTGCATCATCTAGAATAAATAATTCAAGAGGTTAAGAATGTAATCGATTTCTATATTAGAAATCTCATACATAGTTTTCCCATGAAACAATCGGATTAAAAATTCCAGCCTTTTCATTTTATCACATTGTCGATATACTGGAGTCGTGGCAGCATCATTCAATTTTTTCACCCTATCAATATCATCATTTTCACTAGATGCATTAGTTGTCCTCATATCGAAGTACTCTTGAGTCGAAATCCTTTCTTTTTCATGATGATGAATAAATGGAAACTGATCATCTAACAAATTCTCCATTCTAGTCCTTTCATTTCGATCATCACTAATTTGAGATTTAATTTTCTCCCCATTTTGATACCACACAAAGTAGTTTTCTTGAAAACCATTTTTGGTTATGTGGTAGCTAGCTTCTTCATGGCAAAAGCAAGGTCTAAAAACAAAATTGGAACATGGGCAGTGTATGCGACCACTATCTGAAGCATTGTGAAATGAAAAATCTATAAACCTCTCCATATTGTTTTAAAAATCACTTGATGTCCAATCAGTTTCATACATCCAACATCTGTCTATTCTGTAAAAAGAATTTATATAAGTCATTTTGTCATAAAAAATTCAATAGTATTTAACTTTAATAGAAAATAAATTTATGTAAACGATAAAGGAAGAAGTTTCTAGTCGATGTTGTGAACTTATAAAATATTGTAAAGAACAAGTACTCAAAAATTAAATTAAAATTTATTTATATTCATTTTCATTAGGTATATAAGAGGCACATGAATGAAGTCCCATTATGTGTTATAGGCATACCAAATCATTCACTCAGGTTTAATAACTCATTATTGGCACCTATATGGCCATACCATTCATTACCCAATTACTTCCCCAAGTCAAGTGCACCCCATGTGTGAATAAATTGCAGGCTTCTACACTAATAGGATGTTCATGGATTGTAAAAATATTTAATTTCATTAAGTATAGACAGAAACATTTATTTTTAAATTTGAGATTAATAATAAAGTATGTCAATGATAACAACATTACATAATTAAACTTCTGACTTATCTAACATTTTTATGGATGTTTACACATGCCATCATGGGTAGTGAAAATCACCCCACCCTCATAAAAGTGATTATTAGCCAATAAGGACACATAATATAGAACATACAATGAGAACCATATTTAATTGACCCTAAAGTTATATTAGTACAGTCATCTTGGGAGAAATGGAATATATGATCTTAGTTAACTGATGAATTCAAAAGCTCGTATTCCATATATTGGACACTATCTAAGGTAAGAAATCATGTGAGAATGGGCTTACATCATTCAATTTCTTACATGCTAGTGAGAATGAAGTCTTGAATTAATTACTTGAGTTTACTGATTAAATCAGGGTAGAGGTTGCATAGGCTGTATAAACATAATGATTAAATAAGGGTAGAGGTTGCATACACTGTGCATGGTGGGGGAGTCTCAGCCGATTTAGAAACTAAAATAAATTTCCGTCATAGGTATTAAAAAGAAACATCACCATCAAAAGAATCTCCAAATAAAAATGGACTAAAAACATCAAACATTTCAAGAATTCACTACTATGCATGGTTTATCCACATGTTTAGCAGTAATTATATGTCTTAATCATGAACCACCTCTATAGCTCCTAGTTTTTACCAATAATCATAAGGTAAATATCTAAAAATATCTTTAAAATAACTAATTATTAGGTTCAAAATGTAAATATAATCTTGAACCAACCATGGAATCTCTTTCACAACACATTATCACACACCAGTCATCTCATGGGTTACTAAATACCAAACAAAGTCACATAGTGTACTATAACAAATTACATTACACAATCCTTATTAAAAAAAATTCAATTTAATAAAACACTTTCCTCAAGTAATTTTAATGAAAAAATCCATTATAACTTTGCTAAAAATTAATAAACACATATAAATAATTTTACAAGTAACAATTAATTACAAGATGAAAAACAGCATAAAACCACATACTTAGAAAATCTAGAATCCAACCATAATGAATTTAATATGGTTCTTCTTCGATGGAGGGTTAAGGATTTAATTAATTAAATGGATTGGAATTGATAAAGTCTAGATTAAATCAAAACACAAAAAATGATATACACATAAAAATAAAAACTTAAAACTAAAATATGAGATGAATAACAATAAAAACAAGGTAGAAATTAAATATTTTAAGTGTATGAAGAATAGAATACCTTATTTGAAATGATTCAGATGGAGTTTGACAGGTTCAGATGGGGGGAATTCACGAGAGAAGCCGAGCCCTGGACAGATTAGGGTTCTGTCACGAATAGGGGAGAGCAGCGGCCGATTCTATATTTGGGGTAAACATTTCGCAACAGTTTTTCAAAACAATTGGAAAAGTGTGCGATGGACACCCCTTTCCCAACAGTTATCAAAAACCTTCAGGAAAGGGCTTCTTTACCAAAAGTTTTCTTAAACCGTTGGTAAAGAAGTGTTGGGAAAACCTGGATTTCCAATAGTTCATGTTGTATATTTTTTCTAGAAAAGGAAGCCCAATGGTATCCATTTTTCTTTAGGACTTATTTTGAGGGATTTGTATAGAAATAATTAGGATGTTTTCTATTAGTGTGGGTGGCCTAGTTATACCATGTGGAATTATACAGAGTATCCTAAATATTTTTATCAGTATAGAAACTTTGACCATCTAAAACTACCTTGTGATAAGATTTCCTGAGGAAGTAAGACTAGATCCACATTAAACAAGGTCCCACAGGTTCATAATGATGCATTTAAGGGCCGTGGGTCTTATCCTCACCCCAAGGGGGATGTTTATGTGGCTAGGAAAGCTCATGGAGGAGTTGAGACATGATTTATTTATGTAGAAGAGTTTGTACCATAGAAATATGATGTGGGGATAGACACAATAAAAGGTACGATGATTATTTCATATTCTATGGTGCAATATTTTTTTATAGGTGCTACTCATTATTTTCAATCATCAAATCTTGTTAACATTTTGGTATTTTTTTTAGATTTTATACCATTACTATTGAATCTTTACAAACCTTTGCGAAAGAATTCCAAACAAGGTTTGAAGTGACCATCATTTCCAGAGATGATTGTAGACCATGAGGTGGAGTAGGAATTCTTAATGCTCAATCTTGAGATCATTGACATGATTATATACAAGTATTATATGATAAGTGTTAGGTCCCAGATAGACATTTATCACCACTGGGATCAGTTTTTATCTATCGATGGTGTGACTCATGTTTTTCAAGATGTTTGAGACTCTAGATATTAAAGGGTAGGGAATGTTGTTCCTTATTCTAGGGTAATATCATGCTAGTTGTCAAATAATTTTCATGATACTATTTAACCTTGTTTGGGAAATATTATACCTATGTTAGTGTGTTCATACCCTAAGTTTTTTTTAGATGACTTTTATGTTATACTGACACCTAGAAAGGATGAGTTTTCAATAGAAATTCTATATGTTATGATTCCCATTTCTATTCTATATTACCATATTTATCCTTTTGAGTTAGAAGAACTTATGTTCTATCTTTCATATCTCGATGGTAAGGAATTTATTTTTCATAGTGTTTCATGGTGGTGTTCACCTATCATATTTTATAAGAAAAAAATACAAGTGCCAAATACTTTATATTAACTATTTGATGTTAAACCTAGTGACCGTTAAGAATAAATATCATTTTCCAAAGATTGATGATATCCTTGATCAACTTAGAGGGGTTCATTAGTTCTCAAAGATTGACTATAGTCAGGGTACCACCAGTTGAGATTCCAACAATAGGATATTCGTAAGATATAATTTAAGTGCTAGAATGGGCATTACACATTTACGAGTTTTCTATTTATACTAACTAATACCCCTATGGTGTTTATAATGTTGATGAAATAGATCTTTGATTGGTTCTTGGAATATTTTTTGTGGTGTTCTTGGATGATATTTTGATTTACTCTTTGTTATAGGAGGAGCACATGGACCATTTGGATACAATTCTTAGAACCTTCAGGAATCATCATTATAGTAAGCTTTCCAAATGTGAGTTTTCGATTCAAGAAGTAAAGTTTTAAGGGAATGTTATATCTGAGAGGGGAATCTTAATGGATCCTGAAATGGTACATGTAGTTATTTCCTAGAAGGGCCCAAGAAATGCGTTTCATATCTCCATCTTCCTGGGTTTGGCATGTTATTATTGGTGGTTTGTCCAGAATTTTCCTAATCTTACATATATAATGATAAAACTAACATGTAATGGTATAATGTTTAAGTGGAATAAAAAGTGTTAGATATATTTTGAGGAATGAAACGAGATATTGACTTTAGCAACGATTTTTATTCTTCTAAAAGTAGGTTCAGGTTATGATGTTTTCGCGACTCTTCTAGCATGGTAATGTGTTGTGTCTTAATGTAGGATAGATATATATTGTAATAAAGCTAAAACCGGTATCCCATATCTAGTTTTAACTTTATTAAATCTTTGTAAAATCATGGAATCAATTTAGAAAGGACCAAATAGTTTATCAGTCTTAGTAAATTGGGTACATACTTGAAAATATCAAAATAATTGACAACATAAAATACATAAATTATTCTTATTGAAAAATCCATTATTCCTCATAGTTTATCCCTATATATAAATAAAAAACACTTCTTTAAAACCTGGGGAGAATAAAACATAATAAATGGGTGAGATCATATGCTTAGTAAGTGTAACAGTACAATGTAAACAATGAATAAATTAGGAATAATCAATATAGAAAGGTAAATTTCTAAAACACATGTAATTTAATCAATATATTGAGCATAATATGGTATGAAATAAATTATTATTGAATAATTCCATATAGATAATCAAATGAGCATGAATCTTAACCATGGATATTCAATGTAATCAAATAATCACATGGGATATCAATGAATAAATTCATAATGATTGAATTAATAATTATGGGCATATTTAAAATACCATAAAGGCCCCATAAAATATTTTTTTGCACCAATTATTCATCCTAATACATATTACATTAATGGTTAAGGACTCATCCAAATACCCCAAATAATTTGTATCATGAGAGTTATCGATTCATTGAGGGGATATGTAATTCTAGTCCTTACCCATCACATAATAATTCCAATGAATTTGTCTTAGGAAAGGGGTGAAACATAATCCACATAAAAATTTATATTTTAGAAATAAATTATAAAATTTTAATACTTACCCAAATTAATAAAGATGACCATAAACCATCCAGAGTAATATAGTGAATGGTAGCAAAACTATACATCCCTAGTAAAATTGATCATAAACAACCGATAGAAATAATAAGTATGGTATAAATTCAACATATCTCCATTTTATCAAAATAATAATAAATTGGTTATGTCATTTATTAATAGAAATACCATAAGAAATGTCATTAAATTTGTTTTGATGAAAATAACCACTTCACATTGAAAATATTTTTAGAACTAAAAATTCAAAAAATATTTTGAAAATAATTTTCATTGAATATAATATTTTAAATCTTTTAAAATAATATTAAAAACATTGGGTGGTCATGATGGTGGAAAATTATTTTCATATCATACAAGTTAAACCAAATACTCTTTTCACATTTTTGGTAAAAGAGAAACAAGACATATTTTGAAGACGATATGAATATTCATTTCAAATAAAAAATTTTAAACTGTCCAAAGGTTTGAAATTTTATTTAATAAATAATTTAAAAAAGGTTAATTATTTTTGATTTTTTTAGAAAAATTGGATTTTATTGAAAAATGATTTTTGACTAAAGAGAGAAATAAAGTAATATTTTCTAAAAACATGTTTCTGAACCATTTTAAATACCAAAGTGGGGGGAAATGGATCTTTTACTTAAAAATGTTAACTAATAAACATTTTATAATAAAATATACTTTATTTAATATTGAGATATCAAATAATTCCCCCAAGGTATACTTGAACAAAAATGATCCATAAAAATGATGTGATTGTGAAATAAACCTTTACCATTTTGGTAACTTTTGAATAATAAGCCCCATGAAATAAACAACGTCAAATGTAAATTTAAATATCATGAATGGAGATAGATTCATTATATAACATATCAAAATGGAAATTATATACACCACATGAATGAATAAGTGGTTATTATGGCGTATTTCACACAGAAGTAAAAGTGAGACGAGAAACCCATACCACTAGTTTGATTTCCTATTTACATGCCTAATCATCATATATAATAAATATTTAATTATTAAAAATACATTAAATAACCAAGATAACATATCTCATATTTTATATTATTTACTTATAGTCTTTTATCACTTGTTTATTAGTAATCATTTGTTACAATCAATGTTTTGGGTGATAATTAATTCATTTTCATGTATGTTTTGGTTCAGAAATTATAGTCCTTTTAATATGATCTTGGTTAAATCATAAAAATAATGTCAAACATGATATTAATATCATATATATTCATTGTATATTTTTTATATTATTCTATAAAAGTTAGATATAGAAAATTGATTACACTGTTCTTGGAGACGGAATGATATATGTACCGATAAATGGTGTTCCATTTTTAATAGACCAATGGACTGGAATAAAAATAAGTATTAAATAAATTTTAATGAATAATAATAATTATATATATCAGGTATATTAAAAAAATCTATCCTTATTACAATCCATGTAAAATTAAAATGAAAAACATTTCACATAGCTATGTGGAGGTGACAGTCTAGGTGTAAGCCCAAGTGATGTTATTATATTCTAACAGATTGGAAGGTAAGAAGTAAGATATGATATTATATTTCCAAAAGTATGGTTATATAATTAATATCACATATATTCACTAAATGTTTTCATTATTACCATCCATGGAATGTGTAAGAAAAAATGAATCACATCACTTCACGAGGTGGTAGTCCACCGTACACACGTGTGACATTATCATATCCCTCATAGAATGAAAAGTAATGAGGTATAAGTCATGTGATAATTAAATAAGTGTAAGAATATAATAAATATCATATACATATGTTAAATATATCAATACATCTATCATTGAATGGTCGTGATGAAAAGTGAACAACATTTGTTTGTAAGGCGGTAGTCCACCGTGCACATGATCAATGGTTTCATATTCCATTTTATAAAATTATAGATTCAAATATGTTATTAAATTAATATAATAAAATATATTTATATAATAGATATTGGTTTTATTATTTATTCATAGTTGTATAATATTATAATGAGTTTGAAGAAGAAGTAAAATGAAATCACATAGTTAAAAATATTACCTCTTATTCGGGAATCGTTTTTAGGTTTAAATTAAATCCTTCATAGATTATATTTTTGATATAAAAAGGTCCATTTATGTTATGAACCAACCCAGAAATACCATAATTCCACCTCTAATAGTCTAGGAGATAGTGAATATCCCTGATTTTGCATATCCTACACAAGGGAAGCATTATCCTAATGTACATGTACACAACCACACACATCTCCATGTCCATAAAATTCTAAAATATAAAACAACACAGTAAAATCCATGAATAAAACTAGAATACCACAATTAGATTATAAAAATAAATTAATAAAATATATAAAGTGGAAAAATCTAATACAACTAAAAAATTTCGTAGTCCAACCAACTTTGAATGTGGGGACTACTATCAAACAAAACCACCTAGAAACCCCCTCAGTCTATCTATCTTAACCATTGCACCACCATCTCTATATCCTCCCACAAAACCATGAAATGGTCCATCATCTATATAATACATGAAAAGTGAGGGAAAATACCACATAGGGGTGAATATAACAGTACCTACCAGGGCACCCTGAAAGTACCAAACACAAAACATCAAGAATATCTAGCTCATAATGAGGATATAATAATCAAAGGAAAAATCTAGATTTACTTAGGAAGGACACCAGTCCCTAAGTGGCCTTAACCAAACATCTAGCCCTAATATGTTTCTTGAATTAATTCTCATTTGGTAGAACCCACTCCATAATCTATGATGAGACCAGATATAGTCATCCAAGAGGTAATGATAATTAGGTCCCACCCAAGAAAACTCCCCAATATATAAATATCTCAATCCACTGAAAGGGGATAACACCCAAGTCCACTGGGGGACACCATAAACCCAATATGAATCAACCAACAATGTAGGGGATCATATTACAATGTTCCATGAAACTTTTTGAAATAACATGGTAAGTGGGGGATGAATTCCTCACAAAATGAGGTCACACTGATTTCAAGAATCCGACCTAGGTTATAAGAAGGAATGAGAGAGTATCACACTTTAGTATCATCAAGTGACAACAAAAACTCTATTTGAGACTTATCCTCTAGAGGGTATCACAATCCAAAGATGTGTATGCAATTCCACATTGTAATCTCAAGGGGATAAAACAAGTGAACACACACAATTTGTATCATTCCAAACCGGAGAGAAGAAAGGTTCCAAACACCCTCAAATTGGATACAAACTGTGTACTAGGGAGTACATGGTGTGTCTAGCAAACCCCTAGTCTTACTATGTGTCACATCCTCACATAGTATGTAAACCTAAAAATACACCATGTTTAAGTAAGTATACATGGAATTTAGAGGTTGGTCGGCACCCTCCTCACACTGTCTATCCATTACCATATAATTATGGACATTCCCATGTACCAATATATGTAAAAATTATTGTGCCCTTGTACACTTAGATGTGTCCAAGTACATGGCCCTACCCATGTACTATAGCCATGTTTGTGTACCCGAGTCTACCCATTCCCATCTACGCTCTAAGCTAAAAGTCTATATGTAAGCATGATTCATATAGTGTGTAATAGATTTTACACAACATGTGTTATTTTTGTCTCAATAGAAACCCTATCACCATACAGAGTGTCCCACGAAGGGTGTATCTCCAAATTACACACCATGTAATGTGGGATTTTTTAGAACCCATGGGCCTTTTCAGCATCACCACCCACAAATCCACCGTAATGATTCTATCTAGGGAATCATATATCTTTGTTCTTCTGATCCCTTTAATTAATGATAGATGGGATTTGGGATTTGATCTACTCAGAATCACACCCTCAAGTCATGTCTTCACAGCACTCCACCGCCTTAAATCATTCAACCGAAAGGAACTAAATATTTCAAGAACAATCCTCGTTTTGTATACCTATAATCGTCTTCCATTACCATCATTCCTTGATCACAAACTTGATTGGCAACTGAACCATTGATATTGATTTTTTGTTCCAAATAATGGTCTCACAATGATCATATACCATTTTTTTATCAAATTGTGGGAAAAATAAGTTGTCCGTGATGATCATGTGAAGAAAAGAGGGATAAATACATAAACCAAAACACATGGGGACCAAAAATCAACCTGTTTTCATTTTAATATTTGATCCATTGTCAAATAATTAGAATAAATGAGAGGGAATTAACAATAAATAAATAAATTCACTATAAATTAATCTATCATTTATGCACAAATCAATTCTTGTTTATTGAATTGATCCATGATTAACTGAGATAAAAGAACATGGTGGAATCAAAAAAGAAAATCATACCCAGAGTTTGGATTGATCAATAATGAATAATGGAATCAAATTTCCATCATTGGAGAGGCCATGGACTATGATGGCACAATGATCCTTGATCTTAGTCATATATGATGTAGTCTGCCAACAGTCCTCCAACAGTTCCTATCCAATGTCTCTAATAAATTTGTATGGTTATACTGCTAACCCTGCAAATTGAACATAGAAATGTATTTAAAAAGAATCATTGGGTTCATTATTTTAATTAAATAATTTTATTACTATAATTAAGTTTATTTAATTATATTCCCATAGAGGCGCCAAAGCCCAACACCAGAAACCAACCAAGATTATGTCATGATTAAGGTAAAACCCACTCTCTGAACACAATGGAGTTGTAATATTTCTAATTTGAGACTCCATTTAATACTTATTCCATATTTTTTAAGAAAATTTTGTGCATGTTATATTAATATTATTAATATTTTTCAATCATTAATTTTGGGCTCACCGAACCTCATAATATCACACTTTCATAGCATCTATCTCTGAATATAATTCTTATTTTATTCTAATTTAATACATGAAAAAATATAGTCATTAAATTGTCCACACCGTAGGTACATTCATCCAGAAAGGGCAGAAACCTACTCAGATTGATGGGGATACTGAGCTTGCATCTTGGTATCCTACTCTAAGATTCTCTTTTGAATATTCTAGTGCTATTACTAGACACACACTAGGGGAATCAATATTCCATGAAACAACCTCTCTTGTCAATCCTTGATCTCTATCGGGTACTCAGTAATGATATCCCCATCCTTGATTTCAGACTCACCCTAGTCAATAACATGAAATGGGTCATGGAAATACCTCGTCAGTTGTGAGACATGCCAGAAATTATGTACCAGATCTAACTATGGGGGTTGAGCTATGTGGTACACCACCTCACTAACTCTACATAATATCTGGAAAGGGACAATGAATTTTGGAGATATATTTCCACCCCAGATAAATATCTGTAATTCGTGTTGAGGTGAGACCATCAGGAACACATGGTCTCTTTTCTTGAACATCATATGCCTTTATCATCGGCCCACATATGAATTATGATAGATTTCTATAGTCCTCATCCACTCCAAGATGATCTGCAACTTCTCTGTCATATCCCACACAAAATACGGGCCCATAAGTGTTGAATCATCTATATCAGTCCAACAAAAGGGGTAACCTATAGGGTCTCCGATATAAGGCCCTGAATGGTGTCATACCATTAATAGAATAGTAACTATTTCTATATGAAAACTCCACAAAGGGTAGGTGATCCTATCAACTTTGACCAAAATCCAGCATAAAATCAATTAATTTTTCCTCCATGACCATAAATTTTTTCATGGTCTGGCTCCATGTTTGGGGTTGAAATTCAATGATCAAATGCAACTGAGTCCCAATGGCCTCGTACAATCCTCTGTATAATCGCAATGTAAAGAAATCATAATGGTATAAATTTACCATCAAGGTAACTCCTTGGAGATAGAATTTATCATACACATACAGGCATCCCATGGTCTATATTGAACACAACACACAAATAGTGAGGAAGTTAGCAAACTTTGTGAGTCAGACTACCTTCACCCAAAAGACATCATGTCCCCTAGATGTAAAAGGTAATATCATCTCAATGTACATGTATATCCCATACCCCTTCCACTCTGAAACCTCAGTTGGTTGAGCTAAACCCATTGAAACATGGTACATAGTATTCCCCTTCTAAAAAGTGAGTCCTCAAGGGAAAAATGATTCAAGACATCCCGTCATTCCTGTCCACTAAAACTATCGTCGGAGTTGATGGTACATATTTTCTACATAATGATGTTCTACCAAATGGGATGTATGAAACTCCCTCATCATCTCCTGCCATAATGTCATTAGTACCATTGTTCATCCTTTAAAAAAGATAACATGCTACCCACCTTTAGATAATACTTCAAGAAAATTTCTAGTTGATATCTTAGTATGTATGGTATCATAGTTTGTATATCCATATTGAGATTCCCTTACATGATGAAAAATTGGTGGGGTAATAACCATAAACTAAATATATGAAGAACCATCCTGGTCTATTAAGGATGTCTACAATTAGGCCAAATATTTTGATTCCTTGACTAACAAATGAGGATAAGGTCTCTTGATGAGAGCATCTACCACCACGTTCCCCTTCCTTGGAGTGTAGAAAATCTCAAATCCATAGTTCTAGATGTAATTTATCCATCAGATCTATCTCAGTTTATGATCCTTCTGAGATAATATATACTTCAGACTCTTGTGGTTAGATTTGATGATAAACTGTTTTCCTATAAGATAGTATTGACACATCTTCAGGGTGAATAGTACTACTACTAGCTCAAGATCGTGGGTCATAGAGTTCTGCTCATATGGTATCAACTTCTAGGACTTATAGGTAATCAAATTATACCACTATATTAGAAAAAAAGTCTAGTACCTGAGTCATCATAGAAAACTACATAATCGACACCTTCGTCCGATAATATCAATATGTGGGCACTTTACAATATCTACATTATCTCCTAAAAACACTATTGGAACTTTTATTTCCACATGAAAGGATACCCCATTCAGGTCAAAGATATAAAAGGTGTTGTAACTATAGAGAATTCATATACAAACAACTAATAGTACCCTACCAACCTAATGAAACTATACACCTCAGTTACACTCATGGGTGGATTCCAAGCTAGAACTGCCACAACGTTCATCGGGTCCACTACCACTCCTTCTAAGATTATGTGTCTAAGGAAGTGAACCTATTGAGTCAAAAACTAACACTTTGAGAACATACTATATTTTGGTTCTATCAGAGTGTGTCTAGGACCATCTTCATGTGTCCCATGTGTTCCTCCTTGGATGCTGATAACATAGGGATATTATCGATTAATAACACCATAAACCAGTCTAGGAAATGATAAAAGATCCTTTTAATGAGCACCATGAACACTTCTGGGGAGTTACTCATGCCAAAAAGAATCACCAAATAATCATAGTGACCATAGAAATATCTGAATGTCATGTTGGGTATATCCTCATTCTCTACTCATAGTAGGTGATAACGTGATATGTGGTCAATCATTAAGAACCATTGTTCCCCTCTAAACTGATCAAATAAGACATGGATCATTTTTAGTGGATACTTATCTTCGCAGTTAGCTGGTTTAAGAACCAATAATCCACACATAACCTCAATTTCTCATCCTCCTTTCAGGAAAACAACACTATGGATTCTCAAGGGGAAACTGTAGGTATCATGAATCCATTCATCTGGAATTCCTCTAACCTCACCCTAATCCCACAAAGCATTGTGGGAGACATATGATATAATATTGAAGATATAGACGACATCTTGGGGGGTGGGGGTATTTCAATATATAAGTATATACATTAGAGGGGATGTGTGCTTGGAATGTCCTCATAAAAGGAGTTCTCACACTCCAACACCATCAAAGGGAACTAATGGACCTGATCATCCACTAATCCAAGAGCCACAAATACCAAATATCAATTAATCCAATAACCTATTTTATTCTTAATACCATCATGCTTTTATGGGGTTTCCATTTAATAATAAAAGGAAAAAATCTTCCCATCAATATAGACACACCACATACTCCACCCAAAATAGTCAGTCATGGAAATAATTATGGACATACAGTCCATACCTAGGATGAAATAACAAGGCCACATCACTGATACAAATATATCCCATATGAATCTCTCTCATCCAAGAGTCAGATCATACTATTGGAAGAATTTTAAAATAAATTATTTACCACTTTTTTGATTCTATAAGTGCTAAGGTCGAGCCAAAGTCTCAACCGTAATCTCTTTGTCCTGAACTCGGGAATTGAAAATGAAGGAATGAATCATAACTATGTTTACAATTTCTCTAACTGAGGTAGAAAAGACATATATCATACCTCGTATCACCCATTAAATCATGATTTTATAACCCTCTATTGCTTGCAAGTAGCCTTAGCCCTGACAACCCAATCCTTGAACTTGGCATGGACTACTTGGGGGTGGTGATGGTAATAGGTCGAACCACCAACCAAATCCTATTTCTCTACCTACCCATTTTCTACATATATCTTCCTACAGAACTCCCTAACTCAGCCCTTATATTTACCTATCTAGTCCCTCAACCATCTACTGATCTGATACATGATAGGTTATACAATCCCACGCAAGATGTACCTTACCGTCACAGGAGAAACACCGCTTCTCCATCACCAAATTTAAGCCATCATGAGATCCCTGAGCTATTAATCCTCTATCATGGGATCATCTATTAAATCATTTGACATTCATTGATCCTTATTTCTATCATCAACTACCTACTATAGAGGTATCAACTTCTGAGTTCCCACTACCGGCATCTACTACCATCATCTACTCTTCCTGGAAGTTGTCAACTACTAAGGCCTAGGAAACCACTTTATCATAACTAGAAATTTAGAGAGATATCACTGAAGCAATAATACCTAATCATAATCCCTTCTAAAAGGACTGAGGTTTGAAGAAATTATCTCACACTATAACTTTTTCGTATCATGAGTGATTAAAAAACTTGAAGAGTACTCCACCATGCTCATACAACCTTATTGCAGATGAAAATTTATTGGATGAACACAGATCATAATGTGAACCTATAAAATGGTTCCTCAAAGAGACACTAGAATTATAACTTGGAAAAAGTTTTCTTGTCCTGCAACTGAGTCAATTGACTTTACCATTTCTCAATGGATCCCTAAAGAATACTTTATACAAGGAATGGAAACAGGTTTTTAAGTTTCCTTACAAGGAGAAAAACTCATGTGATTGACTATACCCTATCCTCATCATCCTAGTGGTCTAGCTCAACTCAAAACATGGGAGGCTGATTCCTCTAGAACTCATGCAATGCACTAATATTGTGTGCAACTTTAGTCGGTCCATTCTATGCTAACTACTTCTCAACAGGTTGTGGTGTAGCTGGTAAATCACCCAGAGGTACTATATCCAATACATGCCCCTATACTAAAGCCTATTCATTCAGTAGATCATCCTCATGATTAGATAGTGGATTTATGACAAACTATCTTCATGGAGGCATCCTAAAATAAACGAGATGTACCATGGTCAAATATTTTATCTGAGAATTGGAATCATGAAGGAAATGGAAATCATGACCCCTTTTTATATGATGCATGTAACAGAGTTTTCTTTACAACCAATGTCTATATTTACCAAGTATAAAGGTAGGTGATTAGAGTCCTGATGTAAGGATATGTTAGACACCATACAAACGATGGAGTCCCTGTACTAAAATATGAACTCAAAACACATACAAATGATTCCATAATACCCAAACTAATCTCACAGACTCTGATCCTAGTGTATAAAAAATTCCTCTAATACCACTCTGTCACAACTCAACCTGCCGGGGCCCAAGCTACGACTACCCCAAGCTAACCTCTAATTGGATAGGGGCTGGAGACCAGCAATGAGTAACAATATCCCACACATGGGAGGCATTGACCAAATGTACATGTAAACATTGACACATTTCTAAGCCCATAAAAACATAAATATAATAAAAATAAAACAAATCCATGAATACATTTATAATCATATAATAAGATAATGACTATAACATACTAAAAGTGATAAATGGAAAAAATAGAAGAAAACAAAAAACAAAAAATAGTCCAACCTGCTCATTAGGTGGGGACAAATACCAATTGAAACCACCTGAAAAACACATGAGTTTTTCTTGATCAAAGTATTATACACCAATTACATGTCCTCTAATCACACTGTCATATGGGTCATCATATTTTTATGATACAATAGGTGTAGGTAGAGCCCATACAGGGGTGAGTATAATATTACCTAGTAAGACACCATGAAAACAATAAACACAAATAATCAAGAATACTCTACACTTAAAATTTATATAAATATAAAAGGAGAAACTTAGATATACTTATAAATGAAACCACTCATTTAGTTGGTCTCAACCAGACTATTAGCCGAATGACTCTGTTCGAATTAATACACATTTAGGGAGAACCCACACCACAAGCCAGGCTAACACTAGAGAAACTCATAAAAGAGGCCATGATCATTTTTCCAGGCCCATGAAAACTCATAGGCATCTGAATATCTTGATACATAGATAGGGGACCACACACATGCCCTCTAGGGACACCAAAAACCCAATATGAATTATCCCGATATGTAGGTGATCATATGCCAATGATACCACAAACCCTACTAAAATATCATGATAGATATAAGATAAATTTATTATTCAAGGAAATGATTCTAAACCTATTATCCCCCCTAATGTATAATAATGAATGATAGTGGATCACACCCATATCTCATGGAGGGATGCCAAAAACTCTATATGAGACTCATTATCTAGAGGTGATCACAATCCAAAAGATGTGGATGCAATGCCACACTGTACCATCACGAGGATGGATCAAGGGAGAAAAATAAATTGATAATGGTCCAAAATAAAGAAATGAAGGGATACAAACACCCTCTAAAGGGGGTACATGGTGTTTTCTAGGGAGTACATGACATGTCTAGCCAATCTGGGGTCTTCTCATGTTTCTTAGCATCAACACACATGTAAAACTCAAAATATAAGACATTTAAGTAAGTATACATGAAATGTAGAGGTCATATGGAACACTAAATGTGTCTTATATTCATGACCATGTACCATACTATATATACTATCCATGTCCCTTGTACACCTAGCATTGTCCGAGTACATGACTTTTCCAATGTACTCTGGTCGTGTCCATGTACCCTGGCCTCCCCTTGACCGTATACCTTCCAAGGTAGATGCTGAGATTATAGAATGGTTCACATAGTTTATGACATATTTACTACTATATGTGATATTTTTCTCTTGGTAGAAATCCTAGAACCACACAGAGGGTCCCACATTGTGTGTATATGTGAATTACACCCCATGTAACTTGGTGTTTTCCAAAACCCACAGATCTTCTCTACATCATCACCTATGCTATCTTCGGCCTAATTCTTGAAATACAATCATAGATATGAGGTTTTTTATCCCTTCCATTGATAATTTATGGGATCTTTGCTATGATCATCTCATAATTACAACTTGGAGTCATTTCATCACTGCATAGTTATGTCTTCATGCATTCAATCTAGATGAACAAAATTTTACAAGTACAATCCTCCTTAGGTCTACCTATGACCATCCTCTATGATTTTTTTCACCTTGATCACACCCTTGATTGTAGATCGCACCTATGTTATTGATGAGTTGGTACAGTGAAAAGTCATGAAATTATCTTATACGCTATTTTTCTCAAACTATGGGATGAATAAATTTCCAGTAATAATCATATGAAGAAACATGGGGATCCATAAAAAAATGTGGGGAACAAGACTCAACCTTTTTATTGTTTTTAGCCTCAATCCTTTACTAAATAATTAGATAAATGAATAGGGAATAAACCACGAAAAAATAAAACCATCATAAATTAATGTAATGTTGATGCGTGAATCAACTCGTATTCATGGAATTGATCCCTGTTCAACCGAGATAAAATAAAGGGAATGTAATCAAATAAATAAAACATCTTATACAAAGATTGGATTGATATTTTATGAATAATGATCCTGTATTTCCATTATTGGCAAGATAAATGAACCCCAATGGCACAATGATCCTTAATCTCAATCTGATCTAATGTCGTCTGTCAACTATCCTCCAAGAGTTCCTTTCCAACCCCTTCTCTTAATTTGTAGGTTTATGTAGACAACCCTATAAATTATCCATGGAAGTGTATTTATAAGGAATAATTAGGATCATGATTTTAATTGAATAATTAAATAAATTTAATTAAATTTATTTAGTTATTCACCCATAGAGGCGCTAATACCCAACGACAACATAGATTATGTCATGCCGAGGGTAAAAACCATGCCACGTACTCAACGATGACCTAAAATTTCTGATTCAAGACAACATTTATGAGTTTTTTGACTTTTTAAGGAATCGTAAGTGAGGAAGATATTAATATAATTAATATTTTTTAAATATTAACCATGGGATCACCAGGACTCAAAATATCATGCCGTCTCAATGCCCAGATATGAAAATAATCCATATAATTTTCTAAAGTAATACATGAAAAAATAAGAGTCATTATATCATGGATATGGGGAGATATATAACGATTATATTTGGGTGGATCTTTTCATAACCAATGATTTTTGGATGTGTGAAGAAGATAAGAGATATCCTTTTATAAGTGAGGTGAGTGGTACACTTGTAATTTTTGAAAAGAAAAAGTTGTATCCACATTTTGTTTCATTCCAAAAGGATCCAAAATGGTCCATTATCAAAAAATGAAAATATTTGGTCTAAATATGTTCATCAAATTCACGTTGGACATGTTTTGGGTAATTTTAATATTTATCTTATTTGTTTAACCACCGGTTAAACCATTTATACCTTAATTATCGTAATTTGTTTTTTAATATTTTCAACATTATTTATGGTCAAAAATTAAGTTTAAATTTTTTGGTAATATAAATTAATATAATTAAAAATAATGAATAAAATTTTCTGATTTTCATTAAAATTAGTAGAATTTTTTTATTTAAAATGAACCCCGTAGACGCAATGAGAAAGCATGTTTTCGAAGTAAAATTATTCAAAAGTTTACAAAGTTTTCATATCAATATTCAAGATGGAATTGATTATAATGAAATGATATATATATATATATATATATATATATTTGTAATTTAAATATTTTCACTTTTAAAACTATCTAAAAACAAGTTTTATGTTTATAAATTACATAAAAAATAACAATTCTTAAAAAAACCTGTATTTTCACTATTCATTAAAATTTAAACTTTTCCTAAAAATATAAAAAATTCACTAAAATATATTTTGGTAATGTATATTTCAAAAATAGATATTATTTTTTCAAATAAATTTTATAGAAGTGGTGAAAACTAATTCTAAATTAGATGTGAAAAGCATGACTACTCTACCATTTATAAATATATAGTTTTTCAGAAAACATTCATTTTTCTCTCATATGGTTTTTATTTTATTTTTAAGAAATTGTTGAATTTAATTTATACATGTGTAAACAAATAATTTCCATAATTTAGTTTTTCGGATTCAAACCCTCTAACTTAATGGCTAGGTTAAATTGGTAATGTCTAAATAATAATATTTTAATAGATTGTCACATTTCATTTAAATCAATTGTTGCATAAATCACAAGCTATGAAAAAGATTGAATTTATTTAAAATGAAATACATTATCAAGACTCAAGGTTTTATATGTTATTCTAATCATGGTTTTGTGCACCAAGGACTCTATCAAACATGATGTTCAAATTTTAAAATCATAGGGTGTAACATTCTACCCCCATAAAAAATTGCATCCTTTTAATTTAATCTCTATCTCAATAATCAAAGGTTTTACATTTGAAAATTACCTTCCTGAAATACCAAAAAAAGAAAACGGATAATAAAAAATCATCTATGTGAGAGATATTGGGAAGTATTAAATTCATATCGAATATTCACATAACATTGTCTCAATGTCGGAGAACATATGTGAGAAGTAAAGATATGGACATCAAATAAAAGATTAATGACAAAATAATGATGTAGGATGATGGAGGACATTAATTAAAATAATATGAATGATCAATATCAAGGAAACAACCAAAAACCCAAAAAATATGTGATAAGTTAAAGGACCATTTTATTTATTAGAAATGAAGGTACTATGATAACATTTTTATTTCAAGATCATCATTCCTAGAGTTGTGTAATTACTCTACTATATTGACTGAGAACATATTAAAATGTAATTAATTAATATATTTCTATTTCATTTGAAAAATTTCAACTTTTGGTTTTACCTCAATCAATTTCTACTTCATTTTTTTCTCCAAGAAATGAATATCCAATATGAATTCTTAAATTCAATTAACATTTAAGAAATATTTATAATGGAATACATTCCTCATATATCTAGATTTTTTCCAAAACCAATATTGTAATATCATGTTATACAATAACCCCCAAGGTTCCACTTAATCCATTCCATATATTTATAACTTATTACTCAATATAAAATATGTTTTTCAAAATACAAATCCAATTTTTTTAAAGGAAGGTCACTAAATAAAAAATATATTCCAAAAAAATATAAAGTGGATCTTAATGTCACATTCCAATTATGTGAATATATTGACCACTATTAAAAAAATAATGAAAACATTCATTCCTATAAATATTAAATCTCTTTTTGATGAATATATTCCATAAATGCATACATGTAGTAAAATTAATCAAATATGACACAAACCATCAAACCCCTAATAAATTTCATGGTAACCAAAACTACCCCAAAAAAATGTCATTATTTTTTCACAATCAGGAGCATATTATGGGTTATCCAACCTTAATAATCTATTTTATAAGATGTTCAACTTTTCACTGAATCTATTTTATTGGTCATCAGTCACATTAACATATTCTATAAAATCCTTTAATAAATATTACTATATTATAATCCTTATACATTTCATAACTACTATTAATAGATTTTTATTAATAATATACACTTATACCAAAATTCTTGAATAAAAGAGTAAAGTTAATCATTCCAATTCATCTATGAAAATAACATAAACATGACCATGATATATTGGCTTATTTTTAAGTATATTCCTATGAAACATAGCGAATAAATTTTTTTAGTTCCCTATCTCCTTATAGTTGAAGCATTTATCATTGATTTTTTTTTGGAAATTTCATTAAAATTACTAGGAAGATGACCTTTAACTCTAATTTTTTTTTTGAAAAATACCATTCCCTTCAATATTGTACCAGGGTGTTTCGTTCCCCAATTATCACATGTGGGAAAACCCTTATATCCCTTAATCCCCTTATCTATTTTTGCTCTTCCATTTTCATCTTTACTAGATTCCATTTGAATCCATAATACATGTAACGACCCAAATCTGGAGCCACTCAATTGGCGCCCCATACCCGGTTAACCACATGACCTCAAGCACGTTTCCCAAATGCCAGAGGCTATCGACTAGCAGTGAGGACCTTGATGAGTCAGTGGGGAAACTATGCCCACATTTGGTAAAGTATGCAGCGAAAGGAAATAATAAGCAATAGTGGAAGCAGTAAACAACATATGACAACTGAACTAAATAGTGGAAGTGATGTATAATATAATAATGATGCGGCATGACACATGTTTCTATGGAAAGAAGTAAACAAAACAACATGCTTAAACACAACTAAAACTCAAGTAACAAAAGTAAATAGTAAACTCCAGCAGCATCGCAACCCTAAGCGCGGTCCCATGCTCTCCATCTCTAACCAGCAATCAAGCACCTAAGGTAGAAGGGACACAATCCCTATCCACACCTGCAACCATATAACCTGTTTGGCCTGAAAAGCAGGACCCAAATAGGGTGTAAGACTAATCCCAATAGGCAACCACCAAAAGATCTGTGCCTACTGTCAGTGAGCAATATAACAGAAGTAATAGAAATAAATGCAGTAGAGAAACATGGCACACTAAAGTAAACAATCCTACAATTCTCCATTCACATTTATTTATTAATTTAATTCAATCATTTACTCATGAACCAAGGAATATATCAAAAGCTCTATAGTACAAAGGCATAGAAAGTAACATAACAGGTATCTCAACAGACTACCTAATCTACAAGCAGTAAAACCCCAAGCTTTTTCTTTGGCTTGGTGGACTCATCACAACCAACCAAAAATATTTATTACACTGACCCTATGGGTGGCTCACATGGGCAGGACCTTATGGTCAAGCATTTGAATGAAGGCAAAGACACTCTGAGGAAGCACTCAACATCAATTCCCCTTATGGTCTTGCAGCGATACTACAGACTCTCTAAAGAAGCACTTACGTATAATTCCCCCTTTAGTCTCGATTTTATAATTATCAGACCCTCTAAGAGAGCACAAAGTCAATCCCCCTTATGGTCTCGTAATGGTAATAATTAAACATGCCCTCTGAGGAAGCACTCAACGTCAATCCCCCCTATGGGCTAACTACACAAGGTTCCCGCAGCCCTAAGTAAAACCAATCATACGTAAATGATTCATAGTATCCCTAAGTATGTTCAACAACTACTTGGATAATTGCAACAATGCAACAAAATCATTTAAACAGTATACAACACATGCAATCATTCATACCAAGTCAAACAATTAATGCAACAAGGATTGCCTCATAAGAAACCTAAGCCAAACGGCGGTAAACATCCAAAAAGAAAGAAAAAACCCATGGGGTGATCCTTGAACATTTTAACAAGAAAAAATTATTCATCTAATAGCCTCAAGAACATAAGCAATCTAAGGTAGATAAATAATACAGGTTCAAAACCCTAACCCAAGATACCTGATACATGGATATCTGACCCTTTTGTGCAAAAACTCATGGACAATCATCATAGGGCATCAAAACACCTACCTCGATCCTCGTATGTTGATATACATGAACCTCGTCCTGTGAATCAGCCTAGAACAAAGTAGATCTGCAAAAAACGTCTAAAACGTTCAACCTCAGATAACTCACACGAGAGGAAGAAAATGGAAACGAGGACAAATAAGAACCAGGAACTCACCACTGCGATTCTATTGCAACTGATGGTGTTCGATTCATAGAATCGGTGACATATCAGTGGCTTGGAGAACATTCAGCCTCCTCGGATACCCTGTACAGAATTAAGCAGAGAAGAAGACGAAAACAGGGTTAAGACGCGACCCCGGTCTGATTAATGAAATAAAAAGAAAATTACACTGCATGTACTTTCAAGGTACACAGTGTATACTTTGGTTTTCCGTACTATGCTTTAAGTGGTCTCCACGTCACCCCAAACGACCGTGTGTGTGGCCCGGACACGGCTAGCACACAACCTCGTGCATTGTCGAAGTACACGGCGTGTACTTTGAAAGTTTTCAGGTTTTCACCTTTTTATCAAAAATGACCAAAAAATAAAAAACATAATTGAAAAAAAGGTCCGGGTTCTTAAAAACTTCCCCCCTTAAAGAAATTCGTCCCCGAATTTCTTAACGAGACGTAGAAGAAAAACCCTCGAACAACTCCGTCCACTATGATCGCATGTCGACCTCCCTTTCCCAATTCTCATCCTGTACACGACTGTGCTGCCATAACACCCATACCAGAGGGACAGACCGGCCACACAGTACCTTTGCACTAAAATCAACAATCTTGAAAGGATGCTCCTCAAACGATGCATCCTGCTCTAGCTCAACCTCCTCGGGTTGAAAAACATGTGACGAGTCTGAGAAATACCTCCGAGGCTGAGAAACGAGGAAGATGTCGTGCATAGCCTGATACCTCTGAGGTAACTGCAACCTGTAAGCAACCAGCCCGACTTGCTCTAGAACCTCAAACAGCCTGACGTATCTCAATGAAATCTTTCCCTGTCTCATAATCCACTTATGTCCCAACCTCGGGGTAACATGAAAGAAAACCTGATATCTGACCTTGAACTCTAAAGGTCATCTCCGCTGATCAGTATAAGATTTCTGCCGAGACTGTGTAGTTAACATCCTCTTCGGAATAACTCCACCTTCTCTATGGTCTCCTGAACAAGACAAGGTCCCAACACAGCTTCCTCTCCCACCTCTAGGCAACACAAGGGTTATCTGCATGGCCTACCATACAAAGCCTCATAAGGTACCATCTAAATAGTTTCTTGAAAACTATTATTATAGGAAAACTCTACTAGAGGTATATGTTTCTACCATGAACCTCCAAAATCAAGGATGCATGCTCGTAGCATGTCCTCCAGCACCTGAATCGTTCGCTCTGACTGGCTATCTGTCTAGGGATGGTAAGTTGTACTCAGAAGTACCTGTGTACCCAAATCCCTCTATATCCCCTACCAAAAATGTGAAGTAAATCAGGCGTACCTATCAGAAATGATAAAACTAGGAACCCCAGGGAAGTGAATAGTCTCTCAGATGTACAACCTCCCATGATCATCCACACCGAAGGTCTCCTTGATCGGTAATAAATTGGAAACCTTCGTGAGCCTATCCACTACAACCCAAACCACATCACTCCCTCAAGGCGATCTTGATAACCTTGTAATAATGTCCATCGTGACATCATTCCATTTCCACTCAAGAATGGGTAACTTCTGTAGAAGCCCTGCTGGTCGCTGATGATTTGCCTTCACCTGCTGACAGGTGGAGCACCGCATAAAAAAACCAGCCACATCCTTCTTTATACCTGGCCACCAATACTGATGATGTATGTCTCGATACATCATTGTGACACCAGGATGAAATTCCCAAGCTGAAGCATGAATCTCCTTCATCATCTCCTCATGTATATCTGCTGAAACCCATACACGACCATGAAAAAGTAACACCTCATCATTTCCCACTGTCTACCCTGGAGTAGGGTCTCCATATGACACACCCTCCTATAGGGATAGGCCTTCTAGGTCTGATAGTTACCTCATTCAAACTCGATCCAGAAGAGTGGAGGTAACAGCCATAGAAGAATGAATCGTCTTTCCATGTCTTTCGTGCACGTCCAAATGCATCTCAGAAAACAGAGCTATAAGCTGCCACTCGCTGCTGGCCTCCCGAACTGCCTGTAACTGAGTTCTTCTGCTCAGTGTGTCTCCCATAACATTGACATTCATAGTCGTGTAAGCAAGCTCAAAGTCGAAAGACTGTAGGTACTCAAACCACCTCCGTTGTCTCAGATTTATGTCACACTGCGTGAAGATATACTGGGGGCTCTTGTGGTCAGTATATACCACTAATTACTCCCCCAAAAGATAGGGTCTCCAATAAATCAAAACATGAACAAAAGCAGCAAAATCCAGGTCATGCGTAGGATATTTCTTCTAATGTGGACTCAACTGCCGTGATTTATATGCAACAAAATGATCCTCCTATATAAGCATTACTCCATGTCCGATGCTAGATTCATCACAAGAAAACTGTATAACTCTTTCCCAGCTCTGGTAAAAAAAGAATCAGTGTTGAAGTCAATCTCCCCTCAGCTCCTGAAAGGCTGAATCACCAACTTCTGACCAAACGTACTTCACAACATTCTTAGCCAAGCTCGTCAACGGTGCTTCCAAGTGAGATAAGTCATGTATAAACCACATGTAGTATCTTTCTAGTCCTAAGAAACTTCGTACCTCGAAGACATTCTTTGGTTTCTCCCAGGTAACTACCACTCTCACCTTCTCTAGGTCTACTGATACTTCTTCCTCTGAGATAACATAACCCAGGAAGTGAATCTCTTCCATCCAGAAGTGGAACTTAGAGATATTAGCATATAAGTGATGCTCTCTCAGTGTTCTCAATACGATCTCAAGATGGGTAGCATGGTCATGTTGAGTGTGAGAGTACACCAAGATATCATCCACGAAAACCACCACGAAGGAATCCATGTAAGGATGGAAAACTCTGTTCATCAGTGCCATGAAGACTGCTGGTGCGTTCTTGAGACCGAACGACATAACGAAATACTCATACAGACCATACCTGCTGTAACACCCCAGGTAAATAAAGAATATGAAAATTTTATATTCATCCCTATTTGTGAATAAAATGTTAATATTAATTTAAATGGAACGCTATGATCGATGGATTACCCAATACGCAACAACGAGTTCCTTTGAAATCTTACGTTGCAATCTAATTATAAAATAATTTGATTTTAAATGGTAGTTAAAACCTAGCCAGTGTAATGACGGGAATGAAAAAAACTAACTACAAAATGATTATATATGTTTTCCAAATATTTTTACTTTTTACAATAAATGTTAGAGGATTAAAAATGTGAATGAATCCAATTTTAAGCGTAAACATTGTAATATTCTTTAAAAGGTCGATTAAACACCTTTTGATGGAGAACCTCTTTTAAATCCACTTTTTGAAACTTTTATGTATTATATTTGAAAAAATAAAATTCTTCTTTAGAATTGGGAAATCAAAATTTACTTTGTGTAAATTTTTGGTATTTTTCCGATAAAGTTCATTTTTTAATGAATAGTTAAAAATGTTGTTTTTCAATTGAAAACCACTTTTTAATATAATTTATTTATATTATTAGATTATCTTTCTAATTGGGTTTAAAGTGAAATTAGAATTTATTTTTACCATTTAATCCAATAGTGGTCTTTGGAATTGATTTCAGTTTGAAATTGGACTTAAACTAGTGTCAATCTTTTGATATATATTGTTTCATAAAAACACGCTATTTCTTCTGACAGTGGAAAATAATTATTAAATTAATTAATGAAACTTATATGTTTTTAATTTTTTAAAATAGACATCATTTTTGAATTCGGAATATCAAATATATCTTAGCATGAATTTTTGGTATTTTTCTAAAAAGCTTCAATTTTTGATGAATAGTGAAACCACTAAGTGGTACTTAAAAAAACTAATTTTTTGTTTAAATGAAGATTTAACACCTCTGTGTTTTGAATTTAAAAAATCCTACATACATTGTTTTCATTAGGAAGTAATATGTGGTTCAATGGGATTAAAATAATTTTTTTGGTGAATAGTAACTTTTATGTTTTTAATCGCGATTAGAGGTAATTAGTGTAATTTAAGGTAAAAATAATGTTTTAATATTATAAAATGACCATTAAACATGTCCTACACTTATTTTATGTGTCATGGCCGACCAATACAATCCATGGGTCAACTTGGGGACCCCATGGAGCCACTTTTGTAGGAAAATGACATTAAAAACTTTTTATTTAATGTTAAAATAAAAATGTTACAAACATGTGTTGTTTTACTAAAACAATTTTTAAATGGTGTTATACAAGTAATATTTTTGACTATAAATATTAATTATAATGATAAAAATATTTCCGACATCATGATATTTTTTTATAATTTTTAGACATTAAATAAATTGAATTATTTATGACACCATGATGATGCAGTGATTACCTCATTATTTAACGATTTAAATAAAATGAAAAGATAATGTAAAATATAAGACCTACACTTGTCAAAAACCAATTGGATGTGTGGATTTAGAACTATTATCAAGTTATCCTCGAAATATATAATTATGGGCCCTTTAAAATCCCAAAATCATTTTATAATAATGTTACTTTTCAAGACTTTCCAAGAGTGCCCCTCCTCTCCTCTTATAAAAGGCCCCCACCTATACCACCTATACCACACCTCTCAAGCCTTTGGATCGGCCAAACCCTACCCATTTTGTCTCTCCACATCCCTCTCTTACTCATATAAGCCTCACTTTGGGCAGAAGTCTTCCCAAGGAAGCCTTCAAGCTCAAATAAAAAAGAGTTACCCGATTTTAATGTAATGTCTTCACTTTTGTTCTTTTGTTTTATTTTGCTTCTCCAACCCCCTAAAATATCTTTATTAATATCTTTTGTAACAACTCCTATATCTTAAATATACTAGGATGTTCTTATAGGGAGGATTCGAGCTACACTTACACACACCTACATCTAATGGTTAAAGAACATTCTATTTCTGTGGATGGTGAATTTTTGCCTCACGAAATGATGATTGTTCAATATTATTTTAACACCTTCAAAGGTGGACATTAAGATGTCACTATATTTATATATGATATATAATATGTTTATGTTTTCATTAAGCTTATGTATTTTTCATTTATGGCATACCTTTATGGTTTCCATTATGGGTCAACGCGATATCTTCATTTTGGGAAGTGCGGACTACCGCCCCCTCAAAGTGATTTGATTCGTTAATTCCATATGTGGGACGTATAAAGGATGGAGTTAATGGTATTATACTTTAATTATTATATTCCTTTATGTAATTATGATTCCGTTTCATAAAATACAAAATAGAAATGAAAGTAGCGTTCATGCGTACGTACGGCTTACCGTCTCCATGAACGGTGCATTTCATTTCTTACCTATAAATGTTATCTAATATTATAAATGCATGTATATAATGGATATATGTGATATATGTGATATCTAAATAATTAATATAATTCTGCATATATTTGTTAATTTACCCA
The DNA here is from genome assembly GCA_963277665.1 of Viscum album. Lineage (NCBI taxonomy): Eukaryota > Viridiplantae > Streptophyta > Magnoliopsida > Santalales > Viscaceae > Viscum > Viscum album. The sequence goes on from OY728164.1 coordinate 800,349,500, forward strand.
ATGAACAAACTTGTAATTATAAAGAGTTTATTTTTGACTCAAGTACCAATTATCAACAAAACAGACATTATTAACATAAATAATTACATAGTGTTCATGACTTGGTAATAAGTGATATAAAAGGAATAATGAACTTGAAAAAGGTTCTTAAGAAAGTATAAATTAACTCATGTTTATTATTCAGGAGATTAAAGAGCAATCGAGTCACGTCGGACACGAGGTAAGGGAACTTCTTAACCCAATTTCTGTTCTTTGGGTTAATCTCCTACTTTCAAATTATTGAATGATATTATTATGTCCTAGATTTTATTTGTACTTTATTTATGTGTAATTATAGTGAATACACATAATAGATCTATTTTATTTAAAAAATGATCTTTCTATGGGACTTCGTCTCAATCTCCTTTCATTGAGGCATATTTTATACTATACACAACTTTCTTTTATACGGTGTATAAACCCCTTTGACTTTTATGTCTAGTCAAACGGAATAATTTTTTTATACGAAGCGTTTTACTAAACAACAAAAGGAATGTTTATTTTTCATACTTATGAGGCGACAATGTCTTCTACACCACCGTGACCATTATTTGAGTTTCATCTTCCTCTATAATCCATAACCTAGCTTTTTTTTAAAATGAAAAATAAATACCATGTATTACTTTTCTTTTAATTTGGTATTGAAAATGGTTTTCATAATGTTTTTATTATATCAATGTGTTGTATTGATATCTTGTGATTGAAATGTGGAAATGTTATGTTTCCTTTATGCATGTTTTACATGATACAATTATGTTATGGTTCTTGGACATTGTTATGAAGATGAGTGGTTCCATGATAAACAAAGGGCGGGTGAGCCCGATACTGCTATCCAATTCATCGGGTAACGTGAATGAGTTAAACGTTAAGGCTTCTCTAAAATGATTTAGGGAATATACTGTGATGGGTATTCCAAACGTAACCAAGAGGGTTACTCGCTATGTAAGAATGTTATGAATGCCTCAAGTTACCTTAATGTCTTATGATTTCTATGATTTATTCATTGTTTGATGAGGTATGTTAAAGTGCTTATGTTTTATGGGTAAAGTATGATTTCATTCTTATATATATATGACCTCATGTTTCCTTTCCATATTCTTTTCACCCTTGCCAATCTTTTTATGCTCATCCCAAGTTTTCGAAATGTTTTTCACAGGTCAAGGGAAAGGTACATGATGCGATTATAGGGTCAAGGAAGTGTCATGAAAGAATCCATGTTTTGTTTTAAACATGTTTCCGTCGATGGGAAAAAATGAATACTCTCTTTTATGTAACCACATTGTTTAAATGTGGAATGTAATGCATGATTTATGATCTAATTCTCTAAAACTCTAAAACTGAAAAGATCCTATATGTGAATTATTCATTTCATTCAAGATTAAGTAAGGTTTAAGGCTGGGGCCTTGTAGTTGGTATGAGAGGTCGGTTTAGACAACTTTAGGGATTAGGAGTTTTTGTTAGACACATGGTTAGTCCCTATATCTATTATTTCAGTTAAATCCTTGTTTTATAACCCTTTTTAGGTCAAGTAAAGTCAGTTACGAATGGAAGGAGGAGGATATCAAACGACATTCCTATCTCTTCCTAATGACATGCTTGCAATAATTATTGCAGAGTCATCTTCGGATGATTGTGAAACTTTTTCTAGCATACGACTCACTTGCAAGCAGTTGTTTGAGATATCAAACACCCCCACTATACCTCGTTATCATCGTGGAGCATGGGTTGTATTTTGAAAAATACTATTTTCACAATTTTATCATATTTTCATGAAAGGTAAATATTATCATGGTATTTTCAAATATTTTTCCATTTCACAAGAATTTGAAGCATGTTATGATTTTAAAAATGGTACTGAGGAAGGACACCCCTGCACAACCTATTTATATTTGCTTTTAAAATATAGTCTTTCAGCACATACTTATGGTATTTTAAAAAGAACCAATAATAGAAAGTTTCAACTCAAATTATGTCCAACTATTTTATAGAAATCATGTTTTATCAGATGTTTTGGAATTATATGTCATAAATGATTATTTTCCAAAACTGTTTTTCAGTGAACACCCATATGACCCATGTTGTACAAGGTGTATTTGGATGGAGGAAGCAAATTATTTAGAAGGATCTCTAAATCATTATTGTAATTCATGGGACTTATATCAACGTGAACAAGATGATGATAAAACCGAGTGGATGCCATGATAATGGTATGCTGTTATTCATTTTGGGAATCATTTTATTTTATGGTGGTGAAATAAGACTTCAATAATTAAGAAGTTGAGATGGTAATGAATTTGGATGAAAATGAGAGGTATAAGGAAACTATTTAGGTTAATACATGTTAGGGTTATTTTTGAGTGTTATAAAAATGACAATACACAAACCGTGTGAAAACCCATCACGCCGGACAATGCTACGGGAATCGAACCCACAACCAATGTGAGACTGGTATTTATCGCCTACCATTGGACTACGTGAAGTCCCTGGTTAGTTTGCCTTATTATTTTTCGTTAGATGATTTTATGAATTAAGTGAAAGTTGATTTTGGGTTATCTATGGAAATTATTACCCTATCATGGAGGATATGTGATTTGGTTAATTACTTTTCAATATGAGACTTTTAGATCAACTGATGTTATTTAGAGATAAATGTTAATTTGTACCTTGGAAGACTATGTGACTAAATCCTTCAAATATTGGTGTATAATCTTAGTTTGGTTTAATTAGAAGAATTTTATGGATAAGTTTTTTATTGAATGGTCTTCGTTGAACTTTGGGTTGTATTGGAAAAATTTTGGAGATTACGAATAGATTTTCTTTTTATAATGGGTTATCCTTTTCGGGATTATATGATCTTGTTCTAACAATTTTTGTTTTGTTAAGGGTTTAAAGACATGGGAAATATATAGTTCTCTTTTGTGGATTAGGTGATTCTCATGAAGTTTATTAAAGTACTCTTAATTTGAACAAGTCTTCCTAAATACTCATCATTTGGAGAAAGTATGAGTTTGTGTAAGAAATTTAGTAAAAGATGAAAGTCAACATGACAAGTAAGTATGTTTCCTTAAGATAAAAAATAAAATTCTCAATGAAAAGTAACATAAAACCAAAATTTTTTCTATTAACTTTTCCTACTGGGGAATCGAATACCGTTTAACCTATCACATGTTTGTGATTTTCATGTGGTTAACTTTCTCCTAAACATGTTTTCTATCACTCTCCCTCAGAACATGACCCTTTTCTTTTTCTTCCATATCCATGTTTTCCTACAAGGAAACCTGGTATGGGTTATCTCGGGTGACCTATGTACTTCTGTTTATTTCATTTAAAGTGATTGTTTTACCGACTCTTGTTCTGATGTGGGACTTTCAATGATGTTTCCGAGCCCAATTCTAAAATTGTGAGGACACAATTCCCAAAAGGGGGGAAGGATGTAACACCCCAGGTAAATAAATAATATGAAATTTTTACATTTATCCCTATTTGTGAATAAAATATTAATATTAATTTAAAGGGAACGCTATGCTCGATGGCTTAACCAATACGCAACAACGAGTTCCATTGAAATCTTACGTTGCACTCTAATAATAAAATAATTTTATTTTAAAGGGTAGTTAACAACTAGCCATTGTAATGAAGGGAATGAACATAACTAAATACAAAATGATTATATATGTTTTCCAAATATTTTTACATTTTACAATAAATGTTAGAGGATTAAAAATTCGAATGAATCAAATTTTAACCGTAAACATTCTAATATTCTTTAAAAGGTCGATTAAATGCCTTTTGATGGTGAACCTCTTTTAAATCCACTTTTTGACAATTTTATGTGTTATATTTGTCAAAATAAAATTATTCTTTAGAATCGGGACATCAAAATTTACTTTGTGTAAATTTTTGGTATTTTTCCATTAAAGTTCATTTTTTAATGAATAGTGAAAAATGTTGTAATTTAAATCTAAAAAAGTTTTTAATCTAATTTATTTATATGATTAGATTATATTTTTAATTAATTTTAAAGTGAAATTAGAATATATTTTTATCATATAATCCAATAGTGGTCTTTAGAATTAATTTCAGTTTGAAATTGAACTTAAACTAGTGTCAATGTTTTGATATATATTGTTTCATAAAAACACGCTAATTGTTATGACAGTGGGATTTAATTATTAAATTAATTAATGTAACTTATATGTTTTGAATTTTGTAAAATAGACATCATTTTTGAATTTGGAATATCAAATATAGCTTAAGGTGAATTTTTGGTATTTTTCTGAAAAACATTAATTTTTAATGAATAGTGAAACCACTAAGTGGTACTTAAAAAAAACTGAATTTTTGTTTAAATGAAATTTTACCACCTCTGTGGTTTGAATTTCAAAAATCCGACATACATGGTTTTCATTAGGAATTAATATGTGGTTCAATGGGATTAAAATAATTTTTTTTGGTGAATAGTAACTTTTAAGTTTTTAATCGTGATTAGAGGTAATTAGTGTAATTTAAGGTAAAAATAATGTTTTAATATTATAAAATGACCTTGAAACATGTCCTACCCTTATTTTATGTGTCATGGATGACCAAGAAAATCCATGGGTCAACTTGGGGACCCCATGGAGCCACTTTGAAAGGAAAATGACATTAAAAACATTTTATTTAATGTTAAAATAAAAATGTCACAAACATGTATTGTTTTACTAAAAAAATTTAAATGGTGTTTTACAAGTCATATTTTTGAATATAAATATTAATTAGAAAGCTAAAAATATTTCCTACATCATGATATTTTTTTATAATTTTTAGACATTAAATAAGTTGAATTATTTATGACACCATGATGATGCAGTGATTACCTCATTATTTAATGATTTAAATAAAATGAAAAGATAATGTCAAATATAAGAACTACACTTGTCAAAAACCTATTGCATGTGTTCATTTAGAACTATTATAACATTATCCTCAAAATATATAATTATGGGCCCTTTAAAATCCGAAAATCATTTTATAATAATGTTACCTTTCAAGTCTTTCCAAGAGTGCCCCTCCTCTCCTCTTATAAAAGGCCCCCACCTCTACCACCTTACCCGAACCTATCAAGCCTTTGGCTCGGCCAAACCCTGCCAATTTTGTCTCTCCACATCCCTCTCTTACTCATAGAAGCCGCACTTTGGGCAGAAGTCTTCCCAAGGAAGCCTTTGAGCTCAAATCAAAAAGAGTTTCCCGATTTTAAGGTAATGTCTTCACTTGGGTTCTTTTGTTTTATTTTTCTTCTCCAACCCCCTAAAAAAATTTTATTCAATTATTTTGTAAAAACTCCAGTATCTTCAATATACTAGGATGTTCTTATAGTATGATTCTAGCTACACTTACACACACCTACATCTAATGGTTAAAGAACATACTGTTTCTGTGGATGGTGAATTTCTGTCTCATGAAACGATGATTGTTCAATATTCATTTAACACCATAAAAGGTGGCCATTAAGATGTCACTATATTTATATATGATATATAATATGTTTATGTTTTCATTAAGCTTCTGTATTTTTCATTTATGACATACCTTTATGGTTTCTATTATGGGTAAACGCGATATCTTCATTTTAGGAAGTGTGGACTACCGCCCACTCAAAGTGATTTGATTCGTTAATACCATATGTGGGACGTATAAAGGATGTAGTTAATGATATTATATATGATATTATACTGGAATTATAATATACCTTTATTTCATTATGATTCCATTCCATAAAATACGAAATAGAAATGAAAGTAGCGTTCATGCATACGTACGGCATACCGTCTCCATGATCGGTGCATTTCATTTCTTACCTCTAAATGTTATCTAATATTATAAATGCATGTATATAATGGATATATATTATATATATGATATCTAAATAATGAATATAATTCTGGATATAATGGATATTTTACCCCATGAACAAACCTGTAATTATAATGAGTTTATTTTTGACTCAAGTACCAATGATCAACAAAACGGCCATTATTAACATAAATAATTACATAATTTTCATGAAATGGTAATAAGTGATATTAAAGGAATAATGAACATGAAAAAGTTTATTAATCAAGTAGAAATTAACTAAAGTTTATTATTCAGGAGATTAAAGAGCAATCGAGTCACGTCAGACATGAGGTAAGGGAACTTCTTAACCCAATTTCTGTTCTTTGGGTTAATCTCCTACTTTCAAATTATGGCATGTTATAATTATGTCCTATATTGTATTTTTACTTTCTTTATGTGTACTTATAGTGAATACATATAATAGATCTATTTTATTTAAAAAATGATATTTGTACGGGACTTCGTCTCAATCTCCTTTCATTGAGGAATATTTTATACTATACGCAACTTTCTTTTATATGGTGTATAAACCCCTTTGACATTTATGTCTAGTCAAAAGGAATATATTTATTATACGAAGCATTTTACTAAACGACAAAAGGAATGTTTTTTGTCGTACGTATGCGGCGACAACGACTTCTCCGCCACCACGACCATTATTTGAGTTTCAGCTTCCTCTACAAGCCATAACCTAACTCTTTTTTAAAAAGAAAAATAAATACCATGTATTAATTTTATTTTATTTTGGTATTGAAAATGATTTTCATAATGTTTTTATTATATCAATGAGTAGTATTGATATCTTGTGATTGAAATCTGGAAATTTTATGTTTCCTATATGCATGTTTTACGTGAAAAGATTATGTTAAGGTTCTTGGGGATTGTTATGAAGACGGCTGGTTCTGTGACAAACTAAGAGTGGGTGATCCCGATATAGCTCTCCAATTCATTGGGTAATGCGATGGAGTTAAACGTTAAGGTTTCTCTGAAGAGATTTGGGGAATATACTGTGATTGGTATTCGAAACATAACCAAGAGGGTTACTCCCTACGTAAGTATGTTATGAATTCCTCAAGTTACCTTTATGTCTTATGATTTCTATGATTTATTCATGATTAAATGTAGTATGTTAAAGTGCTTATGTTTTATGGGTAATGTATGATTTCATTCTTATGTATATATGAACTCTTATGTACTTTCAATATTTTTATAACCCTTACTGAGCTTTTTATGCTCATCCCATGTTTTCGAAATGTTTTTCACAGGTCAAGGGAAAGGTACATGATGTGATGATATGTTCAAGGAAGTTTCATGAAAGAATCCACGTTTTGTTTTAAATATGTTTCCGTCGATGGGAAAAAATGAATACTATCTTTCATGTAACCACATTGTTTAAATGTGGAATGTAATGCATGATTTATGATCTAATTCTCTAAAAATCTAAACCTGAAAAGATCCTCTATGTGAATTATTCATTTAATTCAAGATTAAGTAAGGTTTAAGTCTGGGGCCTTATAGTTGGTACGGGAGGTTGGTTTAGACAACTTTAGGGATTAGGAGTTTTTTTTAGACACATTGTTAGTCCCTGTATCTATTATTTCAGTTAAATCATTGTTTTATAACTTTTTTCAGGTCAAGTAAAGTCAGTTACGAATGGAAGGAGGAGGATCTCAAACGACATTCGTATCTCTTGCTGATGACATGCTTGAAATAATTATTACAAAGTCATGTTCAGATGATTATGAAACTTTTTCTAGCATAAGACTCACTTGCAAGACGTTGTTTGAGATATCAAACACCTCCACTATACCTCTTTATCCTCATGGATCATGGGTTGTATTTAGAAAAATACTAAATTCACAATATTATCATATTTTCAAGAAAGGTAAATATTATCATGGTATTTTCAAATATTTTACCTTATCACAAGAATTTAAATCAAATTATGATTTTAAAAATGGTGCTGAGGAAGGAGACCCATGCACAACCTATTTATATTTTCTTTTAAAATATAGTCTCTCAGCACATACTTATGGTACTTTAAAAGGACCAATAATAGAAAGTTTCAACTCAAATTTTGTCCGACTATTTTATAGAAATCATGTTTTATCAGATGTTTTTGAAATATATGTCATACATGATTATTTTCCAAAACTATTTTTCTGTTAACACCTATATGACCCATGTTGTACAATGTGTATTTGGATGGAGGAAGCAAATGATTTTGAAGGATCTCTAAATCATTGTTGTAATGCATGGGACTTCTACCTATGTGAACAAAATGACGATGAAACCGAGTGGATGCCATGATAAAGGTATGATGTTATTCATTTTGGGAATCGTTTTATTTTATGGTGGTGAAATAAGACTTCAATAATTAAGAAGTTGTGATCGTAATGAATTTTAATGAAAATGAGAGGTATAAGGAAACTATTGAGGTTAATACATGTTAGGGTTATTTTTGAGTTTTATAAAAAGGAAAACACACAGACCGTGTGACAACCCGTCACGTCGGACAAAGCTACGGGAATCGAACAAACAACCAAAGTGCGACTGGTATTTATCGCCTACCACTGGACTACGTGAAGTACCTAGTTAGTATGACTTATTCTTTTTAGTTAGATGATTTTATAAATTAAGAGTAAGTTGATTTTGGGTTATCTATGGAAATTATTAACCTATCATGGAGGATATGTGATTAGGTTAATTAATTTTCAATATGAAACTTTTAGAGCAAATGATGTTATTTGTAGATAAGTGTTAATTTGTACCTTGGAAGACTATGTGACTAAATGATTCAAATATTTGGGTATAAATCTTAGTTTGGTTTAATATGAAGAATTTAATGGACAAATTGTTTATCGAATGGTCTTCGTTGAACTTTGGGTTTTGTTGGACAAATTTTGGAGATTAAGAATAGATTTTATTTTTATAAAGGGTTACCATTTTTTAGATTATCTGATCTTATTCAACAAATTTTGGTTTTGGTAAGAGTTTAATGACATGGGAAATATATAGTTCTCTTTTTTGGATTAGGTGATTCTAAAGAAGTTTATTATAGTATTCTTAATGTGAAAAAGACTTCCTAAATACTCATCATTTGGGGAAAGTATGAGTTTGTGTAAGAAATATAGTAAAAGTTGAAAGTCAACATGACAAGTAAGTATGTTTCCTTAAGATCAAAAATAAATTCCTCAATGAAAAGTAACTTAAAACAAAAATGTTTTCTATTAACTTTCCCTATTGGGGAATCGAATACCATTTAACCTTCCACATGTTTGTGATTTTCTTGTGGTTAACTTTCTCCTAAACATGTTTTCTATCACTCTCCCTCAGAACATGACCCTTTTCGTTTTCTTCCATATCCATGTTTTCCTACATGGAAACCTAGTATGGGTTAACTCGGGTGACCTATGTACTTCTCTTTATTTCTTTTAAAGTGATTGTTTTCATGACTCTTCTTCCAATGTGGGACTTTCAATGATGTTTCCAAAACCAATTCTAAAATTGCGAGGACGCAATTCCCAAAAGGGGGGAAGGATGTAACACCCCAGGTAAATAAAGAATATGAAAATTTTAAATTTATCCCTATTTGTGGATAAAATATTAATATTAATTTAAAAGGAACGCTATGCTCGATGGCTTACCCGATACACAACAACGAGTTCCTTTGAAATATTACGTTGCACTCTCATAATAAAATAATTTTATTTTAAATGGTAGTTAACACCTAGCCATTGTAATGACAGGAATGAATAGAAGTAACTACAAAATGATTATATATGTTACCCAAATATTTTTACTTTTTACAATAAATGTTAGAGGATTAAAAATGCGAATGAATCCAATTTTAAGCGTAAACATTCTAATATTCTTTAAAAGGTCGATTAAACGCCTTTTGATGTCCAACCTCTTTTAACTCTACTTTTTGAAAATTTTATGTGTTATATTTGACAAAATATAATTCTTCTTTAGAATCGGGACATCAAAATTTACTTTGTGTAAATTTTTGGTATTTTTTAGATAAAGTTCATTTTTAATGAATAGTAAAAAATGTTGTATTTTAATTCAAAACCGCTTATTAATATAATTTATTTATATGACTATATAATCATTTGAATTGGTTTTAAAGTGAAATTAGAATATATTCTTACCATTTAATCCAATAGTGGTATTTGGAATTAATTTCAGTTTGAAATTGGACTTAAACTGGTGTCAATCTTTTGATATATATTCTTTCATAAAAACACGCTATTTGTTCTGACAACGAGAATTAATTATTAAATTAATTAATGTAACTTATATGTTTTTAATTTTGTAAAATAGACTTCATTTTTGAATTTGTAATATCAAATATATCTTAGGGTGAATTTTTGGTATTTTTCTGAAAAACCTCAATTTTTGAGGAATAGTGAAACCACTAAGTGGTACTTAAAAAAACTGATTTTTCGTTTAAATGAAAATTTACCACCTCTGTGTTTTGAATTTCAAAAATATAACATACATGGTTATCATTAGGAAGTAATATGTGGTTCAATGAGATTAAAATAATTTTTTGGTAAATAGTAACTTTTAAGTTTTTAATCGTGATTAGAGGTAATTATTGTAATTTAAGGTAAAAATAATGTATTAATATTATGAAATGACCTTGAAACATGTCCTACCATTATTGAATGTGTCATGGACGACCGAGAAAAACCATGGGTCATCTTGGGGACCCCATAGATCAACTTTGGTTGGAAAATGTCCTTAAAAACTTTTTATTTAATGTTAAAATAAAAATGTCACAAACATGTGTTGTTTTACTAAAACAATTTTTAAATTGTGTTATAAAAGTAATATTTTTGACTACAAATATTCATTAGAAAGATAAAAATATTTTCTACATCATGATATTTTGTTTATAATTTTTAGACATTAAATAAATTGAATTATTTATGACACCATGTTGATGCAGTGATTACCTCATTATTTAACGATTTAAATAAAATCAAAAGATAATTTAAAATCTAAGACCTAAACTTTCCAAAAACTGATTGTATGTGTCGATTTAAAAATATTATCACCTTATGCTCGAAATATATAATTGGGGGCCCTTTAAAATCCGAAAATCATTTAATAATAATGTTACTTTTCAAGACTTTCCAAGAGCGCCCCTCCTCTCCTCTTATAAAAGGCCCCCACCTCTACCACCTTACCCACAACTCTAAAGCCTTTGGCTCAGACAAACCCTGCCCATTTTTTCTCTACACATACCTCTCTTACACATATAAGCCTCACTTTGGGATGAAGTGTTCCCAAATAATCATTTGAGCTCAAATCAAAAAGAGTTACCTGATTTTAAGGTAATGTCTTCACTTGTGTTCTTTTGTTTTATTTTGCTTCTCCAACCCCCTAAACTCTTTTTATTCATTTCATTTGTAACAACTCCAGTATATTAAATATCCTATGATGTTGTTATAAGAAGGATTCTATCTACTCTTACACACACCTACATCTAATGGTTAAAGAACATACTGTTTCTGTGGATGGTGAATTTCTGCCTCACGAAACGATGATTGTTCAATATTCTTTTAACACCTTCAAAGGTGGCCATTAAGATGTCACTATATTTTTATATGATATATAATATTTTTATGTTTTCCTTGAAATTATATATTTTTCATTTATGGCATACCTTTATGGTTTCCATTATGGGTAAACGTGATATCTTCATTTTAGGAAGTGCGGACTACCGCCCCCTCAAAGTGATTTGATTCGTTAATGCCATATGTGGGACGTATAAAGGATGGAGTTAATGATATTATATATGATATTATACTGGAATTATAATATACCTTTATGTCATTATGATTCCATTCCATAAAATATGAAATAAAAATGAAAGTAGCATTCATGCGTACGTACGGCTTACCGTCTCAATGAACGGTGCATTTCATTTCGTACCTCTAAATGTTATCTAATATTATAAATTCATGTATATAATTTATATATATGATATTTATGATATCTAAATAATTAATATAATACTGAATATAATGGATATTTTATCCCATGAACAAACTTGTAATTATAAAGAGTTTATTTTTGACTCAAGTACCAATGATCAACAAAACGACCATTATTAACTTAAATAATTAAATAGTGTTCATGAAATGGTATTAAGTGATATAAAAAGAATAATGAACTTGAAAAAGGTTCTTAAGAAAGTAGAAATTAACTCAAGTTTAATATTCAGGAGATTAAAGAGAAATCGAGTCACTTCGGACACGAGGTAGGGGAACTTCTTAACCCAATTTCTTTTCTTTGGGTTAATCTCCTACATTCAAATTATGTCATGATATTATTATGTCCTATATTGTATTTTTACATTATTAATGTGTACTTATAGTGAATACACATAATAGATCTATTTTATTTAAAAAATGGTCTTTTTATGGGACCTCGTCTCAATCTCCTTTCATTGAGGCATATTTTATACTATATACAACTTTCTTTTATACGGTGCTGAACCCATTTGACTTTTATGTCCAGTCAAATGGAATATTTTTTTTATACGAAGTGTTTTACTAAACGACAAAAGGAATGTCTTTTTTGTCGTACGTATGCACCAACAATTACTTCTCCGCCGCCGTGACCATTATTTGAGTTTCGGCTTCCTCTACAAGCCATAACCTAACTTTTTTTTTAAAATGAAAAATAAATACCATGTATTACTTTTCTTTTATTTTGGTATTTAAAATGGTTTTCATAATGTTTTTATTATATCAATGTTTTGTATTGATATCTTGTGATTGAAATGTGGAAATGTTATGTTTTCTTTATGCATGTTTTACGTGATAGGATTATGTTATGGTTCTTCGGAATTGTTATGAAGATGGGTGGTTCCGTGATAAACTAAGGGCGGGTGAGCCCGATATAGCTCTCCAATGCATTGGGTAACGCGAAGGAGTTAAACGTTAAGGTTTCTCCGAATAGATTTAGGGAATATACTATGATGGGTATTCCAAACGTAACCAAGAGGGTTACTCCCTACGTAAGAATGTTATGAATGCCTCAAGTTACCTTTATGTCTTATGATTTCTATGATTTATTCATGATTTGATGAGTTATGTTAAAGTTCTTATGTTTTATGGGTAAAGTATGATTTCATTCTTATGTATATATGAACTCATGTTTCCTTTCCATATTTTTATAACCCTTAATGAGCTTTTTATGCTCATCCCAAGTTTTCTAAAGGTTTTTCTCAGGTCAAGGGAAAGGTACATGATGTGATGATAGGGTCAAGGAAGTGTCATGAAAGAATACATTTTTTGTTTTAAATATGTTTCCGTCGATGGAAAAAAATAAATACTATCTTTTATGTAACCACATTATTTAAATGTGGAATGTAATGAATGATTTATGATCTAATTCTCTAAAACTCTAAACCTGAAAAGATCCTCTATGTGAATTATTCATTTAATTCAATATTAAGTATGGTTTAAGGTTGGGGCCTTATACCTGCTCTGGAAGGCTGTAGGAGGTATATCCGATGGTCTGACATGCAACTGATAATAGCAAGATCTCAAGTCGATCTTTGAGAACACACTGGCTCCTCGAAGCTGGTAAAAAAGATCATCAATCCTCGAAAAGAGATACCGGTTCTTGACCGTTAAATGGTTCAGCTTATGATAATCCACACAAAGCTGTAAAGGATCATCCACCTTCTTCGCAAACAAAATAGGCGAACCCCAATGGGAAGAACTGGGTCGGATAAAATCCTTTGCCTGCAACTCCTCCAATTGATTCTTGAGCTCTTGAAACTCCGGAATAGCCATCTTATAAGGAGGTTTGGATACTAGTGCTTCTCTTGGCACAAGCTCAATAGATAAGTCTACCTCACGCTCTAGAGAAACCCTGAAAAGTCTTCTGGATGGACATCCGGAAAATGATTAACCACTAGAGGATAATCCATTTGAGAAGTCCCCTGATTGTCCAGATCTAAACTAGAAATCTGGGCCATAACACCGCCCAACCCATGATGCTTTGGTACAGCTCTACTTTCCTGGACGTCCCATTCACCCTTGTGAAGAAAGGATCTCCCCTCTGGTGACGTGAAACTCACCCTACGGTGACAGCAATCGACAAGGGCCTGAAAAGGAACTAGACAGTCCATTCCGAGAATGACATCATAACCTGTCATCTCTAGGACATAAAGATCCCACAAGAAGTGACACCCACCAACCTCAAGGGGGCACTGCTTGCACTGATACACACTAGCAGTTCTAAGTCTCAAGGGAGTGTCTAGTGTCATCATATCCTCAGAAGTAAAGATAGTAAGTCTAAGGCTCTCCACAGTGTGCACCGAAATAAGTCTATGAGAAGCTCCTATATCGAAAAATGAAGAAGATAAAATTGAGGCTTCCAAGATCATACCTCGCACTGTGGAAGGTCCAGGATCCTGCTCTTGATGAATCTGCTCAACTGAAAATGTCTGGCCAGTACCGTGGCCCTGTGCAGCAGCCTGAGATCCATAAACAGGTCCTCACTGGCCCTAACCAATGTGTCCACTGACTCTACCCTAGCCTGAATGGCTTGTAGAACCCCATCCCTCAGCCTGCTGCGGAACTGGTAAACCTACTGCTGTACGCGGAGTCAAACCTGATCCTCCTTCGCTAGCTGCTGGAAGAAGAACCTTGCAAAACCACTGAAGATGACCCATATTGCCACAAAATCGGCACTCTACTGGGTCCCTCTGGCCTTGGGGCTTTTTATGCCAATCCTTACCACACTGGTATCCCACAACCTTTCTATCTGAAGGAACATATCGCTTCTTCGAGTCACCTTATGTAGACTCTCGGAGGCTCTTCCTTCTGTTAGTAGGAAGAGTACTGACTCTGGATGCCGAACCACCCTGTATTACTGCTCCAATATCTATCAGATTCCTCCCCGTGATCAATGCCTAGTTGAATCTCAAAGAAATAGAGGTCAAATGAAAGACGTTCACCTATGATCTGTTCTCTGGTCTGAGGCCCTCCTCAAATATCCTCACCAAAAACAGCTCGTCATTCCCCAAAACGGGAGTGAAACGCTGTAACTCCGGGAAATGAAAGGAATACTCCAAGACTGATAGAGTACCCTGATGCAGGTTCATGAAATATCTAGCTCTATCAGCCCTCAGTGTTGCCTGGTAGAATTAGTCATAGAACGTACACTGAAACACCTAAAAGAAACTATCTGTTGGTGCCATTCCTGAGAAACTACGTCCCACCATCTCTTTGTAGAATCTTGTAGCATGTAAGTCGCAAGCTTCACCCTTCTATATTGGGGTCTCTCGAGATGATAAAATATAGAAACCATCAATTCAAACCAAGATTCAGCAGCGTGAGGTCCTCCATCACCGGAGAACGTGGGAGGAGGATGCTGCTGGAAGAATCGCATAAGCTCCGCCATAGACTGGGAAGGTTCCTGAGCTCCCTGAAAGGTCTGTATGAACCTCATGAATCCCTAACGGAACTATGCGTCTACACCAGTATCCAAGATAACATCCTGTTCAATATCTGGTGTATGATCATCGTCAGATCCCAAACATGAAATTGGAGGACGTCTTGGCGGCATGACTCTGTATTTTCAAAAGCACACCATTATTAACAACGAGAACAGTTGAAAATTCAAAGAGAAAACAGAACATAAGAGGAAAACATTTAAAACTGAAAAACATAGTTACACGGTGTGTAGTTCCCACATATGGTGTGTTATAGAGAGATTTTACTTGGGTGTGTAAACCGGCCAACCTGGTAGTGTAAATCCCAACTACACAGCGTGCTCTTTTATTATACACAGCATGTACTATCCATTTTCATCCTGCCCGGTTAATCCTACATGACTAAGTCAGATAGACTGTCCCAGCCGAAGACTACACAGTGTGTCAATCCACTACACGATGTGTTCTTAAGGTTTTCCCCTGTCTGTGTCATTATTCACATGGACTGGTACACAAGCCACAACTACACGGCGTGTCACCAATGTACATGGCGTTTGTCCCTATGATTTTCCAACCCATGTATTCAACTATACGGCTAGGTCATACAAACCATTACTACACAGTGTGTCAAAATGGTACACACCGTGTTTTTCTTAGATTTTCCAGCCCATGTATTCAACTACACGGCTGGATCACACGGAAGAAGAGTACATGGCTTGTACTTCAAAGTACACGTCCTGTAACAGTGAAAAGTAGTTCTTCACAAACAGAAGAACACATGGAGTGTTTTCATAATTCCACACACCGTGTTATCTAGGTTTCTGGGCACTAGGCATACAAATCTCCCCAAAACCACAGAAAAACATCGAAAACTATCACCTATGTGTCAAATTCTGATCCGTGGGGGCCCATACTCCCCATGAATCAAAGCTTGACATTATAACAATGCATATAACAAGTAAACAGTTTGATACTCCCATGATCCACCAAATTATGATCCTTGAGGGCCCATAACACCTCTAAGACCAAAGCTTGGCATCCATGCTAAATAAGTTGTAAAATAATCAACACCATATCAACACATCATGTATTTATATCACAATAAATATCACTACATCATGCATAATCTATCACAACAGCATGAAATTTATAATGCACCATAGATGGCATGGTAAAAAGCATTACATGTGATATTCTAACCAATTTCTATATGATGCATGAGATGGCATACCCTCATCTCTTCAGGTTGCAACAAAATAGAACCACAATCATATAAACTGTAATAGCAAAAAACTAGTGCATCGCCCAATGGTGAAATATATTAATCAACTGTAACACTTTCAAACATTGAGAAATGAAATTATGAGGAAATATAGCTTTTCCATGTACACGGGTTGATTATTCCTAGGCACAGTTATGTACCAACTACCCTTCTCTTCTTACCCCAATCTATTGTCACCAAAAAGTTAGGAAAATAGAAAATAAGGAAATCTCCTTTGATACCACTTTGTAACGACGCAAATCTGGAGCCACTCAGCTAGTGCCCCATACCCGATTCTCCAGATGACCTAAAGCACATTTCCCCAAATGCCAGAGGCTGCCGACTAGTAGTGAGGGCCTTGATGAGTTAGTGGGGAAACTATGCCCTCATTTGGTAAAGTATGCAGCAGAAGGAAATAATAATCAATAGCAGAAGCATTAGACAACACATGAAAACTGAAATAAACAGCGAAATCGAGGTTTAATATAATAATTATGCGGCATGGAACATGTTTCTATGGAAAGAAGTAAAAAAAACAACATGCTGAAACACAACTGAAACGCATGTATCAAAAGTAAACAGTAAACTCCAGCATCATTGCAAGCCTAATCTCGGTCCCATGATCTCCAGCTCTAACCACCAATCAAGCACTCGAGGAAGAATGGCCAAAATCTCTATCTACACCTACAACCATATAACCTATTTGGGCTGAAAGGCAGGACCCAAATAGGGTGTGAGACTAATCCCAGTAGGCAACCACCAAAATATCTGTTCCCCACTATCAGTGAACAATATAGCAAAAGAAATAGAAATAAATGCATCAAAGAAACAAGGCACACTAAAGTAAACAATCCTACAATTATCCATTAACAATTATTTATTATTTTTTTCAATCATTTAATCATCAACCAAAGAATCTAGAAAATGCTATATAGTTTAAAGGCATAGCAAGTAACACAACAGGTATCTAAACAGACTACCTAAACTAGAAATAGTACAAACCCAAGCTTATTCTTTGGCTTGGTGGACTCATCACAACCAACCAAAGATATTTATTACACTGACCTTCTGGGTGGCTCACGTGGGTATGCACTTATGGTCAAGAATTCGAACAAAGGCAAAACCACTCTAAGGAATCACTCAATGTTAATTCCCCCTATTGTCTTGCAGTGATACTAAATATTCTCTGAGGAAGCACTTACGCCTAATTCCCCCTTTAGTCTCGATTCGATAATTATCAGACCCTCTAAGAGAGCACAAATCCAATCCCCCTTATGGTCTCATAATGGTAATAATTAAACAGGCCCTCTAAGGGAGCACTCAATGTCAATTCCCACTATGATCTAACTACACTGGGTTCCCGCATCCATGAGTAAAACCAATCATTCGTAAATGATTCCTAGCTGCCCTAAGTATGTTCAACAAGTACTTGGCTAATGTCTACAATGCAATGAAAGAATTTAAACATCTGAAAACACATGCAATCATTTATACAATGTTAAATAATTAATGTAATAAGGTTTTCCTCATAGGAAACCTAAGAAAAACGGCGGTAAACAACCAAAATGAAGGAAAACACCAATGAGGTGATCCATGAACATGCTAACAATCAAGAACTATTCATCAAATAGCCTCAAGCACACAAGAAATCTAAGGCAGATAAATAAAATAGGTTCAAAACCCTAACCCGAGATATCCAAAACATGGATATCCTGAACTTTTTCACAAGAACTCAAGGACGTTCAACGTAGGGAATAAAAACACCTACCTCGATCCTTGTAGATTCATATACTTGAACCTCAGCCTATGAATTATCCTAGAATAGAGTAGATCTGCAAAAACATCTAAAATTTTCAACCTTAGATAACTCACATAAGAGGAAGAAAAAGGAAACGAGGCCAAAGAAGAACCAGGAACTCACTGCTGCGATTCTATTACAACCGACGGTGTTCGATTCATAGAATCGGCGACGAATCACTGGCTCGGAGAAGATTAGGCCTCCTCGGATGCCTTGTATGGAATTAGGTGGAGAAGAATATAAAAACAGGGTTAAGACGTGACCCTGGTCCGATTAATGAAATAAAAAGAAAAGTACACGGTGTGTACTTTTAGAGTACATGGAGTGTACTTTGGGTTTCTGTTCTCTGCTTTAAGTGGTCTCCACATCACCCCACACAGCCATGTGTGTGTCCCGGACATGTCCAGCACACAGCCTCATGCTGCGTCTAAGTACACGGTTTGTAATTATAAAGTACACAACAGGTACACTGAAAATTTCCAGGTTTTCTCCTTTTTCTCAAAAAATACCAGAAAAGGAAAAAAAAATAACCGAATAGAAGGTCCGGGCTCTTACAATACATAGATAATTATTTCTCTCTATTTATTGCACAGGATACTATGTCTTCATATGATGATAATGTTGGGGATACTAGTTTCCTTTGAAATATTAGCATAATCTCACCAAATAAATGATCATTCTTACTCTATGGATTACATGAATTGATATAGTTTCCATTAATTCCACTAGGATCCATTTTTAAATAATGGAATACATGTTATTAGATTTTAAAAATATGAAACATAATGTATATTACCTAAAATAGTGAAACACTTAACATTATTGAAAAATTTATACAAAGATAATCTCATAATTATAAATATGTTTTCTTTAGGGATATATTTATTTTTAAATCCTTCATAATGTTTTTTATAGAAAAGTTAAATTATCTGAAGTATATACCCCATGAGTGTTCAACTAGGTGTGTATTAAGACCCATTATTGTTCACCAGATAATGATCAGGTCAATAAAAATGCCCTATTTTTTGATTTATTATCCCTGGGTACATCTGTTCTAGAACTCCATCCACAAGTAATATCTATAAAGAGGTGTATTTCATAGGGAATCCCTCATAATCTCTTCCTTACCAAAACATTAGGATGGTATTATATACTTATCCTCAATGTCTATCATAGGGTTATGTTCCCTAATCTTTGTTTTCTTAAATATTGTTTCTAAAGTATTTAATAAACTTTCTTTGATACCAAATGTATTGAACATGCCACCAGTATGCTAGATTTTATGCATACATTATTACATTGGAATAATATAAAAAGAATCACATCCTTATGGGATGAATAATTTAGTAATCATAGTAAATTAGACACATAATTGAAATTCTCATTACAATTGAAAACATAAAATACAAAAAGTGTTTTATTTTAAAAAACCATTATTTCTCATTCATTATCCCTATATTTTAGTCACAAAGTACATTCTGGCATCCTAGGATGAGTAAAACATATTAAAGTGGTGAGATCAGATGCTCAGTAAGGGTAAGCGTACAATGAAATCTATGAATAAATAATTCCTTATCATTATGGAAAGGTAGAAAATAGAAAATAATTTCATTTAATAAATATCTTTAGCATAATATGATATGAATAAATGATCAATAAATAATTCAACATATATAATCACATGAGTTTGAAACATAAAAATAAATATTCTATCTAATAGAATAATTACATGGAATATTAATGAAAAAATTAATAATGATAGAATTCATAATTCTAGACATCATTAACATACAATCAAGGCCTCATGTGGAGACCTATTATTGTCAAGGCCTCATTCTAAGAAATCTCTTATAAATTGGTAAGCCCCCATCCAAATACTATGCTAATTTATCTAATGAGACCAATCGATGCATTGAGGGTCTATGTAATTCTAATCCCCACCCATAACATAATAATTACAATTAATTCCTTATATTAATGGGGTAAAACATTATAAACATAAATATTCATATTGAAAAACAATGAAATGAAATGTTAATACTTACCCAATCAATAAACATAACCATAAACCATCCAGATTAATATGGTGAATGTAAAACAAATTGTACATCCCCATTCAAAATGATCATAAGACAGCTAGATAATTACTAATTATTAAATCAATATATTATATCCCTACTGTATCATAATAAAAATACACATTTAATGTCATTGATGAAAAGAAATACCATAAAAATCCCATTATTTTTTTAAGGGAAAAAATGTTTTTTACTTTGAAAATATTTTTAAAACTAAATTTTTACCGAATATATTAAACAAAATTCATTGAAAATACCATTTTAAAACCTTTAAAAAATACTTAAAACAATGAGTGGTCATGATGGTGTAAAATTCCATTCATGTCATACACGTTAAAGAAAAGATTCGTTTCTCATTTTTTCTAAAATCCAAATAGGTCTTATTTTGAAAAACACATGAAGGTTACTTTCAATTTTTTTTAAATAGTTATAATGGGTAAAAAATCACTTTAATTATTCATTTGTAAAAGGATTAAAGATTTTTTTGAAAACATGGATTTTGATGAAAATGTATTTTCTATTGAAGAGATAAATAAACTAAGATTTTCATAAAAACAAATTTTCATCCATTTAATGTAAAACATGAAAAATTGAAATATTTCTTAAAAAAGTAATCAAATAATTTTATGAGACTACAATAGATTTATCTTAATTTATAAAAACCAAACAATTACACCAAGGGAGATTTAAAAAAACAACCCTAAAAATGATGAGATTTTGGAATAAACCCTTACCAATTGGGTATCTTTGGAATAAAAAACACCGTAAAAAAATTGAAATGAAACTATAAATACCAATAGTATAAATAATTTAATGATATAACATATAGAGAGTGATGTTATATTCATTGATATAAGGAATAAGTGGTGATTATGTTGTATGTCTCACAGAAGTAAAAGTGAGACGAGAAACCCTTACCACCTGTTCAACATCATTTGTATGTGTCCAGAACTTATGTCTAATAAATAATGGTTTATTAAAAATACATTATAGAACTGTAATGAAATTTATAATACGAAATATTATTTATTTATACTCTTTTGTCAATATATTATTAGAAATACCTTGTTAAAATCACTGTTCATGTGATACTTTCTTCATTTTTCATGTATGCTTTTGTTTGATAAATTTGGATCTTTTAATTTGATCATGGTTATATCATATAAATAATGTCAACCATGATATAAATATAATATATATTCATTATATATTTATATATAGTAATCTATAAAATTTTGATATAGAAAAAGTATTACACCATTCATAGATATGGTAGACCAAACATACGCATGAATGATGTTTCATTTTCTCTCTACGAATGGAAATAATGGAAAATAAATATTTATTAAAATTTAAATATTAAATATTATATATATATATATATATCATTTATATTAAAAAATCCATCTATATCACTGGCCATGTAATAATAAAATGAAAAACATTAAACATCGGTATGTGGAGGCAGTAGTCCACACGTATGCCCGTGCGATGTAATTGTTATCCAATGGATTTAAAGGTAAGTATTTAGATTTGATATTATAATTAAATTTTTTAGATCATAAATATGAAATATATTTACTCATTTTTAACCTTACTACATTCCATGTAATATTTAATATGAAAATGAATCACAACACTTCATGAGGTGGTAGTTCACTATACACATGAGTGACCTTATCATATCTATCTAGGAATTGAAATTATGAAGGTATATGCGATAAAATAATTGAAAATATATAATAATATTATGAATATTATATTAATATGTTAAATCCATCATTGCATATATCCTTGAATGGTGGTTATGGAAAATGAGCCACATCGATTCGTTAGGTGGTAGTTCACCGTACACTCAGTCGACAATTACATTTTCCATTTTATAGTAGTGTTGATGGATATTGGTTATTAAAAGAACATAATAACATTTAAATAAATAAAATATAATATTTTTGTTGTTTTTTAATACATGGAAAATATTATAAGGAGTTATAGGAAGAAGTAAAATGAATATACAGAGATAAAAACTATACCTCTTCTTCGAGCAACCACTTATTGTTTAACCTAAATCCTTCCTATATTATATTTTTAATCTGCAAAAGAACTCTAGTATATGGTATTGGATTAAAATATTATATTTGAGTATTTATTGGATGAACCAATGTGTTTTGAATGTGTGAATAAGACAGAATATAGGGTAGCCTTTTATAAGCGAGGTGAGTGATGCACCTGTAATTTTTGAAAAGAAAAATTTGTAACCATGTTTTTATCATTAAAAAAGGATAAGAAATGGTCCATTATAGATTCTATAAGTGAAAAAGTCCAAATATGGCCCGAAAATTAGTTTTTAAATATTTTGGGTCACATTTTAACCTTTATTTTTTTTGTTTAACCCCCTCGATAAACCCATTTATAACTTAATTAGACTAAATGATTTGTTTAGTATTTTTACAAGTATTTATGGTCAAAAACTATGTTTATCCTATTATATTCTAATTAAAAATATATATCCAATTATTCAAAACCCCATTTACATAATTATAAAATTTTACTTTAAAATTAATCATGTAGACGTGACAAAAAAACAGGGTTTTCAAAGAGAAATTGTTCAAAAGTTTAAAATGTTTTTATATCATAATTCCACATTAGATTGATTTAAATGACTAGAATTGGATTAATAGAAATATAGTTGAACAAATTTTAATTTCAGAACAATGTTAATTTTTTTATGTTTTTGTAATCTTTAAAATAATTGATAATTCTTAATAAAAACTTGTATTTTTTAATATTTACTGAAAATTTATTCAATTCATAAAATTATAAAAAATTAAACAAAATATATTTTTAACAAATATTTTTCGAAAATGAAGATTTATTTTTAAAATAAATATTCTAAACTTGGTAAAAAATAATAATAAATAATTTTCCTATGGTGTGACTCATACACCATTTATATAAATACAATTTTTAAGAAAATATTTCATTCACTTTCAAGTAGTTCTTATTTTATTTATAATAAGTATATAAACATTTATTTTATTTTATACATGTGTAAACCATATAATTTATATAATTTAGTTATGCATACTCATAACCTTGAAATTAAAATCTATGCTATAATGCCCAAGTTTAATGAAAAATATTTTAATAGGTTTTTGTGTTTCATTTAAAACCGATGTTGCGTGAATCACAATCTATCAAAGAGATTTAATTTATTTTAAAAGAAATATAACATAATGTCTCGGGGTTTTCTATTTTTTATATAATCATTGTGTTTCATGTCACATATGATATCAAACATGATGTTCGTATTTTAAATTATCTGGGTGTTACAGGTGGTAGCCTAGGACTCCCACTAGTTACGCTCTCATGAGAAAACTACCCTAATCATGATCTTGAGATGGAAGAAGGTATGCATGAAATAAAGACAATGTATCAATAACTCTTTGGAGAATGATTTATGGTATATTCTGATCATAATATCATAAGGTATATTTTCACTTAGAGGGGTTTGAACATACAAAAGATACACTAAGTAGAGTATCTCAATACTTTCTATTTTGATATTGATTATACTAAATGAAAAGGGAACGTGGTTGCTGAATCATTGATTAAGAAAATAATTACCCAAATTGTTTAAGATTAAGTGGAAGAGAGTTCTTTGATGATATTTTTTATTGATATGATTTTGGGAATGGAAGAAACAGGTTATAAGGTATGATTAGCTTCGATAATGTTTGAATCATAGTTTGATGAGTGATTTAGGATTAAAAAAATATAGGACATCGAGTGATAGGGATTTGGTCAAATCCTTAATGGTTGAGAGACCTTGGGTGAGGTGACCTGTTCTCCTCGTGGTACATCATGTTTTCAAAAATAGGTAGGATGTTCCTTTATTTCAGAGGTAGGAGTTGATTGGAAATGGACACCATTTTATTTGGTATATACACCTAGGTACAACCAAGATGTATCATGATATGGGACGATAGTATTGATGGTCAAGAATGATATGTCCAATTACATATTTTATATAACAATGTCTTAATTGTTGAAAATTATGATAGAACACCAAATAAAGGTGGGTGTTCTTTACCCCTTACCCATTATGATATGGAAATGGTATGATATTTCTAGGGATATCATCACTAGTTTGTTATAGAATCTTATTGGGAAGGATTCGATTTGGGTAAACATTGATATAATTATGAAATTAGTGCATTTCATATCTATTAAGGAGATGAAAAAGGTAGAACATCTTGGGGACATCGATGTCTGAGAGAATGTGAGACTTCATGTGGTTACTTTTATGGTTTTTATGATAGGGAAACAAGTATCACATTCCATTTTTGTTAAGTTTTCCAAGAGGTGTAGGGTAACTAATTGAAATTTATCATGGAATATCATCTACAGATGGATGGATAAGTATAGATATCTATCATAGTTCCTGATAATATGCTCCAGGATAGTGTTCTTGATTTTTGTAGTTCTTAGAAAAAGAATTATCCTTTAGTCGAGTTTGACTATAACTATAGTTATAAGTCCTAGATCAAAATGTATCCCTTTGAGGCTCTGTATGGATGGAAATGTTGATCTATCTTGTTCTGGAAAGAGTTGGGAGATCCCTCATTTCCTTGACCATGTTTTGTTTCATAGATTCGAAGAGGGTTTAATTGATATAGAAGAGATTGGCTATGTAACAAAGTCATTATAAATCTTATGTATACTTTTATCACTTATCACTAGATATTGAGTTTGGTGATCATGTCTTTCTTATAGTTTCACCTCGATTGGGACATTATCAGTTTTTTATGCAGGGTATGTTGGAACTGAGGTTTGTGGGCCACTTTTAAATCATTGGGTGATTGGGATATGTAGCATATTGGTTGGACATATCATCTTGTTTTACTTCCATCCAATATATGTTTCATGTTTCCAAGAAAAGGGGGTATCAAATAGATCCTTTATATTTGTTTTAATGGAAGGATATTGACCTTAAGCCTTACATCATAGTGGTTGAGCAACCAGTTTAGATTATGGATCAACAAAAGAAGATCCTATGTTATAACGACCCATACTTTACATACATTGTTAATACTTCAAAATTGAAGCACACATATTACAACATATAACAAAACTATGAAAGGACCATATAGGTATAGTGTCTTTAGAAACTGGGAAACATAAAAAACCGGTTCATAAAGAATCTACATTATATACCATTTATTTCATCATATCTAGAGTCCCTTTTGGAATATCCTACTTAATAACCTTCTTCCTGACCTAGGTAAAGAAAACATTCAAAAGGGTGAGCTCAAATTCTCAGTAAGGCTAAACAAAAGAAATATCAATCACATCATATTCATTAGAATATAACATTTTGGAAATCTTAACCTGTAAAAGAGATCATAATATCATAACATGGGATAAATCATAGTAGTGAAATGTAATCCCAATAATCATAACATAAAACATGAAACTTTGTGGCATACACACATAATAATAGAGAATCATTTCTTATTAGTCAAGACTCATTTCCAAGACTATCTTAGTAGACAAAATCCATTTCTGAACTGAGTACACTCCTCGTTTCAGTCTCGTTTCACTGAATCAGTTTAACCTTCAGTTCTAGCCATGTCCATCTCATGAGATATAAAATCATTACCCAATGAATTGGAGGGAGATATAGATCCCACCCATCTCATAATGATACCACTCTTATGTGTGTCACAAAATCATAAACCATACATCATAACATAACCCATGTAATAAAAATGGGATTCTTAAACATCGTGACATCATAAAACAATTCATATAAGATAAAGGAATTCATAAAAATAATTCCATCACAACATAATCAAATAAATGTAATAATAGGGATATAAATAGAACCCTTTATTATCATAGATGGAAAATAATTTTGCTAAAACACTTGAACTCCTTTCTTGAGGAAAACATCCTTTCTACTTCAAAAACATTTTTTCCTTTCTTAACATGTCCTAAAAATTTTAAGTAAAAGAAGTTGATTAAAAATAAACTTGAAAACATATAAAGGATTATTCTTGGAAATAATTTTTTAAAAATCCATTCATGCCGTATATGTTAAAAAAACATTCTTCTCGTACTTTTGTCGGAAAAGTCAAAGAGTACCTCGTACGAAAAATGAAAAAAGATTCCTTTCATATATTTTACTAAAAACTCACCGAGGGGTAAAATTGGATTTAAAAAACTTGTAGGAGGATATAAATAATATTACATATTGAGGACACATGGATGTGGATGATAAAATACACCCCAGTAAATACCAAAGTATAAACAATCTCGGATAAAAATGAGATTGTGATATTTTCCCTTACCTTAGGTCATATTTTCTTTGTAAGTGTCCAAACCTCCTGTATAATGATTTAAATAATGTCATTGAATTATTCCAGAATCATACTCATTGTTATGATATCATATATGGTCATATTTTTAGCTTATTATTAGTAATATTTGATTGCTACTTATTATTCAGCTGTTTATTGCTTTTTGTTCTTATGCGTGTTTTGTCGAATAAATACTTATTCTTATTTTTAGGTTATAGATACCTCATTTACAGAATTTTATTCATGTAATATATATCATATATATTCACTCAATTAATTTATTTAATCATTATGCAATTAAAATCATGTAGAACGAGTCGCATCACATCATGGAGATGGTATTCTGTACGTACGCACGAGCGATGATATCATCCCCGTGATTGTGGAATTGTATTTGAGTGTATGAATACTATTTCAGAATCAATATCACTTTACAATAATCATATATATTCATTATTTACACCATTATACCCATCCAAGTAAGGTGGTGGTGGAAAATAGATTACACCACGGCGTGGAGACGGTATTCCGTACGTACGCAAACGCGGTGATTTCGTTTTCTGTAGGATGGATAGATGGTTAAATATGGTTGCTTCATACTTATAATAACATATAGGTATATTAGTGATACTGATGTTATTAATTCATAATGAAAAAACTAAAAAAGAAGAAGTGGAAGAAGAAATAAAGTTTAAAGAATCGGTAACAGACATTACCTCTTCTTTGAAGCGCTTCTTTGAGACCTCCTTTTTGGGCACTAAAATTGGTCTTTGAAGAAGAACATGACCTCTAGTATGTTTCTAGGGAAGTTTAGAAGAGAATTTGGCAGGGTTTGGCTGAGCTTTAAGGCTCAAAGTGGTGTGAGGAAGAGAGGGAGGAGGTTCCCTTTTATAAGGGAGGAGATGGGCACCTTTGAAAAAACTAAAAATATTATTTTATTATAAAGTCATATTCGGTTTTAAATAGCTTCAAATTGATTTATTTCAAACCTAAGGTGGGGATGGGTCTAAATCGTCTCATCCAATAT
Organism: Viscum album; assembly: GCA_963277665.1. NCBI lineage: Eukaryota > Viridiplantae > Streptophyta > Magnoliopsida > Santalales > Viscaceae > Viscum > Viscum album. The sequence goes on from OY728164.1 coordinate 800,377,405, forward strand.
AATTTTGAAAAGTTTATTTTACTATTTTAACCTTGTCATTTAGATTTAACTTTAAGTTAGATAATTTTACTTTTACTGTGTCTTTTTGTGTTCTTACACTCTAAGGTTAATAAACTTACTATAACAAGCCAAACGAACCCCAAGTTGTTTATTATTAATATATATAACCTTATCTAAGTCATTTGGCCGAACCTTAGATTTTTAGGAATAAAATAAAATTAATAATATAATATTGTTTTAAAAAACATTTATGTCAATTTTGACACTATTTAGTAATTGATTTTTGTGAAAATCATAAAAAACTTATTAGTTCGAAAAAAGATAATTAAAGAAATAATAACATGTCATATTAACCTAAAAAATTAGTTTAATTCATAAAAAGTCTAAAATTACATTTATTTGGGTATTTATAACATTAATTATTTTAATATTTCATTAATACTATAATTACTGCATCATCATTGTGTCTTAAATAAATTAAATTATTTAATGTCTAAAAAGTATAAATAAAATATCATTATGTAGGAAATCGTTTTTTCTTTCTAATTAATATTTATAGTCGAATTTATCATATGTATAACCCTATATTAAAAATTATTTACTTATTAAACATTGATTTTAACTATTTTAACCCTTCTTTAAATAAATTAATAATAAATGTCCTAATCTAATCCAAGTGGAACTAAATGGTCATATGTTATTCCTAAGGTTGTTTTTGGTCAAATTACACTTATACAATAGAATTAGGACACGTGTTAGGGTAATAATAATATCATTTTTACCCTTAATTACCCTATTTACTTTTAATCGTGGTAAATAAAAGTAAAAAGTTACTATTCACCAAAAATTATTTCCATCTCATTGAACCACATTTTACGTACTAACATCAACCGTGTCTCTCGGATTTTTGAAATTCCACTCACAGAAGCGGTAAAATTATGTTTTATGTAAATTTGCAAAATGTCCTTAGAGGTGGGTAAAAGACGGTGAAAAGTTCAATAAAATTTTTATATATCTAAAATTTTTATAAAATTACTCCAATGATTTATATTGAACTTATATAGGTATTATGTATCAATTTTTACCTAAAATAAATTTAAATAAATAATTATTTAAATAAAAAGTTGGTTTTTAAATAGTAACCCAGTATTTTCACTATTTATCAAAAATTGAATGTATCCAGAAAAATACCAAAATTTCACCCTATGATAATTTTGATATTCTGAATCCAAAAACGAGGTCCATTTTGAAAAATAAAATTTTTAAAATTTCAAAAAGTAGTTATTACTATTCATTACGGCTAGTTTTAATAATATTTTAATAGCATATCGTTGTTTAGTGAAACTCGGTATTGTGTACGACACAAGCTATCAAGGAAGGTTGCGATTGCGTGTAAAGAATGCCAAGATAGTGTTGTGTGTAGTGAAAGATTCCTTTGAACAAAATATTTCTTATAAAAGTCTTGGGTGTTACATTCTACCCCCCTTAAAATGAATTTCGCCCTCGAAATTCGTCACTTGTAACAAACAGATGAGGATACCTCTCCCTCATCATATCCTCAAGCTCCCATGTAGCTTCTTATAATTGGTGGTTCCTCCATAAAACTTTCACCAAGAAAGTGGTCTTGTTCCGTAGGAATTTTTCACTACAATTGAGAATCTCTATCGGCTGTTCTTCATAAGAAATATCTTGTTTCAGTGGTACAACTTCTCAGCTGAGTACATGTGAAGGATCAGGTATGTACTTTCTTAGGAGAGATACATGGAACACATCATGAACTTGGGAGAAATTCGGTGGAAGCGCCAATCGGTAAGCTACCTTCCCAACACGATCCAGAATTTCAAAAGGACCGATATACCTAGGGCTCAGCTTTCCCTTCTTGCCAAATCCCATTGCTCTCTTCCAAGGTGATATTCGTAAGAACACTTTATCACCCACTTCAAACTCTAAGTCTTTTCTTCAGTTGTCGGCATAACTTTTTTGTCGACTCTGAGCTGCTCTTATGTGTTGTCGAATAGATCAGACCTTTTCTGCCATCTCATCAACAAGATCAGTTCCTAAAATCTTTCTTTCCCCAACTTCATCCCAGCAAGTTGGAGTCCTGCATTTCTTTCCCTAGAGAGCTTCATAAGGAGCCATATGAATACTGGAGGGAAAACTATTATTATATGAAAATTCCACCAAAGGTAGGTGTTGATCCCAACCACCTTTGAAATTAGAGCAAGCTCTCAATATATCTTCTAGGGTTTGAATTGTCCTCTCAGACTGACTGTCTGTCTGAGGATGATAAGCAGTGCTGAAACTCAACTCTGTATCCAGAGTATGCTGAAGACTTCGCCAGAACTTTTAGGTAAACCTCAGATCCCGATGGAAAGTTGTACTCCATGAAATCTTACCACTTCATTCACATATATCCTGGGAAGCTGATCTAGAGAGAAATCCTCTCAAATAGCGATGAAGTGTGACAACTTTGTAAGACGAACAACTATAACCCAGATAGCATTATTTCCTTTGGATGTTTTAGGAAGTCCAGTGACAAAGTCTATAGTGACGTTTTCCCATTTCCATTATGGTATGGGTAATGGTTGTAACATCCCCTTAGACTTCTGTCTCTCAGCTTTAACTTGTTGACAAACCAAGCATCGAGAGACATATTCAGCAAAATCTCTTTTCATGCCATCCCACCAAAAGTACTCTTTCAGGACCCTATACATCTCCGTGCTTCCAGGATGAATATAGAATGAAGAAATTTGAGCCTCATCCAGCAGCTCATTCTTTAATTCGGGGATGGGAGAAACACAAACCCGATTCCTGAACTTTATTATCCCATCACAATCAAGGTTGAATTCAGTAACATTTCTCACCTTATTTTGTAACTTGACATCTTCTTTCTGTGCATCTTGAATCTTCACATATATAGACGGTTGAACATTCATTTGAGAAGGATACTATTTTTCCCCTTTCATTATAATTCTAAGATCTATCCTTTGTAAATCCATAAATATTGGATCTTTTGTGATCCACATCATGGATAATCTAGCATAGTCCTGTCGACTTAATGCCTCTTCTACCTTGTTTGCTTTCCTAGGGTGGGAATGAATTGAGCAGTCGTAATCCTTAATTATCTCCAACCATCTTCTTTGGCGCATATTCAGCTCCTTTTCTGTGAAAATATACTTTAAACATTTATGATCAGTATAAATGTCACACCTTTCTCCATAAAGATAATGCATCCAAATAATTAATGCAAAGATTACCGCAGCTAAATCCAAATCATGAGTTGGGTAATTTTGCTCATGGATTTTCAACTGTCATGAGGCATAAGCTATCACCATATCATTTTTCATAAGAACACACCCCAATCCCTTCTTGGATGCATCATTGTATTTCTCCACTACAAGGCAGTGTGAGCACAGTTGCACTGGATAACCTTCTTTTCAACTCCTTGAAATTCTCTTCACATTCCTCCGTCCAAACAAACTTAACTCCTTTCCGAGTCAAACTGGTGAGTGGATTAGATAATCGTGAAAAATCTTTCAAAAAACGTCGATAATATCCATCCAAACCAAGAAAACTTTAGATCTCAGTTACTATTGTTGGTCTCGACCATCTTTCGATAACCTCTGTTTTTGCTGGATCCACAGATATCCCCTCTTTTGAAATTGTGTGACCCAAAAATGCCACTTTTTGAAGCCAAAATTCACACTTGGTAAATTTGGAATAAAACTTCTCCTTTCTCAGGGTCTTAAATATAATTCTCAAGTGATCTTCATGTTCTTCCTTGCTCTTTGAATAGGCAAGAATATAATCTATAAAGACTACAAAAAACTGATCAAGATAGTCTCTAAAGACTCTATTCATCATATCCATGAAGATAGCAGGGGCATTAGTAAGACCAAATGGCATCACTATAAATTCATAGTGTCCATACCTTGTACGGAAATTCGTCTTTGGTATATCCTCCCTTTTGACCCATAATTGATGATACCCTGAACGAAGAACAATCTTGGAAAAGTATTGAGCTCCGCGTAGTTGGTCAAATGAGTCATCAATGCACGGGAGAGGATATTTGTTCTTGATAGTGATCTTGATATGTTCTCTATAATCAATGTCGAGTCTCATTGATCCATCTTTCTTATTAACAAACAGAACAGGTGCTCCCAAAGGTGACACACTAGGGCGTATGAATACCTTATCAAGATTGTCTTGGAGTTTCTTCTTCAATTCCTACAAATCAATTGGCGCCATTCTATAAGGTGTCTTTGAAATAGGAAAAGCACCCGGTACGAGTTCTATTGAAAACCCAACTTCACGATTTGGTGGAAGACCTGACAATTACTCCAGAAAGACATCATAAAACTCTCGTACAATGGGCGTATTCTTAATAGCGAGTTTCTATCCAACCATTTGAGATAAATAACATTCATTTAGTAGTATCAAGACCCATAAGATGGAAGAAATTTCCACTGGAAGATTATGTTCATCCTTGCATCGATAGACGATCAAAGATTGATCTAGAATATGAAATGTGACTTCCCTTCTTTGGAAATTGATATGATCTCCACATAAAGAAAGCCAATCCATTCCAAGAATCACATCAAATTCCACTATAGGAAGGATCAAAATATTTGCAGGAAGCACTTTCCCACAAACTTCAATCGGAGAATAATTGTAAACTTTAGATGCGACCATTGTTCCATTAGGGGTTCTCACAGCTAACTCAACATCTAATTATTGAGGTAATACGATGATACCCTTAGAAAATTCTTCAGAAATAAAGGAGTGGGTGGATCCAGAATCAAATAAAACATTTTCTACTTTAGAGTGGATGGTATGTTTACCTTTCACCACTTTGTTATCATACTCCACATCGCTGATAGAAATTGCATGTGACTTTCCTTTGTCTTTAGCCTTACGAGTTTGTTGACGTCGATCATCATCAACAATCCTTGGATGAGGGCATTGATTGGCATAATTCCCCATTTCCTTGCACTTGTAACATTGAAGTGTAGGAGGTGCACTTTGTGTAGTCTTTTCATTGTTCGCATCACTAGACATCTTCTTCCAATCATTGCGGCATTCAAATGCCCGATGACCTTCCTTTCCACATTTGAAACATTTAATTGTCCCTTTAAGAAAACTCCCTCCATGTTTCATTCCACACTTTGAGCATAAGGGAAAACTCATCTTCTTTTCAGTGTGCTCTTTAGATTTTCCTTTGAATTCCATTTTCATCTTCTTATCAAACCCATATGACTGATGGGTTAGTCCAATCTCCATCTCAACTTTGAGAGCACATCGAACGATTTCCTCGTAGCTATTGAAGTCCCTTATGAATAACACCATTCGAAGACTTGGTTTTAAGCCACTAAAAAATCGACCGATCTTACTCTCAGGTTGGATAATAATACTAGAAGCGTACCTTGCATGTCTTGTAAAATTTTCATCATAGGTACCAACAGATTCATCATCCTTTTTCTATAGTTCAAGAAACTCTTTCTCCATCTTTGTTCGTAGAATACCAGGGAAGTACTTATTGAAAAATAATTTCTTGAACTCGTCCCAATCCATGGACTCAATTTCATCTCTTGGCCTCGTATTCTTGATAATATTACACCATTGATCAGCATCACCTTCCAAATGATACACTACTAAGATGACTTTATCATGTTCATAACATTGAAGAACTGAAAATATCTTTTCAGTAGTACCGATCCATTATTCAGCAACTAATGGATCAGTAGACCTGCTGAATGAAGTTGGACGCTGTCTCATGAAGGATTCAACAAAATGTTGCTCCTTCCTTTGCTCGTTTGGAACTCCTGCATGATTCATAGCTTGATAAAGTTGTGTGAGCATGGCTACAAGATTTTTCATTCCAACTCCCATAACGTTTGGTTGCTCAGGGGGACAATTATTTCCTTACCCATCACATTCCACATTAACACGGTTCTTTCGGGTTCCATCCATTGACTAAAACCAAGAAGAATAGTGTGAGAAACACTAATTATAATAGGAAAACCACATAATCAAGAATAAAATTTCACACTTAAGGTCTTATCCAAGGTTATTCATGGCCATTTCAAAAGCACTAAGATTGTGTTCTATGCTTCGACTTATCCTTAGGACTCTTACTAAGGTTTTCACATCCTAGTTTCCAAAGGTTGACTATACCTTTCCTCTGATACCAACTATAACAACCCATACTTTACATAAATTGTTAATAATTCAAAATTGAAGCACACTTATTACAACATATAACAAAACCAGGAAAGGACCATATAGGTATAGTGTCTTTAGAAACTGGGAAACATAAACAACTGGTTCATAAAGCATCTACATTGTCTCCCATTTATTTTATCATATGTAGAGTCCCTTTTGGAATATCCTACTTAATAACCTTATTCCTGACATGGGGAAAGAAAAAATTCAAAAGGGTGAGCTCAAATTCTCAGTAATGGTAAACAAAAGAAATATCAATCACATCATATTCATAAGAACATAACATTTTGGAAATCTTAACCTGCAAAAGAGATCATAATATCATAACATGGGATAAATAATAGTTGTGAAATTTAATCCCAATTATCTTAACTTAAAACATGAAACTTTGTGTCATACACACATAATCATAGAGAACCATTTCTTATTAGTCAAGACTCATTTCCAAGACTATATTAGTAGACAACGTCCATTTCTGAACCGAGTACACTCCTCGTTTCAGTGCTGTTTCACTGAACCTGTTTATCCTGCCATTCCATCCATGTCTATTTCATGAGATATAAAATAATTACCCAATGAATTGGAGGGATATATAGGTCCCACCAATCTCATAATGATACCATTCTTATGTGTTCCAAAAAATCATAAACCATACATCATAGAATAACCCATGTAATAAAAATGGGATTCCTAAACATCGTGACATCATAAAACAATTCATATAAGATAAAGCAATTCATAAAAATAATTCCATCACAACATAATCAAATAAATGTAATAATAGGGATAGAAATAGAACCCTTTATTATCTTAGATGGAAAATAATTTTGATAAAACACTTGAACTCCATTCTTGAGGAAAATATCCTTTATACTTCAAATTTTTTTTCCTTTCTTAAAATGTCATAAGATTTTAAACTAAAAGAAGTTGATTAAAAATAATCATGAAAAATTGTAATGGAAGATTCTTGGAAATAATGTTTTAAAAATCCATTCATGCCGTATAAGTTAAAAAGAACATTCTTCTCGTACTTTTGTCAGAAAAGTCAAAAAGTACCTCGTACGAAAAATGACAAAAGACTCCTTTCATATATTTTACTAAAAACTCACCGCGGGGTAAAATTGGATTTAAAATATTGTAGGAGGATATAAATATTATTAATTATTGAGGTCACATGGATGTGGATGATAAAATACACCCCAGTAAATACCAAAGTATAAACAATCTCGGATAAAAATGAGATTGTGATATTTTCCCTTACCTTAGGTCCGATTTGCTTCGTAAGTGTCCGAACCTCCTGTATAATGATTTAAATAATTTCATTAACTTATTCCAGAATCATACTCATTGTTATGATATCATATATGGTCATATTATTAGCTTATTATTATTAATATTTCATTGCTACTTGTTATTCGGGTGTTTATTACTTTTTGTTCTTATGCGTGTTTTGTCAAATAATTTATTATTGTTATTTTTAGGTTATAGATACCTCATTTCTAGAATGGTATTAGTGTAATATATATCATATTTATTCACTAAATTCATTTATGTATTCATTATGCAATGAAAATCATGTAGAACGAGTCGCATCAAATCGTGGAGACGGTATTCCGTACGTACGCACGAGCGATGATATCATTCCCATGATCGTGGAATTGTATTAGAGTGTATGTATACTATTTCAGAGTCAATATAACTTTAAAATAATAATATATATTCATTCTTTACACCATTATACCCATCCAAGTAAGGTGGTGGTGGAAAATAGATTACACCACGGCGTGGAGACGGTATTCTGTACGTACGCACGCGCGGTGATTTCGTTTTCTGTTGGATGGATAGATGGTGAAATAGGGTTGTTTAATAATTATAATAACTTATCAGTATATTAGTGATACTGATGTTATTAATTCATAATGAAACAACTAAACAAGATGAAGTGGAAGAAGAAATAGAGTTGAATGAATCGGTAACGGACATTACCTCTTCTTTAAAGCGCTTCTTGAGACCTCCTTTTAGGGAACTAAAATTGGTCTTTGAAGAAAACCAGGACCTCTAGGATGTTTCTAGGGAAGTGGAGAAGATAATTTGGCAGGGGATGGCCGAGAATTAAGGCTCAATGTGGTGTGAGGAAGAGAGGGAGGAGGTTCCCTTTTATAAGGGAGGAGAGGAGAACCTTTGGAAAAACTAAAAATATTATTTTATTATAAAGTCATATTCAGTTTTAAATAGCTCCAAATTGAATTATTTCGAATCTAAGGTGGTTATGGGTCGAAATCATCTCATCCAATAGAATTTGGACAAGTTTAGTTTACTATTTTAACCTTATCATTTAGATTTATCTCTAAGTTAAATAATTTTACTTTTACCGTGTCTTTTTGTGTTCTTACACTATAAGCTTAATAAACATACTATAACAATCCAAAAGAACCCCAAGTTGTTTATTATTAATATATATATCCTTATCTAAGTCATTTGGCCGAACCATAGATTTTTAAGAATAAAATAACAATTAATAATATAATATTTGTTTTAAAAACTATTTTAGGTCAATTTTGACACTATTTAGTAATTGATTTTTGTGAAAATCATAATAGAATTATTATTTCAAAAAAGATAATTAAATCAATACTAACATGTCATATTAACATAGAAAATTAGTGGAATTCATAAAAAGTCTCAAATTACATTTATTTGGGTATTTATAACATCAATTATGTCAATATTTCATTAATTCTATAATTACTGAATCATCATTGTGTCATAAATAAATTAAATTATTTAACGTCTAAAAATTACAAATAAAATATCATTATGTCGGTAATCTTTTTAGATTTCTAATTAATATTTATAGTCTATTTTATCTTATGTATATCCCTATATTAAAATGTATTTACTTATTAAACATTGATTTTAACTATTTTAACCCTTCTTTAAATAAATTAATAATAAATGTCCTAATCTAATCCATGTGGGCCTAAATGGTCATATTATATTCCTAAGGTTGTTTTTGGTCGAATTAGACTTATCCAATAGAATTAGGACATTTTTTAGGGTAATAATAATATCATTTGTACCCTTAATTACCCTATTTACTTTTAACCGTGGTAAATAAAAGTAAAAAGTTACTATTCACCAAATATTATTTTCATCTCATTGAACCACATTTTAATTACTGAAATCAACCATGTATCTCAGATTTTTTAAAGTCCACTCAAAAAAGCGGTAAAATTATGTTTTATGTAAATATGAAAATTCTCCTAGGAGGTGGGTAAAAGAAGGTGAAAAGTTCAATACAATTTTTATACATCTAATGATATTATAAAATTACGCCAATGAATTATATTGAACTTATATAGGTATTATGTATCAATTTTGACCTAAAATAAATTTAAATAAATAATTACTTAATTAAAAAGTCGGTTTTTAAATAGTAACCCATTGTTTTCACTATTCATCAAAAATTGAATGTTTCCAGAAAAATACCAAAATTTCACCCTAGAATAATTTCGATATTCCAAATCTAAAAACAAAGTCCATTTTGAAAAAGAAAATTTACAAAATTTCATAAAGTCGTTATTACTATTCATAACGGCTAGTTTTAATAATATTTTAATAGCATATCGTTGTTTAGTAAAACTCGGTATTGCGTACAACACAAGCTATCAAGGAAGGTCGCGATTGCGTGTTAAGCAAGCCAAGATAGTGTTGTGTGTACTGAAATATTCCATTGAACAAAATATTTCTTATAAAAGTCTCGGGTGTTACATATGTAGTAAAATGATTCTTTTGGTATGTGTACTATGGTAATGAAGACCTGATATCAATAAGACATGGGAGTGTAAATTTTTGATTAGGTTGCAATGAAATTTAATTTTCATGAGTCCAAGATATTGAAGGTTTTCTTGGGATAGAAATGATTTATGGTGGGGATATTTCAACACACTATTAAAATCATCCAATATGATTTGATGCTTGTTTTGGTTTAATTTTCTGTGTGGGTGATTTCTGGATTCTCAAGAATGAAGATCCTTTTATGGGTAAAATTAATTTAAGTCTAGGGATGTATGATTTGTTGATTAATGGGGTCTGATTATATAATAATAAATGTATTTTAATTGTGATCAATGGATTAAAAGAGTCTTATGTTTTGGTTTGGAAGTTTTCTATTGAAAAATTGGACAAGACACACCTACTATAATAATTCACATCATGAATGGGTTACATGAATTGATTATGTTTTAGGGTAGATGATGTTATTTCTGGGAAGGGCATGAATAGTTTATATGATGTAAAATAGGTACATGATGTGAAAACCACAATTGGGATTTAATTTTACCTAAGGAGATTCCTTTTAATCACATTTTTAAATCTTTGGATTTCACACCATAAAAGAGATCCCCAATGTGAATTATTTAGGTCTAGGGGTTTTATAATGCTTAATTCATGACTATTTTGTCATTTTGTATAAAGGATTTTATCTCAAGCATTACAGTGATTTTGGGATTTTTTTTTCATCTTCCTCTTTCTGAATTGTCCAATTCCATTTAACACCCATGGCCATTCTTATTCATATCCCTAGTAAATGGAATTTCTACTACTTCTTTTACTTTAGTTGAAAAGTGGCGTTGGATGCATTTTTTTATTAAAATTCACGATGGATCGGTGTTTTATATCAATTAATTTCCATTTGTTATCACCCATTATCTTTCTAAGGATGATCCAATGGTTTATTTATCTCCGTTGTTGATGGAATATAGGTTTCTATCATTTATGAGGTAGTATTATATATGGAAGTGTTTCTAATTATTGTATTGATATGTGTTTATGGTGAACCATTTGAATTACTAATTGAAATGAATTTGGATTGACGTATAAAATGGTTTTTATTAAATGTGATCATGAATTTTTGAAATGATTTTGGACAAACATAGCACATTGGGAACCTTGGGTGCATCATGAAATAGACATAGGTAAAACTAGTGTTGGTGACACCATTGGGGGTTAATTTTTTGATATTGATCGAAAATAGAAGGAATCAATATTAGTTTGAAGCAAAATATGACTGGTTTCGGCATATTTTATGTATATTATATATTCCTATAGTCTAGATCTCAAATAGTATTATTTATCTTTTATTCGTGTTTTATCACATGAAGGTTTATTTCGTGGATGTTTTTCTCACTTGTATAGTTTACATATTTTTATTTTAAATTTTATATATTCGTAGATTTGGTGAATATGGTTTGAATTTATGGAAAATTAAATAATTTTTACAAATAATTTTACTTTCGAAAATGCTTTACAAATTGGATTTTATTTTTAATCCATGAAGAATTTTATTCTTGATATTATAAAATATATATATTTTGGGTGACATCATAATAGGCTCTATGCCCACACTTTATTTTTGTCTTTAGGTAGTTGTGTACCTAGTTTTTAAGGGCTCAAGAAAAGGGAAGGACATCATGAATCATTATAAGTTCTATTGTCATCTATAGCCTTCATATTAGGATGGTTAGGTGTTGATGGATGGTCACATGGAGACTTGTTTAGTTTTGTCTCCTTTACCTTTCAGGTTTGGATGGTGTGGACTGACTATTTATGTCTCATGGATATATATTGATTTCTTCTATGTTGTAATTTGATGTATCTTCAATTTTTCAGGAGTCTTGTGGTTATTTCTATATCTCACCATATATCAGAGGTTCTTTGATGACTTTTCTAGTCGATATTGGATGATCTATAACAAAAATTAATTAGAAATGAAAATAAAATCAATTTTAAAATAAAGGATATAGTTTTATGAAAAACTATTTTTAGGATCACAATCATGGTTTGCCTCAATAATATAAAAAAAATAACTTTTGGTGAATGATCTTAATAAAATTTATATATTATCTATTTAATAAAATGTTTAAAAATTCATCTTAAGTGTTTTCTAGGAATGACATAAGAATAAATCCAATTTTATACTTAAAAAGTATATTTTTAAAAGAGAAGTTTTATCACATTTTTTAAAATTAAATTTAAAATAATTATTGAAAAATTAAAAAAAATATTTGATAAAAATAAATTATTTTTTGGAATATAAATATCAGAAATATCTTAGGGTGATGTTTGGAAAATTTTATTAGAAGATAAATTTTTCAATGAATAGTGAAAATACTAGTTTTTATTAAGAATTATCATTTATTTTATAGAATTTAAAATATGTAAGTATTATTTTAAGATTTTTCGAAAAGAAAAAACTATTAAAATATATTTTTATTAATCTTATTAAGTTCATTATAATTTATTTAATATTGAATTTTGATATAAATAGTTTTTAAACTTATGGATATTTTTTTGGAATATTGCTCTCTCGTTATGTCTGCATGTTTATATTAAAAATAAATTTCTCCAATTTTAAAATTAAACTTCTTCTCATTTTCTTAATGAGGTATTGTATAATTTTTACAAAAAATTTGAAAGGAATCATTGTTTTAATATACATGGTAAGAATAAAATTTCCCTCCTTTATTATTTATCAACGCTTTGATTCATCCATTACATGTATAGAGGTTATTTTCAAAGAAAATATTTTCCTTAATATTTAATGATTTTTATATTTTAAATAAGTGATTTCAAAGGGAAAATGGTATTTTCATCAAGGTATTTTCTAGTGTTCTTTTTAATGTATTTTCATCTATGTTGATATCATTTATTGAATTTTATGATTTAATAGGAACATAATATAATGAAACCATCCATAATATTAATTTTTATGAATTATGATATGTTTTACTAGGGAATGTATTGACATTATATATAATAGTTCTTCCAATAAATATAGTTATTAATTTTTAAGGCATGTTGATTAAGTTGTATTGTTTATTCATAAGGTGAATACATTGAACTAATTAATTGATGGGTGGGTCCTTTAATTACATATCCCATCAATGCATCAGTAGGTATCATGATAGAAAACATGTGTGGTATTTAGCTAAGGTCGTACCCATTTAGGTATTTTTCTTAGGACAAGGTCTTGATGACAAGTGTAAGATGTCATCCATTATGTATTCCATCTTAAAAAAATTGTTATTGATTTAAATGTATTATTGGAATAGATATGATATCAATAGAACATTTTTAATATTTTTTGGTTATTTATATGACATTTCTTGATCATCTATATTCCTTCCATATTATCCATGACATATTAACACCCCTCTATAAGCATACCCTTACTGAGAATCTAATATCACCACTTTATTATGTTTACTTTCCTTTTTATTCTAGGAAGTGTACTATGAATGATATGTATGGTAATTCTAGATTGAATAATGATATTTATAGTAAAATAATAATTTATTTTTTATTTTATCAAATTTAATGTGAGAATCATGCATGTATATAGTATACAAAGACTAACAAAATATCCAGACCTTTGGTATGCAATCACTTGTATCTAGTGCCAATGAAAAAAAGTAAATACCAGCAATGTGTTACTAGGGTTATGGTCTTTATATTTGGTATCCTATAATTTTTAGTAGAAGCCTTGAGAACCATATTTAAGAAAACATCGATTAGGGAAAATAAACCTATGAATAACATTGAGGGTTATTATAAGGATTGGATAACGTCTTAAAGTTTCTGTAAGTTATAGATTATGAGGTTTTCCAAGAAACACATCTTTTGTTGGATACAAATAGCAGAATTGAGTTGGAAAAAGATGAATCTTGGGGAAATACCCCCTAAAAGAGTTTTCTAGGTATATCTAGACCATAATGTTGGTGCTTGGTGAGTTTGCCTTTGCTACACACATAGCTTGACAATCGGAAGAGATATTTTTTGGTTAATTTTAATTTTATTTACATAATGGTATTAATGTTTTGAAAATATTTTTATTATTTGATTTTGAATAATTTTTTAAAGGTATAAAATAATCAGTTTAGTGATTTCTATGTTTATTCGAAAGTGGAGTACCTTAATTATAGGAATATGAAATCCTAATTCTATATCTCGAATTTGATATTTTTTTGTGGTTTTTCTTCATTGAAATCTTGTTAATCTATATATATATATATATATTTAATTTTGATGTAATTTTGAATGTGGATTGTGTCCCTAAGTATATAGCCCATATCATATATGAGGAGGGGAATTAATTTTCAAAATTATGAATCAATATCCAACCATCTATTAGTGTAAGGATGGACTTGGAAACCCAAATGAAATTACTTCCTTTATATGGGTTTTACTACCTATTCATAAGGGATATTTATCTCAAATGGTAAGGTATAAACTCATCATTGAAAATTTACCTATTGTTTGGAAATATTCTAATGTATTTCTTGATAACTTTTGTAATTTTCCCCTGAATCTTGGATTTGATTTATCAACAATTCTCATGCCTAGTTCTACACCTATTTCAAATACTCCATATAGAATAGACCAGGTTGATTTGTAGTAATTGAAGAAGAAACTCTTGGATAATCTTGATATAAGAATTATTCATCTTAGTTCTTTCTTATAGAGCCCTCATATTTTCTTTAAGAAGAAAGATGGGTCAATTAATCCTTTTCTTTAATTATCAAGAAATTAAAAATATCATTATTATTAAAAATTATCTTTCACCTCATATTGATGATATCTTTTATCAATTAAGAGGAGATATTTATTTTTTCAATATTGATCTTGGATCTAGATATCATCATTGAATTATTAAGGAGGAGGATATACCCAACAAAACCTTCTGTATGAGGTGTGGTCATTATGAATTTATAGTAATTCACATTTGAATAAACAATACACCTTCCGAATTTATGGATTTAATGAATATAGTCTTTATATATTACATTGATAATTTTTTGGTAATCGTTATTGAATATATTCTTATATATTAAAATCAGCATGGAAGGCCTTATGAGATTTTGAGAACTTCGATGAAGAACATTAGGAAGGATAATTTGTATTCTAAATATACTTATTGTGAATTTTGGATTTATAATGTTCCATTCAAGGGATATATAATATCAAGTTAGGGTATATTGGTGGATCCTTCAAAGATAAAAGTTATTGAGTAATGGACTAGATAATACATGATAACCAAAATCTATAGTTTTCTTGAGTTAGCTAGATACAAGATATTATTTTTGAGAAATTTATCATAAAAATATTACTCTCACCAATTTTACAAAGGAGTATTATGTTATTATGGACCGATCAATATAATGAGAATATCAAATAACTGAAGAGAAGGTTCATTAGCACACTAGCCTTTTCACCAACCTACTTTAGAGAAGGGTGTGTGACATATAATAATGAATAAAATAAAGGACTATGATAATGAATCATTAAGAATACCACAATTATAACATATACCTATCACTATATAAAAATTCATTAGAAAAATTACCCGACTCATGATTTGGACGTGGCGACAATAATATTTATGTTGAAGATATGGTGGGATAATCTATATGGTTAAAGGGTTGATATATAAACTTATCCTTTTTTTGAAGTATATAATTGAGTAAAAAGAGTTCAATACATTCCAAATAAAAAGGTTAAAGGTGATCAATGATTATGATTTCTCAATTGATTACCACCTTGTGAAGGAAAACAAGGAGGATAATGCTCTTAATTAGAAATACCATGCTAGTTTATCCATGAAGTGGATTGAAAGAGAACCAATATTTATTGATTTATAGATTATAGATATTTAAATAATGAGGAATGTAGAATAATCTTATATTTCTTAGATGAATGTTAATTCATGCATCCATGTGAGGATTAAGAAGGTGAATAAGGGTGATGTAGGATTACAAAAGAAGGTGTGGAATGTTCTTATGTTCAAACATGATCAACATGTAATAATAATGTTTTAGAACTGAGTATTTATCCCATTAATACTAGAATTGATGAAGGAGATGTTGTGTGAAGCTCATAGTTCATCATTTTATTTTCAGATTGGAAGTACAAATATATATATATATGTTTGAAAGAGTATTTCTGGTGGGATAACATGAGAAAAGAAATTAAAGTTTATATATTGTGATTCCAATTATTTTAGCATGTTAGGGATGAGAGACGAAATTATAAGGGGATATTACAACCATTACCCATACTTGAATAGAAATTGGAAAACATCACTTTGGATTTTTTCGCTAGACTACCTAAAATGATAAAAGTCCATAATGCTATTTGGGTTGTAGTTGATCACCTTACAAATTAAATACACTTCATTTATATTGCAAAAAATTTACGTGTTGATGAAATTTTCAATATATGTATTATAGAACTGTTATGGTTTCATGGAGTACCACATTATATTTTATCTAATCAAGATATGTGGCTTGCCTTCAATTTCTAGTGAGGTATTAAATATGATTGGGATATAGAGTTGAGTTTCATTACCACTTATCATCTTCAATTTGATTAACAGTCTAAGAGTACTATTTAAACTCTTGAATACATGTCGAGATATTTTTTCTATGGATTTTAATGTCGGTTGGGATCAATACGTTCCATTAGTAGATTTTTTATTTCAAAATTTGCTTTTACATAAGAAATCATGTGGATCCTTATGAAGGCCTACATAGAAGTATGTGATGATATCCAATATTTTGGGATGGAGTTGGATAAATAATGTTGTTGGGACCTGATCTAGATGATTAAATGGTAGATAAGGTTTGTTATATTCAACAATACAGAATAGAAACCTAAAGTTGATAAAAAACCATGCGAGAAATCATCAATGAGATATAGAGTATGATGTTAGTGGAAAAGTATTCTTATGAATATATACAGAGAATAAGTTCTTGAGATTTTGAAATAAAAAAACCTAAGCCCTAGGTATACTCTCCCCATCATGATTCATGATCATATTAGGATGGTATCTTATCACTTGGTTCTACCACCAAATCTTTCTCAAATTCATGATGTGTTCCATGTATCTATATTAGAGAAGTAAATTTAAGATGATTCACATTTAATAAAATAATTGGTCATACCACTTGAGAAATATATCACTTTTTAGAAACAATAAATAGAGATTCAAGATCATAGAGATAAAGTGTTATGAATCAATACCACTCACCTGGTCAATGTTTTATAGCAGAACAATAAATTTTAGGAATTTTTGTGGGAAATTGAGGATTTGATAAGGAATATGTATCCCCCATATTTTTGTTATAGATATGTAATTTCAAGTGTTAAATTTATTTTAATGGGAGTATAATGTATCACTTTGAGATTTTATGATATATATCACTTTAAATAAATATGATTTCTTCGATATGTGGTGATACACAAAACCCTATGTCTAAATATAATATACAATCACATCCTAATAATTAAAGTTTCAGTTTAAATAGAAATAATTTTTTTTTTAAAAAATATAAATTTTTTATATAATTATAATATATTGATAAATAAGTACCCCTTTTTAAGGAAATAAATTCTTTACAATACATTTTTCATCAAACGATTTTTTGTGACAAAATAATATATTTAACATCAAACGATTTTATAAATAAAATTTGAAAAAATTTACTTCATTTATTAAATAATAAATTCAATATTTTTTTGGAGTAATTTTTTCATAATTTTCTAAAAATACTGATTTATGGATAAATAGTGAAAAACACTGATTTTTATTGAAAATCATATTTTTGTTTAAAAAATAAATAGTTAAATATTGTTTTTAAATTGTTTCAAAAGTAAAATTATTTCATTAATATAATTAATAATATAAAAATTATATTATAATTAAATTTATATTTCATTTTTATATAAAAACATTTAATACCTTAGAAAACAATTTTTTTGGGAAAATTAGTTTTCATTATGTTTTGTGGGTTTAATTTTAAATTAAATATGACAAAATTTGTGAATTAAAATTGATAAAATTTACTTAATATTTGGAATCATCATGTAAAAAAATTTTAATGAGGGAAATTTATTTTTTCATAACGAATAGTAAAAATAGTAAAAATTTGTCGCTATGGTTAAGGTCAAAATAAGTTTTTCAGGAGGGGTGTTAACCAAATAGATAAAATTTAAAATGACAAAAATAACTATCTAAATTTTATTAGATGATGATAAATATACCTTATACTATTTTTATTATAATATATTTCCATCTTGAAACATTTTTCTTGAGAATGACTTAATTATATTTTAATATTTTCTTTGTAGTTGTAGAAGTGTCCTTTTCCCTCTTATATAAAAGGAAAAACTTTATTCTTTTAATTAAAACACTTAAAGAAAAAAATATTAAAAAAACTACAAAATTATCTTTTAAACTTCATTATCCACAATATATGGGTTTTATTATTTCCAAAATACCAACCCTAGGATCTTTAAGAGTAGATCTAAAGGAGTTCTTTCTGAGAAGAGGAAACTCATTAAACAATCAATTTTTTTACTTCTAAATTTTAGTGTTCTATATATATGTTATTTATTATAAAATAATAAAATAATATAATTAAATATACTAATATATTATTATTATTATAAAACTACCACTATCCTTCTTATTTTCCATTAAATGGGAATCAAAATTTTTGCCAACGCATATGTGTAGACTACGACCTCCACATTGTGATACAATTAATTTTGCACTACCATGTTTAATTGATGGTTATTATTATCAGTTTAATTTTTATATATTATATTTATGTAATAATTATAATTCAATAATTATAATATCACATATACTATCAAACCTTCCCATTTGTTGAAAAAAGATTACGTCACTCATGCATATGTTTAGACTACCACCTCTACGAGGTGATATGATTCATATTTCATTTACACTTTAGATGGATGGTAATAAGGAATAATTTATTAAATTGTTATGAAATATATTAGGTAGAATTTATTTTATAAATATTAATTATTATTTACCTTTCTTTTGTTCCATCAATCAAAATACAAAAATAGTGTTCATGCACACACACTATATATCGTCTCCAGGAGGGGTGTAATTCATATTTCTATATGTACCATTTATCGATGATTATAAATTTATATAATTAATATATATTATATTGATATCATTATTAAAATTATATATAATATTGACCCATAATCAATGTACAAGAACAAAATCCACCAGACGAAAATATAAATGAAAAATGAAGTAGTTATCACCTGAAACCATGATTTTAAGAAATAATTTTCAATAAATAAGTGAAAAAAGGTTATAAGAAAATCATATATCACATGATATATATTATTATGTTTATATAATAGATGTATAATAAATATCTATTTATTATACATGAGTTTCAAACACATACAAAGTAAGTTAGACCTGATATAAAGGATAATTTCCTAATATCATCATAATTCATGGTTGTTTATGTTTAAGTGTCCATTAGGTTAATTATATGATATTTTTTATCCTAAAACAATATATTTTTTATTATATTATTATTTATTTAAAATACATATTTTCTATTAATCACTCACTTTAAGTACTCAAGATATATAAATTATGTTTTTAAGGAAAAACAACATTCTTTTCCTTCTTGATTTAAAATATTTTTTTATTCTATATCCCTATTTTATAAAAATGATTTGAAAAAAGATTTTATATTCTTAAATGATTCTGTAATGTCACTTTACCCATCACATAATTTTTACAAACTATTTAAAAAAGAATATTCTTGTTATTTTCTAAACAAGGAACTTTTGAGTTTTTACTGGAAATGTAAAATGAATATTTGTTTCAAAATTCACAATGTTAATATAATTTCCAACCATAATAATCAATAAATGTTTTTAATATTTATTAACAATTCTCAATGTTTATTTTCAAATAAATATTTTTCCTTAATATTTGGGAAATTTATAGATTTTAAATATGTGATTCCAAACAAAATGTGCATTTCCTCAAGAAATTTTAATGCAATCCTTTTAATATATTTTCATTTTGTCTACATACATTATTATATTTTTTATTTAGTGAGGTTGTAATGTAATGATAAATTCTAAGAAATTACCATGGATTTATTTTGATCATTTTGATAGGGGAATGTGTTAAATTTCTATATACATGTTCTTCCAATAAGAATAATTATTGATTTTTAAGGAATAATGATTATGTTTTATTGTTTATTAATATGGTGAAGGCATTAGAATTATTAAGTGATGTGGGGGCCTAAAATTAAATATCCCCTTGAAATATTGGTAGATCTTATTATAAATAATATGTTACATATTTGGATGAGGCCTAACTAATTTATGTACATGTATTAGGATGAGTCATATATGGAAAGATTAATATGTATAAAATTAGGCATTCCATAATTATGAAAATAGATATTAATGTCCTTTTGATTATTTTAATATTTATGTTATTTGTGAAACATTTTATATCTCAATTGATTATTTATATGGTTTTAATTTATCATCATTTATTCCTACCATATTATTCATGCTGCATTTAGCTTCAGTTGTATGCAAACCCTTACTGAGAATTTGAGATCACCCATTTCATTACATCCTTTCCTCAGTATTATTGGAAGTGTACATTAAATGATATGTAAGTATATTATATAGATAATAATGTTGTTATCATGAAAATACAATGTTGTATTTTATGCTTTCAAAATTAATGTGATAATCAAGAAAGTATCTTGTTTACAAAGATTACAAAAATATTTAGTACTTTGGGTTGCAATCACTTGTAACTTGTGACAATGTATAAAGTAACTACATTATTAGGGCTAATAGGGTGAAAGTATTTACAAAAATCATTCCCTAAATAGTTTTTTAATCTTTAAATCTTTATGAGTTGCTTCAAGGTATCGAGGGACACATTTGTGTAAAATTTGCATCATAAAAAAGGTCTTGGGATTCATATTATTGGGTCCTAGTGTTACACATTATACGCATTTCATATTTCATTATACCAATGATATCAAATGATTTATCGAATTGAACCATGATCCATTATCCAAATATCAATGTATGTGGTTTATATTTTAATATTTGTAAAGGGAATTTACAAATCTATAGTTTGTTTTATATTATTGTATTTATTTTTAAATTATCAAACATTCATAATGATAAATTTTATATGAATAACATTCTGTGTACTCTATTAATAACAAAAATTGATGATAATAAGAATCATTATATCCATATATGGATAGATGATAATGTGTGATAATGAAAAGGGTAATTTATCAAAAGTGATGGGATAATAATATTTTGTGGCATTACAAGGAATGATCACATGTTTGGTAGATTATCCACCATATAATATTTGGGGGTAATGACCTTGGATTCCTCTTTTTTGGTGATATATTCAGTATCTAAATTGAAAATAATTACCTTTAATCCTTTGTTAAAATGTTGAATACATATAATTAATTATTATTATTTAAGGGTAATCACCTATATTTACATTACATTTAACTAATATTGTAAAATTATTGAAATGACTAAATATTACTTTATTCTATATTGGTAACCATTATATATCAATATTTATGGAATACAACTATAACTATTTAAGTTAAAAAATTAGAACATGATTTAAAGTAGTATGTATCTCATTAAATTTTGTTATGGCATACATTAGAAAATTTAGTACCCTATGTGTTTCTTATTCAGTTTATGTCATGGTGCATCAAGCACACACAATGGATGGAGTTTGAATTTACAGAGTATCAAATCCATCTCCTTTCTTAAGATCAAATTTCCATATCTATATCTATATTTATTCACTATTTCATGGGGTTTTATAATATTGATAGGGATTCTAGTAATTTTTTCTTTGTGTTCACTACTTTTGTTCAGTTTTTATTCAATGTAGATGGTTATTGAAGCTATTTTTCATCCAGAGGTGTTTAAAAAAAAATTTGGTTCCATTTTCATTTTCTTCTTCTCTATGTGACCCCATTTATTATAAATTTAGATGAAAAATATTTGATGTTTTTATGTGATCCCATACATGAATTTTATAATCCTTGAAAAATCCTTATTAGGAATTTGTACTAGGTGATTATGTTTCCAATTATTTTATTAAGTGTTCGGTGATCCTCTGTCTATCTTCCATGTCATCCTCAGCTGGAATGATGGTCCTATATTTTATAGAAGGGCAATAATGACTATGATTCTTAGCAATATGGTATTTTGGGCTCTTTTTTTAGGGCCATTTGTTCTGGGGATCCATGTAATTGGTTTACATATACCATAAAGTTTATTTTATAAAATAAAAAAAAATGTTTTTGAGAAGGATATGTTTTGTGGAAGATTATTTTTTTTGGAAATTGGTTTCTTTATTTTATTATAATAAGATAATTTATAATTTAAGGAATAATAATGGAGTACCTATATTTTATAGGCAGAATAGTGAAATAATAAAAATGTTAGTATCTCACCTTTTATATATTTTAGATTGGATATTTTTATTATTTTTAGTCATGAAATGAAACTAAATAATAAATCTTGAATTTCTTATATAGAATTAGATATGAATGAATTTAATTCACACGAAAATGATTACAATGAATTTTATGGGATATTATTTATTAATATCTATATAAAAGTTATGAATTTTGTTATTTACAAAGAGATGTGTAATAAACGACACTATACTATTGATGGATATTAAAAAAATTGATACAAAATTACAGGTCCTATGAAATAGTTTGGATTGATGGATAATTTTTCTTTCTAATTTTATTAATGAGTTTTGTAATAATATTATAGTTACTATTGTTGTAATTAGATTTTATTTAGAAAATATTCAAGATTTTATCGTCATAATAATAATTTTAGGAATACTATTTGAACTATATAAATCTATAGAATCTATAATTCAAAAAAAATAAATCAAATTAAAATATCTTTGGATAACATTCAAAATAAATTATTTGTTGATGAAATAAGAGTGAATCCATTGAATTCAAGAAGAGAAATTATTCCAAAGGTTTTCTAACAAAAATATATTAAAAAGATTAATATAATGTTTTAGGGTGATGATGATAATAGGGATGAGATTATGACATATCTTACAATATTATGAAAAGAAGAAACTACATTATTCAGGTAAAATTTATATTTCAATTATCAAAGATAGAAAATATAACAATTTAGCTGTAAAGTCTCTAATAATTAATGATGAACAAGATAATGTATAGGACGCACAAAAAATCCCAAATATGAGGTTTAATATAATAAATTAAGGTAAAATATAATTTGAAGACATAAATGAAATTAAATACAAGGGAATGAATTTTATGTTTATAGGGAATGAGGGTTTTTTTTCATGATTCATAATGTTGATGTTTAAGAGGATGAATAAAAATATTTTTTTTATTTTTATTCAAGAATTGAAATATAGGTAAAATAGTAGAGAATGTTTAATTTTGTCAAGAATATATCGTATAACTTTAAGATGATTTGTAAGTTTCAATTAAAGATATTGATCCCTAAAGGAAATATCATATGAAAGATAATTTGAGATAGGTATATGAATTCCATATTTTTAGTAATAAAGAATAATATTTACTGGGTTCAATATGATTAAACAATTATTATTGTAAGTTAAATATAGAATGTATTTTTTATTTTAAAAATATTAATAAAATGTAAAATGTGTATAATAAAATTTGATCCAACCGGAATCACATTAAATCCCATTGGAAGTAGTGTTTAATACTAGATGATATAATTTATTTTGTATATTATAATTAGAAAAGGAAAATAATATTTGATTAATATTTTGAATTTTTATCAATGTAGAAAGGTAAAAACTAGAAAAAACAAACCTAATAAATTTATTATATATGGACAGATATTTAAAAACGTTTCTTTTGATTATAATGAAAATATACTATAAAGAACCAAACTCTTGATACCATAAATTATTAGGATCAAACATATAGTTCAAATTGATCTACTATAAAAATAATTTTCATATACTGACCGTTATATATATACTATATAATACAAATGGATAAACTAATCAAAATTTCATTAATATATTTTTGAATAAACTTAAAAAAAATGTGGTAAAACCAAAAAGGTGGATATGGAAAAAATTGAATGTGTGAAAAAGCGTCTGGTATGAGATTGAATTAACATTTTTAAGAAAGATAAAAATATTTCAATTAGTATATAAGGGAAAATGGATTCCCCACTTAAAATTTTATTTTTCCCTCTTTTAACGATATATTTTATATCCATTTTTATGTCCTTGATCTATTTTAACTTCACCTTGATCGAACTAGGTATCGATATAGGCCAAACATTTCTCATCTTATGCCGTATATTACTAATTAACATTAAATTCCAACATAAGCTATTGGGGATATTATACCTTTAGGTAAAAATAACCATAAACCACCATGGACGCATTTTCATGAATCCATCTTCAATGAAAAAAATCAATATAAAATTGTCAACATAGATAAAATTTGACCATATGAAAATATCAAAATCATTATATACCAAAATATATAATGTGCATTTTATATTAGTCAATGGTATAAACATGATCTCCTACAGAACGATCATATAAAAATTGGTCTAATAGAAAACAAAAGTAAATGAGAAATCCCTAAAACTGGTTTAGAGTCTTAAACTTCTAATATTTCTAAACTATAACTCTCCATCCCATTTCAACAATATAAAAAATCATGTCCCTTGTCCTTACATGGGTCACAAAATGTAAAAATTTCAATGGTACTATAATTCTTATGTATGGTGTGGGTGTGCCTTTGTAGGAAACCACAAATGGTGTCCCTAAAAATTTATGTATTTACATGTTCACTATCTATTTAAAGCACTAAAAAAGACATTAAATAAATATCCCACCACTCCATGTAGTACTATATGTCCAAATTTCATGTGAATATACCTACTTCATCCAATATAAAACTGAGAAAATATACCATTGGACGTAATACACCTTCAGGGTTAAATACATATCACCCCTTATATAAAAATCCTTATGAACAAGCTATCAACATGAAATATTCATGGTGAATGATGCATCACTATAATAATCCATCTTAATGAATGATCCATTATGAATTCAAAATAATTGGTAAACATGACATCACCTGGTAAATGAAGAATTATCAATCCTAGGTAAAAATATACTACCAACTCTCAATATAGATTAATGATCTACCAAAAATAAATATTTACGACGGATGATTGTATACCAATAAAGAACACCACTGGTAGGTAATTCCCAACCAAAATCAACCCCTCAAATGGAGGATATTCTAGAAAATCAAATCTATAAATAGATAATGCACCATCCAGACTACACCTCTATGTTGATGATATAACATTGAAGTCACTTCCTTGGTGTTCCATTTACCACTAATATAAAATATTATGTTAATGATACACTACTATTACATGTTTCTTAGTGGATGAGTCACCACCAATATGGATCTCAAGGTGGATGATACTTGACCATATAAATACATAGGTGGATGATCTAAAACCAATATAACTTCTCAATGTGGAAGAGGTTCTACAATTTCATCATCCTCTTGGTGAATGATGGATCATCAACCCACTCTATTTGGATGAGATACAATAGTATAACTTGGGTAGATAAGATAACACCTCTAATCAACTATATGTGGATGTGGCATGACCGATATACCAAAAATCCATTAAAATTAATGGTTTATCGTTTTTTACAATGATAAAATATTAAAAAATAATTTAACACATACATGGTTATGATATAAAGACATTGACCAACTCAAAATGTTTTGTATAGGCTAAACCATATATAGCATAGCACATTCCCATGCTATTCCCTACTAAGGAATGCATTAGGGAACCAAACAAGGATTCTAGGGTTAAGTCCCAAGTATATACATCCATCCCACATCTAAATTCAAGGTTAAATCACAAATCGACATGATAAATGTTCATCGATGACCAATAATGTATATACAGACAAGTTACATACTACCCATAGACTTCTTGAGTTCCAATCATGCCATATGGATTTATGAAAAAAAATTAATTCTAGGAAATATAGAAAAACTGGCATTTCTCATATTTCATACAATTCATTCCCCCCAGGTAAATAAAAATAAAAAATAATGGAAACACCTAAATGGGTCGTGTAGTGTCCATCTCATTAAAAACAATTATATAATTCAAACTTAATCAATAGAAATCAAGTAATCTAGAAAAAAACTATAATTAAGAATAATTGAAGAAACATGGTGAGATTACATGAGAAATGGTGAAAAATTAAAATAAGTGAGGAGACTCAAAAATTGATGATGAACAAAGGCAATCCGACATTTGAAATAGATGAATGATGAATAGTGGGGGAGAGAGGTGTGACTATTGTGTGATGAAAATGAGAAATAATTTTTCATTTAAAAATTGTATTATTAAATAATTAATTTAAAAAATAAAAAATAATCAAGAAGTTAAAAAGTACCTATAATCAATCCACCTAGTACCCATTGGACACTAAGCAGTCACTGTAGTGTTAATGTTCACCTAATGGAACTCTTTTATCTACTTCATCCACTAAAACCGGTATGGGGAACTAGAAATTGGTCCACTATGTGGTGCACTACACCCACACTCCTAGAATATGATGTGAATAAACATATTCATTTACATATCAGATTTGAAATCATGTGATATGATCTAATCATAATTTTTATTCCCACCAAGTTAAATACCCTAAGAGGAGTGAGGGGTGAATCAGGGTTTGAAAGATTAAAGTAGTTTCCCCTTCAAATCTTGTTTTGTTGATAAAAAAACACACTACTTATCTTCTACCATAGTAATGTATGAACAAAAATAATATCATACTTGATACACTAAGATTTTTTTCGTTCAACCTCACTGTTCTCCGTCTAAGGAGTATACAACGATGATGTTGCAATATATAAAATCCACTAAGGATCACTACCAAAATACAATGTGTGAGATATATCACTTTTATGCATAAGAACACTACCTTTAAAAGGTTAAGGGATAACTCACTGCTTTTCCAAGGGTCACTCCAAGTGTCTCTTTATATGGATCACTACCATTTGAGAGGATCATCTTCTTCCTCTTCCTTGTCTCACTACTCTTGGAATGTATTCACCTATAGTTTATAGACAGGTATATCCCTTCATTATAACTAATGAATACATAATTAGATATATATAGATGCTCTATTGATGTTCCACATTCATCCATATGATGAATACAACTTTACCATAGGTTTACTAAGCATTTAATTTTTCAACACATTCACAATGTGCACTGCCTTCACTATTCTAAACACATTTTCAAAGCTCAACTAGCCTTCTCAAAGAAACCACCTTTCTTGAAGCTCAATTTTTTCGCTATGCTCCTCTTTCCATCTTGAATCTCACAAATTTCAGTAAAAATTTTTATATCCTTAAAGAACTCAAACACTTGATATATGCTCAAATATTTCAATAAGATATCATATCCTTTGGGAAAAAAATTTCTTCTCAAACTTTATCACAAGAACTACCCTCTCAAACAAACTTCAAGAATCTCAAGCCTTAAGATATTTGTTATGTATTAGTAAAATTTTTAAGGGGAATAGGTTTATTTATAAGTGTTTCTAATTATTGTAGAAGCATCCAACCACATCATCACCATTTCATGAATCTCTCCAATTTCCTCCACAGCACTCCCTATCTCGCGAAGCTCCAGGAAAATTCACCATTCACAATGCTCATCGTACTTGTGGAGATCACCATAAAATTATTTTTCCCTTTGTGAAACCACCTTTACAAAAACAATTTTTCACAAAACTCACTCATTTTCCATATTTTAATATGGCCTTAAAAGAAATCCTTCTTTCACGATGCTATCCAAACTCCTTATTTTGGACTTTAAAAATTTGGTAAACACTAAGAAATGACGTCACCTTGTATATGTAATTTTCTGTACCAATTATAGGTAATCCATTCCTTTATCTATGATATTTTTCAATATTCCTAGTTAAAAAAATATGGAACTCAAAAATTGTCATTGGAACCCCACATTGTCAACAAACACAATCAACTCGAAAATTCTGCAATGTTACCTTAAGGGATTTTTGACCTAAAATATCCCAAAAGGGGTTTGTTGAAAACTATTCATAGTTTGATACCACATTGATGAATCTACCATCATCATATAAGATTCAATTATATCTATTAAGGTATTTATCAAAGATTTAATCAACACATAGCCTAATCCTACACGATCCATGCTCAATGTGAGAGACAAGAGTGTCACGCATGGTGCATCAATGAATCACTTTATTCCATAACCTCTCAATTTGTTCATCAAGAACCGCATATATCGTGAAATATAAACTTTGATCTATCACCTTTATGATCATCAGAATTAATACTCTCTTATCTCACTGCTCCACCTATCAGCTTCAACCACTATCTTGATAGAGACATTTTATCCCTTTTAATATCCACAATTCCTCCCCCTTATTCAATGAACCCCAAGGTCAATTCACTATGGTATTTAATAGGGTAAAGAAAATATATCATTATATTAGGATAATTATACCATAACTCTGGGAGATGGGTTCCCACATCCACTCTTTTTCAAGTTCGGGGAGTCTTCTACACTCCCAGAGATAGTCAATTCCTTTCAAATGCTTATTTGGGTAATTCCATCATCATAATGTCCAAAAACTATAGTTTTTTTGCAAATAATCTAACATCACAAGAACTTACACTGCCTTTTCCTTGAAAAGATGATACCTGATTTTAATGTCTTTTTACTAGAGTGATGGACTAGTTTTTTCTAAGATTTATATCCCTTTAATTATCACAGTGGATTATAATTGGAGACTTCACTTCAATCCCATATCATCAAGATGTTTTTTCATCCCCAACAACTATGTGAACTCTTGTGAAGTCACAATATATTTATCTTCTAGTGTTCTCAACGGAATTCAGTCTTTTTTATTTCGTAACTAAGAAATATACAATTATACTAGATAGAATTCACCACCCAATGTTGATTTTCTATTATCTTCTAAACCGACCCAATCTACTTCTGTATATCCAAATAACTCTTCCTAAGATTTTACAATGTATAGGAAACTGAAATTCACCATGCCATTAATACAAAAATATTTCTTTTCACATAAATAATGAAACCTTTTTTTGGATTTTTTTCATACGATGTTGCTTGACATGTGGAAAAAATAATATATGGTTGTGTTGCTATTAATTTGAATTAATTTTCTAATGATATAACTATAATCAGTGATATTAATCGCTTTTTTCCTTTATCATCCCCTGATAGTTTCATCTAGGTAGCCATTGCAGTATTTATCTCCATGAAATTATCCATACGAAATATCCTCAAAACAACTTTGGAATATTTATATCGAGAAATGAATGTTCTATTTTTTCCCTTTGTTACCAATAAACCACGAATAACCATTGGTTCACCATTTATTGTTATTTTCAACACACTTTTTATGAATTCAAAAAACTATATACACTATCATTCATCTAATACACTGATGATTATGTCCTCGATATACACTAGCACCATTATCCTTTGATTACAGTCATTGTTGACATATAGACTGTAATCAAATTCACCATGCTGAAAACTGAGCTTCTTAAAAAACTGATCAGGCGATGAATACCATAATCTCTATGGTTACTTCAACCCATAATGTTACTATTTCAACCAAAAAATTCTATTATCATATTCATTTTTGAGAAAACCATCCCGATTTTCAATATAAACCTCTTCTTCCAGAACCCCATTACAAAATGATGCCTTTACAAACATCTGAAAAAACATGAACTTTATTTTCACTACTTTACCCATGAATAATCTAACTATCTCTATCATTGATATATGTGAAAATGTTTTATCAACATTGATACCCTCTATCTAGGAGTACCCTTTGCACACTATTCATTCATTGTTTCAAATCATGACACAATATTCATTCATTTTTTTTGAAAGACTCATTTAGTCATAATGAAATTATTACCTTTTGGTCTCAAAACAGTCTCTCATGTCTGATTATTCTCTATTTGATCAAAATCTTCAATTATAGTCTGAACATCATTATCATCTCCACCTAATTTATAATAACAATTAGGCTACATTGAGGATAATTATATTTCTTGTTTTAGTGTTTGCATCCTTCTTTTTTGCACTGGCACTATCTAATCACTAATTATGTTCTATCTATCAATTTCAGCTCCTACCTTCTATATTCATGTAGATACCAAATCATTATCATCCTTTTCGTCATCTAAATCTTCTTTAGAATAAGCCACTATAACTAGAAAATCCCATGATCTACTTATCTCTTAATCATTATCCTCTTGAGACTGATCATGTATTTTCTGAATATTCTACTCATTATACATTATAGTTACACAATGGATTTCAACTAACCTAAATTTAAACTTATTGATGCATTTATATGTTTCATTTTTTTGAGTATCCAAGAATTATCTCTTCTCTTTCATGGGATTAAATCTTCCTATGTTTCTCCTTATTTGAGAATGAAACACTTACTTTTGAGGACTCCAAATTACATAAATTATGGCTTATTTCCATACCATATCTCATATTGAGTCGTCCATTATTTCGGATATAAAAAACCTCTATTTGATGTGTATATTGATTTCATCACTATTTATTTCCAACACATATGTGGAAGTACTTTCTCAATGATCATTGTTCTCTCCATGTTGTTGATAATTCAGTTTCTTCTCTCAACAAATCCATTCCACTATAAAGTTCTTAGTGATTAAACATGGTACATTATCCCATGTTTCATAAGATAATCCTCCACTCGGCTATTTACGAACATTGTTCAATTATTTATTCGGACATTTCTGATTGTTTGGCCCAACATCTTCTCAACTTCCCTTTGATAAGTTTTTCTGATATTGAACACATTAAATTTCTAAGTGATGTTTGAAACCTATTCTATTCAACTAAAATAATTAATAAATAAATCATAATATCTCCTTCCATAAATATCCCTTGGTGAAATTTTCCCGTACACATCAATGGGAACAAACTAAAGATTTTTTTGACCATCTTTCGTTTTTACTTTTAGGTCATTCTAATGATCTTCCCTTATTGACAAGCACCAAACATATGTATACGATTATGTGATAATCTATGGAGGTCTTATGAAGTATCAAATTTCACCAGATGTTCAAATGATATTTGGATCAAGTGACCAAGATGATTATGCCATAACTAGTTTTATTCTTCCTTGGAAACAAATCACATATCTTCTTCTCCACTCACGGGGTATACATTCCATTTTTTCAATCATTCCCTTCATAACAACTGCATCGCCTTTTTCCTTGATGACTCATAATATTTTGGAAAATCTTATGGAATCTCTTGAATCACATAATTGACCGACAGTTAGTAAATTCTGATTGATTCCTTTAACAACAAATGCATATAAACACCTCATGTGTTTCCCCCAAAACTTTTCCTTTCCAAAGACAATTTTTTTTAGTTCTTATTCATTACCAAATCATACCACACCTTCTTTATAATACATGACTCCAGTCATCAAATCCTTATTTCTTATCATATGTGAGGTGAATCCACTATAAATGATCCATATTCTAGTGTGATTTGATGGTTTTAAAATTAATCTATGCAACAAATACTTGTTCATATATTTTATTCTTGATCAATGTTTCTGAATTCATATGTTATACAAATTAATAATCATGATTTCCTCTAAGTATGATGGACTATCTTCACCCTACAAAGATTAAAATTAATTTTTCATTTTCAAATCATTATATAATACTCATACCTACTACTTATGAATGTACTTAGTCTATCTCTAAAAATTTCTCTTCATTTGTTATGTGCAATATCTTTCCATGTGTCTGATACCTCCACACCCAAAATAGTGACCATTAAATGATATCTTGGAATATTGAGTTTGGTATGGCTGCCTCTATTGGTCTTGTTTCCTTTGATAAATCTTAGCTATTTTTCAAACATTTTTTGAGTTACGAATCATTCCATGACAATAACATCTAATGTGGGGTGCATTTATATGTGTCACTAATTACCCACTATTTTTCACTTAGGTATTCAGAATATTCTGAATCTACTTAATAACTAAATCAATATTCATTCTTAGAGTGGGTTCTTGTGGTCTCACTTCAACAGTTAGTACTTTATTTTTAATCAATCCCCTTATCAACCTGATAATTTAGATTTGACTATTTCTAATGTTTTGTTGGTCCACTACTCTCCACATTCTTTTTTTCATGAATGATTTTATTTCCTTATGTTGTATCTAGAGTGAAATTTTTTTCTCATTCCTTAACACCTCATTGCATAAAAACTACCTCCTCTTCAAGTTCTTCTATATGTTGGATTTGATATTTTTCAGTTTCAGTCAAACTATTGATTTCCCTTTTCCACTCTTCAATTTTAATCTTGTACTAAAAAACCTTATTTGAGCACTATGGAATTGAAGACTTCAGTTTTTCAATTTATTCATTCAGTTGATACTTCTCTTCCTACTTCTGCATATAAATTTTGGCATTATAAACCACTTTGTTGCATTTCATGATTTTGGAGCTTCAAAAATCTATCTCATCAATATCATTTATAATTCATCC
Source organism: Viscum album (assembly GCA_963277665.1). Taxonomy (NCBI): domain Eukaryota; kingdom Viridiplantae; phylum Streptophyta; class Magnoliopsida; order Santalales; family Viscaceae; genus Viscum; species Viscum album. The sequence continues at coordinate 800,410,257 of OY728164.1, forward strand.
TAATGCTTAACTCTTCCTTCAACTTCTTCTTCTTTATTATTTATTTCTTCCCTTGTTTGGGAATTTCTGAAAACTGCCACCATAGCATCTGCCTTGTGATCCTTGTAGTCTTAAAACTCATCTACCTCAGATTCTTCTGAACTTTAAAATTCTTTTGGAATAACAATCTTTCTTCTGAATAAATATTTCATAAATTTATTTTCATTTCATTCATGTAGGTTGAAGACTTATTTCTGAAAATTTCAACTTCATCCTCTCATTTTCTTGAAACTTCTTGATTCAACTTACAACAATATGTCCAAAATTTCCATAATGATATTATGCAAGTGAAAGTTTTTCTTTGAACTTTCCTTTTCTTTATGAATATTTGAGGAAAAGAATGAAATCACATCATCATCTTGTTCATATTTTTTTCTATCTTCAATGGTGAGATTTTTCATTTCATTGAATACTACCTTTTTGGAATTATTATGTGACATGGGTATCATTCATGTTGTCAAAGGTCTAATCCTTCATATCATTATCTTCCAGTTTAGAAAATTTTAAATTGAACTAAGGTTAATGTTTTCTCAAGATATACTTAACAATATTAATATATTAAATGATTTCTCCAAGACCATGCATGTCTTCCACACCAACATTTACTTAATCAAAGAATGTATGAACAGACTCATTAGGGTGCATTATGAGATCTTCATATTGGTTCTATGAAACCTGTAGCTTTGCTTCTATGACTTTTGAGTCACCCTCCTAGTTAATCACCAACCTTTCCCACATAACATGTGATGACATTCACAAAGTCACCTCTTTATATATTTCGTTGGATAGGGATCACTCGAAGGCAATGATTCCTTTAGTATCATTATACAACTCCCATTGATCATGTTTTGATAAGATTCCACTATCTGTATTGGCCAAAATTACATGTATTTCTACTTTAAAGACATAAATTCAACATGATTGGAAGTAGTGCTACATCTGATTATTCTATAATTAAAATCATTTCCATCAAATATTATAATCCTTTTGTGATAAAAAACCTCTATTTATTCTATTAATAGAGAACCACTAACTTTTTACCTCTCACTATGATACCAATTGTTAGTCCCACTTGGTCAAATACCTTGATAGGGTTGGGGGTGAATTCGGGTATGATAGATTAAAAAATACACCCTTTAGATCTTGTTTCATTGTTAAACAAAACTCTATTCTTTCCATCTCCAATAGTAATGTATGAACAGAAATGAAATCATGCATGACATACATAGATTTTACTTAGTTCACTCTCACTGGTATATTCCCAAGGATCATACAATGGTGATGTGCTAATGTACCAAATCCATTAAGGATCACAACAAATATATAATGTTTGGGATATATCACTTTTATGCCCAGGCTCACTACCTTTACAAGGCTTAGGGCCAACTCATTTCTTTCCCATGGGTAACTCCCTGAGTTTCTTTCTATATATCACAACTAGTTTAAAAAATCACCTTCTTTTCCTTCTTTTTATCACTGTTCATGGAAGTGATTCAACCACAATTTATGGACATATAGGTCCATTCATTATTAATAAGGAACAAATCCTTAGTTTTAGATAGATTCTCTATTGATGTTCCATTCTTATCCAGATGATGATTACCACTTAACTACAGGTGTATTAGGAAATTAATTTTTCAACACATTCATGATGATCACTTCCTTCACAAAGCTTTAACCTTTAACAAAGCTCCACTATAATTTGTGAAGAAAAATCCTTTCACAAAAGCGACATATTTATTTAAGTTCAACTGCCCTTTATGAAGCTAAAAATTTCAGTCTTCTTTTTATAGCCTTCGCACACACTAAAACTTTCCCAATGGTCAAATATTTTAGTTGGCTTTCATGGCCTTTGCGAATAACTATTCTTAGATATTTTTTCAAGAAATACCTTAGCAGCTCACCTTCGTGTATCCTGAGTATTATTATCTTCCTTAAGTCTTTCTACTTTTCTAAAGGGGGTTGATGCCTCTTTATTTGTGTTTCCAACTATTCCATAAGCTTCCAGCAACATCATCCCCATTTTATGAAGCTATTCAATTTACTTTATGATTCTCCCTTGTCTTATGAAGCTCTAGAAGAATTCTCCATCAGTGACGCTCATCGTAATCATAGAGATAACCGTCAACTTCATTTTTAATTTACAAAACCACCATCACTAATCCCATTCTTCAACAAAATGACACATTTTCCATATTTTTATAAGGCCTTAATTGAAATCTATCTTTCACGATGCTATAAAACTATAAATTTTAGCCCTGAATTTTTTTTCAAACACTAGGAAATGACATGACCATGTATACGTAATTTTATATACCACTTTCAGGGAATCCATTAATTTGTATTAGATCTTGGTCAACATTCCTAGATAACAAAATATATAGACCTCCTCAACTGTCCTTGGAAACCTTCTTTGTAAACAAACACAATCAACCAAAAAATATTACAATTTTACCTTAAGGTATTTTTTCCCAACAATATCCCCCTTCTGGTTTATTGAAAACTTTTCATTGTTTAACACCCTTTTGAAAAATATATCATTTTATTCATAAAATCTAATTTATTCATATCTTATGACTATAAAAAATATTGGATGTGTGTCAATTTTTATTGAATATTGAATATATAAATTTTATTAAAAATATTCACCAATAGTGGTTTGCTAGATTTATTGAGATAAAATGGTGTTTGTATATATAAAAATACTTTTCATAGAAAATGAATTTATTAATTTTCAAATAGATCTTACTTTCAATTATAGATAATTATCTACCAAGGATTCATTTTATATATATGTCACATTTATATTTTAATAATTTATTTATTATTATTTTTAATTCCCATTCGAGTGGGTAGGTGGTAACTATAACACCATTTTAATAAAAATATTAAATGAATATATAGTTTGGTAAAACTAGGTCTTGAGTATATCACAAGATATCAAAAGAACTTGACATTGTTTGTAACACAAGAAAAATGTAGTGTTTCATGTACCAAAAGCTAATCTATGTGTTTCATGTAGTGTAACCTCAAATTGGAGTTGTGTATACATAAATAATAACTCAGTTCATTCATATAACATAATCCATATTCAATATTTTGTGAAATAGAAGATATCAAAATGATTAAATTAATTCAAAATGAAAAAAATATAAAATCTTGGGGTTTCAAATTATACTACCCTAAAAATTAATTTATCCCTCAAAGTTCATCTGGGTTATCTAAGGATGAACACTTGAATGTTCATTTCATCGAAACCCACATCGTAAAAATTAAAAATAAAACATCATTTTAAAAATGAATTTTATAAACATAACCATTACAAAAAGTAACTCATATCTAGGTTTCAACATAGTAGATAATTTGTGGTATGTGAAAACAAAGAATTAGAAGATAAAACTAACAATGATGTTCTAATGGAGAGCGATAGAAAATATGATAATTATAATGTTAAGGACCACAAAACTGTGAAAAAAAATAGGTATGAAAAAGTTTATGGTTATTATCATAAATGATGATAATAAGATAAAATTATATTTCAAAAATCAATTGATAATAAATACATTGTTAATTTCATCTCATAAGTACAATCTTATTCTTTGCATATGCCTTTATCAACATCTGATTAATTTCTTTCTCCATGAAATGAAGGTGAAATTATAATACCTAGAAAACTAGTTTATCATAAGATAGATAATGAGATGAAAATTAAATTTTTATGTATCTAGTTATCATCACAAAAAATGGATTGAATAAGATAAAAAATATGCATAAATCCTCATATGGAGAGATAATTATTTAATGTATAAATATATTTTCATGTTTAACATAAATGATTTATTAAATGGAAAACCTTATAACACTTTCTAAAGAAGAAAGTACAAAACTTTAGAAAGAAGGGCACAAAAGTTTTCAAAATTATCTTAACATTATCCCCTATATATCATAATGTAGCTCTTGTTTATCAAATACCAAAATTGTGAATACATTCATCAAATATTTTCTAGAATCATGTTAATTACCATAAATAATTATTAAAAACATGTATCCTTTCATATTAAAAATATTATTTTATAGATTCATTATGTCCAAAAATGTCATAGACTACATCCATGATAGCATAAACCACTTTTTCACCAAATTCTTAATCATATCCTAGGTAATAAATTCCATTTAATATACTTATTCATATCCAAAATATCCTTAATAAAACATTAATATCTCAATATTAATAACATATTAAGGGTTATCTTCCCTTTAATCTTATGTTTCCAAAAAATATCACCTTACTAGCCCAATAAAATTTCATGGTTACATGTATCATTCATCATGTGCTCTCAAGTCCTTAAGAAAAAACTACAACATGCAAATCATTAGATGTTCCTTAATTTTATAATGTAATAAAAATAATTCTATAACATTATTCTTTAATTACATTACATAGACACTTAAATCATAAAAATTTATTCTTAAACAATCACTTAGGATTCATCATATTATTTCTTAGTAACCCTTTACTAGAATACTGAATAATAATAACGTCGTAAGTTTCTTCAAACTCAATCTAATCATGCTTTATATGATTAATCTAAACAATATTGTTAGAATAACCCATACCTATAACATGCCATTTTTGGTCTCTTTATCGTCATCTATAAATCCAATACTTGTACCTCCTTTTGGATTGTTTTCAAGAGATTTCCACTAAGGATGTTGATTGGCATAACTTCCATACATTCCACATCTAAAACATTAAATTACAAACTTATTACTTCTAGTTACCAATGTCAACTAAGATAAAAAATAATATTGCGAACAACACTTATAATAAAATAAAAACACATAGTCCGGAAAAATTACTTATAAGATTCCAAATTTATGGTTCATACTTTAAAATCTATGACACTTTAGGATATTCTATAGAGACATCACTATAAATATCCTTAAAAATATCCATAGGGTTCTCACAAATGTTTTATAATCCCATTTTTCAAAATAATGACTAAAATATTACTCTGATACTAACTACATCGACCCAATATTTTCAAACATAGATATTACATATTTTTAGATTAATATTTATTACAATACAAAAACACATGCCAGAGGACCATAACAGTTTAGTGCCATTGGAATCATGGAATACATTATTCTAATTTTGTGAATGATCTTCAATGTCACCCACAAAGATCTTCCCTTTTAGTAATCCTACAGAAAACCACTTTTTATAACCGTAGGAATGAAAAAAATATGAGAGGGTGAGGTAAAATTCACAGTAAGTTTATAAAAGGGAGATACATAAGCATAATAATGAACATATGAGTATGAGAACATGGGATAAACAATATAAAATAATACCATGTATATAAAATATCAAAAAAATTAACCATGACATAAATAATATAAGTTCATAAGACATGAATAATGAAATAATCAAGAGCATAATCCATGAAGTCATAATATAATAACATTCTATATAATGTATGGAGGACACCAAAACATGTAATATCATTCCTTATTAGTAAATCAACATTTCCAAAACATTGTATAGCACTTCATGGGGACTACCCATACTGGGCGGGATGAAATACATTCCCCAGTCATAGTCTTTTCCTTGTATGGGATCTGGTCTCCCCAGCTTCCCAAAGTGGATCGGGTTTCCCCATCTTCCCATAGTGGATCAGGTTTACTGGTCTTCCATAGTGGATCAAGACTGCTGACTTGTTTTAATCATTATCTCATGATATATAAATCATCACCCAATGAATTGGATGAATATATAGGACCCACCAATCACATAACGAAAACCATACATGTGTATTCGACAATAATATGGATCATACATCATATCAGAACCCATGTTTTGAAATGGGTTTCAAAAAATTTTCATCAAAACATAACCCATGGAAAAGAAACATAATTCATAGACATAAAACTATCATAAAGATACACTATTTACATAAATAAGAATAATATTATAATTGAATCATAACCCCATTAAAATATAGGTATCAGCAAATAAAATTATCTTAGATATAAAATAATTTTGAGAGATCACATGAAATAATTCAGGAAGAAAATATCATTTCTACTTTAAAAATTATATTTAAATAAAAAAGTTACCAAAATTTTTCATTTAATATAGAATTTAAAATTTTTTATTGAATATTTGAAATAGTTTAAATATTATTTAAGTGCATTTTATTAAAAAATCATAAATGATCATTTAAAAAAGTTTTTCGAAAACATTGTTTCAAAGGAACCAAAATTTTCAACTGCAGAGAAAATAACATTACAAGAAACTTATAATATAATTAAAAGAAGGATATTCATGAAAAAAATGTCAAATAGAAGTAACTACACCTCAAAAAAGGATATATGGTCATAATATAATATGTGTCTCAAAGAAGGTAAACTGAGGAAAAATCACTTTACCGATTTGGTAACATTTGAACCGTAAATCCCATTAAAGTGAGACAAAAAATGGATATGTAAATACCCCTAAATTTATGTATTAGGATTATAGAATAAATTCATGGTAATTATATACACCACAAAAAATTAATTAAAATTTAATTTGGCATATGTATCAAAAAAAATATAAGTGAGATGATAAATCCCCTTACCTTAATTATTGACTTCCTTAGTGTATGTTCAAACCTCATATATAATAAAAATAAGTCTATTAAAAATCTACCAAAAATAATATTCATAAATATAATTCCATATATTATTTACTTAAGACTTTATTTTACTATCCTTTTAACAATTCCATGTTAAATTTATGTTTCGGGTAATAACCGCTTTGTTTCTCGTACATGATTTGACTTTTTTATTCTTGATCCTCGTACAAAGATCATGATTTAGTTTTATATAAATTGATAACCATGATATTAATATCATATATATATATATTCATTATATTTTTATTTAGGGTGATTCATAAAATTAGGGATAAAAAATAAAATATATCACTCATGTAAATGGTATGTCATATGTACACATATACACAATTTTCATTTTATTTTAGTATTAAATGATGAAAATCATACAAAATATTATCATCCAAAAATAATTTTTTATATATCATATATATTCATTAAATTCACTCTTATTACCATATATTTGATATATATATGAGAAAAAAATCACATCACATCGTGAAGATGGTAAGACATACGTACCCACAAGTGACATTATCATTTACCAAAAGATTATTTGGTAAAAATTTAAATATGATATTATCATTAAAAAAGTATAATTATTTCATAAATATTATATATATAAAATAAAAATATAAACTATTTCATTTTTTGAAGCCTTGAAGGCAGTAAATAGAAGAACGAACGACATTGGTTTGTGATGCGGTAGTCTACCATACACACAAATGATTATTCCCTAACCCATTTGAAGGAAAATTGTATGAGTGTAGGTCAAAACACATAATAGAAAAACATAAAAGTATATTGAATATACTGAGGTTATTATATAAACATTATGTAAAAATAATATAATAGGGTTACTGATAAAATAATCCAAAAACATTTGTCGTATAAAATTACATTTTCATTGGGTATCTTCTTTTTATTTTCATAAAAGGACTTCATTGTTGGATTTAAACCGATATTAATTCATCTAGGATTAAGGAAAAAAATTTGTGAGGATATTTTTCCCGATTTTGGCTAAACTAAACATGTTATTAATTATGAAGAAAATATAATAATATGTGCTTATTTATAAGAGAGGGGATGGTCTTTTTTTTTTGAATTTCTCAAAATATTAATTTATAATAAATTCAAACTCAATAAAAATACCTAAAATCCGATTTATTAAAAGATAATATAATTTTAGGTTTTAATATTAAAAAAATATATATTTTAGACTTGTTTTTTTTTCAGTTTAAACCTTATCATTTTGATTAACCCTTAGTTAAAACATTTTAATTTTAACAATTTTAATAATGTCATTAATATTAATAAGATGTAATTTTTTACATATAATGTTTTAATTGAACCAGAAGAGGATATTTTAAGATATTTTAGAACATATCTCATATAATTTCCTCTATTTAATATTTTTTTATGATTTTTAAATAATTTAATAAAATATTATTTTGATAATATATCATAAGTGTCAATTTTGACACTATTCATAACATCGACTTTAAGAAATTCCATCCAGTAATATTACATCAATAAAATCAATTTAATATAACCATAATATTTCATATCAAACTATTAAATTAGTTCATAACCTTAATTAACTCAAATTATATGTATTTTAATATTTATAATATCATTTCACTGATTGTTTCATTAATTTAGTAATTACTGCATCATCATTTTGTAATTATTTATGAAAATTATTTTTTCACTAATAATTAATTAATATTTTTCATAATATAGAAAAACATTTTATTTTCCATAATAATAAATATAGTTAAGAATATCCTCTATTTAAGCACATATTATTAATATTATACATATTAAATGTAAGTGTGTGACATTTTATCACTCCCTTTGAGTTTAATAGTATTTAATTAGATTTCATGGACATGTGTCCATTAAATTATTAAATATCAATACCTATGTGTTAAGGATTGAATTGAATTCATCCAATAAAATTTAGGTATGTTTTATGTTAGTTTTAAAATATTTATAATATTATTTTTACCCTTACTTTCCCTATTTACCCTTAACCGTGGTAATAAAAATTATTAAAGTTACTATTCATATTGTAAAAAAAGACCTATTTTCTAAATTTTGACATTATGATTTAAAATATGTAATCAATTTTCTATAATTATAATGATTTAATATTAAAATATTAATTAAAAATTAGTCCCGTTGATGGAAAGAGAAAACAAAATTTTAAAGTGAAAACGTTCAAAACATTGACATGTTTTTATATCCAAATTCAATGTGAACTTTATTCAAATGAACTAAATTTTATTAACTAGTTAAAATATTATCTAATTATAAATTAAAACCAATAAAATATGTAATTTAAAACTACAAATTATTTCTATGAAAAACATGCTTTCAATTAAAATTCAGTATTTTTCACTATTTATCATAATAAGAAACTTATCATAAAAATACCAAAACATAAACCAATGTAAATTTTGATATCACTATTTCAAGTAAGTTTATTTTTTAATAAATATATTATAAAAGTGTTAAAATTATATTTAAAATGGATTCTCCATTAAATGGTGACAATATTATCCTTTTGAAAAATAAATCTTTTTTATTCCTAAAATTGGAATTATTTATATCTTATGCTTGTGAAATTAGTTGGAAGAGAGAAAAAAAATAATTGAATATTCAATATATAAATTTTATTTAAAACATTCACCAATATTGGTTTTTTAATTTTTTGATATATAATGGTGTATGTACATAGAATTGTTTTTTCCTAGAAAGAAAAATTCTTTATTTGCATATAGCTCTCACTTTCTTTATAACTAATTAATGACACAAGATTCATTTTTTGTACATGTATAAATTATATTTTAAAATTTTATTTAATATTATTTTTAATTTTCATTCCAATGGATAGGTGGTAACTATAATAATATTTTAATAACAATATTAATAAAATATTGTAGTTTGGTAAAACTTGGTCATGTGTGTAATGAAAACTATCAAAAGAACATGGAAATTTGGGTAACATAATAGAAATGTAGAATTTCATGTACTAAAAGATAATATAAGTGTTGTGTGTAGTGAAACCTCAACATGATATTACATATAAATAACTAATAACTAAGTTCATTCAAATAACACAAGCTATATTCATTGTTGCATGGAATGAAAAATATCAAAAAGATTAAATTAATTCAAAAAGGGGAAATTTTTTTTCTAAAAATCATGGGGTGTTACAATTTTATATATTTTTCTCATTATTATTGAATGTGAAAAACATTATAATATAAATATTATTATCAAATTAAACAACAAAATTATTAAATTATTTAAAAGAAAATTTATGAAATAAGTAATGAAAAATGAAACATGTTATCCATAGAGGACGTAGTCCTCATGTGACACTAGTGATATTTTCAATTTACAAAGGATATAACTAAAAATATATTTCCCCATTAATCTTTATAGAACCTTAGTCACGTTATAAATTTATTATTTAAACATTAAATTCAATTTTTAAATTATCCATTTAGGGAAATTGTGAAAATAAAAATACATCATTCAGGGTGGCAGTAGTACATATTAACGCCTGAGAATTTTTATAATTATTTGATGACTGGAAATAAATTAAGGTAGATAATGATTAATTTTTTTAAAATAATTTTTTTCCATGAAAATAATATTTATTCATTAATTAAATTTATAGACCCATCCATTTATGTTGTTGATGAAAAATTAAACATGTCATCAATAGAGGTAGTAGTCTGCATGTACACCCAAGCAATATTTTGATTTACTAAATGATTTAGAGGAAGGTAGAAAACAATATAAAATATATATAATATAATTTAAATATACTACTTATAATATTGTAATTGTAAAATTATTGTTAAAAATGGTTTGGAGGAGGAAGATAAAGGAGAAATAGGTGATGGAGTTATTAGTACTCACTTTCAAAACATGAAACATCTATTGGAGGCTTCCTGGAAAAAGAGAGAATATTGTGAAAATAACACTATGAAAGTGTAATATTACTATATGAGAGGTAAATGGGTACGTCAGTAAGAGTAATTATAATTCTATGTTCGTCTTAATGTGTGTGGAAGTGACCTCTTTTTATAGATGATAAGTGACTTTTTATTAGAATTGAATGGGATGTGTGAGGTAAAGATATAATCCCATGGGAGTTGTGAAAGTTAGACAGGGAATAGTTTTCTGATATATGTTTTTATGAATTTACAACCTAATAAAGGCCTTATAGAAGGTCTAAGTTTCATTTAAACATAAAATGATATTATCCACCTTAATTTACCCATTCTACCCTTACTAACATTCATTAAATTTTTACGATTATAATTAATTTTTTATAAAAAATATAAGATATAACCTATTAGAAAATATAGACACGGTGGATATGAATTTGGAATGAATTTAATATAAATTAATTTCTAATAATGAGAAAATAAACTTATAAATTAAAACATATAATATACATAAAATCTGTTTTTTTATCAAAAGTTTTTTTTAATATTCCAGTGTTCTCAAACAAAATTAATAGAAAAACCTAATTAAATGATTGTTAATATATATATTTATTAATATTAATTTATAGTCATATATTAATATATAGGAATTTAATTTACCTATATATAAGTATATAGCTATTTAAAATATTTCTTTGAAATTAACCATTTTACCATTATCTTGGTAATTAAATATAATCTTGGTAACTTATTTTTATATATATAAATGAAAATTAATTTGTTAAATAATTTTAACATGATTATTACATAGATTAAAATTAGTTTCACAGATTCAATTTCTTGATGTGATAAAAATTAATTTTAATATAAGCACCCATAATGCATTAAAACAATTACTAGTTAAACATATTTTATACACAAAATGTCTTTGGTAGTTATTTAGAAACACACATTTCAATTTTAAAATGAATTAATATAAAATATGAAATTATTTTTATTGAAATATATATTTTATAACCGATTTACTTTTATTTATTCCCACAAAATTAATAGTAATATTATTATGATTATATTTGGATATTTTTTCTTGATAAAATGAATCATGGTTCATTCTAGATTGATGTTGCTTGTAAGACAAGATATTAAAATAGTATTTATTCAAAGTATAACACTTACAAATGTATCAGGGTGTTACATTTTCTACCCTTAAATAAATTACATCCTCAAAATTTTTAATTACCATTCACTATTAAAAATATCTCAGTGTATCTATAAGATCAATATGACTTGTGATATAATTTCCAAATCACTTTAATGGGAAGGAATTAAAAAATAATTTTTCCATTGTAGTAGTCATATATTGAGATGATCTTACAATTCTTCAAAATATACTTTCTTAGCTACCTATAATTATTACATGATTTTTGATAGATACCATTAAAAACATCATTTTTATTACCTGGTTTCCAACCAAATAGTAGATAAAAATCTTTATGATAATATATAATAAAATTTGATTAAATGATCCCATGAATATGAAAAATAAATCCTAATATTTATTCTCCTATAAATTAATTATTTCAAACTATGATATTTTTATCTAACTATGAAATAATTTGATCAATATTCAACTCATGTAGTTTAATAATGTCTGTCGATGATTATTTTCAAATTAGGTATTTTTAAAAAAATAGTTAGATGTTGTTTTATTAAAATTAAATAATCCATAATATTTCATAATGAGATTTAAAATTAACTAAATAAAATACCTTTGGAGTATGAAAATAGATATGTATATTGGTCTCTTCATCATGTACCCATTTAAGATCATGTAAATACCCAAACAACCATTTCATGGTCATTACCCATTGGTGCATCCATGCTGAATCCACCATCAACCAATTTGTATCCAAATAGGGATTTCATTTCAAAGAAACCATAAAATGCTTACTTTAAAAAAAATTGTATGATGTCTTCTTATATTTAGAATTATCCATAAATATTTCACTAAGGTTTTTTATCTTAATCTATAAATAACATAAAATCACAAAACAATCTCTATATACCTTAATAATGTACACTCGCAAAAATTTATTATTATTTCCCAGGATATCTTAAATTTTATCAAAATAAAATTTTATAGTAACCCTTATGAAAATATATACCTTTATCATGTAATATTCATAACCTCTAATGTTATCTAAAATCTATTTTGAGGCCAAATGTGACTCCCTAGACCCACATTCTAGGTATTTGGTGCAGACAAACACATTCTTTGAAATCACATCTTGGAAATCAATTGATACTACCGTAACATAACCATTCATTATTAAAATATAAATAAAAATAATTGAATCACTTACAATGAAAGTAACATTTACATTAATACTTTTACAGACATCTGAAGAAAACATAAATATCAAAATCCATATCTATCCCATTCAATTTAAATTTTCTCCATTATATGAAAATTTTATTACTCTATAATAAGAGTTCAACATGTCCCACATAATTATCCACACATTATACCCTTATAGAAATATCACATGTTTTACTCTTCCTCATAACCTTGGGAAATGAAACTTAATAATGGTGAGCTCAAACACTCAGTAAGGAGTAGCATATATCAAAAGATATCATGTAGTAAACAAAAAAAGAATAATATGTAAGGAATAAATTAATTTAAAAATGAAATATAATAAGTCACATGATCTTGAAATTTATCCCTACATTTTCATACAATAATAATTATCACATTGATAACAATGAATTATTTATTTGGGGTGAAATGCATAATGATGATGATATTAATCTATCTATCAAGGTCTCAACCAAGAAATCATATTTACCATCATGAATGCAAAAAATAAATCATTATTACCATCATGACTATATAAAAGAAATTATACATACCATTATGATTATAAAAAATAAATTATTGATAACTTCAAGAAAACTACCAATTCATCATTCTTGTAATCATTCATACCACAAAGACATTATTTTTACCATCATAACCACAAACATGACATTATTCTTACCAAAATGACCAAAACCAATAAAAAATAATTACCATGATGAATATATCTAATACATTATTCTTACCAATAGGAAGACATAAAATATATTACTCTTATCATTATGACCATAGGAAACAAATTATTATTACCATCTTGACCATGACCAAGTCGAAATTATTAAATTGATAGGCTTACACCTAATATAAAATATTATTTCTCACATGAGACCTAATGATTCATCGACGTGCAACATAATTTTATACCCTATTCATTACTTACAAATGCTCACTGGTTTATTTATATAATTATTGATGATTTAAAAACATAATCAACATGCCTTATTAATCCAGATACTTCTATATATAAATAAACATATGAGACATCAATAATTTCCATAGCAAGTAAATGAAATAACATGAAAACAATATATACAAACAAATGAGGTGGATGATATCATTATATAATACACCTAGTGAAAAATTAAAAAAAATGATAATTACATAAGTGAAAAATAATTTCAATGGATAATTAAAAATTAACTTGGAGAAAAAAAGGAGAAGTACCATTTACCTTTACGATACCCTTGGAAAATATTTTATTAAAAAATGGTGTGGAAATTTATTTGAAAAAACACGAAATTTTGGAGGGTATGTTTGTTAAAAAAATATAAGAAATACATTGGGAAAAGTAAATTTGTATGGAATATGTTTAAATAATATTCTTTTCACATTTTGTGGAGAATGAAAATGCTAACAAAAAAACAAAGTCATAAGTCACATTTATGTAACTTTTTCAAGAATATGACAAGATGAATATTAAAAAATTATTTCAAAATAAAAATATCTAAAAATTTAACATTGAAAAGAAAAAAGGGTATGTTGTAACAAACCAACCTAGATAAACCCATAACATTACCCAAATTGACCCACCACAAGGACCAAAGCGTGTTACTGATCACCCCAAACTGAATGAAAGAACATGAGTCTTATACAAGAGATGATGGGACTGATTTCACCCTCAAAAGACATATGATATAAATGAAATAAATAGAGACAACTTTTAGGTAACCAAAACATATCACCTGTGAAAAAATTAAGATAAGGCCATATAACTTATTTGGATAATTGGGTATTATTCATAATAAGATGACCATCAATAATATGTATCCCAAAACAACCCATGGTCTAATATCCAAAGAATATAAGTCAAATACATCCCAACCCAATAGTATAAAACACAACAATGTAGATTCATCCTCTATATGATTCTATTCCCTCTACTTATATCCTTAAAAATCAGGTCAAAAAATTCCCAAAATCAAAAGTAGGGTTTGGGAACAAATTCCTAGTTGGATACGACAAAGGTATCTATATATTATATAACCATATGAATCCATTAGTTCAGGTTTTAAATAGATATCTAAAACAACTTATAAGAAATAATTTTTTGTTTATAAATTATCTTTTTGTTTTTTTCATAATCATTCCTTTCTTTTAAAAATTATTCCATGTTTTATTAAATAGACCAATAAGACATGTTACATTTCCAAAGGCGTAAAAATATAAATAAATACTTATCTAGAATCAATTTTACCTAAAAAAGAAGTATAAAAACTAATCATAGTAAAATACTATACATTTAATATAATCTCAAATAAACCAATAGGGAAATACATCACAAATTGGTGTACACAACCAAAATACTAGGACACAGAAAAGAACACTAGATGAATTACGTGGATCTTAATGTCCAGGAACCTCAGTCCCTCGAAAAGACTACCCATAGTCACTATGACATAAATGACAATAAACCTAGTGATAGATAACTCTATTAGGGATAGTATTTAATTACATTTTCCCTATACCCCATGGTATCCCATGCATGAAATTACATTTAACTTATATTAAAGATAAACAATGAAATTTTTCAAAAACATTTTCCATAGAAGAATCCAAAGCCATGTTTTATATACATGTCCTAAAGGATAATTTATTTTATAACTTATACCAAATTTTCATAAAACTGTTTTTATATAAAATAATACACTACCATGATTAAAAAATATTTTCCCTTCATAATATCATCCATGAGAAATTTAAGTAATCATATTATGTGTCTCAAATTGGTTTTACCAAAACCAATTTTTTGAAAACATTAGAAAATTACTCAAATATTAAAAACATTACCCACAATAAATTAATAATTAAATGAAAAATAAATAATAAAAGAATATATGGAATATCAAGGGTTAGACCATAAGAACAAGACACCTACTACGAGAATGGTGAAATGAAGTTTTCTCTTAAGACCAGACATGGAAAACAAGAAGATAATATTCTCAATAACCTTGATCCAATGAAAAAAATTCAAATTTTCATGCATATTTTGGATCCAATGGTCTACTCTCATGAGGAATTAAAAAAATTGATAAATAGTGGATAAACTAGATTAGTAGAAGTACTATTACAATATTATGAATAATAAAGACCCATGAATTTGTTAGAATGAAGAATAAACACCATGGTTTGTTATAAAGACAATAATTACACTTTAGAGTCAATAGGTTGATAAAAAATTATTACGGTTCATAAAGTCATATTAAGGTTGTTGAAGAAAAAGTTTTAGGACAAAAATAAAATTATACCCATACTAAATCACATGAGCATTAACATCACAGATGATCCATTGAGCTTACTTGGATGGCGAGTGAAACCTGCATGGGTGTAGTGGTTCATCCAAACATAAATTACTAACCAATTCCGTACACTAAATAAAATGTTCCACACTACATCAACCAATTATCCAAAAAATCCTCTCCCAACATAAAAAATGAACTAAAACTGAAAATGCGAAGAAGAGATCTTGAGCTAGTTTAACACACCTGGGTGTGGAAATTCTCCATTCCATAATACCTTTTTATCAAATGAATAATAAATATCATGAATAGGAAAAAACATAAGATCATGAATGCATCATCAAGGCCCTATGCCCCCACGTCTCTTGGTTGTCCCTACCATATTTCCATCTCACTCAAACCAATGGGTTCATATTTCCATGTAGTAGCTTATCCCACTAATCCATGATCAAAATAGTTCAGTCAACCTGTTATGTTTTAGTTGTGATCCCAACATACTACCACTCAATCACATTCGAAGGGTCTGGATGATAATTCCTTCACTAATAAATATGGAACACATCATGGATAAACTTCAAATGAGTAGGTAAGTTCAAACTATAAGCCACATTCTTGTGTCACTATACAATCTAAAAGAGTATGAAATAATGATGTTCTAACATAAAATTATTCCCTAAGAACCTATGTAAAATTCATGGTGAATATTTGAGAAACACTCGATCACCTAACTAAAAGTCCAATAGATTATGATGCCAATAAATATAATATTTCAGGTGCCTCTGGGATGCTGCTATCATCTTATTGAACAACTACATAATATTTATCTTCATCTAAATGATAATAAATCTAAACAAGGACCATTCTATAACCTCTTACCAAATAAATATGTGACCTAAAAATAATCCCATATAATGCTTCAAATTGAACCATCCCAATTGAATCCCCATTACTATAGGTATAGGGAATCTTTTCTTGGGGAATATGTTTCTCCCACATCCACTAATGTTAAGAAAACTTTTCCATAATGTGTATTCGAGAATATGGATTCATCTTTTAGATTGGCCATCCTTTTGTGGGTGATAAGTCATTCCCAAGTTTAAATGAGTACGAACACTCTCTATAATCAACTCCATAACTTATATGTATAGAGAGGGTGTCAATAAAAAATGATTGTCGATGGCACACTATGATATCTAACAAACTCCCACACAAACAAGTTCCCAAGGTACTACACATTTTTATAAATCGTTTATAGGAATAAAATGTACTAATTTCTAGATTCGATCAATAATCACCAATTTCTCATCCCAACCACTAGCTGTACATGTTATCCCAATCACAAATTCTTGAGAAATCACATTCATTTTCCACAGTATAATGGGAATGAATTTCAACAAACCAGAAGGTGTCTTGTGTTCTTCATTGATTTTATGACATGTGAGGCATCAAGATACAACAACCAAAATCGAACACATCCTACCAGACCACTAGTAGTGAAACATAAAATAATATTACTTCTTAGTAGATCTAGGTTACAAAAAAAAATCAATCAGTGTCCATAATCTAAAAACACATAACTCAATTATATTAGAACTACCATTCTACCTCATAAACACAAAAATCCATTGGGAGACTAAGACCACTCACAGAAGGTGTCTCCACCATACTGATTCCTAATGAAACACTAACACGCTATAGCCTTAGCCTATCCATGTAGAATCTGATCATTGATATGTGATCCATCCCACGTACATGCTTTGAGTACCCATTCATCATCTCTCCCTTCATCCAAGTGCATCTTGGTGAACAGGCTCCTTAAGTACCACTCTCTGACTGATTCCTTCACTTCTAATGTTAGTAATTTCTTGCTCAAAGCATCTCTGACAATATTCCCTTTACCAGGGTTGTTGTCACGACCCGTCCTTGGGGCCCATGTCATGACTACCCCAAGGCCGCCTTCCATAGGATAGAGTCTTGCCTTTATACAATTAAACAACACAATAGGGTACACAAGTTGAAGTAAACACTAAGTAAACTGAGTACAAAAGTAAGTGCTGAAATGTAAATGGGCCAGAATAAAAACCCATCTAAAAGTACAGTATAACTGAAAAGAATGTAAATTAGTAGTAAAGTAAATAAGCAACCACCGAGTCATCCTCTGGCTATCCCACCTGAAGGGTGGGTACAGATGCTCTTCTCAGTTCCTCGGGTCTGGCCGTCCGCTCCATGTACGTACCGCCTAATAGTCCAACTTTGAATACCATTCCGCTCCACAAGCCTCAACCACGCTCAGCACTATCCTTCGTCCGCAACCAACACAATGTAGTGAGGGCATAGCTCGTGCTGGGGTGAGTATACGATACTCAGTAGGGACCCGAAGACCCCCAAAGACCTCCCAAAATCCACAATGTATTTACCACAAAGGAAATATACAAACATGAAGTATCAACCAACTCTACATAGGTATATTCCCATAGATATACCTAAGTCATCAATTCCAGTTCTACTCCAACTCATGAGCCCAAGTACAACCCAGTCCACACAGGAACGCACAACCCAATCCACACAGGAAAGCAAGTCAATCATATTGATGATATTGATTGGAAGTCAATACTCAGCTCACACGGGTATACTACTCACGAAGAGGGGTGGAGATGATTAGATATAGCCTCTAAATCATCTCCTATACCGAACCCACGTAGGATCCAAGTACAGAAGTTATCGCTGCCGAACCCACTTATGATCCAAGTACGGTAACCATCGCTGCCAAACCCACATAGTATCCAAGTACAGTTGTCATCACCGCCGAACCCACGGAGGATCCAAGTACAATCGACCTCACTGCCGAACCCACGTAGGATCCAAGTACAATCGCCATCGTCGTCGCCGTCGCAGCCAGCTCTAGGGTTCCCGCATAGAGCACGCTCAATTTTGGGAGGGTCCGCTCCATGAGCCAAGGGTTCATTACATCAACTTTCACGAAGTCCATAGTTGATGTATCAAAAAGTTCCGTCTCGTCAATAGTAACTCAATGCGATAGACAACGCGTCAATCGAACGCCCGGTCTGAGAGTTATTGGCTTTTCTATCCCATGGGCCCGATTGGTTTTTTAAGGTAAACCAACCCGACCGTACTCTAGCTGCATTCAAACCTCAAGTGGACTAATCCAAAAGAACAATCTCACATAGAGTAATTCAACATAATTGATGGCACGTCATTCGGACGTCCGATCGTTAAGTTATAAGCGTTTCCGCTCAAAGGGCCCGATTGGTTTTGGGTTAAAATCAACCTGGACATACACAAACTTTTCCGAACCCTAGACTATTATATACCAAAACGACTTCCTCGATCCAAGGATCTGTATGCAACTGACGGTGCGTCGATCGGAGGTCTGTAACCCAAGATATGGGCGTTTGAACGAACCTGGTCCGAAAATAGGGGGTCTGGGCCCGGTCCGACCCGGCCCAATACCCCCTGGGTCACCCAGAACTGGGTCGACCTAAACCAGGTCTGGGTCCGGCCCGATTGGGGGCGGCCCGGCCAGCAAGGCCTGCATCCTGGATCGGAGGTCGGCCGCGGCTCGGCGCTGGCCGGGCGGGGCGCAAAGGGCAGCAACGCCCCCTTGTTTCTGAAACGGCCGGCCGTAAAGGCTAGCCTTGGTGTAACCGTGGGACCCCCTCAAGTCCCGCCTCCATGTGGCGCTGGCGGCCGGCACAGCGGGCCGCCCCTTGGGTGTCCTCCGTGGCCTTAGGCCACTGCTCTTGTCCGACCGGTGTGGCACGACGGCGTCGCGCCCCTCCGCCGCGGCCCGCTCCGGCCACAGTCCCTTTGACCTCACTGGCGCGGCGCGACGGTGGCACACTCCACCACCGGGGCCCACTCCTGTTCGCGGCCTCCTTCAGCCTCACCAGTGCCCCGCGACGATGCCACGCACCATCGTGGCCCACTCCAGTCGCGGTCCTCTTCTTCCCCGTGCGGTGCAACGACACCGTGCCGCCTTCGCCTCGATCACTAACGTTGATCAACAAGAAAAAGGGGAAGAGGATCGGTCGGGTTTGCGTGGTCCGATATCCTCCCGTTATGAAAATAACAAGTGTCCAATCTTTAAGCAATGAAGATCTAAAAATAAAACATGAAGGAAGATAACCCCTACCTCGAAGGAAGTTCGCATTTGTCAAGCATCATGCATGATGGAATCGTTGGCGAATTCTCGCGTCTTTGTTTCCTTCCTTGCCACAAAGGAGGAAAAGGAAGAAGAATCTGGGGTCACCTAGTCTATTTTCTTCATCGGAGTCTTGGCTTTCTTCAACAAAGGAGACGAAGTTCTTCAAGTCTCAAGAGCTCTCTTCCCTTTCTCTCAACACAACAATCCCACCAAAAAAAATAGAATAAGGCTTCTGCTTATTTTATTAATCCATGCCATGCATTCCAAAATAAAAAATTCAAAAATCCAATTCAATTAATTAATTAAACCATGATTTTCCTAATTAATTAAGTGATATTTTTGCAAGTTTAATGAGGGGGAGAGAGGAGGGGAAAGAGGATAGTTTTCACAAGTTAAGATGAGTTACAAATTTTATGTTGGGGTTAGAGGAGTTTTAAAAAATGTGAATGGGTTAGGGTTTATTGTGGGACCCACCTTACATTTATCCTCACATGGGTAGTTAGGATGTTAGTGGGTCCCACCATAACTCCCCCATGTAGGATAAAACCACTTTCGAATTATAAATAAAATTGCACACAATTTTATTCACTTTTTATTTAATTAACTTTTTTTAACGACTCCTCAAAAGAAAATGCATCTTTGGTAAAGGTCCTCTTAAGAAATTACCGGCGCTGCAGTTCCATCGGTGCCCTCAGATTTCAATTCCGATCACCGGTTCAAAATATAGAAAAACTCACTAGTTCGTTCACTGAACGTACCCGAGCTAAACTTCAGAAATTGATTCCGATCACACCGGGCCTCAGAATCAGGTTCCTTCAGAAACTGCGTACTCGTAAAATCCCAATGAATTTAAGAAAAAAATTTCATTAAAATTTACGGGTCTTTACATTACTCCCACCTCAGGGATTTATGTCCCCGTAAAGATACATAATAATCTAGGGAAACAAATGAGGGTATTGTGCACGCATCTGAGCCTCCCGATCTCATGTGCTCTCCTAGTGGTTCCCATGCTGCCACCTAATGTGCACTAGAGGAATCAACTATCCATGTAGGACCTGATCCTGTCAATCCTCAATCTCCAATGGGACCTCCTCAAATGTCACATCGTCACCGATGTCCAGCTCCCCGTGATCAATGATATGTGTCGGGTCATGCACGTATCTCCTCAGCTGAGATACGTGGAACACGTCGTGCACCCAGTGCGACTGAGGAGGAAGAGCCAGGCAATAAGCCACCTCACCTATCCTGCTGAGAAACTAGAATGGTCCGATGAAGCATGGAGATAACATTCCACCCCAGCCAAATCTCAGTAATCCACGTCGAGGTGAGACCCGTAAGAAAACATGGTCGCCATCCTCTAACTCTGGTGGTCTCCACCTCTTATCAGCATAGGACTTCTGTCGGCTCTGTGTAGTCCTCATCCACTCCTAGATGATCTGTACCTTCTCAATCGTAGCCTGGACCATCTCTATTCCTACGAGTGATGACTCCCCATGGTCTGTCTAGTACATAGGTGATCTGCAAGGTTAGCCATACAATGCCTCTTATGATGCCATCCTAATGGTGGAGTGGTAGATTTTGTTGTACGCAAACTCTACCAAGGGTAGATGATCCTCCCAACTACGACTAAAATCAAGGACACATGCACGGAGCATGTCCTCGAGTGTTTAGATGGTCCTCTCCGTCTGGACATCTGTCTGAGGGTGGAAAGCGGTGCTCAGGCGTAGCTGCATTCCAAATTCCTCTGCAACCCCTTCCAAAGCTGGGAAGTAAAGTTGGCATCTCAATCAGAGACGATATATGATGGCAGAACATGAATCCATATGATATCCTGAATGTAAGGGCCTCCCAAGCTCTCCACTGAGCACTTCTCTCTGATAGGTAGGTAGTGGGCAGACTTGTTGAGTCGGTCGATGATCACTCAGATGGAGTCGTGTCCTCTAGAAGTACATCGAATAACCATCAAGAAATCCATGTATATCCCATCCTACTTCCTCTCCAGGACCTCTAAGGGCTCTACCAAGCCTACTAGTACCTGGTGCTCCACCTTCTCCTACTGGCAGGTGAGGCATCGGGAAACGAACTCTTCCATAACCTTCTTCATACCCGTTCACTAGTGCTGTCGTCTAAGATCCTGGTACATCTTCGCTACTCTAGAATGTACCGCCAAAGGGGAAGTGTGAAACTCCCTCAGAAGTTGCTCCTGTAATGCAACTAGTACAATGGTATGTCCCCTGAAGAGGATGACATGCTCTCCTCCTACAAAAAATTCATCAGGTACTTGACCTATGGATATTTGTTCACGTCGCATCTCACAGTCAACATCCCCATGATGTGCCTCTCTGACTCACTGAAGTAGTGGATGAGTGACTGTGAGTGACTGTAGAAATGATGTTTTATCTCTATCTATGAAGGATATCTGCAACGTGGCTAGCTGCTCCGTCGCCTCTCCAAGTAGCTGAATACCCGATCTCCTGTTGAGAGAATTAGCTACTACATTTCCCTTCCCTGGAGTATTGACTCTCTCAAAGTCATAGTCCTGGAGGAACTTGAGCCATCACCATTGTCTCAGGTTCAGGTCCTTCTGCAAAAAGATGTACATGTGACTCTAGTGGTCAGAGTAGACTGTAAAGCATTCACCCATCAGATAGTGCCACCACATCTTCAAGGCGAAGACCACTGCTACCAACTCCAGGTCATGGGTATCATAGTTCTCATCGTGATGCCTCAACTGTCGTGAACCATAAGCGATCACTTCCGGATCCTACACTAGGACACATCCGAGTCTTGTCCCTGATGCATCGCAGTAAACCACGTACCCTATTCCCTCCTCTGGTAGTCTCAAGATGGGTGCACTGGTCAATCTATGTCTAAGCTCATGAAAGCTCTTCTGACATATATCCAACCACACAAAGGGTTTCCCATTATTCGTCAAAGATGAATTTGGTTCTGCAACTATGGATATTTCTAGCACAAATCTCCGATAGTACCCAGCCAGACCTAGGAAACTCTGCACCTCCGTCATGCTCCTGGGTGGCTCCCAAGATAGTACTTCCTCGATCTTCGCAGGATCCACCACAAATCTCGACTTAGAGATGACGTGCCCCAAGAAGTGTACCTCTTGAATCCAAAACTGACACTTAGAGATCTTACCATAAAACTTATTCTCTCAGAGTGTGTCAGTACAACCTACAAGTGGTAAGCGTGCTCCTCCTCAGTAGTCGAGTGAATCAGTATGACATCGATGAAGACTATGACAAATCGATCGAGATAAGGCTGGAAGATCCTGTTCATGAGACTCATGAACACTCCTGGAGGGTTGGTTATGCTAAAAGGCATAACCAAGAAGTCATAGTGTCCATACCGACACCTGAAGGCCGTCTTCTGCACATCCACTTCTCGAACTCTGAGCTGATGATAGCCTGACCTGAGGTCTGCCTTTGAGAACCATCGTGCTCCCTGAGCTGACCGAAGAGATCATATATCCTTGTTAGTGGATACTTGTTCTTAACGGTCACCTTATTCATGCGACGGTATTCGAAACACAGTCGAAAGCTCCCATCCACCTTCTTGGCGAACAATAATTAGGGAATCCCATGGTGAAACACTGGGTCGAATGAATCCCTTTCCCTATAAGTCCTCCAGCTGTACCCGTAGCTCACGAAGCTCAGCGAGAGCCATCTGATATTCTAGTGTATATATCGGGGCTGTCCCTGGGTACAAGTCAATATAGAAGTCTACCTCTCTGCGAGGAGGTAGTCCTGGAACATCGTCAGGAAAAACGTCCGCATACTGATCCACCACAACAGGAAAACTCGGAATACGCACATCAACTGCTCCTAAGATGATACTAGCTAGCTGATGGGTGATCGGATGTCCTCTCGTATGCATGAGTCCATCCTGCGCTGAAAAGGATCCCTTATCACCGGTAAAGGTGATCCTGCTCCCATCGGTGAGGACACACCCCACCTTGTGCCTAATACAATCGATCTGAGAATAGAACGTAGATAACCAATCCATGCCAAAGATGATGTCATAAGACATCGACACCACTATAAGAAGATCCCAGCCGAAGCTCTCGCCTCCTAGAGTAAGCTCAAACTGCCGGAACCCGTGCGTAATCATCGAGTCTTCTCCCGTAGAAGTCTCTAGCCGTAAGGATCGAGCCAATGGCTCTGTCAGAATCTCCGATCTCCGAAAAAGGGTTGCAACAATGAAAGAATGACTCGCTTCTATGTCTATAAGAACTGCAACAAGGGTGGAGTAGAAACAGATATTACCTCGAATCATCTGAGGTGCACCGTGATCATAAGCCTCCACTTCCTGAAGCTGAGGCTGCCTCTGTTCACCAGCTCCCGGTGGTCGGGGTGGACCTCCTGGTGGTGGTGGTGGTAGAGCCCTGAAGCATCGTCCACCACCTTTTGCTTATCCAGCACCTCTACCTCGTCATCATGATCCCTATGGACTGCCAGAGTTGAACCTTTGCCTCTTCCTGGGTGGTCCCTTAACCATCTGCTACTCCTCTGCATGGCGGGTTGGGCAGTCACGAGCCATTTGGCCCTGCCCGCCACATGCATAGCACTGTCTGCCTCTCATATGATTGGCTCTACTGTGTGTGCCCCGCACCTCAAAACCAGTATCCTGAGGTCTCCCACCTAATGGTATGGTCCGCTTGGACCTATGCATCATTTGTCTACTACCGGCTATAGAAGACTCTACAACGTGTTGCCCTACGGTAGGTCTTGCTGCTGGTGTAGGCTCAGCAAGAAAGCTCTTCACAAGAATGGCTTGCTCCAGTACTCCTACCTGCATTGGAATACTGAGGGAGATCATTGATGCCCTAATATGATGCCTCATTCCCTTCTTGAAGGTTCGGGCCTGGAAGAATGGGTCCCGTACCATGTCCGTGGAGTAGCGCGATAGGTCAGTTAATCTCGCCGAGTACAGGGCTACTGTCATGCTGCCCTACCGTAGCTGTAGTAACTCCTCGATGCGCACCACACAGAGGGTGGTTGGAACGAACTCCGAGTGGAAGATGATCTCGAAGTCTATCCAAAGTATAGATTCCTCATCGTGCACCTAGAGCATCAATCTCTACCATCTACCTGCCACCATGTGATGGAGACTCGCAACAAGGATCACCATAAGATCAGCTGGTGTCACTACCAATCTGAAGCCTCGAACAACAGCCTCCATCCAATCCTCGAATTCCTGAGGGTTCATCTCTCCACGGAACCTGGGTGGCCTCTGACGATGAATCTCGTGCAGTGCACTGAGGCGATGTGCACTCTCCGCTCCTAGGGCTGGAGGTATCGATGGCCCAGTGGGTAGAGGTACCGCTGGTGCCTCCACTATAATGGGGACCTACACTGAGGCCTCATTGCTCAGTGGGATTCCATCTCGAACAAAGCTTGGAACCCTAGCTGGCTACCTTCATGGGTCCATCCTGAAAAGAAACAGGAGCACCATGGTAAATACAGTATACCTGGTGAGCTGACACAAAGTAATCAAAAATAAATCTTTTAACACACACATGCAATCAATTTTTTCATGCACTGAGTCGGAAACCGGAAGTTAGGGTCCTCGTGTACGGATACGTCGGCCGCTGCACCAACACTGGACTCCCTGGAATGATAACCACTCTCAATACTCTAAACATTATTGCTTCACATAGAAGAAATTATCAGAGTCCTATTTTCTACGATAGAACCAACTCCTTTGATACCAATTTGTCACGACATGTCCTCGAGGACCATGTCGTGTCTACCCCAAGCCCTCCTTCTATAGGCCACGGGCTGGTGACTAGCACAAGAGGCGTAAATCCCGATAAAAGGGAAGGCATTCCCTTTATACAATTAAACAACACAACAGGGTACACAAGCTGAAGTAAACACTATGTAAACGGAGTGTTGAGTCAATAAGGTTTTCCTTAATACTTTTCCATTCCTTCTTGTTTTGAAAATCACAAACACCTTATACTTAAGAAAATCTATATTTTACTTCTCTAAGGAAAATTTCATTCCTGAAGGGAATTTACCCTAAGCTAGATTTAATTATACATAGCAATATTTTTATTATGTATAAAAATAGGATTCATAACCAAATCCTCGGAATCATATAATGCTAAGATATGAATCATTCTGTTTTATGATCTGAATTCTCGATATGAACTGTAATAAAGTTCAACTCCGAATTCTAGATACGAACTCTAATAATGTTCCATTCCGAATTCTGGATACGAACTCTAACAAAGATCAACTCCGAATTCTAGAATCCGAACATTTACTAGTTCGACTACGAACTTTTAATAGTCTGACTTCGAACTTTTACTAGTTCGACTCCGAAATTATATGAGTTCGACTCCAAACTTTTACTAGTTCGACTCTGAACTTTTACTAGTACGACTCCGAACATTTTAGAGTTTGACTCCGGACTTTTACGAGTTCGACTCCAAACATTTATGAGTTCGACTATAAACTTTTATCAGTTCGACTCCAAACTTCTATCATTTTGACTCCAAACTTTGTAATTTCAGATTCTGAACTCTACTGAAACCAGACTCCGAATTTCCTAAGAAATTCAGACTCCAGATTTCTATGTAATTCATGTTCCAAATTTCTATAAAATAGAATATGAATATATATTTATTATAGACTCCGAATTCCATTTTGTTTAGACTCCGTACTTTTATTTTCTTACATTCCGAACATTTTTTTTGCTAATGCTTACACTCGTTTCATTATATAATAATGTCATGCTTTCAGTTACATATTTTTTTTATATAAAAAGATGTCATCCATTTTGTTGCTAACTAAACATTGGTTTAGTAACACATGTACAGGACCCTCTAAATTTTAAGGAAAATATGACCATTGGAGGAGGGAGGCGACCATTGGAAATTTTCCTATAAATATGAGCCCATTTGAACGATCTCAAAACAACTGATCTTTGACAACATGTTATTACATGCTGTTGAAGTGATTTCTAGAGAGAGAGAGGCTCTTATTAACTCTCAAGCTTCGTGAAGAATGTTTGAACTACTTGTTCAAACTTTTCCTTGGGAAGATTTCTTCGTGCGACTCCGAATGTTGGTGATTAAATTCGAGGGCTTCCGGGGATTAGAAGACAGATGTGCTGACTACCTTGAAGTTGAGGGATTCTTTACTAAGGAATATAGAGGTTCCAACTACCTTGAAGTTGAGGGCTTGGAGGGATAGAAAGACAGAGAGTCCGATCTTTGTATCTATGGCTTACCCTGGTGTGGGTAAGACAGACTTGCTTGAATGTATAAATCATGGGACCTTTATCCAAGGTTGTAGGATACCCTTCTCTTTGGGTTAAAATATTTATATCTTGTTACTTGTAGATTTACTACTTGTTTTTCCGCTGCAATTTGTATTGTAAGGAAAGTATAATATTTTTATATTTCCTAACAGTTGTACTCTGATTAGTTTAGATTCTATATTCATTAAGGTAGAATCTCATATTGTAAACATTGGTTGAGTTTCAATTTCCGGATCCATATTTCCCGAACCATTTTTTCAGAATCACTTTCCAGATTTAAGCAAGTGCATAGAACTAGCATTTTGTAACGTCATACCGTATACCAATCCTATAATTGGTGTTAGAGGTGTTGTGAATTTTCTTAGTTTAACTTTGTTAAACTTATATCTTTTCTTATTTAATGAAATTTTTAATGTGTACAATTCACCCCCTCTTTTATATTGAGAATCTAAATCATAATGTTGATCCTACAATTAGTATCAGAGGGGGTCTCTGAAATACATATACCCACTTCTATGTTTCCTTGCTCAGTTTTTTTTAATTGTTCTATATTTTCCTTGCTTAGGAATATTTTCCTTGAATCCGAACTTTTTTTATTAACAAGTTTTTGTGTAGAAATACTTTCTTAAAGACGGAAGGTTTAAATGTTGGTACCATCGACAACCTAAATCCTACAAGACCACCAATTTTTTATGCCAATGTTTATTAGTATTGGAGAGATCGATTGAAGACTTTTGTTATCAATACTAGGGTAGATAACTTTGTTATGCTTACTGGAGGTTATAAAATTCATGATAAGGAAGTGAGTGCTTTCACAAACTAAAAAAAGCATGATTATCAATTAAACTATAAGGTACGCAATACTCTACTATGTTCAATGACTAGGAACATATATAACTAAATTTCTTCATGTGAAATAGATAACTGTATATGGAAGAAACTTGAAGATACTCATTTTGGTACATCTAAAGTGATTGAGACAAGAAGAGCTATGTTGAGAGCTGAGTATCACAGTTTTAACTTTCCTTATGGAGAACCTATAAGCAATGTGCAACAAAGTTTTATGACCATCGTGAATAGCCTAAAATCTATGGGAGAGAAAGGTCTAGATGATGATGCTCTTGTGGAAAAGATTATTTATATTATGCCCAATGAATGGGAATCAAAGAGAACAACTATTGATGAGAATAGGAAGGTTACTGAAATTTCCTTAGATGAGCAGTTTGGAACTCTTCTCCAACATGAAACATGAATGAAGAGGGATAATGACACCATCAAAAAGAAGAATGGGAATGGTACTGTTTCTTTTTCTATAACATCAAATCACATGAAAGCTAAGACTCCTGAGAGAGTAACCAGATCTAAGTCTAAGAAGGTTAATATCCAATCTGAATCTAGTGAAAGTGGAGTCTCTGAAAATGAGTTATAAAATGTTGCTCGAAGAATGAACAAGATTTCCGGCCAACGAAATTTCCAATCTAGGTATAAGAAGAATGAAAAGAAAGATAAGAAAGATTCATAGGTCACATTATATGAGTTCAAGAGAATTGGAAACATACAACCTAATTTCCCTATGCTTAAAAAGAAAGAAATAAAAGAGAGGCATTCTGAAAGAAACATGAAGAAGTTCTATAAAGATAATGCTATGAAAAGTTTGAAAGATAATAATACTTTCAGTGTGAGATGTGGATACTCTTCAGAAATTGGATCTTTTGAATACTATTCATCATCTCAGAAAAATATGGGATTCATTCCTAATACTCCTTTTCCACATACATGTCTTATGGCTAAAGTATGCTCTACCGAGGCTTTAACCAATTTATCTCTTGATAAGAATTACTATTCCCAAAATAGTACTTCTAATGAAGACACTTCATCCTCAGAACATGAAGAACCTTTATATGAAGAAGTATCTAGATTTTCCAAGTTACTTGAAGCAAAAAATGGTAAAATTTCTAAGAAGTTAGACAAGGTAAATGTTAGGGAAGAAGTTCTTATAAAAGAGATTTCAGATCTTTCTTCAGATCTTAAAGATAATGAAGATATTTTTGAAAAACATTCTAAAGACCTTGAGAATTCAAATTCTGATAAAGAATAATTTTCTAAAGATCTTAATAATGCAATTTAAAAAAAACCTTTGAGTAAAAATCTAACTCTATGGAAATAATTCATGATGATAGGAATTTAGTAATTAGACTAAAATCTGAAACTTTTTCCCTAAAGAAGCTCCTTGAAAAATTTACACCTGGGAAGGAAAATTTTGACAATATGTATTCTCAAATTATATCTAAAGGAAGTACTATTGGAGTAGGTTATACTCATCAAAAACCAGTTTTCATAAACAACTATTTTGTTCCTTCTAGAGCACTTGTTTTCACTAAGTGTCGAAGTGGTGGGCATTGGGAGAAAAATTGTTCTTTGAATAAAGTTCAATATCATGGGTTTCATAAAGTATATTTTTCTAAACAAATGTGCATACCCAAAATTTTGTTATCTGAGAATCCCAGATCCAAACATGTTTGGATTTTGAAAGTATAACTCTTTTCTTATTTTCAGGAAGATAAAGGAAGTACCAACAACAATACTTGGTACATGGATAGTGGATGTTCCTGGAATATGACTGGTAACAAAAACTATTTTGAAAAGATTATCCAGACAAAAGGAGGAAAGGTAAATTTCGGAGATAATGCTCAGGGAGAAATTTTTGTTAAGGTAATATTGTTCTTCTTGGTAAAACATTGATTTAAAATGTTTTATTTGTTAAGGGTATTAAGAACAACCTCATTAGCATAAGTCAATTATGTGATGAATGATACCTTGTGAATTTTATGAATGATAAGTTCCTAGTACACAATTCCAAGGAAGAATTTATTCTCTCTGCCCATAGGCAATAGAATGTTTACACTTTGAACATAGAAGACCTTACGAGCCAATACATACCTTGCTTAAGTTCAATGGAAGATCATTCTTGGTTATGGCATAGAAGTCTAGGTCACTGTATCCTTATAAACCTATGAAAATTCTCTAATAAAAGTTTAGTTAAGGATCTACAGGAGATTAGATTTGATTCTTCTAAAGTGTGTGATCCTTGTCAATACGGAAAGCAACATAAATTTAGTTTTAAGTAAATCGGTGAAGTCTCAACAATTGATGCATTACGGTTAGTGCACATGGATCTTTTTGGTCCAACACAAACTGGAAGAATTGGAGGTAAATACTATGTATTTGTTCTAGTAGATGATCACACTAGATTTACATGGGTCTATTTTCTATCAAAGATGACTGAATATTTTTCTTATTTCAAAATATTTAGAGCCCAAGTTAAAAATGAGAAAAACCATCCACTAAAAACTATTCATAGTGATCATGGAGGATAATATCAAAATTCTTATTTTGAAACTTTTTGTAGTAAAAAAGGTATTACTCACAACTTTTCAGCACCTATAACTCCTCAACAAAATAATGTAGTTGAAAGAAGAAATAGAATTCTTCAAGAGATAACTAAAACCATGTTGAGTGAATATTCTTATAAGGCCACAGCCTTAAACATTAATTAATCTTGAGTTACATCAAGAATACATGTTGAGGATCTTTTCAGGTTTAGATTTGTAGAGAATTAGATCATAAAATAGGCATTACATTCCAAATTTAAAAAAAGTGGTTACATAAAAGATAGTACTCATTTTTTCCATTAATGAAGAAATATTTAAAATAAAACATGGATTCTTTCTTGAAACTTCCTTGACACTATCACCACATCAAGTACCTTTCCCTTGACCTGTGAAAAACAATTCAAAAACATGGGATGAGGATAAAAAGCTCAGTAAGGGTTATAAAAATATGGAAAGGAAACATGAGTCCATATATACATAAGAATGAAATCACACTTTACCCATAAAACATAATCACTTTAACAGACCTCATCAAATCATGAATAAATCATAGAAATCATATGACATAAAGGTAACTGGAGACATTCATAACGTTATTACATAGGGAGTAACCCTCTTGGTTACATTTGGAATACCCATCACGATATATTACCTAAATCTCTTTGGAAAAACCTTAACGTTTAACTCCTTAGCGTTACCCAATGGATTGGAGAGCTATATCTGGCTCACCCGCCCTTAGTTTATCACGGAACCACCCGTCTTCATAACAACGCCCAAGAACCATAACATAATCGTATCACATAAAACATGCATAAAGGAAGCATAACATTACCACATTTCAATCACAAGATATCAATAACACATTGATATATTAAAAAAATTATCAAAACCATTTCCAATACCAAAATAAAAGAAAATTAAAACATGGTATTTATTTTTCATTAAAAAAAGGTTATGTCTTGTAGAGGAATCCAAAACTCAAATAATGGTCACGACAGTGGAGAAGTCGTTGTCGCCGCATACGTACGACAAAAAAACATTCCCTTTTGTCGTTTATTAAACGATTCGTATAAAAATATTCCTTTTGAATAATCGTAAAAGTAAAATGGGTTTATACACCGTATAAAATAATGTTGTGTATAAAACAAAATATGCCTCAATGAAAGGAGATTGAGACGGATTCCCTTACCTCGTGTCCGACGTAACCCGGTTGCTATTTAATCTCCTAAATAATAAACTTGAGTTAATTTCTACTTGATTAAGAATCTTTTTCAAGTTCATTATTCCTTTTATATCACTTATTACCATGTCACGAACACTATGTAATTATTTAAGTTAATAACGGCCGTTTTAACGATCATTGGTACTTGTGTTAAAAGTAAAATATTTATAATTACAAGTTTTTAATGTATCCATTATATCCAGAGTTATATTTATTATGTAGATATCATATATATCATATATATCCATTATATACATGCATTTATAATATTACATAACATTTAGAGGTAAGAAATGAAATGCACCGTTCATGGAGACGGTAAGCCGTATGTGGGCATGAACGCTACTTTCATTTGTATTTAATATTTTATGGAATAGAATCATAATGAAATAATGGTATATTATAATTCCAGTATAATGTTATATATAATATCATTAACTCCAACCTTTATACGTCCCACATATGGCATTAACAAATCAAATAACTTTGAGGGGGCGGTAGTCCGCACTACCTAAAATGAAGATATCGCGTATACCCATAATGGAATCCATAAAGGAATGCCATAAATGAAAAATACAGAAGCTTAAGGAAAACATAAAAATATTATATATCATATATAAATATAGTTTCATCTTAATGTCCAACATGATGGTTTTAGAATAATATTGAACAATCATTGTTTCATGAGGCAGAAATTCTCCATCCACGGAAACAGTATGCTCTTTAACCATTAGATGAAGGTGTGTGTAGGTGTAGCTCTAATACTTCTCATAAAAACATCATAGAATATTGAAGATACTGGTGTTTTTACAAAATAAAGGAACAAAAATCGTTTAGGGTGTTGGATAAGCAAAATAAAACATAGGAACACAAGAGAAGACATTATCTTAAAATCGGGTAACTCCTTTTGGTTTTAACCAAAATGGTTTCTTAAAGAGCTTCCTTCCTAAGGTAAGGATTCTAGGATGAGGAGAGGGATTTAGAGAGACAAAATGATAAGATCTTGGCTGAGAAAAAGTCTTTAGAGGTGTGGGTAAGGAGGTATAGGTGGGGGCCTTTTATACTAGGATAGGAGGGGCCCTCTTGGAAAGGTATAAAATGTTACTTTATTTTCAAATGAGTTTCGGATTTTAAATGTCCCAAATTGATGTATTTTTAGGTTAAGGTGATAAGGGTTAGAAATATACTCATCCAATAAGTTTTTTACATGTGTAGTTCTTATATTTTACATTATCGTTTCATTTTATTTAAATCGTTAAATAATGAGGTAATAGCTGCATCATCATGATGTCATAAATAATTTAATTTATTTAATGTCTAAAAATTATCAAAAGATACTATAATGTAGGAAATATTCTTAGGTTTCCAATGACAATTTATAGTAAAGAATCTGACTTGTATAACCCCATGTAAATATTGTTTTAGTAAAACAATACATGTTTGTGTCATTTTTACTTTTACTTTAAATAAAAGGCATTAATGGCATTATCATACCCAAGTGGCTCCATGGGGTCCCAAAAATTGACCCATGGGTTGCCTTGGTCGGCCATGAAACATCAAATAAGGGTAGGACATGTGTCAAGGTAATTTCATATTATTAAAACATTATTTTTACCTTAAACTACACTAATTACCTCTAATCGCGAATAAAAACTTAAAAGTTACTATTCACCCAAAAATTATTTTAATCCCGTTGAACCAAATTTTACTTCCTAATGAAAAATAGGAATGTCGGATTTTTGAAATTCAAAACTAAGAGGTGGTAAAATTTCATTTAAATGAAAAATTAGTTTTTTTAAGTACCACTTAGTGGTTTCACTATTCATCAAAAATTGAAGTTTTTCAGAAAAATACCAAAACTTCACCATAAGCTATATTTGATATTAAGAATTCAAAAATGACTTCTATTTTACAAAATTAAAAAATGTAATTTAAATTAATTAATTTAATAATTAATTCCCGCTGTCAGGACAAATAGCGTGTTTTTTTTAAACAATATATATCAAAAGATTGATACTAGTTTAAGTCCAATTTCAAAGTGAAATTAATTCCAAAAACCAATATTGGATTAAATGATAAAAATATATTATAATTTCACTTTAAAACCAATTAAAAAGATAATCTAATCATATTAATAAATTACATTAAAAGAGGTTTTGAATTAAAATACAACATTTTTCACTATTCATTAAAAAAACGAACTTCATCTGAAAAATACCAAAAATTTACACAAAGTAAATTTTGATGTCCCTATTATAAATAAGAATTTTATTTGGTCCAAAAGAATGTATAAGAGTGTCCAAAACTATATTTAAAGAGGGTTCACCATCAAAAGGTGATAAGTGGACCTTTAGTGAAAATTAGAGTATATATGCCTAAAATTGAATACTTTTTGTATTTTAAGCCTTTATCCTTTATTTGATAAATGTAAAAACATTTAACAAACATATATATTCATATTTTAGTTATTTATATTCATTCCCGCCAATACAATGACTACGTGTTAACTACCATTAAAAATAATATTCTTTTATTACTAGTATGCAACATAAGATTTCAAAGAAACTCTTTGTTGCGTATTGGGTACGCTATCGAAAATAGAAACCTCTTTAAAGTAAAATTAATATTTTATTCATAAATATTAATAAATATGAAAATGTTTTATTCTTTATTTTCCCGGGATTTTACATCCTTCCCCCCTTTTGGGAATTGCGTCCTCATAATTTTATTCACTTATCAAAATAAGTGGGGGTATTTATCTCTCATAGAATTTTCAGATTCCCACGTTGTATCTTCAACCATATGGGTTTTCCACAAAACCATTACCTGTTGAATTATCCTTATTCCGCAACACTTGCTCTCAATGGTCAATAATCTGGACTGGTTGTTCTTCATAAGAGAGATTATCTTCCAGCTAAACTACCCCTGGGCTCAAAACATGAGATGGATCTGGCATATAATTTCTCAACATCGAAACAAGAAAAACATTATGTACCTAAGATAAACTCGAAGGTAAATCCACTTGGTAAGCAACTGATCCAACTCTCTCCAGAATTTCATATGGTCCAATGAACCCTGGCCTTAGCTTTCCTTTCTTACCAACCGCATCACACTTCTCCACGGTGAAACTTTGAGAAAAATATGATCACTTACCTCGAAAGATAGAACCTTCCTCCGGTTATCCGCATAACGTTTCTGACTACTCTGAGCTATTCTCATGTGTTTTTGAATCAACTGAACTTTTTCTGCCATCTCATATACCAATTCTAGTCCCATCAGCTTCCTTTCACCCACTTCAT
Source organism: Viscum album (assembly GCA_963277665.1). NCBI lineage: Eukaryota > Viridiplantae > Streptophyta > Magnoliopsida > Santalales > Viscaceae > Viscum > Viscum album. The sequence continues at coordinate 800,445,943 of OY728164.1, forward strand.
CTCAAAAAGATGGAGTTCAACACTGCTTCCCATATAATGCCTCAAACAGTGCCATCTGTATACTGGAATGAAAACTGTTATTATTTGAAAATTAACCAAAGAAAGATGTTGGTCCCAACTTCCCTGATAATCCATCGATCAAGCATGTAGCATATCCTCCATATTTCTGAATTGTTCGTTCTGACTGCCCATCTGATTGAGGATGAAAAGATGTACTGAAATTTAATTCAGTACCCAACGACTTCTGAAGGCCTTTCCAAAAGTTAGAAGTAAACCAGTGATAACGATCAGATAAAATGGATAGAGGAACTCCATGTAACCTGACTATCTGTTTAAGATACAAATAAGAATGTTGATCTAGTGAAGAAGTATCTCGAATAGGATGGAAATGTGCATTTTTAGTCAAGTGATCAACAATAACCCATATTGCATTATTACCTCGAGATGTCTTCGGTAATCAAACAACAAAGTCCATGGATATATTTTCCCATTTCCACTATGGCACTGGTAAAGGTTGAAGCATCCCTTTCGGTAACTGTCACTTTTCTTTAACCTACTGACAAGTCAAACACATCATAGAAAAATCCGCAATATCTCTTTTCATTCCATACCACCAGTAATACTCCCGCAGATCTCTGTACATCTTAGTACTGCCAGGATGAACTGAAAACGGGGAACTATGTGCCTCACATAACAACTCATTCTTCAACTGTGAATCACCAGGAACACATAATCTCTTCCCAAACATCAAAAAACAATCATTATCAATATTAAATTCAGGAAACTTACCCTTCTTGAACTAGCTCTACCTTTTTCTACAACCCACTGTCTTTCTTTTGTGCATGCTTAATTCTGTCTGATAGAGATGATCTCACTAATACATGAAACAAAATAGAATAACTTCCTGGACCAAAAAATTCTATGACAAAGTTCATCAAATCTATAACCAATGGATCTCGTTCCAAACATAGCATGGTTAATGATGTATTACATTTTTGACTCAAAGCATCAGCCACTTTATTTGCTTTTCCCGGATGGTAATGAATAGTATAATCATAATCCTTTATTAATTATAGCCATATCCTCTGTCTCATGTTCAATTATTTCTGAGTGAATATATACATTAAACTTTTGTGATCGGTATATATTTCACACGTTAATCCGTACAAATGATGCCTCCAAATTTTTGAAGTGAAAAAACAGCAGCTAATTCCAAATCATGTGTAGGGTAATTTACCTCCTGAGTTTTCAACATTCGTGAATCATAAGCAATTACCTGATCATTCTACATTAGGATGCAACCAATTCCTTTCAATGAAGAATCATTGTAGATAACAAACTCACCATTCCTGGGAGGTAGTGCCAAATCTGGTGCATTCACCAATCTCCTTTTCAACTCCTGAAAACAATCATCACATTCTTTTTTCCAGATAATCTTAACACCTTTCCGAGTTAGCTTAGTCATTGGACTAGATAACTGTGAAAAATTCCAAAAAAACCTTTGGTAATAGCCTTCCAAACCAAGGAAGCTACAAATCTCAGTTACATTTGTGGGTCTTGCCCATTCATCCACAACCTTTGTTTTTGCAGGCTCAACAGTTATCCCATCTTTAGAAACAATGTGACCAAGGAAACAAATTTGTCGCAACCAAAACTCACACTTTCTGAATTTCCCATACAATTTATTTTCTTTTAAGGTTTGAAAAATAACCCTTAAATATCTTTCATGCTCCTCTTTACTTTTAGAAAAAACCAAAATATCATCAATAAAAACAACTAACATTTTTCACCTAAGTCAACTGAGCCATCACTGCGACAAACTGTTTAGTTCTGATTCTGACCATCTCATGATACTAATTCGGAAGGTTATTTTCTCTTGTATGCCTTCCTAGCACTGCTTCCCTGTTTCCTCTAAGGAAAACCATTCTGAACAAACATGTCTTAGATGAAGAAACATGGTAATCTTCAAATGTTATATCATTTCAATCATACCATAAATTAATTTATAAATTTAAAAATTTTCTAACTCCTAAAGTTATCTAAACCGACCACTAATACCAACTATAAGGCCCCAGCATTAAACATTACTTAATCTTGAGTTACTTCAAGAATACACATTGTGGATCTTTTCAGGTTTAGAGTTTTAGAGAATTAGATCATAAAACATGCATTACATTCCACATTTAAACAAAGCGGTTACATAAAAGATAGTACTCATTTTTCCCATCAACGGAAACATATTTAAAATAAGACATGGATTCTTTCTTGACATTTCCTTGACACTATCATCACATCATGTGGATTTCCCTTGACCTATGAAAAACATTTAAAAAACATGGGATGAACATAAAAAGCTCAGTAAGGGTTATAAAAATATGGAAAGAATATATGATTTCATATATACATAAGAATGTAATCATACATTACCCATAAAACATAAGCACTGTAACATACCTCATCAAATCATGAATAAATCATAGAAATCATAATACATAAAGGTAACTTGAGTCATTCATAACATTCTTACGTAGGTAGTAACCCTCTTGGTTACGTTTGGAATACCCATCATGGTATATTCCCTAAATCTCTTCAGAGAAACCTTAACGTTTAACTCTTTCGCATTTCCCAATGCATTGGAGAGCTATATCGGGCTCACCCGCCGTTAGTTAATCACGGAACCACCTGTCTTCATAACAATGCCCAAGAACCATAACATAATCGTATCACATAAAACTTGCATAAAAGAAACATAACATTTCTACATTTCAATCAAAAGATATCAATAACACATTGATATAATAAATAAATTATCAAAACCATTTTTAATACCAAAATATAATAAAATTAAAACATGGTATTTATTTTTCATTAAAAAAGGTTATGGCTTGTAGAGGAAGCTGTAACTCAAATAATGGTCACGGCAGCAGAGAAGTCGTTGTCGCCGCATACATACGACAAAAAAAAACAATCCCTTTTGTCGTTTAGTAAACACTTCGTATAAATATATTCCTTTTGAATAATTGTAAATGTCAAAGGGGTTTATACACCATATAAAATAATGTTGTGTATAAATCAAAATATGCCTCAATAAAAGGAGATTGAGACGGATTCCATTACCTCATGTCCAACGTGACTCGATTACTCTTTAATCTCATGAATAATAAACACAAGTTAATTTATCTTTTCTTAAGAACATTTTTCAAGTTCATTATTCATTTTATATCACTTATTACCATGTCATGAAAACTATGTAATTATTTATGTTAATAACGGTCATTTTAATGATCATTGGTACTTGAGTCAAAAATAAACTCTTTATAATTACAAGTTTTTCATGTATCCATTATATCCAGAGTTATATTAATTATGTAGATATCATATATATCATATATATCCATTATATAAATGAATTTATAATATTACAGACCATTTAGAGGTAAGAAATGAAATGCACCGTTCATGGAGACGGTAAGCCGTACATACGCATGAACGCTACTTTCATTTCTATTTCATAGTTTATGGAATGCAATCATAATGACATAAAGGTATATTATAATTCCAGTATAATTTCATATATAATATCATTAACTCCATCCTTTTTATGTCCCACATATGGCATTAACGAATTAAATCACATTGAAGGGGCGGTAGTCTGCACTTCCTAAAATGAAGATATCACGTATACCCATAATGGAAGCCATAAAGGTATGCCATAAATGAAAAATACAGAAGCTTAAGAATAACATAAATATATTATATATCATATAAAACTATAGTGTCATCTTAATGTCCACCTTGAAGGTGTTAGAAGAATATTGAACAATCATCGTTTCGTGAGGCAGAAATTCGCCATCCACGGAAATAGTATTCTCTTTAACGATTAGATGAAGGTGTGTGTAGGTGTAGCTCTAATACATCTCATAAAAACAACCTAGTATATTGAAGATACTGGTGTTGTTACAAAATAAAGGAATAAAAAGAGTTTAGGGGGTTTGAGAAACAAAATAAAACATAAGAACACAAGAGAAGACATTACCTTAAAATCGGGTAACTCCCTTTGGTTTGAACCAAAAGGGTTTCTTGAAGAGCTTCCTGCCTAAGGTAAGGCTTCTAAGATGAGGCGAGGGATGTGGAGAGACAAAATGATCAGATCTTGGTCGATACAAAGTCTTGAGAGGTGTGGGTAAGGAGGTAGAGGTGGGGGCCTTTTATAAGACGAGAGGAGGGGCACTCTTGGAATGGTATAAAATGTTACTTTATTTTCAAATGAGTTTCGGATTTTAAAGGTCCCACATTGATATATTTTGAGGATAAGGTGATAAGGGTTCGAAATATACTCATCCAATAGGGTTTTTACATATGTAGGTCTTATATTTTACATTATCTTTTCATTTTATTTAAATCGTTAAATAATGAGGTAATTGCTGCATCATAATGATGTCATAAATAATTTAATTTATTTAATGTCTAAAAATGAAAAAAAATACTATGCTGTAGGAAATATTTTTATCTTTACAATGAAAATTTATAGTTAAAAATCTGACTTGTAGTACCCCATGTAAATATTGTTTTAGTAAAACAATACATGTTTGTGTCATTTTTACTTTTACTTTAAATAAAAGGCATTAATGTCATTATCATACCCAAGTGGCTCCATGGGGTCCCAAAAATTGACCCATGGGTTTTCTCGGTCGGCCATGACACATACAATAAGTGTTGGACATGGTTCAAGGTTATTTAATATTATTAAAACAATATTTTTACCTTAAACTACACTAATTACCTCTAATTGCGATTAAAAACATAAAAGTTACTATTCACAAAAAAAATTATTTTAATCCCATTGAACCACATTTTACTTCCTAATGACAACCATAAATGTCGGATTTTTGAAATTCAAAACACATAGGTGGTAAAATTTCATTTAAACGAAAAATCGGTTTTTTTAAGTACCACTTAGTGGTTTCACTATTCATCAAAAATTGAAGTTTTTCGGAAAAATACCAAAACATCACCCTAAGATATAGTTGATATTCAGAATTTAAAAATGATGTATATTTTACAAAATTCAAAACATATAAGTTATATTCATTAATTTAATAATTAATTCCCTCTGTTAGGACAAATAGTGTGTTTTTATGAAACAATATATATCAAAAGATTGGCATGAGTTTAAGTCCAATTTCAAAGTGAAATTAATTCCAACGACCACTATTAGATTAAATGGTAAAAATATATTCAATTTTCACTTTAAAACCAATTCGAATGATAATATAATCATGTTAATAAATTATCTTAAAAAGAGGTTTTGAATTAAAATACAACATTTTTCACTATTCATTAAAAAAGGAACATTATCGGAAAAATAACATAAATTTACAGAAAGTAAATTTTTATGTCCCAATTATAAAGAAGAATTTTATTTGGTCTAAAAGAATTTATAAGAGTGACCAAAACTATATTTAAATAGGGTTCGCCATCAAAAGGTGATAAGTGGGCCTTTAGTGAAAATTAGAGTATATATGCCTAAAATTGAATTCTTTTCGTATTTTAAGCCTTTATCCTTTATTGGATAAATGTAAAAACATTTAACAAACATATATAATCATATTTTAGTTATTTCTATCCATTCCCGCCAATACAACGGCTACGTGTTAACTACCATTAAAAATAATATTATTTTATTACTAGTGTGCAACGTAAGATTTCAAAGAAACTCTTTGTTGCGTATCGGGTATGATATCGAACATAGATACCCCTTTAAAGTAAAATTAATATTTAATTCATAAATATTAATAAATATGAAAATGTTTTATTCTTTATTGACCTGGGATGTTACAATTCTGAAGCTGTAAGTACTGCTTATTATACTATAAATCGAGTTTTGATTAGACCTTTTCTTAATAAAACTCCTTATGAGTTATGGAATGGTAGAAAACCAAGAATTTACTACTTCAAGGTTTTTTGATGTATGGTATTCATCCTGAATACTAAAGATAATCTACACAAATTCGCACCAAAATCCGATGAAGTAATTTTATTAGGCTACTCCACAACTTCTAAGGATTATAGAGTTTTCAATAAAAACACTTGTACAATTGAGGAAATAGTACATGTAAAATTTGATGAGTCAAATCCTTTTGTTTTTAAAATATATCAACCTACATCCTCAGACGTGTTTTCAAAAACTGATTATCAACCTTTGATAGAAGACCCTTCTGATAAAGAAAATGTTCAAGAAGATACTTCTGAAACATTTACCCCAGAAGACTTTCTACCCTATGTTAAAGAACATGTTTTACAAAACCCAAGTCAGATGTTTCTAAATAATCATCCCAGTGATAATATCATTGGTGATGTAAATCAACCTGTAAGGACTAGAAGTATCTTGAGGAATGAAGTAGAACATCTAGTATTTCTTTCCCAATTAGAACCAAAAATAACTGATGAAGCTTTAGGTGATGATGATTGGATCAAATCCATGAAAGATGAACTAAATGAATTTTAAAGGAATAATGTATGGACCTTGGTTGAAAGACCAAAGGAAACTTCTATTATTGGAGAAAAGTGGGTTTTTAGAAAAAAGTGTAATGAAAATTGAGTAATAATTAGAAATAAATCTAGACTAGTTGCTAAAGGTTATAATCAACAAGAAGGAATAAACTATAAAGAAACCTATGATCTAGTGGCCAAACATGAATCTATTCGTATTTTACTTGCCTTTGCATCATTCTTCAATTTTAAACTTTTTCAAATTGATGTGAAATGTTCTTTTCGTAACGGTTATGTTCAAGAGGCTGTTTTTGTTGAACAACTTCCTGGATTTGAAGATACAAAACACCCTAATCATGTTTTTAGACTTACCAAAGCTTTGTATTGTCTTAAACAAGCCCCGAAAGCTTGGAATGATAGACTTACATGATTTTTACTTCAAAATAACTATGTTAAGGGAAATGCAGATCCAACCCTTTTTATAAAGAAAGATAAGAAAAATGTTTTGATTGTTCAAATATATGTTGATGACATCATATTTGGTTCAACTCAGAAATCTTTTACTGATTCCTTTGCGGATCTAATGAAATCAGAGTTTGAAATGAGTATGATGGGTGATTTTACATTTTTCCTTGGTTTTCCAATTTTCAAAAACCAGAAGGAATCTACATATCACAACATAAGTATATTAATGACCATCTTAAAAAGTATGGTTATGACCACACTAAGAGTATAAGTACTCCTATTGGAATCTCAAACACAGTTGATCTTGATGAAGTTAGGAAACCAGTAGATCAAACATCTTTTAGAGGTATGATAGGAATCCTACTATACCTGACAGCTAGTCATCCAGAATTAATGTTTTCAGCATGCTTATGTTCAAGATGTCAATCCAATCCTAAGGAATCTCACTTAAAGGAAGTGAAAATAATTTTTTGCTACTTAAAGTGAACCATTGATCTAAGATTATTTTATACTTATAGAAATGATTATATCTTAAAAATCTTTTCGGATGCTGACTTTGGTGGATGTAGAATGGATAGAAAAAGTACATCCAGAACATGTCATTTATTAGGAGATTCATTAGTTTCTTGGTCATGCAAGAAGCAACATTATGTAGCACTCTCCACTACTGAAGATGAATATTTAGCAGCTGGAAGTTGTTGTGCTCAAGTGTTGTGGATGCAACACACACTCAAAGACTATGGCTTGAGTTTTACTAAAACTAAAATTTTGTCTGATAACCCAAGTTCCATTGCCCTTAGTAAAAACCCTGCACATCACTCCAGTGAAAAACACATAGATATTAGGAATCACTTTCTTAGGGATCACACACTTAAAAGAGATATCATTCTTTAGTTAATCCGAATGCAAGATCACCTTGCTGATATTTTCACAAAATCTTTACCCTCCGATATATTTGAATACATTAAACAGACATTAGTAATTATAACCGTTCGGTAATCCTTCTTCATTAACTTCTTGTTGAACAATTCTCTTTAGAGTAATAAACTATTTTTCATAGGGGGAGTACATTTGAATGTTAGCATAATAAAATTTTTTCATTGTAAGTTTTTTTCTCAAGCATTTGTAATCAAAATTTTTGTAGTCAGTTTTTTTTTCAATCCTTTGAAACATAAATTTTTCAAAACAAGTTTTTCAAAATTTCCAGAACTGAAATTTTCGTAATGGAAATTTTTGGAACTGAAACTTTCGTAATGATGTTTTCGTACTGAAACTTTCGTAATGATGTTTTTGTACTGAAACTTTCGTAATGTAGTTTTCCTACTTAAACTTTCTTAATGGAATTTTTGTACTGAAACTTTCGTAATGGGAATTTTTTTAATGAGAATATTCATAATGGAATTTTCGTAATAAGGATTTTTTACTCATATTTTTCATAGCGAGTTTTTTTCGTAGAGTGTTTTTTCATAGTATAATTTTTCTTCAAGAAGAATATTAACAATTATGAACAATCATTCTAGCCAATCCGAAAGGTATGATTTCCTTACTTATGTTTTCGTACTCATGTTTTTCATGATGGTCTTTTCCTATAAGTTTTAAAATTTCTTGGATTCTAGTTTTCTTAAATCCGATTGTTTTTCCTAAAAACCTCAAAAGATTGGAGTCATGTTTTCCTTGCGGTTTGTATCTGAACGGTCAGATAAAATCTCAATGTATCTCAACTGTTTGATCAACTGTGGAAACTGAACCGTCTTCTCAATGCCTATATAAAGGGGACCCCTGAGGGTCGTCCCACATCGGTTTTTCAAATCTTTCGCGTCTCGAAGCCCTAACTCTCTTCTTAAGGACCGTTCTGACCATTGTCAAAGCCCGTTCCGAATCTTCCAGAAATTTTCATTCCAAATGTCTATTGAAACTACTTCTCAAGATATTTCTACCTCAAAGACAATTTCAAAATGGCATGTGTACAGAGAGAGATCGGTCCATCCAAATTTCTACATGTATAATTCTATCATCTTCAAGAACATCAAGCTGAATGGTTGGGAAGATGTATGTGTATTCATGACAGGTGACCAAGATGCTGTATATCCAGAGTTACTTGTAGAATTCTATGAATCAGCAAGTTTTTATGAGGAAGATGGAAGAGAAAAGTTTTCATTCATGTCTTATGGTAAGACTTAAAAACTTACTTACACCAAGGCGGCAAGCTTGGTGGGGCTATCATACGATGTAGAAGCCGAATTCTTCTGACACAAACTATCGGATGCTCAAGGTAGTTTTGTTAAGGTTAAGGCCTTTCAATATCTTGGACTTTCTGATTTCAAGACAACAATGATTTCTCACCTATCTCTTAACAATTGGATTCATCAGCTCTGGGTACAAGGATTCTTGGTTCCAAGAAAGGGTGATAAAGATACCCTGAAGAAATGTGATAAATATTTCTTAGACTTCTTGGTGAATATAAGAAAGATAAATCTGATGAGGCATGTTCTTGTGACAATCAAGAATATCAAGGAAGGAAACTTGAGAGCTCAAATCATCATGTACCCTGCCTTACTATCAAAGATGATAGTTCGGTGCGTAGATTATTTCAAGGTTGCATGTAAGTCTAATGTCCGGAATTGTAATCTTATACATGTCAGTGATGATACGCTGAAAATAATGAATATTGATTTTTCTTAGGAAATAGGAGAGTTTTATAGTTTTCCAGAAGTAGAGGCAGAGAACATTCCGGAAAGAATGTAGAAGGATGAACCAGTGAAGAAAGTTACTAAGAAGAGGAAGTTTAAGGAAGTAATTACTGAAGACAAGACCCCCAAGTCTAAGGAAACCCATTCTGCACCTCCCAAACAGAGAAAACAAAAAGCTTATCCAGATTAGGTGGCTGGTAAATAGAGAGAAGACAATGAGAAGAGGGAATAAGGGGATCCATAATTCGGATTGGACCATGTTGAGGCTAAGGCCTTAAGAGAAAGAGTTGTGAATGAGTTAGGAAAACATGAAAAAGAGAAAAATATGAAGAAGAAGTTGTCTGAAGAAGAGATTGTTCAATCTCTTTTGAAAGCAACAGAGATGGCTTCTGAGTAGATTTCCATTCCAGAAACCTTTTATGTCCAACCATCATTACCAGAGACTCCATCGAAGAACTACATCACTCCGGAAAAGTCTAAGGGTGACGATGTTGTTAAAGAAGAAGAATAAGAAGAAGAAAAATGCAGTGATAATCTGGATGACATGATCAAATAAGTAGAAGATTATCAAGAAAAAGCTGAATTAGAAAAATTAGTCAATCCGGGAAAGGGACTTGAGAATGAAAGCAGGAAGAAGGATGAAAATCAAGAGGAAGGCAAGAAATATGTTTTGTATGATGAGGAAGAATCCCATGAGAAGAATTTTCTTGAGGAAGGAGCAGAAAAAGGGAAAATAGATGAAGACCAGATTGTTCAACATTCAGAAAGTGAGGAAGAATCTCTAGATGAGCAACCCATTCCGAAAACTGATAAAGGAAAGAAAGTTCTCATGGATACACCAATAAAAGATGTCATTAGGAAGAAAGAGGTCGGTGGTTCTTCTTGAAGAAAGCTAGTGCAGATTGAGGAAGAGAAATCTCCAAGAAAATTATCTGATTCAGAGTCATCAGCACATGGTCATGACTTTGTTGATGAGTATTGGAAAAAGCTGGTGGACACCATTCTGATATTTCCAACTATAGACTCCAGATACTAGATGCTGCAACAAAGTATGAATCAGAAGTCCGAATACTTATCCATGGTGATGGATAACTATGTGAAAATTTAAGCTGATCATAGAAATTTACTTGTCAATTATGATGTACACAAAAAATAATGCAGCAAAATAACTTTTTTGTCTAAGAAAGTTGAAGAAGACATCGCTGACTTTGAAAATTTTCAGAATGAGGTAAAATATTCGTTTGACACTGAGGATAACAAGATTAAGAATCTTCAGGATGAGCTCATCAATGAGAAAAGTTCTTAGAATCAACAGGTCATAGATCTGAATGGGAAGCTTAACTCGGTTTCAGCGAACTACAAAGGGGAAAGAGATTTCCGGATTGTGTTTAAAGAGAAGCTGGAAAAGCAAGAGGAGTTAATGAAAATACTGGAAGAGGTCATGAAGGCTTAGGCTGAAGCTTTGAAATCTCAATATGAAAGTATAAAAGTTTTGGAGAGGCAATATGAAGAGGATCAGAGAGATTTGAAGAAACTAAAAACCTTGTTGAGGAAGCTAATCCCGATGGAAAAGGAAGACAAATAAACTCACTCCGATATTTTGTTATATTTGTCTTCACTTGTAAAAATTTTCTCAACTCTAATGAAATTTTTGCCTGGTTGAATCTTGTATTGTTATATACTAATGTTTCATGTACTCTATTTCTTTTACATTCCCGTAAATTCTTTTTGAAAATCACAAAGGGGGAGAAGGAAAAAGAAATACTTAAAAGGGGATAAGGAAAAATTTAAAATGGAGAAGAAAAATTTCTATGTGAAGATATTATTAATGTAAGGGAGAGTTTTTCATTACGATGTTTTTCATTCTTATGATAATGAAAAGTCCCTTCCAGAAATTTAGAATATAAACCTTAGAGTCTCAATGCCTAAGGGGGAGTTAGTTGTATTCATCATCATCCATGAACAATGGGAGATAAGTTTTAATTTCAAAGTCTAATGAAAATTTTAAAAGTCCTTATATTCTTTTTCGTTACGTTGTTTGTGCTTTCCAAAAAGGGGGAGATTGTTGAGTCAATAAGCTTTTTCCTATGACTTTTTCATTCCTTCTTGTTTTCAAAATAAAAAGCACCTTATACATAAGCAAATCTATATTTTACTTATCTAAGGAAAATATCCTTCCTTAAGGAAATTGACCCTGACCTAGATTTCTTTATACATAGAAATATTTTTCTTAAGTATAAAAATAATATTCATACCCAAAACCTCAAAATCATATAATACTATGATATGAAGTATTCTATTTTAGGATCCGAATTCTGGATATTAACTGTAATAAAGTTCCACTCCGAGTTCTGGATATGAACTCTAATAATGTTCCATTCCGAATTCTAGATACAAACTCTAACAAAGATCAACTCCGAATTCTGGACTCCGAACTTTTACTAGTTAGACTCTGAACTTTTATGAGTTCGACTCCGAACTCTTACTAGTTCGACTCCGAACATTTACTAGTTCACCTCCAAACTTTTATGAGTTCGACTCCAAAATTTTACTAGTTCGACTCTGAAATTTTATGAGTTCGACTACGAAATTTTATCAGTTTGACTACGAACTTCTATCAGTTTGACACCGAACATTGTATGTTCTGATTCTGAACTCTAGTGTAACCAAAATCTGAATTTTCTTAGAAATTCAAGCTCTAGATTTCTACAGAATTTAGGTTCTGAATTCTTATAAAACAGAATCCGAATATATTTTTATTATAGACACCAAATTCCATTTTGGTTTGACTCTGAACTTTTATTTTCTTACATTCTGAAATTTAGTTTTTCTTATGCTTACACTCGTTTCATTATAAAACGATGTTGTGCTTTCAGTTACACATGTTTTGTTATAAAATGATGTCATCCATTCTATTTATAACTAACTGTTGGTTTAGTGACACGTGTACAGGTCCCTCCAAATTTTATGGAAAATATGATCGTTGGAGGAGGGAGTCGAACGTTGGAAATTTGCCTATAAAAGGAGATCATTTGAACGAGCTCAAAACAATTGATATTTGAAAACTTCTGCTTACATGTTGTTGAAGTGATTTCTAGAGAGAGAGAGGCTCTTATTAAATCTCATGCTTCATGCCGAAAATTTTAACTACTTGTTCAAACTTTTCCCTGTATAGATTGCTTCGTGCGACTTCGAATGTTGGTGATTACATTCGAGGGCTTCTGGGGATAAGAAGACAGAGGTGTTGACTACCTTGAAGATGAGTGCTTTTTTGCTGAGAAAGACAGAGGTTCCAACTACCTTGAAGTTGAGGGCTTGCGGGGATAGCAAGATAGAGACTCCGATCTTCGTATCGAGGGATTACCGTGGTGTGGGTAAGACATACTTTCTTGAAAGTATTAATCAAGGGACCTTTATCCAAGGTGTTTGGATACCCTTCTCTTTGGGTTAAAAGATTTATATCTTGTAACTTGTAGTTTTATTACTTGTTTTTCCGCTACATTTCATATTGTAAGGAAAGTATAATCTTCTTATATTTCCTTACACTTGTACTCTGATTAGTTTAGATTCTATATGCTTTAAGGTAGAATCTCATATTTTAAAATTTGGTTGAGTTTCAGTTTCCGGATCCATATTTTCAGAACCACTTTTTCATAATCACTTTTCAGATTTAAGCAAGTACATAGAACTAGATGTTTGTAACTTCATACCCTATACCAATCCTACAATTGGTGTTAGAGGTGTTATGAATTTTCTTAGTTTAACTTCATTAAATTTAGATCTTTTCTTGTTTAAGGAAAATTTTAAAGTTCACAATTCACTCCCCTCTTGTATATTGAGCATCTACATCATAATTTCGATCCTACACTGTGTACAAAAGTAAGTGCTGAAAAGTAAATGGGCCAGAATACAAACCCAACATAAAGTACAGTACCACTGAAAAGAAAGTATAGCAGCAGTAAAGTAAATTTGTAACCACCGAGTCATCCTCCGGCTATCCCACCTGAAGGGTGGGAATAGATGGTCTCCTCAGCTCCTCGGGTCTGGCCGTCCGCTCTATGTATGTCCCTCCTGATAGTCTACCTCCAGATACCGTTCCGCTCCACAAGCCTCAACCATGCTCAGCGCTGCAAGCAACACAACATAGTGTGGGCAGAGACCGTGCAGGGGTGAGTATACGATACTTAGTAGGGACCCCGAGACCCCCGAAGGCCTTCCAGAATCCGCAAAGGATTTACCACAATGGATAGATACAAAAACGAAGTATCAACCCACTCTAATTAGGTATATGCCCATACATATAACTAATTCATCAATTCTAGTTCTTCTCTAACTCAGGTGCCCAAGTACAACCCAGTCCACACATGAAAGCACAACCCAATACACACAAGAAAGCAATTCAATCATATCGATGATATTGATTGGAAGTCAAGACTCAGCTCACATAGGTATACTACTCACTAAGAGGGGTGGAGATGATTAGATGTAGCCTCTGAATCATCTCCTCTTCCGAACCCACATAGGATCCAAGTACAGAAGTCGTCACTGCCGAACCCATGTACGATCCAAGTACAGTAACCATTAATGCCGAACCCATGTAGGATCCAAGTATAGTTGTCATCACTGCCGAACCCACAGAGGATCCAAGTATAATCGTCCTCGCTGCCGAAACCACGTAGGATCCACGTACAGTCATCATCGTCGTCGCAGTCGCAGCCAACTCTAGGGTTCCCGCACACAGCACGCTCAACTCCGGGAGGGTCCGCTCCACAAGCCATGGGGTCATTACATCAACTTTCATGAATTCCAGAGTTGATGTATCACAAAGTTCCATATTTTAAATAGAAACTCAACGCGACAGATAGAGCTTCAATCGGACACCCGGTCTGAGAGTTATTGACTTTTCCATCTCAGGGGCCCGGTTGGTTTTATAAGCTAAACCAACCCAACCATACTCAAACTACATCCAAACCTCGAGTGGAGTAATCCAGTAAAAGTTTCTCACTATGAGGAATTTAACGTAATGACGGCACATCATTCAGAAGTCTGGTTGTTAAGTTATAAGCGTTTCCACTCCAAGGGCCCGGTTGGTTTCAGGTTCTAACCAACCCGGCCATACACAAAATTTGCCGAATCCTTGAGTGTAATATGCCTAAATGACCATCTCGATACAAGGATCCCTTCGCAACTGGCAGTTCCTCGATCTGAGGTCCGTAGCCCAAGATATGGGTGTTTGAATGATCCTTGTCCGAAAATAGGGGGTCTGCGCCCGGCCTGCTTGGCCTGTGGCTGGCCCAACCTGCGTGGCCTACGACCTAGTTCAGAGGCCGGCCGCGGCTCGGTGCTGGCCAAGCAGGCTGCAAAGGGGGCACTTCCCCTTGTTTCAGAAATGGCCGACCATAATGGTCGGCCTTGGTGTAACCACGGGACCCCCCTCAGGTCTGGACTCCAGGTGGTGTCGGCGGCCGGCACTGCCGGCCGCCCCTTGGGTCTCCTCCATGGCCAAGGTCGTGTCTCTTGTATAACCGGCGCGACGTGACGACATCATGCCCCTCAGCCACATCCCGCTTCGGCCGCTATCCCTTCGGCCTCACCGGCACGGCGCGACGGCAATGCGCACCACCGTCGCAACCCACTCCTGGCCGCGGCCTCCTTCGGCCTCACTGGCACAGCGCGACGACATCATGTACCACTGCTATGGCTTGCTCCGGCCGTGGTCCTCTTCGTCCCCGCATGGTGCAAAGGCCCCGCGCCACATTCTCCTCGATCAACAACGTTTATCAACAAGAAAAAAGGGGAGGAGGATCAGCCATGTTTGTGCGGTCCGATCTCCTCCCGTTATGACGATAACAAGCGGCCAATCTTTAAGAAACAAAGATCGATAAATAAATATTGAACGAAGATAACCCCTACCTCGAAAGAAGTTTGTGGTTTTCATGCTCTGTGGATGATGGCATCATTGGTGAATTCCCACGTCGTTGTTTCCTTCCTTGCGGTGGAGGAGGAAAAGGAAGAAGAATCTGGGGTCGCCGAGTCGATGTTCTTTGTCGGAGTCTTGGTGTTCTTTAATAAAGGAGATGGAGTTTTTCATGTCTAAAGAGGTCTCTTCCCTTTCTCTCAACACAACAAGCCCAACAAAAAAAATAAGGCTTCTCCTTATTTTATTAATCCATTCCATGCATATCAAAATACAAAATTCAAAAATCCAATTCACTTAATTAATTAAACCATGAGTTGTCTAATTAATAAAGTGATATGTTGGAAAGTTTAATGAGGGAGAGAGAGGAGAGGAAAGAGGATAGGTTTCACAAGTTAAGATGAGTTACAAATTTTAAGAGGGGGTTAGTGGAGTTTTAAATAATGTGAAGGGGTTGGGGCTCATGTGGGCCCCAACTTACATTTATCCTCACATGGGTAGTTTGGATGTTACTAGGTCCCACCCTAACTCCCCCATGTAGGATAAAACCACCTTATAATTATAAATCAAATTGCACACAATTTTATTCACTTTTTTTAACAACTCCTCCAAAGAAAACACATCTTCGGTAAAGGTCCTCTTAAGTAATTACCTGTGCTGCAGTTCCATTGGTGCCCTCAAATTTCAATTTCGAGGACTGGTTCAAAAGATAGAAAAACCATCTCATTTGTTAACTAAACGTACCCGAGATAAAATTCTGAAATTGTTACCGGGCACACAGGGCCTCAGAATCAGGTGCCATCAGAAACTACGTACTTGTAAAATACCAAAGAATTTAAGAAAAAAATTTCCCTGAAATTTACGGGTCTTTACAGGTGTAAATAATATAAAAATAAATTGTCTGAATATAATCCACCCAACATATATATCTAGTAGATATCCATGAGGGTAAAAATATAATTCAGAATCTTATGGCTAGAAAACACAAAAAACCGCTCACTGAATAGCTAGTAGTTCTATTTATTAAGGACATACATCACCACCTATAACTCAAGATCATGAGTCATATAGTTATTCTGATGAGAGTGTATCTAATATGATCCAAAAGTTACCACATATCTTCCACATATCAAAACATAACCCAAACCCATACCCAAGTAAACACATAAACAACATCACTATCACCTGATCTAGGAAGAAACAAGACTGGTACTAAAGTCAACATCACATTCATTTCCTGGATATTACTAAGATATTGATTTGTCCAAAAGGACATTACTTCCTTATGTATCAACTCTTTTATCGGGGATGCGATCCTGGAGAATTGAAAAATAAAGTTTTCGTAATAACCATCCAATCCCATGATAATCCAGATCTCAAAAACATTTATTGCTCACTCCCTATACATCACTACCAAAATCCATTTAGGATATTTTATGACAATTATATTAGAATTTATGCTGCCCATAACTCTATGTTTCTGAATAAAAACCCGATATTTGGATATATTTCTATATAGAAGATGTTTCTCAAGATACCAATGGATATATTCAAATGTTTATTGTTATTATACTTTAGTATAGAAAAAAATGATATCATCCATAGAAACAACAATAATAGAATCCATGAACCAATGAAAGATTCAGTTTATAAATTCCATTAATACACCCTAAACATTAGTAAGCCCAGTTTTTATAACCAAATACCCATTGTGTCTATATATGATCCTAAATGTCATATTAGTAATATATTTATCTCAAAACCTCACCTGATGGTACCCAAATATCAAATCAATATTCATAAACCAATGATCCACCATAAGATTCTCAAAAAGTTCCTCAATCCTGGGAAATAGGTATTTTTTCTTTACCTTATAGAAGTTTGAGTTAATAGTAATCATTGCAATGTTGGAGACCCTCGTACACCTTCTTTTCAAATATCACTAATGATGAAAAAGGTCAAACACTGGGATGGATAAATCATTTAGCCTGAAGATCCTCAAACTGAGAATTTAAGTCATTAAATTTAGTGGGTTCTATCATGTACGAAGGTACATAAATGAACCTTATCCCTAGAAGTAAGTCTACAGAGAACAAAACATCTATATGGTGTACTAACATAGATAAGTCATCTGAAATAGCCTTTTAATATTCACACACCACCATTAAAATATCGTCACAAATATATTGACCAATATCCCCAAGAAAAATATATAATAACTGGTAGGAGTTCAAAGTAGAACTAGGAGAAATGAGACCTTCTGTTACTAAAAGTGGATCCCACTCACCATAGAAGACATGTGTGACTAGATCGAGAGAGAAAAAATGTACCTGATGATGACATAAATGAATCTAATATTTATAACTATAAATTTAATACATGAAAAAGTTATCATAATAGGTGTCAAGGTGAAGGAGTAAAAATTCCAAAATATCTTTAAAGTCAACAATCATCACACAATACTTGATGAATTTTAATCCCTTCTCCATTCTCTTTCCCAGTGGAGTGGAATGGGTTATCAAGAAAGTCATAGGCTTCCTACAAATTCCAAAATTATATAATATTGGATGTTATATAATAATGATTTCAGTATATATCAAACAAATTAATAACTATAAAATATTCAATGAGAACTGTAACTATCATGAGAGCTGTTATTTCCTTTATTTACTCTGGTACACACTCTTCTGCATAAAAATGTCCAGCTTCGTATCCCCCTTTCATTTCCACCTTATCATCTCCCTTATCACAAGGTTGAGGTCCCATCCCTTTTGATGACTTTGGTCTAAAATAAGATCCATTTGTGATGGTGGATCTAATAATACTATGTTGGGATGCTCTCTAGAAAAAACCCGGATGTTGACTATATTCTTAACAAGTGCAACACACCCTGGGTGGATCCTGATAATCAAGTTTTAACTGATGGAAAATTGGGTTATTGCAATGATTCAAAACCATTAGTATAGGTGGGAGAACCATTGGTATTTTCTATAGAATAGTTATCTAAACCATTGGATTAAGTGTTGTAGTCATATGAATAGTCCAATAGTTTATAGTAAACTATATATATATTCCTTCATAAATATTATGTTACAAATGGTTCTTATAAAGCTGTTGGTATATGTAATTACCAACAGTTAATAAAACCATTTCAAATTAAAAATATCAATGATTTATAAACCGTTGAAATAGAGTTCCTTGTATGAAATATATACCGATGGATTCATGAAACCATTGGTATATGTATATATCAACAGATTAAAAACTATTGGTATAACCCTTACATAGATTACCAAGATGAATAATTCTCACTTTTTCCAAATAGCATATAGAATCACTCGCAATTTCAATAGTTTCAAGAAGAAATCATCAAACAATTGCAACAAACATCACCAAGAAATATGAAAGTAATGATAAAAAATAATTTATTCATTAAACTAGGTATAAGAAAGATTTAATACATCACATATATTAACTTATAAATAACCATTAAACATAAAATGTCATAAATATCAATAAAAAATCTAATGGATCAATCTCTCTCTCATCGCCATTACTATCACTATCATTATTCTCATCCTTGCCATCATCCTCATCATCATACTCACCATCATTGTGACCATCACCCTCACCATCTCCATCATCATCACCATTTACATTTTCATAATCTTATCCATCACCATCTCCATAGCCATCACCATCTCCATGGCCATATCTATCACCATCAACATTACCATCACCTTCTCCATCGACATCGCCATCTCCATCACCATCTCCAACTTCATCTTAATTTACATATCTATCTCCATTGCCATATCTATCCTCATTTCCATCACTATCACCATCACAATCGCAATCTCCATTACCATCGCTATCATCATTGTCATCACCATCACCATTTCTATCGCTAAGAAATTCATCGTCATGACCACCCCATGGATAATTTCTTAGTGCGCCATATAATATAGATATCATCGACATATATGGAACACAATCTATGGTAGTATTTGGTTAAAGTGAAATACATAAGCCTTCCAAAAATTTCATAAATTCATTTTCGTGTTTATTTATGTTCGCACTCTTATATGACCATTTTTTTCATCTTCTACCTTGACCTGAGCCTGTGATAGTAGTGCATGAGCTGTTACTAACTTGGTGCTACCAGGGCTAAAATATAAAGTGGGACAATATCTAGTGGAAAAAATACTCTTCCCTAGTCAACAATGCAATCTTTTATGGTGCCCAAATCCTGATACCTGATGTAAATGACTGTTTGGCCCAAATTTTTCACCTTCTTACTCATCAAGGGCCTCCAAAGCACACTTTTACAAATATAGATTTACTACATAGTTACAAAATATATATTAAAGTTTGAAATAAACAATGTAAAACATAAAATATGCTTCTATGCCTATTTGTTTACAATTATTCTATATTTATTCGTTCTTCTTGAGAAAAAATCTTAAAGCACAAGTGTAACACCTTGATATATTTTGATTTTTTTTCTATTGAACACAATGTTTTCAATAATTTTATTTGAAAAAACCCTGCATATAGGTTTTGATATAAGAAAGAACTAATTTTTTCATGGGTTATATGATACACCAAGTTAATATTGCACTATAGGAAACAATTAGATTATCTTTCGGTACACGAAACACTATTTTTGAATTTTTTAAAACACACATCCAATTCCCTTTGATATCTTGTGTTACATGCAAGACAATGCTTTTCTGAATTACAATATACTATCGATATTATTATTAAAATAAATACCATGTAGACATTAGAAAGAATGGTTTGAATGATATTGAATATGTAATGAAAATATTGTCTATAAAATTATATAAAATAATTTTTTTGGTTATAAATTAGTTATAAATGAATGTAAGAACTATTTTAGAATAAATAAATTCATTTTTATGAAAACTATTCTTTTATGTAAAAATAGCATTTTATCTCAATAAATTAAACAAACCTGTTTGATGATTGTTTTTTAAATTATAAACTATATATTAAATCAAAAAATTTACACTCATCCAAAAGATTTTATAAGAATAATATAAGAATAAATTCTATTTTATGAATAAAAAATGGTATTTTTCAAAATGGTAATTTTACTGCCTTTTGAAGGAGGGAATATTTTATATCCAATTTCTAAAACATTAATAATATTTATTTGAAAAATAAACATTATTTTTTAAAGAGGAATATAAAATTTAATTTTGGTAAATATTTGGTATTTTTATGAGAAGTTTTATTTTATTGATGAATAGTGAAAAATCTGAATTTTAATTCAAAACTGATTTTTCTTCTAATTTATTTATATAGTTGAAATAAAATTTATGTTGGTTTTAAAATATAATTAGATAAATTATACATAAATTTACCCAATTTAGGATATTTAAATCAATTTAAATCAGAAATCATATATAAAAACCTTTTAAACTTTTAATCATTTTCGCTTGAAAAACCTGTCAACATGTTCAATATATGAGATTAATTTAAAATTAATTTCTACCACTTATTTGATTATAATCTTGAAAATTTGTTTCAATATTTGGTATAATCATAATTTATAATTATTTATATGTACAAATTAGTTTTTTTATGAAAAATATTTGTGGATGTATTTAAAATTAATTACAAGAGTTAAGGTAAAAAAATATTTCTTAGTGGTAAAACAATAATTTAAGGGAAAAAATAACATTAAAATATGTAAAAATTCCATTTTATGGTACTATTTGGACCAATACACTATTTTCTCTAAAATGTACAGTTATTGGCTTCACATGATGTAATAGATACCTCTCAATATTGTTAAAATTGTTATATTTACAAGAATGTCACTCCTTCTCCACTATAAAAAGGCATTCACCCCTCATGTATTTAAAACTCTAAACCATTTTATATTATTCAATACGAGCCATGATAAGATCCCTAGTTTCCTAAATTCATCCTAGAGGTATCAATTGTTTCATTAAGCCAACCATGTAAGCCATTTGGTGTAAACCAAAAGGAGTGACCCATAGAGGTAAGAACCTTCCAAAAGCACTATTGTTTTATTTTATTTCTCCACCCCGAAATTGTTATTAATCCATTATTATATAATAAACAGATTATCCTAGATATAATATTTTTTTTCATTATATGGTTTTTACCTTCACCTATTGACATTTCCATCAAATGGGTAATGAACTTACCATTTGTGTGCACGATAGACTACCGCCTCATGAAACGATGTCGTTTGTTTTTACATTACCACCTCTCATGGTTGGGAATTATGATGTAAATACTATTTATATATGATATATATATGTGTAATATTTTTTATTTCTTTATATTTATTTAATTAGTATAAAAAATATACCTTTATTCTTTCTATTTTGTGTAAATATGATAACTTTATTTGTGGATGTGTGGACTATCACCTGTACAAAGCGATGTGGTTCATTTATAATTTACTTGGAATGTATTAAAAATGAGTTTAGTATAATTATATTATATATATTAAATAATAATGTTACATTAATGATAAAATATGAATATCTATATACATATGTGTCATTTAATTTTTTTCTTTCAACACAACAATAAAACAGAAACATCATTCATGCGTACATATAACTTCCTGTCTTAATGAATGATGTATTCCATTTCATATTTTTGTATTTTATATATTATTATAAATATTTACATATTAAATATATATGATATTTAAATAATTTTTTACATTCTTTAAATAATTAAATAATAATCTAAGTAAGATGATTAAGTATAAAATTCTAAACATATACGAAAAATAAAGAATATATTACCTGAAACATAACAATAGAATGAAATTGATAATAAATGGGTAACATAAAGTCATAATAAAACTAATATATGGTATGAAATAAATTAATATTGTTCTTTGGTATATTTAAAATAAATATGCAATTATTATATAGAAGTTTTGAATTTGTGTGAAGAAAGTTAAGACTTAGGGTAAGGGTTTTACCATCTCAATTTTATTAATGTGAGATTAATTAATTATTCATAACTTTTTTATTTTTTGGGGTGTATATACAAAAAATGATTATATTATAAGATTTATATCCTCAAATTTATGGGTATTTAAATATCCATTTTATTATCTCTCTTCCAAGTGGTTTTAGAGCTCGAAAGTTACCAAATGAGTAAAGTATTTTTATCTCAATTTTCCTTATATGATACACATGTTTTATTATTCACCTATATTTATTTATGGGGTTTATATAAAACCATTTTAAATGTTATAAAATGAGAAATCTTGTTTTCAGGATATTTTTTGCTTCATGCGTTTTCATTTTCTTACATGGGGAGTTTTATTAAAAGTTACCAATGTGGTGAGAGATTATTACGAAAATCTCATAATTTATCAGGATTATTTATGATCATTATCCAATTGATGAAATATTATGATATATATCTCTTTGAATACCATAAATTTTATTCTCACCTGGTTACTCATGAAATATTCATTTAATGGTACCATTTTCACACTCTTTGGTACTAATTATAATTAAGAAAGTGTTCTTAAGAAAATCAAACTTTATTTCACAATTTCATCAGAATATGTGTTCTTTTAAAACCATTTTTTATAATTTTTTCAAATGGTATAATATTATCCGATTTAACATAAAATTCATTTTTACCCATGGTTTAAATTTTAACAAAGGGGGTTTAAAAAGTAATCTTCTTTTCGTTTTTCGATTGAGGCCCTTTTCTAAACTTTTTCAACTGAAAAATGAATTTTCGACATGTACATATTTATGAACCATCATGGCCATATTTTATTTGATATTAAATTTGTAAGTTTATAAGATCAAACTTTTTAACAATTTTTCCCTAATATTATGGAAATTATTCTTTTCACATCAATTTTGAATAAAAATGTTTACAAAAATGTTTTGGGTTCAAAAACTGTTTTAAATTTTTTTCAAAGATTCCATTAAATATTTTCAAAGATATATTCAAAGAAAATGGTTTCCAAAAAAGTTTTTTTACCTAAAAAGTGTTTTAAATGATTTCAATATTCATTTATTAGTTTTAAAATGAAAAAGGTTTTCAAAAGTATTTCAATATTATTTTATTATATTTCGAGGAAGTAGGTTTTCAAAATGTTTTCGTGATTATTTTAGAAGATTTCAAGGAAAATGTTTTTCAAAAAGATTTGAATATTTATTTATATGTTTTCAAAGAAAAAGGTTTTCAAAATGATTTCAATCTTCTTTTATATTCATTCAAATAAAAATATTTCCAAATTTTTTTTAATCTTCACTGATAAGATTTCAAATTAAAATGTTTTCAAATGGTTTTCAAGATAATTTCATAAGATTTCAAGGAAAAAGGTTTCAATTTTTATTTCTAGATTTTATTAAACCATTTTAATTTATTTTTCAATGAAAATTATTTTCAAAATGTTTTATGTTTTAAAAATCAATTTCAATGAATAATGTAAATTTTATTCTATAAATGTTATAAAAATATATTTCAAAATTATTTTCAGTCCCAGTTGACATCCATTATTGTTAATCATTTCTTTCTGTGGATATGATCCATGGGTTCCATTCATATTCTTTATATTAATGGTTTATGTATTCATGATATGATGTATAGGAAACCTGTTCATATTTCATGGGTTATATGTTTATTAAACTCATTTATCATTCATGGGTTATATGCTTATGATGACCATTTCTTTTCACAGGTTATATGTTTATTAAACCCATTTATATTTCACAGGTTATATGCTTATAATGCCCATTTCATTTCATGAGTAATGATTTGGTGAAATGATTATGAAACCTGTGTCTATTCCACAGGTTATGATATGATGAAATTTTTATGATACCCTTTTCATTTCATTGGTTATGATATTATATTTTATGATATTATGTAATAAATATATATGATTTCATTAAGAGATTGGTGGGACCTATATCTCCCTCAAATGAATTGGGTAAAAATTTATATCTCATGGGATAGACATAGATGGAATGAGGTAGTGAACTCAATTAGGTAATGGACATTATCTTCTAAGATTTCCTTGAGAATGAACCATGACTTCTAATATGGTAATGGGAGTGAACCATGACAACCAATATAGTCTGAGTGAACCAATTCTACTTATATATCTTTTGAATTCAACCAAGACTACTATAGATATCATTTTTATTGTTTATGTTTATTTCTAAAATTATATGACTTATTCCTATGTTATTATTTCATGGAAATTCTTTTTATTTCCTTATAATTATTATTTTATGAACTTTAATCATTTATTTAATGTTTCATGTTTATGATCTTTGATATGTAGGGCATGATCTTGTAATGTTACAATCATGTTATCATACAATTATTCACATGTAATTATTACATACCACACTTGTTTAACCCTATTAAGAATATCATATCACCCATTTTTTATGATTCCTTTCAATAGGTTATGAATAATGGTTTTATGTAAGAGTACTGACGGGGAAAATACTTAAGGGATATATTGAAGATCTTTCACCGGGATTGAATATTATTATTTGAAGCTTCCAAATACACTAAAATATTATGATCCTTGGGCATGTAATTTTGTAATGTGATGAATATTCATTAAAAAATGATGTAATATCCATGTATATTATTCATGGGTTTCTATAGTTAGTATCAGTGGAAAGGTTTAGTCAACCTATGGAAACTAGGATGAGAAAAATGTAGTAAGACCTCTAGGGATAAATATAATAATAATTATAGGGATTTATCTAATGGTAATACTAAGGTATCATGGATATAAAATAAGATATAATAATTTATACATCCTATATGTTATTTTGCATGATTATATGGTTTTACCCTATGACAAGTGATGATCAAACAATATTTTTTGGTTTTAGTCAATGGTGGGAAATAGAAGGAACTGGGTTAAAATTTAATGTGAAAAACAATTTTATAATGAGTAGTAAAATGGTATGATCATTGGAGTGAAGTATTTTGTCATCATTCCTAATTATTTTTCATAGAACATGATTAACAATTTTTACCTTAACCTACCACACCCTGTTTTTGTAGGTCTTGGTTTTGATCCGATTTGTTGAAAATCCAAATAATTTTTATGGTATTTGGGTGAGATGAATGTTAAGTATTGAAGTTACATCTATTTATACTAATAATACCATGGGTGCCTCATAACTGGTTTGGGATTTTTGGAGAAATGGGTGGTTACTTCAAGATTTGGGCCAAACCGTGAGCCAATTTCTAGATTAAAAAAAATTGTTTCTTTTAAAAATCCTTTGTTTTTCATAAAAGTTCACACATTACACTTCCCACATGGCCTCCCATGATCTATTCAAAAAAACTTATCCATTTTTACTCTATATTGACTCATAATCTTGGTAGATTTGGGTTATTTATTCAGGTATTGGGCCAGCCTATGAGCCCATTTCTAGTTATAAAATAATAATTTGTTTATTTTATATCATGTTTGGTTTTTAATATTTTTTGATCCATATACCTCTCACCCAAGCTCAAAAACCCTAGGTGAACCCCCATGTTCCATTTTACCACTTTGGAGCTCATCTAAATTGGGGATTAGTGTGACCATATTTAAGGTTTCTCAAATCATCCAAATTTGATGTGGTAATTTGTTTCTTTCATATATTATTTTTTTTTCTATTTTACCCCCAGATATCCTTTTCATGGTTATTATAAACCATATGAGACTATACATTGAGTTCCAATCCATTCTTTCTCCTCTAAGGGTGTGGATCTAAGGGAATATGAAGAGTTCTCTAGTTATCAAGGTGATTTTTCTTCTTCTTTATCCTCCTTCCTCCTCCTCCTTACATTATTTACTAAATATCTCCTCCTCCCAAGTCATTAATGACCTAGGGTTATCTTATCCCAATATTTTTATGGGGATTTTATTCATTTGGGGCTGGTATTCATAGGATTAGGGCTTATAAACCCTTGGAAGGTGTTATTGGGTGTGCGTTTCCATTCAGCCTTGGTTTGTAGGTAGGTTATCCAAATCACTTGCCTTTATTATATAAGATTCATATTTTTAATATTTTTATAACCTTTTATCCAGGTTTAGTATTGTTGTACAAAATTCGGATCATCTATTTGGTGGGCACAATGGTTATTTATACACAGTTTTGTGTAAAATAGATTTTCTTCATTATAAAAATGCACAATGCTTGTTTAAATAAAATTTCCAATGGCGTTAACATTTGTATTGAGATTTTTATGATCTGGATTAACTAATATAATAAATCTATGACATAAAAAATTTGGTATTTCCACCTTTGGGAGTGGAATAGAAGTTGTTTTGCTAGATGTTGCATGCCTAGTTTTCAGAAAAGTGATCAGTTGGATTTTGTGTCCTAAATGTGATATAAAATGTCTTGTTTGAATTTATTAAAGTATGGGTAGAAATAAAAAATATATTTCTGGATCCTTTTAGGTATTTTAGAATGGTTGTGGTTTTATAAATATATGGGTATTGTTTTTTTACTTGTTTTGGGAAGAGTTTCTGGTAAGTGTACTGTTCGGCATTTTGAAGAAAATGGTTGAGCTTTGAATGTGTAACCTATGTGTTTTAAAGGGTTTATGTAAATGTTTTTATAATAATAATGTTTTTTGTACACCACTTTTTTAAATGTTATTTTTTTTACCTTAAATACACATTGGTTTTATAAAATTCATCTGTTTGGAATTTTTCTAATGATAAGGGTTTTCTTGTGTATTCAATGTTTCACCATATGGTGTCATTTTAAGAGTTAGAAAATTGATTTAGTAAATGGTTTTGGGGATTAAAAATCTGGTTTGGTATGTAAATGGTGGTCTCTTGGCCTAAGAAGTGCATTTTTATATGGAAATCATGTGCAATGCTTTGTCAAACTTCGTAAAATTGTTTTATGAAAATTTTATACAATTTATTGAGTTACAAAAAGGGTAAAAACATGTTCTGATATTTTTTGGAGTGTTTGTGATGAGAACTGGTGTTTGTATGTGTAAATGTAATTTTATAGCATGTCGAACTTGTTTTATCACAAATAGGGAAACTCGGGTAACTATGTGGGCAGACGTGCACTAGTATTCTAGTGATCCATAGTGGTTTAGTCCCGGTTTCATATTGGAAATATGATGATGATGTTGGGGACCACTAAGTTATAGGTGTTGTTCCCTACTAGTGGCTTGTGCATGAGGAAATATATTGGTTATGGTAATTTTTCACTGAGGTACGAGGTACCTAGGGGCCGCAATGAACAAGTGGTAGGGGTGTACTCCTGACTTGTTTCATTGGATATTTTATACTCACCATTTTTTTTGGTGTGTTTAGTTGGAAAATTCAATATCACGTGTGTTTTATTTAAAAATTTACATTGATTAAATTATCCCTCTTGAAAAGAGTTTTCATTTTGAAGTTGTATCACATGGAAATTCGTTAGTAAGACCTTCTTGGTTTTGAAAACATGCATGAATTTTATTTTATAATCATTATAACAAGTAACCATGTTTTGAAAACATAATTTTATATATTTTATCTCAATGATGAAATTGTTGTTTCTTTTATTTTTATGGATGTTCATTGGGGATAAAATATCAGGCTAGCCAAATGAGTATTAATACTCACACATATAGTCTTTATTTGTTTTTATCCCTTGTTCATGTTTCATCTTGAGTCTGATCACCTTGTGCGACATGTGATAGTTGTGTTGAATAGTGATGAGTGGGGTCACATGGAGTTAGTTGGTTACAAGTATGGTCAGTTTAGTTTTATTGTTTAGTTTTACTTTCAGTTTTTTCATACAAATGATGTTGGTTCATTTTTTATATAAATGTGTATTGGACTGGCCATTCTTTCCATAATTTTACTTATTCTTTATATTTGGACTAAATCATTCCCTAGTCACTCTAATAATTCCCTTGGTGCTTGTCACCATCCCAGTAAGATCAGGAATGCCTCTCAGGACTTGTCGCGGAACGACTTGGATGAACGGTTTGGGGTCGACAGAGGCTGGTTCGTGACAAAACCAACTCTCAGAGTTTTCAAATACTATAAGGAAAGATTTCACTAAGATTTTAGTTAATGGAGACCATCAAGGAAAGAAGATATAGTTTTGTCCATGTCCTGAATGTGGAAAGATGAACCAAAGTGAATGTCTTAGAGGAAAAAGAAGATATTTTGACAATGAAAAATAAGGAAACAAAGAAAGTAAATAAAAAGGAAAAATGAAGAGTTTAGTAACTCGATGGATGGAAATAACTTCTCTCTAATGAATTATCACCATATAAATGTTTTATATGTGGAATGAATGTCCAATATAAAAATCGATGTCCTAAGTAGAATTCTTCAAAAGATAATCTGTAAGGTGGAATGAGTAATGGTTATATTGTTGATGATGATGAGACTATAGATGAAATATGAAAGGAAATAGGTATTAAGTAATAATATGGTTTAGTATTGTTAATGGATTAAGGGTGAAGTAGAATAAATTAAGTGTTCATGAATTTGGATTCAAGAATTATTACTTGTGAAATATATAAGGAATCTTTAGTTTATTTTTTTCACAATGTATTTAAACTAATATGTTGAATAGTTTTGATGTAATAGAGAATTGGTTTAATGGGAAGGTGATGTTCATTTAAAACACATGATTACAAGAATTATAACCCTTAATATGTTTCGAATATTGAGATAATGATGTTTGAATACAGATATATTGGATAGGAATATAGATATTTGACGGAACTGATTCACTTGGATCTAATTAAAGATATTTTGAGAAGTTTTTTATGTTATCATAGATGAATTATATAACATTTTAGGATTTAATGGATATTTAAAATAATCTTTGGAGTAAGGAATCATTCATTTTTTCAATACAAATTTATGTTAGTTCATGTTATTACCATGTTTCAAGAGAATACATGATGAAGGAATTCACATGATTGGCATGGGACATACAAGAGATAATTTCTGATATATGGGGGATCAATACTAAGTTATTTTTAAGAAATTTAGTGAGCTTATTTCTAATTTTTTGGAATTATATATTTCGAAAGGGTTATAAGGTTATCCATTTATAGAATGGTTTATATTAATCATCATTTGAGGTTTTAGAGATTGATGTATTATCTCACTATATAAAGATTTATGCATATTGGATAACATATTATAACATATTTTTTGATAACTAAGGACATATAGAATCCCCTATAAATATCTTTATGGAAATCATTATCTGAAAATGCTCCAGGAATAAAAAATTCATCTTTATTTATTAGAATAAGTGATGAAGTGGAAACTCATCAAGGTACAGAAAAAAGGTGAGCTTATCCTAAAATCATGTAAGTACATCTTATCCTGAAAATTATTTAACTTTAAGAAGAAGGGAATTAAAATAAAATTTTCTCAAATTATTAACATTTTTATTGATATCAATGACAACTTTCATAGATCTTTAGTTTATGTTGTGTGATTGTTAACTTCCTCTAAATCTCCCACCTTCTTGAGATCAATGATATTTATCAATAACTATGATTGTTTACATTTTTATATCAGGATTGCATTTTGACTTTCCACCCATGTTCTGATATTCGGAAAACTAGTTATGAGTTGTTTGGGTTACCTTTATGTTTCTATTTTTTCTTTTTAAGAAAGTTTTAATATTTATTTTTAGGGTACAAGTTTCCATGAAAGAAACATTCAAATATTAAATCATCAATAACCCAGAAAAATTTCAAAGGTAAAATTCATTATATTGGGGTTGAATGCGACACCCCATGATTTTGTGTTTTTTTTTCAAATTAACTTAATTTTTTGATATTTTTTATTTTACATAAATCTTAATGTATCATCTTTTATATGAAAAAATAAGATTGACATATATTATATACAACACCAATTTAATATTCATCAACATGAAACACATAGATTATCTTGTGGTATACACAACCCTATGTTTAGTTAGTGTTACACAAAATACCGTGTCCATTTGAAAACATATGTTACATGCAATAAAATGTTTTACTAAAATAAAATATTATATTGATATTATTATTAAAATAATTATCACATAGTCATTATAATGAAAGATATTAATGATATTGAATAAATTATGAAACTACAGTTTAAACCTTTATATAAAATGAATCTTTTGGTTATCAATTAATTATAAATAAAAGTAATAACTATTTTAGAATACATAAATTTCTTTTCAAAGAAATCTATCCTTCTATATCCAAATGCCATTTTATCTCAATAAATTAAACAAACCAGTTTGATGTATGTTTTTAATAATATTTATATGTTTTATATTAAATCATAAAATTTCACAATAATCCAATAGATTTTATAGGCATAAGATAATAATAAATACAATTTTTAAAATTCAATAATATAATTTTCACAAAGTTAATTTTACCATATTTTAATGGTACAACTATTTTAAAGGTTAATTTTAAGATATTAAATTACTTATTTGAAAAAAAAAATTCTTGAAAATATAATATAAAATTTTTCTTTGGGTGAATTTTTAGTTTATCTGAGAAGCTTCATAGTTTATTGAAGAATAATTAAAAACACATTATTTTATTGCTAAAATTTCTTTTCATATAATTTATTTACATCGTTAAATTATATTTTATATTGGATTTAAAGTATAATTAGATAAATTTTACACTATTTAATCGAATTTAGGTTATAGGAATAAATTTCACATTAAAATATGATATAAAAAAATTCAATCTTTCGGACTCTTTACACTTTAAAAACCCATCTGCTCATCCCATCCACGAGATTAAGTTTAAAATAATTTCTAAAACATTTTTAATTGTAATTTGAAAAAATGGATTCCATATTTGGAACCCTAATAATTTTTAATTTATATTAATCAAAACGTAGTATTTTTCTCCAAAAATATTTAGTGAAAGTTATTAACATTATTTACAACGATTTACAAAAAAAAGATTACTTTGTGGTTAAACATTAATTTAAGTGGCCAAATAACCTAGACACATGTTAAAAAGACATTGTATAAGAATATAACAACAAATTTACCTCCTGGATAGAAAATAGTCAATTATTGGAGTCACATGTCATAAGGGATACCTCCCAATAGTGTTTACCTTTTCATATTTAGGATAATTCCACTCCTCCACTATAAAATGGAGCCCCCACCTTAGTTATTCACATCTCTCACAACCTTTGGATCTTCCAAATCCTGAAAAAATAATCTGAAATATTATTTCAATTCATCCTATTAGCCTCACCTTGGGCATAAATCCAGCCTTGTAATCTATAAGTCCCCAGCTTTAAACATTACATTATCGTGAGTTAATTTAATAATTCACATTGAGGATATTTTCAGGTATAGTGTTTTAGAGAATTTTCCTATAACCACAAGGTTACATCTCAAAAATTATAAAGTATACAATTTTACTGTATCCAATATTTTTTACAATAATAAAACTCTTTAAAGAAACAATAATTCTTTTCTTGATATAAATATTATTGAATTATTCCACACCCTTAACCTTCCTTATATCCTATGAAAAACATTTCAAAAACGTGGGATGAGAACAATAATATTGTTAATGGTTATAAAACAAAGAAAAAAACATTAGTCCATCAATATATAAAATTCCATGAAATAATACTTTTCAATCCTAAAACATAATCTCTTTAACATACCTCACAAAATCATAAGATTTATAAATAACACATAGAAGTCATAAATCATAAAGATAAATTATGGCATCCATATAAAACTTATATTATAGATTTCATAGCTATAAAGGGAGCTGCATTTGGAATACCCATCATTGTATATTCCCTAAATCTCTGAGGAGAAAATTTAGCATTTAACTCCAACACATTAACCAATGTATTGGAGGGATATCATGGGCTCACCCGCCCTAGGTTTATCACGAAACCACCCTTATATGTAAAAAATTCCCAAGAACCATAACATAATCATAACAGATAATACAAGTGTAAAAGAAATATAACATTTCTTCTTTTAAATCACAATATATCATTTTAATATATTGTCATAATCAATCCATTCTCAAAACCATTTTCAGTACCAAGATATGTTAACATTATATGGTATTTATTTTCCTTTAAAAACCAGTATGACTTGTTAAGGATGCCAAATATCAAATAATGATCCCAGTGGCAGAAAGATCATTATCCCCATGTAAATTAAAAAGGAACATTCTTTTTGTCAATAAGTAAAACGGTTCATAAAAAATATTTCCATTGAATGAAATTAAATTTGAAATGGTTTTATAGTCATTATAATGTAAATCAGTGTATAAATCAAAGTCTGCCTCAATGAAAGAAGATTGAGATGAAGTCCCTTATAAAAATTCGATATCCTAACAACATCACTTAAAATTCAGAAAATGAGTTGATGGGAGAAAGAAGGGTTTTTCATCACTTGGACATAAAATGAATAGAAATAAGTATATAGAATAACACATTTCAACAACAGAAATGGGAAATTAAAAGACATAATAAAGAAAAAGTCTTCGACTAAAAGAGTAAGGTGAAATGTTCCCTCACTATGATCATTTTGTAAATAAAATTTATCAATTACGTGTATTAACTATATTTACAAATAGTGAATTTATAAATACAAGATAGGTTACAATCATATCATGACATAATCAAGAACTAGAAGAATAACCCAAATAATGGAAATTTGTTAACGAATTTCCCTGACCTTGAGTCTGACTTGTCACATATGTTCCTTGTTCTTCCTGAATAATAAACTTAATTTAATTTCTAATTTATTTAGAAAATTTTTATTATTTCTTTTATATCACCTATTATATTTATATTATAATTATTTAATTATTTTATTTCATATAGGACACTTTTTCAATGTTCAAAACATGTGTCAAAAATAATCTTGTTATAATTAAAAAAATTTCATTTAGTCAAAAGTCCATTATATACAGAATGATATTCATTATTTAAATATCATATATATCATATATATCTAGTATATACGAATTTATAATAGTACATACCATTTGGACATAAGAAATGAAATGCATCGTTCATGGAGACGGTAAGCCGTATGTACGCATGAACACTACTTTCATTATTTTTTCATATTTAATGGAATGAAAACTAAATTATACACAGTTATATTATAATTACATTATAATATATAGTTTATATATGTTATATAAGTTCAGTTATCCCATTATTTATACTCTCCATGTATAGCATGAATGATTTATCTCACTTTGAGAGGGCGGTAGTCCGCACTTACTCAAATGAAATTATCATACTTATACAACATGAAAAACATAAAGGTATATTATAAAATATAATTACGAAGGAATATATGTAAAATAAATATCATATATATCTTATTTAATTTTATTTCCATAAAATGGACACCATATGTTGTGGTAGGAGAAGATTGAACAATCATTATTTCGTGAGGCAGTAGTTTTCCATCCATAAAAACAGTATGTTAGTATCCATTATATAGAGGTGTGTGGATGTGTAGTTCGAATAATTCTAATAAAAAGAACCTAGTATATTGAGGATACTATTTTATATGTAAACAAAAAGTAAGTAGAGTATAGGGAGTGGAGAAGGAAAATAATAGAAAAGAACTTGAGAAAAGATGTTACCTTTAAATCGGGTAACTCCCTTTGGTCTGAACCAAAAGGCTTTCTTGAATTGTCTTATTCCTAGTGGAAGTCTACTATGAGGAATAGAGGGATGTTGGGAGATTATTGGATCATAGTTTGGATGAGACAAGAGGCTTGAGTGTTGTGAGTAATTGGTTAGATGTGATGGCCTTTTATAAGAGGGAGGAGGGGCGGTTTAGGAATGTTTGAAAGTATTATTTTATTAGAAGATGATTTTCGGTTTCAAAAGGTCCAAAACTCATTGAAAAAAATAAGATGAATATGAGTCGAAATAAAATCTTTAAATAAAAATTGGATATGTTTTATTTATTTTATAATCCTTATATTTTTTATTTAACCCTTTTTAACTCATACCATTTTATCAAGAATTTTACACTTTGATATTGAAAAAGGTTACCATAACATGAAAAATAACCAATTAAATAGTCAATAATACATTTTTATACTCATGAAAACTATTTGGATGAATATTATATTTTTTGAAATTTTATAATATTTAATAAAATATTTTATATTTTATAATTTAAATTATGTCATTTTGGACACAATTCATATAATGACTTTTTTAAAACCCTTAAATACTATATTGAATAAAAAAAACAACATTTATACAATTATAACATGTAATTATCATCCAAAAAATTCTGGGATGACATCAAAAAAAAATTACATTTATTTTAACATTTATAATATCATTTATTTGAATCATTTATTAATGAAAGAATCACAGCTTCATCACTATGTCATAATTAAACTTATTTGTTTAATGTATAAATATTTTATATAAAATACCATGATGTAGGAAATCATTTTATATTTCCAATTAATATTAATAGTCGAAGATACCACTTATATAACCCCATATAATAATTGTTTTACAAAAAGATATATGTTTATGTTTCATTTTCCTAAACATTAAATTAATTTTTATAAAATGTAATTTTCATTTTCCGCTGGCTTCTTGGTGTCCCAAAATAGACAATAGTATTATCATGGTCATACATGTATCATATAATAGGGTTAGGACATGTGTTAGAGAAATTTTATATTATTATAATATTACTTTTTAACCCTAATTTACCAGATTTACCCTTTAACCATGTTAAATAAAATATTTACTGAAATTACTATTTCTAATGTCAAAAAATAAAAGTTACCTATTTACACAATTTAGAACTTATGATTAAAAATATGTAATCCATTTTTTCAAATAAAAAACATATAAGTTGTCATAAATTAATTTAAAATTAATTTCTATTGTCAAAACCAAAAAGCATGTTTTTAAAAATTAAAAACTACCAAATGATCGACAAGTATTTATGTCCAATTTCCAAGTAAAAATACTCATAATGACCAAAATTTAAATAAAAGATAAAAATATATTCTAATTAAACATTAAATCAAATTTAACAGACAATATGACTATATTAATAAATTGGATGAGAAGATAGTTTTGACTTAAAATGTATTATTTCTCACTATTCATAAATAAATGAACTTTATCAGAAAAATACAAAAAATTTATCCAAATTAAATTTTGATGTCCCTATTCTAAA
Organism: Viscum album; assembly: GCA_963277665.1. Taxonomy (NCBI): domain Eukaryota; kingdom Viridiplantae; phylum Streptophyta; class Magnoliopsida; order Santalales; family Viscaceae; genus Viscum; species Viscum album. The sequence goes on from OY728164.1 coordinate 800,481,759, forward strand.
GAATGAGTTTACTTTTTAAAATGAAGCATATAAAAGTTAAAAAAACAATATTTAAAAATGGTTCTATATCAAAAGGTGATATAATGACATTTCAAAAATATTATAATTTTCTTGCTTAAAATTGGATTCATTATTATTTTTAGCCTATAAAACTTATTGGATAATTGTAAAAACATTTAGAATTTTTTTTAATCATATTGTAGTTTGTTCTCTTCATTCTCACAAATACAATGGCTAGGAATTAATTACAATTTAAAATAATAATAATATTATACTATTTTTAGTATAACTCAAAGTTGTATGCAACATATGATTTCAATTAAACCCGTTGTTGTGTGTTGAGTATGCTATCGAACAAAGTGTCCTATTTAAAATAAAATTAATATATTATTCAGAAATATTAATAGATATAAGAAAGTATTATTCTATAAATACCTGGGTCATTACATCCTTCCCCCCTTTATAAATTGTGTCCTCAGAATTTTAATATTAGGCTCGTAAACTTCATGTGATGTCCCACATCAAAAAAAGTGTCAATAAAACTATCACTTTAAAATAAATAAATATTAGTATAAAGGTCATCTAAGATAACACATACTAGGATTCCATGTATGAAGTCATGGATATGAAGGAGAAATTAAGTGTCAATTTCTAATGGAGAGTGATAAAAAACATTATCATGAGAACTTTAACCACTAGAAAACCACAAACTAGGGATTGGTTAAACGATCGTTGATTCCCCAGTAGGAAAACTAAATGAACAATATTTTTTGGTTTAAGTTCAATTTTATAATGTTGGAAAATTTATTTATGATATTCAATAAAAACATAAGGAAATATACTTACTTTTCCAGTATATTTTCATCCTTTAAAATGTTTCTACCAAAAACTCATATTTTCGGAATATTTTGAGTATTCAAGATGACTTGGTCACACCGGAAGTGCTAGAATCATCTTCTATAGAATCAAATAATCTAAAAAAGATGAACTATATTTTCCCTATTCTTTATATATTTTCCAATACTATAATGGTTAGTACGAGATCAGATAATCCCCCAAAAGGATAATCATTGATAAAAAGAAATACTACTATTAATCTCAAAAGTTAAAAAAAATACAAAAATTTAATCAAATACCATTCAATAAAAAATTTTCCTAAAAACTATTCAAAATAATCCAAACTATGTCTGAAACCCAAAATTCAGAAGGATTTGATCACATAGTCTTTTAGAAAAATATTAACATTTATCTCTAATTAAAATTGGGTACACTTAAAGTCTAAACTAAAAATTAATCAAAATAATCACATATTCTCTATAATAGGTTAATCATGTCCATAATGAACCCTAATTTTAATATGTCCACAACAAAAACATCGATTCTTCCAAAATACAATTTCAAAAACTACAGCACAAATGAGATCCCATAGTATTTTATTTTCCTTCAGTATAATGTATTCTTATACTAAAGATATCCATTTGATACAACATAAGTTCCCAAAATAAACTTATTTTGTTTCCATAAAATCATTTTACTAAAAAAGAATTAGTCATTCTGACCACAAACATCACGTAGTCTTGTGGTAGGTGATAAATCCCAATTGCACTTTGGTTATGGGTTCGATTCCTATAGCTTTGTCCAATGTGATGGGTTATCACATGGTCTTCATGTTTTATTTTTTCAAAAACTATATACATTTATAATGTTCCAAAAAAATGAGGTAAATTACTCAAAAATAACCATAACATATTTTAACCACAAATTTTATCTCATACCTTACATTTTCATCCCAAAAAGTAATAACATCTAATTTACTCAAATTCAAAGATCATATAAACCCAAATAGTTCATCATAACTATATCCAAAAAGGAAAAGAAAACACTTCCTTGAATAAAATATTCACATATCACATATCAGTGTTACACATACTAGAAAAAGTCTTCCAATGTAATCTTATCATGAATACATTTAAAAATATCATCATACATAGATCTAACATAACCCATAAATTCCTAAAATGTTGACATCTCAATCATTGAACATTATTTTGGATCCTTTATTCATGTTTATCCATCTTATTATTTTATACTTCTTTCCTACAAAAAAATCATGCATAATGTCCTATGATTTCAGTAATGTCAAAACATGATCTAAGAAATAGTCCATACCTTTCATTGGTCACTGTCAGTTTACTCATACTCAATTATAATGGAATTAGGAATTGGTAAACATATATTTGTAAAATTCTACTGATCCCACTCCCGAACATTCTTTTTAGGACATATATTTGTATAATGACCACACACACCACATTTAAAAAATTCAACTGATCCTTCGGAATGAACTTATTTTCCTTTCTTGGAGTCAATTGGATGCGTCCTTTTTCTATGGTAGGTTATTGCTTTATGAACTTCATTACCACATCTAAAACATCTTCCCATCCATTCAAAGAATTTTCCTAAGTGTATCTTTCAACATCCTTAAAACATTGGTTTTTTAATATAATTACCTTTGTGATTATTACCTGAACTTCAATTGGGATTCGTTTATCCTATATATGATACCTTAGGAACATCACCAAGGTTCAAGTGGTCAATCATGACTCCAGATATTTATTTAAGAATAACCACAAGTGTTATCATTAAAACTTCAATTTCATCTTGTTTCTTATTCGTAAAACTATCATATTTTTCTTTATATCCATTGTTACTTTGGTGCCTTCTAGATCTATGCATTTACTAAAACCAAAACGTTTAGTGTTATTATATCAATAAAATAATCATATAATATCTTATAAAGAGGGTAAATACTATGATATACTTGGTCATGTTATCTTAAACTCGTTCAATTTATCTAAAATAGCTATGACTCTTTATAATATGCTAACCATTATAGTTATGTCACTTATGCTTAAATAACACCCTAACCTAAAAAAGTTATCTAAACCGAACTCTAATACCAACTATAAGGCCCCACCCTTAAACATAACATAATCATGAGTTAATATAAGAATCCGAATTGAGGATCTTCTCAGGTTTTGATATTTAGATAATTAGGCCACATCTACTACATTACATCAAAAAAATTACAAAGTAGACACTTCTACTCTATCCAATTTTTTTCACAATAAAAAAACCCCTTAAGAAAATTAATATTTTCTTCATATAAATATTCATGAATTATTTTATTCCCTTAACCTTCTTTATACCCTGCAAAAAACAATTCAAAAACATGGGATGAGAATAAAAATATCAGTAAGGGTAAAAAAGAAAGAAAAAAAAATTAGTCCATCCATACATAAAAATAAATGAAATAATACTTTTCAATCATAAAACATAAGATCATTAAAATACCTGACAAGATCGTAATATTTATGAATAACACATAGAAATCATAAATTATAAATTTAACTTGTGACGTCCATATCATACTTACATTGTGGCATTCACAGCTACACAAGGTGTTACATTTGGAATACCCATCACAACATATTCCATAAATCTATTAATAAAAAAATTAGCTTTTACCTTCATCAAATTACCTAATGCATTAGAGAACTATCTCGAGATCACCCACCATAGGTTTATCAAGGAAACACCCATATATTTAAAAAAAATTCCCAAGAACCATATCATAAACATAAATAATAACACAAGAATAAATGAAAGATAACATTTCCTCATTGCAATCACAATATATCATTTCAATATATTGACATAATATAATTGATTCTCAAAACCATTAATGGTAATAAAATACATAGAATGCATATGGTATTTATTTTCAATTAAGAAACATTACATCTTATTAAAGAAGCCAAATATTAAATAATTATCACGATGTCAGAAAATTCATTGTCACCAAGTACATTAAAAAGAAACAGTCTTTTTTTCGATTAGTAAAATGCTTCATAAAAAAATATATTACCTTTGAATTAAATTAAAATCAAAATATGTTTATATACCGTATAAATGAAATTCGGGTATAAATCAAAGTATGTCTTAATGAAAGAAAACTGAGACAAAGATAGTTACAAAAATTTGGCAGCCTAACAGTGACACTTTAAAATTCCGAAAATGAGTTGATGGGAGAAAAATTGTTTCTTATCACTTGGACATTAAATGTAAAACCATAAAGATATAGAAGAAAATATCCCAACAAAATATAATGGAAAATAAAAGACATAACAAATAAGAAGACTTTGATTAAAAGATGAGGGTGAAAGGTTCCATTACCAAGATTATTTTGTAAATAATGTAGATCGATTACGTTTATTCACTATAATTACACATAAACCAAGTATAAATACAAGATATTTTATAATAAAATCATGGCATAATTAATAAGTATAATATTAATCCACAGAATGAAAATTGGGTTAAGAAGTTCTCTTAGCTTAAGTCCGACTTGTCACTTTTGATCCTTGATCTTCATGAATAATAAACATAAGTTAATTGATAATTTCTTTAGAACCATTTTTATTATTCATTTTATATCACTTATTTACATTCTATAATAATTATTTAATTATTTGAGTTCATATCAGACATTTTGTTGTTGTTCGGAACATGAGTCAAAAATGAACTTCTTATAACTACAAATTCTCTCGGCGTTCAAAAGTCCATTATCTCCAAAATGATATTAATGATATAGATATCATATATATTTAGTGTATATGTATTTATAATATTAATTAACATTTAGAGATAAGAAATGAAATGCACCATTCATGGGGAATGTAAGCTGTACGTTCAAATGAACACTACTTTCATTTTTTTTCATATTTTAAAAAATGAAAACTAAATGATACATATGTATATTATAATTATATAACAATATATATTATATATATGTTACATATGTTCATTAATTATGTTATTTATATGTTTCATGTATAGCATGAATGAGTCATATCACTTTTAGGGGGCGGTAGTCCACACTACCTCAAATGATATTAACGTATTTATACAACATGAAAAACAAAAAGGTTTGTTCTAAATTTTAATTAAATAGGAATATAGATAAAATAAATATCATATATATAATATGTAATTTCAGATCCATTTTAATGTCCACCAAGAGAGGTGGTAGGAGAATATTGAACAGTCACAGTTTTAGGAGAACGTAATTCGCCCCCATAAAAATAGTATATTTGTATCCATTAGATGGATGTGTGTAGAAGTGTAGTTATAATACATATAATAACAAAAAACTAGTATATTTATGATAATTTTTTTTTGTAAAAAAAATGAGTATAGTATAGGGAGTGGAGAAGGAAAATAAAAGAAAAGAACTTGAGAGAAGACATTGCCTTTAAATCGGGTAACTCTCTTTGGTTTGAACCAAAGGGATTTCTTGAATTACGTTTATCTTAGGGTAAGGATTCTATGAGTAATATAGGAATGTTGGTATCTTATTTTAGTAGACTTTTGATGACCCAAGAGCCTTGATAGTTGTGAGTAATGGGTTAGAGGTGATGACCTTTTATAAGAGAGAGGAGGGGCCCTTTAGGAAAGTTTGAATGTATTATTTTATTATAAAATTATCTTCTGTTTAAAAAGGTAAAAAAATAATTAAAATAAAATATAAGATGAAGATAAATTGAAATAAAATTATCCAATAAGAATTGGAAATGTTTAGGATTTTTTTTAATCCTTATATTTTTTATTTAACCCTTTTTTACTATTATCACTTTATCAAGCATTTAACACATTGCGAATGAAAATAGTTACTAAAACATAAAAAATATAAAATTGAAGAGTAAATAATAAAATTTTAGACTTTTAATATCTATTTGTATTAATCCTATATTTTTTTGTTGTTTTATAATATTTAATAAAATACTTCATATTATAAAATATGAATTATGTCAATTTAGAAACTATTCATATCATGAATTTTTAAAAACCCATAACAACTTTATTGATTCAAATTGAATTCATTAATACAAGTATAACATGTTACTATAATCTATAAAATTATTGGATGACATAAAAATAATCGAATTACAGTTATTTTAACATTTATAATATTAATTATTTAAATCTTTTATTATTGAGTAATCACTGCATCATCATTGTGTCGTAATTAAATTTATTTATTTACGGTATAAAATTATAAATAAAATACAATTATATAGAAATTATTTTATTATTTATAATTAATATTTATAGTCTATGATATCACTTATATAACCCCATATAAATATTGTTTTACTAAATGATATATGTGTTTGTTACATTTTCTTAAACATTAAATTAATTTTTATAAAATTTTATTTTCACTTAAAAGTGGCTCCATGGGGTCCAAAAATCGACCCAAGGATTTCCATGGTTGTACATGTATTATCTAATAGGGGTAGGATACATGTTAGTGTAATTAAAAATTATTATAATATTATTTTTTATCCAAATTTACCAGGTTTACCCTTTAACCATGGAAAATAATATATTTACTGAAGTTAATATTCATAATGTATAAAAATTAAAGTTAAATATTTACACAATATGGAAATACTGATTCAAAATATTGAATAAATTCTTAAAAATTAAAAATATATAAGTTTTAGAATTTAATTTAAAATTAAATCTTGTTGTCAAAATGAAAAAGTGCCTTTTTAAAAAGTAAAAACTATCAAAAAATTGACATGTTTTTATGTCCAATTTCAATGTGAAATTATTATAATGACCAAAATTGAATTTAAAGGTACAAATATAATCCAATTAAACCTTAAAACCGAATTAAGTTACCAAATATCTATATAAATAAATTAGATGAAAAGCCAGTTTTTACTTAAAATGCAGTATTATTCACTATTCATAAAAATTAACTTTATGAGGAAAAAAGAAAAAAATTACCCCAAGTAAATTTTGATGTCCCAATTCTAAAGAAAGTTTTTATTTTTAAAAAATGGAGACTAAATAATGGAAAAAATAATATTTAAAAATGTTTCCCCATCAAAAGTCGTTAAAATGACTTTTTAAAAATATTACAGTTTTTCATGCTTAAAACTAGATTTATATTTATTTTAGGCCTCTAAAAATTATTGGATAAAAGTAAAAACATTTAAAAAACATTTCTAATAATATTATAATTCTTTCTGTTCATTCACACCAATACAATGACAAGTCATTAACTACAATTTAAAATAATAATAATATTATATTAATTTTTGGTAAAACTCAAATTTTTGTGCAACATAAGATTATAAAGAAACCCATTGTGATGAGTACACAATCAATAAAAGTTTATTATTTAACATAATATTAATATATTTTTCGTAAATAATAATACCTAAAAAAAGGTATTATTATATAAATACCTAGGTTGTTAAATAATCAATTAGATGCAAAACAAAAGGGGTTACCCAAAAAGTGGTAACATCCTTCCACAAGCACTTTTATTTTCTTTAGTTTCTCAACCCCTAAATTATTCATATTCCATGATTATATAAAAAACTATTTATCCTAAATATAATGATATAGTTTTATTCTAAAAGTTATGCCTACACATACTTACAATTCCCTCAAATGGGTGACAAATATACCATTCATTGTACAAAGGTCTACAGCCTCGCGAAATGATGTCTTTCGTTTTTTTCATTTACCACCTCTCATGGGTTCAAATTATAATGGAATTCATGTTTTAATATTATATATACATTATAATTATTATGAATTTATTCTTCTATAATTATTATATTAAACATACATTCATGCAATCGATTTTTTGTAATTACGATAACTTCATTTGTGGAAATGTGGACTACCACCTCCAAAATGTGATGTGATTCAGTCAAAAATTACATGGAATGTATTGAGAATGAGTTTATTAAATTTATATGATATATATGAAATAATAATTATTAGGAAATTATAATATATAAATATATATATACAAATGTGTCACTTATTCTCGCTCAATACAACAATAAAACCAAAACAACATTCATGCATACGTTAGGACTATCGTCTCCATGAATGGTGTATTCCATTTCATATTTATATATTTTATATATTTTTATTAATATTTATATTCTCAATATATATGATATTATAATAATTTTTTACATTTTTTAAATATTTAAATAATTATCCAAGTTACAGGAACAACAATAACAAGTCAACACATATATGAAAAACATAAAAGACTTTACCTGAAACATAACTTTAACATGAAATTGTTATTAAAAGGGTAATATAAATTATTATTAAAATAATTTATGGTATTATATATAATAATACGGTTATTTGGTAAATTTATAATAAAATTATACTTATTATACATGAGGTTTGAATGTGTACAGAGAAATTCAAGACTTAAGGTAAGAGGCTTCTCATCTAACTTTTATTTTCGTGTGATTTATGCCTTATTCACCACTCATTTACATTGTTTGGTGTATATAATAAAAATTATTATATTCTATGGTTGTTATAATAAAAATTATGAGTATATTAAAATACATTTTATGATCTCCCTTTGATGGAGTTGTATAGTTTAAAAGTTACAAAATTAGTAATGTAGTTTTGTCTCGGTTTTCCTTCTTTGAGACACATGTTTTGTTTTGAAAATAAATTATTTTATGATGGGTATATACTACCATTTTAAATGTTATATCAAGAATATACTTATGTTTTTGATATTCTAAGCCTCATGTGATGTTATTTTCTTACACGTGGTGTTTTTTTAAAGTTTTCAATGTCGTTACAGCATATTGCACTAATCTCATCATTTATTGGGATTGTTAATGATTTTTCATCAATTGATGAAATATTGTGATCCATATCCCAAGTAATATAGTGAATTTTATTCACCTCTTTATATTCATGAAAATTTCAAGTAATTGTACCATTTTAACTCCTTTTAGTACTTAAATAAATTAATAGTGTTTTTAAGAATATCTAACTTTATCTCTCCCATCAGTAAAAAATAAATAATCTTTCAAATCAAGGTTATATAATTTTTTTTTCAAAAATGGTCTAATATATTCATATTACACTTAAATTAAATTTTGGCCAATGTTTTACCTTTTAAAAAATGGGTTCAAAATCGAATTTTAATTATATTATGTGATCGAGGTAATTTTATGAAAAATTTATGTCACAAAAGGAATGTTCGGCATATAAAAATATATCCACCATCAATACAGTCATTTATTTAAAGATTAAATTGAATTTTTAAAATATTAATTTTATAGAAAAAATGTTCTTAATAATATTATAGAAATTATTCATGTTCAAATTTCTGTTAAAAGAAAAAGTTTTTTTGTTCAAGAAGTTTTTAACATGATTTTAAAAGATTCCTTTAAATATTGTAAAAGTTATTTTCCAAGATTTTTTTTTCAAAATAATTTCACATTTCAAAATTTGTATAAATTTTTTCGATATTATTCAATAATTTGTCAAGGAAAAAATATTTGCAATTTTTTTCAAGATACTTCAATTAGTTTTCAAGGAAAAATTTTCTCAAAATATTTTCATTCTTCTTATATAAGTTTTCAAGGGAAAAAGTGTTCAAAATTTTTTCTGTCATCCTTTGTATGTTTTCAAATAAATTTCTTTTAAAAATATTTTCAATATTATTTTATATGTTTTCAAGGAAAAGTATTTTCATTGTTTTTAAATTATTTTATAAGTTTGCAGTGAAAAAAGTTACAAAAGGTTTCTAAGCTTCTTTTATAAGTTTTCAAGGGAAAATGTTCTTGAATGTTTTTTATATTAATTTTTAATTTTGAATGATTATTTTCAAATAAAATGTTATTCAAATGGGTTTAGGATTAAAAAATAATATTTCAAAGAATAAAGTATATTTTAATCAAAAAAATTTAACAGATATTTCAAAATTATTTATCATATATGATGGCATCTGTTCATGTTACTCATGCATTTATGGGGATATGGTCGAAGGGTTACATTGATATTTTTATTTTGATGGTTTGTGTTTTGATTGAATTATTTTTAGGACAATCATTATTATTTAATGTGTTATATATTTATGATACCCGTTTATCTTTTATGGGTTTTATGTTTATGAAACCCACTTATTTTCATTGGATATACTTTGATGAAATGATTATGAAAAATATCTATTTTCCATAGGTTATAATATAATGAAATTTTTATGAAACCAATTTCATTTAATGGGTTATGATACGACAGTTTATGATCTTGTAAAAAATTTATGTATGATTTCATTATGAAATTGGTGGGACCTATATCACCCTCTATTTCATTGGGTAAATACTTATATTTATTGAGATAAATATGGATAGAACATGGATTTAAAATAGTTAGGTAAATTAAATTGTATTCTAATAAGGTATTAGGAGTGAACCATGAATACTAATATGGTAATGGGAGTAAAATAGGACTACCAAGATGTTTTGGTGAGTAAACCCATGCCACTAATATTTCCTTATAATTAAATCTTGAATACTATGAATGTCAATTTTATATGATTATGTGTCTTCCAAAAATTCAATTTCCTATTACTATGTTATTATTTCATGGATTATAATATTTATTACATTATGATTCATGTTTTATGAACATCCAATATTTAATTTATGATTCATTTTTATGATATTCAATATATAGGTTATGATCTTATAATATTAGGATCATCTTCTCATACCCTACTGATCATGTTACACTTACAGATCTCCCTTTTTTACCCTTATTGAGCATCTAAGATCTCCCATTTCATATGTTTTCTTTCCTCAGGTTATGATGAAAGGTTTTATGCAGGACGACTAATATGGAATATATTTAAGTGAGATATTGAAGATATTTCATCAGGATAGAAGTTTATGCTGCCTAGTTTCAAAGAAACTAAACTATTATTATCCATAGACATGAAATTATTCAATGTGATAAATATTATTCAAAAAATGATATAATATCCATGAATGTTAAGTATAAGTCTCTATAACATGTCCTTCAATATTAAACCCCCCCCCCCTCTACAATTAAATTAACAATATAAATTCATAATTAAAAATAAGTTATAATAATTAATTTCATAACTAAAATAAAATAGATATACTTGATGATGAAATATTATTTGTTATATTAGTTGATTAAATCCATCTATTGATATTTGAGTTGGTTAAAAAAATTTAAGATAATAAATTAGGAGAATTGATAATATGATTGAATAATAGTTTTATAAATTAATTTGATTTGGAATTTAAGTATTTTTTTTCAATATTATTAACATGAATATAAAGAAAAAGTAATTATATAGTAATGGTAATATAATGTATGTATTGAAAGAAATAATTAAGATTAAATACTGTACAATATGGTAAAATGGATAGGCGAATGTATTCTAGTTATTTTCTTATTTCTATGTTTCTATGTTTCTAGGATTGAATTTTAAAGTGGTTATAATAGAAAAAAGTAAGGTAAATTCTTCATTTCTGGATATTGATGAAAGAATATAATCAATATTGATGTTTTTTTCTTAAAAAGACAGATGAAATAATTTTAATTATTAGTTATTTTGTTGAATAATTTTAATGTTTAGTTAGAATGAGAGTCTAAAAAATTAAAATTTAATGTCTTATGAATATTATCAATATATTATTTATTTTGAAATGGTTTGTATATCATTTTCCTTGTGGATTATGTAAAAGAAAAATAGTTTTTGTTTCTTTAATGTTTTAATTTGAGTTTTTATTTTAGTTTTAAGAGGATTCCTGATATTTTGTAATTAGAGTGGGAATTATGCTTCTATTCCACTTGATGAATTGTGACACATATCAAGGTAAGTCTTTGGGAACTTATTGAGATTATAAATCCCTACTGTAGTGAATTATTGTTAATCTAATTATTGAATTTATATTTTATTGTTTATTTTATATGATATTAGATAGTAATTCATAGATGTATTTTATAACATGATTTTTTATAGATTAATAATGTGAAATCATGTGAAATGTTTTTATATTTAGCTTAGAATATTTTAGGAAATTAATTATGGTATGAAAAAAATGAGTTGTGTGATTTAATAGTGTAATTAAGTGGACTAAAATATTTTATAATGTTTTATTTTATTGAATATATATTTTAATATTTGATTATCTGGTATTTAATAATCATTCAATCTGATTTATAGGGGTAAATGGATTTAATAATGCTTAAAGTTGACAGAACTATAAAATTTAAAATTAATAACACTAAATCATGTTGATGTTTTGGAAATTTTTATTTTAATAGTGTTTTTTATAAGGTGAGTTATCATTAATTGTCTTCAAGGACTTCTTTTAAACCATCATGTGGAAAGTTGACATATAAAATGTATTTTACTTTATATAATTTCTTCTTTAGATTGAATAACTTCTGTTCACTATTTTAATTTAAATAAAACCTAAGATTAAGAGTTTTATAGGTGAATAAATTATGTGTGAGTTTTAATGGATATAGTGAGTTTTTTAATAGAAAGAAAAGGTTGTTTAGATGAGGGTTTATTATGGAAATTTCTATAAGGATGACTGTATGAATATAAGGAATTTCATCCCATAATATTCTACAAATTCTAGAGGTATATCTTTGAGTTAAAAATATGTTTTATTAATTGTTTTCTCTGTTTATAAACATAATTAAAAGGGATAGAGATGATAAATCCTGCCAGTATTTTTTATTGTTTTTATAGTAGGCTATTTTGATTATAAAATCTACCATTGGATGTGAAAAAAAATTCTTTAATAAAAGTTTATCCATGGATGTTCATATGATATAACCTAGGGGTTTTGATTGTACAAATAGAGATGTAAAGGCATTTATGTTGTGACAGTTCATTTATGCATTGAAGAAATATTCTTGGAGTTCGTATATACATATTGATGATGCATTCAAAGGGACATGATTCGTAATAAATGAGTTAAATCAGAAATACACACACACACACACACACACATATATATATATATGCGAGTTCCATGGATTAATATAAAAAACTATAATTGGATGCATAGGATACACTACTCATAAAAAATGATAACCCTTCAATTATGTTTATGAAATATTAATTGGGAAAATTATTCTCAATTAAAGACAAGGGTGAAACATCATAGATATTGGGTATAAGGATTTATATATATATTTATTTATGTGGTTTCTTAGTATGTGTTATATCATATATGTTAATATTATTTCAAATATGGTTTCCATATATTAATATAGTAGATGGTTTTTACTAGTTTTACATAGTTTTTGTGTTTATAATATAAATATACATTAACTAAGATAGAAAGGAGAAACATGAATGTGATTAATTATTCTTTGATAATATGATAAATAATGCATTCTATGTTTCATACTAATATATTATTTTTATATTATTTTTTATATCGACATAATCATAATAATATTTTGGTAAAAGTTAATGATCACTGCACAAAATATACTTAAATACATAGGATAAATTAATTGGAACCCTATTGAATCAAATACATTGAATGAATCTAACATTGACTGATTATATAATAGAAACTAAGAACACTGTTGAATCAAATATATTCCATGAATCTATTTATATAATTTTATATGGTATATATATATATATATCTTGTAGTTATGTATTAAATATAGAGATATTTCAAGTACTGTATTTGTAAGATGTTAAAATTTTTTTAAGGATATTTTATTAACGAATGAATCTTATAGTATGGATTTACTTGACTCAATTAAAGATATACATAAAAAATTGTGATTTATAATAAATGAATCACTATTAATCTTATTAACTTATTTTATATTTTATACTGGAATATTATTTGGTAGAAATAAGATCCTTCAAATGTTGTTATAATATTTTTAAGTTAGTGGATAACCTTATGAAGAAATAACATATCAGTTACATTTAACAGATCATCTTTAATTAGCAAAGATAATGATTATTAGATAATAGTTTTGTTTTATCTAGTTTTATCATGTTTATTTACTATTCTTCTAACAATTTTTCTTTCTAATTTGATTTATGTTCAAAATGTGTCTATACATATATGATAACAATGGTATATATCATAAACATTCCCCACCAATGACTTTCCAATAACCTCATAAGATACACCCCACTCTCTTTCCACATAATATCCTAACTAACACCTATAAAATTCCCATATGATTTCAATATACCAATAAACTTATAACAAATATACCTAATTTCCCTCTTGGGATGTTAATCCAAGGATTTAATAAATATAGAGTGAATTATTTTTCTATAATTATATCTGGAAAATTATTTTAATTTACTAAATAAATTAATATTTTTTTGCATATAAATCACACTCATTGTCCAGGGTGAACTGATATCTCTAATATTGGAATTATTAAGTGCTTATATAAGATTCCACAAGAAAATATTGTATTTAAAACCCCATTTTACACTTAACTATAAAAATATATCTATAACATATCAAAAGCTATATAATTATTAAATATATTTGTTTGGAAAAAAATCTATAGAATCTCAATAATTTAAAATTTAAGATATTTTGTTTCTTAATTTATTTAAATTGAAAAATTATAATTGAGTGTCGTACTTGATGAGCCTATAATGGGAAATGCACTCTAGGGTTCCCTCCTACCGCTGCCTCCTTCATCCCCCACCGTCTCTGTTTCACTCCCCTACTCAGTTGTTCATGGCGAAGGATCTGATATTGCAGTAGTGCTTTCTGACTCAGCCCTCTCGGAGATTTACATCTTTGGTCGTCTTCTTGCTCGACTCCTCTTGCAATGGTAAGGGTTCCTTGGCGGCGCGGTGTCGGACCAGAGGCGGGGATCCAAATCTGCGGTATGAGGGAGCCGATTCTTCCTCAAATTCATGCGTTTGGTTGTTGGGTGTGGCCTCTGAAGGAGTTATGGATGGCGGCGGTGGGATATTGACCTGGTTTGTGATTGGTTTTTCATCCGGTTTTTTGGTGATGGTTTTTTTTGTTCTTCATTTTTGCATATGCTTTCTATTTTGGTTGGATTTTGAATGGTGTTTCATGGTTTGTTATGATGTGCTTCGCTCCGATGGTGGTGCTTCGGTGGAGGTAGGGTTGACTCTCTCCTGCCATCATGCATGATTCTAGTGATGGTTCTTGGTGGTTTTGGGTGATTACGGTTTGGGAGTAATCTGTTTTTGGCTCAAGTTTTGAGCTTCCGGAGGATTCGATTTTTCTGGGGTGGTACGACAGTTCTGGTGATGATGGTTTCAGTGTTGATGAGTATTGGTGATGTGGAATTTTACGTCATTTGGCCCCCTTTCTAGGTACGGTGCAGGCTCATGGAAAACTTCTTGATTTTTAATTGAATTTTGAATGTGGAACGTCTGAGTTGTCTACGGATCAAGGTCCTATCTGCGTCAGGATCTGGGAATCTTCATTTTGTTTTCTTTGACGTCCTTTGTGGATGGATTCTTTCTAGAGGTCCATTTCATTTCACATGAAGTCTGGGTGAATTCTGCTAGAGTTTTCCGACGGGAGGATTTGGGCTAGTGTCGATGGTCGCACTGGGGGATGTTTAAGGTAACCCTTTCTGAGGTTTGGCCATCATTTCTGATCTTCTTGTGCACTGGTGCGTGGTTCCTTTGTCATTTCCATTGTATTTTGATGTTTTTGTGTAATGTTGAAAGTGGTTGTATTTTAATCTATTGTGTGGGGTACCAGGAACCCATAAACTGGATTTTGAAAGTGAAAAAAATGATTAGAAGTTTCGTACTTATTCCCTCTCATAGTATGGAATCATAGTCAATGTTAAAGTGTGAAGGTATTTCATAGAATCCTTGTTTTTTATATCATTTTTAAGAATCCAATTTTTTTTAATAATACAAAATAATTTATTAATGAAAATCATTGTATTTTTCATTCCCAAAACATAAATTTGACTAATACCATAAACTCAATACTCTTACAATAAGAAATAATTTCCGGATAATGTGATACTGGACACTCATTCATTATAGGTGTGGCCTCTATATCTATACCAACTCTTGCACAAAATCCACTATACAACTCATTCTTATATTATCTCAACAACTCTTCCAATATAATAAGATGTGTGGTCTTCGAAACCTCGCCATAATGAAAATTATAATGAATCTCGAACCAAAATATTAATTCATAAAAATTAAATAATAATAGAACAATAGATCCATTGAATATTTTAACCCATATTTGAGCCCAAACATTATTCTTTACATAATATTAATCCTATCTCCTAGAAAGTCGAAAGATATGAATGATATCAGAGTATTTGGAATGGATTAACATAAAATTACTAAACTATTTCCATATTTTATTAATCAAATTACTATCCTTGTTTTAATCAACCATCAACTGTGTGTGGATATTCCACAACCCACACATGTATGTATTTACATTCCACCTAGTGGAAGATATAGGTGTGAAATAAAGAAACCAATATTATATCAAAAAAAATTAAAATGAAAATAAATTGTGGTCTAAAAAACATTACTTGGGTTCTGTATATATACTTGATCCATTCTGATTTGTGCGTACCACCATATCCAAGGCTTTGAAGGATCATAAACCTGTATAGTTGAAGTGAAATTAATGGTTTTCTAGTGAGGCTCAAAACCTTTCAATATTATAGACGAAGGATATTAAAGTAGAATATCATGGGGAGGGAATTATATAGAAAATAAGCTAGCAAAGATGTCTATGGAAACGTATAATACAAATGGGGAGTATGGACCATTATTAGATAGGGGATAGAAATATGAGGAGGATCAAATGTAAATATTTGAAAAAATTGGTAGCCTAGATATCCCAGTATAATATAATAACACTATGGGATATGAAGGTGTTCTTGATTGTATATATGATAAAGGGACAAGTTGTGATTGAGTATCTCGAGTGGTGCATGTATCTCTCATACAACTCCCCTCAGATCTTCTTGTTGAGCCCTACAACCACTAGGCTCATCAGTGAATAATAGTGTCCTAGGTTGTGGATCCTAATTAAAACATAAAACGAAAATTAATCACAAGAAATTATAAGTTATTGATATAATATTAAAAATAAAATACATACAATAGGCCCCAAAGGATAAAAACCCATCTTTCTCATGTGGAAATTATTGTCAGTTATCCACTTCCTCCATATCTCTTTAATATTTTTCATTTCCTAAATTTGAAAAAAAATTTAGAATTAATTATAAATTCTTAAATAATGTATATTTCAATGAATAGTGATTATCAGACAAGAATCAATTAAGGAATACCAATTTTGAAGAAAAATAATGGATACATAGTGATACAACAAAAAAAATATTATATTTAGTGGGAAGAATATCAAAACATAAAATACATGTCCTAGAAAAATCAACACACTAAAATTGACATGTTTTTCAAGGGTAGGATATAGTTTTTATATATTTTAAATTTCATCTAATTTTAGTTTGGATAGGTCTTTTGGTTCATTTTGATTAATTTATTAGGTTATTTTCCAATTTTATTGGGCTAGGTCATTTTTTTCATATTTTGGGTTAGGTCATTCTTCAATAGATTTTTTTAGGACATACTTTTCTCTATTTTTGATTTTCATTATAATTAGTTAATATATTTCAATTCAGTTCATCGTGTTTTTTGTTTTAATTGAATTGTTTTAGTTTGGTTCAGTCTTGTTGGTTCTAATATAGTTTAATTAAATATTAAAAAATGAAACTCAATGAAATATAAAACTAGTATATATTTTAAATTCATATGATGGTCAAGTTGGATATAAAATATTTCTAATCAAAATTAATGTAATTTCAATAGTAACAAACTAAAGATCCCAATTCAAGATAAATAAAAAAACTAAGAACACGTATAGATGATTCAATATATTTCCAACCACAACAACAGGTTCACAATTGACTCAGAAAATTGAACTATTAGAGTCACCATAAATAATAAATTGATTAGGACTAATGGGATCAGTGATATTGTCAGTTATATCATCACCATCATCAAAAAACTGTATTGGGATTACATCAATAAGGACACCAAATTCAGGCCACAAATAATTGGTCACATAAAAAACATGTTTTTTCACCCATACCAATATATATGGATCATTAGTATTAAGTGTTCGAGTGATGTTAATAACTCAAAATTCATAATCATCAATAAATATAAAATTATTCACCATTGAATCAATCCACTTTCTTTCTATCATAGTGACTCGAACATGAGATTAATAATCAAATATTAGTATTTTATCAAAGACTCCATAACAAGATACATTTTCCTATCATGTTCTAATATCTAATGCACTAGAATAATAATCTATTATAGAAGTTACCATAACACCATCATGTTTTTTCCTCATGTTTATTTTTGGTTCAATGATAATAAATTTGTACACATTGATCACAATTGATATTCATTCATGAACCATATAATTTTGATCAAATCCCAAATACCTTATTTTCACTAAGACGATCATCACGAAACACCAATAATTATCATCATAGGGTATTTGGATCAATAATTTTGGACTTCAGGGCCATGTCATGACATGTCATGCTCACTGGATCTTCGAGATATATAGTAGACTTCATTCACATAGGACCAAAGAGCTATGTACTAAATAAATAAGGCTTGATGGGTGGGATATCCCTAAGGATGGGGGATATAGACTACCTTTCCAGCTTGTCTTTAAGGTGTGTGTGTGTGTTTGAATTTAATTTAACCTCCAAGAACCAAATATATATAATGTATATGATATTATTATTCCACTTATTTGGGGAACTTATGGAAAACAGGGTTCTATTTTATCATACCATCCTTCTTTAATTATTAATTTTCTATTACATATCATAGTCACATATGATAAATACAATGAATAGAAATACATTCATTCTTGATCCATGAAACCATTCACAGTAGAACCTTAAGGATGATTTATATTCTTTACATAATAATTTAATATGTAATTATTTCATTAAATTGGATACATCCAATGAAATGATATAGGTTGTTCAAAAATTATTTCAGTTGGAATATAGAAAGCTAAATGAAACATGCATATAAAAAATCATAGAGGAAATATATTCTCAAACTCACAAATAATTAATATTTTCTCATTTAATTTTCATTATGAGAATGACTTGAAGAAATTCATAGAAAAATGTTCATTACAGAAATGGAAAAATAGAATTACCTCTTCCCTCACATTATTGAACATTAGATGGTGTATTTCTATTGGAATCAACTCATGTTGATAGATATGATAATCATATTTTATGAAAGATTTCAACTTCAATTCTCTTTTGTTAACCCATTTTGATATATTTCTTGAATAGCCATCTATAACTTTAATAGTCTCAAGTAATTATAGAAATTGATATTTTTCTATTGGTGTCATCAAAAAAGATTCTCATAGAGCATTCCTTTTATTTTCACTGATACACACATGATTCATTTTTTCTATGATACCCCAATCCAACAAGTCACTCTAAGATCATAAATAACCTTTTTTATTTCCCTAGTCATTTATAAAAATGAATGAAACCATTCGTAGATATTTCATTCAGTGTGAATTACGTAGAGTAAACGATGTAACAAACTTATTCAATAATAAGGAAACTCAAAGAAGATACTTTTCTTATTCCCTTTTTAAATAGTTTCAATGGAAACATTCTCCCCCTCTTCTAATTTTATTTAATTATTCCCGAATAAAAAACAGAAATCATATAGTTCATTAATTACCATAGTTTTATACATACACTGAAGTGGATTTTTAGACATAATTATATAGTAAAACCTTCAAATATTATCCCTTTATAGATGATTCTTTGGAAAGAATCATCGATGTACCATAAAACTGAATCTTCATTGATATTTAATTCTTCTGGATCTTTTTTCTTCATTCAAAGAGGACATGCGATTTTTCCCTTTGTAATCCATCCATAAATCATTTAAGAATAGGCTAAATAATTTATCATCCATATAAACACAAAATGAATAATAAATATTTCTTCCGAACATGAATCATATGTTCAAAAACAGACATTTTAATAATTCTCCAACTATTTTATTAAAGGTTTCATGTATATATCTAAATCATTATAGGGTAATCAATTAGAGAACACCTGATGAATACCAAGTGTATGTCATTCCTAATGTGAAACACAAATTATTGATTTAATGGGGGTATTAGATTTTTCATATAGAAAATAATTTGGGACATATTCCTTTATTTTGGAAAAACGTCATTCCAGTGATACAATATATTTATATTTTTTATTATATCAACACGAAAGTATCCTAGGCCATAGAATCTCACTCTTACTCCGTGTTTGGCTCCAAAAGTGTGCTATAAAATGATTCAATGAATCACATGGATAAAATAAGATCAATATATTTTTTTTTGAAATATCTACAATGTATATGTATGTGTGGGTTTTTGTGTGTTTTTTAAATTAATAATGATATTTAATAAGAGTTTTATATGGTGATAAATGACACTATGAGTGGCCATTGAACCTTGACCATGATTTCCCTCTAACCTGACACATTTATTTTATTCGAAGTCAATACATGTATTATATTTTGTATGATAGACATGTTATTTAGATGTGTTCGCTAATATATAGTAAATTTGATATATATATCTATATATATAAAAAGGTATCAAACATTATAAGTGTTGGTTTGTTCTCATTTCCTTTTTTGATCTCACCATTTTTGTTATAATTCACAAAAAAATAATTTTGATGCAGTGTAATATACTGTATCAGATGGATATATCAAGTAATTTTATAACTGTACGTCAATAGGGAAAATATATACCAATATAATTTTTTATAAATTATACTAGAGAAAATATTTATTATTATATTTCCATAGTGTCTAAATGTTATTATAGGTAGAGGAAGTTACTATACGGTGTTTTTTTCATGTGCTCTCCTAGTTTTATTTTCCTTTAAATTATATTGAGGACTATATTTTTATTAAAAATATATATTATTTCCATTCAATATTCATCAATGTATTACTATATGATGTAATTATAGTTATTTTAGTATTATGTTTATTTTCCTGTACATCTAGGTTTTCATGTAGCATGATTTGAATGAAATATGTATTATATAGAAAAGGTAACACTTATAATCATTTATAAAATAAAAATATTACAAGTTATTTACCCAATGAATATAAGTGTTAGGTTTAGATATAGAAATATGTATTTAAACAATGACCTATGTTGGGATAGAGACAAGTCATATATGTTTTTTAAAAATAGGTTTAGGATTGATGTTTAGAGTAGGAATATTTTAGGATAATAATGATAATTAACACATTTTAATTTCTCAACATATTATTGGAAACATACCAGTGGAACCTATAATTAACATTGGTGAACCAATGATTTAATGTTAAGACAATCATTACATAGTAATTATACATATTGTAATAATGATGTTTTGTCATATTACCTTATTAGAATAAGATCATCCATCTTGTTGTTTCGCATAGGCCTTGATTATTGTGTGTTTTATTATTTAGTTTGATGGTTTACATGTGGTGAAATAATTAATATATTATTATTATATGAATATTATTTGGATATTTGTTATATTTTGTTCTATTTGTGGGATTCTTTGTGGTGGCCAATGAGTGTAACAATTAACGAGGATGAAATTGTATAAATTGAATTGATGGTTTATCTATAAAATGTTGTTATAAGGATAATGTGTGGTATATTTAACCTTCTAATTCCCAATAATATATTTTTATGTGGTCTGTAGAAAATGTATTATAATAATAATTTGACTAATATCAAAAGTAATTTATTATTTACTTATATTTGATATATATCTCATTCAAATTTCATTCTATTTATATGTGAACTTACAACAATATTGAAAACTATAGTGGTGATGTTTATAAAATATTTTTGATGATATCGAAGATTTTATTTGGAAATTATTTCAAATTAATTCAGTTTTATTAAGGTTATTTTCTACATCCTATATTCTGCTACATATTCTTTTCAAGTAAATACCCATTTTATAGTGGTCAATGGATACATAAATAGAGTATGTAAATGGATAATATTTATTTATACTGTCATATGTAATCTCATTATAGTATTCTAATTTACAAAATGTAATATAAAGTAGATAATTAATTGTGAAAACTAGAAATAAATCTAGATATTTGTTGTGTTCCTATTACAATTGTATTAGATATATTAACCATGGCCTCTTCTCATTTTATAAAATGATTTATAAGTTAAAATCAATTAGACTACCCTCAATAAAATTCATAGGTTTCATTTATATAAATAGTTTTCTAGTTAAACTACAAATAGATTTTTAAAGGGCATGATATGGTAATAACAATGTAGATTATATATGTCCATTAGGACTATATGGTTATTGAAGAATGTTTAATCATAATAAATCATATTAAATGTGGGTTATTTGTTTCTCAGTTTGTATATATGTTGATGACTTTATCAGGAATCATCTGATATTTTTATACCCTAGGTTATAATTATTATCCTCATTATCCTGTACTAAAATAGTTATTTCATTTATTTATTTATGATTATATTTATAATTTTAATAAATTAGTTATTTAGGATCTAATTTCCCTGTAGATGTTTTATGACATACTAATTTTTAAACTATTGATTCTCCTTTTTGGTAGTAATGAAACTTGGTGTATTGTTCTGGGGGTTAGAGAATAATAATAATATTCTATCCTATTCTATATAATTGATACATGTAATATATAGAAAATGGTTTTTGTGAACATCACTGATTTTGTAATGTCTTGAAATTTCCAAATAATATTTTTTAAATGGAATTATTTTGCGATCGAAAAATCTAACTGTGCGTAATTCTGAGGCCCGGAGTGCCCAAAATGATCCATTGAAAAATTTTATGTTTAAACATAGTACGCATGAGTGGTTTTAGTGAAATAGAGGAATAACTATTAAACAGGTTCCTGGATTTGAAATCTGAAGACACCGTTGCATTCAGGATGGCAGTTTCAGCCTAGGTGCGACATAAGTTTAGTCGGTTCATGCCTCCAGTGGGAAAACCTGAATATTGTATAACCGCAAATAAAATAATTAAATAAAATTATTTTAATTTTCAAATCCTTATAACTCATGAAAGGTAACTCAGATTGAAAACATGAAACCACCACTGAACTCATGAGGGTATTCCTTCCTTAGGTTGAATCTAACATTGGCCAGCGCAGGCCATAAGGGAAAGTTAGCATTTGGCCGTAAATAAAATAATTAAGTGAAAATTATTTTATTGTAAAATCCATAACATTTAAACAATAACTCGAATAGAAAATCCGAGTGTACCGTTGAGCTTCTGAGACCGTGTTCTCCTTTGGTGGAGAATAAACTCAATCGATGTGAATTAATAGACACTAACACCAGTAATGACTCACACAAGACCCAACCCACTTAGAGTAGATATGTACTAACCCTTGCAATGACCCACATAAGATTTGACCCAAACAAGATCAGTATGTGCTTACCCACATATGATCATTGAGCGTTGACCCACACTGGATCTAACCCACATGTGATTGGTGCATACCCACACAGGATCTCACAGTACAAACCTCTATATGATCTATCTCCAACCTATGCCTCGCTGATAGCCACTGGATTCTTTCTCATAGTACGCTTGCTTCTGGGAGAACCACTACTCAAGACAATGGTCACATTTCAACCAGCATGAAGATCCATAAATAAGTAACCTGATGATCTGTCACATCATAAGGGTCCAACGCAACATACGGTGCGTCAACCGGATGTCTGGTCTATAAGTTACGAGCATTTTATGGCCGAGGGGCTAGTTCGATTCGGGTAAGATCCATCCCAATAAAACTCCAACATTATCCAACACTCTTTTGGAGTATTTCAAAAGAATTTCCATGTCATTAGGGTCCTTCCGCCATAGAATGCACATCAATTAGAGTTTCAGTCTATTAGTGACAACCCTTTCCATGAAATGGGGGTGATCACACCATGGTCCATCCTGACTCGGTCTGGCCTGCCAGAATATGCCAAAGGGACCACTTCCCAAAAGGAATCACAATGCCACTGATGACGTCTCGAACAGACACCTGGTTTTACAGTTAGGGGAGTATCATTATTCGGGGACCGGTTGGGTTTGGGCCCGGTACGACTTGGTCAGGCCGGCCAGACACAATGGGTCTCAGGTTCTACCTGACCCCGGTCAGGTCTGGCCCACTAAAGGTGGGCCTGGTTCATTGGGTTCGGCCCATCGTGTTTGACCCGATTCTATTTGTAGGCTAGGGTCACGGTTGGCCTGGCCCGTCAGGTGGGGCTCGGTCGACCCGCAATGGCCCACTGGACCACGGGTCCAGCGCAGCCTGTTGGGAGGGTCTGGTTCACTGGGCAAGTCTGACCCCGTCTATCGACCCGTGTCCTGCCCGGTCCACCAGAAGGTGGTCTGGTCTTCCTAGTTGGTCCAGCTTGTGCGGGGCTGTTTCGGCCTGCCGGTGAGGCGCTGGCCCACCGCATTTACCGATCATCCATTTTGGCCTACTTGGGGGTCCACCAACATGGCATGGCGTGAGGGCCACACCATTCTAAACATACTGCGACATCCTCTAGCGGTGCGTAATGGCATGCTGATCTGCCTTCCTCCGCGGACGGTCTATGCCGGCTGCCACTGCCCGCCACAACCCCCTTGTCTAGTGGTGCGCGAGGGCGCACCACCGCCTCCTTCACCACCAGTAGAACTGACTGATGTGTCCTCCCGCTGCGGCTATGACTGCGGCCTTCTTAGACGGTGGTGCACAGTGGCATGTCGCCCCCTCCTTCATCATCAACTGAGTTGACCGTGATCTCTTCACATCACGGCTACATCCATGACCTTTTTCACTGGCGGTGTGCGACAACGCACCACTATCTCTTATCTGGTTGGTCATTGTCAGTCGGTGCCTTCACCCACCGGCCGAGCAGACCGCTATCTCCACCCGCCGCGGCTATGGACACTACCTTCTTTGCTGGCGGCGCGTGATGACACACCGCCCACTCCTTCGCTGTCAGACATGTCGACCGCTGTCTCTACCTGATGCGGATACGGACGTGGACTTATTCACTAGTGGCGTGCGACGATGCTCTACTATCTCCTCTGAAGCTGGTCATTGCCGGCCACTGTGGTCACCCGCCATACCAGGTTTTCTCCAACCCAAACATTTCTCGTGAAGTACACATCAACTTACAACAAAAAGGGAAGAGGGTCCATGCCTTATTCGTTTGACATGTTCCCTTGGAATTAGCTTGATAGCAAGAGGGTGGTAACAGATTTAAAAACTCTTGAAATTAAATATTAAATAAACCATACCTCAAGATCATTGGATAATTCCCGCGATTGAGGAAGAGTCAGAATTTGTCATACCCACATCAAGATGCCAACATTGCCGCTCGAACTCCATCCTTCTATTCGTGATTCAGTGTTTCTTGTCACTACCCACCGGAACCGGCTCTATCCTCCAAGTGATGGGCATCGTGAAACTTTACCATAGATTCATCACTTGGTGAAGTTGTTCCAATACCTCTCTCAAAGCTCAATATATATAGAAGAGGGAGAGGGTATGTAAGGCTTGTGGAATTAATGGGGATTCATTTAATAGGAACCATATTAATTCAAACCGTGCTATTATAAAGGATTTTAAGAGTGAAGTAATTTAATGTTTGACATGTCATTGGTCCCGCACCAACTGCTTGTCCATTGGGTGAATTGAAATCATAGAAATAAAATAACTAAGTTATTTTTTATACATTTAAAAGTCCCAAAATATAAATTTTTCTCCAGACCTACTGTAGTAAATGTGAAGCCTTCTTTAAGCGAATCCTGTAGTTGTGGATTCAACGGTGCCCTCATATTTTAAATCTAAGCACTGGTTCAGAAGTTAGAAAATTCCGCCCGTGTTTTTAATGAACATACCCATAAAAAGATTAGAAAATTATTTACAATCACCCTTGACTCGTGCTGGTCGAGGTTAGGAACCACCTAAAGAGAGAACGTTCTCAAAATCTCAATGGTACTCTCGAACATTCAATCAGATTTACCATTTAAAAGTTATGGATTTTACAATAAAATATTTTTCACTTAATTATTTAATTTATGGCCAGAAACTAACTTTCACGGGTGGACCACGCCGTCCAATGTTAATATCATCCTAATGAAAGAATACCCCCATGAGTTCATCGGTGGTCTCAGATTTTCAATCTGAGTTACCATTCATGAGATATAAGCATTTGAAAATTAAAATAATTTTATTTAAGAATTTTATTTAAGGTTATTCCATTTTCGAGGTTTTACACCAGAAGCATGTGCCGAATAAACTTATGTCATCCCTAGGGTAATCCTTCCATTCTGAATGCAACTCTACCATCATATTTATGATCTAGGTACAAATTTAATTGTTAATAAAAATTTTCAGGAAAACCAATCACACATGCTATTTTTAAACATAACATTTTTTGACGGATCATTCTGGGAACTCCGGGGCTCAGAATTACGCACCGTCAGATTTCGTGATCTCGAAATAATTACATATATAAAAAAGTATATGGAAATTTTATGACATTAAATTCTCCCCATCTTAGGTCTTTACATCCCTGAAAGACAAAACACGACAAATCAAATAAAAGAGGGTACTGAGCACGAATCTGTGCACCTCGTTCCCAAGTGCTCTCTTGGAGGTTCATGTGATGCCAGCGAACTCACACCAGAGAGATCCACCATCCACAAAAGACTTGATCCCATTGATCCTCCATCTCCACTGGGAAATATGTAAAATTAATCACATCGTTATGTCCAACTCTCTATAGTTGATAGCGTGCGACGGATTAGGCACATATCTCCTCAACCGCGGCTCATGGGAAACATTATGCTCGTAATGCATCTGTGGGGGAAGAGTTAGATGGTACGACACCTCACCAAATCTATTGAAAATCTAGAAAGGTTCGATGAACCTCATAGAATGTTTTCCACCATTTCCAAACCTTCATAATCCTTGTCTAGGTGAGACCCATACAAAGACATGGTCTCCCTCCCCAGACTCCATGGGTCTATGTCTCCTATCGGCATAAGAATTCTACCAGATCAACAGATTATTCACTTTCTGACAAGTGAGGCAACATGATAATAACTATTCCACTTCTTCCTTCATCATTGGGCACCAGTACTAATGTTGGAGGTCCGGGTACACCTTTGCCACTCTAGGATGCATTGTTAAAGGGGATGCATGGAACTCCCTCAACATATTCTCTTGAAGCATCCCTGGTACCATGGTGTATCCTCTAATGAGAACAAAATTATCCCCACATTTAGAAAATCATTCAGGAGACCGTCCTGAGGATATCAAAGCATGACATGCCTCGCAATCAACGTCCCAAGATGTGCCTCTCGAACTCGCTGAAGAATTGGGGGTGATATTCCTAGAATTGAGGTAAGTTGCACCATCTTTATCAATGAAGGATATCTATAGCGTGACTAGCTACTCTAACACCTCACTCAGTAGTTGTAGACTAGACCTTCATCTGAGGGCGTTTGCTACCATGTTCCCATTCCCATGAGTAGACTATATCAACGTTATAGTACAGGAGGAACTATTGGAATCATCACTATATCATGTTCAAGTCCTTCTATGGAAATATATGCCTGAGTCTCTTTTGATTAGAGTAAATAGTAAATCGTTCACCCATCAATTAGTTTCTCCACATCTTCAGCACAAATACCACTACAGATTAATCCAACTCATGGGTAGCATTGTTCTACTCTGGCTTTCTAAACTATTGTGAGTCGTAGGTGATCTCTGCCTGCTCCTGCATTAGGAAACAACCTAGTCTGGTCCCGAATGCGTCATAGTAGACTACACACCCAACCCCTCTTCTAGTATCCTCAAGATGGGGTCACTTGTATGTATATGTCTTAGCTCTTGAAAGCTCTGCTGACACTTACCCGTCCAAAGGAAATGCTCCCCTTCCTTCATCAAAGCGAACAAGAGTGCCTCTACCCTAAATATGTCACATATAAATCTCTGGTAGTACCCAACTAAAGTAGAAGTCCCTCCCCCCTCGGGGAGTTAGTCTTGGAAACATCTTTTGTAAAGATATCCTCACACTCCACACCAACTATTGGTAACTGAAAACTGAAAACTCATACAACCATGAGGGTAAGGTTGGTTGACTCAAGAGTGATTGATTGCACCATCCTATGCATGATTTTATCTTGTGTTGCCTGGGTTTCCTTTTTTTCCATCATAGGAAAACCCATTACAAAATTTTAGATATACTACATCCTTTTTTCCTAATACAGTCAATCTGAAAATGAACTGTGGATGACTAGTCCATACCCAAACTGATGTTGTAAGGCCTCAATGCTTCCACCAAGATGTTCCAACTAAAACTCTCCAAGCTCCACTTACACATCTGATGCTATGTAGATTCCTATGTCCCTAACACTTCCTCTTCCGGAAACATTTTACATGCCCAAGCCTCTGATACCACTTTGTCATGACTCATCCCTCGAGGCCCATTCTGTGACTACCCTGAGTCCCCCATCCATAGGCCTGGGGCTGAAGACTATCACCGGAAAGGCATATCCCTTAATAGGAAGGCATTGCCTTTAAAATGATACCAACACCGGAATCTAAGATAAAAACAATAGGGAACCACGATGTAAACTAATGTATTAAAAATTATGATGAAAGTAAAGGGGCTATAATAAAATCCCAACTAGAATGTACAAGTAAAACTAAAAAGAGAATGACAGCTCCTGGATCATCCACCGAGGATCCTACCGGAAGGGTAGGTACAACTCACGATCAATAGTCCTGCATCATGAAATATTAAATGGTCCACCTATGAGCACCATCCAGTCCTGACTCCATCATCCTCAATCAATGTTGTTCATTAGTTGTACAAGATACAACAAGTTGCAGGCGAAGCCTGTGTAGGGGTGAGTATAAAAATACTCAATAGGGACCCCTAGACCCCCCGAATGTCTCCAAGAGTTCTACTAGGAAAAAACCACCAAGAAAGACCTCAATCACAAATTACGAAACAATCCTCATCTCTACTTAGGTGTATGCCCATACATATACCTAAGTTATCAAAAAGTATGCATCTCATACATGATGTAAGAATATCATAAAGGTAACACCACAATGGTAACACCACAAAGTTAAAAATTCCACACATGTAACATCATGAAGATAACACCATGAAGGTAAAAGTACCAATCATGTAACACCATGAAGATATCACCACAAAGGTAAAAGTATCACACATGTATCACCACGAAGAAATCAACATGATGATTAAAGTACCACACATGCATCACCACGAATATATCACCATGATGGTAAAAGTACCACATAGGTATCACCCTTAAGTTAAAAGACTCAGATCACACCAGGTATTATTGAAGTATAGAAGTACATACGATCAGTCGCAAAGCTAGATCATCTTATTCTGTCAATAGGAACTACTTCTGACCATACAGAGTTTGACCTACACAGGATCGATACGTACTAACCCCCTCAATGACCCACATAAGATCCGACCCACCCCAAGTCGATACACACTTACCCCCAAAATTACCCACACAGGATCAAACCCACACCAGATCGGTTTGGGTTGACCCACATAGGATCGTTGAGCACTGACCCACAAAAGATATGACCCACAGAGGATTGGTATGTGCTAACCCATATAAGATCGCTGAGTGCTGACCCACACAGGATCTAAACCACACATGATCAATGCTGACCCACACAGGATCTGACCCACACAGAATCGGGGAAGACCCACATACGATCGCTTGGTACTATCCTTCGTATGATCTATCTCCAACCTCTGCCTCACTGCCATCCACTAGACTCTTGCTCATTGCACGCTTGATTCCGGGAGAACCACTCCTCATGCCAACTGGTCGTATTTCAATAGGAACGAAGTTCCATGTAAAAGTAACCTAATAATCCATCAAGTTATAAGAGTTCCAATGCAACATATGTTGCATCAACAAGACACCTAGTCTATATGTTATAGCCATTTTAGTGCCAAGGGCCCGGTTGGATTAAGGTGCAATCCAACCCGGTCAAACTCCATCATTCTCAAATACTCTCGTGGTGTATTTCAAAAGAACTGCCTTGTCACTAGGGACCTTATTCCACATACATCACCTCAATCAGATGCCCATCTTGTTAGTTATGCCTCTTTCCGTGAAACGGTGATGATCACACCTCGGTCTGGCCTAGCTCAGTTGGGCCCACCAGAATATGCCAAAGGGACCACTTTACAATAGGGATCCCAATGCCACTGACAGTGTGTTGAACAGACACCGGGTTTTTCAATTACGAATGATTCTTTATTCATGGACCTATTGGGTATGGGCCAAGTCTGACTCGGTCAGGTCAGCCCGACATAATGAGTCTTGGGCTCTACCGGACCCTGCTCAGGTTTGGCCCGCTAAGGTTCGACCCAGTTCACAGGGTCCGGCCCATTGGTGTCAGTCCAGTTCAGTTTGCGGGCTCGGGCCACAGTTGTCATGGCCCATCGGGTGGGGTTCGATCCACCACGTTGGCCCACTGGGCTGCGTGTCCATCCCAGTTTGCCAGAAGGCAGTCCGGTATGCCCAACGGGCCCCCAGGTGTGGGGCTGTTTCGACAAGCTGGTGGGGCGCTTCCCCACCGCAATTACTGGTCGACCGTTTCGGCCGACCAGGGGGTTCGCCCACATGGCGCAGAATGAGGGCCACACTATTTTCCACCTAACGCGGCTTCAAACCACCACCTCCTCCATTGGCGCGCGATAGCATGCCGCTCCGCCTTTCTTTACGGCCTAGCGGTGCCAACCGCCACAACCTGCCATCGCCCCATTTTCTGACGGTGTGCGATGACGCGCCGCGACCTCCTTCGCGGCCTGCTGAGCCGGTCGTCGTCTCCACCCACCGCGGCTACGACTGCAACCTTCTTCACTGGAATCCCTTGACGTCGTACTGCTCTCTCCTCCATGGCCGGTTGTTTCCAACCGCCACCATCACCCTCCGTCCAGGGTTTCGTCCAATCCAAATCATTGCTCATGAAGGGCACATCAAAATCCAACAAAAAGGGTGGAGGGTCTGCAAAATGTCAATTTTCCCATGCCCTCGGCATTAGTTTGATAGCAAGAGGGTGGTAAAAGATTTATAAGCTCTTGAAATTAAACAGGAAATAAACCCTACATAAATATGGTTGGAGAACGCCCACGATTGAGAAAGAGTCATCGTTCACCATCCTCGCAACAACCCACTGACGTTGCTGCTCGAACGTTGTCCTTCGGTTCATGATTTGGTGTCGCTCGACACCACCCACTGAAACTAGCTTTGTCATCCATGTTTTGGGAATTGCGGAACTTTACCAGAGCTTCTTCTCATGGTAAAGCTATACCAATACCTCTGTCCATTCTCCATATATATTGGAGAGGGGGAGGGTAATTAATTCCCGTTGAAATAATGGGGGTTCATTTTATTAGAACAATCGTAATTTCCACAGTGTAGTTACAAATTATTTGAGGAGTCAGACCATTTAATGGATTAATACGTCGTTTTTCCCACCACTACTGCTTGTCCATTGGAGGAATAGAAACGAGAGAAATAATATAACTAAGTTAAATAATTATTCTTTTAAAAGTCCAAAAATCTAACTTTTTCGCTAGACCTACTATCGTCGAATTTAAGCCTCACTTGAGCGAATCCCGGTTCTACGCATTCAAAGGCACCCTCAGATTTTTAATCCAAGTAACGGTTCAAATGTTAAGAAATACAGCCCGTGCGTTTACTAAACATACCTGAAAAAAGCTTAGAAAATTATTAATAGTCCCCCTCGACTCGCGCCGGTCAAGTTTATTCTCCTACTATAGAGAACACTCCCTGACAAGCTCAATAGTTCTTTTTTATTTTCAGTATGAGTTACTGTTTAGTAGTTATGGATTTTACAATAAAATAATCATCACTTAATTATTTTATTTAAGGCCAAAAACTACATTTCGCTAGTGGCATGCGCTGGCCAATGTTAGTATCAGCCTAAGAAAATCATACCCTCACAAGTTCAGCGGTGGTATCAAATTTTCAGTTTTAGTTACTGTTTGTGAGTTATAATCATTTGAAAAATAAAATAAATTTATTTAATAATTTTATTTATGGTTATGCCATTTTTGGGTTTTCCCACTGAAGGCCTGCGCCGAAAAAACTTATTTCACACCTAGGGTAAACATGCCATCTTGAATGGAATGGTTCCCTCATATATTTTATATGGGAACCCATTTAAGAGTTATTCCATTTTTTTAGGAAAACCACTCATGCATGCTATTTTTAAACTTATCATTTTTCAACGGATCATTTTGGGCACTCCAAGCCTCAAAATTACACATCGTGAGATTTCACGGTCTCGAAATAATTCTATCTAATAAAAAAAATATACAGAAATTTCGGGGCATTACAGATTTTCTCTTAAATTCTGGTTCTTGATGACCATTTTAATATTTAATAATAATTTTATATCTCCCAATTTTATAATGTTTATTAAAAAAATTAATGGATGAAAATAATAAAATCAGAGAAAGATTTATTAACCTTACCATTTAATTTTGAGAGTTTTCAAAATTGATAGAACACAACCCCTCTAGGACAACACCTAAGTTGATGACAAGGTTAGGTGCCCCTCCCCAAGATTATATTCAATTTTAGAGTGGATAATTACTGGAATCCAGAGGGAGTACACGCATACATTTAATGAAGTAACCTAATGTTAAACTAATTACACAACTCAATATAACCACCGTGTAATAACAACTCATGTTGTCTCGTGTTCTTTATCCAGCAAAATAATTTAAAAGTTCACCAAGATAACCTCCTAAAAAACCAATCGTTAACCACTACTAACATCTCCAATAGATGAAACCCATTGAAATAAAAATAGTTAAATAAAATTTTCAACAAATCATGCCTTATGTTTTGACTTCCATTGAGATTATGGGAATTATAATAAATAATGAATCAGTACCCTATGTGGTTGGTAATTGTTCCCTCGACTAACAACTTCGATTAGTGGGTAATGAGTTCTCATAATGGTATTAGTTATGTATATGATTATACATAAAAATAGTATTTATAAATAAATACTCATGGATACTTGTGTGGTAGTTTTGGTCCCTCTCCTTGTTGAGTGTACTATCATGAGATTTCATATTTTAGATAATTTTATTGTGAAAAAATAAATAACAGGTACCTTCAGTGATATGGAATTATAGATGATGAATTCTTATTACAATGGGTGATATTGAATAGTTTTATATCATCATTAAGGTATCATATAATATCTTATACACTCTTGACCCATTGTGTGTATTTAGAAGTAATCATATAAAATTAAATCTCACTGCTGGACCTTATTATTTATATCATTACAATAAATGTATTCGAAATATAAAATATCATAATAGTACACTCAATAAAGAGATGGTCAAAAAAACCATAACCTTATCCAGGAATATTTATTTATAAATATAATTCTT
Organism: Viscum album; assembly: GCA_963277665.1. Taxonomy (NCBI): domain Eukaryota; kingdom Viridiplantae; phylum Streptophyta; class Magnoliopsida; order Santalales; family Viscaceae; genus Viscum; species Viscum album. The sequence continues at coordinate 800,515,325 of OY728164.1, forward strand.
ATGTATAATCATATAGATAAATAATACCATTTTGAGAACTCATTCCCCACTAATAGAAGTTGTTACTCGAGGGAAACAATTACCCACCAAATAGAGGACTGATTCGTTATTTATTATAGTTTCCATAAAATCAATAAATGTTAAAATATATGGCATGATTTTTTGATAATTTTATTGAACTATATTTATTTAATTGGGTTTCATCTATTAGAGAAGTTAGTAGGGATTGCCGGTAGGTATTTTAGAAGATTGTCTTGGGGGCGTTTGAAATTATTCTACATGAGGAAGATCATTAGGAAACATTTGTTGTTGTTACATGGTGGTGCTATGAAATATGTCAAAAAGAACTAAATAGAGAAACTTTATGTCACAATTACCAAATTAAATAATGAAAATATGTGTCCCACCATTATGGGTTACCATGTTTTATAGGTAACAGTTTGGAATGGTGTATTATTTTATAACCAAAATGGTAACATCATAATGAGACCCCTAAACTAGGTTACTTAACTATGATCCATGAGGACCCTTTAGTGACCATTAATTTTTATAAATAAATATTAAATATTATTATATTAATATTCAATACATAAAATCATGATCCACACTATAACAAAATGTTTTTAATGACTTTTGGGACTTTAGTTCTTAAAAAAATAGTTCATAAAAGATCTAAATCATCTACAATATAGTTTTATATATCTAAAATCATTCCATGACACATTATAAACAAAATTTTTATTTGTATCCTAGATAAATGAAAAAATAATGAAGCGTAAGATCAAGTTCTTAGTAGGGGATAACAAGGGATATAACAATAATAATTTATACATAAAATGAGCATAAAGGTTATAAGAACATGAGGATAACAGTTAATAATCATATTGAAAAATTTATGTATAAAAAATATGAGCCATTAAACAATGTTCATAATTTATTAAGACATGAATCATAAATGGATCAATGAACATTCACTTTGAGAACATAACATTATCATATTATCATGTCATAAAAGAGCATAATAATTTGTGTTACAATCATAATCATAGAAATATTATATCAAGGATACCCTACAGGACATTAATAACATGGTAGGATTGGAATAATGTCTTTTCTACCAAAATAAATCATGGAATAACCTTTGCCGTACCTTTTATGGGTATGGAATTACCTCCCATGTACCCAATTTTTTGTTGCTCCAGATAGGCACACATGTACCCTCTTTATTTGGGATTTAGATAACTAGTCGTGTAACCTCTGAGCTCACTGAAAAATAATATTTACCCATGGAATTAGAGAGGAAAAATTTTTATATCCCAACCATCACATAATAATAATAATAACGCATTCATATATGTACGAAAATATCATAATTTGTTCATCATATCTCTTAACCCGTGGAAAGGAAACAAGTTTCATAAACATCAATTTTTAATAAACATAAACCGTCCAAAAAAAGAATAAGGTTGATATCATTTGATATTATACCAAATAAATATTTATTAACCTAAAATGATGTTACCATATATGAAAATGCCTTTAAAACATAACCTATAATATATCATGAGGAAAATTACTTTTTTCTAAATCAATTATATAAAATCTAAAAATTAAAAAAAAATTATCGATATTTTTTCTTTGAAATTATCCATGGGAAGTTATAATGCATTCATCAGTACATTTAGTCATCATGGTGGAGTGAAATTTCATTCATTCCATATTTGTGGAAATAATGATTCTTTTCACATTTTCAATAAAAGTAAAATGTACTTACATCGATAACAAAATGAATATTAAATTTTACACTTTTTTAGAAATTTAATAATGACTAAAATTATGATTAACAATAATATGTGAATAAAAAAATTCTTGAAAAGATATTTTCCAAACATGCTCATTGTAGAAAATGGATATTTGATGAGAGAGATCAATAAATTCTTTTTTCATTATAAATATTCGTCCATTTTCTTTAGTAATTGAAGTAATGAAAATGAAACAAAAAAGATTATTATATTTAAATAACCATATAATAATAAAAATTATTATTTTAATGAGAGTTAGATAAAAAAATTATCATCATAATCTTAAACATAAACATTCCTAGTAAATAATGGGATTATAAAGAAAATCCATTGATGCTTGGTGTCATTAGAATGAAAAAATCATAGAATAGAGAATACTACATGGATATGTAAATCCCCATAAATTTAATTTCACAAATAATATAATAAATTAATTTGAATTATATAATTCAAATAAAATAAATAGATGGTGATTATAGAAATCATATCACAAAAATAGAAGTGAGATAAAAATAAATTACCTCATGTTTTACTTGAATTAAAGGTTCTATAATTTCAAATATTGTAAATTTAAATTTATTATAATTATATTTAGTATTAATGAAAATACTTACAATACCATATATTTTCCACTTAAAACATTTTAACACCCACTTATCAATAATTTCTTATTAAAAGCATCCTTTCTGGGAGTTAACTAATTTATTTCATGAAAACTTTTGATTATAAGTTTTGGTCATTATATATTGATAATTTATCAATAAGATACAGAATGTTAATCATTATATTAATATAATATATATTAATTATATGTTTATTTATATTCATTTAGATCAATTAATTCATTTGAGGATACAGTAAGATGTATATACACATGAATACTATTTTCAATTTTTGAGGGATGAAATGAATGAAAGGTGAAGAAAAATTCACCATTAATGAAATATTATTTTGTCAAAATATAATATATATTCATTTAATACATCCTTATTAAAATATATTTAATGTGTAAATGGAAAAGAAACTGCTTAGATTTTTTAGGATGCAGTCCACACAAACACTCGAGCGATGTTATCATTTTCAAATGGATTAGATGGTAATTAGGAAGTATTTATAACACAATTTAAGAAGAATAATTATTCCATATGTTTAATATATAAAATCTGAACACATTATAACAACCATACGTGAAATATGGTTTTGGAAAATTAATTGTACCACTATATAATGGTGGTAGTTGATAGGTACACATAAGTTGTAATTCCACCACCCCTTTGATGAAATATGGTTGAATATGAGAAGTTACATAATAAAAATTACATTTAAGAATATTTAGGATTATGATTATATTATTTATTTATTTATTAATACCACATATTTATAGTTTTTAGAGGAAGAAATAATTTTAATGTGTTCTGGTAAGATGATTACCTCTTATTCGACATGCCTCCTATTGATACATTATCAAAGACCCTTGGAATAGTACCTTAAGAAGACCAAGAATTTTAATTCATGGAGAGGGTTGATTATATGAAATTTTAATAGGGTTTTTAGTAATATATAGGGCTCATTTTTTTGTATATAAAAGAGAGAGGGGGTTTTATTTTCCAAGCGTGTGAAAGGGAACACATGGAAATAAAAAATATTAATATATAATTAATTCATTGTTAAAAAAATTGAAAAAAATCTATATATTAAATGGAAATTATTTTAAAGTCAATATTTCTATAAAAATTAAATTTATATTGGTTTGGGTTTCCTTCAAAACCCAAATAGTTGGATCAAACCATTCATTAACAGATTTTACCCTTAACAATGGGAACAACTTTTTCAATATTAAAATTTTATAATTTCACTTATAAGTTAAAAATTAGGTAATAGATACATAAAGGATGAAATTTTAGAGCATTTCACATAATACATCTCAAATTGAATGTTTTTCAATAATTTTAATTTTTTTTAAATAATATTTTTCTAAAAATATCATTATTCTCATTTTTGAAACGATTTAGTTTTTTTGGATTTGACGTCATAAATATAATTTTGTAATTATAATATAAAAATATAAAACAACCATAAAAAAGATATATTTGTATAAAAAATCAATGTAACACAATAATTTGACCAAATTTTTATTACATTTGATATTTTGAAAATCAATTTTTTTATTTTTCTATTAAGTTAATGAATACAACTTTAGTATTGCGTAAGCATTTAAGGATTTTATTCAATCACTAAAAAAATGATTAAAATGATCAAAGAATTAATTATTCTATAATTTAAATAATTAAAATTGACATCACCCTCTATTTATCATTATGAGAATATTTTATCAATATTAAAGCCAATAAAATGAAATTATTTAATATTCATTACAGAAAATAATATGAATTTATTTCATGGAATAGTGGAACTAAAATTCCATATATTTAAATTATTGATGTATAGAGTTGAATTCGATTAATCTAATGAAATAATAGGACGTGTCTAGATGATTTTGGGGACTTATCATATTATTTTAATATCATTTTACTCATTTTACCCTTATTAAGGTTATAAAAATGCATCACTCTTACTACTCGTTATGAAAAAATATAAAAGGGATATATTTACCAAAATAAAACCCAATGATTTCAAATATGGTTTCCATTTTTCATGAATTAACTTCTAAAACTGGTTCAAATAAATTTTTATTTAAATTTATATATGGCAATGAATTACTGTTTTTAGAAAAAATGTTTATTTAAATATAAAAATTGGTTCTACCAAATTCATAAATATTATTGATTAAAATTTAATAAATTAGATTAGTATGATTCAAATATATAATATGTCACATAAAGAAAAATTACAAAATATAATGGAACTTTTAAATTACAATACTTAATGAAAATACGTTGTAATAGTTGAAAAATTCATATTTTTGACTATTTACTAAAAAATTAATCATTTTAGAAAAATAAAAAATATATCATCCTAAGTGAATTATAAAATGATGATTTCAAAATATTAAATTTTATAATATAAAATTCCTATTATTTTTAGAATTTAATTATAATTTTCATGCATGTAACGCAATTAAAACATTTTTGAACAAAATGTAATTTAAAATCATAAAATGGAATTAGTTAAAATGGGTCATTATTTAGTAAGAATTAAATAATAAATTTTTATTCATTTAGACCATTTTAAATATATTTATTATTGAGAATACTCATATTCATACCCACTAATCCATCTTCATTTGATAGTGATATCACTTAAATAATAACATTTTTAGTATATTTATTAATTCACATAATACTCAGTGATTCTTGTTAGGAATGATATTGAGATTTTATTATTTTAAACTAAATTTACAAGCAGTTACATTATACCCATTTTACAAATTTCATCCTTACAATTTGAACTTTTAATTGATAATAATGTGTTTGATATATGAAAATTATTTTGTTGAAACCCCACATTTCAAAAAGGGTTAAATGAACTCCCTCTAGAAATGGGGGAAAGGGAAATATGAAGGTCATATGGAATAATACATAACTATTATTAAATATTTTAAAACATTATTGGGAAGTAAGAAATATATAAATGGTGGATAGAACTACCATCTAAGGACTAGTAGAGATTGACAGTGTATATGGCGATGATAAAGTTCATAGATATAAATCCATAAATCAGTGTGGGATGAAAATACCATAAATTCATTATAAATTAATGTAAATTGAAAAAAATAAGTATTTCAAGATTACATTCCAAATGTTGATAGGGTATTTTAATATCAAGATACATAACAAAAAAAATCATATATAGTGGATTTATTTCCATTTCATAATCACAATTTCATTCTTTGGTTATTCTTTGATAAATTTACACTTCATATCTTACTCCAAGAAATAAATATTCTATATAATTTTTTTATTCTTGAAGTACATAAATTAATCTCTAACATATCATTATATACATAAAACATTTATAATCTATTCTCTATATCTCTTTTTATCATCAAAAAAAAATTGTTAGAAGAAACAAATCCAATTTTGGTAATTAAAATATATTTATATCTAAAATCTCTAAAATAATACCAAAGGTTAATATTTATCTATTTAATTAATAGTTAACATTAAGACCACTCCAAAATATGTCTAAAAATTAAAATTCAATATATCCAAAAATAATTGACAATTTTTTTTCAATATCAATGTTATTATTTTACTCTAGAAAACATGAATTAGACCATAATGACACATACAAAATATGTAAATTCCTTTATTATATTAAAAAATTTAAATAACATAAATAAGCATAAAACCATTATAAAAACATATACAATTTAAAAAATTAATTTTATTCCTATTTTTCAAATTAAATAATATACTATTAAATATATTTTATAATCAACAAGTTCGTTTAATGCAATTAAAGATAATGTAAACCACTTTTTCATAAATCATTATTCACTTCCAATGCCACCAATATAATCAAATATTATTTAGCAATATAAACCATCTATATCCCCTGTAAACAATATTAAATGAAATACATGCATATATTAAGGGTTATATTTCCATGAATCATGTGTTATTCAAAAATAACACCTCACCAAAAAATCATATTTCATGGTTAACACAAACATTGAACATATGTTTTCAAATCCTTAATAAAAAACAACTATAAAACAATTCTTATATGTTTTGTTATTCTTATAACCAGAATATCATTGATGAAAAAATTCTATATAATAATTATTGTATCATGATATATAAAAACATCAGTCCTTTGACATCCAAGATTGGAATAGAATATACCCATTCTTGGTCTACGAGTTAAATATTGGATTAGGTAACTAACATAGATAATGTTCATATTCCCCACACATAAACAATTGATTACCTTGTAAATTAATTTCCACATAACTATCATTTCAACAAATAAAATATTCATATTCCTTTGATGATTTACCTTTGGTGTTTTCCCAACAATCTTAAAATGATGAATATTTACCTATATTTCCTTAGTGGGCATTACCATATGAAAATTCTTAAGTTTACATATTCATTTTATTTGATGTGATAGTAAAACCCCAATGTTTATATTTTTAATCAAATTTCGTGATTACTAATTAGGAATAATCTTAGGTTTCAATTTCTAGTTCCCATTTCATTTAGTTTGTCATATTGACAATCATTCCATTGTACATAACATTAACTATTTACTTGAATAATCATAGTTATATTATTTTTATAAAATGAAAAATAATAGTGTGATAAAAAATAATTACTGTAAGAGATCTGGAAGAACCATATACTGAATATCTAAATCATGAGACATACTTTCAAATAAATGACACTATATGTTTAAGAAATTTCAACATTGGTTATCATCTATTTAAATTCTCTATAACGGTATATAAATAAATTTTTAATTAACCTGACCATATCCCGAATGAGTTTTAAACCTTGTGTGTCATATGTGAACACCCACTATGAACCGGAATGAAGGATGAGATATACTAAAAAAATTATTTTTGGTGTTGTCTCCACTACATTAATCTATTCTAAAACCAAATCCCTTTATAATATCCATATTTGGATGTTTTTCTAATAAAAACGTATTAATTTATTTAAAAAACATAGTATTTTATCATATATGTATGATTATTCTATGGATTCTTTACAATGGTATTTAATCATAATATCCAATGATTGACTAATCTATGCTCTCATAAAAACTATAGGAACCCATAAATTTCAAACAAAATTATTACATCTTATTAAATGAATATTCATTATGTAACATTACATTAAATGATATAACTATAAATGTGTAGTGATTTTGTGAACATGGTTACATAAAAAAGTGGTTCGAAAAAGATCTATATCATCTCCCACTTGTTCCACCACAACTACATCGATTTTTAGACTTATCATACAAAAAAAATTATTCATATCCTATGGGAAAGTAATAATAAATGGTAATATTATATTATTAATAAAGGTAAACAATAGAGATATCAATGGTCATTTAATCCTAACATGAGAATAAAGAGTATATGAACACAAGATTCACTATAGAAAATAAAACCCATCTATTAATAGATAATAAAAAAGTTTCATGGAATAAATAAATTTAATCCATAAATATGATTCATAATGGTATAAAATAACATTATTCATGAGTACGTAACATTTTTAAATGACCAGAAAACAAAAGAGTGGATTAAAGTGCGGTAGAATCATAATAATTTAAATATTATTTCAATTATACCAACCAATACATTCAAAAAATGATATACATGGATAAAATTCCCAATTACGTTATTTGAGTAAAGGATAACATCCTATGTAGCCACTTTTGGGCTTCAGATAACCTCTAATGTACCCTCATTTTATAATCATGATGAAACCTCCCAAATACCCTTTTTTAGGATTAATATAAACTTCCACAAACCCTTTTGTCTCATATATCATGAATCATTACCAAATGTATTTATGGGAAATATAATTCTCGTCACACTTGTTATATAATCATAATACATTGATATATGTGTCACATGATCATAAATCATCCATCATATATAATAACCCCTAGACATAAAAATATTTTAATAAAAATTTATTAATCAAAATAATAAACAAAACATAGAATCAATAAGTATGATATCATTAGACAATATCCCCAATAAAGCATAAGTAACATCAAATGATGTTATATTAGCTAAAATTTCCTTTAAAATATAACATAGAATATTTATTTAGGAAAAATAATTCTTTTATTCTGAAATATATTCATTAAAATATAAAAATTTATGAAATTCAATTTAATATTTTTATTTTAAAGGATCTACATAATCCTATAATGTGAGTTTAAATATATTGATAAAACATGATAGTTTTAAATTCTTTTCATGTTGTGTGTATTAAAACAAAAATTCCATTCAAATTTTCAGTAATATTTAGAATTAAATCATTCATAATATTATTTGTAGATTCCTTTTAATAAATACAACAATTAAATAATGGGAAAATTTGTCATTAAAAAATTATAGTATAATTTTAAAATATTTTTTAAAACTTTTTAGAAAACAAAAATATGTAAGAGAGAATATTTTTGTTCGAAAAGAGAAATAATTACTTTTTTTCCATTCAAATATTAATTTATTACATTGAGTACATACGATGAGGAAAATAAATAGAAAACATGTATTATAAAGAAATAACTAGTGAAAAAATAATGGAAATATTTTCATGATAGTTAGATCATGAAATGTTTTTATAGAAAACATAATAATAAATAATCTAGATAAACCCTGAGATTGTAAAATAAATCCCTTACCACATTAGAAACATTAGAATCAAAACATATAGAAATAGATAACAATATATGGATATATAAATATCTATAAATTTGATATGAAAAATTATATGTGAAATTAATGGGATGTATATACACCACATAAAAGGAAGAAGTGGTTATTATGGCATGTTTCGTAGAAATTAAAGTGGGATGAAAATTCTTTTCTATATGTTTGAATTACATCAAAGGCACAATAACCATCCAGAAAATAATTTTTTTAATAATTATTTAAAAATATAATTTACAGACTTATAATATCATATATGACTCAATTATAATACTTAAACAAGCATTTATTAATAATTATTTATTAAAATAATCATTTCTAGGGTCTAACTATTTAATTTTTGAAGAGTGTTTTTGTTCAGTACTTCATGTCCACATACATTGATCATGGTTCTACCATCTCCATTTTTTCAATTATATTAATATAATATATAATCATTATATATATATATTTTGATTCATTAATAATGGTAGATATAGAAAATTGATTATAATTTTCATAGATATGATAGGTTGTATTGACACATGAACGTTGTTTTCACTTTTTGAAGGATGAAATGATAGAAATGAAAATAGATACTAAATTTTATTATAGAATTAGAGATTTAACAAAAAGATAAGTCACCTTTATTGAATAAAATAAAAATTACAGAATTATGAATGATGATTTCTTATAAAATTCAGGATTCCATAATGAGAAAAGTTCATCAAGAAGATCTTTTCACCATATCAACTCAGGAAAAGTAACCCATTAATTAGAAAACCCATAACTAAATTGATTTTAATCATAGTTGGTACAAATAATGATATATTTCATTGATGAAATACCATACACATAGTTCCTTCATCTAGCATTCAATTTTCTTAAAATATTAATAGTATTAGTTATGATAGCTTGAATCATAGTGGTTGAGTCACATTCAATCCATAAATTGAGGTAGACACATTGTTTTTCAATATACACTACCTTAATAGTAACAATAATTTTAACAGCATGATATGTGGTTAAACCATAAGGGCCAATGAGACATCCCATAGTTTTCTCCATGATGATTTCTAAAAATCGCATAATAACTAGAAGGGACCAGATTTCCCCTTAAAGCACCATCCGTGTCGAATTTGATCCTGCCCAGAAATGGATGTATACACATGAATTACAAGGTTCTATATAGTGGATTATATGTATCTAAAAAAATTCTTATGAAGAGTAAGATCTTGAATGAAGTTATCAGAATATACTATTTTGATATCACTGTCCAATTTAACCGAAGAAAAAGCATGATCGAATGCTGAATTCAGATAGAAAACAGTGCCTTTATGAACCCATTTATTCATACTGTTCCATTAATATGAATAAACTATAAACTATACATAATATAGATATTTAGATGCGATTATGAAATTTGAAAATTCAACCATGCAATTAGGTGATCCCTTATATACTCTGACCTTTGAAATTCAATTTAAAACAATATTCAATAGCATTACATAGTTCCAAAGTAGTACCACAACCTAATAAAATATGATCAATTTGACCCCTATGATGGAAACATAGGGAACATCTAGAACATAATATAATTCCAACTCCCTATAAAAAACATCAATGGGTAGTTTGTAATACACAACTCACTAAGCTGAAGAGAATATAGTGGACAAAATATTGATTCACCTCAAATACTTAGCCTATATGCTGTTGTTCCCTTGAAAAGAATCTCCGTAGAAATCCTTTGAAGATAGGCACCATTAGAATAAGTATCCTAGACTAGGATTTTATCCCCATGTATGAATTTATAATTCGAAACTCTTTTGTGAAACTAACAGGAAGAGTATCCAAAGATATCTTTAGTTTCCCCTTAATCGTACATTAATGTGGAATAAAGTATCAAGAGATATTAGAGTGTTGAAAAGAGATTTAAATATGAATTTATCAATAAAAAAATTCAAGGAAGAGATAATATTGGCCAGAAAATTTGAATGCACATAAATTGTGGAGAAGTAATTTTTGACGGTAGGCTAAATAGAAGAATCCACAAAATTTAAATTCCATTCTTCGGTCCTATTTAAAAATCATAATCTTAGAAAACATAGATATTATCAATTATAATATAAAAATTCACCTTTCAAAAACAATAAATCCATATTATTTATCTATAAAATATATCCATATTATATTCAATGTAAATCATATATGAAAAATGAATCACATCACTTCCTGAAGGTGGTATCCCACACGTACACACGAGCAACATTATCATTTCCCAATATATTGGAATGTAAGATGGTAGATATGATATAATAATTGACTAATAATAATTTTTTCAGCAATATAATATATAAATTATGGAACCATCATAATTACCATCTATGAATGATGCTGATTGAAAATGATTTGTATCGCTACGTTGAGACAATGGTCCATACAAACACATGACAGATATTTTAAATTACCATTTGATGGAATAAGGGTTGATATTAGTGGTTAAATGATCAAAATAACAAGTCAATATATTTAAGATATTGATTTTATAATTTTATGATGAATACCATATATTTGTAGTAGTTATAAGAGGAAATATACTTAATGTGGTTGGGTAATACCATTACATTTTCTTTCGAAGGCCCCCATTGGATTATTTATTAAGGACATAAGTAATAATATTTTAAGAAGAATAAAAATAATGGATTGGAATGTTTAGAAGATAATTGGGGGTGTTTTGGTCAAAATTGATTGCTCAATTTTGTGCCACGAAAATAGAGAAGAAAGGAAACATGTGGAATTACCCAAAAATTTGAAATACCATTAAGTCATTCTCCAAAAATAATTATTCCAAATGGACATAGAATTAAATAAAATTATTATATGGTAAAAATATTGTATTCAAATTAAATTAATATTGGTTTTGGTGTCATTTTAAAACTTATAATTTAGTTTATCCCATTCATTAACTGATTTTATCCTTAAAATTTTTAAAGTCTTTTTCCATCTAAAATGGTTATAATTTTACTTATAAGAAAAAAATTATAACATAAATGGAAAATGGATAAAGTTTTAAACCATCTATCATCCTTATTAATGTATTTAAATATATTTATAATTTCTAAATAAATTATTAAAATATTATTTTTCATAAAATATCATTTTGCATAAAATAATAATAATGTTGTTTTTGGCACGATTCATTTATTTTGACATTAAAGTCATCAAGATAATTATTGAATTAAAATATAAACCACTAATAAATACATAATATGTAATAATTATATATTAATTCATTGAATACAACAATTCACTTCAATTGTATTACTTTTCGTACTGTTAAAATAAATTATTTTATTTATATATTAATTAAATTACTACAGTGTCAGCATTGTGTATGCATTTAAGATAATTATTCTATAAAAATAATAATAAGTAAAAAAACATGATTTAGAAAATATATATTATTTTAATTAAACATTTTTAACCAAAATAATTATATATTTACCCTTATGAAAAAATGTAAAAGATATTAAATTTTTGGTAGTGACATTATGTAATTTAAATTAACTAAAACAATACAAATCTAATTATCAAGGGGAAATTTCACCAATATTCCATATATTATAATTTGATATTTGAATTGTATAATTTCCTATATCAAATGAAACACAGACAATTGTGGAGTTATTTTTGAGACCTTATAACATGGGTTTAATCCTATTTTACTAATTTACCCTTACCAAGGTGATAAATATTTATCACAATTAAAATTCACAATGACCAAATATAAAAGTTTCATATTTTTTAAATTTAATTATCGAAATTAAAAATATGTAACTGGTTTTTCATAATTTCATCTAAAGATGAGCCATATAGAAATTTAAAAATAAATACACAATACACATCAAATAATTGTTTTTTTTTAAAAAAAATATGTCTTAAGCATAAAAATTAACTTATATAAAGATCATGAATATTAACACTTAAAATATAATTAATTATATTATTCATACTTAAATAGAGATTATTTCACATCTATATAAAATCAAAAATATAATGGGACATTTAAAATACTTTATTAAATGAAAATAGATGCCAATATTTGAAAAATCGGCATTTTTTATATTCAATAAAAAATCAACCATTTAAAAAAATAACGAAATTTCACTATAAGTGAATTTGAATATGTAAATCTATCAAATTATCTTTATTTCATAAAATTATATTTCTAAAAGTTGAATAAATTTATTATAATTTTTAAAAAGTAATGCAATAAAACCATTATTTGATGTGTCTTGTGTATTTATTTTTAAATTTCAATATGGCTCATCTTGAGATGAAATCATGAAAAACCAGTTATATATTTAATTTTCCCTATTCAAAAAGGGTTTACATAATTTGAATAGATAGGTAACATCCATTTCCATATGATCCATGTGTATCATCTAAGAGTTACAATTGTTATAGTTTATCCCTTACCTTGTATAAATATAATTATGTACTGTTAATAATAATTTTATATTATACAACTGAAAAGTGAATCATTATAGGTAAAAAAACAACTATTTAAACACTACTTGGAGTATCTATGTTACACTAAGTGAATATCAATTATTCTTCCCTTATTCATTCATTTATATTATGACCATTATTAAAAAGTAATTTCATTTTATAACCAAACAATACTATTCATCTTTTATATAGTTTTCATTGTCTTTGAATAAGTCCTGACCATTATTAAAAAATAATAGTATAAATAACATATGGATCAAATTATTAATCACTCACCCTCATTGAAGTAAATCTTCCATATTCACTGAAATGTAATATTACATCTATAAATATTTCTATTATTAATATACAAAATATTATAATATTATGGTTACATAATATTTCCTATCACACTCTAACATTTCTATTACACTTTTTTATTCAGCTAACACAAGGTAACACAATTAAAAACCAAGTTCCAATTTAAATTTTGAAATCTATTTTCTAAAACATAACTTCAAGAAACATCTACTTCTATTGGAACTATTAGATAATTCCAAGACATCTTATCACCATAAATATCACTTATGGAGTTTGCACTTTATTTTGAGTAAAACCACTTTAAACCGACATGTCACATCATAAAATTATCTTCATCTATATTTAAATGTATATCTCATGATATGAATTGCAATGATATGGTAAAATAGTATATATGATTCTTCATTAACTCTAACAGGAATGAAATTATTTTCAAAGAATGAAAACTATTTGAATAATAGTCAATCCATGGAATTTTTTTCACTATTTTTCTATTTCTCATGAACCATATTATTTATTATCACATGGATCAACCTCATGAAATATATAAAAGAATCAATGTATTCATGTTTTATCTATGATAAATCACATGATATGGTTTTATAATGTACATCATTATTGTTAACATGTGAGTGAATAACCATGGTCACATGAAATTTTATTCAATATATTATAAAACAAAACAAAAACTATTGAATGTATCGATTCCTTGTGGTTCCCAAAAATTACTAAAAATATATATATAATTAATAGAAACTAAAATCACTATTTTTCTCAAATATAGATAATCTATTTTTATGTAACATAGACTAATACATGTTTTTCAAGACTCCATGATGTGGTTCTTTGGATTTTTGTAAAAATATATTCCATCAATCAAACCCCACTTCAATATTAATTAATCTTATAGAAAATCACATTATGGTCCAACATGTAAAGAAATTACATGTAAACACATTAGTAATATAAATATTGAATATAATTTACATGTAAAAAATTAAACAATTTTATATATATCAACTTATGTAACACCTATAGTCACATACACATTAGATTTTTTTTAAAAAACTCTTTCATTGAGATATATGAAACAATTATTTTATTTTAATAATTTTTTATTTTTTTCTTTATTACAAAAATTTCAATCATTATATTTTTTTCGAGTTGAAATTATATATAACCTTCATAGTATCTATCTTTGACTTATAATTGAGTCATTAACCAAACATTAAAAGAATATGTGAGCTTACTCGATATAAGTAGAAATAACAAAGAGTAATAATCAAAAATAATTTTATTAATACAATTAAAATTATATTTTTATCTTATATTTTTGATAACAACTGCACCATTATATTTTCTAAACTGATTTAATATGAAAATAATCAACAAAAAGATCAATGTGATCACAAATACCGATATAAAACATGTATGAAGAACCTATATAATATAGAATATACAAATTCATATACTTTAATAATATGTTTTTTATAATAAAAGATCCACCAAAATATATACTCCCCTTAAAAGGAATTTATCTCTCTCAGATGGGATATATATATATATATATGGATTTATGATTCTTCTCCCCCATAGATATCAAAAACACCAATAAAAAGTGAGGTAGGGGATAAAAACACCATACAATAGTCCTAAAGATATAACTTTTTAACATCCATTATCAACCTTAGTTTTTGAAATGCATTCTTAAACAATTATTTGGGAATTACACATCTTACTTGATATATTATAGAAATAAAATTATTTTTTAAAAATTATTATTTTTTACTTTATATTGGATAAAATGGTAGATTATATTAATTTAGTTTAATTAAGAATACTAAAATAGGTTTCTCAACTAATTTATGGAACTTTGATTGTCACTTCCCACCATCAGTGATTCCACCACATTTAACTGTATATCCCTGTATTGTGTTTTTAACTACATTATTGTATTTTTTTCTTGAATGGAATCATCATATATTTCTTATTTTATACATAATATAATAAAATATTTCTTCTTTGGGTGCTAACTTGTATTCCACTAACTAAATAAATATATTCCAACCAATAAAGACTTTTGATCATAAATAATTCTTCCCAAATGATCAATATTTCATTTCAAATTATATAATAGGAAATAGATATTATTTCCATTAATATGAAAAAGGATTAAAATAATTAAATTATATTATATTCCTTTATTTGAGAATGATTTTATTAGTAAAACTTAATTGAAAATTAAACACCTATTATTAAATCCACCATGTTAAAAAATACCAACATTTTAATTAATATTTTTCCGGTCAAAGTAAATTTCATATTCATCCATTGATTATTTTGTTCATACTAAAATTATAGTTGAAAAAATATATTCCTAAAACAATCAATAAATCTTGAAAATATTTCAAGACAATTTATCTTAATAAATAATGGGATGGTTTTTCTCTTAAGAAGATTCTGGTATTATAAAGTACATCATTTCTATAAGTATCAAACCATAAAAATTTCTATTATTTTAGTGGAAATTTAAAATAAAATACATTTTTAATTTACAAAAAAGATAAAATAATGACCATAAATAATGGAAATTAGTGATACCTTCTTTCTTTCCTTAATTTAGATCATTATGTGTGCACATTGTTTTTTTTTGAAATTTAGTGAATTCAAACATGAACCTATGTTCAAAAAATATACCATTATAGTGTAATTTAACCCATAGAATGATTTTCCATTATTTAGAACAAATATTTCCTAATATCAATGTATTAAAAAATTAGTTTTATCAATGAATACATCATCTTTAAGTTCACCAATCAGGAATTCTAGTATGAAATTAATTTTGGAAAATCATGTATCTTCATTGAGAAGTGATAAAAAGAAATATGATTATTGTTTAAGTCCAGAACATATTTAAATATATAATTAAAATAAAATATATTTTATCGATAATATCATTTTTTATACAAATCACATTATTTATCATAATTTTTACTTTAAATTCAATTCGTTTCACAAAACCAAAGTTGTTCCAATAAAATTCATATCCATTGCATCCTAAACCAAATACCATGACTTATTAATCTTATTATAATATAATTAATCATTCATTGTATAAATACAATATTGATAATTTAGTTATTAATTCATACTCCTTTTTTCAACTTGGGAAATAAATTATGTGTGATATGTTTTCTTTAATATTCTCCATGTTCAAATAATTTATTCATAATAATTAGTGATCTTATGGAACTCAAGATTCCTCCACAACATTTGATATACTTATTTATTTATCATAATTACTATATAGATTTTAATTAAATAATTTATATATTAATCACTAGAATCCACTAAATTTCTTGAAATACCATAATGATAGAAAATCTTTATCTTCTACATCAATTTTAAAAAGTGTTCTGTGTTATTTACATGAATTAAATGGGTGTTTTAAAACATTAACATCATTTTTCTCAACATCCTAATCTTATTACTTGTTGTAATAACGATATAACAATATGTTTGAAGAATATCAAAGGAAATATCTATCAATTTCACTTTTTTAAAATGTACTTTAGTTTCACTATTCACTTTGATGATATAAGGCATATAAAACTCCATTAAATATTTTAGCCTCTATATCTTCTTATATTAAATATTTTAGGATTATATGTTATAGTTAAAATGATATATGACATATTTTTGAATGTTTTTTAATTATATAATTCATTTCTTCTAAAAATACTTGAGATGTACATTGCTATACAAACATGGTTTGATTTATCTCAATCAATTTTGTATTATTCCTCTCAGATATTTTTTGATGATATATAATGCATTAAATGGATTCCAAATTGCATGATTTTAAAATAGATATTAATAAATATTTCTTTAACATTTATGATATTTATTTGAAGAAATATATTTAAGGATTAACCACATTACTTTTCATAACTTCTCATTAGACTCTTAAAATTACAAAACGACATAAAATTGTGTCTCAAAACATGATAAATGTGATACATGTAAACTAAGTAATAAATAAAGTAATTTTTTAATCTTTATTTGATTGTTTATTCTTAAATGGTTTATATATATTTGAATGGAAATGTTTTAGTCTATTAGTTATCTTAACCTACAGTTCATTAAGTATCGAAATAATAATCCTTCTATTTTTGAATATATAACACCCCCCTCTACTCAATATTTTATAATGTAAATTAGTGATATTTTTCACAAGGTAATGTTTTTTTCCAAATTTAACCATGAATTATATTCGGAAAATAATTATTTTATATTTTATATAGTAAAATAAATTTTCATCTTTCCCTATCTAAATTATGTTTCATTTAGACCATTATTCTCATGTTATGACACATCATACAATTAATAATTTTAATAAGAAATGATATTTTCCAAAGATAACATTATTTACTACATCAAAAACATGAAAAGGAAAATGTAGACCATGTTTTAATTCATAAAAAGGGAGTACTATATTATTAACCTTCATCTCTCTAATATCAAAAAAAAATTAATGAATTTTAGTGATCCATCATTACTATATATATATTTATATATCATTCCTTACACATTCGAAATACTTTGAGTACCCTTATATCACATATCATTACAGTAAAATAAAATTACACCTTTAGAGATAGTTAATAGAGTCACTAATTCATTTAATAATAATTTACAAAAAACCACCACTAATTTGTGCATTAGTAACTATTCTATGATATTTTTTCTAATTTTTCAGGAAAAAACATTTTCTTTTGGTTTTTCTTGTTTATAGGTAGTTTTATTCCCCAAATAACATTGTAAAAAATATAACATATTTGGAAAATTCTTTCAATCAACCTCCAATGTTTTTTATATTTATCCACAGTTTCAAAAACTACCACTAAATATACTACATTAATAAAATTCAATTACAAATTTATTAGTGGTTATATAACTGATAGTTATCTATTGTTAGTTAAAACCCCCACTATATATGGCAAAAAATAAATAAATGTGCAAGAAGTAACCCTAATATACACCACCAATAAAAAAATTAGATACAAAACAATAAAAAAATTAATACACAATAATATAAATAAAATTCATATAGAAATATAAAAAATATAATAAAAATTCATTATATACTACTAAAATTAACAATATCTTTATTTAATTAGTCACACGATATATTATTTTTTATATTCAACCATCTTTCTCTCCCCCATCTCCATTGTGTTACACCAAAACTACACTCCTTTATTAGGTGAAAAAAAGAAATACAATAAAAAATATCTTCATAACACCCTAATATTTTAAAATAAGAACATAATTTTTGACAACATATGTAACCTGAAACATGGAACATAAACAACCCTTAAAATATATATCATTAAATTTAGTCTCTTCGATAGATTTTAAAATATGCAACCCCTAGTAAAAATAAAACATAATATTGTATACCATTATAACATTAAAATTAAATTTTTGGGTTTGAATAGAAGTAAAAAAATAATTACAATTATGTATATCTATTTATTATAAATAAAATAAATATCATTTAAACGAAAAAGAAATGTTTTTTTTAAAAAATCATTTTTTCTAAAAGAAGGATTAGTCAAACCTTACACACATAATTTAAAATTAACTTTTTATATTCATATAAAATTTACATAAAAAATGAACATAATTTTTAATATTATAATATCATAATTTTCTTATGTTTTTTTATTTTTATAAAAAGTTTCATTTTTAATTAATAATATATATACTACATTTTAATTGAAAACATTCAATTCATTTTAATTTTTTATAATGTTAAATAATATATAAAATTTATTTCAAAGTAATGTTATATCAATAATATGTTAATTAATCTAATTTAATTAGTTATAATAATTTTAAAGTGAATTTTTATAAAAAAACAATATAAACATTTGAAAATTTTCTCTTTGAAAACATTATTTCCCGCTGTGTCTACTAGATTATTATTAAAATAATTTATTCCAATTATTTGAATCAAATTTTGAAAAATAGATTCCATATGTAGAATAATAATAATTTATATTCTCAAATAAGTTAAACAAATTTATTGACCAATGTGAATAGTTAAAATAATAAAAATTATTAAATGTAGTTAAGGTAAAAATGGATTCACCGGGGGTTAAACTAAATAAGATATGGGTTGAAATGAAACAAAAACTTCTCTAAAATCTTTATTGTATACATAGTTATACCCAACGATTTATATTTCTCTAGAATAATATATTTTTGACACTTTTGGAATGTGAAAAATGTGGGTATAACTTTTTCTTTTAGGAAATTATATGTGTGACACTCACCTCATTTATAAAAATCCACCCACCCTCAAATCATATTAAAACATTAAAAACCATTTTTATTGGTGAATAAATTCAAAAATAAAATCCCAAATTCCAAAAACTAGTAATTTAAGCATTATTATTTTAAAAAACCTAACATTTGATGGCTTTTCAGGGAAACCTATGTAGGTTAGTGGAAGAAGATGTGTCATTATTCAACTAGAATATATATTTTATTTCTTCCTCCACCTAATTAAATTATTATTAAACCATGATGATATAATAACCTAATAATCTTACCTAAACTTATATTTTTAATATTAAATGGCGTGTTCTAAAATAATACCCAAAGCCATAAAATGGTATATGAAATATTTTTTAATGACCTAGAAATTTCAAGGGAGGTTTTTTTTCATATTTTTTTAGGAATTTTAAGAGTCTACAGTTTTTGATGAAGCCTGATTCCGAAGCCCGGTATGCCCAGAATAAATTTCTGAAGTTTTGTTTGGGTACGTTCAGTAAACATATGTCTGGGTTTTTCTATATTTTAATCTGATGCTCGAAATCGAAATCTAAGGGCACCGATGAACTCTTAATGCCAGTTTTTTTAAGGGGAGCTTTATGTCAGCTGCGTTTTGTGCTGGTTGAGAGTTAATTTTAGGGGATTTTGAATAAAATAAATAAAAATGTAGCACACAATTTTATTTATAGGTGGTGGTTAATTCCTCCCAAGGGGAGTTGGAAGTGGGGCCCACAACCACATAACCTCCCATGAGAGGATATTTGTGAGGTGGGACCACACGTGCCCTAAACCATTCATCTCCCAATAACTCCCCTTAACCAAATTAATGCTCCCCTTCATTAATTTGATAACTCCTATCTTTAAAATTAAACTCTCCACCTCCCTCTCATAATGTTTGTTAACCCAATTTATTAATATCCCTATTAATTAATTAGCGCAACTCTTCTTTTTAAATTAGTTTGATTTGGTTGGATTTTATTTAAAATTAGAGAAGTCTAATTTAATATTTCCATAGAAAATATTTTTGGTGGGGGAGGCTCTGGAGAATTAGAAGTTGTTCCTCTCTGACGAAGAACATCGTTCTTCAATGAAGAACAACTCCAACAAAGAATGTGAGATGCTAGCGATGATGCTTGTTCCTCGGTTTATTCCTCGAAACCCCCTTCTGATGTGGGACTTCACCGAAAACTCTTCTATCTTCCTCTTCGTCATCAATGGACCAACGCATGAGCTTGGAAGTGGAAGCATACGACGAAAGATGACAACAACATCTTCCCCCATGATGAACGAACACCCGACCACCGCGACGTTCGTCTTCCACAGTTCGACGATGTGCGGCGTCTTTTCGAGGTAGGGGGATTTTTTATATTTTTATATATGTGATTTATACCCCTGAGCATGGTCGTTTATTTGTTGTATGATTATTTGAACTACTAACATGGTGGGTACGGGCTAACGGACAAGTTCGAACCCACCGCCATATCATTCATGATGCGCAGATTTCTTGGCAATGGGTGAACAGAAGGGAAACGATGTTTTGAGGCCGTTGTAGTGTATAGTGGGACCCGAGAAGGCCGTCGGTGTAGAAGAGAGCTAAAAAGGACCACCTGAATGATTCTGGTGGCCCACAGATGGTTTTTCCGGTGACCGGAGGTGTCGGCCGGCACCGGCCGACCGCTTGGAGGCGGCAGCGCAACAGCGCGCCGCTGGTGAAAGACCACGGCGACACTGGCTGCGGCGGTGAAGGAGGGGATCCTGGGCTGCTTGGGATCCAGGATGACCAGGTGGCGTAGTCTAGCGCTGATGTTCTGCAAACCCGGCCCCCCACCCCCTCTCGGCCAGCCGGGCTGGGCCGCACCCAGCCGGGCAGGACCCAGACCCCCCTTTTGGGACCTTTTCAGTAAAATTCCCATAACTTAAGATACAGACCTCCGATCGACGCACCGTTAGTTGTGTAGTATTCCTTGGATCAAGACAGTTGTTTATTTATATTAAACTCAAGGTTTTGGCAAACTTTGGGTACGCCCTGGTTGGTTCGAACACAAAACCAACTAGGCCCTTGGAGCGGAAACGCTAATAACTTAAGGTTCGGATGTCCGATTGATGTGCCGTCAACTTTTCTATTTCCATTGGATGAGAATATTCTTTTGGAATAATCCAATTGAGGTTTGGACGCAGTTGGAGTACGGTTAGGTTGGTTTTATATTAAAAACCAACCGGGCCCCTGGAACGGAAAACCCATTAACTCTCAGACCGAATGTCTGTTTAATGAACCGTTGTCGGCGTTGGTAATAATATTGAGAAACGGTCCATTTGAGTATACCCCATGGGATTTTGGGATACAGTTGAGATACAGTTGGGTTGGTTCGTACACGACACCAACCGGGCCCCAGGACAAAAAGGCTAATAACTCATAGAAAGGGCGTCCAATTGACGCGCCGTCTGTTGCGTTGAGACCCCTATGATGTGGAAGACCTTCAAGATACTTCTTCGTGAGAATTCTTGAAACTCGTAGTATAGGCTTGTAGTTCATGGAGCGGACCCTCCCACAGACAAGCGAGCAGACAATGGAGACCTAGTAGCTGGCTGAGACCTGAAGACTGCTTGTCCGATTCGTTTCAGAGTAACTTGACTAGCCCAGTGGGGGGAACTACTGTGTGAGGTAGCAGACCCATGGCGGAGGAGCACTAATTTATGAGGCGGAAGACTCGCGCTAATCGATAGAAGGATCACCTCTGTAGGCTATCATAGGGAGCGCTACTGTGTGAGGTGGCAGACCCATGGCAGAGAGCAATACTGTGTGAGGTAGTAGACCCATGGTACTCAACAAGAGGAGTACCTCAGTAGTCTAAGGATAGTGGGTAGCACCTCGGAGCCATGAAAAGACTAATATGCTCGACAAAGGAAGAGTTATACAACATCAGTGATTTCGACATCATGCATAAAATCATGGTTTGAGCTGATTCAATGACCTTTGTGTTATCCTCATGATTGAGATGGGTTACTTGATAACTTAGGTATATGTATGGGCATATACCTATGTAAAGGTTTTCTGTTGAGATCTTTCTTTTTGGTTATCCATGTTGGGTTTAGTAAGACCTTGAGGGTCTCTAGGTCCCTACTATGTATCGTTATAATCACCCATGCATCGGCTATGCCCACACCTAGTTGTGTTGGATGCAGACAACGAACAGCGCTAACCGAGGCAGAGTGTACGAGGACTGGACGGTACCCATAGGTGGACACTCAGTGTGACGACACACGGAGCAGACCATTAGATGCGAAGTGCCGAGGAGGACATCTATACCTATCGTTCAGGTAGGAACCTGGAGAACGATCGAGGAGATGCTTCCATCTTCCAACTATTTGTCTTTTCTGTTGTACTTTCTTTCAGTTGTAGCTATACCTTTATGTTGGGCTTGTATTTATGGCCCCTTTATACTTTCAACACACTTGTTATACTTCTTTTATTAGTGTTTTCTTCCTCTTGTACTCTAGTTTCGTGTGTTTATGTTTTTTAAAAGAAATGCCTTCCCAGTTTTTATGGAATTATTCCGTCGATGCTAGTCACCAGCCCTTGGCCTATGGAAGGCGGGCTTGGGCTAGTCACGATATGGGCCCCAGGGGACGGGTTGTGACAAATTTTAATCACAGGACGTCGGTTCTACCGCAGAACTCAGGACTCTGATCTTTCTTTTCTATAAAGCAATAGTGTTAAGGGTACTAAGTGTGGTTTTCAGTTCATGGAGTCCAGTGTTGGTGTGGGCGGCCAACATATCCATACACCGAGACCCTGACTTCTGATTTCCGACTCAGTACACGAAAAAACTGATTGTGTGTGCATTTTCAAAAGTTTTCTTTATGTTAGCTCAGACCAGGTCAGCTAACCGAGTATAGTCTTTGACCGTGTTGCATCTATATCTTTCACGATGCCTCCCCATATACGACCAACTAGAGCTCCGAGAGTTATACGTACTGAGAGGCCGCCGAACGAAGAGGCCTTAGTATAGGGTCCTCATCCAGTTGAGGCACCAGCGGAGGCACCAGCGGTACTACCACCCATTGGGAAACCGATGCCACTAGCCCCAGCATCATGCGATGCACGCCACTTGAGCACACTACACGAGTTCCAACGCAAGAGGCCACCTAGGTTCTGGGTGGAGATAGACCCCCAGGCATCTGAGAATTTTATGGAGGCTGTGGTGAGAGTCTTCAGGCTAGTAGGGATGCCAGCAAACTTTATAGTGATCTTTGTTGCCAGCCTCCTTCAGGTAGAAGCAGGCAGATGGTGGAGCCTGATGCTCCAGATGCATGATGAGGCGACACTTCTATGGGCAGTATTCGAGAGCCTGTTCCGGAAGGCGTTTGTACCAGCCACCCTTCAAGCGGTGCATATACAGGAGCTACAACATCTTCAGCATGGTAGAATGATGGTGTCTTAATACTCAGTATGGTTCACCGACCTCTTCCGCTACTCCACTGATATGGTACGAGACCCATTCTTCAGGGCCGAGACCTTTGACCAGGGAATCAGGTGAGAGATTAGAGCTTCAGTTGTCTCCAACAGCATCCGAACGTAGACATGGGTGTTGAAGTGAGCCCTCTTACTGGAGAGTTATCTTGCTGATCAGTCTCCAGTAGAGGGACCCACCACTAGTCGACATTCTTCAGAGTCTTCTGTAGCTGAAAGTAGATAGATGACATAGAGGTCCAAGAGGACCAGACCAACAGGTGGTTGAACGAATGACTCAGGGTCGGTAGTGCGGGGCACCCTGGGTGGAGACAAAGCCAGACATTCCAGGCTGTGTTACTCATGTGGCAAATAGGGTCGCATAGATCATGAAAATCTGACCCGCCATGCAGACGATCAGTAGATAGAAGAAGGACCTCCTAGGCAGAGGAAGATGTTCGATCGAGGCGGACCGCAAGGAGCAGGAGACCAAGGTAGAGGAACTGGTCATGCAGGTGGTGGTGGAAAATGCTTCGAGGTGTTACCACCACCACCACAATGAGGTCCACCCCGACCACAGGGAAAAAGTGGACATGGGAGATCACAGCTTCCGGCAGATGAAGCATATGACTATAGAGCTTCAGAAGCAGGTGGAAAAGAGTGGGACTAGTTCCAGGCATGAAGGCCTTTGTTCTTGGTGCTTCTAGCATCCTTTTAGTTGTTTTTGTGGTTGTTATTTGTCTATGTACTTTGAGCTGCAGTAATAAAATGCACTTTTTCTTTGTGACATTTTCTTTTCTGCCTTTTGTGTTGTTAATACTAAGAGGTTCCGGTTTAAAACCGTTGAATTGACCCTCACATTCTTGATTCTTAATGGAGGATACCCACTAACCACACACTGATGTCGACAGTGTGACCCGACCCTTAGAGGCAAGAGTAATGGTTGGATCTCTTGGTAGTAGCGTCGAGGCCTTACGACATCATCCATGACATGAATTTTACCTTTCATGTCAAGATTGACTGTATTAGTCAAAGGGTGTGGTTCATCAATGGGACGAGACTGGATTGAACTTTTCGGAAAATGATGAATATTAGCAGCTCTTGTAGAACGTTGGCAAAAAAGGGTGAAGACAAATTCATACAGTTGGCTAGTCTCAACAATTGTTCGTTGAGCGAGTAGTTAAATTATCACTCCAATCTCAATAGACTAAGGTGTGTCCTCTTTTAGAATAATCTGAAACTGAGACAGTGGTGATGGCTTAAGTTCATCCAGGACTATGACTTTGAGATAGTCTATACTCATGGGAAGGGGAAAGTAGTAGCAGATGCGCTCAGCAGGAGGACTGGTATTCAGCTGCTAGGAGAGGCGGCAAGATAGGTGGATACCTTGCATAAATCATTTGTGGATAAGGATGATTCAGCCTATCATCAGTATCTTACATTCACTCCTCCATTTATTCAATAGAGTTGGCGAGGTGGCTTATCGCCTAACCCTTCAGCCTCAGTTGCACCGGGTGCACGACGTCTTCCACGTATCTCAACTGACGAGATTCCTGCACAACCTATCCCACAACATCGACCACGGAGAGCTAGACATCGATGACAGGGAGAATTTCATAGAGGTTATATTAGAGATTGAGTATCGACAAGAGTAGGTCCTACATGGATGGTCGATTCTTATGGTTCATATTCACTAGTAGCATTAAAACCTCATGGAGAGTACATGGGAGTGGGAGGCTCATATGTGTGCTGAGTACCCCTCTTCTGTTTCCCTAGATTTTGTTGTAGATTTAAGGGGATGTACAACTCTGAGGTTGGGGTAATGTAAAAACCTATAAATTTCAATGGAAATTCTTTTCTTAATTTATTTGGAATTTTATGAGTCCGCAGTTTCTGACGGCGCCTGATTCCGAGGCCCGGTGTGATTGAAATCAATTTATGAAGTTTTGTTTGGGTACGTTCAGTAAACATATGTGCGTGTTTTTCTGTCTTTTGAACTGATGCCCGGAATCGAAATCTGAGGGCACCGATGAACATGCAGCATCAGTATTCGGTTAAGGGGACCTTTACCGCAGTTGCGTTTTGTGCGGGTTGAGAGTTAATTTTAAGGGATTTTTAATAAAATAAATAAAATTTTAGCACACAATTTTATTTATGGGTGGTTGTTATTTCCTCCCAAGGGGAGTTGGAAGTGGGGCCCACACCAACATAACCTCCCATGAGAGGGTATTTGTGATGTGGGGACCACACATGCCTTATACCATTCATCTCCCCAAAACTCCCCTTAACCCCATTAACTCTCCCCTTCATTAATCTGATAACTCCACTCTTTAAAATTTAAACTCTCCACCTCCCTATCATTAAGTTTGCTAACTCAATTAATTAATATCTCTATTAATTAATTATCACAACTCTCATTTTTGAATTAGTTTGAATTGGATGGATTTTCATTAAAATTGGAGAATTCTAATTTAAAATTTTTATAGAAAATATTTTTTGTGGGGGAGGCTCTGGAGAATTAGAAGAAGGTGTTCCTCTCCGACGAAGAACACCGTTCTTCAACAAAGAACAACTCCGATGAAGAATGTGGAGAAGACCGCGACGACTCTTCTTCCTTGATTTCTTCATCGGAACCCCCTTCTGAGGTGGTACTTCACTGATGACTCTTCTATCTTCCTCTACGTCGTCAAAAGACCGACGCATGAGCTCAACAATGGAGCATGTGACGAATAACGACAACATCATCTTCCCCCACGATGATTGAACGCCTGACCAATGCGATGTTTTCTTCGTCAGTTCGACGACATGCGATGTCTTCTCGAGGTAGGGGGATTTTTCATATTTTCATATATGTAATTTATAACCGTTAGCATGGGTGTTTATTTTTTGGATGGTTATTTGAACCACTAACGCGGTGGGTACGAGCTAACAAACAAGTCTGGACCCAACACCATATCATTCTCGATGCGCAGATTTCTTGGTGATGGGTGAACTAAAGGGAAACGATGTTTTGAGGTTGTCGTAGTGTAGAGAGGGACCCATGAAGGACGTAGGCGTAGACGAGAGCTAAAACGGACCACCAGAATAATTCTGGTGGCCCACGGAAGGTCAAGCCAGCGATAGGAGGCAGTGGCGCCCCAACGCGCCACCGGAGGAAGACCGTCGCCGCGGCGATGGAGAGGATCCCGCGCCATGCAGGATCCGGGGTGACCGGGAGGTTACATCCTGGCACCGCCGTTTCGCGAACCCCCACCCCCCTCAGCCGGACAGGCCGCGCCCAGCCGAGCTGGACCCGGCCCCGGTTCAGGTCGACCCGGTTTGGACCAACCCAGGGTGGTTTGGGCCGGGTCAGACCAGGCCCAGACCCCCATTTGGGACCTTTTTTGGTAAATACCCATAACATTTGCTACAGAACTCCGATCGACGCACCATTTGTTTCATAGTATTCCTTGGATTGAGGCGGTTGTTTCAGTATATTACAGTCAACGATTTGGCAAAGATTGGGTACAGACGGGTTGGTTCGAACCCAAAACAAACCGGGCCCTCGGATCGGAAACACTAATAACATAAGGACTGGACGTCCAATTGACATGCCTTAAACTAGGTTGGTTTCCTTTTGATGAGACGGTTCTTTTGGTATACTCCACTTGAGGTTTAAATGCTGTTGGAGTATGGTCGGGTTGGTTTTAGCTTAAAAACCAACTGTGGCCCTCGAACGGAATAGCCAATAACTCTCAGACCAGATGTTTGTTTGACTAACAGTCGATCGAGTTGGTAATATTGTTGAGAAATAGTCCCTTTGAGTATACCCCAAGGGATTTCGGGGTACGGTTGTGATACAGTCGATTTGGTTCGTACAAGAAACCCACCGGTCCCCCAGGACAAAAAGGCTAATAACTCACAGACCAGGTGTCCAATTGACGCGCTGTCTAATGCGTTGATACCCCTATGACGTTGGAGACCTTAGAGAAACTTCTTCGTGAGAATTCTTGACACTTGGAGTATCGAATTGTAGCTTGTGGAGAAGACCCTCCCGAAGATGAGCGAGTATATATATATAGACCTAGTACCTAGATGAGACCTGAAGACTGCTTGTCCAATTCTTTTCGGAGTGGCTTGAATTGCCCAGTGGGGAGCACTATTGTGTGAGGTTTCAGAACCATGGAGGAGGAGCGCTACATTGTGAGGCAGTAGACCTACGGTTCTCGATAGAAGGAGTACCTCTGTAGGCTATCAGGGGGAGCACTACTATGTTAGGCGGAAGACCCATGGCGGGGAGTGCTACTGTGTAAGGCAGTAGACCTGTGGTACTTGACAGGAGGAGTACCTTAGCTATCTAAAGTTAGTGACTAACTTCTCGGAGTCATGTCAGAAATACTGTGCTCGATAGAGGAGGAGTTCTCCAGCAGCTGGGATTTCGACATCATATATAAAATCCTATTTTGAGCTGAGTCAATTACCTTTGTGTTTTCCTCATTATTGAGACGAGTTACTTGATAACATGGGGATATGTATGGGCATATATATAACTAAAGGATATATGTTGAAATCTTTCATTGTGGTTATCCTTTTTGGATTTAGTGAGACCTTGAGGGTCTTGGGTTCCCTACAAAGTATATTCATACTCACCCCTGCATAGGCTATGCCCGCACCTCGTTGTGTTGGATGCAGGCGACAGGCAATGCTGACTGAGGCAGAGTGTACGAGGACTGGATGGTACTCAGAGGTGGACACTCAGGGTGACGACACACAGAGCGGATCGTTAGATGCAGAGTGCTGAGGAGGACATCAGTACCAACCCTTCAGGTAGGAATCCGGAGGACGATCCAGAAGCTGCTTCCATCTTACAGTTTTTTGTCTTTTCAGTTTTACTTTCTTTTATTTGTAGCTGTACCTTTTTGTTGGGCTTGTATTTCTGGCCCCTTTGTACTTTCAGCACACTTGTTATTCTGTTTTACCTAGTGTTTTCTTCCACTTGTACTCTGGTGCTGTGTGTTTATGTTTTATAAAGGCAATGCCATCCCAGTTTTTAGGGAATTACGCCTTTGGTGCTAGTCGCCGGCCCCTGGCCTTTGGAAGGCGGGCTTAGGGTGGTCACGGTATAGGTCTCGAGGGATGGGTTGTGACATCGTTATTCGTGTTTATGGTGGACTACCACCCCGAACTAATTTCATTCTTTTTTCCATTAACAGATATCATGAATGGGTACGATGATGTATATAAAGTATATATATGATATTTATAACATAATAATACATTTGATTTTATTAAATGAAATATTACTTTTTTAATTTTAATTCTGAAGTTGATATGATAATGTCACTTCTGTGTACAATAGATTCCCATCTCGCAAAGCAATGTGATTCATCACTCACTAACACCTTACATGGAAGGTGATAAGGATATATTTAATGAATATATGTGATATAAATTAAATTATTATGTTATTAAGAACAGAATTTTCAATCTGAAAAGATAATATATCATTTTATTGTTTAGTCACAGAAAGATGATAATGTAGCTCATATACATGTAGACTACCACCTCTACGAACTGATGCGACTCTATTTTTATCCCCAAACCACATATATAATATATACACATATATTTAAAAAAAATTAAAAGATATTTATGATATTATTATAATTTTTTGAAGAATAAAATATTACTTATCTCAATTCTATAATGATCATTAAAAAATTGAAATGTCACTCATGCATAAGTATAACCGACCATATCTATGATCAAAACATACTTCATTTCGCAAAATAAATCTTTCATGATTAATCATAAAAGTATAATGGATGTAAAAATATGATAATAGTTTTGTGATTATTGTTGTGAAGATTATGGTACTATATAATATTCTCAAGAACTGTACCTTTTTTAAAAATGAATGAATGAGAAAAAAACCAGTTAACATGAAAAAGAATGAAAATAATGAATGATTATTAATGATCAGGTGATAAAATATTAAAAAAGGTTTATATATGATATTAAAAGGTTATATTCAAGTAATTTTATATTCAAAATGTTTTGTGAAATTTTAGCTATTAAAATTAATCTTCAAAATGAGAAGGACATTTTTATCAATAATGTTTTTAATAATGTTTTTATGTTATTTCCATTCATCAAAGAAAAAGAAATTTTATTATTACTAAAATCGATATATATTGGATTAAAACTATACATATTGTTTATATGGATGATTTATGATCATTTTGATTGAGGAAATTAGTAACACATACTATCTGGATTCAGTTTTGTCGATATTAACATTGTATTGAAATATTCACTAAGCTATGATCATTAGAAATTAATTCCCCCATATATATATAATATTTATCATGGATAGATTTTTTTTCTTAAATTGTATTTCAATTATGCATACATTTTTTTACATTGATAATTATTTTTTGTCATGGTAAATATTGATTAATTCAAATTCTTTACTCAATTTAGACTTTTTATGAAAAGATACATTTTTTATGAATTAAATCTATTATTTGAGATATATATAAGGAATATTTTGGACACATAGAAAAATGTGGGGATTAGTAGAATATATCCCCTCGATACCTCAATAGGTATCATGTGATAAATCAGTTAGCCATATTAAATAAGTTTCTACCAATAGGTTTAAATATTCTTGAGGAAAGATCTTAATAGTAGATGTATAATGATTCCTGAGATAATGATATCAAACAATTATGTATTTCATTTATTTATAATGTTTTATTTATTATTATCCATAGTATTTTCATTATGAAATTATCAATGGATTCACATTATTCTCTGTTATTGATTACATGTTTTATTTTTTTCTTCAGTTATTTACCTTACTATATTGATTGTTCCATATCTAATCTCAATAGTCATGTTCTTTAAACTGAATCAGTGTTTATTTGTTAACATTTTTGTAACATCTTGTTACATTACATTAGGTATTCATTAACTTTAATTTGTTTCCATTTTGTTCAGAACAACTTTATGGGTCATTTGGGTGAAATTGGGAAAACAATTTCGACATTTTTTGGTATGTTCATGATTGGTGCACAGTTTCAAAAACCACAAACCCTCTTGTGAAAACCATAAAACCATGAATAATGGTGGTTTCCACAATTGGAAAATGGTTTGAAAAACCATACCCACACTAATTAGAAATCATTCTCCCTACAGTAGTGGTGTATGATTAGAAAACACTATTTTTTAACTATGCTTCCTTGTGAAGCTAAACATGTGTGCATGATATTTTAATTATGAAAATGGTTTAAAATATTACCAATGAATAATTTAATTTCCCCCTCAACCCAAATTTAACCTAATCAAATTAATTGGCTAGGTAATATCCCTATGGATGATTTTGGCTCCTACAAACCCATTTCATGGTGGATCTAAATGTGGTAGATCACATTCGATCACTTTTGGGTATTTAAATATACTCTCTCTAATTTCTCCCAATGTATCCCCTTTACTCCTTCATGTTTGATAGATAATCATGTATTTTATATATCTAAACTCTATTTAAATGGATCTTGATTCTATAAATTATTTCGTGATCAATATTTCCATTTTTCTCCAATGGAAAATCCCATTACGTGTGTTGTGCACTTTTACCTTTGTGATTTAAGTTAGGTGGTTCTATTTGAGATTGTTTCCTATAATTAAACCTTTATTTGAAATGATTTTTTTTGTAATAGTTTTCAATTATTTTATAGAAACCAAAATTTATGTTGTTTGTAATTTAAATTTGATTTGGATTGGATTTTGGTAAAACCACTAATTCTAATGAAATTAGAATTTGGTGTATATTTTGAAATCGATGGAATTTTTGAATAAATATTATAATTGATTTAGAAAATTGATTAAATTATTATGATGAATACTTATTATTGGTTTTGTGTTGAAATGAAATGAAATGAAGATTTACCCATGTATTGGTTTTGAAATTTATTTGGCATATTGAAATGGATAATTGGGGAATTATTTTGAAATGAGGTGATTTTTTCATTATTGATTGAGAAAATGTGATATTGGGTAGCTAGTGGGATAGTTTTGCAAAGAACATTAGGATGGTAAATTCTAAGTAACATATTGATGGAGAAAACACTAAAAAAACTAGTTCAATAGATCTTATCCTCAACGAAATGTTGATAAGTCCTATTTGGGCTGGTCCAAAGGAACTTGTGTGCAAATATTTCCATGATTAATGATATGAGATGTGTGATAATCCTATAACCGGGAACTATCATATTATCGGGAAGATGACCATGGTTCTTTATATGATTGTTTTTATATATTTTATATTGTTTATAAAACTTATTCACTCATGACAATTGATTTATATAAATTTTTCTATATAAAATGTTTACGGAATCCATTGTTTCATTTATTTTTTATCTATTTAAATGAATTAATTTTTTGTTTTAAATAGGAAAATGATCTCCCATGCGAAATTTAATTTTAATTTAAATCATGTTTTTGTTAATTATAATGGAATATTCTTTTGGAACACTTATTGGGACCCTACTAGTCTTTATAGCTCACACCCCATATTTTTCTTTGGTAATTTTTAGATTTCCATATGTTAGGTCTGAGAAAAGGGAATGTTCTACATGATGGTTGAGGATGTTCTTGATCCATTGGGCTTGGAGTGATGTTTCCTTTGAGGTGTTTATCTCTCTTATGAGTACCATAATGCTATACTATTTAGGGTTTTAATATACCTATTTGGTTTATAATAATTTCTCCCATTGGAATTGTGAGTATACTGACATGTATATCTATATTAGGATATTTTTTTAGAAGAGGATTTCGCAATTTTATTATGTATGATTCTATGTGCTAGTGGCCAAACTATGGGGATATGGAACTCCCATTGGGCAATGTTAATTATGTAACGGGAATCAGTGTACCAAGGTATGCATGATGGTTCATGAAAAATTGGTAATAGAAGTGCAGGTGGATAATCTTTCCTTGTAGTTAGTATGCTTCTTGTGGTATATTTTCCAGACATAGGAGGTAGTTGCAATCGAGTGCTTGACCACCTCTCAAGGTAATGATCCTTATGTCGCCATGGGTTGTTTGGGAGTGAATCCTTGATGAATAAATTGATATATTTATACTATTTTCCCTAATTTTTATTTATATAGTTTAAAATAATGATATATTTACCGTATATATTTTGATTAAGATCCCCATGATTCTTGTTTGAGTGGTTGATTTGAGTAACCTTATGATATATTCAATATTGTTTGATGATGTTGTGTAGAATCATTCCACTAAGAAGAAATGTAAATAGTGTCTAGGAGGAATCTAATGATGAACCATAGTGAATGAATACTACCATGGAATAAAGCCTCATTGATATTATTGTGCATGATGTCCATATTATGGGATAGGCACCAGAACCCATTCTCAGTCAGGCTCAATTTGTGGAACCTTGGAGGGATGAATCCCAAAATCATGCTCACGAGTTTCTTCTCCTTGAATCAACCAGTGTTCCAGGAATCAAACAATCCTCAAGAGGATGAGGATTGGATTAGGAAGACAGATCTTCATTTTGATTTCAGCGAAATTCCTGATTAAATTATGGTGAAATGTGCCACATTCAAGTTGGATGGACCTAAAAAATAGTAGGACTTGATAGTGTCGATGAAGTATCATGAGGGATTATTGATGGATGATATTAAAGTTATTTAAATAGATTAGTTATATCTAGAAAATATTAAACTGTATAAGGGTATAGAGTTTTTCAAACTTGAGTAGGCTGATAGGACCGTGGTAGAGAATGTGAACTCCTTTGCAGAGATTGTTCATTTTTCACCCAAGACTGTATCAAAAAGTAAGAATAATACTAAACGTTTGATGATGTGCCTTAAATTTGATAATATATATTTGGTTATATTTCTTAATATCACATATTATACTAATGTCTTATATAGATAATTAATGGTTGAGCTTGAAAGGGATGGTATGTCAGGGTTGATGGGAGTTTATATTTCAAACTGTGATGGTGCTATGAGTTTCGTTAAAGGAAATGTGATGTGTCATGAGTCTCATGGAGGCTATAAATAGAATAATTATTATAGACCTACAATAGTGCAAATATGATGACCATTTACTAACTTCTGGTGTGGAAACCATGGGCATTCAACATGTGTTCCCATTAAGGCCCCCCAAGATACACATGTCAAGTAGTTGCTCTGGACACATAAATAAGTTTCTTTAAACATTATCTAATTCATATAGAGGAAAAATATCCTAGGAAACTAAAAATATTGTGGTGAAATCATATTCTTCCTGTAAAATGGGGTCCCAACTCCAAAAATCTAGAATAAATCTCTTTCAAAAAGAAGAAGAGACACTAGAGGAAGTGGATACATGCCCAATGACCATGATAGGTACCATAACTATATTTTCCTATTTACTGGCTAATTTTGTTTGACACTAGTGCATCTAATTTGTTTATATCAACTCATATTATGAATAATGTAAATCATATTATGAATACTTCATCTTATGTGATTGATTTTACTACACCCCTTGGATCAAATAGAGATTTGGGTCACTATTGTCCTATTTTTATCTTATCTTTATCATATATCAAGATTAACTAGGATTTTATAGTTCCCAATATGAATCCTCCTAATGCAATACATTGGATGGATTAACTCATTGATAATAAGGCCTAAATTCACTTCTCTCTTCAACAGGTCTCCATTATCATGCCTGATGGGGTATACTATATCATTTAGGGTGAATGAGACCTAAGGTCATGTAGAGGTAGATATTCATATCCAAGGTTGGGGAAAGTAATATCAGTGTACTCTTTTGATCTAGGGATGGAATATTTGAGTGATTATCTCCCTTCTATTTTTTTCATGTTTCGAAATGTTTTTCCTTCTGATTTCTCTTATTTTTTACAGGTAAGAGAGGTTGAATCTTCATGTTATTTAGATCTTGTAAATCAACCTGTATCTATACCTTCTTACTATATAGAAAAAATTTAAATGAAAGAGTCGAAGACTCATTTGGATTATCTATTGAAGAAGAGATTTATATGGTTGAGTGTATCTTATTGGGAGGTTCCTATTCTATTTTCTACGAAAGCTGACGGGAAACTTTGGATATGTATTGATTACTAGAAACTCAATAGATTTATGGTAAATAAAGAATATATTTTTCCATGGATTGATGAATTGTTTGAATAGTTCAAAGAGGAGAAGTGGTTTTTGAGGATTGACCTTTGATCTGGTTATCACCAATTGAGACTAAAAGAATATCACATTCATAATACCATCTTTTTTTGTAGATATCTTTATTATTAGTATCTTGTAATTCCATTTGGTATAACCAATGATCCCATAATCAATATGGCCTTAATGAACAACATCTTACATGAGTATCATGATATTCTCATGGTGTTCTATGTATATGACATCATTGTTCACTCTATGTACGAGGAGGATCACGGAGGTCATATGAGAGTAGTTTTGGAATTGTTGACAAATCACCATCTCTTTTCGAAGCTCTCAAAACGTGATTTCTAGATTCAAGAAGTAATGTTATTGGGAGTGGTGGTCACATGAAACTATACCTTAGGAGATCTTGAGAAGGTGAAATCTATTATGACATATGAGAAATCACATAATGTTTTCGATATTTGGATCTTTTAGGGTTTAGTTGGGTATTATCACTGTTTTGTAAAATATTTCTATAAATTTTATTCTTTGATAAATGTTCTCACTCATAATGGAGTGATGTCTTCTTGGAATGAAAAATTTCAGAATTATTATATGGAGTTAAAACATATGTGGAATTTTGTGTCAGTGTTGAATATTTTATAGGATGGGAAGATATATGTTTTATTCAATGACACATCTGGTTCAGGTTGGGGATGTGTTCTTTTGAAGGGTGATATCATTGTTTCCTATGACTCCCCTAATCATTGACAACATGAGAATAATTATCCAACCCACGACCTTGAACTCATAGTTGTGATATATGTGCATAAGAGTTGATAATATTACCTTTTCAGAGAAATTGTGTCCATGTATTTTATCCATAAGATCAACAGTAATATATTATATTAAAATGATTTGAATCATTTACAGAGGTTTTGGGTGGAGTACCTATAGTCTTTTGATTTCTAAATTTCCTATACACTTGGGAAAGATAATTCCATTATCGAAGTTATGAGAGGGAACCTTCATATCCAAGGAATGAGAAAATCATCTGAGAAGTGGAAATTTATTTCTATTTTTGAATAGTTTCATATATGAGTTTGAGAAACATGTATTATGTTTTTTACAGATAGTGATTATTTAAACTCCACTATAATTGTGATGATTCATCAAGAGTAACCTCTTGATATTGAATTTTGAAGAATTGAAGACTCTATTATGGTGTGGATACCATTTTTATGTGGTTTCTATCTGCGGAGGGTAATCTATGTTTCTAAAATCGGTGTGATGTACCATTTATAGTGAGAAAATATGTGATGGGGGATTTCCATAATTTGAAATTATATATTTACCGAAGAATCAAAATGTTGTTTTAAGACATTTGGGGATGATTATAGTGTCCAGGTATGATATTATACATTTAGGAATTTGTTTCACACAACAATACATGATAATAGGTCAGGGTCAAGCACCAAAGACCTTGATGTTTGTTGCAGCCACTTCCAGTGATGAATTTGGAGGTGGGATGAAATTTATATGGTCTTTGTGGTTGGGTTTCCATGTACCCTTATGAATAATGACATAATATGTGTTGTGATCGATAGGCTGACAAAATTGGATCACTTTATACCCATATATGGTATAACCAAAATTGAGGAGTTGGTAAATCTCTACAAAAAAGAGATTCTTAATTTTCAAAGAGTTTCATACAATATAGTCTCTAATAGAGAACACCATATTACTTATCACTTTTGGGGAGGCACTAAAAGTAACTGAGAACTTATGTTCATTTGAGTATGACACACCATCCACCGATGGATGGCTAGACATAGAGGGAAATATAGACTCTTAAGGATATGATTCATGCTTGTATCCTTGATTTGATGGACCTTGGTATAGAAATTTAGTACTCTTTGAGTTTTATTATAAAATAATCATAATTACATAGTCATAATGTCTCATTTTGATTTCTTGTAAGGGAAGCCTTGTAAATCATTATTGTGTTGGGTAGAGAATGAAAAATGTTCCTTAGATGGGATGAGTTTTCTTCCAAGGACATCAAGAAATATTTAGTTGATTCATCAAATAAAATTTATAGAACAGAGGTGGTATAAATCCTATGGTGATCATTGTCATAGACAATTAGAGTTTTCAGGTGGTGACCATGTGTTCTTGAACATTTCAACATACTTAGGCCATTAACAACCTGGGAGGAATGGAATCTTTCTCCTTTTTTTGTAAACTTTTGCGGTTGTTGATAAGGTGTGGAAAGTTTCTTTCAAATTATCTCATATTCCATAGTTTATTTAGATCTATAACATGTTCTATGTATCTTAGCTAAAGAGATATACTTCTAAACCATCTCATACATTGATATGGGATGATATTGATTTGGAGCCTGATTTATCAATGACTAAAAATCCATTCAAGATGGTTGATTTGGGGGAACGTGTACATTGTTAGAGGATGATACCCTTGGTTTGTGTGGTATGGAAGCATAGTTCTAATTCATGTGAGACTTCAAAGCGTGAGGAATTGATGAGAGATCAATGGTCTCATCTTTTGATAGGGAAACATCTTAAAAAGCATTCTTGGGAAATAATGTTCATATGATAGGGAGGATGTAACATTATGTTACTTGATTTATGGTATTACTTAACCCTTTTTTGTTTACATTTTGGTTAGATCTTTTTTAGGGGTGATTCATAAGAAATTTATTAAAAAATTGGATGTTTCTTGGCAATTAATATTTGGCTCACAATCTTCCCAAGCTGTGTTCCCCTCTAATGAAAGCTGTGCAACCCAGGATAGTAGGGGTTTGCATAGTTGTCACATGGTTTGAAACATCATGAATTCAAATAATATAAACCATGATACCTAAGGCAGGGGCACAATGTCATGGCACATAGATTGTCAAACCATGTGGCCTTACCCAGCTAACCATGCATACATGATATTATAATTCCAATAATTGGTTAAAAAATTATAAAACACCCATTTAAATTTAATCTTGATATAAAAATTGACATTAATTGGATTCCATGTCTATGAAAAATCTATTAGGATGATTTTAACTACCTCAAGAGCATTTCATGGCAGATTTAATCCTGGAGGTTGTCTTTTGATCTCCTTCGAGTATATGAATCTCCCTAATTTGGTTTCTCTATATTTATCATTATTTCATCCTTTATGTTTGATACATAATCACATATTTAATATTTCTAAAATCTATTTTAATGGATCTTTATTCTAGTTTGGATGTTTATCTCCATTTCCCTCATTCCCTATTGGAAAATCCCATTGTGGGTGTTGTGTGTTGTGATCTATGTGATTAAATGTGTGTTGTTTATTTTGAAAATGAACTATACTATTAAACAATGATTATATTGATTTTTATAAAATATACTTCAATGGATTTTTGAAAACCCAACTTGATTTTATTTGGAATTGATATTTTAATTGGAATAGATTTTGGGGAAAACCAGTAATTCCAATGAAATTGGAATTTAGGGGGTATTTTGAAATTGATAGAATTTTTGAAATGATTTTAAAATATGAATAAAATTGTAATTATAACATATTTTTTTATTATTATTTAAAAGTAATGAAATTTTGAAAAATAAATGTATTTTTATCCATATTTTTTGGGAACATTGAAATGGAGAATTGGTCAACTAATTTCAAATGATATGCTTTTTCCATTATTTGTTGATTGATTGAGCACATTCAATCCTAAGTAGATAGTGGGATATTTGGAATAATCATGCTAATATTGTAATAAAATATAAATTTATTGATGATGAAAACTATAGAAATCCTATTTTGTAAGATCTTATCCTAGTTGGGATGCTGATGAGTGCTATTTGACTTAAGCCCAATGTATGTGTATATACATATTGTTGGGACCACTGATATGAGATGTATGAAGATCCAACAAATGTGAAATATCATTCCACAAGATAGATTACCATGGTTATTTTTGTGATTAATTTTATATAATTTCCATTATTTATGAATCATATTTACTCAGGACTGCTTATTTATATATACTATTTTATTTAAAATGTTTACTTATGAAATTATTTGATATGTTTTCAATTTTTTGAAAATAAATCATGGATTTTTTTTAAATATTATAATATAATAGGATGAAATATTTAATTTATTTTGAAAGAATGATTTGGTTTATTTTTATGAATGACTTAGTGAGACTATACTGGGATTTATATCTCACATCCTACCTTTTTCTTTGGGTGTTTGTAGATTTCATTTTGGTAGGTTTTAGAATAGGGAATAGTCCAATTGGAGAAGGTGAATTCTATATATCCTTTGTGATTGGAGTGATGTTTTACATTGGTATTTCTATCTCCATTCAGATTACTATAAAGATATACTAATTGGGGTTTGATATACCTTTTTATTTTTGGTACAATCTCCCTTTCGAGTAGTGGGTATACTGACATGTATCATTATCTTACAATATTTTGTTGAAAATTTGTTCCCCCTTTTATATTATATTATGACAGGGGTTAGTCAACAACCCTAGTGGATCTAGAATGTACATCAAGGGATGTCAGTTCCCAATTGGTTATTAGGGTACCAAGGTATCTAGAATGGTTCATGAAATTTTCCATGTTGATTATTATTATTGACTCATGATAGCTTGAATTATACTTAAACCTTACTGAGATTTTGAACTCACCAATATATTGTCTCTTTTCCCAGTAATCCATAAATTGTAATATGATTTATATTCAATTATATGGTAATGAAAATAATTATATTCTCGAAAAAATAATTTCTAATTTGTATTTTTAAAAGTAATGTGGGGCTCATATACATAACTAGTTTACAAAGACCACTAACATATTTGGTCCTTCAGGATGTGATTAATTGTATCTTATTCCAATGTAATGTATCATACACTAGATTTAGGCTACTGTGGTTAGTGTCATTAATTTTTGTATCAAATTAATTTTACTATAAAACTTGTGAACTATATTTAGGAAAACATAGATTAGGAAAGATAACCCTATGATATAATTTGAGGATAAGTATAGAAGAACATTATAATTATTTGTTAAGTGAGATATTATGTGGTTTTATCTAAAGATAAATACCTATATAGACACTATAATTGAATGTGGTTCCAGAATAGATGTACCTTATTGTAATAACTCAAAAAATGGTTCATTTGTTTTGAACCAAAAGTCAGTTGGTGAATGAGAAAGAAACATACTACAGACTATGTTTGACACACCAAGGGATATGATTTGGAAAATTAATATTCTCTTTACAAACCATTATGAAAGATATTATAATATTAACATTCCTAAATTAACCATGTTTATGATTTTGAGATTGTATATAAATAATTTTTTCCAATTATGTAATGTATTTAACTAGTTTTGGGATTATACATTATGTTTCATATTGATATAATCTAACATAGTTTATATCATCATTTATAAATGGAACCTATAAGATGGAATGTGAACCGCATCAACACACTTAATCCATAGAGGAATAATGATCATTTATTTTATGGGATTAAGTGAATATTTTGAAGAGAAATAGTATCCCAAACATTCTCATCCTATTAGGACATAGTATCAAGTGATAAAAAATATAATGAATTATATTTGTGTTATGGATTTGAAGGGAAGAAATATAAGAAGAATGGGGAAAAGAAAAACATGGACAAAGGGAAGAAAGGAAAGAAGGATTTTTCCACATGTGATTATTTTAGAAAGGATACCTCATGTACATGATTAAATGGAATGTGATTTCTGTACATGTGTAGAGAGAAAATGCACCATGACTATGATTAAAAGGGAAATAAAAAAGATTCAAACGGTCAATTAATCAACTAAAAGGATATGGGACACTATGAAAATGAATTCCGAATTTTCAACTGAATATCCCTCAAAAGAGGCTAATGGTTCTTAGTCAAGATTTTTTAATTAATACATGACACTTGGATTGATAAATTTTATTGAATTTGGATACAATAATAATTTAATTTGATAATTTTATCAATGATTTGATTTTAATAAGAATTATTAAATTTATAGGGATTTAAATATTGTTTCTTCCATTTATTATTTGAATGTATATGATGAAAAATATTGATTACCACCAAAAATGATTTAGTGGAATGCTTAAAATTTTGTAAAAGACAAGATTAAAGGAATTATAACCCTTAATATGTTAGTGATTTTGTGATAATGATGTTTGGATAAAGAGGAAATTATTAAGGATAATGTAAATTGTATAACACTTAATACGAGGGAACTAATCAATGATTTTTTAAACAAAGTAGTTTGTGATATCATTTATAGTGTTTAAAAAATATTGGATTTAAAGAATATAACCAATAATATATGTTTTAATTAAGGAATATATATGTTTGCATGTTTTTAATACTTTTCTACGGTAATTTAGGTTATTAAAATGGTTTAAGAGAATAAATGATGAATGTATTAACATGTTTGGTATGAGATTATTAAGATATTATTCATGTTGTTTATGGGAGTAATGATAAGTTCATTTTTCAAAGTTAGTGACCTTATTTATAATTTTTTTATCATAATCATTTTAAAGCATCATAAGTTTAATAATCTCTAAAATTTTAAAAGTTGTAATTTTGAAAAGGGTTTAGATATTAATTTAATTACTTCCCCATATAGAGATTTATTTGTATTGGATAACCTATACCAACCAGTTTTTCATGAAAATAAATACTGGTTGAAGTAGTGATATGTCAAACTATTAAATATTTTATGATCCATTAAATGAGTATTTTATTGTTTTAGACATAAAAGGTTC
Source organism: Viscum album (assembly GCA_963277665.1). NCBI lineage: Eukaryota > Viridiplantae > Streptophyta > Magnoliopsida > Santalales > Viscaceae > Viscum > Viscum album. The sequence goes on from OY728164.1 coordinate 800,558,087, forward strand.
ATTTTTGGGTATTCATTTCATAGAGTTAGTGATGAATTTAAAATTGATCAATGCATAACCAAAGGATGAAATTATCTTAATGAAATAGAATGGTATCAAGTATGTACATTTACTTATATTTTTAGACAGTAAAATAATTCATCAACTTTTGAAATAGGATTATTAAAAATTTGTATCCTATTAATTTCATATCCTATTAATTAGATAGTCTTTTAAATCATAATAGTTTTACGGTTATGATGTCCTTAATATTCCATTGATCATTCAATTTCTTGTTTTCAATGACCTCTACCACAATCTATAATCCTTTAAAATTTTATTCCATTTCTATATATTTAAATACTAACAATGTTATATTTCACATAAAACTATTTATGTTTTATTACATATGATCCTTTTAAATTCATTTCGCTTTCATTTAGAAAAGATTTTATTAACTCTATGATGTGGGTTTTCAATGAATGTATTTCAAAATTCCAAACCCTTGATTTCCAATATCAAATTAAAATTTTGTGGATGGAATTTATTTAATGCTGAGAGAATGTGAAAACCCTCAATTTTAAAATAATAACAATTTTTTATAGGATATGTGAAATAGAAAAATAAACATAATCCTCATGGGGATTGTATTTCTTTAAATTTAATGTCATCGATGGATGGTGTAAGACACAAACCCAAATCAAAGTGAACTATAATAAAATGTACCATTATAAACTCATAATGATAATATAGTGTATGAGTAGTACTAAATAAATTATGATAATTATGGCTATAGATTGTTTTTAAATAAAATGAGAATCATTTAAATTAAAAAGGAATGTTTTATGAAAAAACTGTATTTGTTATAAATGACGGTTTGGTCGTGTCTTACACACAGGATTTATGATAATTATATTTTAATTTAATAAAAATTATTTTATAAAATGAATATAATTTTTTAAATTAGAATATAAGATTTATCATATGATGAATTTCACATATTTATATGAAATGTTTCTTTTTTTGATGAATAGTAAAAAATACTGAATAATAATTTAGTACTTCCACTTCATTTAAATTATTTATGATGATAAATTATATTTTAATTTTTCTTAAAGTAAAATTATTTCAATTATATATAAATTAATCTAATTCATGTCATTGGAATCACTTTTATATTAAATTTTGATATAAAAACATTATAAACATTTGAACATTTCTCTTTGAAAACACACTTTCTCACTCACCATGTAAGATTAATTTTAACTTAATTTTATTTCAGTTTTCTTAAATTTAATTTGAAAAAATGAAATAAATATATTTTCTAATAATAATATATATTATATAATATTTTCCTCTTAATTTTTCAACAAAATTAATAGTAAAACGAGAAAAAATTATTTAAAGTAGTTAAGGTAATAATAAATTTACTAGGGGTTCAACTAAAATAATAATGGTTAAAATGACATAAAAACGCTTATAAAATCAATTTTATGCCCTTTTTTTAACCCTATATGGTCTAAGTCTTGAGGATAATCTATATGGGATCCTTTAGTTGTGGATAAAATGTGTGTACACCTTTTTGTTCCAAATATTACTAGTGTACCACACACCTAACTTATAAAAGGCCCCATATCTCCTCTCCACTTCATACCTTAAATAAATTTTATATCAGGAAATAAATACACACATAAATTCAAAAATTAGGTCCCCTTATAACTGAATCCTTATATTTGGAAGAAATCCAACCAAGGAATGCATTTAGTGCAAACCTAATGACTTTAGGTAATGATCATTAACAAGAGTTTTTATTTTATTTTGTCCTCCTCCTACTTAAATTCCCATTAAACCATGATTATATAATATCAAAAGTATCTTACACATACTTATAAGTTTTAATTTTATTGTAATTACCTAAAACCATCCCCATTTGTATCAAATGTATTTCAAAATTCGTATTCATGCGTACGGTGGACTACCACCTAGTGAACTGATGTCATTCATTTTTTCCATTACCACCTCTCATGGATGGGTATGATAATGTATATATAGTATATATATATATATGATATTTATAACATAATTATACCTATTGATTCAATATATAATATGTACATTTTATTGCATTCCATTCTATGGTGGATATGATAACGTTACTCAATTATACAGTTGACAATCACCTCACGAAGTGATGTGATTCGTATTTCACTAATGATTTACATAAAAGGTGATAAGGATGAAGTTAATGAATATAATTGATATAAATTCAATAATAATTATATTTATTTAATATTTATCATTTTGATTAGATAACAAATCATTTTCATTTTTACTCACTAAAAGATGTTTAATATCGCTTGTGTAGGTGTGGATTATCACCTTTATAAAGCGATGCAACTCTCTTCTCTTAACCACAACACATGAATGATATATATACATATACATAAATAAATAATATGGTATTTATGATATCATAATCATTTTTGAAGATAAAATATTACTTACCCCCTTCCAATATGATCCTTGAAAATTGGAAATGTTACTCATGCGTAAGTACGACCTACTGTCTCTAGGATATAAAATACTTTACTTATCGAAACCATATTTCTTGAATGGTATTAAAAATATAATTGATGTATAAATATGAAAATAATTTCATGAATTTTATTATTTATATTATGTAGCTATATAATATATGAAATAAAGGGAACTTTTATGACAAAGAATTAATGAGAATATAATGAACATTGACACACGAAACAATGAATATAATGAAATATTTTTAATGAACAAGTGATAAGATGTTATAAAAAGACCATATATGATATTATAAATATAAAAATAGTTATCATACAAGTTAATAATATCTTTAAAACTAGTATACATGAGGTTAAATAACACTAAACTAAAATGAATCATGTGTTAAGGGACTTAATCATAATCTCTTTAATTAAGGCAAAACATAATGTTATAGAGGTAATTTATATTATATTATGTATATACTACAAAATTGTCAATTAATTTCCATAATAAATCATACTTAATGATGTTTTACATTTCAATTTTAATTATGTCATTCTATGGGATTTTAATTAAATGTCACCAAGTGGTAAATAATTTCATAAATCAGATTTATTTCATTGGTTTATTTTAGTCCTTCATAGTCTTTGATAATCGAAGATTATAAGTGTAATTATTTTTGACTGTATAATATTCTATTTAAATTTTTTTGTGGATTCAAATTTCATACACATAATAAACTCATTGATTAATACTCACTAACATATTGTGACCTTTGTAATGTTTTATTTCACAATCTCATTTTAATTTGGATTGTTTGTACCCAAATTTCAATGAAAGGAAGTTATTTAGTTGTTATATATTAAAAAAATTTAATTTTCATCTCCTATTGTTAATCAGGATTTTGTTAATTAATATGAAAAATTTTATACTCTCCAACACATAAAATAATAGTGAACATTTTTTTAAGAAAACCCATGTTCATTTCTCTCTTTGGTCATGAATCCATTTTCATCAAAAAAAAGTTTTCAATTTTATATTTTCAAAAATGTTTTTCTAACCTTCCAAATGATTTAATGAGGAAATTTTTAACCATTTTTTATTTTTATTTAAAAAATTTAATGGAATCTTTATGTATTTTTTCAAAACAATTCTTATTTGGCCTTTTCTGAAAATGTGAAAACAATCCGAATTTTAAGATAATCGAAACGTATGATATTTTATCCTTTATGAACGCTTCTTGTTTTTAAAAATTCAATATAATTATAAAATGTTATTTTTAAATAAATTTATTTTTCAATTTTTTTGAACATTTAGTTGAAAAAATTAATTTTTAAAATGAAAAGGATAGATTCCTAAAGAACGATTTTAATGATATTTCTATGGTATTTCTATTCATCAATGAAAGTAACCATTTATTCTAAAAAAATTAGTATATGTAGTATTAATACTATTCTAAATTGTTTATATGTACGGTTTATTATCATTTTGAAGAAAAAATGTATTTACACTCACTTTCTTGATTCATTTTAGTCATTAACATTACCTTAAAATATTTTATCACCATTGATTAGTAGACATTAAATTTCCCCTATAAATCGATATATTATTTATGAAGTATATGTTTATTTTTTTAACTACTTATCACTTCTATATACGGTGGTCTATAATGAATGTCATTTTTTATCTGGGGAAATAGTAATAGATTTATATTATTTACTAAAAATGAATATTTTATGATAAGTCACATTGATCATGGAATAAATCAATCATTAGATATATAAGTAATGTTTGGGACATGCAAAAAAGGTTTAGGATAGGTGTTAGTTGGCCCCTCTATGCATCGACAGGTTTCATGAGAGAAATTAGTTAGCCTAATTATATGAGTTTCTAACTAAAGTTTTAAACTGAATTATGGAATGATCATGATGATAATGGTACCAAAACGAATGAGATTATGATATTTAGTAATTAGGAATTTACATTATTGAGAATACATTTATTATTATTATTAATGACATTTTTATGTTATTATATCTAGATGCATTTCTTTCCCAGTTATTGATTAAATGTATTGTTTTTTAGTCATTTAGATTTAAATATTTATTGAATATTATCTTATCTTGATAGTAAATTTATTTTAATGTAATGTGTGATTAGTTAATTATCCTTCCATATTGATAATTATCTATGATTCATCAAAGCTTACTTTTTTACTTAACCCTTACAGGGAATTTTAGATCACTGTTATTTATTTACATTCCTAGGAATCCATGATGTGTACTATGATTGATATACAAGGATATTCTAGTGTGAAAATTGATATTAATGATTTTTTGTTATTTGTGTTTTAAAATGTAACATGGGAATCAAATATGTTTCTAGTTTACTAATAGTAATAAATTGTTCAATAATTCCAAATACAATTCATTGTATCTTATGAAAATGTAATAATGAAGACACCTGATCTGGTCTAATGGGGTTGGGTTTGTTATAGTATTTGATATATAGTGAGATAACATAATATGACCTTTCATATATTTAACATAAAAAGTACACATCACAATCATATCACACAATCCTAAGGGTTATGAAGGCGTAGTCTATTTAGCGATCAGTTATACAAAAAATCATTTTATGAAACATTTGACAATTTCTACATAATATTACCACTTTAGAATCCAATATAGATTTATCATAAATTATAATCAACTTCATAACATATAAAATTAAACATTAAGAAATTCTTTAGCTTAGATTTTCAATTATGGTAAATACAAGAGATAAAAGTTCGTGATAATATAAGAATATAATAAATGAATTTGATTATGATAAGAAAATCAATTACTAATAACATCACATTAATATTTCATACTAAAATAATGAAGGCTCATAAGAAAAAAATCAAGGATCATATAAAAAATTTAAAGACCTGGAAAATTCCATATAATTTTTTTAATTATTTTCGATTTTTACGAGTCTGTGAAAATTAAAGGTGCGTGATTCCGAAGCCCGGGGTGCTTGAAATGAATTTTGGAACTTTTTTTCGGTACATTCAGTAAACACACTGGTGGTGTTTTCTATAATTTTATCTGGTTCTCTGATTTAAAATATGAGGGCACCGTTGAATTCGCGGTGTTGTGATTCGCTCAAGGGAAGCTTTACTTCAACCATAGTAGGTCGAGATAAAAAGTTAAATTTTGGACTTTTTAAGGAAAATTAAAATAACATGTAATTTTTATTTTATTTTATTTTTCTTTTTCCTACCACCGGTGGATCGGTGGTGGTGAGTACCACAAAGGTATTTAGGCCTTTAATTATGTGGTGTTAATTGCATCGTTATACTTTGGTTGTGTAACCACCCCTCATGTAATTAATGAGGCACTTTAATTACGTCAATTAATGAGGAATTTTAATTACGTCGGTTAATGAGGCACATTAATTACATCAACTAATTAACTTCATTAATTCGTGAGCATGTTACTCAACATTCCCCATCCTATTTAAATGGAGCTCGAGGTTGGTTTTTGGCATGAATTCTTTAAATGAGGAAATTCTGGTGGAGTTCTGGGAAAAAATCAACCTATGGAGGATGAAAGCTTGGGCGACAAAAATCCAGGTTTGATGGGCGCTGATGACTCCATCTAACGTGGACACTCCTCCCACTATAGCCGCAACACTTCCAATGGATCTCTAGGTATGGTGTTTATATGCTTTGATGTTACATCTCTTCACATTCTTGAAAAATATAACGAGCATGGACAAACCAACTGACGGGTTGATCCGTGTCTCCTCAAATCATGTAGGTGTTTGTTGGGGGATCTTGAATTTGGTGATTATTCTTTATTTTATTTATTATTAATTTTCTTCACATGTTTGAAATGATAAAGTGTAACACCCTGACCCTAGTTACCCAGAGTCGGTGCATTATAACATAACATTGACCTGACCATAAAAGATCAAGTCTAGAAAGACCGAATAGTTTAGTAGCCTAGGAAGTTCTAGATACATTCATAAATTTTACATTACATTATACAATGAAAAAAACAACAACATTATCTTCATTAACCACATTCACATCCCATAGACTATCCATACAGGTCATTTATAATATACTTCTTTGTATCTTGGGAAAAATAAAACATAGAAAGGGGTGAGCATTGATGCTCAGTAAGGATAACAATATAGAAGAAACATTCATAAATAAGAATAAGAATTTATGGAAATGTATAAGACTAAAACAAAAGCCTTTTAAACTTGAAATTTAGTATAATATGAAAAAGATAAAATCAAATAATTCCATTTAATTATTCACATGGATATTCTACTAGTCGAATAATCTCATCCACTATCAAGAGCCACTTTTATAATGATGGAATGCATAATTCCAAACTTCATAACCACATAGTCAAGGCCCTGTTCCAAGACTACAAATAAGATTTTGTCAAGGTCTTGTGCCAAGACACTAGTTTGTCTCATGAGACATACCGATGCATCAGAAAGCTATAGTGGGCTCCACCCGTAACATACTAAGTCCAATGCATTCCTCATATGAAAAGGTTCAAATACAACATAAACATTCGTTTTCAAACTAGCATACAAAATGTAAATATTTTTCCAAAAACCATGAATGGTTTAAAAATAACAGATCCACAGTCAAACATATCACAAAAAATTATATACAATATGGATGTTTTGTATCATAATAAATCAACTTCAAATAACATTAAATTATATCAAAGGATGTTGACATAGATGAAATCAATACATTTTTTAAAGAAATATCTCTTTCTATTGTGAAATAATTTAAAATTAATATAATTATAAAAAAAAATTATTTTGAAAATATTTTTATAAGCTTGTATGGGATGATTAGACGATGATATAATGGAGAAAAATAGAAACACCCACCGTTTTAGTTAAAAAATGACATTCTTACCTTAATTTTGTCGAAAAGGTCATAAAGTACCTTGTTTGGAAAACAACGGAAAAACTCCCTTCAAAACAAATATGGTAAAATAAAGGTATAAATGATTTTAACCCACAATATTGTAAATAGTAAAAAAATCAATAACATTTTTAAGAAAACACGGATGTCGATGATAAAGAAGTCCCAGTAGATACTTACGTAAAAACAAACTTGGATTATAAAGAGATTGTGAAATTACCCCTTAACTTGTACTTTTCCTTGGTCGAGGGAAGGTTAACCTCCTGTATAATAGTTAAATCATTGTTATTAAATTATTCAAAACCATATACATTAATATGATATCATATATGGTCTTCTAATATTTCTTTGTTAATGATATTTCAGTAGTATCATCGTTTAGGGTGTTAACCGATTCGTTTTACTTTATATGATTTGTTATGTAAGTAATGTTTCATATGGATAGGATGTATCATACTCATATTCAAAAATATATTAAGCCTTTAAACATTATTTTTAATCATCAAATGAAAATTAGTCTTGAATGGATACGATGGAGAATGAATCTAACTGCGTTCATGGAGACGGTAATCCATACGTACGCACAAGCGACAATATCTTTCTTTTGAATATAAAAATAGTATATAATTTGATGGTATATCATATATAAAGAATCATTATCATGTTATATTTATTATTTACATCATTTATACTCATTATTATACCCATACAAATGATGAAGTGTTTGAATAACAAACTACACCACGACGTGGAGACGGTAATCTGTACGTACAAACGTATGGAGACTTTGTCATTTATAGGATGGATAGAATAATGAATATAGTTGTCCCATTTTTATCAAAACATAATATTATATAGAATATACTGGATTTATTATTTTATAATAGAAACAACAATGAAAGAGGAAGTGGAAGAAGAAAAAACATGAAATATGTGATGAAATATTTACCTCTTCTTCGAGTTCTTATTTTGGATTTGATCAAAATGGCTCTTTAGGATGGATTTATGACTAAACGAAGACCTCTAGAATGAAGTGAGGATAGTTGATATGATATTTGGGAAGGGGTTGGTCGATCCAAATGGATTTGAAGGTGTGAATTTGAGAGAAGCGGAAGTGCCCTTTTATAAGGGGTGAGGGGCACCTTAGGAAATGATTGAAATATTATTGTATAATAAAATCATTTTCGAGTTATAATGGCTCAAAAATAATTTATTTCAAGTATAAGGTGGGGATGGGTCTAAAACCACTCAACCAAAATTTTTTATACTTTTTTGAGTCACCATTTTAAGCTTATATTTTAGATTTAACTCTTAGTTAAATTGTTTGACATTTAGCATGTCTCTTTGTATTTTTATATTATATGGTTTATAAACTTACTATAAACATCCTAGAGAACCTCAAAGTGGGTAATTAATGAAATATATATTATTATTGAAGATATTTTTCCGAACCGTAGATTTTTAAGAATAGAATTTCAAATAATAATATAATATTTGTTTTGAAAACTCTTTTATGTCAATTTTGACAGTATTTGGTATTTTGTTTTTGATAAATTTATAAAAGAATTATTACTTCAAATAAAATTAATTTAATAAACCCTAACAGGACATATTAACTTATAAAATTAGTGTAATTCATTAAGTCTCAAATTATATTTATTGGGATATTTATATTATGAATTATTTTAATCTTTCATTAATAAGGTAATTTCTGCATCATCATTGTGTCATAAATCAATTTAATTATATAATGTCTAAAAATTATAAATAAAAAACCATTATGTAGGAAATATATTTATATTTCTAATTAATATTTATAATCAAATTTATATTGTGTGTATCCCAATATTAAAAATGTTTTAGTTATTAAACTTTTAATTTAAATCTTTTAACTATTCATTAAATAAAATAATAATAAAAGTACTAATCTAATCCATGTGGACCAAAGAGGTTCATATTTTATTCCTAAGGTTGTTTTTGGTCGAATTATACTTATACAATAGAATTAAGACATGTTTTAGGGTAATTATGATATCATTTTTACCATTAATTACCCTATTTACTTTTAACTATGGTAAATTAACGTAAAAAAGTTACTATTCACAAAAATTATTTTCGTCTTTTTGAAGCACATTTTACTTACTGATATTAACTGTGTCTCTCAGAATTGTTTTAATTCAAATCACAGAAGTGATAAAATTATGTTTTATGCAAAAAATTAAATTCTCCTAGGAGGTGGGTAAAAGATGTTAAAAAGTTCAATAATTTTTTTTATCTAAAATCATTATAAAATGACTAAAATGAATTAAATTGAACATATATTGGTATTATGTATCTATTTTTACCTAAAAAAATTTAAATAAAATGTCGGTTATAAACAATAACTCAGTGTTTTCACTATTAATCAAATTTTGGAATTTTTCAGAAAAATACCAAAAAATTCAGCCTAAGCTGATTTCGATATTCTGAATCAAAAAATGAGGTCCATTTTGAAAGATAAAATTTATAAAATTTCAAAACGTGGGTATTACTATTAATAATGGCTAGTTTTATTGGTCGCGGTTTGTTAGAATCTCGAAGTTTCATACAATTCAATCTATTACATTATTCAATGGGAAACATACCATATAAGATTGAGGTGTTACAATCTTCCATCCTTAAAATAATTTCATTCTAGAAATTTCTAGAATATTGATCCATAAAAAGATTCGGGTGGTTCTTCATCATAAGTTCCTCGAGTTCCCACATTGCTTGTTCCATCTTATTGTTTATCCATAGATCTTTTACCAGACGCGTAATCCGATTTCTCAGCACTAGTTCTCTAGAATCAATAAATTAGACAAGCTCTTCAGAATAAGACAGATCAGGTTCCAGTTCTATTTCCTCATAGGTGAGTATATGAATTGGGTCAGGCATGTATTTTCCCAACAGTGATACGTGGAACACATCATGAACTTGGGAGAAACTTGGAGACATTGACAACTAGTAATCTACATCCCCAGTTCGTTCTAGAATTTTGAAAGGTCTGATGTAATTGAGACTTATTTTAACCTTCTTACCAAATCATATAACTCCCTTCCATGGAGATACATTCAAGAAAACATGATATCCTACCTGAAATTAAAAATACTTCATTAGGTTATCCACATAGCTCTTCTTCCTACTTTGTTCTACTTTGATGTGTGTTTGGATAGCTTTCACCTTTTTCATACTTTCCTCCACATGTTATGGGCCTATGAGTTTTATTACACCAAAAACATCTTGACAAGTTGTTGTGTGACATCACTTTCCATATAACGCTTTATAAGATTCCATCTGAATACTTTAATAGAAGCTATTGTTATAGGAATATTATACCATAGGTAAATATTTATCCCATATACCTTGAAATTCATGTGAGGAAGATCTCAACATGTCTTATAAGGATTATGTTCTGATTGACCATCAATTTGTGGGTGGTAGGAAGTGCTCAAACGATGTTCAATATCGAGGGCCTTATGAAGAATTTTCCAAAATCTTGATGTAAAATGGGGATCATGATCAGAAACAATTGATAGGGGTACTCCATGTAGTCTTACAACCTCATTAATATATAGTATTCCCAGACGTTCAAGTGGTAAATCTTCTCTTATAGCAGGGAAATGTGCTGACTTGGTAAGACGATTGACAACGACCAATATTGCATCATTCCTTCTAGATGTCTTTGGTAGTCAGATGACAAAGTCCATTATAATATTATCTCATTTCTACTCAGGTATGAGAAGAGGTAGGATGACTCCTCTAAGCAGCTGCCTTCCAGATTTCACTTATTTACAAACCATACATCTTGACATATAATCAACAATCACACTCTTCATGTTGTCCCACCAAAAATGTTCCTTCAAATCACTATATATCTTTGTTAAACTAGGGTGTATAGAGAAATTGAAGCTATGAGCATCATCTAACACTTCCCTTTTAAGATCACGTATATTGGGACACAAAATCTCTTCCCAAATTTAAAAATCATGTCTTCATATATGAAGTTGATTATTATCCCATCGTTCACAGCTTTAATTTTCATTTGAAACTCCTCATAATCAGCCTGAGAACTTTTTATCCTTTCCAGTAAATATTGTTTGGAAATAATTGAAAAAGTATTGCTGTTTCACCTTCCATGATTATTCCCATTTCGATTTTCACTAGATCCATGAAAATAGGATCCATTTCAACTATCATATTGTTCAAAACTCCAAGATCATTTCTTCACAAAGCATCTACTACATTATTTTCCGTCCCCAGGAGGTAGTGTATTTTGAAATCATAATCCTTGAGTAGTTAAAACCATCTCCTTTGCCTCATGATGTGTTTTTTCTGTGAGAAAATATACTTCATACTATTATGATCGGTATATATCTCACATTTTTTACCATAGATGTAATTTCTTCATATCTTCAATGATAATATTACAACAACTAACTCAAGATGAGGACTAGGATAGTTTTTCTCATGAATTTTTATCTTCCGGGATGCATAGGCAGAAACTCTATCATTCTCCATAAGGACACAACCAAGTCCTTTCTTTGAAGCATCACTATAAATAACAAGCCCATCATTCCCCTATAGTAGAGTCAAGATAGGATCATTGACTAATATTCTATTCAATTCTTCAAAATATTATTCACACTCTTTTTTCCAAACAAATTTATCCCCTTTACGTGTGAGCTTTGTTAATGGGTTATCCAATCAGGAAAAATTATGGACGAAACATCGATAATAACATGATAAACCAATAAAACTGCTTTGCTTAGTTATACTTGTTAGTGCTGGCCATTATTGGATTGCCTTGGTCATTGAAGGATCAACAGAGATTCCATCCTTAGAGACGATATGGCGAAGGAAAGAAATCACCTAATGCCAGAATTCACACTTTCTAAATTTCCAATATAATTGATTTCTTCTAAGAGTATTTAGATTATTGCGCAAGGTATTTTCACGATCATCATAGATTTTGGAGTATACAAAGATATAATCAATAAATACCACTACAAATTCATCAAGATATTCCTTGAAAAATATTTTCATTAGATCCATAAATACAGATTGTGAATTTGTAAATCCAAAAGGAATTACTGTAAACTCGTAATGCCCGTACTGGGTTCGAAATGTTGTTTTCATAATGTCTCCCATCTTCACACACAACTGATGATATCCAGATCGAAGTTCAATCTTTGAAAAAATTTGAGCTCCATGATGTTGTTCGAATAAATCATCAATGCGAGGTAGGGGATACCTGTTCTTTATTGTTATAGAATTGATCTCCCTGTAGTCAATGCACAACTTCATAGATTCATCATTATTCTTAACAAAAAGAACATGGGCTTTCCATAAAGAAACACTAGGGCAAATAAATCCCTTATTCCACAATTCCTATAGTTGTTTCTTTAGTTCGACTAATTCCATAGTGTCTATTCTATAAGGGATCTTCGATATGGTCCTTGAACCAAGAATTAAATCATTGAAAAACTCAATTTCTCGTTTTCGAGGATATCCAGGTTATTCTTCTAGAAGCACATCAATATATTCTTGCACAATAGTTACATCCTCTATTTGAACATTCCTTTCCTCACCCATAGTTATTTCATTCTCTTCCTCCCCAATAAATGAATTTAGTTGATCTACGTAGGGTGGATCTATTTAAGAATTTGGTGGTGACGTTTCTGCTCTAATGATAAGTTACTCTTTATTATCATCGAGAATTGTATACTCATTCTTCTTACAGTAAATTTTCGCATCATGGTTCGAAATCCAATCCATACTAAGGATTATATCATATTCAATCATGTGTATAATGATGAGATCAATATATAAAGAACATTTATATGCCTTAATTGGAACTAATTCAAAAATCTTTGTTGCAATGATACTTCCCTTAGGTGTTTTGACTAACAACTCCCTTGTTATGTCAAATTGATAATATCTAATTTACTTAGAAAACTAAGAAGATACGAAACAATTCGATGATCTAGAATCAAATAAAGAATCAATTAATCTTGAAGAAACCATTAAATTACCTGCCACCACCTCCTTCGGAGCTTCAACCTCACCAGTAGTGATATAATAAGATTGTCAATGATCCCTTGTCCCTTTATGAGTTAAATTTCCTTGGATATTAGGATATTCATTTGCATAATTCCGCCTTTCTCTATAATTGTAGCATTCAACATTGACATTCTCTTTCTTCCCCTTGCAATCACAAGCTTGGTGGCCTTTTTCAACACACTTGTAACAAACTTCCATTCCCTTCAGGCATGTACTGAGGTGTTTTTTCCCACATTTACTACAGGGTGGATATTTACCTTTTTCCTTCTTCACCTTATTTACATTTATCCAGTGTTCAATAGATATCTTCTTCAACTACATTTCTTTAATGGCCTAAGACTAAGAGAATTTTTTTTCTGTCTTGATATCATATGAGATAATATCTTCATACGATGAGAAGGATTGGGATAATAATTCTCGATGGAGAAATGATTTTATTCCATCTAGGAAACAATCAATATTACTTTTTGGGTTATGTATATAATATGTAACATGTCTTTCTAACCTTGTAAAGTTAGCCTCATACTTTGCAACATTATCATCATCTTTTTTCCTCAGACTCAGAAATTGTCTTTCGATATCCGCTCGATGGTCATAAGGAAAGTATTTTACTAAAATTATATCTTTAAACTCCCTCCATTATATATTTGATAATTTATCATTTTCCTTTTTTGTTTTGAATCAATTACCACCATTGATCTGTATCTCCTGTGAGACGATAAACTTCCACGACAACATTTTCCCATTCTCTACTCCCCAAAGTGTCAAATATTTTCTATAAGAAATTTATCCATTTCTCATATACTAATGGATTTGTGCTCCCATTTAATGTCTGTGGTTGTATCCCCATGAATAATTCTAACATTGATCCTCCGTGTTGTGGATCAGGGTTCTCTATACAGGTAAGGTCATTATTCATAACCTCAGTGAGTTGTCCCAGTATGGTGATAAGCTGGTCAGCACCAGTTGCATCACCAACTCCACTGTAATTATCTTTAGTAGGAGGGAAATCCCTACATGGATAACATGCATTGATACAGTTTCCATTTCTTCCAATAGGTTTCATTTCTAAACAATGGAATACACTAGAATAGTTTATGAATCAAAATACATAATTCCAAACTTGTAAAACACTTAACATAAATTTAACAGTTTATGGATACAATCCATCATAAAAAAATGTTTCTTTTTTTGAAATATATAACCATAAACCCTTCATAATGTTTTGTAATGAAAATGAGAATTATCCTAATCATATCCCCTGGGAGTTTCGTAACTAAGAGTGCAGTAAGGCCCATTGTCATGCACCTATTCTCGTTCGACTCTATCTCAAAGCGGTGTTTTCCGGTTTTAACTCTAGGTACATATGTGCTAGAGCCACCTCTACCTACTCGTATCTAGAAAAATATGCATTTCATGGAAAACTCAAAAAATCACTACAGTACCAAAATTCCAGGAAGTTATTCTACAATAATCCTCAAAGTATATCGTACGGTAATGTGCTCTAATAAGAGTTTTTCTAAATCGAACTTGCATGTTTTGTACTAAAATTCCTCTGATACCAACTGTAATGTTGTGACACTAGTTACCCAGAGTCAGTGCATTATTATATAACATTGGCATTATAAAAAAAGATCAAGTCTTGAATGACCGATTAGTTTAGTAGGCTTTGAAGTACTAGATACATTAAAAAAATTTACATTACAATATAAATGAAAAATAACAACAAAATTGTATAATTAACCACATTCATATCCCATATAATATCCCTGCAGGTCGGTCATAATATACATCATTGCATCCTGGGAAAAATAAAACATAGAAAGGAGTGAGATCAGATGCTCAGTAAGGATAACAATATAGAAAAAACTTTCATAAATAAGCATAAACATTTACGGCAATGTATAAGACTAAAACCAGTGCCTTTTAAACACGAAATTCAGCATAATATGTAAAAGATAAAATAAAATAATTCAATTTACTTATTCACATGGATATTCTACCTGTCAAATGATCACATGGAATATCAATAGCCACTTTAATATTGATGGTATGCATAGTTCCAGATTTCATAACCACATAGCCAAGGCCATATTCCAAGACTAAAAATAAGATTTCGTTAATTCATTGTGCTAAGACACTAGTTTTTCTCATGAGAACTACTGATGCATCAAGGAGAAATAGTGGGCTTCACCCGTTACTTACAAAGTCCAATGCATTCCTCATATAAAAAGGATTAAACATAACATAAACATTTGTATTAAAACTAGCATAAGAAATTTAAATACTTTATCCATAAACCCTGAATCGTGTAAAAATAACACATCCACTTTCGAACACATCACAAAAACTTCAATACAATATTGATATTTTGTATCATAATAAATCAACTTCAAATAAACATAAAATTCTTCAAAGGATGTTGACATAGATTAAATCAAAAAACATTTAACGAAATATATCTTTATATTTTGAAATGATTTAAAAGTCATATAATTATAAAAGAAAAAATTTATTTTGAAAATATTATTATAATCTTGTATGGGAAGCTTTGATGATGATATAATGTTGAAATATAGCCTCACCCGCCATATATGTTAAAAAATGATATTCTTATCTTAATTTTTTCAAAAAGGTCATAAAGTACCTTTTTTGGAAAAAGACAGAAAGATTCCTATCAAAAAATATATGGTCAAATAGGGGTATAAATAACTTTAACCCATATTACAGTAAATAGTAAAAAAATTGATTTAAATTTTAAATAAAAAATGTATGTGGATGATAAAGAGGTCCTAGTAGATACTTACATAAAACAACCCCAGATAATAAAGAGATTGTGAAATTAACCCTTAACGTGTACTTTTCCTTGGTCGAGGGTAGGTTAACCTCCTGTATAATGGTGAAATAATTGTTATTAAATTGTTCAAGATCTATATAAATTAATATTATATCATATATGATCTTCTAATATAGCTTTGTAAATGAAATTTCAGTAGTATCATCATTTCAGGTGTTAACTAATACGTTTCCCTTCATATGATTTGTTACGTAAGTAATGTTTGTTAAGTATATGATATATCTTATTCATATTCAGAATTATATTAATTTTTTAAACATTATTTTTAATCATGAAATTAAAATTAGTTTTGAATGGATACGATGGGGAATGAATCTCATCGCGTTCGTGGAGACGGTAATCCGTACGTACACACGAGTTACAATATCATTATTTTGTTATTAAAATCATATATAATTGGATAGTATATGATATGTACAGAATATTTATAAAGTTATATTTATTATTTACATCATTTATACTCATTATTATACCCATCCAAATGATTATGTGTTTGAATAACAAACTACACCACGACCTAGAGACAGTAATCTGTACGTACACACGTATGGTGACTTTTTAATTTATAGGGTGAATAGAATAATGAATATAGTTGTACCATTTTTATAATAACATTAAATTATATATAGTCTATTATAGTTATTATTTAATAATGGAAACAACAAAAAAGTGGAAGGGGAGGAAGAAAAGAACCTGAAATATGTGATGAAATATTTACCTCTTCTTCAGGTTCTTCCTTTTGATTTGATAAAAAGGCATCCTTGGGTGGAATTTTTGACTAAATTAAGGCCTCTTGGATAAAGAGAGGACATTTGAGAGGATATTTTGGTAGTGGTTGGCCGATCCAAATGGCTTTGAAGGTGTGAATTTGAGAGAAGGAGAAGTTCCCTTTTATAAGATGGGAGAGGGGTACCGTAGGAAACGATTGAAATATTATTTTATAATAAAACAATATTCGGTTTCTAATGGCTAAAAATGATTCATTTCTATTATAAGGTGGGTATGGGTATAAAACCACTCAAATAGTAGGTTTTATATAGGTTTGGGTCACTATATTAAGCTTATATTTTAGATTTAACTCTTAGTTAAAAAGTTTGACATTTACCATGTCTCTTTTTATTTTTATATTATATGGATAATAAACTTAATATAAACATTCAAGTGAACCTAAAGTGGTTCATTAATGACATATATAATATTATTTAATCCCTTTGGTAGAACTTTATATTTTTAGGAAAAGAATATTGATTAATAATATATATTTTTTAAAAGCACTTTTATGTGAATTTTGACACTATTTGGTATTTTGTTTTTTCAAAATTTATAAAACATTATTACTTCAAAAAATATTCATTTAATAGACCCTAAAATGTCATATTAACCATGAAAATTATTTTAATTCATTAAAAGTCTCAAATTAGATTTATTTGGATATTTATAATATCAATAATTCTAATCTTTCATTAATAAGGTAATTACAACATCATTATTGTGTCATAAATAAATTTAATTATTTAATGTATAAAAATAATAAACAAAATAACATTATGTAGGAAATATTTTTATCTATCTAATAAATATTTATAGGTGAATTTATATTTTGTGTATCCATATATTAAAAATGTTTTATTTATTAAACATTGAATTTAACTATTTTAACTCCTCTTTAAATAAAATAATAATAAATATCCTAATCTAATACAAGTGGACCAAAGAAGTTAATGTTTTATTCCTAATGTTTTCTTGGTCGAATTATACTTATCCAATATAATCAGGACATGTGTTAGGGTAATTATGATATCATTTTTACCCTTAATTACCCTATTTAATTTTAGCTATGGTAAATAATATAAAAAGATACAATTCATCAAAAATTATTTTCATCTTATTGAACAACATTTAACTTACTAATATTAAGCATGACTCTCATATTTTTTAAATTCAACTCACAGATGCGGTAAAACTTTGTTTTATGCAAATTTGAAAATTCTCTAAGGAGGTGGGTAAAGGACTGTAAAAAATTAAATAAAATTTTTATATATCTAAAAACATTATGAAATGACCCTAATGAATAATATTAAACTTCTATTGGTATTATTTATCTATTTTGACCTAAAATAAATTTAAATTAAATAAAAATTTATTTAAATAAAAATTTGGTTTTAAACAATAACTCAGTGTTTTCACTATTAATAAAAAATTAAAGTCTTCAAAATATACCAAAAGTTCACCCTAAGATAATTTCGATATTAAAAATCCAAAAATGAAGTCCATTATGGAAGATAAAATTTATAAAATTTCAAATAGTTGGTAGTACTATTCATAACGGCAAGTTTGATTGGTCGTAGTGTGTTAGAATCTCGATGTTTCATACAATGCAAGGTATTGTATTATTCAATGGGAAATGTACCATGGAAGCATGGGGTGTTACATAATGCCAACGGTGTGGGCTGAAACCAACAAGGCCCTTACCCTCCGCTAGACTTGTCCTTGGTGTCTTCTTTGTGGCAGAATAACAAATGTGGCGGCAAGATGTTTTTGAGGGCCGCGAAACGACGAAGACATCCCGAGAGGACCGTAGGTGCATCTGGGAGGATGAATGGACCACTGTGGCTCACCCGATGGCCCTCAGAATAAACGTCGGAGCGACATCGGCGCAATGGCACTAGCGACCGGCACAGACGGATGAGGGCGGCGGCTGGAAACCGCTGGTCATAGTGAAAGAGTGGCACCACGATAGTCGGACGGGCGGCTGATAGCAGCCGACCATTGTGGAAAAGGTTGAACACCATAAAAAATCATGTTGATTGGTTGCGGCTTAAAGCCTCGGTGGTGGCGAAGGCTGCGACCCGCCTCCAGTGGGTCCTCCGGGTGACAAGACGGTGCCACCTGACGCCACTCATAGGTGAAAACGAATGTCTCTATGAGCCATTCAGGAAGTAAACCACACGCCCTGTGTGGGGCGTGCCAACAGGTTGGTCTGCATCACGCGGTGGGTCGCGTCCCACTACAAGTCCAGGTTGGGCCGCAACGCAGCAGGCCATGCCCGCCACAACCCAGGCCGACTCGGTTGGGCCGAGCTGTGTCAGACACTGTTCGAGACAGACCGGGACTGGGTTGGGTCAGATGGGGTGGGTGTGGCAAACCCGAATCGGGTCTGGTCGAACCAAACTAGGTCAGGTTGGCCCAAGGAGGGTCGGGGCGGGTCAGTCCGACCTTGTCAGACCAGACCTAGCCCCAGTCCCATGTCGGGCCCAGAAACGCTTAAATAGCCGTATCTTGCGAATCAAATGTCTGTTTGATGAATTGTCTGTGGCACTAGTATCCATGTATAAAGAATATCCTTTCGGAAAACTACACGTGAGTTCTGGATAAATTAGGATTATTTCTAGGTTAGATCGACTTCGAATCCAACCGAGCCCTCGTCACTAAAATTCCAATAACATACAGATCGGTCGTCCAGTTGACGCACTGACTATTGCATTGGAACTCTCATAATGAGACTGATCATCATGTTAATTCTTTGTGGTACTTCATTCCGGTTGAAATATGACTGATTGCTTGAGGAGCAGAGCCTTCCGGTGATGAGGCGTGCTTCGTGCAGGAATCCAGTGGTTGGATATGACATGAAGAAGAATAGAAACTAATACGGGTCAGTATAAAAAACTCTAGAGTTGGATGATCAATTTGTTCGACTAATCATATCTACCTCTGTACCAGCAACAAATACAGGTTAGCACCAGCGACCAATATGGGTCAGCACCAGCGACCAATACAGGTCAGCACCAACGACCAATACGAGTCAGCACCATCGACCAATATGGATCAACATCTAGAGACAAATACGGGTCAGCATTCAGTGACCTATATGGGTCAGCAGTGGAGTTACTACAGATAGGATGATCTTTCTTTACGACAAGTCATTTCAATCCCAGTAACCATGATGTTATACCGCTTGAGTGATCTGTCTCTTTTCCTTTGTGATTCATGATTTAGATCATGCTTGGGTATTACTATTGTGGTATTTCTTGTGATTTTGTATTTTTTGAATTACCGAGAGACCTTCGGAGGTCTCAATGTCCATACTGGGAATTTTTATACTCACCCCTACATGGGCTCCGCCTGCATGTGTGTGTCTGGTGCAGACTACTAAGGCTATGAGGCATACTATGGAGGTTCAGGACATGGTGGAGCTTTGTGCGACATGACCAGTCAAGATGCTCTTCTACAACATCAAAATTACAGCTACTACCCTCCAGGTAGAGTTCCAGGGTAGATGCAATAACAATATTCTTTCTTTTCAGTTTCTTGGGCTTGAATTCTGGCCCACTGTTTTTATTTTACAGTTGTACTCATGGTGGTAGTTTACTCTCATGGTTATACCCTATCTATGTTGGTCGTTTACTTCAGTTACCATTTTTGATTGTGTAAAAATCTCTAATACAATGCCTTCCCTATTCACAAAAAACATTTATGTGCTAGTCACCAACCCCTATCCTATGGAAGGCGTGCTTGGGATAGTCAAATCCGGGCCCCGTGGGATGGATCGGGATAAAGTTGAATCAAATGGAGGTCAGTTATACCAGATGAACTAAGAGTCTACTTTTAATTAAGAAATTGTGTGAAGTGTCTTGAGATCAGTTTTTATTACAGGGAGTCTAGTGTTGGTGTGGCGACTGACGTATCCATACACAAGGACCCTAAATTCCGTTTTCTAACTCGGTAATGAAAACAATGGTTGCTAGTGTTCTGAAAAGTTTTCTTGATCTTTCTTGAGACTTCTCACCAGGTATAACTTATTGAATATGGAACATCTATTTCCTACAGGGCGCATCCACAAAGACAGCTAGCCATGATTCCGGTTAGAGATCATGACAGTAGCCCACCGAGCAAAGAGGCATCAGTTTAGGGACCACTCACAGTGATGTCACATTCAGGTGGTGTAACAACACCCCCACCACCTGTTGAGTAGTATATGCTACCTTTGGATCATGCACGTCAGTTGAACGTGTTGAATGAGTACCAGAGATAAAGGAATCTAAGGTTTCGAGGCGAGATAGACCCCCAGGCACCAGAGGACTGGCTTGAGGCAGTTTCGTAGGTTATTCTCTTAGTAGAGATACACACCGAGAAGATGGCGATCTTGGATTCTATCATTCTTTAGGGATTAGAAGGACGATGTTGGAGCTCAAATCTCCAGGGGTATAAAGAGGCCACCCTCACCTGGTTGGAGTTTAGGATCCTTTTCAGTGAGGAGTTTGTTCTAGTGACACTATGCTCTGTATGTATTCAGAAGCTGCTATATTTGTTGCAGGGTATCCACACTATGGATCAGTACTTGGCGAGATTTACTGACCTCTCACAATACTCCAAAAACATGGTTTGAGACCCTTACATTAAGGCATGGACCTTTGATTTGGGGATCTGAAGAGATATCATAGATGCGATAGTTTCTCTTGGCATCTTGACGCATGATGATGTGTTAGAATGAGCTTTACTGATGGAGAGATTCCTTTCCGATCAGGAACTGACAGTGGAATCCCCTATTGGGTTACATGTAGCAGAGTCATCTGCAGCTAGTAGTAGACAAATGATGGAAAATCCCAAATAGTCTGGACCGTAAAGAGGGCAACCCAGGGACGCAGGGTCAGAGGTGCGGGGCTCGATAGGCCGAGGGATCCACCAGCGATGCATGATTGGTTTTAGGGTCATAGAGCTCATGACTGTCCGACTCCCAATACAAATGATCAACTAATGGTGGATTTTACACAGAGGTTTTGGCAGCGGTTGGAGCATGAGCGTCATCCAGGTGGCGGATGAGGCAGGGGAGTAGGACATTCACCAGGAGGTGGTCTGGGTCACTAGGCACTTCCACCACCACCCCCAGGTGGTCCACCACAAGCTCAAAAAGTAGGTGGATAGGGACATGGCTAGCTACAGGTAGTAGAAGCTCACGATCCTGATATCTTTGAGATGATACGAGGTACAGTGTGTATCTTATCTACTTTAGTAGTAGTGCTTATCGACACATGTGCTATCCATTCTTTCCATTCCCTTGACTTATTTTGGGACTCTAAGATTGCGAATGAGCTTTTATCTCAACCATGGAATTTGGATACTTTTACGGGAGGAGATTCAGAGGTCACACACTGGTGCCGACATTTTAATCTTTCTCTTGGAGGAGAGAGTTTCATATGGAATCTTCTAGTAGCGTCATTGAAGCCCAACAACATAATTCTAGGCATGGACTGGATATCAATAGTTCTCAAATATATTGAATACTTGACACGTACAGTGAAATGAATGTGTAGAGATGGTGGTCAATTTTTTCTTATTGGTGAGAAGGAAAACAGAGCAGCGTAAGATGGACTTTCACTTGGAAGGGAGCATCGGATTACATATCAGCTAGCTTGCATGACCTTCGACATAGTGGATGAGGCCAGTTCATAGTTCCCAGCTGTGGTGGACGAGTATGAGGACATATTTCTAGAATATGTCCCAGGATTACCTCCTCTTATAGTGGTATAGTTCCACATTGACTTGTACCCAGGAACAAAACCGATATCTCCACCAGCATATCAGATGGCCGCTATGGAGCTCCGGGAGATGAGAATACTATTGGAGAACTAATAGAGGAGGGGATTTGTAAGACCCAATGTTTCTCAATGGGCATCACCAGTGTTGTTTTCCAACAAGGTAGACGGATGTTTGAGGCTATGAGTGGATGTACGGCACCTAAACCATGTAACCGTGAAGAACAAGTATCCTCTACCGAGAATTGATGATTTTTTTGATTAGTTGAAAGGAGAAAAGTGGTTCTCAAAGATAGACCCTAGATCCATCTATCACCATCTTCATGTGTGGGATGAGTACATCTCAAAGATGAACTTCAAATGTTGGTAAAAACATTTCAAATACCTAGTGGTTTCGTTCGGCATGAAGAATGCTCCTACAATGTTCATGGGTCTCATGAATAGGATCTTTGAAACCTGCTTAGACCAGCTTGTAGTGGGTTTTCATCGATGACATCTTGGTGTACTCAGCATCTAAGGTAGATCACACTATACACTTGAGGATTGTTTTGGACACACTTCGGGAGCACCCGTTATATGGGAAGCACTCAACGTGTGAGTTTTTGATATGGAAGGTCCACTTCTTGGGACATGCCATCTTAGCATATGGAGTTGTAGTGGATACAACAAATATCGAGGCAATACATGTTTTGGAGCCTCCAAGGAGTGTTATTGAGGTACAAAGCTTCCTGGGATTAGCAGGCTACTATTGGATGTTCGTACCCAATTTCTCCAGAGTAGCAGCACCTATGACTGCCTTGACAAAGAAGATGAAGCACTTATTATGGTCAGAGGCATGCCATCAGAGCTTTCAATAGCTGAGGCATAACATGACCAACGCCCCCATCATGAGGTTACCAAAAGAAGGCACTAACTATGTGGTTTACTATGATGCATCACAGACCAGACTCGGTTGCCTCTGGATATAGGGTAATGTAGTCAATTTTTATGGCTCATGACATATGAGGCCACATGAGAAGAATTATGGGACTCATGACTTGGATTTGGCAGCAGTAGCCTTCACACTGTAGATGTGGTGACACTACTTGATGGGTGAGCGGTTCATTGTTTACTCAGAACACAAGAGTCTCAGATATATCTTCACATTGAAAATATGTAAATATGAGACAGGGATGTTAGCCAGAGTTCCTCCAGCACTATGAATGTGAGATAGTCTATACTCCTACAATGGGGAAAGTATTGGAAGATTTACTTTGCCAGAGATCAAGTTTGCAGCTACTGAAAAGGGCTTCAGAGTAGTTAGCCTCACTTCAAACATCATATGTGGATAGAGATGAGGTAGTCTACCTCTAGTCGATTGTAGTCCCCCCCCCCACCCACTTCTTCATCAAGTCAGAGAGGTGCAACTCGGAGAAAGAAGCTGGGATACTACACGTTCTTAGATATCCTCAGGCCTTGCACCAGACAGATATTCTGAAGGTGGGGAACACACTATCCTTTTTAGAGGATGTACAGTTGTACTAGTGGTGCTACGAGAGGTGGTGCTGACGGAGTTCCACACACCACCCTTGGCAGAACATCTAGGTGTGATGAAGATGTATCGGGACCTCTAGCGTCAGTACTGGTGGTCAGGGATGAAGGAAGATGTGGCAGAGTTTGTTTCTAGATGGATCACTTTCCAGCAAGTAAAGTCTGAGTACTAGGTACTAGTAGGCCTGAACCAACCCATCAATATACCAGAGTGGAAGTGAGAAGGGATATCAATGGAATTCGTGATGGGGTTACTACATACGTCAAGAGGGAACACTATCATCTGGGTTATCATTGACCGGCCCACCAAGTTGGCCCACTTCATTTCCATTTTAAAGAATGGTTCAGTAGAGGGCTTGAGATGTCTCTATGTTCAATAGATCGCGTGACTTCACGGGGTGCCTTCGATAATAGTCTCAGATCGAGAAACACGCCTTGTGTCCTGGTTTTGAAAAGGATTTCCAGAGGCCTTCAAAAATTAGCTTCGCTTTAGCACAACTTTTCACCCACAGACAGATGGTCAGACTGATTGGACCATCCAGACCATGGATGACATGCTTCATGCATGTGTCCAAAAAAAATTTCATGGTTGGGAGGACCACCTACCCTGGGAGGAGTTCGCGTACAAACACATCTATAACTCTACCACGGGTATGACACCTTTTGAGGTGTTGAACAGACGACCATGCATATCGCCCTTGTGCTGGATGGATCCAAGAGAGCTAGCACTTGTAGGCCTAGAGATGGTACATTCTATCACTGACAAGGTGCAGGTCATCCCAGATGTAACACCCCAGGCTTCCATGGTATGCTTCCCTTTGAATAATACAATAGCATGTGTTGTACGCAATATAGAGTTCTAACACACACACCACAACCAATCAAACTAGCCGTTATGAATAGTAATATCCAATTTTTGGAATTTTATAAATTTTATCTTTCAAAATAGATTTCTTTTTTGGATTTGGAATATTGAAATTATCCTAGGGTGAAATTTTGGTATTTTTTCGAAAACTTTCAATTTTTGATGAATAGTGAAAAAACACTGAGTTATAGTTTAAAACCGAATTTTTATTTAAATAAATATTTATTTAATTTCAATTTAATTTTGGTCAAAATAGATACATAATACCAATATATGTTCAATGTAATTTTTTGGAGTTAGTTTAGAATATTTTTAGATATATAAAAATTTTATTGAACTTTTCACAGTCTTTTACCCACCGCCTAGGAGAATTTGAAAATTTTTATAAGACTTAATTTTACTGCTTCTGTTAGTGGAATTTCAAAAATCCGAGAGTCACGGTTAATATCAAGGAGTAAAATTTGGTTCAATGAAATGAAAATAATTTTTGGTGAATAGTAACTTTTTATTTTTATTTACCACGGTTAAAAGTAAATAGGGTTATTAAGGGTAAAAATGATATTAATATTACCCTAAAACTGGTCCTAATTCTATTGGACCAGTGTATCTCGACCAAAAACAACCTTAGGAATAAAATATTAACATTTAGGTCCACTTGAATTAGATTAAGACGTTAATTATTATTTAATTCAAAGAAGATTTAAAAGTGTTAAAATCAAAGTTTATTTAGTAAGAAAATTTTAATATAAGGTTATAAAAAAGATAAATTCGATTTTAAATATTCACTAGAAATATAAGAAGATTTCCTACATACTGGTATTTTATTTATAATTTTTAGACATTAAATATTTTAATTTATTTATGACACAATGGTGATGCAGTAATTACCTAATTAATAGAATATTAAATTAATTGATATTATAAATATCAAAATAAATGTAATTTTGGACTTTATATGAATTAAACTAATTTTCTTGTTTAATAAGACATATTAGTATTAGTTACATAATTTTTTTTTCAAAGTAATAATGTTGTTATGAAATTATCAAAAACAAAATATCCAATAGTGTCAAAATTGACATAAAAGAGTTTTTTAAAAAAATATTATATTATTAATTTATATTCTATTCCGAAAAATCTAAGGTTCTGAAATAAGACTTTTATCATGATAGTTGTATCATTAATGGACCACCTAGGGGTCTCTTGCATGTATATAGTAATTTTATTAACTATATAATATAAAAATATAAAGTGACATGGTAAATGTTAAACTAATTAACTAAGAGTTAAAAATAAATGATAAGGTTAATATACTGACCCAAACCTGTCTAAATTCTATTTGTTGAGTGGTTTTCGAACCATCCCCACCTTAACCATTAAATAATCTTCTTTGGAGCCATTATAAACCGAATATGAATTTATTATAAAATAATATTTCTAGCTTTTCCAAAGGTTCCCTTCACCCCTCTAATAAAAGGGCACTCACCCTTCTCACTAATTCACACATTCAAAGCCTTTTGGCTCGGCCAACCCCTACCCAAATACTCTCTCAAGTTCCCTCACTTCAACCTAGAGGCCTTATTTTGAGCATAAGGCCATCCTATGGAGCCCTTTTGATCAAATCAAAAGGAAGAACTCGAAGAAGAGGTAATGTTTTCCCCACCCTCTTTCAAGTTCCTTTCTTCTTCAACTTCTTCTTTCTTTGTTATTCCCATTCTAAAAAAATAACTCCAGTATCTTATATATACTGTGATGTTATTATAAATATGGTACAACCATATTCAGTATTCTATCCATCCTTTGAATGAAATGTCACCATACATGCGTAAGTACGGCTTACCGTCTCCACATCGTGGTGTAATTGTTATTCAATAAATTATTATTTGGAAGGGTATAATAATGATGTGTAATTCATGTAAATAATAAATATAACATGATAATTATTCTGTATATATATGATATACCATCCAATTATATATTATTTTAATATCAAAAGAATTATATTATCGCTCATGCGTACGTACGGACTACCGTCTCCACGGACGTGATGAGAATCATTCCCCGTCATATCCATTCAAGGATGATGCTCTTTTAATGATTAAAAATAATGTTTAAGGACTTGATACCATTCTGGATATGAATACGATACATCCTATCCCTGACAAACACAGCTTACGTAACAAAACATATAAAAGAAAATGAGTAAGTTAACACCCGAAACAACGATAATACTAAGATATTATTAACAAATCAATGTTAGATGATTATATATGACATCATATTAATTTATATGATTCTTGTATTATTTAAAAACAATTATTTCACAATTATACATGAGGTTAACCTATGCTCAACCAAAGAAAAGTGAAAGGTAAGGGTTTATTTCACAATCTCTTCATTATCCGAGGTTGTTTATACGTAATTATCTACTGGGACCTCTTTATCATCCAAATCCATGTTTCTTAAAAATGTGTTTCAAAACATTCTTACTATATTACAGAATAAGGGTTAAATTCATTTATACCCTTGATTGAATTTTTATTAGAAGTTTATAAAGGAATCCTTCTGTCATTTTCCAAATAAGGCCCTTTTTAACCTTTTCGACAGAATTAAGTTAAGAATGTATTTTTTAACAAATATGGTGGGTACGGCTATTTTACACCGTGATAAAATCTTCGAAGCTTCCCTTAATAGATTCTAATAATATTTTCAAATTAAAAGTTTTATTTTATAATTTTTTGACTTTTAAATGATTTCAAAGAAAGAGATATTTCCCTCAAATAGTTTTTACGTCATCTATGTCAACATCCTTTGATGGATCATAAGCTTATTTGATGATTATTTATTATGATACAAATCATCCATATTTTATTGAAGTTTTTGGGATATGTTTGACTGTGGATGTGTTATTTTTATACCATTCATGGTTTATGGAGAAAGTATTGACATTTTGTATGCTAGTTTTAATACGAATGTTTCTGTTATGTTTAAACCTATTCATATGAGGAATGCATTGGACTTAATAAATGATAGGTGGAGCCTGCTATAGCTCCTCGATGCATCGGTAGGTCTCATGAGACAAACTAGTGTCTTGGCACAAGGCCTTGACAAAATCTTATTTTTTGTCTTGGAATGAGGCCTTGGCTATGTGGTTATGATAGTCTAGCATTATGAATTTCATCATTATGAAAGTGGTTATTGATATTGCAAGTGATTATTCGACTAGTATAATATCCATGTGAATAAGTATATGGAATTTTTTCATTTTATTTCTTCCATATTATTTTGAAGATCATGTTTTAAAAGGCTTTTGTTTTAGTTATACATTTCCTTAAATGTTTATGCTTATTTATGATAGTCTCCGCTATATTTTTATCCTTACTGGGAATTTCAGCTCACCCCTTTCTGTGTTTTATTTTTCCCAGGATGTGAAGAAGTATTTCATGAATGACCTGAAGGGATAGTATAAGGGGATATGAGTGTGGAGACAAGATGTTGTTGTAGTTTTTAATTTATGATGTAATGTAAACATTATGAATGTATCTAGTGTTTCCAAGACTACTAAACTAATCAGTCTTTCAAGACTTGATCCTTCTTTTGATCAAGCTAATGTTATGTAAAAATGTACCGACTCTGGGTAACTGGGGTCAGGGTGTTACAGTTGGTATCAGATAGAGGTTTAGTACACACCTTGGAAGCTAGATTTAGATAAACTCTGATTAAGAGGACATAGATTTAAGATGGTCTTTGGGGATTAGTATAGAAGAACTTCCAAGAATTTTGGTATTGTAGAGATTTTTTGAGTTTTTCAAGAAATACATCAATGTCTGGATACGAGCAGGTAGAGGTGGCTCTGGAACATATGTTCCTAGGGGTAAAACCCGAAAACACCGCTTTGAGCTTGACTCGAATGGGAACTAGTGCACGACAACGGGCCTTGCTGCACTTTTGGTTACGACACTCCTAGGGGATATTCTTAGGATTACAATCAATTTCTTTAAAAATCATTCTGAAGGGTTTATGAGTATATACATCTCAAAGAAATTTTATTTATGATTATGGATTATATCGATAAATAGTTCAATATATGTTAAGTGTTTTACATGTATGGAAATATGTATTTTGATTCA
This sequence comes from Viscum album, assembly GCA_963277665.1. NCBI lineage: Eukaryota > Viridiplantae > Streptophyta > Magnoliopsida > Santalales > Viscaceae > Viscum > Viscum album. The sequence continues at coordinate 800,587,530 of OY728164.1, forward strand.
TAAAATGAACTAGTTTATGCCATTGTTTAGAAATGGAGCCTAGTGGAAGAAATGGAAACCATATCAATGAATGCACTCCATGCAGGGATTTCCCTCTTTCTCAATATAATTATAGTGGATATGGTGATGAAACTGGTGCTGATCAACTAATCACCATACTGGGACAACTCACTCAGGTTATGAATAATAACCTTACCCGTATGGAGCACCCTGATCCCCAATGTGGAGGATCAATGTTAGATCGGTTCATGAGGTAGCAACAACCAAAATTCAATGGGAGTACAAATCCATTAATATGTGAGAAATGAAAAAATTCCCTAGAGAAAATATTTCAGGCTTTGGGGAGTAGTGAAAGGGAAACAATTGTCATGACAGTTTATCGCCTCACTGGAGATGCTGATCAGTGGTGGCCATTGATTCAAAACACGATGGAAGATGATGAAGTATCAAATATGGAATGGAGGTAGTTCAAAGAGATTTTCATAGAAATATACTTTCCTCATGACCATCGAGCAGATATGGAAAGGCAATTTCTGAGTCTGAGACAAAAGGAGGATGAGAATGTCACAAAGTATGGGGATAACTATACAAGGTTAGCAAGGTATGCTGGAGATTATATACGTAACCCAAGAAGTAAGATTGATTGTTTATTTGATGGGTTAAACTATTTCTCCGTCGAGTATTAGTCTCACAATCCATCTCATCATATGAATACGTTGTCTCATGTGCTGTCAAGACAGAAAATGAATTCTCTATGTCTTATGACTTTAAAGAAAAGAAAGAGAAGAAGAGATCTGCTGATCAATATGGGAATGGAAATATGGGGAAGAAGGGAATGGTTGAATATCCATCCAGTGGTAAATGTGGGAAGAAACACCCCGATAATTGCTTAAAAGGAATGGGAGTCTGTTACAAGTGTGGTGAAAAAGGCCACCAAGCTCGTGATTGCCAGGGGAAGAAGGAAGCTACCATTCCCGAATGAAAAAATTGCAGGGAGATGGGACATTTTGAAAATGAATGTCTTAAGCATTAGGGGAACATACCTCAGAAAAGTCCAAGGGATCAAGGCCAAGCTTATGCTATCACCACTACTGAGGTAGAAGCTCCGAAAGACATGGTGGCAAGTAATTTAATGGATTCATCAAGTTTAGAAAATGCATTATTTGATTTTGGATCATCGCATTGTTTCATATCTTCCCAGGTTTCTAAGAAAATTAGATATTCTCAATTTGATTTAACAAGGGAGTTGTCAGTTAAATCTCCTAAGGGATGTATCACTACAACAATGTTTTCTAAATCAGTCACCTTAGAGCACATAAATGTTCTTTATCCGTTGATCTCATCATCATACCTATGATTGAGTTTGATATAATCCTCATTATGGATTGGCTTTAGGACCATGATGCGAAGATTTACATTATGAAGAAGGAGTTTATGATTTTTGATGATAATGATAAAGAACACCTTATCTTTAGAGTAGAATCATCACCACCAAACTCTTATCTAGATCCACCCCCAGTAGCTCAACTAAATTCAATTATTGGGGAGCGAGAGAATGAAATGATTATGGATTTGGAAAGGAATCTTAAAATAGAGGATGTACCTATTGTGAAAGAATATGTAGATATGTTTCTGGAAGATTTACCTGGACATGCTCTCGAATGAGATGTTGCGTTTTCCATTGATTTAATTCATGGATCATGGCCTATATCGAAGACCCCTTATAGATTGGCCACTGTGGAATTAGTTGAACTAAATAAACAACTAGAGTAATTTAGTAATAAGTGATTTATTATCCCTAGTGTTTATCCATGGGGAGCCCATGTTCTTTTTCACTAGTACAAAAACCTTTTTTTATGTCGGTTTTTTTGCTTTTTAATGTCGGTTTTTAGGCGACATTATTGCGAGCGACATTAAAAATATGATTTTTACGTGGATTATTTAATAACCGACCTAAAAAATGGGGTAATATAGTTTTTAATGTCGGTATTTAAAAAACTAACGTGAAATACATTCTGGAAATGGAGATAAGAAGGCATTTTTTAAGTATGTTTTTTAAAAAACCGATGTTATAAGTCATTTTTTACGTGGGTTATTTAGTAACCGATGGTAGAAGTTATTTTTAACGCCGGCTATTAAATAACCAACATAAATTTTTTTTACTATCGTGTAGAAAATTTTCTATGCTTTCATTTTACAGGTCATTGAGCTCAAACAGATTTACGGATCAAAAGTTATGACCATCAGAAGATTGATATTTTTTTCAAGGAAAGATTGTATGAGCCAACCATAGCTTCATATTACAAGGAATTTTTGAATTAATAGTGGTATTTATATTTTTATAATGATATATGGAATCATGCATCATTATAATAAATTAACAATCATTAAATGGTATACCAATTAAGAAAACTACTAATAGAAAATATTAATCATGGGAAAATAATTACAAATACCTTGACGATGTCGCGGAAATAAGAAATCATTGATTCCTATTGAAGATAAAACAATTTGATTTAGTGGAACGATGATGGTTGAATGAAATAACCATAAAATGGTATATCAATTAAGAAAACAAATCATAAAAACCATAAACCATGGATGTATGATTAAATATACCTTGGCAAGATCACGTATAGAATAAATAATTGATTCACGTTCGGGAGAAATAGAGTCGATTTGGGGGAACAATAATGGTTGAAATAAATCATCATAAAATTAGGATGGGTGTATAATAGAAATATATAATTGGGATTCTATGAGAAAATGCGTTTTTGAAAATTTTAGGCGGTAATTCAAAATTTCGATGTCGCGATGTAAAAAAATTGAAATTTTGCGTTCATGGGATATTAAAATTTTCATTCACGTCAGTTTTATGATAACTGACGTGAAAAGATATTAAAATTTTCAATTATTTTTCACGTTGATTATTATAAAACCGACGTGAAAAATCAATCTTCGTCACTCTTTCATGTCGGTTATTAAATAACCAACTTGACAAATCGATTTTCATGACTTTTTTACGTCGATTATTGAATAACCGACTTTAAAAGGTATTTTTCACGTTGGTTATTTAATAACCAATGTAAAAAAGTTTACAAAAATGTATTTCATTTTCCAAGCTTTAATTTGACAGGTCACAGAGCTCAAACAGAGTTACAGATTAAAAGTTATGGCCTTCAGAAGTTGGACATCCTTAAGACATCGTTTAGAGATGATCAACTTCTGAAGGCCATAACTTTTAATAGGTAACTCTATTTGAGCTCCGTGACCTGTAAAAATAATTCTCGAGAAATGAACTACATTTTTTTAAACATTTTTCACATCAGTTATTAAATAAACGTCATGAAAACTACCTTTTAACGTCGGTTATTAATTAACCGACCTAAAAAATTCATGATAATCGATTTTTCACGTCAGTTATTTAATATCCATTATGAAAAATAGGTGAAAATTTTAACATATTTTCCTAGAAAATGATTTTTCAAATCGGTTATTTAATAACCGACTTGTAAAAGTGATGTACATTGATTTTTCAGGTCAGTTATATAATAACCGACGTCAAAAATTAGATAAAATTTATGTTTAACGTCGGTTCTTATATAACCTACGTGAAAAATCAGCGAAAATGTATTTTTATGTCGGTTATATAATAAAAAATGTGAAAAATCAATTTTTAGATATCTTCACATCGGTTCTAAAAAACCGACGTGAAAATTGGTGATGTAAAAAAAGGTTTTTGTACTAGTGTTTGTTAAAAAGAAAGATGGATCTATGAGGTTATGTATCGACTATAGGGAGATCAATGCTATAACAATAAAGAACAAGTATCCCATACCTCACATTGATGATTTATTTGAACAACTGCATAGAGCTCAATACTTTTCAAAGATTGGCCTTCGGTCTGGATATCATCAGTTGTGTGTGAAGAAGGAAGACATTCTGAAGGCATCATTTTGAACCAGGTACGGGCATTACGAGTTTACAGTAATGCCTTTTGGATTGACTAATGCACCCTCAGTATTCATGGATCTAATGAATAGAGTTTTAAAAGGGTATCTTAATGATTTTTGGTGGTATTTATTGATTATATCTTGGTATACGCCAAAAGCTACGAAAATCATGAAAATCACTTGCGCATTATCCTGAAGACTCTTAGAAGACATGAATTATATGGGATGTTTAGAAAGTGTGAATTCTGGCTTCAGGAGATCTCTTTTCATGGACATATTGTCTCCAAGGATGGAATCTCTGTTGATCCTTCAATGACAATAGCAATCCAAGAATGGTCAACAACAATGACTATAACCGAGGTATGCAGTTTTATTGGTTTAGCCGGATATTATCAACATTTCGTCCAGAATTTTTCCCGATTGGCTAGCCCATTAACAAAGATCACACGTAAAGGGGTTAAATTTGTTTGGACAAACGAGTGTGAAAAATGTTTCGAAGAATTGAAGAGATGATTAGCCAATGCTCCTATATTGACTCTTCCGTCGGGGAATGATGGGTTTGTTATTTATAGTGTTGCATCGACGAAAGGACTTGGTTATGTCCTTATGCAGAATGATAGGGTTATTACCTATGCATCACAACAACTAAAATTTAATGAGCAAACCTACCATACTCATGATCTTGAGTTAGATGCTGTAATCTTTTCTTTGAAGATATGGTGAAATTATCTCTATGGTAAAAAATGTTAGATTTGTAATGATCACAAGAGTTTGAAGTATATTTTCTCATAGAAAGAACTCAACATGAGGCAAACGAGATGGCTCGAACTACTCAAGGATTATGATTGCACGATACACTACCACCCAGAGAAGGCAAATAAGGTGGAAGATGCTTTGAGTAGAAAAGATCATGGAGTTTTGAACATGATGAGAATTGAAATGGATCCTATTTTCATGGATCTAGTGAATATGGATATGGGAATTACCATGGAAGGGGAGACATCGATACTTTTTCAAATGGTTGCCAAACCATCTTTATTAGAAAGGATAAAGAGTTCTCAAATTGGTGATGAAGAGTTTCAAAATAAGATTAAAGCTGTGAATGATGGAAGATTGAATGACTTTGCGTATGAAGATGGAATTTTGAAATTTGGGAAGAGACTTTGTGTTCCCAATATACCTAATCTAAAAAGAGAATTGTTGGATGATGCTCATGGTTACAATTTCTCTATACACCCTGGGAGCACCAAAATGTATAGATAATTGAAGGAACATTTTTGGTGGGACAACATGAAGAAAGAGATTCCTGATTTTGTGTCATGATGTATGGTTGGTCAACAAGTGAAAGCTGTAAGGCAACAGCCTGGAAGAGTCATGCAACCTCTTCCCATACCAGAGTAGAAATGGGATAATATCATGATGGAATATGTCATAGGACTACCAAAGGATCCAAGAAGGAATGATGAAATATGGGTTATTGTTGATCATCTTACCAAGTCAGCACATTTTTTTCTATAAGATAAGATCTACCACTGGAACGTCTAGAAAGACTATATATTAATGAAGTGGTGAGACTTCATGGAGTACCCCTATCGATTGTTTCTGATCGTGATCCCCATTTTACTTCAAGATTCTGGAAGAGTCTACAGAAATCCCTTGATACTGAACTTCAATTGAACACTGCCTACCACCCTCAAATAGATGTACAATCAGAACTGACTATTCAAACCTTAGAATACATGTTGAGATCATGCTCACATGACTTTCATGATATGTGGGATCAATATTTACCTCTTGTAGCATTTTCCTATAACAATAGGTTCCATTCGAGTATTCATATGGCACCATATAAAGCATTATATGGAAAGAGATATCGCACACCAACCTGTTGGGATGACGTTGGTGAAAGAAATCTTTTAGGCCCAGAACTAGTGGACGAAACAATAGAATAGATAAAGGTAATCCAAAACCACATCAAAGCATCTCAAAGTAGGCAGAAGAGCTATGCCAATAACCGAAGGAAGGATTGTGAATTTCAGGTAGAAGATCATGTTTTCTTGAAGGTATCTCCATGGAAGGGAGTTATACGTTTCGGTAAGAAGGGTAAATTAAGTACTAGGTACATCGGACCATTCAAAATTATAGAACAAATTGGGGCTCTAGCTTACGATTTGGAAATCCCGCCAAGTCTCTCCAAAGTTCACGATGTGTTCCACGTATCACTGTTGAGGAAATACATGCCTGACCCAACGCATGTACTCACCTATAAGGAATTAGAACTAGATCCCGATCTGTATTATTGCGAAGAGCCTGTCAGGATTCTTTATATGAGAAAACAAGTACTGAGAAACTAGACAACTCGTCTAGTAAAAGTTTTGTGGAGAAACCATAAGATGGAAGAGGTAACGTGGGAACCTGGGGAACATATGATGAAGAACCACCAGACTCTTTTCCAGCGGTAGTATTCTAGAAAATTTCTAGGATGAAATTATTTGAAGGAGGGGAGAATGTAACACCCCACACTTCCACGGTACACTTCCCTTTGAATAATACAATAGCCTATGTTGTACGCAACTTCGAGTTCTAACACACACACCACAACCAATCAAACTAGCCATTATGAATAGTAATACCCACTTTTTGAAATTTTATAAATTTTATCTTTCAAAATGGACTTCGTTTTTGGATTTTGAATATCGAAATTATCCTGGGGGTGAAATTTTGGTATTTTTCTGAAAACATTCAATTTTTGATAAATAGTGAAAAACACTAAGTTATAGTTTATAACCAAATTTTTATGTAAATAATTATTTATTTTATTTAAATTTAATTAAGTTCAAAATATATACATAATACCTATATAATTTCAATGTAATATATTGTGGTTAGTTTAGAATAATTTTAGATATATAAAATTTTTATTGAACTTTTCACCGTCTTTTACCCAAATCCTAGGAGAATTTGAAAATTCATATAAAACTTAATTTTACCGCTTCAGTGAGTGGAATTTCAAAAATCCAAGAGACGCGGTTAATATCAAGGAGTAAAATTTGGTTCAATGAGATGAAAATAATTTTTGGTGAATAGTAACTTTTTACTTTTATTTACTGCGGTTAAAAGTAAATAGGGTAATTAAGGGTAAAAATGATATTAATATTACCCTAACACATGTACTATTTATATTGGAAAAGTGTATCTCGACCAAAGACAACCTTAGGAATAAAATATTATCATTTAGGTCCAATTAGATTAGATTAGGACTTTTATTATTATTTAATTCAAAGAAGAGTTAAAAGAGTTAAAATCAACGTTTATTTACTAAATCATTTTTAATATAGTGTTATACATTAGATAAATTAGATTATAAATATTAATTAGAAAACTAAAAATATTTCCTACATAATGGTATTTTATTTATAATTTTTAGACATTAAATAGTTTATGTTATTTATGACACAATGGTGATGCAGTAGTTACCTAATTAATGGAATATTAATATAAATGATAATATAAATATCAAAATAAATGTAATTTGAGGCTTTATATGAATTAAACTAATTTTATAGGTTAATAGTTCATATTAGGATTTGTTATAAAAATTTTTTATGAAGAAATAATGTAGTTATGAAATTATCAAAAACAAAATACCCAATAGTGTCAAAATTGACATAAAAGAGTTTTTAAAACAAATATTATATTATTAATTTATATTTTATTCCTAAAAATATAATGATCAGACAAATGACTTGAATCATGATAGGTGTATCATTAATGGACCACTTGGGGGTCGCTTGGATGTATATTGTCAGGTTATTAACTATATAATATAAAAATACAAAGTGATAAGGTAAATGTTAAACTAATTAACTAAGAGTTAAAACTAAAATATAAGGTTAATATAAAGACCCAAACCAATAAAAATTCTATTGGTTGAGTTTTTTTCGACCCATCCCCACCTAACCTTTAAATAATCCACTATTGAGCCATTAGAAACCGAATATGAATTTATTATAAAATAATATTTATAGCTTTTCCAAAGGTGCCCCTCACACCTCTTATAAAAGGGAAATCCCCCTTCTCACTAATTCACACATTCAAAGCCTTTTGGCTCGCCCATCCAATGCCCAAATACTCTCTAAACTTCCCTCAATTCATCATAGAGGCCTTAGTTTGATCATAAATCCAACCTATAGAGTCCTTTTGTTCAAATCAAAGGGAAGAATCCGAAAAGAGGTAATGTTTTCACCACCCTCTTTCAAGTTCCTTTCTTCTTCAACATCTTCTTTATTTGTTATTCCGATTCTAAAACAATAAATCCAGTATCTTATATATACTGTGATTTTATTATATATATATGGTACAACCATATTCAGTATTCTATCCATCCTTTGAATGACATGTCACCGTACATGCGTACGTACGACTTACCGTCTCCACGTCGTGGTGTATATTTTATTCAATAAATTATTATTTGGAAGGGTATAATAATGATGTGTAATTCATGTAAATAATAAACATAACATGATAATTATTCTGTATATATTATATACCATACAATTATATATTATTTTAATATCAAAATAATGATATTGTCGCTCGTGCATATGTACGGACGACCGTCTCCACGAACGCGATGAGATTCATTCCCCATAGTATCCCTTCAAGAATAATTATCATTTAATGATTAAAAATAATGATTAAAGATATGATATAATTCTGTATATGAATAAAATACGACCTATCCATGACAAACACAACTTACGTAACAAAACATATAAAATAAAACGAGTAAGTTAACACCCTAAACAACGATAATACTAAGATATTATTAACAAATCAATGTTAGAAGATAATATATGATATCATATTAATGTATATGGTTCTTGTATAATTTAATAACAATTATTTCACCATTATACAGGAAGTTAACCTACCCTAAACCAAGGAAAAGTTCAAGGTAAGGGTTTATTTCACAATCTCTTCATTATCTGAGGTTCCTTATACGTAATTATATAATGGGGCCTCTTTATCATCCACATCCATGTTTCTTAAAAATGTGTTTCAAAACATTATTACTATTTTACAGAATATGGGTTAAAGTTATTTATACCCTTGTTTGAAATTTTATTAGAAGTTTATAAAGGAATCATTCCGACGTTTTCCAAATAAGGTCCTTTTTAACCTTTTCGACATAATTAAGGTATGAATGTCCTTTTTAACATATATGGCAGGTGAAACTATTTTCCGCCATTATAAAATCTTAGAGGCTTCCCTTACAAGATTGTAAGAATATGTTTAATGTAAAAGTTTTATTTTATAATTATGTGAATTTTAAATGACATTAAATAAAGATATTTCTCTCAAATAGTTTTGATTTCATATATGTCAACACCCTTTGATGGATTTTATGCTTATTTGAAGTTTATTTATTATGATACAAATCTTCCATATTGTATTGAAGGTTTTGTGATATGTTTGACTGTGGATGTGTTATTTTTATACCATTCATGGTTTATGGAGAATGTATTGACATTTCGTATGTTAGTTTTACTACGAATGTTTATGTTATATTTAAACCTCTTCATATGAGGAATGTATTGGACATAATAAGTGATGGGTGGAGCCCGCTATAGCTCCTCGATGCATCGGTAGGTCTCATGAGACAAACTAGTGTCTTGGAACAAGGCCTTGAAAAAATATTATTTGTAGTATTAGGATGAGGCCTTGGCTATGTGGTAATGATAGTCTGTAATTATGCATTCCACCATTATGAAAGTGGTTATTGATATTGCATGTGATTATTCAACTAGTAGAATATCCATGTGAATAAGTATATGGAATTATTTCATTTTATTTGTGCCAAATTATGCTGAAGTTAAATTTGTAAAAGGCTTTTGTTTTAGTTATACATTACCTTAAATGTCTATTCTTATTTATGAAATTCTCTGCTACATTGTTATCCTTACTGGGAATTTGAGCTCACCCCTTTCTAAGTTTTATTTTTCCCAGTATGTGAAGAAGTATTTTATGAATGACCTGCAGGGAGAGTATAAGGGGATATGAGTGTGGAGACAAGATGTTGTTGTAGTTTTCAATCTATGATGTAATGTAAACATTATGAATTTGTCTAGTGTTTCCAAGAATACTAAACTATTCGGTCATTCGAGACTTGATCCTTCTTTTGATCATGCCAATGTTATGTAATAATGCACCGACTCTGGATAACTGGGGTCGGGGCGTTACACCAGAGAAAATGAAGATTGCATAAAGATGACCGAAGTCCTATGCTGATAGGCGACGAAGACCACATGAGTTCCAGGAGGAGGACCACATATTATTTTGAGTCTCCCCTCGACAGTGACTACAATGATTTGGATGAGGTGGAAAACTCTAACAAAGGATTATCAGACCGTTCATGATATTTCAGAGGATTGGAATGGTTGAATACTGCTTAGAACTGCCACCGTAGTTGGAGAGCATGCACGACATCTTCCACGTATCCCAGGTGAGGAGATACATGCATGAACTATATCATGTTATCAACCATGGTGAGCTAGATATTGATGATAGGGAGAATTTTGTGGAGTACCCAATGGAGAGAGAGGATCGACAGGAGCAGATCCTTCATGGGTGGTGAATGCCTCTGGTGCACGTTAAGTTGCAACAAATAAATCTCTAGGAGAGGAAATGGTAGCGAGATGCTCATATGCATATCTCGTACCCCTCTTTGTTATCTGTAGAATTGTTTGGATTTCGGGGATGTAAAGCCCCAATTTGGGGAGAATGTCAAGACATGGAAAATTTTACTTATTTTTTTTATTATTTGGGATTTTTAAGTGTCTTAAAAAATTGACAGCATGTGATTTGGAGGCCTGGTGTTCCCAGAATGTATTTGTTAATGTTTTTTCAGGTATGTTCAGTAAGCTCGCGAGTATCGTTTTCTATATTTTAAAGTAGTGCTCAGATTAAAAATATGAGTGCACCGTTGAATCCCCAACACTAGGATTTTATTAAGGGAAGCTTCACATCAACCAGAGTAGGTCACAAGAAAAAGTTAAATTTTGGACTATTAAAAAGAAATAAAATAACATATAATTGTTATTTTATTTCTTTTTCTTTTTCCTACCACTTTTTGAGCGCTGGTGGCGAGGACCGTAGAGGTGGTCATACATTTAATTATGGGGTTTTAATTGCATGATTACACTTTGGTTGCATAACCACACCTCATTTAATTAAGGAGGAACTTTAATTATGTTAATCAATGAGGAAATTTAATTACGTCAATTAATAAGGCACATTAATTATGTCAATTAATGAACCTCATTAATTCTTCAACGTGTTACACAACTTTCCCTCTCATATTAAAATATAGATCAAGGTGGTGTTTTGGCATGAATTATTCAAGAGAGGAAGCACCAGTAGTGTTCTTGGGCAACATCCACCAATGGGGGATGAAAGCTCAGGAGGCAACGATCTGGTATCAATGAGCACCGACGACTCCATCCAATGTGGATGCTCCTCTTGCCACAAAAGTAACACCTCCAACAAATATTGAGGTAGGGGGTTTACCTGTTTTGATGTTTTCTCACTTCCCATTCTTGAAAAATATAACAAATGCGGACCAACCAACTAACGGGATGATCTGTGTCTCGTCAAAGCATGGAGGTGTTTGTTGCAGGATCTTAAATTGGGGGATTATTCTTCCTTTTGTTTATTATTAATTTTACTCTTGTTTAAAATAGTAATGTGAAGGGAGCAGTCCAAAACCAACAAGGCTTAGACCCTCATCTAAACCAATCCTTGGTACATTATTTCTTGGAGGAATAATGAATGCACCAACAAAGAATTTTTGAGGGCTGTGAAATGACAGCGTTATCCTGAGATGACCGTATGTGCATCTAGGAGGAAGAACAGACCACCAGGGCTCACCTGGTTACCTGCGAAAGAAATGTCAGCGCAGCAGCAATGACGACCAGTGCCGGTGGATGAGGGAAAAGATCAGAAACTGCCATCCGCAGTGGAAGAGCGGTGCCACTCAATGCCACAGTAGTTTGACAGGCAGTTGGTAGTGGCTGACCGTGGAGGTGGAGGAGTCCCGCCGTCGCCCTCTGAGTTTAAGGGTCGCATCATGAAGCTACCGTGGTGGCAAAGGCTGGGACCCACCTTCTGCAGTTCCTACGAGTGACAAGGAAGCGCCACTTGGAACCACCCTTGGGTGAAACCGACTGGCTCTATGAGCAGTTCGAGAGGTAGACCGTGCTCCTTGATCGGGGTGTGCCACTAAGCCGGGCCAGTCCGCAGACCAGTGGGTTGAGCCCGCCATGGCCTAGGCCAACCAGGCTAGCCCAACCTGGTTTTGGCCAAACCGGGTCAGGTCGACCCGAACTGGGTCGGGTTAGACTAGGTGGGGTCAGGCTAGGTTGGTCCAATCAGGTCAGACCAGACCAGAATCCAGACTGTTCTCGGGCAGAGAAACACTTAAAGGGTCATATATTGCGAATCCAATATCTGTTTGACGAACCGTCTACGACACTGAGATCCTTGGAGCGAGACTATAGAGACCCAAAGCTGGAAATACATAGAAATTACATTAAATTTGTGTAATACTTAATACATAACAAAAACAGACAACCAAAGACAGTAATAGTTTAGTGTCTTTGGAACTTGGAACATAATCTTCTAATCATGGTTAAAGATCGTCAATATCTCCCATAAAGATATTCCCATTTTTTTTCTATCCTAAAACCATTGGTTATATATTAGGGAAAGGAAAACATATAAAGGGTGATCTCAAATGCTCAGTAAGGGTATGCGTGGAGAAAATGAAACCAACCATATACATTTGAAATTAAAAAAAATGAACATAAAGTTTAAACATCAAAATATTGAGTTGTGAAATAAATCATGGCAGTACATAAGGCATAGATCGTAAAGGAACATAAATCATGATAAAATAGCATGAGAATAAAACATGTAATTTTGGAATACCATTAAGCACATGATATGATTTCTATTGTAGCCATGGCATTTTTGCCAAACCCATCATAGTGGAAGACGTCTATTACTGAACCAGGTATACTTTGTCGTTCCAGCCCTGTATTGCTGATCCAGATTTACATAGCGTTACAGAAATTTATATCTCATGAGATATAAATATTTACCCAATTCATTAGAGGGAGATATAGGTCCCACCCATCTCATAAAGAAATCATTCATACGTGTGCCTCAAAATAAACATAAATCAATCATAATAACCCAAAGAATAAAATGGGTTTCATAAACATCATCCCATCATAACATAATCCATATAAAAAATGGATATCATTTCATCAGAAGAAAAATAAAACCATCTAATTAATAGAGACATTATATTTGAAACATAATAAATAATGTCATCTTAGATGGGAAATAGTTTTGATTAAACACTTGAAATGAAATCTTGAGGAAAATATCCTTTTTTCTTCAAACTCATTTTCTTTTAACAAAATTCCATGTAATTTAAAAAACATTTTTTTTGAAAATAATTATGAAATCACATAGGAGAATATTCATTAAAATAAGGCGTTATAAAACCGTAAAAATCAATTCATTCCGTATAAGTTAAAAATGCATTCTTCTCGTACTTTGGCCTGAAATGTCAAAAAGTACCTCGTATGGTAATAAAAATAAATATTCCTTCCATAATACATAGTAAAAGTCAAAAATGGGTAAAAATGAATTTAAAAATACACGGAATAATAGTAAACAATTTATGGAATCATTCTTATAAAACACGTACATGGATGATAAATATAACCATAGTAAATAATTATCTATAAGGAATCTCGGATAAAAATGAGATTTCAAAATTATCCCATACCATAGGTCGAATTTCTATCATTTGTGTGTGGAACTCCTGTATAGTGGGTTTAAAAATATTACTAACTTGAAACAAAAATGTAATAATATTTATGATATCATATATGATTCACTTACGACTTTATATTACCTGTTCATTTGTAAATTCCATGTTAAAGCTGCGTTTTTGGTAAAATCATTTCATTTATCGTACGTGTTTGGACTTGTCGTTCTTGATATTATTATAACATATATCATAATTTAATTACTTCCAGAATGTAAATAACGATTTATATATCATATATATTATATATATATATAGTAGATAGATAAATGAATTGAATACACCATTTATGGAAACAGTAGACCGTACGTACACATGAACGCTATTTTTATTTACCTATTAAATTGAATGGAAGGAAGTAGATGACATATATATATATATATAAATTATCATTATTATGTCATATATTTCATGATTATTTATTATATATATACTTTATAATCATTCATGAATGGTTAACATGGAGAATGAATCTAATCGCACCGTAGACATGATAATCCGTACGTATGCACAAGTGATGATATCATTCCCATAATTATTGAATGGTATTGGAGTGTATTATATAATATCTCAAAATTAGTATCATTTCATAAAAATCATATATAGTTATTATTTCCACCATTATACCCATTCAAGTAAGGTGGTTGTGGAAAAACAGATTACACCACGGCATGGAGACGGTAAGCCATACATATGAATACGCAAAGATTTCATTTTTCATAGGATAGATAGAAGGTGAAATAGGGCTATTTCATATTTATAATAACATATCAGTATATTAGTTATACTGATGTTATTACTTTATAATGAAACAACTAATGAAGAGGAAGTGGAAAAAGAATTAAATTTGAAAGAATCGGTAAAGGATATTACCTCTTCTTCGACGACCCTTGAAAAAGACCAGGACCACTAGTATGTTTCTAGGGAAGTGGGGAAGAGAAATGGATAGGTTTTGGCCTATCTTGAAGGCTCAAAATGTTGTGAAGATGAGAGGGGGTTGGTTCCCTTTTATAAGGGAGGAGATGGGCACTTTTAGAAACCTCTAATATATTAATTTATAATAAACTCAAACCCCACTTAAAAACCAAAAAAAATTACTCAAATACGAATATTATATAAGATAGGTTTTTAATCTAATAAACCAATTAAATTTATTAATGTTTGTATTTTATTTTAAACCTTATCAACTTTATTTATCCTTTTTTAATCTATTTAATTTTATTTGTGGTAATAATATTCTAAATTTTAAATTGTTATAAATAATTACTTATGTGTGGTGAATTTTCCATAATTGGATACTTTATGAAATTTTAGACCATATAAATTTCAATTTATAATTCTTAAATATTTTTGTGATTTTTAAGCAATTTAATAATGTGTCATTTTTATAAAATAACAATATTGTCAATTTTGACAGTATTCATTTATTTGAATTTAAATAAAATACAAACAGATAATATATTGGAACCAAAATATTTAATAGGTTCCTAAAATTTCATATTAATCTATAAAATTCGTGGATAATATTAATTAGTTCTTATAATATTTATTTTGATATTTTTAAAACCATTTATTTGATATTTATCTTAATAAAATTATTACTAAAACATTTTTGTATAATTATTTAATATACTAATTTGTTGTATAAAAATTAAAAATAAACTATTATGGTGAAGATAAATCTATTAATTTTTTTTTAATAATTTTAATAGAATTTATCTTCTAAAACACACTACTTTTAAAACGTTATGTTTATTAAATTTTGAAGGTGACAACTTTGACATCATTTAAAATAAAATAATATAATTGTCATAATCACTTTTATAAGGAGGAAAATGATCAATAAAGATACCTTTGGATGATTATGGTTTATATTTACATGACCAATATGTTTTGGATTGGTATTTTGGCCTTTTATGGGTATTATTAGTTAAATAAATACTATATTATTGATTTTTCACTAAATAAATAATTTATGCATCATTAATGTATATGATATTAAAATAATTATATTTTTCTTAAAAATTAAAAATAAATTACAATGATAATAAAAAAAATTATATTTCGAATGAGTATTTATAACCGAATTTATAATTAGTATAACCTTATATTAAAAAAAATTTAATTATTAAAGTTTGAGTGAGACATATTTCACATTAATTTAAAAAAAAATAAATTAAAGGGTTTAGTCATATAAAAGTGGGTTATAATATATACCATTTAAACCCAAGTATATTTTAGGACTAAATATAATCATCCATTTAAACTATGACATGTGTTAGGGAAATTTTTTAATATTATTTGTACCCTTAATTACCTAATATACCTTTAAGTGTGGTAAATAAAATTTACCTTAGTTACAATTCATAATGTCTAAAAAATAAAAGTAGCCTATTAACATAATTTGGACCTAATAATTTCTAATAAGGAATCCATTTTTCAAAATTCAAGACATAGAAGTTGCAGTATTTAATTTAAAATTAATCCCGCAGTTCAGAAAGTGGGTTTTAAAAGTTAAAACATTGCAAAAGATTGAAATGTTTTTACCTATGAGTTCAATATAAAATTAATGGTAATGACTTAAATTATATTAAATGATAAAAATATATTCTATTTATACTTTAAAATGAACCAATACTATAATTTAACAATAAAAAATATTTTTATGGAAATAGTTCTTTTTAATTATAATTTACCGAATTTTTACTATTCATCAAAATATGAACGTTATTAGAAAAATATCAAAACCTTATCCAACGTAATATTTTATATCCTGATTCACAAGAGTAAGTTTATTTTGTAAAATTGATATTATAAAATTGTTAAAAATTAGATTTAAAATGGGTGCGCCATCAAAAGGCAGCAAAACTGCATTTTTTTAAAAATACTTATTTTACCCAAAAAATAATTTTGTTCTCTTACCATGATCTAGAAAATGTTTCAGATGAATGATAATGTTATAAAATTAAAAAGTTAGTTTATACTATTCAAAACGACTAGTTTATAACAATATTATAACAATATATCGTTGTTTAGTGAAACTCAGTATTGCATACAACACACGTTATTAAGGAATGTTTCTCTTTCGTGTAATCCAAGCCAAGTCAGGGTTGTGTGTAGTGAAAGATTCCTTTGGTGTTGCATATAACAAAATCAAAACATTGTTCATTTACACATTGATCAAAATCTATACTCGATGTTGTGTAAAATTAATTTTATTTGAAAAAAACATTACATTCTGTGCAACACAAGCCAAGAATAGTGTGGAGTATACTACTAGGTAATACAGTGTTGCGTATAGAGAAAGTTAATATTGGTGATGCGTACAAAAAAATACATAAATAAAATTAAAAAGAATATTTTTCATAAAATATCAGGGTGTTACAGAGACTGTCCTTTTGAAATACTCCACTTTGGTTTTAGAGAAAGTTGTAGTATGGCCGGGTCGGATCGACTCCGATTCCAATCGTGCCCTCATAAAATAAATGGCAATAAATTACAGACCATGTGTACAGTTAACACACCATCTATTTCATTGGAACCCTCATGATGAGGCAGATCATTGAGATATTTTTTTTTTGGACTTCGTGCAAGTTGAAATAAGACAAATGGCATGAGGAGCAGAGTCTTCTGGAGACCATGCGTGCTTCGTGTGGGAATCCAGTGGCTGGCTATGACATGAAGAAGAAGAGTGACCAATATGAGTCAGCATCCAAAACTCTAGAGTGAGATGAACTAGATGTATGGCAAATCATCCATACCTATGTACCAGCGACCAATACGGGTCAGTACTACCGGCCAATATGAGTCAATACTAGTGACCAATACGGGTCAACACCATCGACCAATATAGGTCACCACCAGCGACCAATCCGGGTCAGAATCTAGCGACCAATACAGGTAATCACATAGTGAACTATAAGTCTGATCAGTAGAGTTACTTTAGATAGGATGATAGGATTTAGTACTAGTCATCCATATCCCAGTAACCTTGAATTTATACCATTAGAGAGAGCTCTCTCTTTTTCTTTGTGGTTCATAATTTAGATCATGCTAGTGGCATTAACTTTGTAGTATTTATTGTGATGTTTTACTTTGTGGATTATTGAGATACCTTCGAGGGACTTAGTGTCCCTACTGGGTATTGTTATACTCACCCTTAAACAGGATCTGCCTACACATGTGTGTCTAGTGCAGACTATAAATGCTCTAAGGTAGACTTTGGAGTTTCAAGAATTCATGGAGCTTGGTATGACATGAGTAGTCGATATCCTCTTCTTTGAGATTAGATTTATTTCTAATACCCTCTAGGTAGTGCTCCAGGGTAGATTCTAGATCTATTTACATTATTTTTAGCATTTAGGGCCTGTATTTCAGCCCACTATGTTCAGTTTACAGCTATATTTGCTGTTGTACTTTACTCTCATTTTTATACCTTATTTTTTTGTTTGTTTAATTCAATTACCATTTTTGTGTGTGTAAAAATCTCTAAGACAATGCCTTCCATTTTTGAAAAAGCCTTCAGGTGCTAGTACCCAACACTTTCCCTATTGAAGTCGAGCATGGGGTAGCCACATCCAGGCCTCGTGGGACGGGTTGTGACTAAAACAAGGCATAATAAAAAATAATATGATACTGAAGCAAGAAATATTATTGTGAAAAAGAACCATTGAAATCATAAAATAATAGAGCATGTCCCATGACCAATTTTGTATAACTTGGTGGAGTAGCCATCAAAACCAGATTTCGATGACATGGTGGAGTGTTTATCACTTCATTATTCCATTAACATGGATAATATGGAATTCTTTCCAGATTCCCATAACATAGTAGATCATGAACTTGTTTTTATTCCCATGATATAGTGGAGGATACATCAATTCATGATTTCGATGACATAATATATAATGTATCACCTCAAGATTCCCATAACTATGTGGAGTAGGTATCAATAATTGATTTCCATTTTATAGTGGTGGAAGCATCACTTGATTTACTCTATAGTGTATATAACATCAACACCCAATTAAAATAATTATTAAATGATATATGAAAATTTACCCAATGAATTGGAGGGATATATAATTCAAGGCCTGTCCATCAAAAATTGAGAACCATATAGAAGTGTGCCTTGCGAAAATGAAAAAAATTATATATTTCAACATCAGTTAAATAACATATAGAAAAGAGTGTGTTTTAACGAAACCATCCATAGATCATTTCATAAAAAATTTAGAGTATGAAGGCAGATTATGGGAAAAAAAATATCCCAAATGAAATATAATAAATGTATAAGGATATTTCCATATAAGAGAAATAAAATTTTATGAATATTTTATAAATCACACTGAAAACAAGAATAAATTTATATTTATGAAAAGTAAAAAAATATTTTTAAAATTTATTTATTAAAACCAAATAATATTTTATTGAAAAACGCAACACATTTACTTTTTTAAGATAATACAATGATTGATATCATATACATCACACAACATGAAGGTTATAAGAAACAAGAAACATATTACTTTTATGATTGTTATCGCATAGTCATTGAATCAGAGGTTTTTAATATGAATAACTGAGTTATAAAATTTATATAAATGACCATATTAATAATAAATTATTGATTAATTCTTACAAAATAAGAACCCAATATTTTTTTGGTAAAATGGTTTTAGTCATCAAAAATATATATCCTTCAAATATGAATAATTTTTCTTCTTATGAATGAATATATAATAAATTTATGAAAATTTTACAAATTCAATATGATAAAAAAGAATATATTTTTAGAAATTTTTATATAAAAATTACACTATATTTAATTCTGTAGAACTCTATAAAAATAATTGTTTTCTAAATTAATAGTTGAAAATATATATTTTTATTGAAATACATAAATTTTATTTCATAATTTTAAAAAGATACATTTTGTATTAAAATTATTTGAAAATAAAATTAGTTCTCGTATATTATTAATATTCCCATTATTTTTACTAGAAACTATTTTATTTTTGGTGTTAGTATAAATACAAATTTTATATAAAAACCATTTCTTTAAAATAATTTTTATATGCGCATGTATTTTTTTATTTAAAAAAAATATTTACCAAAAATTGAGAATTATTTTACTGATATTTATATAATATATAATCATAAAATGTTATAAAATTAATTTAATAAAAAATTACAGCCTGGTATAAAAATAAATCTATTTTTATTTTTAAATCTGTAATGCTATAAAATGCTATTTTCATCATGTTTTGTGTACCAATTTTATTATTAATATATTTCACATATAGAAATTGATTGTTGAAAAATTTATTCCCCTTTTATAATCTAGTGGATAAAATTTGGTAATAAACCTCCTTTTATTTTTGGTCAATATGCATAGTAATAATAGTAAAATATATCACCATATTAAAGGTTAAATCATCAAAATCTACATTAAAAGTAATTTCTAAGATTACCTTTATTATTATTAATTTCTATTATATGAATGTAAATATAGAATTATAAAATTATATAAGGAATTTAAATGTTCAAGGGACACTTTTCCAAGAAAGTGATCTATATAATATTTAAATCATAGAATGTTACAAAATGTATCTCTCAGTTTAATGTATCCATTATATGTTCACATGCGAAAAAAATAAATTGATAAGTGAATATTAATTTTATTTTTGTGTATAATTCTATATTATTAATTATTCTAGTTTAATTATAATTTTTATTGACATACAAATTACATTAAATTCTTGTGAAAATCTAGAAACGAATAAATTAAAGTAACCAAAAAATAAAATAAATGATTTAAAAAAATACAAGTAATATAATTTGATTGGTTTATAGTGTTCCGTGATTTTTTTTTAAAATTTTATGTATTATTTATAAATAAAATGATTATATTTTTATTTTATATTTTTCATAGAGTATTTAAATTCAAATTAAATAAATAATCCCAAAATTTACATAAATGAAATTTTATGGATATAATAATTTGTCAAATTATTATAATATTATAAAAAATTTACTAGAACATTTATGATAATATATGGTTGAAAATTTCATTCCTTGTATATTTACGAGTAAAAAAATATATTATATGTAAAACTATACCCCTTTAATTGTGGAAAAGTCATTATTGTTTTGAAGATTAAAATGGGTTAACTAAGGGGTTTTACAAAAGGATATGGTTCAATACCCCACATAAACCTATCCAAAATAAACTGGTAGATTGAATTTCAATAATTTTGTTCACTTTATTCAAATATATAGACATTTGGATGTATTTTTCTTCATAATTACTTTATTATTATATAATATTTTTTGAAATTCCAAAAGTTCCCCTCAACTCCAATATAAAAGGGAACCTCCTCCACTATCTTGTTTACACCATTTGATACATTAATAATTCCCAAACACTAATTAAATTAATTAACAACATATTTAGACAAATTCATGTTGTTTTATTCATCCAAAAATAACAAAATATAGGATTCTTAAGAGGATATATAAAGTGGTTCTTTCTAAAAGAAGTAATTACAATAATCGATCAATTAATTTTTTTTACTTCTTCTTTTACCTCATATAAATTTTATTTATTTATCATCAATCAATAAAATTATTATCATAAATATTAATTAATGTTATTATTATTATAAAACCATGATTACAAAACCTTTTTCCTATCAAATGAGAAGTGAATGTTTCACTTATGCATACATACGACTTACTATCTCAATGTAGTGATAAAATTAATTTTTCATCACCATATTTTATGGATGGGTATTATAATGTGATTAATTAATATATAATATATTTATGGATTAATTATTATTCTATAATTATAACATTAAATATACGTTCCTAACTTCCATTTCATTATAAAATTATAATGTTGGGAGTGAGTATGTGGAGACTACCACCTCCACCTAGAGATATGATATGTCTTTCAATTAAATTTTTATTGGATGGTAATAACGATAGATTTAATTAATATAAATTATTTTTATTTTATAATAATTATTATATAAGGGTGATATATTATTTTCCTTTTTTTTATTTTTTAATAAAAGAAAACAATGTTCATGTGTATGTGCGACCTACCAGCTCTAAGGACGGTGTAATTCATTTTTATATCTATATAATTTATGAACGACTCTAAGAATATATATTATGAATATATATGATATTTTCATCATTATTAACATTATTATATTTTAGATCCATGATTAATGTATAGGACCAAAACTACTGAACTTAAATACTCATGATTAATGAAATTCATAACACCAAAAAACTATGATTCTAATAAGAACTTTCTTATGATCAGTTTTTTCAATATTATAAATAGATAATGTATTATATTATATTTATGAAGGTTATTGTGATATATACTTATAATTAATTTAAATTTATTATACTTGAGGATATTTATCTTTTGATGTATAAGGAATTTGAGGTAAAGAATTTTCATCTCACTTTTATTTGTGTGGGACACATGTCATATTTACATCTTATTTCATTCGTGTGATGTGTATAATCCACATGAATTTATTTCCTGATAATTTTTTTCAAACTTTTGTGGATTTTTATATCCATATAAGATAATTTTTTTTTCATAGAGATTATTATAAAAATTATACCATAATTTAAAGGGATTTATGATATAATATCATTTTTTATTGGGATTGTCTTTTATTATGATATGATGATGAATTTGATTACTATACCTCCAAATAATATAATTATATTTTTATATAGTATGTTGGTTTCTATATAATAAATATTTTTATTTATTTTTCTCCAAATTATTAACTAAATAAACAAAAAAATGTTTTTAGGGAAAACTGACTTTATTTATCTATTCGGTTGAAAATCCTTTTTTCTATATCAATTTTATCGTTCAATGTTTTAAAAAATTATTTTTATATTCTCACATGATATTTTAAATTCATTTTTACATATATTTAAATTTTTAAAAATTATTTTAGTGGATTATTCTTATTATTTCCTCATATGAGGTATTTTCCTACTTTTTATTACAGATGTGGAAGAAATCTTCATTTCAAAGGATATAGAATGAACATAATCGTATTATATCATAAGAACATAACATTTTTAATCTTCCATTACATATTTTTTAGGAGAACATAAAAGAAAATACTTTCCTTAATATTTGTAATTTTTATATATTTTAAATAGGTAGTTTTGAAATTAAAATTGTATATTCCAAAAAATATATTTCACGTTATTTAGAAAATGTTTTCATATAAGATTACATTCTTTATTATTTGTTAATTTTTAATATAGATATGATTTAATGACACCAAACTTATTAATTCTATTTATGGTTATTTATTATGATTATCAATTATTAAGATACTTATTTACTTTTTTCATGTTATAATACTATGAAATATATATGAAATCCCATTTATATCCCATGGTTTATGTTATGATGAAGATTATATGAAATATTCTTTTATGGGTTTTGTGGTTACATTTTTTTTATTATTATAGAAAATATTTATTATTTTAATTGTGTCATAGGTGGGACCAAAATTTTATATCCCTCCAATGAACTAGGTAATTATGGATGTCTCATAAGACAAATACGACTGGAGTGGGAAGTGATCCTAGTTTACTATGATACTTTATCAAATATTATATTATTGGGAGTAAACCATGAATAATATGATGGTTAGAGGAGTAGACCTAACCCACTATGATAGTCTTGGTAGTGATTCATTACTAGTAAGGAAATAATTTATATAACTATATGTATGCCCTAAAAATATCTATTACACCAGTTTTAATCTCTCATAGATCAATTTTTATGATTCCATTATAATACATGTATTATGAAAATACATGATTCATTTCATTACTCAAAATTATGACATATTATATGAAGGGTATGGTTTTTCAAATGTTATTCTGAATTTATCATATACTTTATTATCTGCTTATATTTTTATGTCCATTTTTTGTCGTAATTGAGAATTTTAGATCAAACATTATTATGTTTCCATTATTCACATTATTAACAAAATGTGTTAAGTAAGATATGTATAATTTTTTTAGATATTATGATTTTATTAGGAGATAATGTAGTGTTGTTATGAATGAATTTTTTATGTATCAATGCTTCTAAAGAACTATTCCTATATGATTATGTTGCAAATAATATAGTTATGTAATGAATGTTTATCTTTAATGATTTGGATCTATGCATAAAAAGTATGGGTCACTTAGTCAATATTACTGATTTTTTAGTCATTCATTGTAAAAAAGGATTAGAAAAAATTAGTAAAAACTCTAGGGGTAAGTTTAAATATAGGGTAAGATCATAAAAAATTTTAAGGAAGAAAATATGATATTTTCATATAAATACTCTTTATCATGATAATAAATGTGTAAATGTTTTTGTAAAAGATTTATCTATGGGTTACAACTATGAAAAGTTCTGGTCAAGTATGTCTCATACATAATTCTGGTTCATTGTGAGTGATGCCTTACTACACACCAAGATTTCTACATCAAGTGAAAATTCATAGGTTAAATAATATTTTATTTATCAACAACCATGATAAATTTAAATAAAAGATTATCATTTATGACATTATTGATGACTATGTTTTATATATTGATATGAAGGTGTCTTTATTTACACATCCTATGAATGATTTTTTTGGATTATGAGTTTCCATATATGATTTTTTTACAAACAATACATTTTGTTCTTTGTAAATGTATGGACTTGAGAAGAATCATTTTAGCACTGAGTGTGATGGAGAACATTGTGATTATGATAAACCAAATGTAATTATGATGATATTGAAAGATACTATGATTTTTCTTAATAAATTATCATGACGTATCATTTAGAACTTCTAACTTAATAAATTCTAAGGCTCATAAACCATGTTAAAAACAGTCTTCACTAAAATTTTAGGTAGTGAAGACCCTGGAGGAATAGAGGATAAATTTATATATTGTTATAAATGTAGAAATGGACAACCTACAAAATGTCATAAAGGAATCAGAAAATTATTTACGTGTAGAAAAGAAGTGTATAAATAATTGGATTTCCTAAGAAAAGTGATGTTTTCAATAAAGGGATATGATATTAATTCTATGTTTCCAATCATAGTTTATTTTATTAAATTTGGTAAACATGGGAATTATCTGAGTCAATTCCCACTTAAAAATCTAACTCCTAGACATGGAAATGAAATATGGCATGCCAATGGATTTTAGTGAAAATTATTTATGTGTTTAGGCATTATGATGTAATAATTAAATTTTATAATTGTAATATCACTTATATTTTGAATATAAGGATAAAAACCATGAATGGATTGTTCCACATTAAGACTTGAAAACATCTGTTTAACGGTAATAATAAACAAGAAAATTAACATTGTTTAGGTGGGAAAAAGAGACTATTAACACTAATGTGATAGCATTGGTGACCTTGAAATTGATTATTTGATGAAATAATGGTTTCTATCATCATTGATACTATTTATTGTAATTATTGATTTATTTAATATATGCAATTGTCTATGAACTTATTTTAGGAATAAGGACTGTTGTAATTTTGGGAATAATATATGTTTTCATGTGAGGTGAACTTATATGTTATGAACATCATATTGGGTTTAACGTTGATCATATATTCAATTAAATCAAGACCCAGCTTTTAGGATTTCTAGTGAGATATTTTGAGATAATTTGAAACATCTACTAGGTTTTCAAAATAATGCTCTATAGATGGTTAAATAAACCTTTTTATTATTTTATGATTTCTTTCAATGAAATTATGTTCTTTTGGATAGTGTGATATAAATAATCTTGATGTTTGAAAAGTGATTATTGGAAAAGGCCATATTTTTTAAGATATTTATCATAACGTTTGGGATTTACTTTCTTGTCATTATATATTTGATTCATTATATATTGTACATTTTCATTAAATTACAATATTATATAGTGATTTTTCAGGGTGATCGATGATATTTGTAGTAGAATTATTATTGATATGAGTTATATGTAACCTATAGGTTTAATACGATATTTTACATTAAAAATAAATTTAGAATAATGGAACTAAATATTTTATAGATATGAGATAAAAGTTATAAGGACCCAATTGATATTAATATTTTTTTAATAATGATTTTTTGAATTTTCTTGTGATGTAGGGTTATTTATGTGATGGTATATGTGGAAACGTTTTTATAATTATAGAAAATTTATAGATAAATTTATTATTTCACGATTTAAATATTTTAGGAATTATCATAACTTGTGATAAACAAATATTGTCTTAGATAACTCTTAATGATAGGAGGAATTTCATGATATACTTTTATATAGGATAGAAGATGATTTTAGTGATTTATGCATAAAAAAATTCAACTCAAATACTTATTTTTTAGAGAAATATATTACATTGGGTGGAAATTGTTTAATGTATAAAATTATACTTCTCAAGTAAGTATATATTTTTAATTTTTATAGTTTATGTGGTGAATGTATGCATTAATATATGAAAAGGATATTAAGACTAATATAGTGGCCTATATCCTTCAACAAAATTCAATAGACAGTCTTTTAACCCCTCACTAATTCATTGTATTGTGGTCATTAAATTTTTCATGGCCATGTTATCTATCACCCTTTATTAAGACTTGGGAGTTATTTTATTCTCATTGTCTATATTTTCACACCCCACTAATTATCTCTTATTTGGGAACTTAGTAACATGTTGTTCCAAAATAGATTACTAATTTCACTTCTATTTTTTCAAGAGAATATCTTATAAAAAATTTATGATGTTGGTTTTCAATAGAATAATTTTCAATTATAAAACCCAAAATTACTAAAATGAAGTTAAAATATTTAGGGAACACTTTATTAAACAAGGGGATAATGTATCACATTGATTATTATTTATAGTGAACCCTATGATTGTTAGTGTATACAACATGAAACCAGGTGCATAAACGAAAAGTGAAATATTATTATTTTATGACTGTTATTGAAAATTCAGTGAATTGGAATATATGAATATGATTAAAACCATTATAAAATATATATAAATTAATTTATTAATGAATATTTACTAATTAGTTCTTATAAAATAAGAACCCAATTTATCTTGTAATGTAATTTTATTCATAAAAAATATTCTTCCTTCAAAAATATTTTTTTTTCTTTTATAAAATAAAGTAATAATTAACATATATAACATTTGGAAATTATATTTGATAAAAAATAAAATTTTTCTATTATTCATTGAAAAATTTTCATAGGATGATATTTTTTATTATTTTATGAAAAGATTGATTTTCATTGAATGGTGAAAAATACTAATTTTTTAAGAATTTTTTTTTAATTTCATGAATTTACAAAGATCAATTTTCATTTTAAATAATTTTAATGTTAAAAATTCACACCTATAATATTAATAATGCAATTATGTTCAATGGAAGAAATTTTATAAAGGAATTTTGTGTAAAAACATTTATATATATATAAATTAATTTCTCTAAAGAATTATTTTTATCCAAGAAATATATTTTTAGACATAATAAAAAAATTCACTATTTTGAAATTAATTAATTTATATAAAAATTTTATATATTAAATCAAATTTATTTAAATTCATCCGTTATTCTACTAGGAATGGTATAATAATAATTTTAGTTTTATGATTAATACTATGTTTTTCTATAAAGTTGTTTTCATTATGTTTTGTGCATTAATTTTTATATTAATTTATACCACTTAATGAAATTGAATCATGAAACATGGATTATTGTTATTTAAGTGATTCAAATTTTGTAAATATTCCTTTTTTATTTTTATTTAATAGGAATAGTAACAATGGTAAAATTGATCCCCTTGATAAAGGGTAAATTGGGTTTGTCTAGGTTAAAACTATGTGTTATGCTCAACATTATTCATATTTATTCAAATTGGATGAATTGAATATGAAAATTAGTATATTATTCTATAAATATAATTTTTATGGGAAACATATCAATGAAAATGATCTATATAATATTTAAATTAATAAATGTTACAAAATTTCCCCTAACCTCAATTATAAGAGGGAACCTCACCCCCTAACGTAAAAATTGATGGGATTGGGTTTCTGTTTTCATTTACAATTTATATCTTATTTATAGACATAGTCTTTATAATTAAATTGTGGGATTAATTTTATAATATATTATCATTTACTATTTTTCATCCCCTCTAAATACACAATTTCACATCATCATTCTTGTAGTCACAATGTAGATCATTTTAATTTGGGTCATTCTTTTCCTCATTGTAACCACATAACTATTAGATACATTATATCATTATGCTAACAATTTTTATCAATATTGTTGATTTTTACATTCAAATTATGTAGGATAAGACGTTCAATATTATGGGTTTGTATTTTTAATACCAACACATGGTTAATTATATTGGTGTATGAAATTCATGAAATGTTTTCATTTATACATTTTCATTATTTATTTGTTTTATTTTGGATTGGATCATCATTATTAGTAGTGAACATATATATATAGTGGTAATGCCTCCCATTGTGTGTGTGGGGGAATATTTCAGGGATAGTATCTAGCATATGGCTATGCGGAGGGGGGATAAGGGATTTCAATTACTAGTATATTAGGTTATGAAAAACTCGTATCAATTTTTTTGGTTTTATTTTATACTTAATAATGTTATTGTTTTTGGGTTTTACAAATAAGGGAAATGATGTAAGTGTCATTAGATTTTATTACACCATAATGGGAAACCCATTATATATTATGGGTTTTGATATAGTCCTATACAATGAAACACAACATATTTGAACAAACATGAGTATATAAAATATTAATTAAATAGTACATTTAGGGCCCTAAATGCATTATATAATATTCAAGATATAATAAATGTATGATGGGTAGTTGGGAAATTTATTTGATAATTTGATAAAAATACTTATTTAATTTTTATATTTGGAAGTGTTCATGAATAATCTAGTATTTTGGAATTATATTTGTTACTATAGGGGAACATCTACCTCAATTTATTTTTTCAAGAAAATTGATTTTTTCTATATCAATGTTTTAACAATGGTCAATCATGACGAAGAAGCGGGGTGTTCTGAAAGAATAAGTTGTCATGAAATTGAACCTATATTATTAATAATTATTGAGTGTCCTATGAAGACAAATAAAACTCATATTGATTGTATATATTCTATATTTTAAATTATTAATATCTAACCACTTTCATGGGAAGATTGATATTTGAATATGTATCAACTCCCACACACCAAAATATGATAAAATAGGAGAACTAGATTCATTTTCAATACTTCTAATTTTTAACATATATATTCAAATTCAAACCATGTTAGGTTTAAAATTTTATAATGAAAATATTAAATTATGGAGGGATGTTCTAACATATTTTGAACATATTTAGTGTTGTTTGATTCTAATTCGATATTTTTTTAGAGGTTGGAATGTTTATAAGGAATAGATATTGTAATATATTTAGATTTTTAACAATTACATATTTTTTAAATATAAATGTCAACAAATTTTGTTTTCATTATATTTCTAATTTCTATATTTGTTAAATTATATTCATTCGTTATTTAATTTAGAATATTGAGGTGTTTAGAAATTAAATAGTTCTATTATTTTTTTGATCCAACTAAATATAAAACTAGAATTTTATTTCCAATGAGGTATTGGAATTATAGTTAGATTTCACTATTTAATTAGGGAAATAGATTGTTTAAGGAAGTTATTTGGTGTATATATCATATAGTAGAGTGTTTTAATCTTTTTGGATTTTTTTAAATAATTTAATTAAAATATGAAAACCTTCTATGCTCTTTTTATACGAAATTATTGACATTTTAACATAAATACTATCCACCCTCAAATATTTTATCAATGTAGAAATTTTCATAGATGAGTATATCAACGGATTTTAGACCGGTTAATTTCTAAATGTTATGATTATTTTATTCAATGAACATTCTTATTTCCTAATGTAAGTTTATTATTATTTAGGATTGAAGTTATAAAAAAATTATTATTATTTTATTCCAATCCCAAACCTTAAATTAAACGAAACATATTTAAAATACAAGCCTATGGAAGCAATAATTTTAAATATTTTAAATATTTTTATATAACATTATATAGATAAATCATCATTTTAATTATTATCAAAGTCGTATGAACTTCTCCATGGGTAAAATATTGTGGACTCAAATAAATAAAAGTAATGTCATTGGTGATTTTATTCTCTTATCCTGGGTAAGAAAAATATGACATCATCATCATAGGGTTTTGATTAGATATTATATATTTAATATGAATTCATAATCTTCTTAATTAAGCATGTAGTCGGGAGGATACGACATCCAAAAAAATAAACTAAGAATAAAATAAATATATTTGATGTAAAACATATTAATATATGAAAAAATAAAATCTAAAATAATAATAAATCATTAGAATGAAAAAATTTAGTATTAAATAATAATCCAAAAAAATTTATATGTAATATAATTACTACAACAGATCTTATATAGTGATATTTTAAATATTACACCAATGTTGTTGGAGGTTTAGTAACTAGAATGTAAGTATAAATGCCCCTCGGGAGAACACCATAAATGAAAAAATCTCAAAAGGTATAATTTCAACGCTAGGAAATTATTTTATAGAGTGCCAATAGTAGTATTATCTATCATTGATATCCTATTTGACATGCATGATCAGTAGCAATTCTAATACCCTAGACATCAAAAAAATGATTGAAAACAAATATTTTCATATCCCTCAAATCAAATTTATTTTAATGATCAAGAGAAATAGATTCCACAACCAACATTTCACCTATCAAAATGATTGATAAAATGATTAAAATAAAAAATACGATATTTTACAATAATTCAACTCACAGAAAATTTTATAGTAAAAAAACTATAAAAATATAGTTTTAAACACAAAAGGAATTGTGATAATGATCTATATTATGATATAATGTGAAATATAAATTTCATTCCAAGAATCTTTAGTCCAATATATAAGATTCCTTATAAAAAACTACAATTTTATTGACAACTATATTTAGGTTTGGTTGTAAGGATATCAATTTCAATAAATTATTTATAAAAATATCTCAATATATCTTATAAGTTCTAAAATTAAAATTGATCACTTCGTATCACCAAAATATAACTAAAAAAGTTTCATATTGAAAATCACAACATAAAAAATACACGTTAACTTGGATTTAAAAACATGTATTTTCTAATGTTTAATACAAGTATATAAAATAATTCATTTTCATCAATATTTTACCCAATTTTTTATAATATCTTGGAAAACAAGGAAATAATAGAAATGTATAAGCCAAAATGAAATTAAAAAAATTAAACTCCATGTAACATCAAATATCATTCCATCTAGTTATAAAATCTATGAAAAATTAATATTCCCCCCTCGAAAACATTTCCTAAATAAATGTCCCAAAAAATGTCAACTTACTAATATCTCCCCTTTTGTGATAAAGGGAATGAAAAATATAACCCTATATCTAAAATATCCAACACTTCAATTTTTTTAGTATGTTATATTTATATAAATCATAATTAAAGAATAATGAGTTATGTAAATAAGAAAAAATATTCTATATTTAGTGAAAAATAATGGAAAACATTCAATCACAAATTATTTACATTGGATTTACTAACAATAAAGTGTCCTTTCATTTATATCCCCTTGGAAAAAATCTATAATCCTTTTTAAAATTACAAAATATATGTAACAAAACTATTAACATGGAATTATAATGAAATTTAAGCAAAAATATTGAATATAAGGTAGATAAATTTGAATAAATAATTTAATAAAATTCAATGGATTTAAAAAATATCAAATTTATTTGTCAAATATTCTTTATATTCAATAAATATTTGAAAAAATATATATGAAATAGAGATACATTAAATTTTTTATTTATCTTTATATTTATTAATATTTTAATACTGATTATTCGATCTCCTTTTATATTCATAAAAATATTTATTATAGTAAATCAATTCTTTCTTTTAATCATTATTCTTCTCTTCCATCTTTTAGTGTCGATGTTCTGGATACTCTAAGACTTCATTTAATTCAGTCTATAAAGATGGATTCTACTATTAAATATATTTCATATATATATATATATATGCTATTCATTAATATAAATAATCATTTTATTAATTTTTTGAAGTGAATCTCACAATCATCTAT
Source organism: Viscum album (assembly GCA_963277665.1). Classification (NCBI taxonomy): domain Eukaryota; kingdom Viridiplantae; phylum Streptophyta; class Magnoliopsida; order Santalales; family Viscaceae; genus Viscum; species Viscum album. The sequence continues at coordinate 800,619,731 of OY728164.1, forward strand.
TAATATTGAAACATTAGACTATAATTGAAATAAATAATAAATTTTTTGTTTTTACTGTATATGTGGTATGAGAATCCAATATTCTCTTTTTCCGAAGGATCATCCTTGAATCCATGTAACATAAGATTGAAATGAAATTGGATATCCTTAAAAACTATTCCACAATAAATTATTGTTTCTTTTATATGTTTTTACATATTATATTATCTTTCAAAGGACTATCTTAGAATTTAGAACATTTTGTATCAGCTCAAATACATCAACATTTATTGTGTATTTTAGATCTAATATATCATTAAGTGTGATGACTTGAATTAAAAAAATAGTTATTTGATTGAGTTGAAAACAATTTTTTTTGAAATCAAAATATTTCTCATTTTTTTCTTCTACCATCTCAACTATCAACTCCTGGTTTAGAGATTCTTATATAGAATATTTCCTCAATTTTTCTATTTCTTCATAAGAAGTTTAATGGAACATATTTGATAATATCCATTGATTAATTTTCTGTATCTGATGAACTATATGTTATTGAAGATGTTTTTGATGATAATGATAATGAAACTAATTAGGAAATGGAGAGTCTTAGGTTGCCTTTAACAGATGTGTACACTACTTCTTGTGTATTAGTTTCATTTTTTGTTTCTAAAACTATATGTTATATAGATTGAGAATAAAATTCATCATCAAATTCTATTATAATTATAATTATTTTTCACTATTTATAAATAAATAGATTTACTTCTCCCTCAATGTAATATGAATCTCTTTAGTTGTCTCGTTGATAGCCACACATTATATTATAGCATTATATTTCTCCTAACTATATGAAAACATATTCTTCTATTATAAATCCTTATATTTGATATCTACTATTGTCATATCCATAAACTTAATCTTTATATAAGTAAAATATGAATTCTATGATTTATTCTCCCCAAAAGTTTTAATTATCTCAACATACTTTCCTTACAATTCATCACTATATCATCGAAACATTATATTTAATCTATAATTAAGAGATAATAAAAAATAATTTTATTTTATAAGGATTTATTCATAAATTTTCATACGATCATCAAGATTCATCTGATTCTTTGCAAAAATGTTTTAATAATTCTCTTCTCTCATATATGTCTTTATATTTTTAACTTCTATTCCATTTACAAAAAACATTTTTTATCAAATTCATAAAAGAACATCAACCTTTATGTAGTTTTATTGTTTTAAGTGTTTTTATTCACTATGTTCAAAGTTATTAGATCCATGAATCCCATTTTCTATATTATTTCACTAAGATGTTACTCATGATAATTGAATATCGAAGGATATTTAACATCAAAATTATAGTGTAAAGTACATTTATGTTGTCCCAATTTTTATTATAATAGGATATTTCCATTTTCTATAGTGTAAATAAAGAACATATATTCCTAAAAACTTGATTTAATCATTATATCACATAATATAAAATAATAATACATGAATCCAATGGAATTTAATACATTCAACATGATCTATTTGATCCAATTTTTGAAAAATCTCATTCATTCAGGATAAGGTTTCCCGAGTTCTAGATTTTTTTGAAATTTGTTGGATCATTTTAATGATTGAGTGAAAATAAAATTTCTTCTCCACCAAGAGTGTTTTTATTAGTAAAAAAACAATTAAAGTTCAGAAAAAACCCTTGCACTTAGATAGTGAACATCACCCATATTAGTCCACATGTGTCATCGAATAATGTATTTTAATATAATCCATATGTGATATAAAGATAAACAAATGGATATATTAAATATGGAATAAAAATCTTCTCTGATCCATCAAACTAAAAAATACACATAAAAATGATTCATTCTCTCAATACCACTCACAATTAGAAAATACTTAATGAATAATCACCCTTATTTCGATCTCTCATTTTGATTCCATTTCAAAATATTAAATTTACAATAATGTGAAAATAAGTGATTAAAAATATAAAACATGTCACATTAAATGAAGAAAACAATATTAGTGGTCAATATTCATTATATATTTACACTCTATATAAATATATCTTAATTCTTTATATAATAAATATATGCTCTCACTAATTTGTATGATTTTAAATAAAATTGGAAGAATAAACACATAATTTATTTAAAAATATTTTAGTTACCACTAAAATTTTAAGTTATTAAAATATGAAATAATTATATACAATAATTCCACAAAATAAAGATTTTAAAATAAACCACCAGACTATTATAAATTCTAAAATATAATAATAAATGTGAAAAAATTATAGTAGTTATCTTCGAATCCTATGATGATCATCTACTGATAAAAATTAGTTTATAATTACTTTTACGATTATTTTTCTCGATTCCATTGAATGTAATGGTGAAATTAAAAATTATTTAAATGATAGTTATCCAAAACAAACTCCCCACCCCTGTCTAAATGTTGTAAACCAAATAATAATAAAAAATATTCAAAATGTATAGAAATAGTATTTATCCTCTTATCACAAGGAGAGAATATATAATGAAAAAAATTAAAAGTCATTTTTTTCAATAATATCAAATTATAATGAACGAGTAATGAATATTTTATGTAAAGCTAAAAAATATGAAATATTTTTCATTTATTAAAATAAATTGTTAAATATATATAGAAAAAACATTAATTTTAAAAGTTAAAAAATAATTATCAGTTATTTAGTTTCTGTTATATAGATTATTTATTTGATAAAACAATATTTTATCAGCTTCCAAAAATTCATTTATATAGATTTGTTTTTATAAATTATGTTTTTAATACAATTAATCTAAATCCCATTATATTAATAAAAACAATATTCTTCAACATAAAACCATTATAACATTGAAGGATTAGATATTTATTAATCTTGTGTCCACCTATTTGAAACCTATAAATACACTGTACAACATTTGGAATAATTTAATTTGATTGATAATGAGATCTTCTAGTTTATTTGTTCGCATGTTTAGATTTTATTCTATTTGGATTCAATTAACTGTAGAGTATTACAATGATTATCCTTCCAGATGTAATTTATGACATTAACCTATGTAATATTTCAACATTTTATTTCAAATTAACAAAAACAATAATATCTTTTAAGGATGATTCTACTGTAGTCTTGGGGCTTAGATCAAAATTTAACATTAAATCATCACTCATATCCTTAACTAACATAGTCGTCTTCCCAGTGGCCTCCACATTAACATTGATACATATCTTATAATAATTTTTATATAAAAATTCATCTTTAAAAATATATTACATCACATATTTATACGGTTGTGATTCATTATAATAATCCCACTCTAATTCATCATCAAATGAAAAAGGAAAATCATCCCTTAAAGATAAACTACATTGTTCATTATTAAGAGTCCTCCTCATAAGGTTCATTTCATTACAATGTATATCATCATAAAAATTGTTATATTTAAACTACGATCCCTATTATTGGATAAATTACATGAGGTAAATAAATATTAAATATTGATTAATGTATCCATATCCTTTATTAGATTTTTATTTTCATTTATACAATATTCTAGATTACTTATCCATCATAAGTTTCTTAAAAAACCGTATTATATATGAACATGATTCCCATATTAATAATAGATAGGTTCTATTGAGTCACTGTTATAATGTTTATATTTCAATTAATTTTAGTAATATCATTAAAAGTTACTTTTATTCATTACCTTTCATTCCATTTTTTCTAAATATCTTTTAGTAGGATCTATAAAACTATCATCTGAAAATTTCACTGATAAAATTTTTTACATACTCCTTTATGAAGTGTGAGATCTATAACTCAGATTTTCAAAACTGTATTCAAATAAAATCAATTCCTCAATCTCTTTTTTTAGTTTCCATCTTTTATTTTTAATCATAATACCTAAAGATTCTAATCTGGTTCTCCAAACTATAATTTTTTATATACCTAGTATAATAATAATTTGTTTGTTATGATCTCAATTCATTGGGTATAATATTGATAATATTCTAAAAAAGATGATCATCTATTACATAAATTTCACTATATTATAGAATAATATTTATAATAGTCATTAATCATTAATGGATCTTGGAAACCAATTCACCTCAAAGAAAATTGAACAAGTATTATCCTATTATTAATATTTATCTCATCCTTTTCAAAAAATAAATGATTAAAATTGAGTAAAATGTAATTTCATCAATATTCCATAAACATTTCTATAAGATGAAACATGAATACATATGTTATCTTTAACCATTATAAAACTGAATTCCACACTCAATAAATAAGTTGAAACTCTTTGAAATTTTCAAGAGTTGATTTTTAATTGTTTTATATAAAATATTTTATTCATCGATAAGAGTAAGAAAATTATCCACACCATCAAAAAAGGAATTTTTTTATGTGGTTGTGTAAACACACATTTTCAATTCTAGTAAATATTTTTGTATGGTTTTTATTAAAATTTTCAAATCACCCGATGAAAAATGCTACATCTATAAAAAAATAACATATCTTATCTCTTCTATATTCTAGTATAGAAAACTAGAAAATATGTGTAAGGCCCTGAGACCCACACTTTTAGATCTAGTAAACTAAATTAATAAATTTTTTATTATTAATTGCAACTAAAAAATATTCAATCATTTACATCAAATTATTTTTTCTAGAATAGGATTTGAAGGAAAAGTACAACTATTAAAAGCTATCAATGTTAAGACAATAAATAAAAATAAACTAGTTGAACTTTTCTGACACTAGATCTTTATTAAACTAAACATAACAACACATCTAAAAAATTATGAAAACATTTTATAGAAATTTAGGGTGAGTATTATTTACTAGTAATGGGTATTTAAAATGGTAGTGGAAAACCTTTTTGAAAATAACATTAGTGAATACGCATTTTGAAAATGAATTTTGATTATTTTTTGATTATTTTATTCAATATATATACTATTAAAAAATATAATACTCATACAGTCAAAATATGTATTTGGAAAAAACGCCATTGAAAATAATTATTATTTTGAAAGAATTATTTTGAAAACATATATTCAAAATATAATATCATTAAATTTAATTTACAAATCCTTTGAAACCATGATTTTGAAAAATAAATTTGATAATACATATTATTTGAAAACGTGACAATACCTTTGAAATAATGTAAAAGGGTCATAAAATTAATGTTATAAATAATTTATGCCCATATAAAAATAATTCACAAGAAAACATAATGCATAATAATACATATAAATGTTATTTTGAATTCATGATGAACTCATATAACATGTACCTTTATCTTCAATGTTCCTTGATTATATAAGATAAAAAAATTTCATATGAAAACACTCACACATTTTTATCAGATAAAATCATTAAAACCTATAGAAAAAAATTAAAACCCATTTAGGTGACTTAGAGGATCATATTCATAAAACCGTTCAAAACCCTTTCAAAAACCCTTTCAATTGGAATAATGATACAATTGATTTCCAATGTTATCATTACCCAATGGATTGGAGATCTATAATGGGGGTCACACATCTTATAAGCTATATCAGGATAAACAATGAGATATAATGGTTCCACACGCTTTTTATAAGGTATATCCAGCTCACCCATTTCTCATGAGATATAATAAGGTGTAACCCTTCGTATAAGTTGTATCAGGATCACCCTTGGGCTATAATGGGGATTGACCCTTCGTATAAGCTATATATGGCTCACATGTTTCATATAATTCTCACGTACCATTTCAAATGTAAAAATTAATCATTATAAATACCTTGGAAAACACTTTTTTAAACTATATTAAAACACTTATTATAAAAATAAAACTTTCTTTTCAAAATCCTTTTTCAGAACAAAATTCCATTTTTCATTTAAAATACATTTTCAATGTAGTAAAATGACCTAAAATGAATAATTACATATTTAAATAATTAAATTTATATAAATATATAAATATATAATTATGAACTTTCGTAGGAAAATAACTACAAGATTTGGTACTTCCAAATCTTATTAAAAATATCCTTTAGAAAATTTTATTCGATCTTAACGAAGGAATGATTAACACCCATGTAATGAAATTATTATTCTTAAAACCATAATCAATTTCATTGAAATAGAACATAAAATGTTAATCTTTTTCATTTAAAATTATTTCATAAAAAAAATACTAGTTACCCATTTATTTAATTCAAAAGTTGATTTCATATATAAAATAATGGCACAATGGTAAGAATCCATAACATAAAATTATAGTTATTGAATATTTTTTGTTCCTATAAAATAAAATTAATAAATATATATATATATATAATTTTCCCTCTATGAAATAATCATAAGAAAAATAAATTAAATATTTAACATATAACATTGAAAAAAAATTATATTATACCCATAATATTATAAAAGGTATCAATTTTCAATCTAACATTTCATCATTGAATAATTCAAAAATATCAAATTTATTAAGATCATGATTTCAAATGAATTGATGATTAATTCAATGTATGAAATAATATTTAAATGAATATATATATATGTGTGTGTGTGTGCGCGCTTATATACACACACATATAATGTAAGTATGAAACTACTTAAAACACTAAGAATAATTTTATTTAGTACATATAATATAAAGTTTATTTAAAATATAATATTCAATGTAACCTTTAACGTGATGTTATACCTGAAAAATATAAAATTGAGTAATTTGAAGATGAATCATATATATATATTCACACTTATCACTTACATAAATTTAAAAACACATTATTTATTTATTTGAATACTTAATCACGAGTGTAATTCATATATAAACATGTAATTTAGAAATATAATATACATACATACATATATATATAATTGAGGAATATAAACATGTAATATTATGAAAAATAAAATGTACATAAATATAATTCACCCATAGATAATTACAATTATGGAATTCTTCCATAATTTTAAGTAACTAATCATAATGTTTGGAAATAATACTCATATATATGTTTGAAAAATATAAACATAAAAACAAATACATATATAAAATAGTTTTACATATATGTTCAATTTACTATTTCTTAAAAAATTTGTTTGCACCCCTTATGCACAAATGGGGTGCTCAGACCAGATAGAGGTAGTGGCCTCCTGCCTACTCCAGGTGGGTGATTTAACCAGTAGAAATGGAGAAGAATAGAGGAAGAGGGTTTTTTATTGGGTCTTACCATAAGAGAATGGAAATCTACCTATAAAGTCACGTGATTTTATATATACACATTCACATAATCCTAAGCTTGAGCTACTAAGAGAAGCTTGGTTAATCGTTGAATGTTGTTACAGTAGGAATACAACTAAGAGACCTCCAATGAAGGTATAAAACATAATTTATTTTTGATAAAAAAAACTCAATTAACATATTTGATAACCATTTAAATGCATGTGTATCATCTTCCAAGATATATTGAGAAGAATGAAGTTCTATGGGTGGCCAAGTTTCATTATAGGCCAAATCCTACAAAAATATTATGTGAGAAAATTGTTTTTCCGCTTGAAAAAAAGGAAAATAGTGGTAGAAAAATTTTGTTTGGTCGATTTAACTTTTTTTTACCTATACTAGAATGGATGAATAATAAATCTTTAAATATGTGGTATGATATTGATTACAATGAAAGGCATGGATTGTAAGAGAAGTATCCAATAAATAACTGAGGGAATGTAAGGACATGAGGTAGATGAATATCGATAGATGATCAAACTACTTTGGTAATTCGATCAAAAGGTCATGATATATCTATCGATTTAAATATGGGTGAAACTTTTACACCAAATAGTGTCTCATATCAAAACATAAGGTGGTACTCGACTATAATAAAATCCTATTTTTGAGTTAATCCAACCATAATCTGTAGTAGGGTCAGATCCCAAAAACATTATAAATGGTCCTACAAGAATATATCCTAACCAATGCATGAACTTGGAAATGACCAAACTAATCCATTCACACATGGTCCCATGGTACTTAGTCCATGTTATTCCTCATGCGAGGCATCTTGATCCCTTTGTTGTTACTCAGCATGAGTTGGGGTAGACCTCTTCACGAGGTCGAACCACTTGGGTGCAACAATTTGTTGAGGGGTCCCCTAATAGGCTTAGATGGGTGGGAATTATTTTTTACATATATTAAGAGTTACTTAAATGAAAAAGAAATTTTTTTACCATTAAACAATTTTATCAATTACTTCTAAAAGTATTAATTTCCAACATTTTAGTATTATGATTATTATTTCATATAGATCTTTATAATTTCAAACTGATAAATTTTTTTAGAAAAAGTTATATAGAACCAAAATATCTTACAATTAGGGTTTAAAAAAATAATTATTCATTGATATTATTACTCGAATACTATAACATTTACTTGTGAAAAAATATAAATTACAACAAAAAATAATAATAAGTTGGAAAATATTAAGTTATTTATTATATGTAATACTATAACATTTTTTAAACGATAAATTCATAATCATGTTCATTTTAATTATGTTTCTTTCTATTAATGAAATGAATAAAGTTAAAAAAGATGGAAATAGTAAATATTTTTCTAAATAGTTAAAAGACTTTTAAATTATTTAATAACATCAAAAGGACTCATTGACATATTTAATCAATAACTCTTAAAATAAAAACGTAGTGTATGAATACATTTAGATTAATAATAGTAATACTATTTTTCAATAAAATATTATATCTTTTTTTAATAAAATAAATCTTTTAATTTTATAAAAGTGTGTATTAAATCATATCATAGTTAGTCTTAAATTATTAACAATATGAAAGAATAAATATATTAATACACATTCAAATTCTTTAATATAATAAATCAAATTTTTTATCCAAATTTATACGAAAAATTTATTTAATTTGGGAGAGCATTTATGTTTAGGTTAAATTATAATTTAGGTTGTTCTAGTTATAAACAAAATATTGAAATGAATAATTATAAAAATGAATAAATTCATAGGAAGTTATATTTTACCCCCTTAAACAAAATTTCTCCCTAAAAAAGAATCATTTTTTACTTAAGTAATGTCCAAAAATTCCATTTTTAGAATTTGAAAAACTAGAATCACTGGAATTATATATTTATAGAGTTCACTTAAATACCTTGAAGTTTAAATGTATATTTATAACTTCTAGATTATCATCAATCTAAAAGTTCCTAAAAGAGAGTTTTTACTAAAATAACTTACATAGAAACATAACCTAGTTTAAACCAAAAAATTATATCTCCAAAGTTTTATAAACCATTACTATGATACTAACTATAAAGCCTTATGACATGCACTTTGGTATGAGGGAGAAAAATTTTCTCTATACATATTTTTATAAAAATTGACTAAAAATTATATAGAAATTTACAATTGAAAATCTTTTATTGTCTAGGATTTGGAGGAAATGGACCACTACTACAAATTATCAATGTTAAATGAATAAATAAAATGTTATCAATTAAACTATCAATGTACTATATATTTATTTATTATAAACATCATGAAACCTCTAAAACATCCTAATTTTTTTTATAAAAACCTAGGGTGAGAATAAATTCTTAGTAATGGGTTTTTAAGAGTCCACTGAAAAATATTATTGAAAATAACTTTTGAATATATGTTTTATTATTTCCTTTTAAAAAATTTATTGAAACCATTTTTTAAATATATACTTTCTAAAAATATAATACGAGTGTTTTTAAAATATATTTCTATAAAACACACCCTTAAAAAATCATATATTTGGAAACATTATTTTAAAAACACGTCCCCAAAATATAATGGCCTTAAAACACTTTTAAAAATCCTTTGGACCCTGGATTTTTAGATAAAAATTCATAATAATTATTATAGGAAAATGAAATAATACCATTTAAAATAATTTAATGTTACCCAAAATAAACTTAACAAATATTTTTTGTCCATATGAAAACATTTCATAAGAAACCCTAAGTTATAATAAAACACAAAAATGTTCCTTTGAAGAGGCGATAAACTCATATAAAACCCACCTTTATCTTCAACATTATTTGACCATATGAAATAATGAATTTTCGTAAGAAAACACACACACAGACACAAAATTTTATATAAAAATATTTAAAACCCCTACAAGAACATAAAACTTCTTTAGGTGAATTAAAACATCATATTCATAAAACCCGATGAAAACTCTTTCAAAACAATTTCAATGACCCTTTAACTTAGAATAACTATATGGTGAACATCCAATAATATAATTACCAAATGAATTGGTGATATATAATTGATATATCACTTTTTAAGAGATATATAAGGCTCATTAATGAGATATAATGGTGGAAAACCTTTCATATAAGCACTAATGGGCTCACCATTTCACACACACTATAATGGGGCTAAACCTATTCTATAAGTTGTATTAGTCTCACTTAGAATCTATAATTGAGATCAAATCTCTATATAAATAGTTTCGAGCTCACTCGTTACATATAACTCTCAAGTACCATATCAAGAGTAAAACATACTTATCATAAATCACATTGAAAAAACATTTTTAATCCCATATGAAAAAACTTTCAGATAAAAATACAATTCTCTTTTAAAAACCAATTCCTAGAATGAAATACAGTTTTTCATTTGAAATTAATTTTCAATAATGTAATAAAAGACAAAAAATGCATAATTACAAAGGTATATATATATTTATATAAATATATTTAAATATTATCTGTCATAGGGAAATAACTCCATCATTTGGTACTACCAAATATTAGGGAAAACAACCTTTACGTACTTGAGTTAGATGTTAATGAAGGAATTATTAACACACATATATTCAAAGATTGAACCTTAAAATCATAAAATCCATTTTATTGAAATAGAACATAAAATGATAAAATTTATTATTCAAAATTAAACCTTAAATATAGACAATATATACCCATTTACATAATTAAAATATTTATTTTATACATAAAATAATGATGCGTAGGTAGTAATTCTTAACATAAAATATTAGTAATTGTAAAATTACAATTCAATTAATTCAATACTTTTAATAATTAATATATATATATATATATGTAATTTTTCATTCATGAAATAATCAAAATAATAATAATTTATACCCTTGAAATAAAATATTGAAAAAAAATATTACACACATGATTTTATAAAAAGTAACATTTTCAAATCGATCATTTCATTCTGGAATTATTTGAAAATATGAAATTGAGTATGATCATGAATTAAAATCAATTTCTTATTCATTAAAATCAGGAAATAATATACATATATATATATATCTATTATTGTATATATAAATATTTATATATACACAAACATTTTCTAAAAATATAAAAACCCATATAACTTTGGGAAATATTTTCTATAGTATATAAAATAAACATGGGATTTAAAATATATTATTTATATTATTCCTTAACATGAATTTATGTTCAAAAAATATAAACTTTAATATTTTGAGGTTGACATATATATATGCACACTTATCCCTTATATTAATTTTAAGAACTTTATTTTATAATTAGAATACCTAAATATTAGTTTAATACATATATAAATTTGTAATTTTGAAATAACACACACACACACACAAATATATATTTATATTAATAATATAAACATTGATATTTTTGAAAATAATATATATATATATATATACCCTATCATAAACATAAGTATGAGAATAATTTGATAATTTGAAGTAAATAATCATAGAGTTTGAAAATAATAGTTACTTATACGTTTTATTAATATAAAAAAATTATATATATTTATAAATGTTTTAAAAAAATCCCCTTACATATTTCTTGAAAAACAAATGGGCACTCCTTTTGCTAAAATGGGGTGCTCAGATCTGATGGTGGTAGTAGCCTCTTACCTACTTGAGGTGGGTGATCAAACCTGTGGAAAGGGTGGTGAGTAGATGGAGAGGGTTTTGTCTTGGATATTACCATGAGAGAATGGGGTTATCCCTATAAAATCACAAGGTTATATGTATAATGGTTTAGATAGGCTTGAGATTTAGCTTCTAGGAAAAGGTGGGATAATCACTGAATGGTATTATAGTATGCCTACACCTAAGATACCACAAAAAAGTGTTTTAATTTTTTTATTTTAAAATAGAAAATCCATTTTTCAATTTTTGTAACCATGTAAATGCATGTTTTCAATATTCTAATTTTATTTAATAAGAAATAAGTACTATGGGAATTTGAGTTAATTTGTAGGCTAAACCACATGAAGGGATTTTTTATGAAATTAATATATTGTTTTGGCAAAAAATGATGAAGATGATGGCATAATATTATTAGTTCTATTTCACTAATGTTTAGTTGTACAATAATGTAAGAAAAAAAATTGATCTTGGAGGGATGATAGTGAACATGATGAAAGGCGTGAATTATAAGAGAAAGATCTGATGAAAAGTTAATAGAAATGAGGGTCAGGAGGTATAAGAGAAATGGGAGATGATTAGATGAATGTGGTCATTAGGCCAGACTGTCAAGATATATCTATCAATTTAAATATGGATGAATATTGTAAATAAAAATATCAACCAACATCTAAACATAAGGTTTTCTTCAGCTTCCATATCTAATCCATGAGATAAGCTGTCCTGAAGCTATAATAGAGTTATCACCTGATGCCATTATACACTGGCCCCCATGCATCTATCCTAATCCATGAACACACCCGTCCATTAACCACATAACACATGCACATATGTTCAAGTGTGATTTAGCCTAGTATATGGTTCAGTTGAGGTGATCTGATCCCTTTCCCCCTATTCGGGCTAATTTTGGGTTGAGCTCCCCATGTGGTTGACCTAATTGGGTCCTTAATTGTGTTGTGGGGTCACCTAATTGGATTATAAGGGTTGAATTTATATTTTATATATAATAAGAGTTACATAAATGAAAAAACATAATTTTTATACCCTAAAAACTTTTTACCTTTATCTTTGAAAGGTATTAATTTTCTACATTTCAGTATTATCATTATTAGTTTATGTAAATAATTAAAATTTAAAGTTTATTACTTTGGTAAACCATGTTATAAGAAACCATAATATTTTTTAGTAATTTTTTTAAAAAATACTTATTATTAGATATTTTTACAAGATTTCTATAATTTTTATTTTTCAAGACAAATTAGAAATTACACCTTATAATTTTTATAAGATTGAAAATAGTAAGTTATTTAATAGTAACAACATTATAATATTTTGAAATCTATAAATTCATAATCATTTAAATTTTAATTAATATTTCTTTTATTGTTGGAATGATATAATTTTGAAAAGAGGGTAATAATAAATATTATTCAAAATAAATAAAATGAATTATAATTTATTAAAAACATAAAAAGACCTCATTAATATATTTAATCAATAACTTTTATGGTAAACAATTAATGTATCAAGAAATCCTTTTAAAAATTAGTATTAATAATTTTCATTAATTTATTATATCATTTTTTAAGAAATGAAATCAACTCATTTCCTAAAATATTGCCTTAACTCCTTTCATAGTTAGCTTTAAATTATGAAAAATATAAATCAATAAATATGTTAATACACTAAAATATTCTTTAATATAATAAAGGTAATATTTTATCACAATTTATAAATTGAAAATAATTATTATTGAAAAAATTTACTCTTAGGTTACATTATACTTAATTTTTTATTATTATAAACTAAATCATTAAATGAACACTTCTAAAAATTATTAAATTCCAAGGATGTAACATATTACCCACCGTAAAATTAATTTCAACTTCAAAATTTGTTTTTCATACATAATGAATGTGCAAAAATTACATTTTTAGAATTTAAAAAACTATAATCACATGAATTATAAATTCATAAAGTTCACTTAATTACCTATGAGTTGAAAATAAGATTTATAACTATTAGATTTTTCTTCAACCTGAACAGTTCAAATATATAGGTTTTACTAAAGGAACAGTCTTATAAATATTAACTATTTTTACCAAACAATCTAATCTGAAAATTTATCAAAATTGTTCCTTTGATACCAACTGTAAGGCCTAGAGGCCTAAGCTTCCAGATTCGGTAAAAAATGTTGTATATACTTTTTTTTATAAAAATTAATTGAAAATTTTAAAGTCATTTTCATATGAGGATTTTTCTTATTCTAGGATTTGGAGGAAAAGGACTAGTACTACAAAATTTCAAGGCTAAATATGTAAATAAAAAGTTAGTGACTGAACATAGCTCAACATAGCTTCATATTGAAACAAAACATCATCAAACCTTCAAGAGATCCTGAAAACCTTTTATAATAACATAGGGTGTGAATAATTTTTTTTATAAGCGGTTTTAAAAATCTAGTGAAAAACCTTTTTGAAAATACCTTTTAAAAATAAATTTTTTTGATATTTATTTTTGCAAATATTTTGCAATTTTTTTCAATATGGTTAATTTAAAAAAATATAATAATTGGGTTTTTAAAAAATATCTTTGGAAAATAGACCGAAAAAAATAATTAAAATTTATAAAATATTATTTTGAAAACATATATTAAAAATATAATGTATTTAAAATACATTTATATATACTGTTTAACCACATTTTTGAAAATTACTTTAACAATGCTTATTATTTTAAAATATGATAATTATTTTGAAGTAATGTTAAATAATCATAAAATTAACTTTATAAATATTTTATTCATATATGAAATGATTTCATAAGAAAACAAAAGGAAGAATAAAACCCAAAAAGTTTCCATAAAAACATGACAAACTCATATATAATTGACCTTTATCTTTAATGTCATTTGAGTATATGAAATAAAACATTTTCATATAGAAAAATACACAAAACATTTTCTCAAATAAAATCATTAAATATTATAGAGTGAAATTAAAACTCTTGTAGGTGACATAGAGCATCATATTCATAAAACCATTTAAAAACACTATCAAAATCCTTTCAAAAACCTCTTCAATTGGAATAACCATATTTCTAAAATACAATATTATCATTACATAATGCATTAGAGAACTATTATGAGGATCACCTTTCATATAAGATACATCGGGCTCACCTGTGAGCTATAAAGGGGATCAAACCTTTGTACATGCTATATAAGGATCATTCCTTTCTTATAAGCTATAATGGTTCTCAACCCATATTATAAGCTGTATCAGGTTCTCCCAAGAGATAAAATGGTTCCCAACCCTTCATATAAGCTATATTGAGATCACCCGTTTAAAATAATTATCTAGTACCATATCAGGAGTAAAATAATCTAATCCTAAACCCTTTTGAAATCTATTTCTACACGCATATGAAAACCAGAAAAGATAAAAATAAAATTTTCTTCTAAAAAATTTTTTTATAAGGAAATATCATTTTCTTTCGAGATCTATTCTCAATAAATTAAAAATACATAAAATTAATTATTAAATAATTATATATATATACTTAAATAAATATATATAAACATGAACTTTCATAAGAAAAAAATTCTCTATATTGTACTATGAAATATTATGGAAAATATCATTTTCATAAATTCATGGGATGTTAATGAAAGAATAATTAACACCCATGTATGTAATGTTTCTTTCATAAACTCAGAAAATCCATTTTATTTAAATCAAAGATAAAATGATAATTTTAATTATATAATAATAACCCATAAATAATGATACTTTGTACCCATTTAGTTAATTCAATAGTTGATTTTATACATAAAATAATGGTTTGAATGAAGGAATCTGTCACAAATAATAATAGTAATTGTAAATTTACTATTCACGTTAAAAAAACCCCTTAAAATGAATATATATATATATATATATTTATTAATCTATGAAAAAATCCAAAGAAAAATCAACTATACCCTTAACATATAATTTTGAAAAAAAAATTATACGAATAAGATTATAAAAACTAATATAATTATATTAAACTTTTCATCCTTTCATAATATGAAAATATCATATTGAGTTATAGAATGATTTGAAATGAATTTATTATTCTATCAAATAATGAAATAATATAAAAATGTATATATATATATCGATATATTGAAACGTGTTATTTAAGTATAAAAACCCTTATAACATTGAGAATAATTTTCATTCATACAAAAAATATAATGGGTATTTAAAATATTAAATTTAAAGTATCCCTTGACATGAATTTATGTTTGAAATGTATAAAGATGAATATTTTAAATATGAAATGTATATATATATATATTCACACTTATCCCTTAAATATATATTAAAAACATTATTTAATAATTAGAATACCGAAATATGTGTGTAATACATATGTAAACATGGAATTAATAAATAGTACACACACACACATAGATATGTATATATAGTTGAAGAATATAAATATAGATTTTTTTAAAAAATAATATATACTTATATATAATACTCCCTTACATGATTATAAGTATGAAAATTCATGCATAATTTTATGTAAATAATCATATAGTTTGAAAATAACACTTATATATATGTTTGAAAAATATAAAAAAGAAATTAAAAAATATATATATAATAGTCATAAAAAAGTACCCCTTAATTACTTTTTAATAAAAGCAATGGGAACTCATTTTTCCAAATTGGTGTTCTGGGTGAAGATCGAGGCAGTGGCCACCTGCTTGCTTGAGGTGGGTGATCGAACTAGTGGAAAGGGAGGATAATAGAGGGAGAGGGTTTCAGCATGGTCATTACCATGAGGGAATGGGTTTATACTTATGAATTCATATGATTATATATATATATATACAACTTCAAATAGGCTTGAGCATTATCTTCTTAGAGAATCATGGAAAATAGTTTAATGGTATGACAATTATCCTATACTTAAGACACCCCCAATGATGTTTTTTTTCTTCAAAAATTGACTTTATATTGAAATAGTGGAACATATTTTCCAATTTAATAACCATTTAAATGATTGTATAATATCTTCCTAAATTATCTAAGAATCCATATGTGCTATGGGTGGATGAGGTTCATTGTAGGCCTAATCCAACGAAGGGAGTTTTAAAAAAATGGTTTACTATTCTGGGAAGAAGGACAATAGTGTTATTATACTATTATTAGGTGAATTTAACTTAAGTTTACTTATACCAGATGGTAGGAAAAAGAAAAATCAAGCTAGGTGGGATGAAAGTGATGACACTAAATGGTAAAACTTTTAGGAGAATGATCTAATAAATATTTGAGTGTAGGGAAGGTTATGAGGTAGAATACGACATGGAGATGATTAGACAACTATGGTTGTTCAATCGAAAGATCATGATATATATATCAGTTTAAGGATGAGTGAACAATTTATTCAAAATAGTATTCCACATCCAAACATAAGGTGGTCCTCTACTTCAATATAAGATTATATTTCAGTTAATTTGGCCAGAAGCCGTAAATGGGCTAGATCATAACAGCATTATACATGGGCCCTAAAGTGTCTAGGCTAACACATTTATGAACTAGGTTGTGGCCCACATTACCCATGCACACACTGTGCTATAAGATTTAACCATGGCTATTACTCATGCAAGGTAACCTGATCTATTTTTTGTTAATCAAGTTGAGTTATAGTTGAACTATCCACATGGTTGACCCACTTGGGTCCCATAATGTGTTAAGGGGTCCCCTAATAATATTAGAGGGATTGGATTTATTTTTTATATATAGTACTAAGTACTTAAATGGAAATAACATTATTTCTATACCATTAAATAATTTTATCTTTAACTTCTAAAATTATTATGTACCGAAATTTAGGTATTATCATTTTTATCTTACATAGATACTTAAAATATCAAATTTATTTCTTTTTAAAAAAAAATTCCACGTAAACATCTTATTTTATAATAAGGGTTTAAAATAAATGATTATTATTATATATTATTACAATAATACTATAATTTGTATTTTCTACCAAAAATATAAATTACAGCTTACAATTACTATACGTCATTAATCTAGAAGTAATTTAGTAGTAATAATATTATAATATTTTAAAAACTATAAATTCATAATCATGTTAATTTTATTTATGTTTATTTTTATTAAAGAAATGATATAATTCAAAAAAGAGGGTTATATTAAATATTCTTCTAAAATAATTTAAATTATTTATACTTTATTGAATAACATAAAAAGTCCTCCTTAACATATCTAATAAATAAATTTTTAGATGAAAAAATATTGTATGGATACATTTCTTTAAATAATAATAATACTATTTTTCAATAACATATTATATCTTGTTTGAAGAAAATAAATAGTATTATTTAATAAATTACAGTATTATTTAATTACATAGATTAACATTATAGAATAATAAATATATTAATACACTTACCCATTCCTTAATTGATTAAATGTAATATTTTATATAAATTTTTAAACAAAACAAAAATTATTAGTGAAAAACATTATGTTTATGTTTAGTTGTACTTATTTTATTCTAATTATAATACTGATCCTTAAATAAACACTTTTCAAAAAAATTAAACATTGGGATGTCGCAATAAAAATTAACAATAAAAATGGTGAAATCTATATTCTAAAATATTTATATTATGTTAATAATACTCAAATGATAAATATTAAATATCTAATTCCATTTTTTGAGATATGGCTAGTATGAAATCTTTAATAAGTAGTGAAATGATGTTTCAAAGTAAACATATAATTTTCTCCCAGAAAATAAAGAGGGTTTTCCAAAATATATAATCTCCAAAAAGTCATACTATATTGAAGAAAAATATAGAGTAAAAACATATATATAAGATTTTAAAAACATAATAAATAAAGATCTACTCCTAATAATAAGAACATTTATAAAAAAGAAAAACACTAAGTATTGGATAACAATTCAAATACTCTAATAAAGGATATTATTACAAGAATAGTTCCTATGAAATTAACTATTCTTATTTATCCTAAAATTGTAAGAGGTTCTGTATTCACAAACAATATTTAAATTTTCTTTACCAAGAACATCTTTACTTAACCATATTATATGAAACATGTTCCACACTAGAAATATCTTTGACTGAGAATCGGTTACATGAAGTTATATCCCCATGATCCTTTTCAGACAACTAGCTCATTAACAACTCTAACATATTATAATTAGTTAAATTAAACATTCAAAAGAAAATAGGTTCCTACCCCTTATAAAAATATCGATATCAATGATCAAAATTAGTAGATTCAACACCTATAATATCATTAATCCCAATGACCAGATTAAATGGTTATAATCAGAAAAAAAGATTTAACCTTAATTAGAGTCTCAATGAAGAACCTAAAAATGAAAAAAATACAATCCTTAGTATTCTTGGAAGAAATATAATGAGAAACATTATGATTCAATAGAACATAATATCTTTTTCTCCAAAACTCCTTGGTCAAATTTGTAAGAATTATTTAAATATAATAAAATGGTTATATCATTGATATTTAGTCTTGGTTACAAAAACATGATAATTTGAAACATCTTATGATAAAATAAATTCAGCATGGTATTAATAATTTTAAATAATATGTTATTCCCTTCAATTCATGAAAATTTGTAGAAACCAAAGTTATATTATACACATATAATGATAACAAGACTATATGTTCACTCATATTTGATATAATGTTAATTATTATTTTAAAAAAATATGTGTAATTAGTTTATTGAAAAAATCAATACAATCCAAGATCATGGAAATTGAGTTATGTATGGGAGAAACATACAAGAAAATTTATTAATCTTATATTGTTTCTATATTTTAATGGACTAAAACTTTAAGAAAAAGAATGCCTATATTCTGAATCCAAGAGTTTAGATGATACTATTAAAAATTATATATTTGATTATATATGGTAAATGTGATTTAATTTTGATTAATTGGTTAATTTTAATTAGAAGTGGTAGTGTGGAAGCTAATGATTGTTTTAAAATAAAAAAAATTGGACATGGTATTTGAATAACATAATATTTTTTTGACATATATTTAATACTCTTTTTGAATAGTTTTAAAATATATTGATAAAAAAATTCCTTAAAAAAATTAATAGTGTATGTTTATTAAAATAGGCTATTATTAATTTGTGGTGAAACATAAAGTGGTTTGTAAAAAAAGGAGCCAGGGATCCTGAAAAAAAAATCTACAGAATAAATGAAATGTGTTTATATATATATATATATAATAGGTGTGGCACAACACTTATCAATATACATATATATTTCTTTAATATATAAATTATAATATATATATATATATACTGATAGATATTATATTAACTAGATTGTATTTATACCTTTCATGGAGAAAAAATTAGAAACTATTTGAAATGATTATATTCATCATAATAAATTAGAATATAAATATATCTATAAATTTTTGATCATGAAACAAATAATAACATTTCTAAAACCATTTGTAATATTTTATTTTAAATCATATCATAGTTATTAGGCCCAATATGTTACTCCTTTTTCCCAATGACTGATAAAAATGTTCATTTTCCACATGGTATTTATTTGAGATAAGTGATAAATTAATATTTCTAGATATCCCAATTATACCACAATAGTCTAGATTTATAATCAGTTAGATATTATTTAAATGTTTTGTTAATATCTTAAGTAAAATAAAAGGAAAAGTGATGAATAGTAATTTTTTAAAAATTATCAGAGCTTCATTATAGTATTTTATTTTGTAAACATGAAAGCTTCATTTTGTTTGGATATATCGACCTCTTTAATAATGTTCTATCTAATATAATTTTTTATGATGACATGCATGATTGTATTCATAAAAACATGTGTAATGTGGTGAACTAGGTATAATGATGAAGTGGAATTATCTTATTAAAAATGTTTAATAGTTATTAGATGTTGGTCAAAATAGTCAATGAGTAAAAGTAATGATATTTAATATAGTGGAATATCAGGATTCATTCATAGGATATGGTTCATGAATTGTAGGATTATCTAGTGGTCTTTTATCTAGTGTGAGTGATTATAGAGGATTGATTTAAATATTTACTATCTTTGGAGATATTCATACTGATTATTATTTTTTTCTTTTATTTCATTATTTATCATGTCATCTCATACTTGAGAAATTTTTTTCACATAAGATGAAACTTCTTTTGACATTCATATAATTCTTTATTCATTTTCCTTGTACATGACATTGGATTTATGGTAGATCAATCAGAGTGATTATAATAAAATATAATATGAAGCAAATAATTTTCTATTTTGGGTCATCTAGTGAACATACTAAATGTGCTCTATGAATTTTATTTTATATAATTTTTATATGTTTTGTTATGTCATAACTGCTCTTGTGTTATTTGATAATAGATACTTGTAGGAATGTTACATTATAAAATTACATTATATGAAAATTGTAAATGTGATCAAAATACATTATGGGAGGATTGTATTAAAATATCTCTAGATAGATGGATTTTTATGATTGTTACCACTCTTTTTGTAACCTTTTTTTAGATGAAGGCATTGAAATAGATTTTATGATTCCTATTAGCCTATAGAAGAACAAATTATATGGTTTCCCTTATTTAATAATTTGTTGAGGAATTATAAAAATATTTTAATATTAAGTGTAATTATTATAAAATAAGGTTACATTAACTATGAAATAAATTATCAATAAGTATGATTCCATTAATTGGACAAATATGTTGGATTAATTTATACATTATATATTTTCTTTTCACAGAGTACTAGGATTTACATATTGTTTGGGTATTTTAATTGTAGGACCATAGTTGGTGTTATTACATGATACTGTATCCACACTTATGTATATTTACTCTTGTATCCATGAAAGTCAATATGTGTATCTTTATGATTCTTAGGATAATAGGATCCTGATGTTTTATGGTTATATTCTATATATGGTTAGAAGCATTGTATTTCATGTGATGAGATTTATATTTATTCAAAATATATTGGATAAGATATCCACTCCCAGTTGTTTTTATTGGTTATATTCTTTAGTGTAGTAATATAGAGATATAAAGAATACCTGATTAGTTCATATTTTTTATTTTATTTTATTGATTGATTTCTCATGTTTTCTAGGTGAAATTTTTATATTGAGGTAATGATTTACAATGTGTTTCGGTATACATTGGCATGGTTCGTAAATACCTCTCATAGTTGAGGTGATATTCAAGAGTTCAATTTCCAATAATTCAAGATGTGAGATTAACCAGTGTCCCATTAAAGGTGGGATTGGGGGAGGAACCCATATCCTAACTTACTCCTAGGAAAGGTTTTGATTGGGTCAATTCATGTTATATATAATAAAATATTATGATTGAAAATTTGGATTTGGGTGTAAATGAAAATTGTGAAGTATCTTGATAAATTTAAGAACATTATATTCAACATTTTAATGGGAAGGATATATAGTATTTAACCAAATGCAGATAATAATCATTCGATAATTTATATAATATTATGTTTTATGTTACCATATAATAAATGATTATGAACAATGGGTGACTTAAATTTAGATTATTTTTTAGTGTTTAACTATCATCCATAACATATCATAACCTATGACGTCTATATATTTCATAATATGAAATCATTTCATTTAAAATATTTTCCCCAATTTTTGTTTAATAAATTATTGAAATTCTCACACACACACACACACACAAACACACATATATACTTATAGATAATTTGATAAAAAAAATATAAATATCTCATAACACCATTGATTCTTCTCATATACCGCTGATGATATTTTTAAAATATAATTTATCTTAAAAATAATGTAAAAAATGAAACAATCCCACAAGATATATATGAAGCATGTTAATAAAAATAACATTGTATGTCAAAATAATTATTAGATAATATATTTTTAATACTTTCATACTCAATAATATTTTTTATTAATATTTCACAAGAAATAATCAGTCAAAAATATATGTTATAATAGTTAAAAATATATTTATTCTTCCAAATACTCAACAATTTAAAAGATAATATAATGATTATTAAAAATGAACATATATTCATTAAAAAAATTAACTATATGATAGTTATCTAATGTAATAACATGGATATAATAAGAATTACTTATTGATAAAATCATATAAATCAAAATGTAATCCCTAAGAGACATATAATATTGTATGATATTTGTAGCATCATGCTCTAGATGGAACTTAATAGTGCCCTGAGATGGTGGACCACAATTCCTCAAGCCCGCCTCCCTAAACACAAGAGGCTATTGACTTGTAGAATGTTATTAGGGGTGTATATGGGGAAATATTCCCTCATTGATCATAGTGGGGTGCAAGAATATATACAGAATAAGAAATACTAGAATCAGACACTATATGATTGGACTAGTGACTCACCATAGTTGTAGTATTAACAGAAAGGTAGAAGTAAAAACAAAAATAAATAATCCTCAAATATAAATAAATAACTGAAAAAAGTTAAATAATAAGTAGATAAAAATGATGATGATGCACAAGTATCTATAAACAAATGAGTATATGGGGAACATGGTATATAAAAATATTCCCCATGCTATGCAATAATACCAAAATGACAAAAAAATATACATCTAGCATCCGAGAAATAAGATCAGTCATCTGGCCCCATACTCTATCCGTGGACGAAAAATTAAGCATCAGAAGCTTACTTCTTCCTTTTATCTACACATGTAGTTATGATGTCTGATTGGGTACCAAAGGCGAACAAAGCAGGGTGTGATATATACTTATGGATAACACCAATAGTGTCAATATCAATCGAGTTAAATTAATATAAAATTAATATCACGAAATTAATAATAAGTTGAATATATAAATAAATAAATAAATAAGATCGTCAGATTGGGATCCAATTGGGCCACCCACCCAATTATACCAACGTCACCTTATGCCAGTGTGTTCAAACCAAGGTATCCTACCCAAGAAAAGTGAGTGGTATAATTTATAAGAATATGGACAACCTCCATGCATGTTATTTGGATTTGTATACACATCCTTGAAGATCCTATTTCAAATGTTTTTTTTATTTCAAACCATTCTTGAATTTTAAGTGTGATAATCATTATCCCATCTTAAGATGTATGAATGGGACTCTATGTATCACTATAAGGGATCTATAAAATAAAAAATTCTATAGAGTCCATAATTGGAGACCCAAGAACGAGATATCAATTTTCACTCAAGGATTTTGGTGATAACCTTAAGAAAAAACCTCTTAGTCTATCCTTGGTACCACATGTAGGGGTTTGAGTCTCTCTCATGGTATGGTAAAACTATAGTTCCACCAACATCATCCAAAAGAGCTCCACTAGATATTTGGTGCCACTCAGAAAGATTTAAAAAAGAATAACACTCAGTGAGCCCATCATATTTATAAAAAGAATCACCCCGGAACTTTAAAAATCATTAAAAAATCTATCGAAGTCATGATTAGCCTATCCTAGGGGTCCTTAAGTCGAAAACCCTTATATCACTCTCGGCATAATGTGATGGTTTGATTTGGTAACAAAATCCATACCATTTAGAAATAAATCTTTTATAACATGATTAAATAAGTCCACTTTATTTATTTCATCAAAACCAATGAAGGAATGAGGTATAGGGTCCTAACACATGGCCCATAATTTTAAAAAATTAAAACTTTAGACTGTGGAATTTTTCAAAGGGAAAGTACACTGAAAATGGTAAATGAAAATATAGAATAGTGGAAGACATGATATAATGTACTAGGCATACCCAATGGGGTTTTAGGTCAAAGAGATCAACATTGGATATGATTCTTCATAAGTTAAGGTCATAATAAACATGAAAACCAATTTTCAATAATTTATTTAATTTTATGGATTCATCATTAGAATATTATAGCATGCAGAACAATGAATAAAGTAATAAAATGTAACAAACCATGGGGAACAAACCAATACCACCTACCTTATACCCTTACTACTACCCTCATCCAGCATCTAATTTTGATTCGATCTAGAATGAGAGTTATCTATGATATTTTCAAATATCATTAAATTTAGGAAAATCATCTTACAAAAAAATATAATAATAGAATAAGAGAGAAACTAGAAATAAAAGGGAGAAGACTGAAAAGACTACCTCTATCTTTCTAAAGGATTGGACAACAACCAAGTTAGTGACAATATAAAAGAGATATCTTGTTTTGTTAATGTTTTTGGAGGATAAATTATGAGTAAATAATGAAGTATCACTCCACTAAAAATTAAAGGGGGATATAGGATAAGGAAAAAAATCTATTAAAGGGAAAAAATGTAAATTAACATACATAGGAAGGGGCACACAGTTTGGCCACAAGGTTGGCCTAACTGTGTGAAAGCCTTATGAAAGAACACTATCACAAATGCATATAACATTGCATGGAAATATTACTAGGGTTACACTATTTTAGATTAATTTTGTGGTCCCCAACACCTCACTACCTTAAGTCTCCTGATTTTTAGAATCCCTACAGGAAGGGATGTACAATTTCTCCAAACCATGAGGCCAAGTCTGTTTCTCCAATTTCAGGGGATTTGGGCTCCGAAAAAGCCCAATATTCCCACATATCATACATGAATCTATTAGGTATCATTACTATGTATAACCAAATGAATTTAAACTAAAAAATGGTCCATACGTTAGATAAAATCATGGATGTTATAACTTCCCCTTCTTAAGACAACTTATCCCCTTGTTTCCATTTATACGGGTGGTAAAATGACTTCTGAGAAAATTACCAGCCACTACACATATACATCATCCTCCCAATCACATGTCACATCCTATACATGTCAATATATACAAATAACCCACATAATAGAAATTTAATATCCTTAGAGATCCATCATGCTCCGATCAATGATATGTATCAGATATTCCTCAAATGATGCATCTGCCTCTAGATAAATATCTTCATGATCAAATGAATGAGATGGTTCAGGATGATACCATCAAAGATGAGATATATGGTACACATCATGAATGAAATTACACCTTTGAGGTAGCTGCAACCGATATTCTACTGGAATGACTCTCTCTATCATTTAGAAATGCATGACATATCCTGGTGATAACTTGACTTGTCCCTTAATTCGTATATGACCCAATCTAGGAGATACTCATAGAGGGACCAGATGTCCCACCTCAAACTGTAGAGGTAGAAGATGAAAATTTCTATAAGGATTATGCCTCGATTGAGCTATAAACAAATGATTCTAAATCAACTAAACATCATATGAATTCTTCAGAACGAGATGAGAACCCCGTAGCACTACCTCACCTGCCTCTATCCAACATAAAGGGAAATAATACGGCCTATTGTAAAGTTCCACATATGGACCCATTTGAATAATTTATTTATTTTTTTGTAGGAAAACTCAACTAGAAGAATATGATTTTCCCACAATCCTTAAAAAACAAGGATGCTTGCCCGAAGCATATACTCTGACACCCGTATAGTCTAATTGGACAGTCATTCGGTCTGAGGGTGATATGCAATACTCATGAGAATCTATGTACCTAATTAATTATGAAATTTTTCATGTAATTGTGAGGTTAAATGTGAATCTCATTCATAAATGATTAAATTTCGAACGCTATGGATGTGAACCTTATCCTAGATATAAGGCCTCCCAAGCTCATCAATTCAGAAGGTCTACCTAGTCAGTAGGAAGTGTAGGTGCTTGGTTAATATATCGATGATCACCCATACTCTTTTAAAACCTTAATGGGATCTCAGCAAGACCATCATTAAATCCATGGTCAAGTCATTACAATTACACTCAAGAATAGAGAGGGGATATATATGTACATCAGGTTTCTACTGATCATCATTCACCTTTTGATAGGTGGAGCACCAAGTAATGAAACAAAAAATCTACCTCTTCTAACCAAGCCACCAATACTAACGACATACATCTTGTTACATGTTAGTAAGTCCAGAACAAATTACCCAAAAAGAAGCATGATATTCTTACATCAACTCATCATGAATATTATAAGGAACCCAAAAGCGTCCACCATAGTGCATGATATCATTCTCATCAACAACCCATCCTAAAGGTAAAATATCACTTTTGATGCTTTCCCTCATGATAAGGACCCCCCGAATCAATTAACTGTCTCATAAGGATCTTCTTTAAAAAGGAGGATTCCGCATCTAGAGCTTCCATGACTAGTTTCCATGTGCTGTTCCTAAAACTCTATGCACATTTCCAAAAACAGAACAATCATATTCCACTCACCGGTAGCCTTCATGACAAATTGTGTCTGTATCTTTCATATATAGAATTAATCTACATAATTTTCCTTCTAAAGTGTGTAAAAAATCTCAATGTCTAAGGACTGTGGGTATTCAACCCCCCTAATGCTATGTAAGATTCATGTAACACTATGTGGAGTTATAATTGATAATTTTATAGTCTGTGTAGATAATGAATGACTCCCCAAAAAAGTAGTGCCTCCAACAATGTAGATCACATACCTCAACTTCTATCTCAAGGACATTCCTAGGGAAATTACACTCATGAGGCCTCAAATAGTGGGACACATATGTCACGACTCCAGCACCCTACGTAAAAAATACTCTAAACCTAATCTATGAAGTATAACAATAGATATTGTATCCTCTTCCCGACTCTGACAGGATATGGATTGGAGATAAAGTCATTATTCTATTTAATGATTGGAAATATGTCTCACAAGATTCAGCCCCATATATTTTCACACCCTTCTTGGTCAAACACATAAGTTGAACATCTAGGCATGAGATGTCCTGAATTAATCACATGTAATTTCTATTAACCCCTAAGAGACATCATATATCAAACATATTATTGGGATTATCTTAAGAAACCACATTGCTTTCTTTATATGTACCAATAAATAAAAATTCCTAAAAAATAATAGAACTCCTGAAGCGATCCTTAATGATCCAAAATAGCATTTACTAAGCATCACGTATAGCTAGTTCTCTCTCAATGTATATAGCACAAACTAAATATGTTTGAATTGGTTATGTATGGTGTATGAATAAAGTAAGACGTATTCAACAAATAATTCCACAATGGAATCATGTTAATAGTGAAAAAATGATAAATAAGATCCATAGAGACTGTCAGTGTGTTCAAAAGAGTAAATAACATGACAAGATACTTGTACATGTCATAAATTCTCTAGAACATGACATGTTGTTTGTCGAATAGAATCAAATGAAACTAATGGTAGAACATCCTTATATGAATCGTAGATAAAACTATCCCTCCAAAAAGTTGGTCTAAATGGTTGTCTGTACGAGGCAGTGGATACCAGTTCATCACTATGATCTTATTCTATTCATAGTAATCCACACGCAATCAAAAGTAATCATCCTCCTTCTTGGTGAAAGATCTAGTAAACCCCATGAAGATGTGTTGAGTTGGATAAAACCCTTATCCTCATGATTTTTAAGCAGATTCTTGAGTTCTTGGACCGCTTTACGGGTCATCCCATATTCAATAATGGACATAGGTTCTGCGCCTTGAAAAATATTGATGGTGAACTTGAACTCTCTCTCAATAGGTAACCCAAAGTAATAACTAGGGAAGAAATCCATTAAACGGTCCACAATATGAGGGAATTCCACAATTTTTATTCCCTGATTTCTCATTATGAGACTCTCTGTCTAAGCTATCACTCAACCTATCCAAGTAAGCTTGAGTCCAACTCAAATTACCATGTTATCCAATTATCTATTATGGATATATGTGATTCTCTCAGTTTATATGAATGATACCCCATGATGATAGAAATACACTTGGAATCAATAAGGCACAACTATTAAAAACTTAAAATGACATTGAAACTGAACATCTCGAGGATGAAGAAGCTCCCTAGAAAATGGTACCAACCGATCTTAACGGGGCACTCCATACAGTTGAAGATATTATATGATCGGTATCCTAACTGGGTATTGAGAGTCATAACACCACTTTTGTACTCAATTTATAGGCCCATACATTCCATAGTTATAGAATAAAGAAAATATTGTGATTCTCCTATATAAAAAAGGAATATAGTAAAGTAGAGGCTACCAAAATAGTACCTCTAACTGTAGATGACCATGAAATACTCTCCTTAGGTACAAGTTGTATTGTGTAGATATGGCTTCAACCATGACCCTGTGATGCTCCTTAAGTAGTTTGATTAGGTCCATGTTACTGATACTGAAGAAAATATAAACCTATGTACCACAAACAAGACATCATTCTCAGCTCAAACGACCTATAGAAGATCAAACTCTAACTTGATGAGCAGTCACATACCCTGCACCTGAATGCAGGGCTATCATAAAACCTCATTCACTGGGCACTGGGGGAATGGATTGGCCGAAACACTGGAGGTGACCCATCATGAATCAAACCCAGTACTCGATTAGGTTCATAATAAAATGGGGCTTCTTATTTTCTATCTTACCACACCGATGTAAGACCACACAGTAGTTGGTTCATGTCACATTGATGGTACTACCACCAAGTGTTTTCTTGAAAATACATTTCCAACTTCTAGATAAGCCACTCCCCAACCTAGAAGCTAAACATCCCTAGCTCATGTTGTCTAATTACCTTAATTTACATTCAATTATATGGGATTGTTTCACTATGTTCTAAATAGTTTTCTTCTAAATGTTGTTAATATATGATCAAATGGAGTCTAAAATCCCATCATGTAATCATCTCGTAGTTATCTACTCATCACCCTATAAGGTCGGTGTGAAACACTGTAATTTGATGAAGTGATTTGAATATTCCATAATAGAAAAGTCACCTTGATTGAGGTTAATGATCTATCCAGATCTGTCTAATATAATGTTATATGAAAATAAGTATTCAATGAAGTCTATATAGAAATTTTCCCCGACCATACATTGATGTTGACTGACCAGAGAAAAGACTTTACACCAATTCATGGTGAAGTCACATTGCACATATGTTGGAAACATGAACCTCATCTCTATAGTCATATCAATATGAGTGAAAATAGATAGAATAACCTCTATGCCTGACTCAACGGCTTGAGTCCCACCATCCCTCACGAAGGTGGGAGGATGTTGTTGCAGGAACTCCTAAGTCAACGCTGCCATAGTAGGGTTAAATTGGGGAGCATGATGAATAGTCTTCACAAAATAGAAAAATATTTCCCATAACTGAGCCTTAGTGACCAGTGAAAGATCTTATAGAGGTTCCTTAGGTGGATCTATAATAGGTATAACTAGTGGCTCTGGTTCCACCACCTCTAGAGTATACACATCACCACTCTCTTGGAAAAAAATATGAGGTCTTCGTAGTGTCGTAGCTCTTTAATTTCCAAGTGCACACCTCATATATAATTAAAAACAAATAATAAAAGAGATAATCGATGAAACATGAACCATTCCTTCCTACATCATGGAATATCCCTCATCCTTCTCCTGGAGTCAGGTTTGGGTGATAAGGAAGCACAGAATAAATAATTGAATTCATATCCTACTGCCCAATTCTATTGTTAAGTCTGGGTCATGGTCTTGTATCACACATATATGATGACAATTTTATTATAAATATTAACAATTTTAATTTTAAATTAATTTATGTATTTATATCCTTTGAAATGTTTTAATTATATGGGTTACCATTTCTAATTTACAAGGGTCCATACACTTTATAAATTGAAATTTGGCCTCTATATAATCATAACCACAACACGTTCTACCCCATGTGACCAAGGGTCCATGGATCAACATTCCATACACGATCACTTAAGTAATATACTTTAAACTATATTAGAATTAAATATTAGTTTAATGTAGGAAATTTAAGTTTGAGTAATGTTTTCACAACATTATAAGGAATAGAAAATAATTCCCCACAATAGCACATGAAATACACGAAATGCGTGCAGAAAAATAAATATGGAATAACATAATTCATGACATTTTAAATCATATAGTTCATATTATGATGCATGATTTTAAATATTCCCTCATTTATTTTAGACTAGGAAAATAAGCCGATGATATTAATACTTTTATAAAAAATAATTACAACAGAAATAAAGTGTACCACCAAATGTTGAAATCCATGAAACTGTATCATGAAAAATCAATAATAGCATTTACTATCCACTGTAAAGTGGGGTTTCCATGTTTTTGGGTTAGCTACTCCTAGGTAAAATCTCATTACCAAATTCTAATATCCTTGTTTCTTGCCTAAACCCTAATATTAATAATGAATAAAAAAGGCTATGATACCACTTTTTAGCATCCCACCCTAGATGCCAATTAATGGTGCACCAAGATTGTGGCACATAAGACCTCAATTATGTCTCCCTGAATGTTAGAGGTTTCTGACTATTAGTGAAGGACTAGGATGTTTCAATGGTATATTATTCCATCGTTGATCATATTGCAGTGCATGAATATATAAGGAAGGAGAAATATAAGAATCAAACATTATATGACCGGACTAGTAAACCGATATAGTAGAAGTAATATCAACAAATAGATAATAATAAAACCATAATAAATAGTATTAAAGAAAAAAAAATGACTAGAAAAACTAAATAATAAGTATATAATTATTTATGATGAATAAAAACTATATACACCAAAATGAGTATGAAAGGCACATGGAACACATGCATATACCACATGCTATAAAAATAAAAAAAAGTTTAAAAAACATCTAAAACTAAGATATCAAGAAAATGATTGATCCTCTACCCCCGTAATCCATCCCAGAACCGAAAATAAATAATTAGAGGATGAAATCTTCCATTTACCTATACCCGCAGTCATGTCATCTACATGGGTAACAAATATGGCCCAATAAAGGTCTGAGATATACTTAGTAGGCTACCAGTAACAGTGTGTAGATAAATCCAATTCATGCAATATAATATGAATATTTTTCCATTAATTATATATACTAGATAGAAATAAATAAACAATACCATTACACTAGGTTTCACTTGTTTTATACATCCAAGTCTACCATCTTCAACCTATAATGTTGTCTTTGAAACAAGGTATCTTTCACAAGTACTGTTTTTGGTAGAATGTGTAAAATGATGGACTATCCCCGAGCTTGTGATTCTATTTGGAGAGAATATCATTGAAGTCCCAATTTAAATGTCTCATGTTTAATTTAAATCCATCCTTTAATTTTACGTGAGAGAACTTAGAGCCAATCCAAGGTGGCCCTAGTTGGACTTCATGTATCACTCTATGGGCTCTATAAAATAACTAATGGTAGAGGAATCTATCCAAGGTGACCCAAAAATGAAATCCCAAGTTTCACTCTCAGAATGGTGTGATAACATCAATAATTAACCTCTGATTTTACCTTTTATCACACGTAGGGTTCTAAGTCTCTCTCTTGGCATAAAAAAACCATTGCGCCACCGAAAATGTCCATGGGAGATACCCTAGGGAACCAATATCCCTCATTTAAAGGTAAAGAGGAATAAGGATCAGTGAGACCATCCTAGGAATAATTTTTATCATGCTGAAATATTTAAAAATCAATAAAAAAACTATATATATGGCATGATGAGACCATTTAAGGGTTCCTTAATAGAGAACCCCTTGAATCACCCTCGATACAAGGTGATTCTATGATTTGGTTTAAGAATGAAAATATTTATCAATAAAACCATTATATGAATGACTAAATAAGAAAATTTAATTTAATTTTTTAAAAAATAAGGCATGAGGTATAAGAGCCTAACACATGTCCCATCATTCTAAAAACTTAAAATATTAGTCTAAGGTAATTGTATGTGGGAAAATAAAACTAAAATGGTGACTAATAAATTAGAACAGTGTAAGATAGGCTATAACAGACTTGGCATACCCAAAAGGGGTTTATTGGGTCACAAAGATGAACATAGGAGGTGATTGTACACATGCTAGGTTCATAATTTACATGAGAAATGACATGGAATAATCTATTTAATGTTTCATAGGATTCACTGGAATGGTCCAACATGCGACATAATTTATCATATTATAAAATTAAAAAAAATATGTGGAAGGAACCTAGACCACATAACATAGACCGAAAGTGCTTCCCATATCCATCATCGACCACTAATTCATGCTAGAGTAAGAGTTATCAGAGGAATCATAAATATCATTGAAATTGGAGAAATGGTCTTTCACCAAAATAAAACATCATAAGAAGAGATAAACTAAAAATAGAAGCGAGAATATTGAAGATACTACATTTGGATTTATGATGGATTCAATAATGAGTGATTTTGTAACCATCTAGAGAAGATATATCAATCCATAGATCTTGAGGTAGGAATGATTATGGGAGGAGAATCAGGGTTCCCTCCCCTATTAATGAGAGGTGTATGATAGGGGAAAGAAACATTTCATTAATTGAAAAACTAAAAATTTACTATAACGTCCCGGTTCCAGGAGCCACCCAAAGGCGCCCCGTACCCGGTTGGTCACATGGCCACAAGCACATTTCCCCGAAAACCAGAGGCAGCCAAATAGCAGCGAGGGCCTTGGGGGTGATAGTGGGGAAACTATTCCCTCATTGGTAGAGTAACACAACGAAATATAAACAAATATACAATAGCGGAAGTAGTAAATAATCCATGCACAAGTGATCAGCGGAAGACCAAATATGATAAACAAGAGGAGCACATTTATATATGATGCATGATACATATGTCTTGGAAAACAGCCAAACAAGTCAAAATGTTGTAATACAACAGTATTAAACCAAATTACAAAAGAAAAAAAGATAAATAGCCTCTCAGAATCGCAATCATCAGCTTGTCCCTGTGCTCTCTAGCTCTAACGTAATCATTTACATGAATTTGAAGGGTGCTTTCCCTTGTCTGTACCTACAACAATATAATCTGTTTGGGCCCAAAAGCATGTCCCAAATAGGGTGTGAGACAAAATCCTAGTAGGGAACCACCATGATATATGTGCCTATTAGTCAGTGAATATATCGCAGGTAAAAGTACCAAAACAGTAAACAAGAAAGTACTAAATAGTAATCAATCCAAAGTTTCAAGCATCTAATCCATAATAGGTAATCAGCTACACAATCAAGAAGAACAAATAGGTAACCCTATAGGTAGTTCTCATATCCTAACCCATTTGCTTCAACCAACAAGTACTAGAAAACCTAAGGGAGGAACATATAGTCTCACCCCTCTGGTTCAGCTAAAGAATAGACTCTCTGGGGAAGCACTCACCATCAATTCTTCCAATATCCTCATATCGTACTAAAGGCGCTCTGGGGAAGCACTCAACATCTCATTCCCCCTGTGGCCCATGTCGAGGAACTACATACACTCTAGGGAAGCAATTAATGTCAATTCCCTCTGTGGTCTTGCATCGTATTATAAAGACACTCTAGAGAATCCCTTATGTCCATTCTCCATATGGTCTACTACAACAGGTTCTCACGGCCCTGTGTAAGTCATCAAGAGTATAATTCACATATCATCCAAGGAAAACCTCATGAACTTCTTGTCTAAGAGTCTATAGAATCTCAACATATCAGAAGATCACAACACACCATCCTATAACACTAGGAATGGGAAACTGGTCATATCCTAACAGGAAAAACTAGACCACACGGTCATATCAGACATGCATGGGAAAAAATTCCAAAACATAACAAATAACCCAAAACACATTCAAAATCCCCTACTCAATCATAAAATAATGCACGAAATCAATAGGGCTAAAATAGAAACACTCAATACCCCGTTCATGGGTATTGGCAATTTTGACCAATAGTTAAAAGACCTTAAACCAAAAGGCACAAACCACCTACCTTTAGGGTTTCGATGAAAACGATCCACAAGAAACCGCCCTCCAAAATCCCAGAACACTTCACAATAACCACTATATAACTCCTTACCTATCATCCATAAGACTTAAAATTAACACCCAAGGCAACCCCAACACTAGATCTAAATGCAACAGATGTAGATCTAGAAAACCTAAAGAGAGGGAAGAGTATAAATAGAGAAAACCAAGGAGAAACCAAGAGGAGGGACTTACCCTAGAAGAACCGCCTATGATCCACCAAAAAAACCCTTTGATTTTCCTTAAAAATTAGTGGGTGTAACACCCCATGCTTTTACGGTACTCTTCTCTTTGAATAATGTGATAGCGTGTGTGGTACGCAACATCGAGTTCTAACACACCACAACCAATCAAACTAGCCGTTATGAATAGCAATACCTAATTTTTGAAATTTTATAAATTTTATCTCTCAAAATGGACTTCATTTTTGGATTTTTAATATTGAATTTAGCCTAAGGTGAAATTTTGGTACTTTTCGGATTAATTTAATATTTTGATGAATAGTGAAAATTACTAAATGTTAATTAAAAACAAATTTTTTAATCAAAATATATAATAGTGATAAATTATGAATTTTAGTGGTTTGAAAGTATATTTTGAATATATTTTTACCATTTAATACAATATTGGTCAATAAACATAATTTTACAATTAAACCGGACATAAACAAGTATCAATATTTTGATAGTTATTATATCTTAAAAACATGCTTTTTTGTTTTGACAATGGGAATTAATTTTAAATTAATTTCTTCCACTTATGTGTTTTGAATTTGTAAAAATGGATTCCATATTTGGAATTAGGATTTCCAAATTGTATAAATAGGTAACTTTTATTTTTAGACATTTTGAATAATTATTTCGGTAAATATTTTATTTACCATGTTTAAAGGGTAAATCTGGTAAATATGGGTTAAAAATAATATTAAAATAATACTAAATTACCCTAAAACGTGTCCAAACATTATTTTTGGATACATGGACGACCTTGGGAATCATTGGGTTGATTTTGGGACCCCATGGAGCCACTTGTAGGTGATAGGGACACTTTATTTTAATTAAGTTAAAATAAATACAAAAATGACATAAGCATATATCTTTTAGAAAAACAATTTTTACATAGGGTTATATATGTATGATTTTAGACTATAAATATTAATTAGAAAGCTTAATCTATTTCATACATAATTATATTTTATTTATAATTTTTAGACAATAAATAATTTATTTTATTTATGATACAATGATGATACAGTAATTATGATAATAGTGAAAAATTAAAATAATTTGTATTATAAATACCCAAATAAATATATTTTAAGACTTTTAATGAATTAAACTAATATAAATGGATAATATGTCATATTAGGATTGATTTAATTAACTTTATTCTAAGTAATCTTTCTGTTATGATTTTTACAAAAGTCAATTATTGAATAGTGTCAAAATTGACATAAAAGAGTTTTTAAAACAAATATTATATTATTAATTGATATTCAATTCCTAAAAATCAAAGGGTCATCCAATAGACATATATCATGATAGGTGTATCATTAATGGACAACTTGGGGGGTCTCATGGATGTATATAGTATGTTTATTAACTATATAATATAAAAATACAAAGTGACATGGTCAGTGTCAAACTAATTAAGTAAGAGTTAAAACTAAAAGATATGGTTAATATAATGACCCAAACCTCTATAAATTCTATTCGTTGAGTTTTTTTCGACCCATACCCACCTTAACCTTTAAATAATCCACTTTGGAACCATTATAAACCGAATATGAATTTACTATAAAAATAATATTTCTAGCTTTTCCTCTGGTGCCCCTCACCCCTCTTATAAAAGTGCACTCCCCCTTCTCACTAATTCACACATTAAAAGCCTTTTGTTTCGGCCAAACCCTACCTAGATACTCACTCAACATCCCTCACTACAACCTAGAGGCCTTATTTTCATCAGAAAGCCAACCTAAGGAGTCCTTTTGTTCAAATCAAAAGGAATAACCCGAAGAAGAGGTAATAATTTCACCACCCTTTTTCAAGTTCCTTTCTTCTTCCACTTCTTCTTAATTTGTTATTAGAATTATAAAATAATAACTCCAGTATATTATATATACTGTGATGTTATTATAAATATGGTAAAACCATATTAAGTATTCTATCCACCCTTTGAGTAACATGTCACCATAAGTGCGTGCGTACGGTTTACCGTCTCCACGTCATGGTGTAATTGTTATTCAATATATTATTATTTGGATGGGTATAATAATGATTTATAATTCATGTAGATAATAAATATAACATGATAATGATTCTGTATATATTATATACCATCCAATTATATATTATTTTAATATCAAAAGAATGATATTGACGCTCGTGCGTACGTACGGACTACCGTCTCCACGAACGCGATGACATTCATTCTCCATCGTATCCATTCAAGTATAATTATCATTTGATGATTTTAAAATTATTTTTAAGGACCTGATATCATTCTGGATATGAATAATATACAACTTATCAATGACAACCATGGATTATTTAACCAAACATATAAAAGAAAATGAGTAAATTACCACCCGAAACGACGATAATACTAAGATATTATTAATAAAGAAATGTTAAAAGATCATATATGATATCATATTAATGTATATTATTCTTGTATAATTTAATAACAATTATTTCACTATTATACAGGAGGTTAACCTACCCCCATCCAAGGAAATGTACAAGTTAAGGGTTTATGTTGCAATCTCTTCATTATCTGAGGTTGTTTATACGTAATTATCTACTGGGATCTCCTTATCATCCCCATCCATGTTCCTTAAAAATGTATTTAAAAACGTTTTTACTATTTACTAGACAATGGGTTAAATTCATTTATACCCTTATGTGTTTTGAAAGGAATATTTCCGTTGTTTTCCAAACATGGAACTTTTAACCTTTTCGACAAATTTAAGGTAAGAATGTCTTTTTTTAACTTATACGGCAGGTGCAGCTATTTACCGCCATTATAAAATCATCAAAGCTTCCCTTAAAAGCTTATAATAATATTTTCAAATAAAATATTTTATTTTATAAATATATGACTCTTAAATTATTTCAAAATACAAAGATATATTTCTTTAAAAAGAGTTTTGATTTCATATTTGTCAACATCCATTGATGGATTTTAAGTTTATTAGGAGTTGATTTATTATGATACAATACATCCATATTGTATTGATGGCTTTGTGATATGTGTTATTTTTATACCATTCATGGTTTATGAAGAAAGTATTGACATTTATTATGCTAGTTTTATTACGAATGTTTATGTTATATTTAAACCTGTTCATATGATAAATGAATTGGACTTAATAAGTGACGGGTGGAGCCCGCTATAGCTCCTCGATGCATCAGTAGGTCTCGTGAGACAATCTAGTGTCTTGGCACAAGGCCTTGACAAAATCTTGTTTGTAGTCTTAGAACGAGTCCTTGGCTATGTGGTTATGATAGTCTGGCATTATGCATTCCATCAATATGAAAGAGGTTATTGACATTGCATGTGATTATTCTATTAGTAGAATATCCATGTGAATATGTAAATGGAATTATTTCATTTTATTTTTTCCATACTATGTTGAAGTTCATGTTTAAAAGGATTTTGTTTTAGTTATACATTGCCTTAAATGTTTATTCTTATTTATGATAGTTTCTGCTATATTGTTATCCTTACTGGGCATTTGAGCTCACCCCTTTCAATGTTTTATTTTTCCTAGGATGTGAAGAAGTAATTTATGAATGACCTACAGGGATAGCATGTGGGGATATGAGTGTGGACTCTGAAGAAAATATGTTGTTGTAGTTTTAATTTTTATGATGTAATATAAGACATCTGAATTTATCTAGTGTTTCCAAGGCTACTAAACTAATCGATCATTCAGGAATTGATCTTTCTTGTGATCATGCCAATGTTATGTAATAATTCACTGAATCAGGGTAACTGGGGTCAGGTTATTATAGTTGGTATCATAGGAAGTTTGGTATAAAACTTGGAAGCTAGATTTAGATAAACTCTGATTAGAGCACATATATTTAAGATGGATTTTGAGGATTAGTATAGAATAACTTCCTAGAATTTTTGTACTGTAGAGATTTTGTGTGTTTTCCGAGAAATACATCCCTGTCTGGATACGAGCAGGTAGAGGTGGCTCTGGCACAAATATACCTAGGGGTAAAACCCGAAAACACCGCTTTGAGCTAGACTCAAACGGGAACTGGTGCATGACAACAGGCCTTGTTGCACTCTTGGTTACGACACACCTAGGAGATATGCTTAGGATAACTCTCATTTTCATTAAAAATCATTATGAAAGGTTTATGAGTATATACATCCTCAAAGAAAACATCTTTATGATTATGTATTATATCCATAAATAGTTCAATTTATGTTATGTGTTTTATAAGTATGGAATTATATATTTTGATTCATAAACTGATCTAGTTTATGCCATTGTTTAGAAATTGTGCCTAGTGGAAGAAATGGAAACCATATCAATGCACACACTCCATGTAGGGATTTCCCTCCCGCTCATGATAATTATAGTGGATCTGGTGATGCAACTGGTGCCGATCAGCTAATCACCATACTGGGACAAATCACTCAGGTTATGAATAATCACCTTACCAGTATGGAGTACCCTGATCCGCAGCGTGGATGATCAATGTTAGATCGCTTCATGAGGCAAAAACCACCAATGTTCAATGGGAGTAAAAATCCCTTAGTAGCTGAGCAATGGATAAATTCCCTAGAGAAAATATTTCAGGCTTTGGGGAGTAGTGAAAGGGAAAAAGTTATCAAGGCTGTTTACCTCCTCACTGGAGATGACGATCAATGGTGGTCATTGATTCAAAACATAAAGGAAGATGATGAAGTATCAAATATGGAATGGAGGGAGTTCAATGAACTCTTTTTAGAAAAATATTTTCCTCGTGACCATCGAGCTGATATGGAAAGAAAATTTCTGAGTCTGAGACAAACGGAGGATGAAAATGTCGCAAAGTATGAGGCTAACATTACATGGTTAGCAAGGTATGCTGAAGATTATATACGTAACCCAATAAGTAATATTGATCATTTCTTTTATGGGTTAAAACCATTTCTCCTTCGAGCCTTAGTCTCACAATCCTTCTCGTCGTACGAAGACATTGTCTCACGTCCTATCAAGACAGAAAAGGAATTCTCTAAGTCTTATGACTTTAAAGAAAAGCAAGAGAAGAAGAGATCTGCTGATCAATATAGGAATTGAAATAAGGGGAATAAGGGAAGGTTTGAATATCCATCCTGTGGTAAATGTGGGAAGAAACACCCTGGTACTTGCTTGAATGGAATGGGTGTCTGTGACAAGTGTGGTGAAAAAGGCCACCAAGCTCGTGATTGCAAAGGGAAGAAGGAAGCTACCAAGGTTCAATGCTACAATTGCAGGTAGATGGGACATTATGCAAATGAATGTCCTAAGCGTCAGGGGAACTTACCTCAGAAAAGGCCAAGGGATCAATGCCAAGCTTATGCTATCACTACTACTGAGGTAGAAGCTCCAAAAGACGTGGTGGCAGATAATTTAATGGTTTCATCAAGT
The DNA here is from genome assembly GCA_963277665.1 of Viscum album. Lineage (NCBI taxonomy): Eukaryota > Viridiplantae > Streptophyta > Magnoliopsida > Santalales > Viscaceae > Viscum > Viscum album. The sequence goes on from OY728164.1 coordinate 800,660,383, forward strand.
TTATAAAATTCATTATTTGATTCTGGATCATCGCATTGTTTCATATATTCCCAGTTTGCTAAGAAAATTAGATATTTCCAATTTGACTTAACAAGGGAGTTGTCAGTTAAAAATCCTAAGGGAAGTATCATTGCAACAATGTTTTGTGAATCAGTCCCCATTAGAGCACATGAATGTTCTCTATCTACTGATCTCATCGTCAGACTTATTGTTGAGTTTGATATAATCCTCGGTATGGACTGGATTTTGGACTATGATGCGAAGATTTATTGTAAGAAGAAAGAGGTTATGATTCTTGATGATGATGATAAGGAACACCTTATCTTTAGAGCTGAATCATCACCACCTAATTCTTATCTAGATCCACCCCCATTATCTCAACTAAATTCAATTATTGGGGAGGAACATAATGAAATGACTATGGGTGAGGAAAGGAATGTTCAAATAGAGGATGTACCTGTTGTGAAAGAAGATGTAGATGTGTTTCCAGACAATTTACTTGGACATCCTCCATAACGAGAAGTTAAGTTTTCCATTGATTTAATTCCTGGATCAAGGCCTATATCAAAGACCCCTTATAGAATGGCCACTATAGAATTAGTTGAACTAAAGAAACAACTAGACGAATTGAGTAATAAGGAATTTATTCGCCCTACTGTTTTTCCATGGGGAGCCCGTGTTCTTTTTGTTAAATAGAAAGATGGATCTATGAGGTTACGTACCGACTATAGGGAGATCAATGCTATAACAATAATGAAAAAGTATCCCCTTACTCGCATTGATGATTTATTTGACCAACTACATGGAGCTCAATACTTTTCAAAGATTGACCTTCGATCAGGATACCATCATTTGTGTCTAAAGAAGGAAGACATTCCAAAGACAGCATTTCGAACCAGGTACAGGCATTATGAGTTTACAGTAATGACTTTTGGATTGACTAATGCACCCCCTGTATTCATGAATCTGATGAATAGAGTTTTCAAGGAATATCTTGATGAATTTGGGGTGGTATTTATTGATGATATCTTGATATACTCTAAAAGCTACGAAGATCATGAAGATCACTTGCGTATTATCCTGAAGACTCTGAGAAGACATAAATTATATGGGATGTTTAGCAAGTGTGAATTCTGGATTCATGAGATTTCTTTTCTTGGCCATATTGTCTCTAAAGATGGAATCTCTGTTGATCCTTCTAAGACCAAGGCAAACCATGAATGGCATGCACCGATGAGTATAACTGAGGTACGTAGTTTTATTGGTTTAGCAGGTTATTATCGACGTTCCGTCAAGAATTTTTCCCGGTTGGCTTACCCATTAACAAAGCTCACATGTAAAGGGGTTAAATTTGTTTTGAAAAAAGAGTGTGAAGAATGTTTCGAAGAACTGAAGAGAAGATTATTCAATGCTCTTATATTTACTCTACCATCGGGGAATTATGGGATCGTTATTTATAATGATGCATCGAAGAAAGGAATTGGTTGTGTCTTTATGCAGAATGATAGGGTTATTACCTATGCATCACGACATTTGAAAATTCATGAACAAAACTATCCTACTCATGATGTCGAGTTAGCAGCTGTGATCTTTTCTTTTAAGATATGGAGGCACTACCTCTATGGTGAAAATATGAAATTTTTACTGATCACAAGAGTTTGAAGTATATTTTCTCACAAAAAGAAATCAACATGAGGCAAAGGAGATGGCTTTAGTTACCCAAGGATTATGATTGCATGATACACTACCACCTGGGGAAAGCAAAAAAGGTGGCAGATGCTTTGAGAAGAAAAGATCATGGAGTTTTGAACAATACGAGAATTTAAAGGGATCCAATTTTCATGGATATAGTGAAGATGGACATGGGAATAACCATGGAAGGTGAAACATCAATTCTTTTTCAAATGGTTTCCAAACCATCTTTACTAGAAAGTATTAATGAGTTCTCGGACTGACGATTGAAGAATTTCAAAAGAAGATTAAAGCTGTGAATGATGGGAGATTGAGAGACTTTGTGTATGAAGATGGAATTTTGAAATTTCGGAAGAGGCTTTGTGTTCCCTATATACCAGATCTAAAAAGGGAATTGTGGGATGATTCTCATAGTTACAATTACTCTATACACCCTGGGAGAACCAAAATGTATAGAGATTTGAAGGAACATTTTTGGGGGGATAACATGAAGAGGGAGATTGCTAATTTTGTGTCAAGATGTATGGTTTTTCAACAAGTGAAAGCTGGAAGGCAATGGCCTGGAGGAGTCATGCAACCTCTTCCCATATATGAGTGGAAAAGGGATAATATTACGATGGACTTTATCAGGGGGCTACAAAAGACTCCTAGAAGAAATGATGGAATATGGGTTATAGTTGATCGTCATACCAAGTCAGCATATTTTTTTACTATAGGAGAAGATCTACCACTGGAACGTCTAACAAGACTATATATTGATGAAGTTGTGAGACTTCATGGAGTACCCCTATCGATTGTTTCTGATTGTGATCCCCATTTTACGTCATGATTCTGGAAAAGACTTCAGAAAGCCTTGGATACTGAACTTCATTTGAGCACTGCCTACCACCCTCAAACAGATGGACAATCAGAACGAACTATTCAAACCTTAGAATACATGTTGAGATCCTTCTCACTTGACATTCAGGGTATGTGGGATCAATATTTACCTTTGGTAGAATTTTCCTATAATAATAGCTTCCATTCGAATATTCAGATGGCACCATATGAAGCGTTATACGGAAAGAGATGTCGCAAACCAACCTGTCGGGATGACGTTGGTGAAAGAAAACATGTAGGTTCAGAACTGGAAGAGGAATCAATGGAAAAGGTGAAGGTATTCCAAAATCACATCAAAGCAGCTCAACGTAGGCAAACGAACTATGCCGATAATCGAAGGAGGGATTTGGAATTTCAAGTCGGTGATCATGTTTTCCTGAAGGTATCTCCATGGAAGGGAGTCATAAATTTTGGTAAGAAAGGTAAATTAAGTCCCAGGTACATCGGACCTTTTGAAATTCTAGAACGAATTGGGGCTGTAGGTTACCGATTGGCAATGCCGCTAAGACTCTCCAAAGTTCATGATGTGTTGCACATATCTCTGTTGAGGAAATACATGCCCGAACCAATGCATGTACTCACCTATGAGGAATTCAAACTGGAACCCGATCTATCTTATTGCGAAGAGCCCATCAAGATTCCTGATACGAGAGAACAAGTACTGAGAAACCGGACGACTCATCTGGTAAAAGTCTTGTGGAGAAACCATAAGATGGGAGATGCAATGTGGGACCCCGAGGAACTTATAATGAAGAAACACCTGAGTCTTTTCATGCTGTAGTATTCTAGAAATTTCTAGGATGAAATTATTTGAAGGAGGGGAGAATGTAACACCCCAAGCTTCTACGACACGCTTCTCTATGAATAATGCGATAACGTGTGTTGTACACAACATCGAGTTCTAACACACCACAACCAATCAAACTAGGCGTCATGAATAGTAATACCTACTTTTTGAAATTTTATAATTTTTATCTCTCAAAATTGACTTCATTTTTGGATTCAGAATATCTAATTTATCCTAAGGAGAAATTTTGGTACTTTTCGGATAAATTTAATATTTTGATGAATAGTGAAGATTACTAAATTTTAATTAAAAACAACTTTTTTAATCAAAATAATTAACAGTGATAATTTATGAATTTGAATGGTTTTTAATTATATTTAGAATTTCTTTTTACCATTTAATACAATGTTGGTCATTGGACATAATTTCACAATTAAACCGGACATAAACAAGTATCAATCATTTGGTAATTATTATATCTTAAAAACACGGTTTTTGTTTTGACAACGGGAATTAATTTTAAATTAATTTCTGGCACTTATGAATTTTGAATTTGGAAAAATGGATTCCATATTTGGAATCAGGATGTCCAAATTGTGTAAATAGATAACTTTTATTTTTAGACATTTTGAATAATTACTTCGGTAAATATTTTATTTACCATGGTTAAAGGGTAAATCCAGTAAATAAGGGTTAAAACAATAATATTATAATAATAATAAATTACCCTAAAACTTTTCCGAACCTTATTTGTGGATACATGGCCGACCATGGGAATATTTGGCTCGATTTTGGGACCCCATGGAACCACATTTAGGTGATAGGGACACTTTATTTTAATTAAGTTAAAATAAATACAAAAATGACAAAAGCATATATCTTTTAGAAAAACAATTTTTACACAGGGTTATATATGTTGTATTTTAAACTATAAATATTCATTAGAAATCTAAAAAGATTTAATACATAATTATTTTTTATTTTTTATTTTTAGACAATAAATAAGTTAATTTGTTTATGACACAATGATGATGCAGTAATTACCATAATAGTGAAAAATTAAACAAATTGATACTAGAAATACCCAAATAAATATAATTTGAGAGTTTTAATGAATTAAAATAATTTTCTAGGATAATATGACATATTAGGATTGATTTACTTAACGTTTTTCGAAGTAATAATTCTGTTATGATTTTTACAAAAGTCAATTATTGAATAATGTCAAAATTGACATAAAAGAGTTTTTAAAACAAATATTATATTATTAATTGATATTAAATTTCTAAAAATCAAAGGTTCGTCCCAGAGACTTATATAAAGATTGGTGTATCATTAATGGACCACTTGTGGGTCTCTTGGATGTATATAGTATGTTTATTAACTATATAATATAAAAATACAAAGTGACATGGTAAGTGTCAAACTAATTAACTAAGAGTTAAAACTAAAAGAGAAGGTTAATATAATGACCCAAACCTGTCTAAATTATATTGGTTGACTATTTTTATACCCATCCCCACCTTAAAATTTAAATAATCCACTTTGGAGACATTATAAACCGAATATGAATTTAAAATAAAACAATATTTCTAGATTTTCCAAAGGTGCCCCTCACCCCTCTTATAAAAGGGAACTCCCCCTTCTCACTAATTCACACATTAAAAGCCTTTTGGTTCGGACAACCCCTGACCAAATACTCTCTCAAATTCCCTCACTACAACCTAGAGGCCTTAGTTTTATCAGAAATTTTACCTATGGAGTCCTTTTGATCAAATCAAAAGGAAGAACCTGAAGAAGAGGTAATAATTTCACCACCCTTTTTCAAGTTCCTTTCTTCTTCCACTTCTTATTTATTTATTATTATCATTCTAAAATAATAAATACAGTATCTTATATATACTGTGATGTTATTATAAATATTTTACAGCCATATTCAGTATTCTATCTACCCTTTGATAACATGTCACCATACGTGCGTACATACGGCCTACCGTCTCCACGTCGTGGTGTAATTGTTATTCAATATATTATTATTTGTATGGGTATAATAATGATTTATTATTCATTTAAATAATAAATATAACATGAAAATGATTCTTTATATATGATATACCATCCAATTATATATTATTTTAATATCAAAAGAATGATATTGTCGCTCGTGCGTATGCACGGACTATCGTCTCCACGAACGCGATGAGATTCATTCTCCATCGTATCCATTCAAGTATAATTATCATTTGATTATTTAAAAATAATGTTCAAGGACTTGATATAATTCTGGATATGAATAATATACAACCTATAAATGACAACCATGACTTACGTAACAAAACATATAAAAGTAAACGAGTAAGTTAACACCCGAAACGACGATAATAAAAAGATATTATTAACAGAGAAATGTTAAAAGATCATATATGTTATCATATTAATCTATATGATTCTTGTATAATTTAAAAACAATTATTTCACCATTATACAAGAGGTTAACCTACCCCCATCCAAGGAAAAGTACAAGGTAAGGGTTTATTTCACAATCTCATTAATATCTGAGGTTGTTTATACGTAATTATCTATTGGTATCTCTTTATCATCCACATCCATGTTCCTTAAAAATGTATTTAAAAACATTTTTACTATTTACTAGACAATGGGTTAAAGTCATTTATACCCTTATGTGTTTTTAAATTAATCTTTCCGTCATTTTCCAAACAAGGCACTTTTAACCTTTTCGACAAATTTAAGGTAAGAATGTCTTTTTTAACTTATATAGCGGGTGCGGCTATTTACTGCCATTATAAAATCTTCAAAGCTCCCCTTAAAAGATTATAAGAATATTTTCAACGAAAATGATTTATTTTATAAATATATGACTCTTAAATGATTTCAAAATAGAAAGAGATATTTTGTTAAAAAGAGTTTTGATTTCATCTACGTCAACATCCTTTGATAGATTTTATATTTATTTGGAGTTGATTTATTATGATACAATACTTCCATATTGTATTGATGGTTTTGTGATATGTGTTATTTTTATACCATTCATGGTTTATGAAAAAAGTATTGACATTTCGTATGCTAGTTTTATTATGAATTTTTATGTTATGTTTAAACCTGTTCATATGAAGAATGCATTGGACTTAATAAGTGATGGGTGGAGCCCGCTATAGCTCCTCGATGCATCAGTAGGTCTCATGAGACAAACTAGTGTCTTGGAACAAGGTCTTGACAAAATCTTGTTTGTTGTCTCGGCACGAGGCCTTGGCTATGTGGTTATGATAGTCTGGCTTTATGCATTCCATCATTATGAAAGAGGTTATTGATATTGCATGTGATTTTTCGATTAGTATAATATCCATGTGAATAATAAATGACATTATTTCTTTTTATTTTTTAAATACTATGTTTATGTTCAAGTTTAGAAGGCTTTTGTTTTAGTTATACATTGCCTTAAATGTTTATTCTTATTTATGAAAGTTTCCGCTATATTGTTATCCTTACTGGGCATTTGAGCTCACCCCTTTCAATGTTTTATTTTTCCCATGATGTGAAGAAGTAATTTATGAATGACCTACAGGGATATTACTTGGGGATATGAGTGTGGACTATGAAGAAAATATGTTGTTGTAGTTTTCATTTTTATGATGTAATGTAAGACTTATGAATATATCTTATGTTTCCAAAGATACTAAACTAATCGGTCATTCGAGACTTGATCTTTCTTGTGATCATGCCAATGTTATGTAATAATGCACCGACTCTGGGTAACTGGGGTCAGAACGTTACAGTGGGAGATCTCCTTCAACCATTGAGAACCCAAAATCCCGGGTGAGGCTCAAGTGGGAGAGAGTTTGGAGAAGAAATAAGGAAACTCGAGCGGCACGAGGCTTTAATCCCCTAATTTTATGTGGACGCATGGTTTCCCCAAAAATTTTGGAAAACCGTGCGCCAACCGTGAGGTTTCCACTGTCTCTCCTGGGGACTTTGCACGGCCTGCCTGCACGGTTTGACAAACCGTGCGCCACCCATGCTGTGCCCACTGTCTCCTCCATGAACTTCGCATGGTTTTCCCACATGGTTTGAAAAATCACATGCCTCCCGTGTGGAGCCCACTATCATGGGTGCACAGTTTCATGGGCTGGCCACACGGTTTTAACAAACTGTGCGCCAACCGTGCACCCATGCACAACCTCTACAACTTTAAATGTTTTCTTCCCAAAATTCATCTTTTTCTCAACAACGAACAGAAAATAGAAACATACCTAAAAATAATGTCCAAGATGTTACAAAATTCCCCCCTTAAAGAAATTTGTCCCCGAATTTCCATAGCGTGGTGCAGAAGAAGAAACCTCGAACAGCTCTGGCCACTAGGCTGGTATATCGGCCTCCCTCATCAATGTCTCTCTTATACTCGCCCGTGCAGCCATAGCACTCGTACCCGAGGAATAGACCTACCACAGAGAACCATTTTACTGCGATCAACAATCTGGATAGGATGCTCCTCGAATGATGCATCCTCTTCGAGCTCAAACTCCTCAGGATGAAAGACATGAGATGGGTCTGAAAAGTAACGTCGAAGCTTAGAGATGTGGAAGACGTCGTTCATAGCCCGATACCTCTAAGGTAACTGCAACTGATAGGCAACCAAACCTACTTTCTCCAACACCTCAAACAGCCCGACGTACCTTGGAGAAAGCTTACGCTATCTCCTAATACTTTTGTGTCCCAACCTCTTCGTGACATGTAGAAAAACTTGATCCCCGACCTCGGACTCCAAATGTCGTCTCTTCTGATCAGCATAAGACTCATGACGAGACTGTGAAGTATCCATCCTCTTCCTAATCAACTCTATCTTCACTATGGTCTCCTGAACAAGACAAGGTCCTAGAAAATCTGCCTCTTCTACCTCCATCCAACATAAGGTTGATCGACATGGCCTACCGTACAAAACCTAATATGGTGCCATATTAATAGTTGCTTGAAAACTATTATTGTTGGAAAATACCACAAGAGGTATATGTTTTTTCCAAGACCTCAAAAATCTAGCATGCATGCTCAGAGCATTTCCTCAAGCACCTGAATTGTATGCTCAGACTGGCCATCTGTCTGAGGATGGTATGCTGTACTCAAAAAGTACATGTGTACCCAAAGCCTTCTAAAGCCCTTTCCAGACCCGAGAAGTAAAACGTGCATCCCTGTCTGAAACAATGGAGTGTGGAAATTCATGCAGACGTACCATCTCACTAATGTCCAACCATCCCAGCTCGTCAACACTAAAGGTCCCCTTGATTGGAAAGAAGTGAGCAACAATTGTATGCCTTTTGATGAAAACCCAAACAACATAATTCCCTCAAGTTGATCTTAGAAAAATGGTTACGAAGTCCATCACGACATTGTTCCACTTTCACTCCGGAATGGGTAGCTGCTCTTAAAGACATGTTGGTCACTGATGCTCCACATTCACCTGCTGACAAGTGGAACACCTCATGACAAAACCTGAAACATCTCTCTTCATACATGGCCACCAATACTAGTGGTGTAGATCACGATACATCTTGGTGATGCCAGGATGAACTGCCCAAACTGAGGAATGAAAATCCCGCATCAGCTCCACGTGTATGTCTGTTGGCACCCATACGCATCCCTGGAAACGCAATATCTCATCCTCACCTACTGTCCATCCAGGAATAGGGTCCTCTCCTGACACATTTTCCTGTAGGACTAGGCCTTCAGAATCGGATAGATTCCTCATTCGTACCTGATCAGGAAGTGTAGATGTCACAGATACAGAAGATAGAAAAGTCTACCCTTATTTGTCGTGCATCTCCAAATGCATCTCAGAGAACAGATCCATAAGCTGCCACTCACTACTAGCCTCCCGAACTGCCTGTATCTGAGTCTTCCTTCTCAATGCATCAACCAAATCATTTCCTTTTCCTAGAATATAGGAAATCTAGAAATAAAAAGACTAAAGATACTCAACCCACCTGCGCTATCTCATATTCAGATCATGATGAGTGAATATGTACTTGATACTTTTGTGGTCAGGGAAAACCACAAAATTCTCTACTAGAAGATAATGTATCCAACAACATAAGGCATGGACAAAAGCTACCAACTTGAGATCATGCTTTCGGTAATTCCTCCCATGTGGCCTCAACTGCATAGACCCGTACACAACTACTCGATCACCCTGCATCAAAACTGCACCCAGACCAATACTTGATGCATCATAGTAAACTGTACAGCTTTTACCGTAGTCTAGAAGTATTGGTACTAGGGCTTAAGTAAACCTTCCATTCAGGCCCTAAAAGGTTTTCTCGCAAGCTTCTTACCAAACGAACTCTGTATCCTTCTTGTTCAGACCCGTAAGGGGCGCTGCTAAGTGGGAGAAGTCCCGTATAATGCACATGTAGTAACCAGATGACCTCAAGAAACTCTGTATCTCAAACATGTTCTTAGGGTAATCCTAGGAAACTACTACTCCCACCTTCTCTGGGTTTAATTCATCTCCCACCTCTGAGATAATATGACCTAGGAAATTAATCTGGTCCATCCAAAAGTGTCACATTGAGATCTTAGCATATAGCTGATCCTCTCTCATTATACTCAATATGATATCATGATGGGCGGCATGGTCACGTCGAGTGTGAGATTACACCAATATATCATCCATGAAGACTACCACAAAAGAATCCAGATAAGGGTGGAACACACGATTAATCTGAGCCATGAAAACTAATGGCGTGTTCGTGAGACCAAATGGCATGACCATATACTCATATAGACCACGCCTGCTCCAAAAAGTTGTAAGTGGTATGTCTAATGGTTTAACGCACAACTTTTGATATCCAGATCTCAATTCAATCCTTGAGAACACCTGTGATCCTTGAAGTTGATTAAAAATATCATCAATCCTCGGCAAGGGATATCGGTTCTTGACCATTAATTGATCTATAGTCTGATAATCCACACACAGCCTAAGAGTACCATATGCCTTCTTCGTAAAAAGGAAAGGGGAACCCTAAAGAGAAGTACTGGGTCGGATGAATCCCTTTGCCTGTAACTCCACTAACTGCTTATTGATCCCCTTTAGCTTAGGTGTCGCCATCCGATAAGGAGGAATGGACACTGGTGCTACTCCTGGCACGATCTCAATAGAAAAGATTACCTCATGCTCTGGAGGAAAACCTGAAAAGGAATTTGTAAGGAAATCCTTGAAACGATCCACCACTGGAGGAAAGTCTAACTATGAAGTCCCCTGGTCATCCAAATATATGCTAACAATCTGAGCTGTAACTCCACCTAGCCCATGATGCTTGGGTCCTGCTCTACTCGCCTGGACATCCCACACACCTTTATGAAGAAACGGTCCACCCTCTGGTGATATGAATCTCACCCTGTGGTGGTACCAGTAGAAGAATGCCTGGAAGGGGACTAGTCAGTCCATTCCAAGAATGAAATCATAGCCAGTCATCTCCAGAACATTGAGATCCCATAGAAAGCGACCCAGCCACCTCTAGAGGGAACTCCATGAACTGACACAGACCAGTCATCCTAGTCCCCAACGGAGTGTCTAGAGCCAAAGTATCGATTGGGGGAAAGATTCACAGCCCAAGGATCTCCACAACAACAAGAAAGATAAAACTATGGGAATCCCTTGTTTCAAAAAGAGAAGAAGATAAAACTGAGGAAACTAGAATGGAACCCCATGCTTTATAGGGTCCGGGATCCGGCTTCTGCTGAGTCTACTCCACCACAAAAGCTTGGCCTACCCATGGCCCTGTGATCCTACCTGAACACTCTGAGCATACCCCCCTACTGTCACTGAAAGACTGGTGACTGGCCACTACAGCTTCTACCTCCACCTTATCCAGAACGGCCGCAAGAACTCCAGTTCCTAGACATGTGATAAACTGGTGGCGCTGCTCCTTAACGAGGAGTGATGGGAGAACCCCTATCATCTGCTTCTGGTAAGAGAACCTGACAGAAGTGATAAAGGTGTCCCATATTTCCACAAGATCGTCACTCCACTGGGTCCCTCTAGCACTGCGGCCACATATGCACAACTCTTACACACCGGTAGCATACCACCTGGCTAACTGAAAGTGTGTCTCGCTACCTCAGATCACTACGCATAGACTCCCTGCGGCGCTTCCTGCGGTTATTTGGTGAAGCACTAACGCTGGAAGTGGAACCGCCGTAGATCTCAACTCCGGAATCTCTTAGATTGCGCTTCACAATCAGCGCCTGGTTGACGATGGAAGTGATGGAGGTCAACCTGAAGATATTCTCCTGTGATCGGATCTCCCGTCTGAGACCATCCTCAAACATCCTTGCCAAGAACAACCCATATTCACCTTGGAGGGGTGTGAAACACTGAATCTTGGAGAAACAAAAGGAGTACTCCATGACGGAAAGAGTACCCTACTCCAGGCTCATGAACTCCGGGGCTCGGTCGGCCCTCAGGGTCTCTAGATAGAAGTAGTCATAAAAGACACGCTAAAACTCCACCGATCCCATATCCTGTAGATGACCTACTTGTGAGATCACATACCACCACCTCATGGAAGAGTCATGTATCAAGTAGGTAGATAGATTGACCTGCCTCTCTAGAGGCGTCTTCAGATGCTCGAAGATCATCATCATGTCTTCTAGCCATGACTCTGAAACCTAAGGTCCTCCTTCCCCTGAAAAGGTGGGAGGATGTTGATGCTGGAAACCCCACGTCAAGTCTACCATAGACGAGGCAAGAGGCGGTGCTCCCTGGAAGGTCTGCATCATCTTCATGAAGCCTTCACTAAACTGTGCATCAGCACCTGCATCTGGTATAACTGCTGGTGACAAGACTGGAATAGCAGGAGGAACTGCTGGAAGTCCTTGATCAGCCATGTCTGGTGTCTGATCGTCGCCCTGCATCTGGCAGACAACCAGAGGAAATCTCAGTGTCATGACTCTACAAGGTCAAATGTTCACCATAGATCAAGATTAATAGGGACTGAAATATAGGAGTACACGTCCTGTAGAGAGAAAGAACATTTCTTCCCGAATAGAAGAACACATGTCATGTAGTCAAAACTATACATCGTGATTTCTGGGTTTTTCTAGATAGTAAGCCTTAGAAACTACTCTGAAACTCAAGGAAACACTGAAACTAACATTAAATGTTCGAAATTCCTATTCGTGAGGGCCCAAACTCCCTAAGAATCAATGCTTGGCATGTTACACATGTCATAGCAAAGCAGACAAGGCAATGATCCACTAATATCCAGTCCACGAGGGCCTATAACACCTCAGGAACCAAAATTTTGCATTCATTCACACAAAACATTGTAAACAAATCACTAACTATAGCAAATATTCAATCACGGTATCTATCACAACATCATGCATAATCTATACAACGTCTATCACAACAACATGCAATCGCTAATGCATCCTAGATGGCATGGAAAGAATGCCTGACATGTGATTTCTAACAAGTGCCTATATGATGCCGGAGATGGAATACCATCATCTCATCGGGTTGAGACAGAAATAGAACTTCAATAAATACAACAGAAATAGAACAAAGCATGTGAATCACTCAATGGTTAAATCAAATCAATTCTAAAAATTCCAAACCAAATAAAATTGCAATAAACGAGGTAGTATGGATTTTCCCTATACACGTGTCATCTACTCATGGGCATAGATCATTACCAAGTACATGTTCCATCCTATCCATAGCTAAAGGATCCAAATAGTAAGTCAACAGAAAACAATCCTCTGATACCACTTTGTAACATCCAAGTTCTAGGAACCACCCAGAGGTGCCCCGTACCTGGTTGGTCACATGCCGTCAAGCATATTTCCCTGAATGTCAGAGGCTGCCGTCTAGCAGAAAGGGCCTTGGGTGTGATAGTGGGAAAACAATGCCCTCATTTGTAGAGTAACACAGTGGAAGATAAAAAAATCTATAACAGTGGATGCAGTAAACAATCCAAGCACAAGTGATCAGCGTAAGACCAAATATGAGAAACAAGAGGAGCACATATATATATAATGCATGATATATATGTCTTGGAAAACATCCAAACAAGTGACAATGCTGGAATACAACAGTACTAAACCAAAGTACAAAAGAAAACCAGATAAACAGCTTCTCAGCATCTCAAGGCTCATCTTGGTCTCATGCTCTCCATCTCCAATGTAATCAAGTACCTGAAGTCGAATGGAACTTTCCCTTGTCTATACATGCAAAAATATAATCCATTTGGGCCCTAAAGCATGGACCAAACATGGTGTGCGACAAAATACAAGTAGGAAACCACCACGAGATATGTTTCTATTAGTCAGTGAATATATGGCAGGTAAAAGTACAGAAATAGTAAACAGGAAAGTACTAAACAGTAAACAATCCATAATTTCAAGCATCAAATGCATCACAGGTAATCAGCTACACAATCAAGAAGAAAAAATAGGTAATCCTCTGGGTAGTTCTCACAGCCTATCCCCTATGGTTCAACCATCAAGTACTAGAAACCCTAAGAGAGGCACACATAGTCTCACCCCACTAGTTCAACTAATCAATAGTCTCTCAAGGGATGCACTAACCATCAATTACCCCTATAGTCTCGTATCTCACTAAAGGCTCTCTGGTGAAGCACTCGACATCTCATTCCCCCTGTGGCCTGTGTTGAGGAACTACTGACACTCTGGGGAAGCACTCAACATCAATTTACCTTGTGGTCTTGCATCGTATTACAAAGAAACTTTATAGAAGACGTTACGTCCATTCTCCCAATAGTCCACTACAATAGGTTCTCACAAACCAGTGTAAGTTATCAATAGTATAGTGCGCGTATCAGCCAAATTAAACCTCAATAACTACTTGGCTAGTAGTCTACAGTATCTCAGCATATCAAGAGATCCCAACGCCCCATCCTATAACACTAGGCATGGGAAACTGGTCATAGCCTAATAGGTGAAACTAGACCAAATGTTCATATCAGACATGCATGGGAAAAACATCTAAAGCATATAAAATAGGCCAAAACACATTCAAAATCCCCTAATCAAGCATACAAGAAAGCATGCGATCAATTGGGCTAAAACAGTAACACATAATACCCCATCCATGGGTATTGGCGATTTTGCACAACAATTCAAAGACATCAAACCGAAAGGCACAAACCACCTACCTTTAGGGTTCCGATGAAAACGATCCACAAGCAACCGCACAATAATATCTAGTAGCGCTTCATGAGAACCACTCTATAACTCCTTCCATATCATCCAAAAGTATTTAAATTAACACCCAAGGAAAACCCAACACTAGATCTACATGAAACAAATGTAGATCTAGAAATCCTTGAGAGATGGAAGAGTAGATCTACGGAAAACCAAGGAGAAACCACGAGGAGGGACTTACCTGAGAATAATCTCCTTTAATCCACCAATAAAACACATAGATTTTCCTCCAAAATGTGTGGGAGAGCTCCATCAACCTTTGAGAACCCAAAATCCCTAATGTGGCTTGAGTGGGAGAGAGTTTAGAGAAGAAATGAGGAATCCCAAGTGGGTCGGGTCTTTAAAACCTAATTTTAAGTGGTCGCACGGTTTCCCCACACATTTTGGAAAATCGTGTGCCAACCGTGCGGTTGCCACTGTCTTTACCATAGACTTCACACGACCTGCCTGCATGGCTTGACAAACCTTACGTCGCTCGTGTAAAGACAACTCTCTCCTCCAGGAACTTCACATAGTTTTCCCGCACGGTTTGACAAACCATGTGCCTCCCGTGCATAGCCCACTGTCAAGGGTGCATAGTTTCTTGGGCTAGCCGCACGGTTTGAAAAATAGTGCGCCAACCGTGCGCCCTTGCACAACCTCTACAACATTAAATGTTTTCTTCCCAAGATTCCTCTTTTTCTAAAAAATGAATAGAAAATAATAACATACATGAAAATAAGGTCTGGGTTCTTATATTTACCCATATTGGAAAGGGCACAAGGTTTGGAAGCACAATTTTCCAAACCCTGTGCCAACTGTGTGAATGGAAACTATCTAGAAAGTATTAAACATCACCTGACTATGATCATATAGTCTCAAGATTATATAAAAACCATACAACCCCAAAACCACATTGTCACAAGCCACATGGCTTAGAGAAACCATACTAACTGGGTGGCTCAATTTCTCCTAAATGTGAGACCCAATCTATTTCTTCAATTTTTGGGACTCTAGGCACTTAGAAGGCCCCAGATTCCATCCTAAACTCAATGACTCAATTAGGAATCATTATTATGTAATAGCGATAGAATGTATACACATATTTTCTATACCTTATTGAAAATTCGAGACGTGACAATAATTCATGTATATATAATATAATATAGCATAACATGATATAATACATTATATGGCCTTTTAAGGTACATATTTGTCTCATATTTCCCTCATGAAAATTGTTTCAAATTTTTCATAGATGAAAATAGAAATTTCATTGCCTCTATAATTAATTTTTTCTTTCTACATTGTTTATCCAGTACTATAATTTCTTCAAAATAAACCCTTAATATAATTACTAGCTTTAATGAAGAGCCAATACAATATGATATAATTTAAAAATTTATCTATACCCTTATTTCATTTATATTCTATCTAGATATTCTAATGTAGAGCTCCACTTTTGAAATAATGATATTTAATTTTATATATTTTTTTTGAAATTTAAAAGATTAAAATGAGTACATAAATATATGATAAAAAAATATATTAAAAAGAATTGATTTTACGACAATAGTAACTTCCACCATAATAATTGGTTCTCAAACATTTTTTATTGTACAAGAACTACTCTCTTCCTTGGGAAACTATTTTAGTTGATGATAGTCCCCCACTAGTATCTTTTTCATGGGGAACTATTTAGTGAAATACCCATTATATGTACTTTGGAAACATTCATGGATATATCATTATTGTAATATATATCATTTATCAAGATTTATATTTTGGAATTTTGTTTTTATATACCAAAGATTTACTATTCACGAGTGACTATAATTGCAATTCAATAAAAATCATCCACTTTCGAGAAATAAATTTATAGAGTTTCTCAAGTTTTAATATTTAGGAATGTGGAACAACATTCGTTTATTTTTTTCCATTATCCATGAAATATTTTGTCACATAAAAATTTATTTTACCTCATTATTTATGAAAACTATTATTAAAAGAACTGTATCTTCAACATTATAGTATAATGAAACAAAATTCATATTTTTTCCTAAAATTAAATTAATAATTTTCTCAAATTTTTTTTCCTCAACTAAAAAAATATAGTTCAATATTACTTTTTGTATAAAAACATAATATAAAGACATTTTTTTATTTTTTATCAAAGGTATTCATATATATCACCATTATCACATCATATATTGTCTTATAAACATGAAATTTTATTAATATATTTACATATTTTGTGCAAGAGATATATTTTTCGTGAAAAAGTACAGACATATTTTCACTCTATATATTTAATTTATTCTTCTTTTTTATTTTCAATTATAGTTATCCAATGATATTACTCACTTTAAAAGTGATATATTTTCATTTATTTAATAATTGTAACACCACAAAATGATTATACAATGAATTCATCCACTGGTTGAATATAAATGAAATCATAAAACCACTATATAATGGTATTGACTGCCTAATTAATCATTCCACCATAAATGATACTTGAGATAATTATTTTTATGATTACATATTAATTTCATTCCCTATATTGTGTCATATGATATATATTTTTAATGATATTATTAGTACCTATAAAATTTTCTAGGATACTTGTAAAATCAATTAAATCTGCATTACCTTTACATTGTATGTTTTATATATATACAAATATCTATCCTCCAACTATATTTATAAAATTAACTAATTATATACATATATATATATTCATTCATTCACTAACTTTTTATACATGATAGCCGAATATTTTATATTTATATACTATAATATACAACATAACTTGCGCTAAGTTAAAAGAACTTAATTTTTTCACACATGGTTCATTATTTATAAATTCAAAATAACATTTATTTTATTACAATATTAATTCAATAACTCAAACATATTATTATACAACAATATATTTTAATTTTATTACATAATCATTAATATGTTATTTTTATTCTCAATGTAATAATTATATAGTTTGTGGGAACCTAGTATATAACACATGAAGCATAATATAGTATCGTGTAAATAACTATTCATTGAGATAAGGTTTCTATTCGTTATTGACCATTAAAATTTCATTCAAACATGATATAATTGGCCTTCTAATCATATATAAACAAATAGTGGACCAACATATGTTAATAATTGTTTTATAAGGATGATGTATAGTGTAATGAGTAAGATTTCTCATATTACATCTAAATATTCTTAATATATAAATATAAACAATAATAATTGTCGACATTCATAAGAAAAAAGTATTTCTTTATTCTTTGAATCATAAAAATAATATGAAAAATAACTTCTATGGAATTATTTGTCTATATTTACCTATGGAGACACTTTATCTTATTGAATAAGGATAACTAAAAAATCCCATTCATAGAATCACCACAGATGAATAATTATATAATTGATTAGGGGTTATATAATTTTAGGTTCACATATCATGTAACCTTTCCAATTTTCAATGGTATACTAGAAAATAAATTTATACATCATCATATAGCATATATTTACCATAACATGTAATCAATCAATAAATTTTACAATGATTAACAGAATTTTTAATTTTTATAGGGAGTCCCCAATAAAATATAATTTTCATTTTAACATGTTATTTATTTAATAAGTATGATATTAAAAATTCATTAAGAGATGGATAAAAATATATTGTTCAAGGGTATCAATTAATGTGATAAATGTGAATTGTTTACAAAGAAATTATTATATAATTCCTTACTAATAATAATTTTTTTGAAAATAATTAATAATATTTTTTTCAATATTAAATTATTTGGTGACTTTTTTCAAAAAATAAAAATTGTATCAGTTTTGGATTAAGATATGTTTTTTTTTGAATTGTATGAACACCATGATTCAATTTATGGGGTCTTAGGGGAGATTATAGTACATTAATTTTGTCTTAACCATTTTTAGATAACTATTCATGTAAATCACATGAGTTATTTTTAATGAGTAGGGAATGCATTGTTTTTTAAATAATTTTCCTACCATGATAACAAATATGATGCTATATTTCAATTTTAATTTGTATTTATTACTCTTACATTCCTATTAATTACCCTAAAATTTCTTTGACCAAATTTAGGGCCAATATATGGTCTTTTTTTGTGATTTTCAACATAATTACATCACTAAATATCATTTAATTTGATAAATCAACATTGAATCAAAGGAAATGATTTTTCAATCTTCAATATTCCTGGAATTATCATTTTATAAATATTTTTACATTCATATAATCTCTATATTAAGAGTTTTAGTATAGACATATAGAGTTTTTTTTGATGACTGACAATACATATTTGAATTATTGTCTCCACCTGCAATAATATAAACATTGAAAGTATAGATATTCATAGACGAAATAACTATGAATTCTTAATTTATTATCATTTATAAAATACCTTTTTACAAATTATTTCCTTGATTTTTAGTGGATTCATGCTTCGGTGAAGCCTAGTGGGATTTGAGTAGCTTTAAAAAAAAAAATGGATTTTGAGTTTTGTCTCCCCAAAACATCCAACAAACCACCAATTGAATAGGCTGTTTTGGAACCTAACATGTATCGATGAAAAATAGTCATGGAACCACATTTATAAGGTCGTGGTTATAAGAATTTATAAAATCCCAACCTTCCTTAAAGAAAAACAGGAAGTGATACAACTTGGGAGTGTCATGGCCTTGTCGTGGTCCTCGAGTAATGACCTTGTCAGCCACATATTAAGAAGGATCAACATTCATATTTTGTAGTGTAAAGTGAGTGAAGATGTGTAAGATTTAAGGGATAAAACCTAGTGAATTTCCATTTTTATCAGGGATGTAAAACCACCACATCCATGATTAGGCCATGGTAGAATTTGTTTCAACATGAGGATTTTGGAGAATGCAAAATTCAATGCCTCCTCCTTTCTGGGATCTTGACCCAACCAAAAATGAAATTCATAGGGTATAATTATGGTGAATTTATGGAGGTTAATATTTGATTCATCAAAACCTCTTAATCAAATTGAAACCGTTACTTATTAATATATTCATAATAAAATGTTATTGGATGAATCAAGGAAACCCGATTAAATGGTGATTTTGTTGAATGGTTATCCTTGGTTCCTTCCATGTTTAGATCAATCTTATATTCTCTTTGATTGATCTATGGCCATATATCATCGTTATTGATAGATACCTTCAATTTTTGGTGATTTGATTATCGTATTTGGTAATACACCTTATTTAGATTAATTTTCTATATTTTTCAGATTTCAATAATGGGATGATGATTTTATGGACAATACAATGATTTATTGTGTCATCTAGAGAGGTAATTTTCATGAGTATCAGCAGAATTATATGACATCCTAATGGAATTATCATTTTACACTTCACCTCTTTTGACTTTCCAAGATTTATGGTTTCTTATTCCTTCAATCGTGATCAGATTCTACCATTAATGGTAGTCATCAATCAAAATGTTATGTTTATTTGCATAAGCTATTTGTTTCGAGTTTTATGTTTTATAATCCATTCTATCATATGTGGAAATGGTTATAAGAGTTATTGGAAAATATTTTTTTTTCAATTAGAAAGTGAATGTCATTTTGGAGATGATACCTTTGATATTGAAATTGATAACGTTGACGTTGGATGTTCCATACCATTTAGAGGTCTTGTATGCATGTATTTCCTTAGTATGATTTCTATGTAAAATACATGAAATTATTCTTTATTTTGATAATATATGAGGGTGTGGGTAGCCTTCATGACCCATTTATGATACATTTTTACATAATTATTCTTCTAAATTTATTATTCATGTTCTATATTGATCGCATATATTGTATATTTCTATTATTTAATCATGACGATAGGTTATGAATTCACTATATTATCTTTCCTATTACGTTTGTTACAAAGCCATGGACGGTATTTTCATAGTGTTCAGAGTTGTTGGAAAATCATAACATTGTTATCTGTTAGAGGGGGAGTGTGTATGACCTGTGATGATGGAGATGGTAGTCTTGAGTAGAGGGTATAGAAATAATGAAGCTTCTTAGATTCCATGTGACGCACCCAATGGACAGTGGTTCAATGTAACATGTTGACACGAGTCCTAATGGATGTATGGTAGCATGATCACATGATTAATAGTGAGTATGTGAACACCAATAAATTGATTCATATAAGATGTTAAGTATATTATTCATACAATTTTGAGCATCAGGTTTATTGAACATGATGATTGTTTATTATTACATCTGATACCTTGATATTCCTTCAGGTATGGAGCCCATGTCGGTGTGGCCAATGTCTCATCATGTCATGGTTAACATATGGATATTTCGAACTTGATTATTTTTACATTAATGGAAATTTATTATTACCATGGTTTAAACCTATTATATATGTGACAATTTGTTAAGGATGGATTGGTTTTTTCCTAGTGAACTTTATTGCTTACACCCTATATGGGAATCCTGGTGCCCATAAAAAAATCATGTATTAGGATCTCGGAAAGGGCATGGGCCATATGGTAGATACCTATGTATTGATGCATAGACATGAAGGAAGGACTTAGACATGCACTATTGAAATCCATATATTTTATTGTTTGTTTATTTGATGCACTCATACTTTGGTTTTTCATTCTACTATGGGAGACAGTTTATTTATACATTGTATGAATGTATTACATATCTTAATGTATTTGATATTTAACCTTCTTCTTGATATTATGATTGTTATTTTTTATAATTATATTATTTGTGAAATGATATAATATAATTGTTGGATTCCCCCACTGATGACCATTAACCACTCCCTATTAGATAGTAGCCATTTGTGAATGGGGATGTATGCATGAGTTCATGTAAAACTATGATATATACACGATGAGTCGTGTTAGGAAATAAAATTTTTTTAGAGAATAGTTTCCTTATTTTCATTTCAAATTACCAAGATTGTCATATAAAATAGATAGGTAGGTTGAAATTATATTGGATAGTTTACATGTTCTTGGCTATATCATGTGTAATAGATATACATGTTAACATTGACAAGTTTTACATGATTTTATTATGATATATTACTGCATTAATGTATCATGTATGAGAACGTTGGATCACATTCCATATATACACATTTAATTTTCAACATACTTATTTATTTAACATAATTGATTAATGTGTGAAATCTATTTGAGATGGAGATGTATTCATTGATCAGGTGATATATACATTTTACATTCTATTTTGATATATCTCATTTCATTAATTATTTAAATCATATAGTGCATTTAGGTTTTCTATATATATGTGACTAAGAGTAATGTGTAGGTATAGAAATATTTCTCATTTTTAGGAGGGATATTCAATAATTTATGGGTATAATACTAGGAGAACCTTTTTGTGTCCCCATAAAAAATCTTAATCCATCCTAACTAAAAATGTTTTTTTTATTTTACTTCATGTTTCAGAAGATTCCACCACAGAGAAGATTAATGGGACTATCTACTGACGTATTCCATAATAACATTTTTTGGAAGGATACCCTCATACCACCGCCTACTATATTAGAGGGTGTAGAGAATAATTATATTGCACATGATCCAGTGCTTTATGAAGTGGTCCCACCATAATTAGGAGTACATAACCTGTAAATTTATAGGGAAGAGAAATCTTGAGGTACTTGGTCAATTAAGTTAGATATTTCATGCTCTAACATTGACCAGTCATATTTAGGGAAAATGGGGACAAATAATTTTGAGGAATAGATACATATAATTGAGGGTATCATTGATGTCATTGAAGAAAATTAGGAAATGTTTGTGATGATGGAATTGTTCATTCTCTAGGGACTCAAAATGAGGTTGTAGGGTGTGACGGGACAATCTAATAGAAGTGAGGAAATCACATGGGATATATTCAAGGAAATTTCATTTAGAAAATTCATTCATAACACGACGAAGTTAGACCATGAACATGTGTTTAGGGAGTTTTAATATGGGTCTATTATAGTTTTTTCATAATCCTCTTATTTCAATGATCTAGTTCTCTTCTATCATCTATTGATGAGAAATAATAAAAAAAATTATTGGATGTTTAAGATTGATATTCATCCCAAAATCATTTTAAAATTAAATACATTATAACTAATGACAAACTTATATGTTCTACATAGGATGTTGAATATTGGGAAGGTTTTGTGGAATGATTGATTAGTTTATCTTTATCCACCTCTCTAATCTCATGCTGGTGTACTTCTAGCACACTGTAATGAGTGACTCATCTTGTAGAAAGAAGCGGAGGCTATGGGAAAAAAACTAGGGTCGTGGTAATTAGGTAGAGTAGATTTGAACTTCAAAAAATACCATTGGATATATACAAACAATTATTTAAGAAAAATTATTCTAGTAATTACCATAGGGTCATCGTATCACCTTATAGTTATTTTCATAAATATGAATGGATGGGGTATCATTATCAGTTTTTCTCCAAAGCAATGATTTTAGGTTTCTATAGAGGATCGATTATGATATGGTCAAGGATTTAATGTTGTGGATGAGTTCCTTCATATAATAATTAGTTCATTGAGTGTCAATAGGGTCCAACACTTATTGAAAATGATCTAAAAACTTAGGAAACCCAAATTTATATCGCAAATAAACACGAATTGATGGGGGTGTGGGAACATCTTAATTTCAAGTTATAGTCTTGATCACTATAATATTATCTACTTATATATTTGATATTATTCCATCTCATTCCATTATATATTCATGTGTTATTTTTGGAATTTTATTACATGTTATGTTATATTTTGTGATACTTTCCCTTGATAAATTATTAGGTCAAAAAGTATAAAATCGTTCATGATTCCCAACATTTCCTATATTCATTGATGGTTGTAGAAATATATGGGACTTTATGATTCTAGAGATGATGAGATTAGTTTTGTTTCATGGCATGTAATGGATTACAGAATAAAAATATGACATTTATTTAATATACAGATGTGTATCATTTACATCAGCCAAGGGAGAGAAGTTCATGATGATGGGTGAGTGGGAAATGGGAGCAGGTAGAGTTGGTCCATAAATGAGTTTCTTCACAATATAATGACATAAGTTTTATGTTTGTCTATTTCTATAAGATTAGTGAAATCCCACTATATTTTCGTCCATAATTATATATCAATTTGGATTTCTTCAAATATGAAATCATATGACATCCCTCTAATAGATGAGTTGACATTGAGATAGTTCTTGTTCCATGCTTGAATATCTTTTCAACACACCACTAATATATAAAACTGAATGTGTTGAAGGTCCTCAATGAAAAGATCAACGACTTAAATATAAAGTGTTTTAATAGGACATTTAATTCACCATGGGGTGGACATTTTTTATTCACCATGAAGGTATATTTTATTATTTTTATCATTAGAGATTATAAGATGTTGAGTTGGGTGATGGGGAAGAACAATTATACTTTGCCAAGAATTGATTTTTTTTATTTAATCAGTTTTGATGAGATCAGTGGTTTTACAATATTATTATTCAATTGGGTGATAACTGGTTATGGGGATGTGAGGATGAAATCCGAAAGACATATTTTTGGAGAATTTATGGGCTATTTGAGTGCATGGTGGTAAATTTTGGATGGAAAAATGTGCAGAATATGTTCAGGGAACTCATGAACAAGAGCATAACCACATATTTTTATGTGTTCATCATTTTATTCATTGAATAAATTTTCATATACTCACTAACCCCATGGCTTCATACTTAACATCTCATGATAGTATTTAATGCAATATGGGATAATGAGATTTATTCCAATATGTTAAAGTGTAACTTTTAGTTTTATGAGGTTAATTTATTAGGACATGCAATATATGATAACCCTATATCTATTATCCCATAGAAATTGGATGTAATGATATCCATGAAATGTCCCAATATATTGTTCAAGATCTAAAAAATTATGTGTTTAGTAGGTCACTACAGACATTTTATCGAGCCATTATCTTAATTATCAGCACTCATTAATATGCTGATAAATCAGGGCTTTATGTTTCATGGGTCAGAACACAGAGAATAATATTTTATTGAGATAATGATGAGGTTGAATACAATATCATTGTTGATATTTCATTATCCATGGATTATTTATTCTATATAATATGATGCAAAAAGTGTTTGATTTGAAAAATACTAATATAGATAGAGTGGGTTGTAGCTTATGGGTCTCATTAGTTGTGACCCAAGGAGTGAAAATATCATACCCATGACATTGATCTATACATTATTGTCCATTTTTCATGTGTTGGTAACATCATCTCTACTATAATATGTCTGTTTCATACACCGAATATAAAAACCATGAATATATATTTACACAGCGAGACCTAAATTTTTGGTTTAGTACTCGAGTAGAGTACATGTAGATATTATATTTTGAAATGTCCAACACATGAGGTAAAATTTATTTTTTTAATATGATCTTAATCAAATTATTTCTAATGTTCATTATCATTTGAGTACAATTCATAGGAATAGTTCTTGCAGATGAGTTTGATAACTGATCAGAATACAAATAGTTCTGAGGAAGAGGGATCAACGATCGTACCACATTGGTGGTTATATCTTCATTGGTAAACTAGGTAAACACCAAACATGTGACTAACCTAGAGTTTCATATGATGTGGGAACGACTATCTTGTGGTGACCTGATACTTAGGTGGTCATTGGATAATGATGATTATGTGATCCTTGTACCTGGTAGAGTCATAGTACCAACATCCTTTATAGAAGATACAATGATGAACATTAATTGAAAAAGTTAGTGAAGCTTCCTTGAGTGAAAAATGAAATACCACAGCATCTAAAAATAATTTTGGTGGACGTATAAGAATATGTACATTGTTGGATTATTTTTCTAACACATTACCGACCATAGTATAAAGGTTGGGGACAAGCATCCATGAAGACTATTCCAACCACTTCATGGGACCTTTTCAGAGTGTAAGGATGTCACAATAGACTTTTTTATATTGTTACTAATGATCTAGGGGATCCATGATTTGCTTGGTTTTAATTTCATTCAATTTAGGAATGTTTCTCATTTCTTATATATATTTGATAATCACTTAGTATATATGTTGTTAAATATTTATGTCCCTGATATAGTAAACATTCATGGAGTTCCAAATAGAATTATAACTCATAGAGATGAATGTTTTATGTCTCAAATTTGGATGGTCTTGTAGAATACCATGTGGAATCACCTATAATTGGGCACAACATACCATCCTTAGAAAAACATATAGATGGTGTGGATGATTCATATATAAGAAAATATAATTTAAAATTATGTTCAATATTTCATTGTATCTTTGTATAATCAGCTAGGATATACTGAGTTTGAATAAAATAATATTTTTTTTGGGAATTTATTCTTACCAAACCTTATAAAGAACTCTATATAAAGTTATGTGATTCACTTCTCTTTTAAATAATTCTGGTGAGTTAGTAGTTATTGGTTAATGTTAGTACCATAGAATTTTGAGAGAGTATAACTAATTTAGAAGAGGTTGATAAAAGATAAAAGAAGGAATATATCTTATGGTGTTAATAGGAGGAGACCTCTAGAGTATTTTTATAGGATACTGGATTTTTCAAAGAGAGACCCATCTATTAGGCCATTGGAATTTTTGGAAGAAATGGTTGTTTGTGTCATGTTATGTTGGACACAACAGGATCACAAAGTGGGTTGGGATAGTAGAATTCTATATGCATATTCCTTTTTCATTATCTAGGTATTCACATTTTTTTCTTCTGTCTCGTCTATGATGGTATATACTATATCCAATGCATGTCATCAACTATGGGGATGCTAAGATTGACCATGATACATTATACATGGTGCATCCAATGATGATTGTGGAATACAGAGATAAGTAGTTATAATGGAAAATTTGTCTCTTATCTAAGTCAAATAGATTTACGGATAGATCAAGGAGGAGGCATCAGAGAGGGAATCTAATGTTTGAGCATAGTAGAATGATTTTTTCGATCGAGGCCCAATTATACACCTCTCTAGCATTATTAGTTCATAAAGGGGGATTTCATAAAAACTTTTAAAAAATTAAATGTATGTAGTGGATTGAATAAATCTTTTCCCCTTTAGATTTATGTGCACCCATGATTGGGTGAAGCGTAATGGAATTTGTGTATCTTACGAAAGCATATAATTTTGGTTTAGAGTATTTTTTATCCAAAAAATCCCATAAAGCTCCCATGTATCAATCAATTCTTTACCCTATCATGTATCAGTTCTAAAAGGGAATATAAATTTATTTTTAGGCTGTTTTTGTAGTCATGGAGTAGGGTCTGACTTGTCATAGTGAGAAATAGGAAGGAAAAATGGCTTGGCCATGTAATGGACATGTCATGGAGCTCGGGTAAATCCATTGTCATCCATCTATTGGGTAGCCCCACCATGACCATTTTGGAGGGCATGTAGACTGTATAATTAAAAATAATTTGGTCTCATACCCTAGTGGATGCCTATTTTTATTTAGGATCAAAAAACATACACGACCATGACCAGACTGTGGTGAAAGATGTTTCTAAATAGGTATTTTTGAAAAAACCACATACCAAGCCACCCCCTTCTCAGATGTTGAACAAAAAAAGTGATGTACATAGTTATTAATTCAAGAGGATTTATATTGGTTATTAATCCATTAATAACTCCTATTAATTGAATCATCATAGTCTTGTAGTGACATATTAATTATTGGATGCTTTTGTATGAAACATGGAAACGCATCCAATTTATAGTTATTCAATTTATTATCCTATTTTATTCACTATTGAAGAAAATAATATATTCTAATTGATTGATTTCTTTTCTAGGTTTATGAAACATTGTTGGTGCTTATTATTTTTGGGGATTTGTTAATGCTTTTTATCATAAATCATGTTTGGATGAATTTCCTCTCATCTTTATTTATTAATCATGGAATTATGTTCATATATCATAGATTGAGTTTCACTATTTAATGTAGTGAGAAAATTATAGTCTTTGCATATCAAAAACCTTCTTGAATATCAATGGAATTTTACATCATCTTAGTGTCATTCTATTAGATAATTCTCTTCTAGATTCCACCTATGTGGAATAATTTATCCTTCCTTCAACTAGGCTCTAATTATACCATTTTCAATAGATTTCATTCGGTATGAGTTATTTTAACTATTTACCAATTCTTCTAGGTTCCATTCTCTAGAAACCATTTAATATTTTGAAACCAGATCATGGAGTTCGTGGAAATCTATCTTGTTTTGGTTGGAATGCAATCATTTTTTGGGAGATGACACCATTGAAAGGCAATAATGTTGATATTAAAAACCCTGAGGTATGAAGTTCCTTACCATTTGGGTCCCCTTTATTTAAAATATTCCATGTTATTATTGTTGTGTAATATGAGTGATAATAAAGATTAAAGGAAAAAAATTAGTTATCTGAATATGAATCTATTGAACAATTATGAGGGTGAAAATTTGTGGATGTCTTCCAAATTAGTAATCCAAAATGAAAAAATTATAGATCATGTTTTTTCTGTATTTAGGTAGATATAATTAAAATCTTAAATTTTCATTCATCAAGTCTTAAAGCATTTCTATAAAAAATCATAGTCAACACCCACCCTTGAATGAGTGAAAAAAATAGAACAGATCAGAATAAAGACATATTGTAGATATATTCCCATAAAACTACATGAAATTATTTTGTTCATGGTAATTTCATATCAAAGATTCTACATGAACTTAAATTGTATGAAACCATCAACATCAACACTTTTTCAAGAAATTAAATGAGGTAAAAACCATCATGTAACATAAAACCAACATTGAATAATATAATGTAATGACAATGTCCCTAGAGGAGACTATCTATTTCAATATAGTAAAATAGTTACAACCACCAATCTCTAAATAATTCTCTATTCAAAGATTGAACATCAACCAATAATAACATTATTAATATTCCAAAAATTATTTCATATTTTAAATTACCCATGTATACTCAATAAAGATTGTATTAGAGTTTGATAAGGTTTAATCAATACTGGAGTTAGAGGTATTTACAACAGGATGTTTTCAACGGGATCCCGTCACAAATAGGCATTCGTGACAGGTCCCCATCGCAAATAGCCCGTTGAAGAAAACGTCATCGAAAATATTATGTTTTGCGATGATCCCATCGAAAAAATAGTATTTGTGATGTGAAAGGTCCCTATCACAAATAATCCTCCAATTATATACATTATATATATAAATAAATGTTTTTTGATGGCCCATCGCAAATACTATTTGCAACGGGGAACTGCCCCGTCACAACTAAGCCTTCTGTTATATACATTAAATATATATAAACTTTTTTGCGACGGGATGATAGTCCCGTCCCAAATACTATTAATAAAAAAGTATATTTAGATTATTTGTGATGGGAGCCCATCGCAAAAGGTTCCGTCGCAATTACTAAACATAATAAATAAAATATTTAATAAAATTATTATTAATAGAAAATTATATTAATATTAATAAAATAAAGAAAAAAAAATATTAATAAAATAAAAAGAAATTAAAAAATATAATACTAAAAAAATATATTTAATAAAATTATGATTAATAAAAAATTAATAATAATTTTATTAAAATATTAAAAAATAAAAAATTATTACATTTCTCAATATTTACAAAACTAAAAATAAAAAAATATCATAAAATTTTATTAGTATTAGTAAAATAAACTAATATTAAAAAATATAATACTAATAATAAATAATAAAATATTATAAAAAATTATCCAATATTTGGACCAAAGTTAAATAGAAAAATTGTAAATTGTTCATATTACAATAAATCATAAATTCAAATGTTTTTAACATAAAAAACAAATCACTGGGTGGGGGCGGTCTTGTGTAGGAGATGGAGGAGCTGTTGGAGATGGTGGAGGAAACTATATCCCTTGACTATGAGTCAGACGGCGCATGTACTCCATGTTTTCATGATATTGTTGCTACTGTTGCTGTCATCGACGCATCTCCTCCTCGTGCTGCTGCTACTGTTGTCGCTGAAACATCTCTTCATGTTGCTACTGCAAACTCTCTATAAGGTAGGTCCTTATTTGCAACTGCTCTTTATAATGTGAGGAAAAATATAATGCCACTCCACGTGCTCTTCTTGAGCAGGACGCCGACATCACAACAGTACCATAATAAGTACCAAGAGTCCAATGAAAGCTGATACCAACTACTTTTCCCTTCTCAAGGCCATACAGCGTCACCTGCATCCATGCCACCTCATCTAAATCGAGGGAACTAGTATTCTCAGTCGTCTCGTCCTAACTCTCAACCTGTGTCTGAGAGGTCGTAGCCTCATATGACTCCTTCAATTCCAATTTGAAAATTAAAAGTTTGAAAACATTATATGCAGTTAATTGTAAATCTGAAAAAATAATATTAACCACAATCCGACGTTGGAGATAACCTCTAATCTCTCTAGTGGTTGGATCACTGTACATCCTCCAATAAACGTCGAACTCTGTTATATCGGGATGCATGACTGCCTACAGGAATATAAAAGAAACTATTTACATTTAAAGTAATATAAAATATTTAAAAAATAGAATTACCAGATGCTCTCTATGTTTACTGAATGTATGGCTAGAAGCTCGATGCATCACCTCCTGTCTCTCTCAGTTCTACCATCCCACTAAAAATATATTTTGAAATCCACCACCCAACCAGTGTAAACATAATCCATCCCAAACGTGAGATGAAATGTACTCTAGTTGGTGGGCTCTACACGACTCATCAAATTATGTCACTCTTGCTTTCTTAATGGTTGATCATCTAAAATTTAACAAAAACTAACTGAAACGGTCATGCATAGAGACCTTCCATTCCATGTGGATAGAATCACACAAGATATCTTCAATGGGATACCGTAAAACCTACAGATAATTTATAATATCAAGTTATTAATAAAATAAATTTCAAAATAAATATTCTTTATTTACATACTAGCCAATGATCGAACATGTCACGCCGCACATCAATGGGAATATATTCCCATGTGATCTATGACTAACAAAAATAATTGTGCAAGATTTCACTCCCCTATCCAATTGATAAATGCGTAAAACTATGAAAATGGAATAAATAATGAAACAATTAGTATATATATAAACAAATTAATGAAATATAACTAAAATATACACGTTACCATAGCTTTTGTGTGCATGGATTGAAGCCAATACATGGACATCACTTGGAGATAGGGTCAGGAATCATCAGTGTCGCAAGACGGATCCCCCTCTACGTACCCCCTAAATCGTTAGTAGGCTGAGCGTCAAATGCTCCCCAATCCCCCTCATAAAAATGTTGATAAACCTCATGCAACTTTAAAAATAGATCTGGATCCATCTGAAACAAGAAATAATTATTTTTAGCAGATAGTTGAAAATTACTATTATATATAGATATATATTAGTTATGATTATAACCAGCATTTAACTGTGAAAATTTTCATCTTCATCCTCATCTCCATAGTTGTCCATGTCAATTTCTTCATATTCTTCCCCAACATCATCAATATCCATATGAGGATCTGTTTCATCATATCTTGTCATTTAAAATTCATTTGTGGCATCATTATCATCTTCATCATAATCGATCATTAATTGTGGAGTGTCATCATCAATTTTCACGTCTCTTTGTGAAAAAGTTGGATTTTGAGCAGTCACTTTAAAATTTTTTATTCATTCCACTTCAGCGGAACCACTTCCAATTTGAGTAAACTGATTTTCCCAAGATTTCATTTTTATTATGATCGACCAATATCTCAAGTCTCTTGATGTAGAACAATACTTTTTAGAATAAATTTTATGTTCCTGTTGAACCAGTAAAATTTTTCATTTACTACAAGAAGACTTTTATATTTAATATCAATGATTCCATGATTCAGTTGAACACACAATCCTATCTCAGTATCCAACCACCGACATTTAAACATGGTTATGTAATTCAGTCCTATATAACACAACATAATAATTTTATCCAGAATGCCATAAAATTCAACTTCATTTTCTTTTTGATGTTATCCTCTCAAGAAAACTCCATTGTTCATTGATTTTTTGATTCCCCATATGCACGTGTATGAAATAAAAAACCATTCACCACATATTAATTATAAGATTTAACCATTTTGGATGATGGGATTCTCAATATACACGGTCACTTAACAATTTTATCCCCATGTTGAGACACCTAAAAATTTGTAAAAAAATTATTAATATAACAAATAATAATCATAATTGATATTAAACCATCTATTATTTATGTTACTAATTTTCTAAACCATTGAGAAATTTTTTTTCCCGCGTTCTTTATGAGGAGCTACTGTAATTTTTGGAAGTTTTTTATTGATTTGATTATCATAGAACCTAAAAATAAAATAAATTTACATACTATAACATAAATTATAGAATAAGTGAAAGAAGAACTCACAATGAAAATGATTTAATTTCTTCATAGTAGAGCAGAACATATGTATGACCACTCTGATGATCATCATCAGAAATCCATCATCCAAGAACTCCACAGAAACTAAGATTTGGCGGATTAAAAACTTCTAATTTATTATCCATTTTGTAAATAACATTACCTAGTTTTTTCCCATACGATTGTGTTTAGAGGGATACTGAGATTCAAAATAATGAGAGCATGAGAAAGAAATTTTCTCATGTAAATAAGCTTCAGCAATTGAGCCTTCAACTGATGGTTTGTTACGAATTTTTTTTGTTCAATTTCTGGATGTATCTCTCGAAAGGTTACATCCATCGAAATTGTACTGTACCTTCACATTTATATTAATGTCGAAAATTTAACATCATATTTTCCATTGAGTCAAAGAAATATGGTGAAAATATTTTTTCCAGTTTACATATTGTTACATAAACATCATCTTCCAGTTTTCCTAGCACGTCGTAGTCTGTTGTCACTGTACAAATGCATCAAAAAATATGATATTTCTGTTATCGAATAACAAATAATATAATTCAACAAAACATTGAATCCAATCAGCCTAATTATTTCCCTTATAACATGACAATCATGACTTTTTAATTTGGTAATATAACCATACTTAACACATCTTCCCAAATTGGAAGCATAGCCATCTGGAAGTCCCAAATCTGCAATCCTGTGAAAAAATACTAAGCAACTCTCTTTTCATAGTGTATAAGATGCTTTTGGATTTATTAACCTATGTGATCTAACATTTTCAAATGGATCAAGTTCTGGTCGCCTACAAATTTGGGAAAGATCTATTCATGCCATTATAGTATATTTTGTCTTACCTGGTGTATCTCAAACTATATGAAATAAATTATCAAAATAGTTCTTTTCAATATGAATGAAATACAACATGTAGCAGACCAACAAATCAAACCAATATGGAAGATCCCAAAAAATGCTTCGTTTTATCCAATTATGTTCTTTCCCAAAGCCATGAATTTTTTGTTGTTTTACTATTGAACCAAATTTGATGGGAGGTAATCAAAATAAAAATGATTTTAACTCTATACCTTAGATCATTTGTGGAGGTTCATCCCTTTCAATTGCACCTTTTCTGAAATGAGATTTGTTCCTCAAAAAAGGATGAACGGTTGGAAAAAATCTACAGTGATAGTCAAAATTGAATGTTTTTTTCCATTGATGAGCATAAATGGTTTGTTGTCTTTCATACAGTAAGAAAATGATTTCGGACCATGTGTATTTCATCCAGATAATATGCCATATTCCAGAAAGTCACTAATCATCCACATTAATTCAGCATTTAATATAAAATTTTGTTTCGCAGACACATTATATATACTAACATGGTCACTATACAATAAATTTGACTCATAAATCAATGGTTTCAAATAAAAACAATATTTTTTTCAGATGTACTAGGATTAATAAGGTAAAAAAGATATGGGACCCCTTCATGAATATACATGGAGGTAAATTGTACAGAGTTATACAGACATGCCACCATGAATACTGAAAACCATAAGAACCAAACTGAAAGAAACCATCGATAGAAATACCCAATCCCATGTTTCAGGATTCTGAAGAAAAATACCGATGTAGGTGATCGAAATGTTTCCATAAATCACCATCAGATGGATGATTCAAAATTTTATCAGTTAAAATATTGGTTTTGTGCAATGACATCATTGACACTGTGTTCAAAGACATAAATAAATGTTGAATCTTTGGTGTAAGGGGGAAATATCTTAGCTGTTCTACTGGAATAGATCCATACATCCCAAGTTGAGATTCATTATACCTCGATATTCCATAGGTGGGACAAATACCCAATGAATCGTTTTCACCATAATATTAGATGTAATCATTTGGACATGTATAAATCTTCTGATAACTAAGGACCAGATTACGAACTGACATTTTTCTCTCACGGTAATTTACAGGCAACACATTTCCTTCAGGTAACATCGATTTAACCAAATTTAATATCTTATCAAAATAGTTGTTTTGCATTGAATTATCTGATTTAGTAGCCATAAATTTTGAAACAGCTTCTAATTTTCTTTTCTAGAAACCATGATATAATGCATCCTAAAAACCTCAATAACTCATAAAATTTAAATGGTACCAAATCAAGACTTAAATCAATATCATATTGAGTTTCAGTTTTCTAAACTGATGGACCCGCAACATCATGTACTAAATTTTTAAACTGTGATAGATCTGGAATCAAGTTATTAGTATCTACATTGGAGATATGTTCTCCATATAGATACCAAAAAATATAATCTGTTTGAAAACCCAACCACAAGAGATGTCCCCCAACCATGTCAAATGTGTCAAATGTTATCAGAGAAATTTTTTTACAAGGAAACTTTATTAATCCTGCTGAAACATTTTCTTTTTTAATGAAGAAAATGATAATAAATCTTAAACACCCTTAATATATACAGGATTTAATCCAAACCCATTCATATTTCTACACTGATTTATCTAAGCATGATCATCTAATAACTATTGTTGTCAAATTATTTGCTCTATATTTTTTGTACAAAATATAAATTAATTAATAATTTTGAATAATATGAAATTATAAAAACACTATCCGAAAAAAGAGATAAATAATTAAAACTACCTAATAATTACCATTACTTATGGGTGACACAATTTCTAGTGGATTGATGACAATACCTTTGTCTGACGGCTCATTTACCACGAGAATGAATATACATACCTCCAATAAGATTCTTCATTGTGATTTCTCTGTGATAAAGTTGCATGTAAATGAGTCGTTAGACAAAAGAGCCCCCATTCCATCGATAAATCATTTTCATGCAACTTTCAACGCCTGAACACATTATGAAAAATGTGGTCCTATGAATGCATATTCAAACTCGTGTATATGAGATTGGATATCCATATATAGAAGAAATCTTTTCATAATTTTTTGAATCGGTGAAAGATGAGAGGAGAAGATTCATCGAGAAAAAGGAGTGTTGTCAATCCACTGGTAATTGTGCCGAGTTATTACAATTTATTACAATTGATTTTCTTCTTAATTGTTACTATTTCTTACTAATTGTTACTAATTATTACTATTTATTACTAATTTTTACTGTTTCTTACTAATTGATACTAATTATTACTAATTGTTACTTATTGTTACTAATTGTTACTATTTCTTACTAATTGTAACTAATTGTTACTAATTACGACTATTTCTTACTATTTCTTACTAATTATTACTATTTTGTACTAATTATTACTATGTCTTTCTAATTATTACAAATTCTTACTAATTATTACAAATTATTACCAATTATTACTAATTCTTACTACTTATTAATATTTCTTACTAATTATTACTAATTGTTACTAAATAATTCTAATTCTTACTAATTATTACTAATTATTACTAATTATTAATAATTCTTACTAATTATTACTAATTATTACTAATTATTCATATTTATTACTAATTATCTAATCATTCCAACCCATTACTAATTATTCCTATTTATGACTAATTATTACTAATTATTACTAATTGTTCTTATTTACTACTAATTATTCATATTTGTTACTAATTATTCATTTTTATTAATAATTATTCCTATTTTTTTATAATTATTCCTATTTGTTACTAATTATTCCTATTTATTAATAATTATTCCTAATTATTACTTATTATTTATATTTATTACAAATTATTCGTATTTATTACCAATTATTCATATTTATTTCTAATTATTACTAATTATTACTAATTATTACTAATTATTACTATTTATTACTATTTATTACTATTTATTACTATTTATTACTATTTATTACTAATTATTACTAATTATTACTAATTATCACTATTTATTACTATTTATTACTATTTATTATTCGTTCTTACTGTTTATTAATATTTATTAATAATTATTCACAATTATTTCTATTTATTACTATTTATTACTAATTATTTCTAATTATTATGAATTATTACAATTTATTATTAATTATTACTATTTATTACTAATTATTACTAATTATTACTAATTATTACCAATTATTACTAATTATTACTATTTATTACTAATTATTCATATTAATTACTAATTATTCCAAATTATTACAAATTATTCTTATTTAGTACTAATTATTATTTATCGGTAATTATTCCTATTTATTACTAATTAATCCTATTTATTACTAATTATTTCTATTTATTACTAATTATTCCTATTTATTACTATATATTATTATTTATTACTGTTTATTCATATTTATTTTTACTTATTCCTTTTTGTTAACATTTATTCATATTTATTCTTCTTTATTCCTATTTATTACTAATTACTCTTAATTATTACTAATTACTATTTACTAATATTCATTACAAATTATTACTATTTATTACTATTTATTACTATTTATTACTATATAATACTATTCAAAGGGAAGCAAATTTTTTTAGTAAGATGCGAAAATAAAATTTTAAATTTATCTCATAATATAAAATATCCTCATGGGTTGGATAATATATTTTTTATATTATTGATCATGTATTTCAATGTGATCTAATAATAAATAAAAAGATAATTAAAAAATAAATTTGGGAAAAAATATTCCATGATTGTCCAACCTATAAAATGGGAAGGAAATTTTTATTCTTACTATGAATATAGTGTTCTGAAGTCATTTAGATTTGTAAAATAATAATTAGACTAGGATAAAAATATGTGTAACCTTCTTTGTAAATGAATTTAATACTTCAGTTATAAATAATTCCACCATAATTAGAATATGAATACTTGAAATATAAGAGGACACATATAGTAATAATTTTATTTAATTTTGAAGATGATAAAGAGGAGATACACCATTATTTTTAAGAGAGTATAAGGAATAATTTTATTACATTATCTTTGACATCAAGGGAATGATTCCAAACTTCTTATGCATAATATACTATAGGAATATGATGTAAAACCTTCTGTTGACTAGCAGGGAAGGTTAAAAAAATTATTGAGGGTTAGATGGTTAGAGACATAAAATAATTAGATATTCAGAAAGCGTACTTTCATATCCGGCACATGTTGGTGTTAAAAAGGGATATTTGAAAATTGTGACTTGATATATGTGTATGTGGATATCCAATATAATGGAAATATGTGGGGGAGTCTATATCTTATACAATTCCCCAATAATATATATAGAAAATATCATTTCCCATTTATTTTTTATGATCAAATATTATTGACTCTTATAAGAAATTCCCTCATATTACCCCTTGATGGTTTTACATGATACAATTGGTTTTCTATATATCAAATCTAACTATAAAAATAATATTAATGGAAAAATTGGCTACTAAAATATGTATTTTTTATTGTTTGATTATTTTACCACATTTTTAAAGTGTGTGATATAAATTTTCTATAGAGTATTAGAAAAACTATTACAGTTTTTATATGTAAGATTTAAATATATATAATGACTTTTAAAGAACTTTTATAGAATTTAACGAAATTATTGTACATATTTGAAGAAACTAACCATCCTATAAATAAGAAAAAATACATGTTCCTAATGAATTGAGTCATTCCACTTGTGTATAATATTTCCAATGATATGATGTAGATAAAAACCCATTTATACAGAATAGAGGAATTACACATGGGATGGATATTTAGAAAATATTTATTAAATATTTCATTAAAATTATGGTTTTTTGTTATAAAGGATGAAAAAGATACGTTTGATAAATAATTCATTAAGGCATTTTATAGAATGAATAAGTATTAAAATATAAATTCTATAATCATTTCACCTAACATGAGTCTATAATTTTGAAATAATGATTGGTGCTAGTGACATTATAAGAAAATTTGTTATCATTTAGGGGAAAGGGTATAAGTAGACATGTAATTGAATATTCCAGTATATATTCTTATGGGTCATAATAAAATGTTCTATAATAAAAATGTAAATTCAATTTATGTTTTTTTCCCTAAAAAAATATTTACCATATATAATTTTTAGTAATATGATTATATATATTGATAAATTAACATTTAAAGGGATGAAAACTATATTATAAACTCTCTATTATGAAGGGATGACATATAAAAAGTAAATTATTTTTCTATTAGGTGATAATTTCGTATTTTTTTAGAAAATATTATATATAATAATTTTTATTCATATATTGTAAAATTTATTTTCATAGGAATAATGTTGAAAAATATTTCAATGATTTATAAAAATATATTCTGGGATGGTGTTAAGTGAGGACTTTTCGATGAACCATTGTTATTTACAAAATTATATTTGAGAATTCTATGAATGTGTGTCTTGGGAGATATATTTTTTTCCATTTAAAATAATTATTATTCCATCCTTCATAGATGATATTATTGAATTTTAATGAATAATAACAAATTATTATATTGTGGCTTTTTTACATGACCATAATTTTTAACGACATAAGAAAATTTGATAGAAAATATAACAATTACTATATACGGAGTAATATTATAAGGATACTTAAATTTACACAATCCATGATAACAGATGAGGTGGATTAATAAATATATGTAATATATATAATGATTTTATTCCTAAACATATATGGAAATGAGTACATAATACTAATAATATGTAATGATATGAAGATTGATTTTCTAGACAATTTGGGCTAGCCTATAGAAGTTTTTATGAAAAAATAATAATTTTAATGATATATAATTCAAAAATTCCTAATTATTGACAATTTTTTTCACTTACATAATATTCAAGACTAATAATTGATGTTCATATATCGGTTTATGTATAATATTGGAACAACATACCGTCCACTGACAAGTGTACAAGATGTTGTCTAAAATAGTGCATTAAAATTACTTACAGATAAAATAATTAGTATACTGGGGAAGGATTTAACATAAAAATTTAAATGTGATGTTTGGTCATATAGAACTCCAAATAAGACCCCAATTAGTATATCCTCATATAGATTAGAGTTTTTGAATGCATGTGAAATTTCTATTGAGATTGGACATAATGAAATGTTGGTGGTGAAAGCTGAAATTATGGATTGTGGAGGAGAAGATGAGAAAATGAGAATATATTTGATTAAAATAAGGAAAATATTAATAGAATAATATTATAATTTAATGACAACTAAAGAAAAAAATAACCTATTTCATGGAAGATTTATCCTAAAGATGGATTTTAAGGGTTTATAATTATTCATATGGTAAAATTCAAGAATAAAAATACTTCAAGTTTAACAAAATTCCTAGTGTTATCAACTATTTAAGTTCATACTGTAACATGCCAGGTAAATAATGAATATAACATTTTAATATTTATTAATAATTTTGAATAAAATTCTAATTTTACTTTAATGAATATTCTATTTCTCATTGCACACTCAACATGTAACTACGAGTTTTTTTGAAATCTTACGTTGCACAGAACATTGATTTATACCGAAAAATAATTTAATAATTTTATTATTTTAAATGGTAGTTAAGGCCTAGAAATTTTATTGTAAGGAGTGAATAAAATTAACTACAATATAATTACGCATTTTTGTTAAATGTTATTAAATTTATCCAATAATTTTTATTGTCTTCAAAAAAGCAAGAATCTAATTTTAAGCATGAAATACTTTAATAGTCTTTAAAATGATGATTTACCACCTTTTGATTACGAACCATTTTTTAAATATATTTTTTGACACATTTAGACTTTTTACTTGATAACATGAAAATATTCTTTAGAATCGTTACATCTAAATTTACTTCGGATGATATTTTGGTATTTTTTAGATAATGTTCATTTTTAAAAAATTGGGCAAAATACTGAATTTTAATTCAAACTACCTTTTAATCTAATTTATTTATATGGATAGATTATATTTATTTACTGTTTTTAAAGTTTAGTTAGATTATATTTTTACTATTTAATCCAATGTTGGTCATTGGAAGTAATTTCACATTGAAATTAGACATTAAAAAGGTCAATCTTTTGATAAGAATTATTTCCTAAAAAAATGCTTTTTGGTTTTCACAATGGGAATTAATTTAAAAATTATTTCTGCAACTTATGTGTTTTGAATTTGGAAAAACAGATTCAATATTCTGAATTAGGAGGTTTAAATTGTGTAAATAGGTAACTTTTATTTTCAGACATTATGAATATTTACAATGGAAAATATTTTATTTACCATGATTAAAGGGTAAATTTGATAAATACAGCTAAAAAAATATTATAATAATATTAAATTACTATTAAAATTTTTCAAACCCTATTGGATGAGTTATTTCCGACCAAGGGAATCATTGGGTTAATTTTTGGACCCCATGGAGCCACATGGGAGTGATAATTAGACTTTATATTAATTATTTTAAAGTAAAGACAAAAGTAACATAAACATAAAACTTTTAGTAAAAAACATTTTATATGGGGTTATATATTTGATCTCTTCGAATATAAATATTAAATTGAATGATAAAATGATATAATATATCATAATATTTTATTTATAATTATTAAACATTAAATATTTAAATTTAATTCTGACATAATGGTGATGTAGTAATTTCTTCATTAATAAATGATTTAAATAAATGATATTATAAATATTTAAATGAATTTATTTTGAAAATTTTTATGCCATACAATAATGAAGAAATTACATCATTAATAATCAAGTTTTTTTTGGATTTTTAGAAGTCTTGATATGAATAGTTTATAAATTGACATAAATGAGTTTATAAAATGAATACTATTTTATTAAATAATAATATAATACTAAAAATCTATCAATCATTAAAATGACTTAAATAATGTTAAAAAATTCATAAATTTTCTATTTTGGGTTGATTGTCATTTTATAGTAAATATATTAACCATAAAGTATGAATGTATAAGAGGACACGGTAAAAGTTAAATAAGTTAACGAAGGGTTAAATAAAAAAGACAAGGATTAAAAAAATATCCAAATCCTATCCAATGATTATTTGAGATTTTATTTCGACTTATATTTACCTTAAAATCTAATTAAATATGTTTTAAACCTTTTTTAAAACAAAAAATCATTTTATAATAAAATAATACTTTCAAACATTCCTAAAGATCCCCTCGTCGCCCTTATAAAAGGTCATCACTTCAAACCATTACTAACACCTCTCAATCCCCTCGTATGATCAAATATATGATATAATAATCTCCCAAAATCCATCTATTGCATCTATAATCCTAACTTTGGTCATAAAGAAGTTCAATAAAGTCTTTTGGTTCAAACCAATGGGAGTTTCCATATTTAAAGGTAACATCTTCTCTCAAGTTCTTTTCCTTTATTTTCCTTCGTCGAACCTATAAAATCACTTTATTCTAATATTTTACAATAGAACCAGTATGTTAAATATTCT
This sequence comes from Viscum album, assembly GCA_963277665.1. NCBI lineage: Eukaryota > Viridiplantae > Streptophyta > Magnoliopsida > Santalales > Viscaceae > Viscum > Viscum album. The sequence goes on from OY728164.1 coordinate 800,702,038, forward strand.
AGGATGTTTTTAGGAAGAAGTATCTAATGACACATCCACACACCTCTATCTAATGGATATGATCATACTGTATCTGTGGACAACAAACTAGTGCCACACGAAATTATGATTGTTCAATTATCTCCTAAAGCCCCTCATGGTGGACATTATGATGTAAATTTTTTTATATTTAATATATAGTATATTAATATTGTTTCTATTATTCTTTATTTTTCATTTATAGCATACCTTTATGGTTTCCATAATGGCTAAATACGATATATTTTTTGAAGAAGTGCGTACTACCACCCTTTCAAAGTGATATGACTCATTCATGTCAAATGTATAAAGATGAATTTAATTAAATTATATATAATATTGTACTATAATTATAATATAACTATGTATCAATATGTTTTGAATCCATTAAATATTAAATAGAAATGAATGTAGCATTTACGTGTATGTATGACTTAGCGTCTCCATGAACGGTGGATTTCATTTATTATCTTCCAATGTTATGTACTATTATAAAAACATATATAGTGGAAAAACATATATATATATATATATATGATATATATGATATCTAAATCATTAATATAATTCTATAGATAATGGACTTTTGACCACACAGGAAATTTGTAATTATAACATGTTTATTTTTTGACTCAAGTTCCGAACAACGACCAAATGTTTGATATGAACTATAATAATTAGTAATTGTTATAGTAAGGTAATAACTGATATGAAATGAATAATAAACATGAAACAGTTTCAGAATCATGTATAAATTAACTTATATTTATTATTTTGGATGATCAAATAACACACGAGTCAAGTCGGTCACGAGGTATGAGTTTTTCATCTCACTTTTTATTCCCCTGAAATTCATGCTTTATTTGACACTATTTTCTTTTGTGTGGTGTATGTACTACCAATGATTTTATTAATTGTCTAGTATAATTTAATTTATGGGTATTTACATATTCATTGTATGATCCTTCTTTTATGTCAGGTATGTTTTGTAAGTTACATAATCGGTAAGGGAACCTTTCACTCCCCTCTTCTAATCAAAGACATATTTTATGTTATATATTTTAAATTTCCATTATTTTTATGTTGGTATATGTTCTTCTATATCATTATTTCAATAAATTTTATGGCCATGTGATGAGATACCCTTTTATCTCTCATCAACTCATATTCTGAATTTTTATGTGACGCCCTTAGGTTTCCGAATTTTTTATAAGGGAACTTTTTAACCCTATTTTGATTATTTGTGTTAAACTTATAGTTCTTGATAATGTACGGATATGAATATGTTTGAATGAAATATGATTTTTTACACTTAATATACAATTATATTGGGTGTATTTATATTTTCCACACATAATTATGTCATTGATTTATCCTTAATATAATGGTATAATATTTGTATGGGACTTATTATCAATCTCCTTTAATTGAATCATATTTTGATTTATACACATCATTCTTTTATACAATGTATAAACACATTTTAATTTTTATTTTATTCAAAGGGAATATTTTTCAATGAGTCATTTTACTAAACTACAAAAATGAATTTTTCTTTTCAACAAATGCGGTGACAATGGCCTTTCTGTCTTCGCAAGTATTATTGGATAACTAGCTTCCTTAACAAGCCATAATGTTTTTAAAAGGAAAATAAATTACATATACATTGTTTACATATTTTGGTTTTGAAAATGGTTTTGATAACCTATTGATTATGTTAATATATTTAAATTTTATCTTGTGATTGAAATGTGAAAATGTTATCTTTCCTTTATGATTGTTCATGTGTCATGTTTATGTTATTGTTCTTGGGAATTGTTTATATATACAGGTGGTTCTGTGATAAAATTATGGAAGGTGTGGTTGATATAGAATTCCAATGTATTAGGTAATGTCACAGAGGTAAATGTTAATGTTTCTCCTAAGATATTTAGGAAATATACTCTAATGGGATTCCAAACGAAACTCCCTATGTAGCTGTAAAAGCTACAATGTAAGTATGTTATGTATGCTAAAAGTTACCTTTTTGAGTTATGATTTCTATGTGTTAATCATAAATCTTATGATTTCATGTGGTATGTTAAAGGTATTATGTTTTTAATGTATTTATAGACTAATGTTTTATTTTTTTATTTTATAACCCTTACTATGTTTTTATGTTCATACTATGTTTTGAAATGTTTTTCATAGGACTTAATGAAAAATAGGGTCAAGGATGGGGTCAAGGAAATTTTATCATCTCTAAAACATGGAAGTAGACATGTTAATATTTTAACAGTTTTTATTTTATGAAAAAAATGAAAAAATTAATTAGAAGTGTATATTTTATAATTATTGAAATGTTATTAATAGTTATGGCCAAGTCCTCTAAAAATATAAACCAGAAAAGATCCTCAATGTGAATTATTGACATAAATCAAGATTATGTAATTTATAAGGCTTATAGTTTGTATCAATTGTCAATGTAGACAACATTAGGGATTATGAGTTTTTGTTGAACACATGGTTAGTCCCTATGTCTATTATTTCAGTTAAATCATTGTTTTATAACTTTTTCAGATCAAGGAATGTCAATTACAAATAGAAGGAGTAGGATATCAAACATCATTCATATCTCTTTCTAATGACATGCTTGAAATAATTATTATAAATTCATGTTCAAATAATTGTGAATTTTTTTTACAATACAACTCATTTACAAGAAGTTGTTTGAGATATCAAACACCTCCACTATACCTCGATTTCATGGTGGATCATGGGTTGTATTTAATCTAATCCAATTTTCACAATATTATAATATTTTCAATAAAGGTAAATATTATTAAGGCATTTTACAATATTTTACCTTATCACGTGACTTGGAAGTATATTAATATTTAATAAATGGTTATGAAGAAGGATCCCCTTGCGCAACCAATTTATATTTTCTTTTACAATATATTATCTCATCACATACTTATGGTATTTTAAAAGGAATATTGATTGAATGTTTCAAATCAAAATTGGTCTAAATATTATATAAACACTATGTTCTATCAGATGTTTTAAAATTATATATTATACATGATTATTTTTAGAATCTATTTTTCTATGAACACACATATTACCCAAGTTGTACAAGCTGTATTCGGGTGAAGGAAGAAAACTATTTTTGAGGATATATAAATAATTTATGCAATGTATGGACCATCTACCTACGTGAACAAGATTATGATGAAACCATATGGAACAATGATAATGATTTGACGTTATTTCTATGGGGAATATTTTTATTTTATCATATCGAGGTGAAAAAATGACAATATATAAGATGTTGAGGTCTTAGTGTATTGGGATGAAAATAAAAGGTATAGGAAAACCTTTGAGGTCAAAACATGGTAGGGCTATTTTTGAGTTTTATTAAATGGACAACCTATAAGATGGGTTACATCCCGTCGCTTCTGGAAAGGCCGTAGGAATCGAACACAAAACTGTAGGATGATCAGGGCGCATCACCTACCACTGGCCTATGTAAAGTCCCTGGTTTGTATGACATATTATTTTTAGTTTTATGATTTTATGGATCAAGAATAAATTGATTTTGGGAACTTATGTTTTATCAAATTGATATCCATAATATAGGAAAACCATTTGGTGATTAAGTAATAAAGGTTATTTTGGTAGACATTCAGACTTTAGGGAACATTATATGCTTTATGAAAATTGAATACTTTGGGATCTCATATTTGGAGTAATGGTTGAAATTTTATTTTGGAAGAATATATGTTTTTATTTTGGACATATAGAGATTTGTGTTTTTTATGGAAATGATTAACCTATCATAGGGAATTTTTGATTTGGTTAATAACACTTTAGTATAAGACTTTAAGAGTGGTCGATGTTATTTTGTGAAAAATGTTAAGAAATACTGTGGAAGACTATGTGATTAAATCCTTCACAATTTTTGATTTCAATATTAGTTTTGGTTATTTTGAATAATATTAAGGACACTTATGTATTGAATGGACTTTTTTGAACATTGGGTAATATTTGTTGAATTTTTGGGATTAAGAGTAGTATTTCTTTTTATAATGGATTATCCTTTTTGGGGATTATCTGATCTCATACTAACCATTTTAGTTTTGGTTGATGTCTAAAGTCAAGAAAAATATATTGTTAATCTTTTTTAGAATATGTAATACTTTATAAGTTGATTCTAGTGATTTTTTTGTGACCATCTCTGTTTGAATAGTCATCATTTGTAGAAAATATGATTTTCTCGTAGAAATTTAATAAAGGATTAAAGTCTTAACGACAAGTATGTATGTGTCCTTATGGTTTTGGTGAAGCTAATAAAAAATTATTCATCTTTAAGAAAACAAACTTAAAATAATGACTTTCCCTATTAAGATTTCCTACCGAGGAATCAAATACCATTTAACCCATCACAAGTTTTTGATTTTCTGGTTGTTAAGATTCTCTTAATCATGTTTTCTATCACACTCTATCAGAACACGATGGTTAGTTTCCCTTACATATCTATATTTTTCATGGAATCATATTATGAGTTATCTCAAGTTACCATTTCACTTCTCTTTCATTCTTTTAAAGTGATAGATTATTCTCTTTTTGCATTGTTAGATTTTAAATGAAGTTTCAGAGACCAATATTAATGTTGCGAGGATTGAATTACCAAAAGGGGGAAGGATATAACATCCCTGGTAAATAAATATTATGAAATTTCCAAATTTATAAATATTTGTGAATTAAATATTGATTTTAATTTAAAGGGGATGATATGTCTGATAGGATACTCAACACGCAACAACGATTTCCTTTGAAATCTTACGTTACAAACCACATTGAGTTATACCGAAAAATAGTATAATAATAATATTATTTTAAATGGTAGTTAATGTTTAACCATTGTATTGGAAATAATGAAAAAATATAAATACAATATAATTACAGAAGTTTGTTAAATGGTTTTTACTTGTATCCAATAAATTTTAGAGGCCTAAAATAACAATGAATATAATTTTAAGCACGAAATACTGTAATATTCTTTAAAAGGTCAATTTACCACTTTTTATGGGAAAAAATTTTTTACTTGTAATTTTTGTCACTTTTATATGATCTATTTTACAAAATAATTTTTTGAATTGGTATGTCATAATTTACATTGGATGAATTTTTGGGATTTTTCAAATAAAGTTCACTGTTTAATGAATAGTACAAAATACTGACTGACTGACAAAAAATTATTTTTTATTATAGCATAAACCCCTTTTAAAGGGTGAGGGCGGACCCAACATGAATTAAATGAAATAAGACATTAAACTGTGACCCAAAAGTTCAAAATCCATATAACTAAATCAAAACAACAAGGGCAGCCCCTCCCTAGCATAAAACAATCAGTTCAGCTTCCACCTTCTCAATGCTACTTGGCTAGCTGTACCATGTAGTAATGCACGAGCCTCATACCGAGGACAAAACTCATACCCTCTCAAACGTCTGATTCCAAATATCCATGTTCAGATGAAAATTTTTAGCTCTAAACCTCATCTGGAGCAACCCCTGATGCAGATATGGAAACATAGACTCTTGGACCTCTGACCATGAATGATAACAATACACCCAACCAAAATCAACCAGATTCACAGCAGAATCACAGAATATTCACTGAATGAAGAACCATCATCAGAAAACCATTTTCAATGCCTACCACGTAGACACTAACTTTCAATTCCATTCATCAAACAATGAACATCACCAAAAAAGAAACCATTAAAAACTTGAGGACGAAAACTAGTACCCCCCCCCCCCTCTGAGCCACTCGAGATCTGATGTCAGTCCACACAGGAAACCGAAATTAATTTTATATTAACTTTTTCCACTTATGTGTTTATAATTAGGAAAAATTTATTTCATAATTGGAATTAGGAGGCCCAAATTTTGTAAATAGGTAACTTTTATTTTTAGACATTTTGAATATTTACTTCGGTAAATATTTTATTTTCCATGGTTAAAGTGTAAATCTGGTAAATTAGGGTAAAAAAATAATATTATAATAATAAATTACCCTTAAACTAGTCCTAACCCAATTAAATGAGAAATTTCTGACAAAATTCATCATTGGGTAGATTTTGGGACCCTATAGAGCAACTTGGGAGTGATAATGACACTTTATATAGATTAATTTAATGTAAAGACATAATAACATAAACATATAACTTTTAGTAAAACAATTTTTATATGGTGTCATATAATTGATATTTTAGACTATAAATATTAATATTAAAGATAAAAATATATCATACATCATGATTTTTTATTTATAACTCTTAGACATTAAATAAATAAATTTAATTATGGCAGAATGGTGAAGCAGTAGTTGCTTCATTAACAAAAGATTCAAATTAATGATATTATAGTTATTAAAATAAATTTATTTTGAAACCTTTTATGAAATACATGAATTTTAGAGATAATAAAGACTTTTAATATTTTAGTTAATGTTTATTTTAAAAATTAATCAATTTTTTATAGATTTTTTAAAATTATTGATATGTACAGTTTATAAATTGGGAAACATTAGTTTTTAAAATGAATACTATTTTATTAAATGATAAAATAATCATAAAAATCTAAGATTAGACCAAATGACTTAAATAATGTTAAAAATTTCACAAATGATCCATTTTTTTCGCTTGTAATTTTAATGTAAATATATTAACCATATAGTACGAATATATAATAGGACATGACAAAAGATAAATATATTGATACAAGTTTAAATAAAAAATATAAGGATTAAAAAAATATCCAAAACCTATCCAATTATTATTGGATGATATTATTTTGACTTATATTTACCTTATAAATGAATTAAATAATTTTTGGACCTTTTGGAAACCGAAAACCATTTTATAATAAAATAATTCTTTCAATCATTTTTAAAGAGCCCCTCCCCCTTATAAAAATACATCACCTCTAACCCTTAGTCACAACTCCCATGTACTGTGGATCATAAAATATATGCTCAAATAATCTTAAAATATCCCTCTCTTCCACATAAAATCCTTACCTTAGGCAGAAGGCAATTCAATAATATCTTTTGGTTCAAACAAAGGGAGTTATTGGATTTAAAGGTAACATATTCTATCAAGTTCTTTTCTTTTATTTTCCTAATCCAACCTCTTAAACTCCCTTTATTAAATTAATTTTCAAAATAGACATTATCTTCAATATACTAGGATGTTTTTATGAGTATACTTATAATTACACATCCACAAACCTCCATCTAATGAATACAAACACACCGTTTCTGTGGACGGCGAACTACTGCCTCATGAAACGATGATTATTCAATCATATCCTACCACCTCTCATGGTGGCCATTATGATGGAAAATTCATTATATTTGATATATATTAGATTTATATTTTCTATATTCATTTTTATTTTTCTTTTATAGTATACCTTTATGGTTTCCATAATTGGTAAATACGATAATTTCATTTCAGGATGTGCGGACTACCTCCCCTTCAAGGTGATTTGACTCATTCATGAAATACATATAAATGATGGGGTTAATTAAAATATATATGATATTATACTAGAATTATAATATACTTATGTATCATTATGTTTTCATTAATTTATATATGAAATATAAATTAATGTAGCGTTCAAGCGTACGTACGACTTACTGTCTCCAAGAACGATGCATTTCATTGTTTATCTCCAAATGTTATGTAATATTCTAAATAAATATATAATAGATATGTATGATATATATGATATATAAATAATTAATATAATTCTTGAAATAATTTATTTTTCACCAAATGGACAATTTGTAATTATAACATGTTCATTTTTGACCCAAGCTCTGAACATCAACAAAATGTCCGATATTAACTCAAATAATTAATAATTGTTATAGTAAGGTAATAAGGGATATATAAAGAATAATAAACGTTAAAAAGGTTCTAAATCATGTATAAACTAACTTATATTTTTTTCAGGGAGAAAAAAGAAACAAACGTGTCAAGCCGGACCATATGTAAGGGGTTTTCAACTCACTTTTTATTCCCGTGAGATTCATGGAATATTTTCCACTATTTACTTTTGTGTGGTGTATGTAATGCCCATTATTGTATTAATTTTGTAATATATTTTAATTTATGGGTATTAACATCTTCATTGTATGATCTTTCTTTCATGTGGTGTATGTTTTGTAAGTTACGAAATCAGTAAGGGAACCTTTCACTCTCCTCTTCTAATCAAAGTCTTATTTTATGTTATGTCATATAAATTTCCATTTTATTATGTTGGGATATGTTATTATATATCCTTATTTACATATATTATATTTCCATGTGATGAGAGACCATTTTATCTCTCATCAACTCATTTTCTGAATTTTTTTGTGATGTTGTTAAGCTGTCAAATTTTTATAAGGGAACTTCATAACCCTAATTCAATTTTTTGGGTTAAACATTTACATATTGATTATTTCATGTTATGAATATGTGTGAATAAACTCTGACTATTTTACACTTAATATTCAATTATATTGGGTGTATTTATATTTTTCACACATAATTATGTCATTGATTTATCCTTAATCTAATTGTACAATCTTTCTAAGGGACATCATCTCAATCACATTTCATTGAGGCATATTTTGTTTTATACAAGACTTTATATTATATGGTGTATAAACACCATTGAATATTCACTTCATTAAAAGGGAATATTTTTCTATGAGGTGTTTTACTAAACAGCAAAATTGATTGTTTCGTTTTAACATACGTGATGACAATGACCTTTCCGTCGCAGTGAGAATTATTTGATATTTGGATTTCTTAACAATTTGTAATGTTTTTAAAAGGAAAATAAATACCATATTATATATTTATGTATTTTGGAATTGAAAATGGTTTTGATAATGTATTTATTATGTCTATATATTTAATTTTTATATTGTTATTGAAATGTGGAAATGTTATATTTTTTTTGGGCTTGTCCATGTGTTATGATTATGTTGTGGTTGTTTGGAAGTATTTATATATACAGGTGGTTCCGTGATAAACCTATGGTTGGTGAGCTTATGATAGCTCTCTAATTCATGGGTAATGTGAAGAAGGATAACATTAATGTTTCATATAAGATATTTAGGGAATATACTATGTTGGGTATTCCAAACGTAACTCCCTGTATAGCTGTGAAAACTACAGTGAAAGTAGGTTATGTAATCCATAAGTTACCATTTTGTATTAGGATTTCTATGTGTTATTCATAAATTTTATTATTTCAAGAGGTATGTTAAAGATCTTATGTTTTGTATATAATGATGGATTGATGTTTTATTTCATTATTTTATAATCCTTATTGAGATTTTTATGCTCATCCCATGTTTTCAAATGTTTTTACAGGACATAAAGATGAATTGGGTCAAGGATGGGATTAAAGAAAATTCATGATGTCTAAAAAATGGAAGTAGACATGTTTCTATTTTTATGATTTTTTATTTTATAATGAATATGGAAATTGAGAAGAAGTGTCTACTTTGTAATTTTTGAAATCTAATGTAAGAGTTATGGCCTAATTCTCTAAAACTATTAGCCTGAAAATATCCTCAAAGTGAATTCTTGGCCTAACTCAAGATTATGTAATGTTTAAGGATGGGGCCTTATAGATACAAGTTCATATGAACGAAGAAGTGAATATATTTTGAGAATAATTTTTTCTATTCAATATTAATTGAAATTTATTGTAGCAAACTTTTGTTGGAAGAAATGTTGGAAAATAAACCATCTATAGACTAAAAAAATTAAATAACATGAATAATTTTGTTTGATAACTATAAAATAAATTCTCTTCGGAGGCAACCTGAGTGTCATATTTTTATTTTTAGTACATTTTTATTTTTTATAGAATGAAAACACTCTCAATTTATAAGATTGAAAAAAATGTAGTGAAGGTTATATAAGATATACCTGATAGAATGAATTTAAAAATAACATACACAATATGAAATGAACCATTCAAAATGGGAAGTATTATACTGTACCAAAACCATAAATATATTAACCTAAAATTTAATATTACATCAATTAAACATCTCATTATATCCATTTATATTTATTACACATTAAAAATGAATTGTGAGAGATACTGGGGTGGTGTGTTTTGATAAAATTAACTTCTAAATTATGTCACACAAATCTATATTATAGAATAATTTGTTAAAATGAGTCCCTCTTTTTTAAGAACATATTTAGCGAAGTTTAATTAAAATAGTTTTTAGTGGATTATATTATTCCATGAATTCACTATATTTGTAAACTCAATGGTGGGGGAATTTCATTCAACATAGAAGTAAATATTTTGGGAGCCAACATAAAAAATAATTTGAGATCTGAATTGAAATTTAGTGAAATAAAAAGACTGAAACTGTCTAGAATATAACTTTTATGACATGAAATTGTGTGTGGTAGTGAAAAATAAATATTACAATAATAGTTATTAGAAATATTATAATTTTAAATCTAAACGTACATATATTCACTAGAAATGTCAATTAATATTAGGGAATGATGTAATTTTTTTGGATGGTTTGGATATAGATTAGTTTAATTCAGTAATCATTTGCAATAAAATTGGAAGCATTTTAAAAAAATATATGTGCCTATTTATAAATGGAGACGTAAAATTAGGGGGACATTAAACACTGATGAATAAGTGACATATGATGTATATATATTGTGATATTTTAATAGAAACATTTTGCAATATACCACCAGTTGATATGCATGAGATAGAAGGATCTATGATGGAATTACATATTAGAATCACGATTAAAAAAAATTTATTCATTAAAATAATCATTAACTATGACTCAAACTTCATGGGATGTGGAAAAATTTTCAAATTAATTTGATATGAATTTTATATAGATGATTAAAAGATAAATTGTGAAAAAACGTGATTAACAGAATTTTATTTACCTATTAATTGGTATTTTTTCATCATAGTAATGTGGGGTTTTTCATTAAATTATAATTAAAATATATATTTATATTGTTTAGAATTTTATGATAATAATAATTTAATATATATAACCTTAATAATGTCATTTTCAATCATTAATGATACATTTATAATTTTACATCGTTGATATAATTAACAGAGGAATTGGATTTTATAATATTGGGGAGATGGTCTGAGTGTTAGTAAATAGAATAAATAGAACGATGGTTATAAAAATGTTGATAAATACAAAGGGTAGTAATTCATTGATTTTATAATAATTATTACTCTATCATTTAAACCCACATTTTCACCTTTCCATATATATTTTGATAGAGACACTATTGGAAACCCAATGTTGTGTATATACATTTTTTAAACAATATCTGAAGACTAACATAGTCAACATCACCCTTTAAAAATTTATCATAGAAAAAAATTCTATAAATTCAGTCCAAAAATTTTGAAATCAATTCAACATATTCAGTAAAAAAAATTTCTTAATGGAATGTTATTTAAAAGATGTTTTATATATTAACATTGAGGGAAAACATAGGCATGAATGTTTCATAGGAAAAAACTCAATAAAAAAACTATCAAAAACTATCTTTATTAATAGGAAGGAATACTAAACCACACAATAAAATATCTAATATATTCTATATTATATATAAAAAATTATATAAACAAAACTATTGTTTAACCTTAAGATTAATTCCCCAAACATATGATAATGTAAAGAGTGTTTCAATTCCTTAATTTTATAAAATTTCAATAGTTAGTAAAAATAGTTGGTTATATCATTCCAATATTGATGTGTCAAAAGTAAAGGGAACATTTATAGTGGAAACTATTTATGTTGTTATCTAAAACTAATATTATAAACATAGTCAACATGTTTCATAGATGTATAATTCATATATTATGTAATTCTATCTTTGAAAAAAATTATTAACAAAACATTAAATTTCTAATTTCCTATGTATACTCAACATTGATTTCACTTATATTCAAAGGAAAATCTATTTTAAAATATTGAAATACTATTGATTTTTTTTGAAAATATAATATGTTATAAGTGTGTTCATTACAGTTTATATGATGTCATAAAAATAACTAAAATCATAATGGATAAGGATGAAGGGATATTAGTCCATTCATTTTAAAAATATAAATTAATGTTTATATATAATATATATAATACCTTAGTGGATAAAGTCAATCACTAATAAAAACTACCTAACAAAATCTATTAATGAAAGACCAAATTTTATGTATGGAAAAAAAATCCAAGTGGGAGAGGAGTATGTACATAGTATAGTATTGTATATCTCATGGAGTTGAAGTCAAGTTAATGAATATATGGATCTATATAAATCTTCTATTTATACATGAATTAATCACACAAATGGAAGAGGATACATAAAATATTATGGTAATTCATAGATTATGGGGTTCAATCATAATTATAGACATTGGACATTGAATATTAGGATTAATCGAGTAGATTTTGTACCATAGGATTATCTAATAGAAGTATTTATTAATTAAATTTTCTTTTTTAACCATAATTATTTAATTCCAATTTCACTAAGGTTTCTAGGTGAAGTATAAATATTGGTTTTTTGGTATCATTAATTTATATTGTACTATAGTTATATCTTTATTTTAATGAATCACTAACATGATAACAATTTTTAGGAATTTAGAGGTTGGGTTAATTAATTATTGTCGAATTCAAATTAGTGAACAAGAAAGAAAACATAGTTTTACTAATAAAGAATGTTTAATAAGAACCAGAGGAACACCATATTAATTGATTGAAACTACTTACTCTCTTAGAATAATGATCACAAGAAACATTACAATTATAAGTATTTATTCATTGATGTTGGATCATGTGTTATGAAAAGTGTTGATGAATCGATTGGTTTCACTAGTAAAGAGATAATAAATTTAAGTATAGATTGTATAAAAAATAAAACTGATCCCAACACCCAAATTTCATTGTAATTGAAAAAAAAAATTATTCATGTTCTCATCATCAGTATATTTTTTAATTCGTGTTACTATTTCAGAATTGGATAAAAATAAAAATTTATTGAGGATAATTCTTATAAATATAACTTATAAAAAATACCACCATCAAACATAAACCATCAAAAAATTAATTATTTCATTATAAATTAAATAAAATTTTAAATGAATTAATTTTTTTCATTAGAAAATAGCTTTTGGTACTATCAGTTAATGTATAAAAACACCTTTTCCACTTTCAAGAGGTTTTATAGTGACAACTACCAAACTGTAACTCAAAAAATTGTTATGACAAGATTGTTAGAAAAAATATATATATACATAGATTACAAACATATATCATTAAATAAATAATTGAGTTTTAAATAGGTTTTTGTAAAATAATATTTGAGATAGTGTCTCATAAAACTATATGTATTTTTCATAATGTGCCCTAAACCATGATGGGTTGAAGTTGGAAGACATCCATGTATAATATTAAATAATTCAATATTTTCGTAAAATAAAATTGGGTTTGATATGATTTTATTTTTTCTGATAATTATTTAAACAATATTTTTTTCTTATTTTAAATTTCTTTTTTGTAAATATTTTTCAAAATGGATTTTATAATTTTTAATAAAATGAAATTATTGATTTTTTTAGAAATTGATTAAAAATTAATATAAGTAGGGATAATTTTTATGATGTGTGATTTTACTTATTTATTTTACACATTCATTTAGGGTTGGTAATGGATGTTTATAAAAAATGTAAATCATTAGTGTGTGGAGGAATATGTTAATAATATGAAATCATTTTAGTCAGGGTATATAGGTTGTGGATAAAGAAATATTGGATCATTAACATAAAAAAACGTTGAAAAATATCTTAAAGTTACTTGGGGGAATAAAATTATGATAACCCTAGATGCTGGTATAAAACGACAATGCTTCATATACAAGATTCATTGACTATTAGGGGTAACATTTTATGCTAGAGACTAGAATATTTTTTCGGAAATGTCCATATAATAATATTTTTTTAAAATACTTGAAAAAAATAGTTGTTCCACATCATGCATGTTGGAGGGATGAATGTGTTTTTGGGAGACAATATAAAAAGGTAGGTTAGGAAATGACAACCACATAATCGATGAAATTACTTAGAGGGGGGGTGAATCAGTGAGAAACAATTTAATATTTTTTCTTTAAAAAAATTATTACAATATTGTGTAAAATTACATAGATATTAAACACCCCCCACAGACATGAACAATAAATAATTTTATTACATGGTTCACTATACATAATGAATTTTTATTCTTTAGTATGACCTAGAAACACCCATGATCAAACAATCCAACATAAATAATCCTATTGATTATAGAAAGTGTGGGATATTACTTAAATTTCAATAAAACATACTCTCATGGTGATGCAATCACATCCCATATAGTAGAGATAAGTCATAGTGTTTTAATATAATAAGATACTATCTCACAGCTTTATACTTCTTTTATGTTCATATTATGTCGTTGCATTCTTACAAAGGCACATGAAAATTCCTTTTCTTACTTAATTATATTTTTCAAAAAAAACGAATGAAAAAATTCTTCTTCATCCCTATCCTTATTCATTTATTGATACACCTCGAATACTATATTCAGTTTAAATACTAATATAGTCAACTTTATTTTTATTTTCCTACAAATATATATTAATTGAAAAATATTGATAATTTTATTTTGTTAATTTTACAGAAACTCCATGATTGTAGGGGGTGAGAAATAATCATTATTTGACATGTTTAACCTGTAATAAAATGATTCATGTCTTCTATTTATATCTCTTTAATCATGATCTTTACTTGTCACGTTATATCTAAATATCCATGGTCAAAACATAATATTAAAACTAAATTATTGATGGGTAAAATTTCACCTTCAAATCTCTATAAGACCAATATATTTATCTTTTTTGAAATCCCCATATAAATTTGATTCATGTTTAACTTCCACAACTGCATTGTTTTTGGGGTATGTAACTCATCTCAACATCTATCATGCCCTTCAAAAATATATTTATTTGATAATTCATATTCTAATATAATAATATTATATTGGATCATTATCTATATGATAACTCTCATGTTCATATGTAAATTTATCATTTAGGATATAAAATATCCTATGAATATATTAGAATTTCCATTTATGAAAACAAAAACCATCTCTAATGTGTATATCATTATTCATGTTAATAATATTATTTATAGAAACAATAATAATATCAAAGAATAAACTATTTTATCATTTTTCTGTAATTAGTAGTAAGGATCACGAGCATAAAGAATGGTCATGATATATAATCCATAAAGATAGGTTCCATTAAAAGATATAATTTTAATTTATTATATATAAGCACATTTTGGATAATCATATTTTTATAGAGAAAATCTATTAAAAAATATCTAGGTTTGGGTATAACCAAGAAGAATATCAACTAGATCAAGTGAAAACACAAAAAAAACATATATCAAGGTTATGACATGATTGACTGTGTAGATCAACCACATGAATCCGCCACATGAACAACATTTAATTGACAATGTTAAAAATTCATAGACCACATGACCATACTCCAATATAATATGAATTAGAAGTAAATATTTTTCTCAACCTTTTGGATTTACATATGGTCAAATTAAATTGACCATGTGAATCTACGGTATGTTGACTGACTATATATATAACCTTAAGACCAGTCATGCTAGTATAGTTCAAAAATTTTATACTTGTTTCTCTAATAACCATACCTCTTCAACTTACCCAAATCTATCCATATAATTCATAAAAACTATTACATTATATTATAGATAGTACCTCTACATCTACCAATGCTATTCTTTGATTTTCATTATAAATAATACACAAATAATCACATTTTTATTTGAATAGAATTTAATCATTAGAAATAAAATCCAACAAAAATAATCATATCCACTCTATCCTCTATCAAAATGACCTCCCATCATCCATAGACTCTATAACCCCCCTAGTTTTCATTGTCTACCAAAATACCCCCCTTTGGGAATTTTTTTTCTACAATGTAATATTAATGACCTTTGAAATTAAAAAATGTAGTTATGAATAGTCATTAAATATTTCTATGACTAATAGAGAAAACAAAGTTTAGGAAAAAATGTTGAATAACTATATTATACTTGGATTCTAATCATTAAGCCTTTTAATTAAATTTTACTGAATTCTATTTCATTTAAATTAGAAAACTGTTAAAACAATTCATTCTTCCATAACTTCAATTCATAGGTTTACACTTTTACTACACTAAAATATATTCTCCACATGAATAGTTGAGAAACATATCTCGAGAATTACCCCATGTTTTTGTCTCCCTCTTTATCAATACACATTATAAATACTTAAAGAACTTAAAAAATGAAAACTAATTTTTCATTGATCACCTTTTGAAAACATATTAAAACTAATAGAGAGATTTAGGGGATAAGTAAACATAAAAATAATTTCATTATGGTGGAGGTTTAACCAATTAATTTATTAAATCATTCAAAACCATCATTTGATAATGGTTTCATGAAAACATCGATTTTTTCATCTATAGTAGGGAAACATTAATGTATTACCACATTTAAATCCAAAAATTCCTCAATGAAGTGTTATTTGATATCAATATTCTTTTCCTTGAATTATTATCATGATTTATTAATATGTTTAAAAAACTATAATTATCACTACCTCAGATAAGTGGAAGCTACAATTTTACCTTGAGTTCCTCCAACTATGTTTTCAGCTATATTAATTGTGTAATAGCTTACCTTCCATAAACATACTCTACCTTAGTAGTTATCAAGGTTACATTATTAATTTTCCTTATGTAAAAACAAATACAACACTCATTATGATTGAACAATCCCCCCTATTTTGATTTATTTTACCAACACTTGTTTCCTTATCTACATAAAAACCCATAAATATTCATCTATCATTTTTTTTTGTATTTTTACACAAAATCAGATGTTCATTTAATTTATTTAAGGATCCCTTTCCTAGAAATACGTTGTGACATTTTTATGATACTTTATAATCTATAATAGAGGGTAATATTATAAATTATATCCACATTGATTTTTTATTGAATAAATAACTTCCTATTGGTTTTTAAAAATATATTTGATCCAATTATCTTCATCCCTCATATTTAATAAATCATGGTTCCTATTAAGTTATTCCCAAAAACTAGTCCTCAATCCAATATAGAATAAATTTTTGGAAATTTTGTATCATACATTTCTTGGAAATAAAAACATGTTTATTACCATGACAAATTAGTACGAGCAGAAAACAAATAATATCATTGGGCATGAAAATTACAAAAAATTCCTTCATTTTATTTGAAAAATGTTCACATGAATCACCATCAATTAAATAAAAATTATATAATATATATAAATAGTGACAATGAGAGATATTGTGATGTAATGTTTAATGTAGAGATGTATTTTCACACCTTCATTTGTATTCTAGCTTCTTCATATAAGAGTCTAATATAAAATACCAATCTTAGGGTCTATGATTCAACCCATAAGAATAGTTTTATAATATGCAGAGGAATCATTAAAATTCTCTGAGAATGAAACAATGTAGTTACTTAATAAAAGTGTTATCATCTAGCTCAAAATTGAATAAGGAACACTCATTATCTATTTGAAAATTCATTTGTTATCATTAGGAAAGAGTATCTAGAAATCTTTGATGGATTCCAACCTAAAAAAGGTATAGAGGTATCAGAAAAATGCACTCATTCAAGCTAAAAATTTCACATAAAAACAAATATTGATTGATTAATTATTAATATGCCATTCAATTCAGCATATTCTAGAAAACCAATTTTATTCTAATGATGTGGTTGTCTACATGAGTGGGAAATAATTATCATGTTTCTTCTAATCTATTTTATCTAGCTCATGTATCACGGAGTATTCCAATTTTTTAGTTATATAGCTTCTTTTATATTTCATTATTTATCATGTGAATGAATTGAGACATGTGATGGTTTTCTCAATGTTCTCCTTATTTATACAAGTTCTTATTGATCTCTAACAATTTTTTTTTGACTTCAACATATCCTAGAAACAATGTATGGGTTTGTTGGAGTTTATTTTTATTACATTAATATATGAATAATCAAAATTATAATAAACTTATATTTCACAAACTTCAATTTCTATAACATTATCATGTTTTTACCAAAATAGATCCATCTTTATTACATATCGTACTTATTGTTTCATCTATGACCTCTTTAATTACTAATTATTGAACATTTACATATAATATATCTATATTATTTTTTGTTTCCTACTTTTATCATCACCATTTTACTCTATTTTGAGGAGAACATAGGATGATACCATCCACACCTCTTCTATAAAACATATCCTGATTTTGAACACGTATTTTGATAATTCATGTGGAACCAATTACCCTTAAATAATTAAAATTTAAGGTTTGATTATAATAAATACGGTATATAGAAATTTTAAAATTTTTTCTATATAAAAAATGATTCCTAATATGAAATACATATCCAATATCCTATCTCTAAAAAATTCCAGGATGTGTCATTATATATCAATATAGTTTGATCCATTTCTACTCATGTAATAGTATTTTATAAGGAAACATTTTTTGTTTGTGGAATATATGGTTCATAGATCTCAAGTCTAATACCATTATTATCATGGTATGAATCAAATCTTCCATTTATTTACACAACATCATCATTTCAATGAATATTCTTTAATGTGTTACCACATTCCATTTCAAAACACCACCTAATAATTTTGAACATTTTATTGGATTATGATTTATGATTTGTAAACATGACTATTATAATTTAATTATAATTATCAATAAAATAAAAAAAATATATCCCTTTGATGATTTCATTATCAAGGGTACATAGATGAATGAATATATAATCTCATTGGAATATTTGTATGTACTTAAGAATTAAAATATGAATAATTAGTAATATTACCCTTAAATCATTTGGATAATATCTTGTACTTTCATGAATCATAAATGGAATGTCACAATTTATTTATTTTCAAAATATTTCTTATATTTATTTGGAAAATATGTCTATTTTTTATGTGCTACAGTTAATTTTCATATTTCAAACTTTGAAAGCTCAACTGTTGAGTATGTATCACATGAAATAATATTCCATTAGCTCATTTTAATATTTTAAAATATTTCCAGCATCAATAATTTTCTCTATAAATAATTATATATTTAGAATCACTCCATTCCCAATATCAAAAAGTTGAAAAACACAACATATTATGTTTTATTTGTTAAATAAATAGTGTATTATTTGACTCATGTTTTTCTTTATTGAAAACTAATAAATTATCTCCTTTTAACATATGTGACCCATAATTAAAAATTTCAAAGATCCTTATTTTCAGTCTTTAACATTCCTCAACAGCTTCATGTCTCATTTCATATGTGTAGAGAAAACACTATCCATAATCGACAAGAATTCATTATTTCATTCTATGGGGGAAACTTCAAAAATAATGGTATTTCTTTTATTTTCACTCTATATACCTTAAAGATAATTAGAGTTTTAATTTTCATTCTATAGTTCTAGTATATGGTTGAGAATTTATTTTCCATAATGACTAGTCTAGTCATGTCTACCATACACTTTCCTTTAAACATGAAACACGATAATTCGATTCTATTCATAATCCACTCCATTCATCATAATAAGTCTCTATTGAGTTATTTTTTTCATCTTATTTTTTTTCAAATATGTCTTATAGATTTATAGTAACGTTAATGGTAAAATTATCTAATTCTTATTTTATGTTAAAATCGTGTACAGTACAAATAGTAGACATAATAGACCTAATTTCCACTATATAAAATATATTTTCTAGAATCAATAACATTCCATTATTAATCATTTTACCCACTAGTTTTGGTTTATTTATAAAAATAATAATTCAAAGTCTAACCTATATGATTCAACTTAGTCCTTTTTTGGCCTCTTATGTGCCACCAATTCTAGAAGTTCAGCGGTTTTATTCTGGTGTCAATAGTTACCTGATTTTTTATGTTAATAAAACATAACCACCAAAATTGTCCTAAAAATTTATTTATTTTTATTATAGAATGTTATAATAATTTTTGAAATATATTAACCTATTGAGGATGGTTTTTATTAGTCATGAACATCATATTCCTTCTATGATCATTCCCAAACATGGTTGATAGAGTCTTTGGAATTTTGTTTCTATTTTCTTAGTTTTTCTTCAATATTCACCCATATATGAGTATTAGTGTATATTTCCATTGATTTATTATTTATTTTATATTACATTTCTTTTTTTATAGTTATTTATTCATCATGAAATATCATTGAATCGCCGATTTCATTCAGAAACTTGGTTTTTTCTTCAGTATTTGTAGATTCTTTTCTTGTAATAAATATATCAACTGTTTCACCTTTATATTCCATTCATCAATGTTACCAATTTCTAATACATATTCATTAAATTTCCTAATTAAAATAAACCACATAAATTTTTGTTTCTCCTATACTTCTATAAAAACTAATTTTATAACTAATTAAATTTAAATCCCACATTTTGGTAATAAGAATATTCTCATCATCATCTCTTGAAGTCTCAACTTCCCCTTTATCTTCCAGGTCATAACATCCCTCATTCCTTGATAGGCTGATTGTTTTTTGAAATTTTGATAAATTTCAACCGATCACATTAATATTAGGTAGAGGAAATTAATTAGTCAATTCAAAACTTATTCGAGGTATCTCATCTTCATCATCCCTACCTTCTTATTACTATCATGTTTGGTAGTTTTATAAAAAGTTTTGATTAGATCCATAATAGAAGAATTTTAATGGAAGCTTCCCCTTGAATGTTTATTACTCCATCAAACATCTCAACAGAAAAGTGACACAATCTCAACAATATTATCATGTATATATTTATTCCTTATAAGAACATTAAAATTAATCATCCATTCCTTTCTTATCTAATTTTTTCTTTTTTAATTATTTAACATAATTTCATTTATCAGTTTTTTTCTTCATTGTATAATTATCTCAGCTCTTTGCATAATATTTTAGAATACTATAATAATTTATTAGTTGGAAATAATAATGAACTTTATTTTATAATGATGGAATAGTTACATCAATATTTTCATGTAGAATCTTTATTATTTTCTCAATGAAAGTTACTTTATCTAATTTTAAATAATGACATTGACCATGATTATAATATACTTTAATATGTTTATGAATTCATCAAAAAAAATTCATCATTCCTAAATTTCAAATCTTTATATTTAAGTCTCTTGATCTGTTTCTTTTCAATCTTCACATGGTTTTTTCCTGAATAAATATTTTCCATATTATCCAAAATTACTTTATCTGTATTGATTTTTTTTGTAGAAACTAACTTTCATAAATATTGGATAATATAGAATTTAATGGACAAAAATTATTTTCATGATTCCCCATATTTATTATTTTCATATTATTATATTCTACATGATATTTTAAACCATAATTTTAAACATCCATGATATCATACCTAATATGGAATAGATTTGACAAGATCATGCCCTTCCAAACATTGTAATTAATCATATAAAAATATTGTCTTTTCGTTTTATTAACCATGTTTGTATTTCTATTTCATCGTTATAGAAATCAGTAATAGAAATAATTATTCATAAAGAATCAAAGAGCCTATAGTTAATGAATGATCATAGTCTATAATACCAATTGAAAAGGCAACCGGATGATCCATAATATCACTATGTTGGGTTTGAATTAGTGAGTAACAATTTATTTTCAAAAAACATGATATCAATTAGTGTAAAAATATATGGATATTAAACACAAAAAAATTCACACATATAAAGGGAATAATATAATTAACAATGTTCCCTTATTATTAGTCATTGTTAGTCCATAGAATGACCTAGTAAGGAATAAGATCACACTATCCACAAGTTTAAATACTTTGGATTAAAAAAAGTAGAGGAAAAAAATGTTGTTAGAACACACCATTACATATGGATAGTGCAGGTGCATCATTTACAACAATGATATATTAGAGATTTTATCAATAAAAAGGAATATTATCCCAACATTATGCATTGATTATAGTGTTAATTTACTACATTATTATTCAATTCATGGAATGGTGTAAGTATTTTTTCTCCCTTAATATCATTCACAATAAAGATAAATAAATTCTCCTTCTTAATTGTTTTTCACAATTGATTCTTCTTTGGTACATACCAACTATTCTCTCGAGTTTCAGTAGTATCAACAATAATATTATTTTTATTCTCCTTTTAAGATATAAACATTGTATAATTTCAAGCATATTATTTCCAAAATAATATAGAAACACATTGATTAAATATGGTGACATATAAAATTCTTTGAAAAAGTTTATCTATCATTGAAATGTGTCAATATTTCAATTTAAATATCTATATGGTTCAATATTTTAAATATAGTAAGATATTTTAGTACTCGAGGTAAAATATTACTTTTAAAACTCATGACGACTCCAGATTAATTCAATTTTTCTAATTTCAATGAAACCCATATTTTAATGTCATT
The DNA here is from genome assembly GCA_963277665.1 of Viscum album. Lineage (NCBI taxonomy): Eukaryota > Viridiplantae > Streptophyta > Magnoliopsida > Santalales > Viscaceae > Viscum > Viscum album. Next base: position 800,724,813 of record OY728164.1, read on the forward strand.
TGAACTCTCTATACGAATTTGAATAATTCTTCAAAACCATATGTGCCTCCATATTACTGCATGAAATCATCTCTTTTTTCCTTCATCGTAATATGAATCTTATTCTTATAATAATTTCTATATTAATTGGGTAATCCTATATAGGGAAATTATCCAGTGGATAATTCTCTTTTGTTTATGTAATTTCTACTTATGGAACCTAAGTATATTATTCTTAAAAGATAAATTAATTATACAAAAGTTAAATATAGAACTAGATGCACATATTATTCTTCGTATTCATCTCCATAATTACTAAAACAAACATAATATTAAACAATCAACTCCAATGTAATGATTTTATTAATTAAAGCATGGATCATGATCATTTTGAGTGATAATGATACAGAATCAATAAATAAAAACTTCATTGCATCATCTTAATTTAATTTCTTCAGAATATTAAAATTATAGAAACCCAAATATTCAGACATAAAATTCATCAAAAAATATATAAGTATTATTCTAAGAGTGATTATATCGACCATATAAACTTATCACATGTCTCATTCACGAGCAACCATACTTATAGATTGATTGTGTGAGTCGACAACATGACATGCATTAAATCCTCTTTTGAACAATAAATTGACTATATAATTTTTATTAATAATATATGAGCCATAATTCTCTATTTTTCTCTTAGTGTTGAATTAACCATATGTATAAAGTCATGATACTATGAAAATTCATGGTTAGGGGAATTACTATATGCAAAATTTTGAAATTGACTGTGCATGACTATGTCTTTAAATTCATGAGTTTCATCACTTCAAATAAAAGCCTACCAAAACTAACTCCAGCCAGCCTTAAAAACCTCAAAAACAAATCTATGTTGTAGAAGATATTGTCTCTTCATCCACCAATACTATCCCTTGATTTACTTTATGAAATAGAAATCACATTTATCAATGAATATGATTTATGATTTAGAAAAAATTAAAAAAAAATTATATATCCACTATAGACTCTATAAAAATTACCTATCATCAACCATGTGATAAACAATATATAAATATCTATTTTACACCTGGATCAATTGGATTATTAATGAATCATGTGTGAGTTACCAGAAAATACGTAATTTTCGGTGTTATCGTAATGTTCTAAAGATAATAAGAGAATGGTACTTTATAAATTGTAATTTGTTAAATTTAAATTTTTATCTCCAATTCATATCATATTGCTGATATCATTTCTAATGTAAAAATATTTTATGATAATTGAGAGACTCGTGAATAGTAAGAGTTGAATTTTCTTTAACCAATGATTTGGTAGAAGATTACATAAGATTATTTTTATACTAACTCAGATGATTTCAATTAGGATTTTATAGTGTATGTTAACAAAATCAATAGTAGAAGTGAAACCACGTTCATTCAATAGCATGACTGAGGAATAATTTCCATCAGTAAACAATATACTTAATAAAATAAATTCTAGATGACCCATATAGAGAAATAACATATTTATTCACAGGTAATGATGATGCTAAAATTTTAATATATTTTATACTATAATTTAGTTTTTATAATCCCACCATATTTTTATTTTTTAGGAAATTGTCACATTTTTATTTTTTTGTTTTATTTTGATCTTAAGCAAAAAATGGAATAATATTGGAATTTAAACGTTTTATTTTTATAATGTATGATGGGAAAAACATTTTATAAACTTAATTAAAGTGTGAAATTAAATTTTTAGGCTCCATACGTCATGGGATTAATTTCATCCTTTTGGTTCCAAATCTCAATCCATATTTTGGAAGCCCAAAATCAATAAAACATTTAGTCCTAAAAAACTATAAATAGTTCTGAACATATTATAAGATGATAATATATCTTAGAGTGGAGGGGACCAAGGAAGATAATAGTAGACATAGATCTGGTGAAGTGAATAATGAAAAAAATTTCATGAAGGAGGAAGCATGTGAATCATATTTTTTCAGTAACACAATTTCATGGTATGTTAAAGTAATTGAATACAAAGAGTCACCTATATAAAGTTAATTTTATAGAGTAAATTATCCAAAACATATTAATCAGGTGGAAAATAAATATGAAATATTTTGTGTTAACACTATAGACATAAGAAAACTATATTCAATAAGACACAATTCCCAAATTCACACATCTATTATGATAAATATTCAAGAACATCTAACTGAAATAATTCGGTCCTAAATTTCTATCCCCTACACTCTATAAATTTATGTCTCATCTCCCTTCACAAAGGAAACCCATTTACAGGGGGTAATGTGGTTTTCTGTTTCATTAATTCTTATCTATATTTTTATTACATGATATTTTAAATGACTTATTCAAATAACCTTATTTATTTTTTATTATTTTATGTTTTTTCCTACTATATTTACCATCTCAACTCCAATAAAAAAGTGAACAGCCCTATGAATATTTTTGAGGGAGGGAATTTTGGAATTATTGAATTTATTATGATTTAATTTAATATATATTTGTTAAATTTTGAGAATTTTTGTGGTGGTTAAATTGATTATAGTGAGCGGTCCCCCCTTTTTCTCTGCCTCCGATTTCTTATTATAGCTTTTCAATAATCCTCCCCTTAACTATCTAACTTGTCCATATAATGGAGTATAATATTGGTAGTAATGGTTGGTGAAGAGGTATCGTAGCTGACATATGGATTATAATTTCCCTGAATATAGAGGTCACTATATAGGGTGATGATAATTCTAATAAGAAGATGAGCGGTGATAGGTCTTGATCACCTTATTCATTTGACTATTGGGAACGATTTTGAACAATTATTTCAATCACTATGAATTCCTAAGATAATTTTCATTATTTATTTATTATAACATCATTTCAATTGAATTGTCATTAATATATTTATAATTTTCATATTCAATGAATTTCAATTCACCCACTTATATTTGTTTTGTAGGTTTTTTTGTTGTTAGATATTGTGATAATAGAATTGTATTGTGTGTGAGTGATCACCAGGTGATTGACCATATGGTGTTTCACTATAGAAAATTCCTTGTATAAAGAAAATTTATTTTAATATAAGTTCTCTAAAAATAAATATCATTAAATTTTCACCATTTTCAAGGAGACCAAGTTCTTACACACACTATTTTTCATAAAAAACCAAAAAAAAACTAATATTTGAAAAATTATTGAAATGAGTTTTATTTAATATCATGGTCTCTTTAGGTCATTGATTATTTTGGTTATTTTTCAAATTCATGGACTAGTAATGAAATTTATAGTGGGAATTAATCCTTCAATATTAAAATTCTATAAAAATCATAACAAATGGAACAAAATTCCCTCACATTGAATGAAAATTTCAATGTTCTCAAAAAAATATCATGTTGGTTGTGTCAATGGTTATTGATGTTGAATAAGTTAAAGTCCTATAGGTGTATTGGAAGTTAAATTTTTATTAAGTGAATGAAATTCCTATTCCAAATAAATTTTAATAATACATTAGTAACATTTATCCATACATGATGATCCACTTACCACTCCATAAAATGAGTTTCCACCTTCCAAGCATTAAAAAAAAGAATTTTAAGTTGATGTTTTTAGAGAGATAAAATATATGAAAATTACTTTTATACATATCTCATTGATTCTAAATTGAAATATATTCCACATGATACTGATTTTTTAGATTCCACAACCCCACTACTTGAACTGGTTGAAGAATATGTAGAGGTTTCTTGTAATAAGGATAGAAAAGAGGATCCAGTTGAGTTTGACATTGGAGAAAATCAGGATGATTTAACAAAATAAGAAATTAATTTGGAATCATGTGTTGAACGTAAACTATATGACAATTCTAATACTATTATACAACCTTCATCACCAATGGACACTAGTCCTCCAACTAAGGAAAATAGGGAGCACCCCTTTTTTCTTTTTCTTATCCCTATGCATCAAAACTTATTTCTTTCATCTCTTTAGAGGGTTGGGGTTATTTTCATTTTCACTAGGTGTTATCACTCATAGAATCTACTAATGGATATCAGAAAATATAAAATGTCGTGGTTTCTATGAATGAATACCCAACCACCTTCAAATTGGGTTTGAACCACTACAACTGCCAAAATACGAGTAATAAAAACCTAGAATCCACATGGGGGTTCAAACCATGTTCTATACTCCTTTTCCTTCATTTTTATTTTTCGTTATTATTCATATTGTATCAAATTTTTATTCTTTCAAGGATTAGTGTCAAATATATGATCTTTACTCAAAACATTGACACGATAATAATGTTAGGTGGTATAATTACATTTCATTATTTTTCTACCCTTATTTTTATTTTTTTGAGATGAAATGAATGGTATAAAATATTTGTCCTAGGGGTGTGTCTACATGCATAGTTTTTGTGTGCATTTTGTTTTTGTTATTCATTTTTTGGATTTTTGAGATTTAATGAATATTATTATAAATATTTACAAATTAATTAATTTTGAAGGAATTTATATGATTTTTCATATAATGGATATACATGAGTATTGATGTGATATTTTTTTTATTGAATTGTATTTTAAATAATTATTATGTGTTTAAATGTTTTATGAAATCCATTCCATGATAAAACTAAATAAAAATAACAATCTATTCCTTTGAGTTATTTTGAACCACCGTACAAAATTATTTCTAATACCTACACTTTATTGAGAGAAACATGGATTTTTTTTATGAGAAACAAAACATGTTATTTCTCCCTTACAAATATTTAGACTTCAAGAAATTTTTTTGATATGATTGAGTAACTTATTTTTCTTGACACATTTTATCTTATGACCCACACTTAAATCTATACTTTGTTATCTGTTAGATTCCATTAATTTCATTATATGTTTTGGCCACATTACAAGATTATTTTTTCCTTACATACAAACACTCTTGATATTTTCACATTGACATTCAATGTTTCGGTGTAGGGGAATGTCATTTAGTGTGAATTCATTGGGTTGTATTTCATTTTTGGGTGGTGTGAGGTGTTTGAAATAATTTTGGACAATTGAAAATGAGAATATTAGTCATGAATAAATATTTCATGATGGTTTATTTTTCTCATCATGTTCTCCTTTAAAAAAACTGAAAATAAAAAAAATAAAAAAATGGAGATGGGATTGAAATTTTCATTTTACATTATTTTATCAATCATTTCTCTATCATAAAAAAGGTATTCAATTGTAATTAATCCAGTGTATTCCATTTTAGAATCACCCTCTATAAAAAATACAGTAACAAAATAGGAAAACAATATTGTTTATTTTTATAAATTTAAAGAAAAAGAAAATAAAGAAATAAATGGGAGAAATTTGATGACATCATTCATTTTAATTATTTCTTGTATTATGTACTATGTCATAATAGGGGGTGGTATTTTGATTTATATTTTTTAGGTGATTTGTGTGATGAATTTTCTATTTCTTCACATTAATATTTATACATTATACTTAAGAGTCAAACCTCCTCTTTATACCCTTAAATTTTTAAATCATTTCCCACAAAAACGAAGGCATAAAATTAAATTTAATGATGCCTCTTGATTTATAACATTTTCTTGTTTCAAACTATGGAGAAATTAAAATTTTCACAAGCTTGTAAAATACATGCTATATATAGGTATGAGAATAACTCCATATTAAATTTCTATTGAGTGAAGAGTGACATAAAATTATGTGTTGTAGGTTGTGATTGGGTTATGGATATATTTTTTAGGTTTAAAATTTTTAAATATGATAAATGATAATTATGAAGAATTTTTTATAGATGATATACAATAATATTTTGTTTTGGAAAAGGTCATTGATGTTTTCTCATTTATTGATTGTTATGTTGATTATGATTTGAATATATTATGATTGATCATGAGTGAAATAGTTAAGTGTGGGGGTGATTAATATAACATTTTCACAAATTTTATACCATAATTAAATTTTTATAATCCCTATAGAGTTTAATTTTATGGAAAATTGTCAAATTGTTTTGTTTTCTATAGGATTTTGGTCTAAATTGAAAAAAGGATTAATCTTGGAATTTGAATGTTTTACTTTCATTATATATTATAGCCATAAATTCTTATAAACTGGATAAAATAGATAAATTAATTTTTTTTGCTTCCCAAAATATGGGGATTAACTTAATCCTTATAGAGATAGAGCTCAATCCATCTATAAGAAGCCCAAAATCAGATCATAATTTGGGAATAAAAAACAATACATAGATCTGTACATATTTGAAGGTGAGATTTTATATTTAATTGGACAAGTCCAATAATGATCAAATTTATCATGGATATTTGGAAGAAATTAGTTAAGGGCTATAATTAATTATGAAATGAGCGAATCTCCCTTTTTAAATTTCACAATTACACGTAATGTTGATGTTTTTGAAATAAGTAGAGTCACCTGGGAAAAATTAATTTCAATGAGTAATTATTCCATAGCATCTTTAATCAGAGTCCAATAAAGATGCAATTTTGAGGTTACATGTGGTGAAATAGTAAAAATACATTATATATGAAACCATTCCAAAATTCATCCACTTATTATGTCAAAAATTCAATATCATTTGGAAGATTGAATTAGAGCCAAACATGTCTCCCATGTTTTCTATAAATTTATGTCTCATATCCCTTTATAAAGGATATCCATTGGCAGGGGGGATAATGTGGAGTTTTTTTGATATAATTTTTCTTTATATTTTTATTATATATAAAAATATATATTATTTCTATTCTTCCAAAATTATAATATAATATCTTTTATTTTATGATCCATACCACCATATTTACCTTCTCAACACCAAAAAATGTATAACTAACCTTGTAATTTTTTTGAGGGAGGGATGGTGGATTAATTCAGTAGATTTTTCATTAATTTTATATCTATTTATTAAATTCTAGGAATCTTTTCATTCGTTAAATCTTTTACGGGGAGTAGAAATGCCATTTTCTATACCACCTAGTTCATCTTATCATTTATCAACCGTGCATACCTCCACTATTTATGTCATGAATATGGTGAAGTATTTCTATGGAAGTGATGGTAAGTGATGAGGTCTACTAGATGAATTATGGAAGTATATTTACCTATATTAAAAGGTCTTAGTATTGGGTGATTAAAATTTAACCAATAATGTGAGGTGTGACAGGTCATCATCAAACCCCTCTTTTATATTATTTTTCTAGTTTTATATTATTTAGTTTAAAATAGCTATAATATAATTTCAGTGTGTGTGATATGCCTCTTTATCATTGACCATATGGTGTGCCACTATTGTATATTTTTAGGATAATAAGAATTAAATTGAATAGTGGTTCATGAAAAACAACTATCACAATTGATGTAACTCACTTTTATATTACTAGTGCAGTCAAATTGGTTCTTAAAGGAAATATTATATGATTAAATGTGACCCATATAATTATTGTGAAACGATGTATCATTCTTAAATGTTTTTATATTATTATATTGATAAACATATTGAGGCCCATCTAACGAATATAGAGATTATATAATCCATTCAGTAGATTAATATACTATGTATTGAGAAACCAAGCTAGAGTTGGTTGACCATAGAATGGGGAGACACAGAGACCTAATAATTATTGGGAAAGATGATTTAATGTTAATAAGTATGCATGGATTGTAAGATATATTTGAGATCTGAAACCTTTCAAATAATTATAATGATTACTTTCAAACACATCAGTATATATTACCCCTATAAATTTTTTTTAAAGTATTTATATTTAATCACCACCAAAATTCATTGTGTGTAGCCCCTCCCCTAGAATCCGAATCCCATTCCACTGCATTTTCATCCTCACCTCAATCACCCTCAATCATTAATTGAAATTTATACCCAATTCTTACTTTTATTCTTTAAATTGTTATCCGACATAATATCATATCATTAAGATCCCATTACCACAACATCTGGGGGAGAGATTAATTTATTTTGTAGTATTTTATGGTAGCTGATATCTTGTTAGTTCATGAATCTTCCTATTTTATCAAACCAATATTTTTATTGATAATTTTGTTATATTTTTTAAATAATTATTTTAGCCCATCCTTGTTTTGTAATCATAGTTGTCTATAATTCATAAAAATGGGCATACATGTGCATATATATATGCATGATTCCTTTTCTCAACATTCCCAGTTTCTAAAGACTGGTAACTTTCATCACTTTCATCGACAATTTCCTCTCCTTGATCGAAACAAGATGATCAAGTTTTTGTTTCACCTTAAATGGATTCATCCTTGGTGCTGATTTTATTGAACGAGTCTCCCTCATAGATTTAATCCATGTTTATGGAATTCATTTACAATACCTTCTCTTTGTCAATTTTGATTAATTAAACTTCTTATATATTGAAAGGGTAGTAACCTTCGGTCCAGAGAGTAATAATGTTGGTATCCCTATGAATGTCTAGACATTTGGTAAATCTGTCACATGTAAATATTCTTCTTATGAGGGCATCTTGTATGATACATCATTAGTGTGGAACCTATGGTATCCAATGTCGATCCTAAGGTAATTCATGCTAGTGGTAAAAGTCTTCCATGACATTTCACCTCAAGGAAAGAAAATATACATGGGATAGGTACTATATACCATGTAACATGTTCTATGTATAATGGATATGGATTATAATTTTCTGTTGATATAGGGCTGAGTTTGATTTTAATGTCTTTTGGAGATGGGATCCATGGATCAGGATGGCCTGTGGAGGAGGATCTATGATTGTGGATCAGAATTACCCATGGAGGAGGATCTAGGATATGAATCAGGAGGAGGAAATATGTCACACATGGATTTACCAATGTTGGGATTCAACATATGTGGAGGGATATTATATACCCTGTTTTGATGAGAGAGATCAAAACCTATATTTTTCAATGTGATATTTTATGAATGTGTGAGAGGACCAATCCATGAAGTTTTACATCATGTAGTAGGGATGTTCATGTCATTCATGAAGCACCTACAAGGGATGGTGTGGGGACTACACATAGAAACATTTTTTGTTGGTTTCCCATCCTGTGGTGGGGAATGAGGACGTGGGGATTTCATATATAAGCTACCCTATGTGGTTTTTCCATCCCATGGTGAATGAGAAGGTGGCATCCCATGATGATCATATATGGGTAATATTGTACTTATCCCATAGTGTAAGGATGCAATTTTATATATTGTATTGAGGATGTCGTCTTTTAGTTTCATATCATATAACTTGGACTTGGATAAAGGTAGTTTTAAGTCATGTAGATCAGATGTTGTGAGAGTCACTCCTATCCCTTATGTGTTATTTGGCCACCAATTATGGAAATATGGCCTGTAATAGGTATTTGGGCTTCTGTGGAGGAGTGTTCAATGATAAAACTAATGTTAAAATCCCTATTTTTATAGGAAAAAGTGGTTAGGGTACCTATGATTAGAATAATCAAGAATATTGGAGGCTTGAGATTCATTTGATGTGAAATGAAAAAACAAAGGAGTGGGTGGAACTGGAAACACAGGGAATCATGATAATGTTGAACCGGTCATGGATTGGTATGTGGGACATGGGAACTCAACCTTCATGAAGGGGTTTCAATAGAAAGGATGCACCATATATAAACTTATTATGGGTGATTCTAATATCATGGGTCCCTATGTAGGGATGAACCATAATGATTATGGTCCTCATAGAGTTCAGGGTCTTAGTGAAGATGTATGATCTGAAGAATAGGATGACCCTACCTCATAGTGAATTTATGGTTTCCATAGGGTTGTATTCATGATGGATAAGTTCCTATCAATGCCCTTTATTCCAAAAGGGGATTTATTCTTCCCTAAAAGACATAGGTCTCCATTAAATGAATCTATAACTTAGGTGAATGATCCATAGAATAAAAAAGGACGTAGATTTGTAATGATTTCATACCTTGGGAGACCCATTTTCTCTTTTGTTTAAGAAGCTCATGTGGTTCAGAAATCGGAAGATATTTTCTGAGGTCAAAAGGTCATCATCTCCTCAAATGTCAGACATAAGTGGATATTTATAAAAATTTAGGGTTCACAATGATTGAAGGACATCGCAAAGCATTATGAGATTCCTGAATGGATATGATCCATGAGTCCAAATGTCACTAAAAGGATATTACAATCTAGCCTCGATGACTCCAAATGATGTGGTATAGAGAATAAAATATTGGCTTTGTTAGAGCATAAAGAACTCCAGGGATAAGGATTGATGATTTTATAAGATTACGGTATAGTATCCATGTGACCTTGGCCTTTTCAATATTTATCAATTCAAGAAAGTGGGGAACGTTGTAAAAAATTACCCTTAGATGGATTTTGGGTATATTTGGATCACATTCCCCTGGACAATCGATGAATTCCATGACTATTCTTATGAGACATGTTTCTAGAATAGAAAAACCCCCCATTATAATGGGAGTTGATAGAATAAGGGGCATTAGATTATATGGTAGAGTCACTGAAAAATTATAATCAAATCATGTTCATGATTCTCATTCATGGAGCATGTTCATGTTGAACTCTTCATGAAGACCATTAAGATCCCATGGGTGGGTGTGTGACTATAAATAGTAGAGGGTACCATTAGAAGGACCACCATACTTATACATGGATAAAATAATTTTCTCCCTTTTTATAAAGATCACTACCTTCATGAGTGCTTCGCTATTTCAATCCCCATCGCTCGAGAAGATCACATTCTCCACAAATAGTTATCTCTGAATAGTTCTCCATGAACCTGACCATCAAGAACCAAGATTCAAGAATCCATCCATTATAATCCGAACTATATAATAAAATATTCATGAACAATAGCTAGAAAAATTATTATGTCCTGAACAAAATAGATGATCAAGGATCCAATGCTTCTACTACTCGTTTGGAAGAAATGGTTGGAAACCTAATAAATAAAAAGAGTATTAGGATTGCATCAGGTGATGAATCACTCATTTTAATACTCAGAAATGCTAAATGGGAGTATATTATATGAATGTGATTGTAAATATATGGATTTAGGTTGAGAAATAATATACTTATCCCTATGGGGAAGAGAGATGATGAAGAATACTAGTTTAAAAGAGGGCCTTGATCATACTAGTGAACTAGGGATGTCAGTGGTCACATCCAAAAGGGACACAAACCAATCGAAGCATACGCCCTATAGAATAACATAAAAATTGTCATGGATGATCTGGAGGATGATGCATACCCCCATAGTATGAGATTATTCTCAAGGTGAGAGTGGGGGATCCTCCTAATGTGTGGACCGATAATAAGAATTTGTGCCAGGGTGGAAACAATAACAATTAATTTGTATGGTATTACAAGTCATGTACACAGTACAACAAATTTGATGCTAAGATGAAGTATGTGGGTATCTATGAGGAATCATAAGCAGCATAAGCCTCATTGTTTCATTTTTACCACCACTAGGATATCATTTCATATCATTTAAGAAGGTTTTATCCAAGAACCAAAACTTTCCACAAGGATCATGGGGATGTTGGAAAAAGACTATGAGATCTTACCATATTTCTAGGATCCCAATTCAAGGGGTTGTTTTTAATGAGTTCCTCACTACATAGAACATTTGGTAGGAACCCAAATAGCTTCCAACTGCTATGAGGGAATTTATGATGTTGTATTGAGGGACCAACGAAAATAATCTGAGGATGAAGGACATCCAATTAAATAAATGGTTTGGTAATTTCATGAATGAACTATTGGAAGAGCTACTTGAGGTGAATGATCCTACAAATAAGTTAACAGGGAGGCCGTGCAAATGATGTTAGAAGTTTTAATGGGGAATGGATCATTTCTACTAGAGGATATTGGAGGTGAACCAGTGACATACATGGGGATATACCATATATCATGAAGCTCCTATGGTCAGGTTGGTGGGATTAAATTTTTATGATCTCTAATTAGGTTCTCCCTATGAGGGATATATGTATGGGGGGTGTGACTGAGCACCTTCATCATGAAGGGGATTCAAGCGATGAGGAAACATATCAACCTAGTTGTACCATTATTTACAAATCTGTGTATAGTTCTTATCCACATCAGTAAAGGGTATGTGTGGGACTCTGATTTCACATACATTTGTGTTTCTTTGCAAAAGGGGGTATATGAATACCCCAAACACATCTCCCATCCAACTACAATATTTTGAACAATGATTCAAAACAACGTCAAGAGTCACCCGTTCTTGTTGGTCATAGTGGACATGCTGGAAAATGTTGGTCTAGAAAAGTGATTCATGTTTCACTCACACAACCTTCCCATGGAATTGGTAACTGATGATGGTAAACAATCCATTGTAAAGAAATCAAAACCCATGGTGTTTTAAGTCAGGGTACTAGTGGAAACTATTGTCTACAAAATGATCTTTGAGCCGTACAACCCACATCGGCTCATGAGGAAGATCAGATGCCTTCCAAAGTTGAACCCATCATATACAAAAGGGGGTAGTAGGAACACCTTAATTTTTTCCTAAGGAAGACATGCTACATGTTTATGCATTAGTATGGGAATGATCAGTATGGACTTCCACCACAGACATCCACCTATGAGATCATTAATAAATATGTGATGAGTTGAGAAGGTGAATATATCATAGAGATAATGAGGAATTGAACCACCAGAGATAATGAGGAGACTCCCCACTACCATGGGGTCAGGGTGAATAACGATTAGAGCACACTATAGAGGAAGGGGTGGGGTTGATGGGAAGTACTATAGTCAGAGGTCCAATAGTTTATATCTCTACATTGGAAAAGGAAATAGAGAGCGGAGTAGTAGAATCTGGTAAAATGATCTAGGAAAATCTTTTAGGGGAGGAAGGTTTTCCCTCTAGGGTGATCCCGAGAGAGCATATCCATGGCCCTGAGATGTGAAAAAATCTACAATATGTTCCAAATAATATTTATCCCAATTATTGGGATATTTGGGGACTAAATATGTAGATCCCCAAACTATGGGTTTATGGCCATTTCTCATCATATAAGGGATATTTCTCATCGGTATGGTTCATGAACGGTCAGAATTCGACATTCCCAATACCGAGGTGATGCAATCAGTTGATTATATGAAGTACATATTCAACTCTCATGGAACCAAACAACACTTGACAGACCAATAATGGTTTACCTAGTTGTTTCCTTCCCCCATTAATCTATGTGGGTAACATAGCTACTGGTGTGGCCAAAGTTGAAGGATAAGGCGAGTCTTGGATGAGCAATTCCCACTAGGACTCAGCTGTAGATGGTCATCCTTTTTCTGATAAGGTAAATCTTCTGATCATTGTGTGATTTTGGGACATACCCTGTCCTTTAAAATTGGAACATAATTCATTCAGTCGATTCAATATTAATAAATGATTATATAAGAGTTTGAGGTTCATGATGAGACTTAGGTGATGGGTGAGAGGGCCTTAACACTTTAAGGTGCGATTTTGGGGTCTCTCCTTGATGTTTCATCCATGGGAACCCAACCAATTGCTAAATTGGATCATATGATTAAGGTGGTTGAAGGATATAAAATTTCATTTCTAGTGGGATTACATGTGAACATGACTGATCTCCTCACCAGATTATACTATTCACATAAGGTGCCTCCTTTTTTATATTTTTCCCTTCCACTTAACGTTTCTGAATTTTCCTGATACATTTTTAAAATCAATTTTATATAGTTTTTGAGTCCCATCTACCCACATCAAAATCCACAACAATTATTATTGGGGATGAGGTGCTGATAGTGGGTTCTAATCTCCCAATATAAATGGACATAGAAGCTATGGTGGTTGGGACAACCAGATAAGCACCATTAGAAGGTACTGTTGATAACATGCCTTTTACTAGGGGGGTTGAGATAGTTCCATTTATGGGAAAGATGTAGGAGATATGGTGGTGGAATGTGCCAAATAGGCTCTACTAGATGAATTTGTTAGAGAAAATGTCATTATAGAAGAGGCGAGAATTATGTAGCAAAATGAGGTGACTATGGAGGCATTTTTGGATGTACTCAGATCATAGTTCCACTGGTTTCATCTATGGGAGTTGAAGACGAAATTCTTCCACCATTAAGGTATGTGGAACAATATGCGATAGTTGAATCCACCATAGATGGGACACATGGGGTAGAAATGGTTTCTAATAGAGGTGAAGGGGATGGAAATGATTCATTTTTTGGAATAAATTTCCATCCAATCACTCTAGATGTCATTCCTATAAGAGATCATGCCACTGAGGTATTGGAAATATTTCTTTTATATGATCCCACACAACCTGATTACATTAAGGACCCTATCATGGATTCCACTAAAGAGAAATGGGTCATTTATTACAAGGTGTGGAAGTATGTGTGTAACTTCATAACCCTTATGCATATAGTGAAATGCCAAACATAGCGGGATCCCTCTACCACTGGCTTTTTATGCCATTGACTAGTGGGGTGGAATCCAGTAACCTTTGTACACAATATATTTAATTCCTCATCTAGTGGGTTCACATCGAATGTAGGGTGCTCAAGATTGTATGTATGAAGCACCATGAGAAGGAATCTAAGGTCTGTGAGGTGGTTTAAGGATATATTTACCACTTATAAGGGATGACACTAATGAATGAATACATATACACTTCTTAAGATGAGATCATCATTGGCTTGAGAGCCCATTTAGTGGTGGAAGACATTAAGGTGGAAGTGGGAACATCCTTGGTGGTGGAATGTCAAGACGAGCAGAACCAATTATAGATCAGATCCAAAAATGTCTATCCCAAATCTAATGAAGTTAAACTGGACCTTGTGGAGAAAACAAAGACCCTATTGGAAACTCGAAAGAGGATAGATGATCTTGACCAGTCGATTGTTAGAGTCACCCTTTATTGTAATTTTAGGAAGTACAGGCTCTGATATGTATATCACCTTATGAAACTTTGGTTTTTTAGTATTAAACTCCAGCATGCTTGAGAATTTTTCCTTCATTTTATTATTACACATAAATCATATTCATGAGATAACAAATGAACAATATATAAACTCACTTGAGTAATTCTTGGTGGTAGAAACAATGGATGACCATGTGATCACTCATTCATATTAGAGTGTTATACAATAGTTACTTGGGGTAAGAATTTACTCACTAACCAATGGTATTTTCACGGCCAAGATAGGTTGAAAATAGAGAGTGGGGCTCGATGAATAGAAAACACGATTTTCCAATGAGTGATAGTGAAGGGATGGGGTATCACAAGGGGCATTGAACTCACCCTGAACAATGAGTATTGAAGATCATGAATCATGATGCCCAAAATCTAGAATGCAAAGGGAGTAACATGATGATACAATGGAACTACTGACCATGTTCATAAGAAATCATCCATACCATTTATCCATGAATGGGGAAAAATGTGTGTTGACCGCTGACCATGTTGAAGACATGGGACCCATATCAGAATGTTATCCAAAGTCTTTTTAGGCATCAACCCAAGAAGGCATGTGAGCCATTTTTTCCCAGAACCATTACTATTAGGTGGGGCATTCATACATGGAAGATGATTAGGATCTTAAAAAGGGACACTCATATTTGAGAGATGAAGTGATGGAATGTTCTAATTGGTTCTAATAATACCAAAACTATGGAACCGTGATATGATGAACACTAGTTAGGCATATCATATTGAACATAGGGAAAACTTGTCTTCTAGGGGAAGTTTCATCTCAGATACTATGTGATGGTTGAAGAAAATTAATTATGTGCAAGGTGTATGTAATTGGATGAAATGGACTCTTTGGAAAGGGTCTAAAGTTAAAAATAGTGTTACGTCATGCTATAGGGTGATTGACAATAAATTTAGCATCATATGATGAGGACGTTGGATATGTAGTTTAACATCATATGACAAGGATGTTGTATCCTAATGTTTAATTTAATGTGATCAGAATGTGGAATGTGGGTTTTATGCACTGATCAACCCATAATTTCTTCCTCGTTAATTTAAATAGGGTATCTTGTGGAATTTTATGGGGGTAAGGATTTAGATTAACATCATGTGGAAGGATGTGTGAAACAAATTTAATGAGTATCCGAGAAGGCCTTACTACATAGAACACACTAGAGACACCATGTATGCAAATAATTTTGTGTTGTGATTCTTGGACCATGTATCATAGATTACAGTCGTAGATTTTGGACTATGGGATGCATGTCTCAAACAAACACATGTCATAATGAGAGAGGATGCCCTGAAACTAACAGAGAGGCCTATGAGGTCACTTGATACGTTACAAAATGTCTTTGAGTCAGTTCTCTCATAGTTAAGGGTTGTGATTTTTGGATCAGGAGAGTCAATTTAAGGTTATAAAGATGGTACCTAGAGTGGGTACCCCGAATAAACATGTTGGGAAAGATAGATTGACAACCATGGTGAATTGAGGACCAAGGAGTCCCATCACTGTACATAATATTCCTGGGGCCATAGAAAATAGTTTAATATCACAATTAATTGAATGTGAAGCATCTCAAATAGATATGTATAGTTTATCCATATTTTAAGTACCAACATGAATGGACCAAGGAGTACATGTGTCTTCTGGTATAAGTTTATAGTGTTTAGACTAATTATAATCCCAAAGTATTTGATGTGAAATAAAAAGGTACTAACATGACATGAATGGATCCAAGACGACACTACTACACACGACATATAATGGAAAGTTTTCACATTGGATAAATTCATGAGGCTTATATCAATGACTTGTAGTCAAAAAACATAGAATTTGTGAGATGATGTATTTTTTTCTACATGGGATGCACGTTCCACTGAAATTATTATTTTACAAGAATTTAGGGGCTGAGGAGGCCAAATCACGTCACATAAAACAACACTGAGATAGACTGCACACAGTTTATGGATATGAGGATTGGATCATAACATTTAGTTTATGGATACAATGTTTATGTTGTGGGGATGAACATCTCAAGAAGATTTGTGTGGTGCAGCGAAGTGATAACATTGATAAAAAGTTAGAGATAATGATGCCCCATTCCACTCAAAAATATTATTAGAATGTCTTAAAAAATGTATAGATTCTTGGTTCTTGGACTTGGACTCTTAGTTTAAGGTCATGAAGGTTAGAACAATGATGTTCTCGCATGTCTCAACATTTATTCAGAAAACCCCCACCCGAATCATTACCCTACATGAGAAATGCCCAGTGGGAAAATTAGAAGTGATATGGAATTAGCATTACTTATAGAAGACTATAATATAAGAGAAAAAGTGGTCATCCCTTTGAGGGTTATCATGACTTCCGAAATAAAGATAGTGAAATAATTGAATAACCTATTGATGGGTAATGACTATTGACCACGTTTGAAACAAAATTTTACACTCATGTCAGTTATAGATGTGGAAAGTAAATTATGGATGAACGTTGATATAGTTCAAAACAAAATATCTTTTATTTAATTCTAAATATCATTCGAGGTTTAATCCCATGATAGTAGACGATACATTGTGGTGTGGGACCATTCCATTTGGGAGCCTATTCAAATTGTGTAGATGATGGTTATCAAAATTAGGGAGAACACAAATCTTTAGAGATAGAACGTAGTATGAGACCAAAGCTATTCGGGTGGAATTATCTCAGGAAGGGATATCAGATCCTATTTCATTAAGCGACATCCCAGTTTAACAACATGTATGTCATGGTTCATCTCATACTTGTTGTATGAGGAATCCCAGTTATAGATGAGTACATCAGTATCTCATGCTTCTCATTTGAGGAATCCTTGAATCAAATGGGGTAAAGATATAATTTATCATCATGCACTGAGGTCATAGGGCTTCAATGATTAAATTCATACTACTAATACTAGAACTATTATTAGTTTAATTTAATTTCACATAGAATATAGGGGGAACTGATTTTCTAAAGAGTATTATATATTATAGAAGAGTGATAAATCAACATGAATTGTGGTCCAAAAGGTCCCTCTATCAAAAAAAGTTTGACAAACCATAACCTATTTCCACATCATTTCATTGGGGAAGAGAGGTTCCCAAAATAATTTTGTTGAAAGGGTTGCACCCAAGATGAAATTTCAAGGAATCACTATATATCCCTTAAGAATTGTAATCAAGACGTACATAGTTATAGAAAATAGCATCATAGGAGGAAAATACCAGAAGAGGATACCCTCTCGAATGAGGATACTATATATTCTAATAGGATGATTTGAGGAATCATCAATTTATACTGGGTACAAATAGGGTTTAACATCATGTGATGACAATGTTGGTGTTTTTTCATCCCATATTTACCATATGAAGAAACCTGATTTGATATAGTGTAAATCAATCTGACATGAAGAGGCATCTGAAATTATATGGGGTATGAAATTTGTTTAACACTGTGAACGGTAGATGCTAGTAGGCCTTTCACATTATGTTGTCCATTTTTTTCATCCTCATATCTGTCTATGAGGACATCTCATCCTGCTAATGGGTTAAGGTAATTAAATGTGTATTATACATAGAATGTATGGACATTAAAGAATATTGGGGTCATAACTCCAAAGGTAAAAGTGTGTTTCATAATGAATCTTAGTTTGGAATTGTAGATAAAAAACCTAGTAGTCACTATGTATCACATGAGGATGAGAATAAAACCACATGTAGCCCAAGAAGGTGGAGTCATAAGATTGATAGAACACCATGGGTGAAGAAAACCCTGAAAATGTTGGGAGAATGCACACAACATAGGGTCATAGGTATTGTACTAGGGATTGTAGTTTTTGATCGTAGAGAATAGACATGAAAAAAATATTTTATGGTCATAATTCACAGACCATGAGATGAAGGTATTCGAGGATGTTCATGCAGAGCAAAAAAAATTGAAACCCAAAATCAATGGGAACATAGAGGTCCCACACTAGATAAAGAGATCATGAATTTATTTTCACATAGTTTAAAGTAATACATCCTTGACTATGAACAATAGTATGAATTAATGTTTCTCTAAATATGGAAAATTAGTTTAATGTCATGATTCATGGAGTATGGAAGTGTTTGTTCCAAGGGTATATGTGTGGAAAGAGAGAAGTAAAGCCTAATGTTAACGGATCCAAATGATCCTTGAATACCACATCAGCACTAGGAATAAAATGAAACATCATATAAGGTCATAATTATCGTATTCGGGTGATGTTTAACCCAAGGGTATCTGTATTAAATGGATGGGGAAAACCCCAACATGAATGCATCCAATGAGGCTCATGTTCAACAAGAACATCTTGAGGAGAACATCAAATAGTTTAATGTCAATACCAAAAATGGGAAAATGGATTAAAGGGTTGATAATTTTTAGTTTGTCCCATAGGTATAAAGTCCACATGTCACTATGTATCCAATGAGGATGGGAATCAAGAAACATATAGTTCTTGAACACATTTTATTAGAAGAAAAACACCAGTGGGGGAAATACTCTTGGGATAGTGAATCAAGGAATCCATTATTTTTCATTGGGTACTTCATGTTTGGGGGATATTGTAAGGTTTGTTGAACATCCCATAATTGTAATATAAGCAATCATTATTTTAGATAAGGTAAACATTGTATATTAATAAAATTCGGCATGATTTTAGATGGTCTCTGGAAGAAAATTATCATCCTGAATTGATGGTGTCTAAATTCATAATTTAAAATCATAAATTTGAGAATATATGAGATGTATATAGTTTACATTCATAATTTTTAGACCTATTGCAATCAGTTTATCACCGTGTTGCATGGAACATTGGGTGAGTACTAGTATATGTTCATTATTCTCAAACCACATGTGAATATTTTAAGTTTATATTTCATGGACCATAGTTGTTAATCTCAAATGGATATGTGTTGAATAGTGGAGTAAAAAGACCCAATGTGAATGGATAAATTGAGGCTATGTGCCACAAAAAAACATTCCTAAGAAGACTCACACACATTTTAGAGTCATGATTTTTGGACACATGCTCCTAGATTGCGGCCATAGGGTTCCACATATGTCCATTGTATCTTAAATGGATGAATGAAGCATTGAAATCGTTATCCAATGATAATTTAGGGGTCTAGAAGGCCACTTGAAATCACATAAAACATCTCTATGATAGAATACAAACAGTTTAATGTCACGATGATTAGAATTGGTATTCTTGATTAATGTAATAAATTTTTGACCATGATCATGTCAAATGGATATGTGTAGGGAAACAGAGTGACAACAACCAACATGAATTGGGGGCTAAGGGGGCCCAATGCCACACATCACATTTCTTAAGGAACATTCACATAGTTTAGAGTCACGATTCTTAGATTTAGAATTATATTCTACGTTCATAGAGGTTATACCATCTAGTCTCTTAGATTATGGTCATAATGTTTAGAAAAAAGAATTCACCTTAATTTCATGATTCTTGGACTAGTGGCCTCTTACACAATGTAATTCGCGAGGAACATTTTATTGTTGGGAGGTGTTATAATAACTATGTTCATGGTGACCAATTAGTATGTTCTATTAGAATAGTGATTATGGATGATGTATGTTTTTCCCACTTGATCTCCATATTTGGTGGCATCTTGTAGGGTAATATTGGCATTTTGAGGGCCAGAAACTTCTTAAATTACAAGAAGGATTGGAGGTGAACCTTATTTTTGAAATCTCTCATAACCCTTTTTTGTGAATCTATATATTGTACAAGGCTTGGAGTCATTTCTCTTTACTAGAATCCAAATAATCTAGATGAAAATTTTACATTCTTTTTTGTGTATTCTTGTCAAATAAAATAGTTTGGACTAATTACAACTGATCCTTAATTGGATGGACTACCTATGTTTAATACAACAAGGAATATAGGATCACATTGGTGGAATTTGATATTATCATATGATAGGCCCACATGGATCTAGGGAGACATTCTTGTTTACTCTTATTGTTATGTCCCACCATTTTCTACAAAATGGTTGAGAGGTTATTAATGAATGACTCAATCTTCCAATTTTATATACGTGGTAGACTGAAATAGGGTTGGACCAAATATTTGAATTATAATACAACTTCTTCAGCTCATCATCCAGATGGATAGTTTCATTATCTCATATAATAGTATGGGAAAATCCAATTATATCGATGATCTGGGATCTCACAAACTAATCATGGATTTGTCCCAAACTTCTTTTAGGGGGATTAATTCTTCCCACATGAAGAAGGAATTTGTTATGGTCAAAATGATCATACAATGGTGAGCATTCCCAGGTGGGTACATCCCCACCAAATAAACTTCCCATACATAAAAGGTTCTGGAATACATAAATGTGTTGAGGTTCTCCGATGGTCAATGCATGAAGTTTGATTGAATATGAAACCCATGAAACCTCATTGATAACTCTATATAGGCATGGATCATGGTAGGCTACAAGTAACCCATCCTCTGATTCTGGTGGGAGAGTTTCAATTCTACATGAGGAAAACCATAGGACCTGCCATAGAAATCCTATACAACCTTGGGATTCTATTCTAGTTGGCTAAAACAGAGGATAATACCCTGAAGCTCACATTATTTTAAATTATCCTCAAGGTTAGGTCAAAACTAAAGTGTCAAATGTGATACACAATGGAATATTTGTTCATTCTTGGCTCTGTCTGTCAGGAGAATACAAAACTGAATATAGTCAACAAAAAGAAGTTTTAGAATTGGGTGTTTCCTCTACTCCATGGGAATATAAGGGTCATGAAACCAACAACAAGTTTATTTACCAATTTCTGTCATCATCACCCAAAATGGTGGGGGAAAATGAATTTCCAATGTGCCACATAAATGATTAGGTCATCTTGGTCAGGTTTTTTTAGAGATAATGTTAATATGTCCAAAGATTCATCACCACTATTATGGGACCAGGGCACATGAGTCACTTCTGATTGAGAAGGAAACATGTCTATCAACTAATTTGTGTACTATAGTTTGGGAACATGATCTAAATTTATGATGATGTAATCACCATTAATGTATTTTATGAATAACTTATAGTCTCCCTTCATATAAAAGTTGGGGAAATAAATCTCAAGGGATAACTCAAGACCAGTAATGATATCCCAATATTCTACCTCATTGTTTTTTCAGCCTTTTAATAGCAGGAATGAGTAAGGAAGAATGACATATACTAGGGAGAGGAATAGAATCCCTAGACACAGTCAATTGAGATTAGGATTTCTGATACTTATATCGGTTATGATTCGAGAGGCAGCAATGAAATGCATCCTCCAAAAATAAATATCCTAATCTACTAAGAAGATAACCTCATCAAAAAAATCAAAATCCAGGTGTAGGTATTCATGGGATGGATGATAGGACAAAAATTCTTCCAATGACTGCCCCTTACCATATTTCAATAAAATGAACATGATGTTGAACTTTTAAAGGATCATTTCCCAACATGGGAAATGTCAGGTCAATATGGAGAAATTGAGAATATACTTCATTGGGTCTACACAGGACACCAACTGTATGTCCTAATATTTAAAACAATGCAACAAATTCTACATTGAAAACACTAATGTGAGATAACTTGTCTCAATAGGGGAGTATTTGGTCTTCCTATCGAGGAGCATATGACGGAGACAATATAAACCATTTTCTCCTTCTTCAATTTTCTTATGGGTGAGAAGGGAATCATGGGACCATTCTAGGTGACTACATAAAGTAATAGAGGCTTTTTTATGATGGGTGGCATCAGAACTGAATGTTGTAGAAGCTACTGCTTCATATCCTTAATTGTGATCTAGAAATCGTCATCCCACTTTTCAAACATGCCTCTATTAATGACCCTTGAAAAAGACTTAAACATTCTGGACACATTCTCAATGAATCAGTGTTTATAGGCTAAGTGGAAAAGAGGTCTCACAACTCCCTAAGGTTTCTTGAGGATGGAATTTGGCTGCTGGCATTAATCTTGGTTGAGTCAATCTTGATTCCTATGCATCTTATGATGATGTTGGAAAACCTCCCAGAGATAACCCTTAATGATCACTTCAAGGGGTTCATCTTCAAATGTCAGGAGTGAATGAAGATGAAATATTTCTCCAGTTACATGATATTGTCCTTATATATGAGATATTTGAACCCCCATGTCATTCATATATAATTCCACCAACACCCAAATAGTCAGGATTAATAGGTGGTTCATGTCCCATTTATGTCTGGTTCATGCATTCATTAGGCCGAAGGGTATCCCCTGATATCTAAACAACACCTGTGCCACTATAAAGGTATTAGAGTCCACATCCTCAGGGGCCTTCTGGATTTCATTGTACCCAGGGTATCCATCACCAATGAAGTGTGCCTAGAACCCAATTATGGCTTCGACGACCATCTCTATAACTGGATGCAAAAATCATCTATTGGGAAATATTGGTTGGGGTTTCTCTATAAAATAGATATTCTAGTATTCCTATTATTCTTCAAGACTAGGACAATGATATCTTTCCATATAGGGTACTTGAATTCTCCAAATAAGTTTTATTTTATAATTTTATCAATGATGGAGTTGACCATTGAAACAATAGTGTGGTGTATCTTTTTGGGAGACTAAATCAAACTGAGATGACTCACTAGGTGACCAAGACAACGGATTGTGGCACGAGGATATAGTCATGCATATCTTTATAACTTCACGAAAATACATGGCAGTGTTGTTTTAGGAAATCCACATACTAATACTGCTCTTATGGAGACCTGGTTAAGCTAATTAAAAACAGCCTCATATATGACTCGATACCATGGTTCACCTGATTAATCTCATAAACAGTGGTGAATATACTCTCTTAAAATGTAGGATGTGAATCTTCTAAATCCTCTTCATCACCCAAGGGAGTAGAATCAGTAGGAAGCAGTTTATCCAGACTAGTAGACCTGGGTGAAGCACTAATGAATATGTGGGTGGACATAGAATCCACACTAAGGTGTACCTACTCCACTGTAACTATGAATATATAGGTTATCAAGAAATTTACATATGACATCTGGATATGAGGTCCATTCATGATGTTTACGTAATAGATGCGAGTCACTATCCCTTAATTCATCCTTTCCCAATAGATCAAATAGGAATTCCATGAAATGGTTCCCAAAGGGTAGTCCCCATGTAATTTTATAGTTGTAGGGGCCTTTTTATCACCTAATAAGTGTAAGAGTACAAGTAAATCTATGGATATTTCTTCTTTTTAAAGATGTTATTATCATTTTCTTGGAAAAAACAACCTCATAGGTCTAGCATTGTGAGTTATAACTGATGAATTGGGAGAATGAAATCATTATCCATGTATATCTAAATATTGGCTATAGTGGTCATCATATCATAGGAATCATTGATGTGCTCAACCTTACTTCCCTAATCCAATCTCCAATCTCCCTTGTAGTACTCAGCAAATAGATAGCATGATTAATAGGAGTTTAGGGGATAAAAATCACCCTGGAGTATCCCTAAGCGACCGTTGAGAAATTATTTGAGGCACATGTGATATATGGAAGGGACCGATGCATGAAAATGAAGCCAAGTGATTCCCATTATAACATTTTTTGTGATATCCTATGAGAATACAATGAATTTAATGCCTTATATTAAGCAACCAAATTGGGTATTCAAATGAACATTTTCACACATTTTTTTCTCTTTAATATCATAAACCTAAATTTTTAGGTCATATGTAGTTAGATATACTTAATTCAACCCCATATTATAGAGTTTACTACTCCAGATGATATTATTTCACAATCTCGTGACCACACAGAAGCAAATAATATCAATGCCATTGAATTGATCAGTTATCCAAGATGGGAATATATACCCCTATATAAAGGAACAATCTTCATCCACTAATAATAGTATTATGGATTTTAATTTATCTCTCTTGGCCTCATAGACATATTAATCCTTTGCAACAGCTACCTCATCTTCAAACTGGAGAGGAATTTCTAATGATTCAGCAAAGGACTCATGCACTTCTTTTAAAAATTGAAGGGACTTGAGGATTAAGTGCCTTATAGTCATGAAAATGAGTAGATTCAATATGTTATAATTCCATTACAAGGGTTTGATTATTAAAAATTAGGATACTCCTTGGTAGGGGACACAAGAGATGATGTTGGTTGTACGAATGGGTTATGGCTGGTGCTAGAAAAATTCTGCTGGTGAAAATCTGACCTTCTCTATTACACTACTAGATGATTTTCGGTTAGCTGAGGCATGACTCAGGTTTGATGCAATTGATAACTATGTGGTCCCAGATGAGATTATCGATCAAATAACATGATTGAATATAGATACGTACCTGATCGAGTAAAACAAGGAGATAGTCCTTGTTGTTCTCTACATAAAACATATTATCTTTTCTTTGTAGAATGAATAAATCATTTTTTGGCACTGGTCTGAGTATTCATGTGGATCAAAGGTTCACATAATTTCCATTGATGGAATCATCTGGAAGAAACTGAGAGGTTTCTATGGTATTCCTAACTTTCAGGAATAATGATGTAGTCTACTAGCTCGACGGAGCTTACATAGGCATATTCTATATCTTCATCATTTATGTAATCTATTGTTTGGTGGAACCTGAGAACATATCCTAGCCCAAGAGGAACGAAAAAACCATGGGTGTGACATGGATTCAGTACTGGTGGGGTAATCTAATTTCTTGTATGTTGTTGGTTCATTTATTATGTGTGTCACAGAGGGCTATGGCACAGATGAAGAAGTTGTGACAGGGGGAGGAGCAGAGGCCATGACAGGTTATGTGCCACCTAAACAGGCCTAGAAGAAATCATGGGTTCGAGCAACTACTCTACTGGACAACCAAACATCCTATTTTTATCTCCCATATCTATAAGAATGTTTCCATTCACCTAAACCCTAATTGTCACTATTAGGTCCTATAGAGATATTTGTCACCTATTCCATAACATCAACCAACCTCACCAAAAAATAATCCACATTTTTCTAGATCCAATCCTTGAACACATATAATTCATCAATGGTTTTTAAAATTACCCTATATTAGGGGAAATGGTTGTGGTGGCTAGTAACTCTATATTCCTACTGATTCTTACAATCCGGAAGCTTCATAATCCCCTCCCCCAAGTCATAGATGAATTAGTCTAGACAGTATGAATCCATAAAGTAATTATTCTAGTTCCTTCATTCTAGTAAGGGAAATCTAAAATTCTGGACTTGCTGTAGGTATGAAGACATGTTTTCTCGACTAGGTGGAAGCACTTGGAAGGGTGTTTCATGATGGTTCATTTTTGGTAAAGGATGAAATTGATATGGATACACTCAACATGGATCCAATAGAAAAGGGTGCAATAACTATACTAGCTCGAGGGCCTATATATATATATATGCAAAAATATATTCTTTGGGATGTCTTCTCATGGGAGATAGAGAAGGCATTGTGCGAGACTCTCGAGTATTATATATTGATTCATCCAGATGATGGAAATTATGAGAAAACTCTAATATTACACATAGAATGTTATTGGTGATGATGACAGGGACCATCTTAGTCTTGAACATCTACACACACATAGTTAGAAGCCTCTCATGAGTCAGTAGCATGTTGAGTGAGTACATGAGGCCTTTCCGCCATGTAAAAATGTATATGACTACCTCATCAGTCTTATGAAATTAAATTAAGAGGTAGAAGATACTTTTATATTACATTTTAGAGTATTAATAGTAGAGACACTATATTCAAAGTTCTTATTTTTTATCAGTTGACTCTATGGTTTACGGGATATACTAGAGAAATATAGGTCCTTCTAATGTCTGGAAACAAAATTGAATCTTAGAAGCCTCCTATTATTATGGGGTTCAAAATATGGGTCCCCTCCTTCAAATAATGTATTCTAGGTTATATAGTAGATATGACATCCTATTTAATAGGGAAATGATGGGATTTCTAAACTCCAAGGTGCTCCGATGATGTCCTCCCATACAGGGTAGTGATTTTTATCCAAAAATATTACCACATGTCGTGCTTCTATGGCTGTAAGGAAAGTAGTGAGAGTGACTATCAAGTAATACTATCATGTATAAAAAACATTAAGAGGATCTCTCACCACAAATTTGTTGATTGGATCATCAACTAGATGAGCAACATGACTAGAATCATGAGAAATGTAATTATGCTTCAAGGGAGGGTTCCAAGACTCATACCACCATAAGTTATCATATCCCCCATCCACCGCTCTAAATGGATGGGAGTTCCCCACAAACTCTACAAGGGCCGTCTTTACAAGGAGTAATTATTTCCCTAGTGTATGATAAATGAGGTCTTGTGGGGTGGTACCATAATCTAGGAACCATTCAGCAATGAGATCAGTGATGGTACTTTTAATATCATCATGCTACTTGACCAAGAAAGTTATCATGAGATCCGCCACTAATTTTATCATGAACTTCAATGTATTAAGTGTTACAACATAATGCTTTCACTTTCTGAGATTCTGGTGGGTTGGAAGCAATGTCGAATTGGTGGGATACCCTAGGCCACATGCCCGCCTCTAAAGATGAGTGAGGAAAGTTGTAGGAATGTATATCTCGTATTGTTCCACCTCATGAAGAGGATTTTTCTTATCATGATCTATTAATTTTACATGATCCCAAAATCTTATGGTAGGTTGGGTATGACCATGATTACCATAATGGTACTCGAAGGGGAATACACATCATTATTGGATTGGCTATATTGCTGCAAGATGGGTGTGAAGTGAAGAGGAGTGTACTATCCCCATCCCCCAATATATAAAAGTAGAGACACTTCTTCCATTACATATCATAGTAACATGAGTCTATTAACATAGATCTTATGAATAGTTTGGAAGTATCCCAGTAATGTGGGGCACTGTTCCACTGGGAGTGTCATGATCTCAATCCTCTAGCAGTATTTGTTGATGGAATTATTATGCTCTTAGATTTCTAGGTAGTCCAACAGACAATCATGCAGGCTATTAAAATATTCCCCAATGATTTGGTAGAAACACATGTCCAAATATTCATTAAGAGACTCATAGATGTTAATTCTTGGAGTTCTTGGTGTCCACAGCATCACTAAATGTTGGATGGTGGCCAGAACCTCCCACATGATTACTTACATAGAAGAAGGGTCCTTCCCTTGGTCAGCCATATCACTTATTGTCATTGACTGAGATTTGGGTGGTGGAACCGATGTGGATTTATTATGTGGATGGTTGAATGAGATAGCTATGACTCAGTGAGTAAAACCTTCACTGCACTCTATGATGTCTCTTAAGGGAGGTTCCAATCGCATCATCACATCCCTATATGATAGGGTGTTCACCACTACCTCTTGTGCGAGGGAAGTGACTTCCATTTGTGGCTCAAAAGTGTGTTAAACATCTAAAGGATGAAATCTTTATCCCCACACCCCTCCCATATCTTGTGTATAGGTATAGAGGAGCGAAATTTGCTATAATGGTGATGGCTACATTGTGAGCCTCTAGAAGGGGGACTGAACTTCCTCAACCTGCATGTAGTTATTGGTGGATCATGGGATCCAATGGACCTCATTTTCCAAGTGTGTGGATATAATCCATTAGGATATATCCTTATACTCTTGAATCTAGTGTGAAGACTCCATTATTGATTTATCTTTACCATAATAATCTCAGTGATCAATGAGATCAATGAAGACTAAGAATTTATTAGGAATTATCCTTTGGTGAAGAGTACCTTCCATAAATCCCCGAGATGGTTCGTTAGTGTTGGGTATTCCTTCAACACAATAGGGACCTCCATGTTGTTTTTTAATGAGGGGAGGTCCTTTTATTTTTTTTTGGGATAAGTGGAAGACCTCCATGATGACTATCATTGTAGTGGGGTGTACCTTTTCTATGATTGTTTTCAATTCATGGAGGAACTCCATTTTGAGTAGTGAAAGAGTGGGGAGGACCTCCACTATAGTTAGTAGGAACAAGGGGGTGACCACCATGATTATTGGCAGAAACATGGGAAATAACTCCATTATATAATGTGGTGGTATAGGTTAGACATTCATGCAGGTTTTTAAAAGATCAGGGGGTACAACAGTCTAGTTTTTGATGAAGCTTGGAGGACCTCTGTTTGGGTTAGTGCTGGAGTGGGGAGGACCTCTGCATTATCTTATAGGGTCATGGGGATGACCTCTATGATTTTTTTAAATGAATGGTTATGACCATCTTTTTGGTTGATGATGGTGTAAGGAGGACCTCTACACAAACTCTCATAATCACTGGTAGGCTAGAAATGGATTACGGTGGAACCCGTGATTGAAATAGTCAACCGGAAATTACTATGAGTTGGATATGGGTATTGATACAAACCGGGGGAAGATAGATCCCAGTTCGCATACTCCAAGGATCTGGTGAGAGGTGTTAGTAGCGATATAGGACACTGTATTCCTATAAGATACACCTTGTGGAAAGGCCCCCTGAACCATACCCCGATGTTGGCGTCATTTTATATGGATGAAAGCTTGAGGTGGAGGGGAGAGGTCCTCTTTATCTCGAGCATATAGGGCCAATACTTACTGGTATTGATATGGGATGGTGGGATCCATCCTTGGATCATATTTAGTGCTATTCATTTATGGAATGAATCAAAAATCCCCCACCACCTCAACATTGTTGAGTGAGTCATTAGAGCACTCTGGGGAGAGTCTCCAAGAGTGATTTGTCATTAGTATAGATGTTTTTCCACCATGGGATATCGTGAATGGTGTTTGTGTCGGTGAGGAGTTTATGCCTC
This sequence comes from Viscum album, assembly GCA_963277665.1. NCBI lineage: Eukaryota > Viridiplantae > Streptophyta > Magnoliopsida > Santalales > Viscaceae > Viscum > Viscum album. The sequence continues at coordinate 800,754,733 of OY728164.1, forward strand.
TATGTCCCCGAATTCCATATCCCTTATTAAAATGACTAATATTTCTCCTACTAGTGTATGATGGGATTCATCAACCTCCTATGGAAAATTTCAGTGGGTGAGATGTGGTGTGGGTGACGATAGCCATAGTCATGGTGGAGGTATATTTTTTTGGGGTTACAGAAACAATGGTTCTACTTTCCAAACATCTATTGACTATGGGATTATGATTTCCCATAGCATGAGTCCTATATGGAATGTAGATTCATATGTCAGTACATGTACATTAAAAAAATAAGCCCAATTCATGAATATCATCCAATATTTTGAATATGGATAGGGATCCACACTGGCAGTGTTGTAGTCTAAGGATTTCTAATGATAACAACCCCAATGAAAAGGTGAGTCTCTTGTTGGTACCACTTTTTTTGTGGGACTTGGCCCCAAATAACTAGATCCCGTGATATACTAACCAGCTAATTCCTTTAAACTAATAATCCCCGTTTTAATGAGAATATTTTCACAATAGTTTCACCATTTCTATTTATAATGCATCCTGTAGGTTCCTCCTTCATCTCTGTACATGCTATCTTTTATTTAGTCACATTCCCACTTTCCAAAGGTAGACGACTTTCATCAATTTCTTTAGATATGTTTTCTTCTTTAGAAAAAAGGGATGATGATATTTTTTCCACCTTCCATGGATTCCTTCATGGATCTCACTACCTATTCAGGTTCTCCCTAATTAATTTTAAAATTATTAATGGAACTCAATCCTAGTACCATCTCTTTGTGGGGTCCAGTGAATTCCACTACTTCTATCTTGAAAGGGAAACAACCTATGGTATGGAGAGTCATCATATTTGTAACCTTAGGCATGTATGGAAATTGTGTGCATTGGTCACATGTAAATATTCCTCTTATAAGGGCATATCATTTATGGAATCATAGGCACAAAACCCATGTAAACATATTTTGATCATGTGGTAATTAGTTCCCGGGGTGTAAGCATTCAATGTTTTTTTACCTAAGGAATTCCACACATATGCATGGTTTAGGTATTATAGGATAGGTTACATGTTCTAAATCTTATGGAGATAGATTAGAATGTCTTATTGATATGTATCAAGGAATGTGTTCAACATCTTATGGATATAGGTTTGACGAACCATAATTCTTCATAGAGGTGGATCCAAGACTATAATTCCCAACGGCTTGTGGAGAATGATATAGAGTGTGTGTACCATAGATGGAATATGTCCAACATGGGTTTACCAATTTTGGGATTGAAACTCAATGGAGGAAACCTACGTACCATGTTAATAAGACATTGATTAAAATCAACATAGTTCAATGTCACTGTTTATGGTTGTGTGATGATATTGATCCAATAAATTTAATGTGATGTGGTAAGGATTCTAGTGTCAAAAAAGGAAAATCTATGATATATGTTGTGTGTATTACAAATATAATATTCCCTACCTGGGTTTACCGTCTTTTTGTGGTGATGTATGGTATGAGGCTTATGCATGGAAGCTGGTGTATATAGGTTTCCCATCACATGGTGGAGGAAAAGGTTGAATCCAGATATGATTGGACCAGATCAATCTTGTGATCACCACATAGGGTAATGATATAGATCCATGTCATGTTTTGAGGTAATATTTATATATCTTGCCATAATAAAACTAGGATGTGTACCTTTTTTGTTTTATCCCATGCAGATCATACATGGTGAGACTCAGTCCACATGCCATGGGATTATGTGACCACTTCTTGATCACCGTTGGGTTGAAAATGGAGTTTGAAATATTATAGAGGAGTGTTTAATTAGGAGTATGATGTTTGGGCCCCTATTATTAAAACAAAATCTTGTTAGGGTAACAATTTATAGAATTAGTATGCATATTAGTGGCCTAGGTCACACATGAAGTGATGTGGGTAGACAAAAAATGTTCGTGGAACTTTTAACAAGGGGACTTGAGGTGCATCTAAACTACTCAAGGATTGGTACAAGGGCCCCCAGACAATGGGATTTGTGATGAGGTATTAAAAATCGAGGCACTATAAAGAATCCGAAGAATGGTTATTCCATAATCTTAGGGAATCACATATGGATGTTTCACGAAGCATAGGGTCCTTACAGAGGTATGTGGATTCTTAAAAGAGTTTCCTTCATGAAACATGGTGATCCTACCTCATTTTTAAGTCCTATTTCCCATATGAATATATTTGAAAAAGATATATTCCCTGTGAATCCCCATATAGAAAAAATTGATATCTTGTGTTACAAGGGGGTCATGGAAGGCATTAGTAAATTGGACCCTTGGAATATCAATCATCTTACCGTGAACAATAATTTGGAATCACTACTAAGCCCATCAAATAAGAGTCACTGATACCCTTATTGGATAGTTCATCTACTATAATTTTATCCTCTTAACAAGAATGTGTCACTTTTAAATATAGTCTATTAATATTATGGAGGCATTGAGTCCACTCATTATGATATCTCAAAGAGAAATTGTTAGATCTGGTCTTCATGTCCTCCATGGAAAGAGAAGATATTAGCATAAACCACATTGGGTTAATTCCATATAATGTGGTATTATTAATCACATGAATCATATCTCATAGTTCCAATTCATATGAAATCCCACTAATAATATAATAAAACATTTATCCTTTTAAAAACCCTCTGTGATTTTAAAACACTACTTTAGAGCCTAATGGACTTGGATCTCTAGAGGAAGCACCATCCATGTTAACCATAATACATGTTTTAATGGGTAAAATATAATGAATATAAATAATCAAATAACCTATCATTGAACTATTATTAACACTATGAATATGATTGGTTGTGAAATTTTGTATATTATTACACACTGAACCTCTCTGGATTTTGGATTCCACTTGAATACCCCTATGAATAGTGATTATTCCAATATGTATGGAGGTAAGTTTATTTTCAAACACACCCACTTCTTTTATTCCATATAAATGTGATGACCATTTCTCAGTCTTATATGAGACGATTTAATACATGTTCACTGAGATTAGATTTAATGAATTAAATAAAATTGTTAGAAAGACCAATATTCATGAAAATATTGAATTTTAATATCCCATATATGTAGTCCCACTAATGAGAAAAAATTAATAAATTGATATATATATATATATATATATTATGTTATCATGTTCTCTCAAATAGAGAGAATAAGTAGTGAGTGACAAAATAATTGGTATCTAGATTTTATTGGTAATAGGAATGTTATTTATCTATAGAGTTGATAAAAATTATTGTGTAGAGGGAACTGTGAAGGGGTTATTAAAATGATTTACCATCCTGGGAATATTGGATTTTTGATATAATTTAGAGATGATGAAATACCATACAATGAATAATATAATAATTTTTAATGCCTAAACCAGTGTGTCTATGTGAATATACACAAATTCATCGATTTTAAAAAATATATCAGTTGGCATCACATGATTCAGATCTAATTTTTTTTTATAATAATTGGATATTAAAAGATTATGGAAGTCCTTGGGAACCTCAATTGAAAAATTAATTGGTAGTTTTATCAAATGTGTTTTCGAGTATTTCAGTTCCATTTTTATATATACATTTCATTTTTAATAGTTCAACAATTAATGATAAAATAAGTTAATATTGTCAATAAAGATCAATCTATATTGAAGGAATATTTATTTTGTAATTTAAGAGTGAATTTTACAATAAAAAACTATAATCTATCATTGTGTGATATAAATAGATTCCACATAAATTTATTAAAGAGAGATATATAGAAATTTCGGCGATCATTGATTCTATGAAATCCCATGTCAATGGGTTTAATACTTTCCATCAATGAAAAAAATGGAAAACTTTGTTTTATATACAAATCCATTCGATATAAAATATTTGTGGATTCAATAATTTTTTTACTAGTTTGTAGGGCATTTTATTCAAGGGAAATTCATAGAATACCATAAAAGTTTTGATAGAGTTGACAAGGAATGGTCTCCCTTCCTATAAGATACATTTATCTTTTTAGAAAACCAGTTTTTTCATTGATTATACATCATAATATCTTAAAGAGACACCTATTTTATTTCACGCAAATAATTGGAAACCCAGGTGTTAAAAAGGTAATGATCCCCACTTTGCCTAAAGATACTGTCATATTTTATTTTCCGTGAAAATAATTATTCTTTTTCCTATCTTAATGAAATATTATTTCAATCATATAGATTACCATAAATCATTCTCATAGTGACTAAAAATTCCTTTTATTTATCTATGTGTATTCTTGGATTCTTCCCCAAAAGAGAATATTAAAATCATTCTTTAAAACGTTTTAGGGTGTAGAAAAATTACTTCCTTCCTATATCGGATGTAGCATCATTTATTGTGTGAGATCAATAAGTCATCTGCAAAAATAGTCTATTACCATGTTGAACAAGAGGTTAGAAAGTGGTTACCCATGTCTGAGCCCCTAGAGAGTTTTGAGGAAATATCTTTTGGAGACATTATTGAGAATATATAGCTTAACACTCTTAAGGATCCTCCTTATCACCCTAAAAATCCACTAGAGAAACTATACCTCTCAAGGATATCCATGATGAAGTTCCATCTAATAGAATTAAAGGCTTTGGGAATGTCAATTTTTAATGAAATTTTCCCACGTTTGGATCATTTATTAATGATATAGTAACATTTTGTAACAGTGAGTAGGAAATTATAAATTTGATTCTTCTAAGAAGAAGACCAATATAGTTTAGTGATATAAATTCAACAATTACTTTTTCATGAAATTTTTTTCTGACATTACTAATAACCATTATGATGGTATTTTAAATTTTAGACATCCTGTTGTCCATTATTCCCACATCATTTTCCTTATAGGGAAGCAATTCAATATGATGGGAGTTAGTCATATCTGGAATTTAAACAAAGGTGAATAATTCTATCATAGTATTATAGATTTCTCTATTCATGATCTCCCAACTCAACATAAAGATCTTAATTGAAAACCCGTATGTCCATAGAAAACTATTAAAATTTATAGTAAAAAGGGATGATTTTATTTCATCTTCTGTTTGGGACATACTATTATTTTTATTATGTCTATTATCAATGAAGCATGTGATATTTTCAATCATCTATGGACATTTGTCTACATCATCATCATTTTATAATACTTGAAATAAAGTATAAACTCTATTATAAATATATACTTTAGAGGTGAAAAGGCTACCATTGTTTTGAAAAACATTAATGCATTAATTAATCATCATTTCCCTATAACGGTATTAGAAAAACCATGAGTTTATATTAGTTTCTTGGATCCAATTTACATTTTATTAATATATATCCTTCTTTGAGTAGAAAATGAACATATTTATTATAGTATAGACTGATCTTCTCCTATGATTTCATATAATTTTTCTAATGGTTTAATTGAAATATTGTAAATGCTTGTTCTGTGGTATAAATTTCATAAAAATTATTATGAAAACTTGGTTTTACTAATTTTATATGTTCATGTTTCATATCGTTCAATTTATCATCTAAAATATGTAGGTTCATATTAAAACTTTGAATCATCCATTATTACATCATAATATAAATATAAAAAATAAATTTGAGCAAGGAATTTTTAAATTGGAAAGTTTTTAGGTATGAAATCACGATTTGTTTAATTTACATAATAATAGATATATGAAAAGAGTTAAATCATTGAAGAGTGTTTCTGTAAATATGAATAAGTGTGCTTCTATCATCAATGTTCAATAAGAATCTATAATTTCACATGATTTCATTGTATTCATAGGGTATCTACTATATATTTTTCTATCCCTATTAATTTAAAATTTTATTAGGAAGAATATTCAATCAAAGAACTGAAAAAAATAGTGAAAATATTTATGAAATTGGTACAATTAATCTTCTAATGTATTCATAAATTGTTGAAATATCTAATAATATTTTATCCCTAGAATTTAATATATTTGTTTCCAAAAAAATATTCAAATGAAAAAATGTTTTTAGGTGATACGATTTAGGGGAATATGGAATTAATCAATATAGTATCATGTTAATATATTTATGTATTATAAATTTATACATTTAATATTTTTATTTTTTGTATATTGTTATAAAAAGTTTTTAATAATTAATGTCTATAGAATAACTATTTTTTTTTTGGTTAAAAAAATTTGGTGATTGGATATATTAAAAAAAATTAGTAATTTAATATTCAAGATGATGATATTTTTTGTTTGTATTTTATATCATATGGTGACAATTCTAATTCATTAAGCATGATAATAATGTATCTTATGTTTTGAAATTTTAAAATTAAAATAAATACAACCCAAGATGTCTTATAAACAACTATTATTAAATAAAGGCAAAATTTATAAATTTTTATAAAAATCCATGTCTGACTCATAGAATTTCAATTTAAGAAAAATGTTTCATAACATACAAAATTTATATTGTACAAAATATCAACTAATATTTAAACTAGAAACCCATTTCAACCAAAATAGTAAGCTTTTTGGAAAAACTCTTATTATAATACATTGATAAAATAAGTAAAACCTAAATTATATCCTTATAATTTTACCAAAACTAGTAATATAATCAAATAAAAACATTTTAAAATATATTAAAATTCATTTACTTTATTACATATAATAACTTTGCTATCACAATTTCATGAAAATTTATTCATGAATAGTTAATTTTAGAAATGACGTGAATAGAATGGAGAATTTGAATTTTTTGTTTTAATTTATAAATTACCACATTGGTGAATGTAAAATAAAATAAGATGATAATGGAATCAGTAAAAATTATATATGTAATGAAAATGGTGATGTTGAGAGAGTATGAATCTTGAAGAATATTTCTTGGACTTATGAATATTGCTCTTGTAATAAAATGGGAAACATAGATTTTTTGATCTAACTATATCATTGAAAAAAATGGAATTTATCGGACTATGATTAAATACACTCTCATATTTTTGGTGGACTAACTTTTTGTTGATTTATATATTCTCCAAAATCATTATGTTGTATCAATGTTAAATAGTCAGAAAATTTTTTCAACTAATAAAATCCAGGTTTCCTTAATTACTACAACTTATTTTTGGAGGAATCCATATGAATAAATGAATGAATACACTATGGAATATCTTAATGTAAGACCCTTGAAATAGGAACACCATATCATGTACAAAAAATTGTACTATAGTAATTTCCATTGACTCTAAGGCTTCAAAATAATTTTATGTCAAAATAAATGTCAATAATTATGTGATGGGATTATATTGTAAGAAATGAGGATAATGTTGAATTAATTTATCATGATAGTGGAATTAAACAAAACACATTTGTTTCATGAAATACATATTTTATAGAATATTTAAAACGTTTTATCTTATTTGAACCATATAGAGACTAAAATTTTATCTGTTAGATTCATACATCACAAAGGGCTAGTTTTCATTCACATTTATAACATTACTCAATTGATGCATATAAAAAGACCACCTACATCCATAAATTACTTATATATGTTCCGTGCAATCGTTGAAATGTTGTGGTTTTATACTTTTAATCACTAATAAAATGATTTTAATACTGATTGGAATGAGGGTTTGTGCACATTTGATGCTTCTTCGAAATATAAATTTTAAAATCATGATGAACTAATGTGGAAGATAATATATTTTATAGATTATGGAATAATGTATAGTTAGAGTATAAAGGGAATGCTATAATTCACTATTGGTATAAATATTACACGATCAAAAAATCTTAAAATATATTTTACTTTATGTTTCTTGGTATATTAGTGAATATTGGGAATAAATAATCCATATAGGAGAAATCCTAAAAAAATCAACAATACCATTTACGCAAAGTAGAAAAATTATTACAAGTCAGTAAAAAAATAGTTTATGAATTGTGTGATTTCATATTTTTAATTTAGAAAGTATAGTTATAATCTCGAGAGGGGATGAATTTATCGATTAAATATAATTATTGTATGATGGAAAATATCACCTTTTTCCCTTATTACTTAACCAATTTGATAAATAATTGATGAGAGCATATTTATATTATAAAAAATATCATAGAAAATATTTTTATAGTGATTTTAATTTCATGAAGGAAGACCGAAAATGATTTATTATCCTAATATGAATTAATATATTAGGATATTAGATGTGAATTTAGTCTTATGTTTATTTTTCATAGTAACTACAAACCTCATTGTTCCTCTTATATGTTAAAAAACATAGAGAAAATAATTTTGAATTACATGATACTTTATATCTATAAAGACCCCAACCCAAGTATCAGAAAGTTGGTGGTTATATTAATTAAATGTCAATATATACAAGTAATCACATCCCAAAGGACAAAATAGTTTTTTTATTCTTTGTAAAGTAGATACATATTTTAATGTCACATTAAAATTAAGAAAATAAAATGAAACATATTTTTTTTATTTGACCACTCTTTACTTTAGAATATATTTTCATATCAATCATAATACACATACTCGTATATTGGTGAAAAATAAAACATAACAAAGGTGTGATCTTAGATTCTCATTAAGGTTAAATGTACAGTGGAAGCTATCAGGAATAAATAAAAAATTGAATATAGAAGGAAAATAAATGAAACCCATTCCTTTTAATCAATAACTTGTGTACAATATGATATCAATAAAATATGATCAACTAATTCCACTTAAATAATCATATTATCTTTAAGATTAACTATGGTCGTTTTTTCTTATTCAAATATTCACATGGAATATATTTAAGTGAATTCAAAGTGTTGGAATTCATAATGTTAAAAATATGAAACATAATTTCAATGTCATGGGCCAGGATATCTAAAAAAATGGGCAAGACCTCATTTAAAACCCAATCTAGTTTATCTCATGATACCTACTATTGTATTAATGAAATATCCATAACCAAGACCATCCCATCAAATAATAACTCCAATTAATTCTACATATGAAATGGGTAAATCATAATCATCCTAAATATTTATATTAAAAAACTAATATATGAAATAGTAATACATAACCAAATCAAATAATAATATTCTTAAGCCATCTTGATTAATATGGGAATCATAACAAAATTATACATCCTTAGTCAAATGTATAAAAATCCTTTAAAATAAATAATGGGTATAAATTCAAAATAACATATACATAGTGCCTGTTGGATCATATGTACAACAAAGGAAAATAAATAACCTAAAAATTTCATTGAATCATTAATGTGGGAAAAACCCATTCCACATTGAAAATATTTTTTTTAAAGGTCCCAAATCATTTTGAAAATAAAATTCATTGAATATAACCTTTTATTGCTTGTAAAATAAGATATAAATCATTGAGTGTTCTTGAAAATTAAGTATTCCATGCATATTATACATGTTAAAACAATGACTCCTATCACTTTTTCGATCAAATACAAATGAGAATTATTTTGAATAAAAAATGACGATTAGAAAGATAAAATTTTATAAAAATTAAAAATTTGTAAAATTAATTTATGAATTCATTTGTTAAGGGATAGTATTTTTAAAATAATTGGAGATATTTATTTTTATGAAAATAGATTGTCAACTAAAGAGTGAAATAATGTTATATTTTTATAAAGACGTTTTGTCAATCATTTTGTGTACCATTATGTGGAAAAATGGCATTATTAAATGAAAAAATTATTTAATATTCATAAGAGAAAAAAATATATTGTATTATGTAACTAATATTAAATAATATTTCAAAAAGAGATATAAGGAAAAAATCCCAAATAATGATGAGAATGTGAAATAAACTATAACTACATTAGTAACATCTAAATCATAATCCCCATAAAAGAAATAATTATCTTATGAAACAATAAATAACATTAAGATATATTTATTTTTTATATATCATATCAAATGTTAGTATATACATAATGAAAATGAATATCTTTGGAATTTGGAAAATATCTCATGGAAGAAAAAATAAGATGATCACTAGTATAGAAAAAAAATCATGTTAGTTATTTTTTTTTCAGTTTTTGGATGAGTTTATTAAATTCCATGTTATATATATTGTTTTTTTACAATAGTTATTTTAAAACCGACGTAAAAAACATACATCTGAATCATTTTTTACATCGGTTCTTAAATAACCGATGTTAAAAATTCTTTAGTGGAATGATTTATTGGGTCAGTTATTTAATATCTGATGTGGTTTGTAGTTTATTACATCGCTTAGGTAATAAAAAGTGTAATATATAGCACATCCGAAGGGTTTTTTTGGTCAGTTATATAATAATTGACGTGAAAAATGATATAAAACATCTGTTATTAAATAAGTGTTGTAAAAAACCATTCTGCATTAATTTATTATGTCAGCTATGAAATAACCGATGTAAAAAACCATCCCCCTGGAATTTATTGCATTGGTTATTTTATAAACAAATTAATAACCAGTCTGCGAAGAATTTTTCATGTCAATTATACAATAACTTACTTGAAAAATGATATACAACGTCGGTTATTAAATAACCAATATAAAAAACCATTCCCCATGAATTTATAACTTCTATTATTAAATAACTAATGTAAAAATCATTCCCCAGGCATTTATTTCATCTTTTATAAAACAACTAACGTAAAAACGGTTTTTTAAAATAAAATTGTGAATCCATTACTATGATATTCCATAGTAGACCTAAAACAAGAATAATCCAGAACAAAAGAAGACCAAAACCAAACCTAAATCTATACTATAAAAACATCAAAACTAAACCAAAAGAACAATAACTAGAGAAAAATTAAACATTCACCTATATGATATTAAAAAAAACATTTCAACTAAAAAAACAAAAATCCAACCAAAACAACTACCAAATACACAATTAAAATAACAATATTCAAAATTACATTTTATGCAACAAATAAAATAAAATCTTATAAAACCTAAAAAATAATTTGAAAATTTCAATTGTATGTGTTTGAACTCTTGAGAACTATAGATTCGAGGTTCATCAAATAGTTAAAAATTAAGAGGAATGTAGTTAACATGTCTAATGAATAAATAAAATTAAATATTATGGAAATGTTTATAAGGAAATCTGAACTGGTCGAACTTTAAAAGTTTTCCAGTTGTAATTATTTCATAAATAAATTTTAACATATAATATCTGAAATCTACAACGCGTTTCTGTTTATGAAATTCATGTTTAAATGAGTGTCAATTCAAAATATCATTTTATTTAAGACATTTAAATGTAAAAATTATAAATGGATATTTACCTTTACTATTATATATTGATCTTGGAACTCTTTATCTTTGTGTTTTTTTGACTGTAGGCCCATCCCATGTTAAAAAATAATATGAATGGGATAAATTTAAAATTCATTAAAATATAAACAACTATTGAGAAATTGAAACTTACTTTTTCAACATATTCATAAAATATCCCAACAAATATCTATAGAAAGAGTATATCCCATAAATCGTTTTCTCCCTTGGAAAAAAAGCACCTAACATCCAACAATCAATGATATAAAAAAATTTAAATTTAGTGATTTATTATGTTAAAATATGAAGAAAAATTTTCCAGTTATATATTTTATACCACTCACAAAAAGGAATCATCCAACACTGCATGATTATATTACGTTCAATTATTTTAGAAAAATAATGTGTTGTATGTTCTTCATCCAATTCATGTTATTCAAGGGAAATCATATGATGTTCGTTGAATCCATATACATTTTTTTTTCTCTTTCTTGTCACACATGATATAAAGATACCTAGTACTAAACAAAACAAAGAATAAATTTTTAATAAATATAACATAGGGCATGGTGTTATGACTTACATGGAAAAAATATACACCACATTGATGCCCAACATATCTCTAGTAACAAGCTCCATGATATCTTTTTTCACAATCCCCACATTTGTTACACATTCAAAAACATAATCTTCCATTGCAAACAAATAATGATCCACCAAAAAATTTAAATATCTTGACAAACTTTCAAGACTAATAGAATATGTCTCTGATGTTATATCCATTTGTATTTATTATTGTCGATACATTATTTCATTACTTATGAAGTATTTCTTTAAATTAATAGAAAATATATTAGTTTTAAAATTTTAAAACCAAATTAATAAAAAAATAAAATAAAAGATATAACATACATACTTTTATGGTAATGATTCGCAGAAGTCTGGATGGCCAAACTAAAAAGATATTGATACTATGTCCAATTATCATCATCTCATCTATAGGTAATGGTACTCAAGCTGATCCATCTCTAATATCCTGTACATTGACCCTATGATTCTCTACCTATAACTATTGATTATAAACTATATATCCTATATAATATACCATCCCACATGCAACTATATGATGGTGAGGATCATAAAAATATAACTCATAATAAGTAATAATATATGGAGGAAGAGTAAGATAAAAAATGGGGTCCACAGACTAAGTTCAAAGATATATATTGGGGTTTGGAGGTTGGGGAGTGGGATCTACATACGGAGATGGAGGATAAATAATAGGGTATGTAGGGGAAGGTGGAGGAGCAGGAGCTGCAATCTGAAATTGTCTTTCTATGTCTACAAACATAGACTATATTGATTCTCTAATATTTTCCTCCATCATCACATTAATATTTTGTACTTCAACCTCCTAGGATTCTATTTTTTTTATAAACACTTTCAATTTAAGAAGTTAATGAATATGGAAACACTTAACTTATCTATACACCCATCTGGTATCCTTGTACACCTCTTGGGTATTCAGGAATTCCCAATGCTGTAGATAAAATATCTTACATCCCAGTAGCTGTAAATACCCCATGTCTTCTCTTATCCTCAAGAGAATACTATATTAATTAACTGAAAATTTCAGTAATGTTTAAAAGTATATTAATAATAGAATTAACTTAAGTAAATAAAATAAATATCTTACTATCCACTCTGCTAGGACTCAGGATTATTTCGAAAGATATTTCCTTTTTCTACCATCTGATATCTATTCCATTTTTCTGGTCTAGATGGAGGCAATAAAGGGGGATTCTCTCTGGAACATGAAGACTTAGCTCCATGTTTTGGTAATTTTTCCCCATCATTTGTTCTTCCAATAATCAATACCCTATCCGAGATAAAATATAAGGGTATACATTTTTAGATTGGATATTCTAATGATATGTCCTTGAGTTTTGTAAATTATGATTAAGAAATCATTAACAAAACATTAATAATATCATTTATATAAAAAAATTTCTAAACATTAAATTTTCCTTATAAAAAATTATTCTTTTCTTCTACTATAATGAAATTGTTTCCATGTGTCTCCATCTATGAAAAGATATATATAACATGGATTGTGAGGTTTCCTATGACCAAAAATGAAATCAGATGTGAGGGATGATTTGAAATCCCTCCATCTTCTAGAAGCCAATGATAAACATTTCCTCTTAACTACTCTAGTGTCTGGAATATCAAATGTCATCTGATAAAGAGTAGGTTAGACATATTATACTATAAACATTTAAAGATTAGTCAAACAGTAGTAAATGATAGTACCAAAATTGTCTCCCATAATATATATCTTATCACTTTTTCCACACTTCTCCAATCATTATACAAAATGAATAATTTTCTTTTACCCTCAGTTGATAAAAAAATCATAAAATATTCTGCATTTGCACATCTAACAATATCATTCTCCTCAAACTCAACGAGAATACTTTGGTCCTCGCTAGGGGAAAGTTATAATTTTGGTAAATGTGTGTATCTATGTTTACCAACTCTATAACTCTTCTTTTTCATTATGGGAGCACCTGAGGAAGATTATATAACATCAAGGGTGTCTTGTGAATGTTCCTCTACCGAGGTATGATCATGATTCTCATCTCTAGAATCATGTGGATGATCAACTGATTGATCTGTCATTTTCTTTTAAATCAAAAAATCAAACATTAGTTCAAAAATTTACAATTTCAACTATAAAAATACTAATATAAAAAAACAAAAACTAAACTAATTTGCATAATAGTAAACATGATAAATATGGTAAACAAGTTAAACTATGATAAATATGGTAAACATGGTAAACATAGTAGTTTAATGTTTATTAAAAAAATCAATAAATATATATGATACATATAGGTAATTGATGGTAAACTATAGTAATCATTATAAACATGGTAAACATTGTAAAGTAATTGTAATTCTACAAAATCAGTAGACATAAAAGCTACATAATGGTATACATGATAAACTTATATAAACAGAATTAAAATAAAAAAACATTTCAAATTAATGGTTTTAAAATACATTTAAATAATGAAAAAATTACAATATATAACATCTTATGAAATTAGTAAAAGTTGAAAGGAAATAAACATATGTTACCTAAAATATTAGTAATGTACAAATAGGTTTTTCTACCAAATTCCTTTTTCATAATAATTCTTTATAGAATGAACCATTTCTTCATCATGCTCATTATTATTTTCTACTGATCGTTCCATGGAAGTAAGGATATCACATAAATCAACATCTTCATCAAGTTGATACTCACCAACATATTGTTTTATTCATTGTAAATAAATAATCCACTTCTTATCGGATTGATCAACAACATGGAAAATAATTTTTGAATTTGATTTCATTATAAAAGAATCTGATTTTTCTTCTAATCTATTTAGAATAACAACTATCATTCCGAATTCATTGTGTTTCAAACTGTTCTTACGGATAAACAATTTTTGTAAAAAACAAGAATGTTAATTTTAATGTAATCAAACTCCCATATTTCTTCAATGACTCCATAATATTAACATGACGCATAAATTGTGTTTCTGACTTTAAAACTCAAAAAATACATTGCTTCTGCAAACACCAATACACCACTATTTTGAACTTCACATCTATTGTGATGAGTTTTCATATTAAATGTATAGCCATTAAAGTCATAACTGGACCATGTTATCTCATTTAAACTTGTACCACCCACTAAATATATTAATTTCTCTAATACATCTGATCTACCGAGAAAGGTCATTTTAAACCATGGAAAAAATGATTTATTGTGCGCATTCAAAATCCACATTTCTTTATACTTTGGATGACATTATTTCAACTCATTAATATTCAATGTGATATATGGTTCTGTATCAAATATGTTATTCAAGATGTATAAATATACCTTCTTCATATGTTTAGCTTACAACTATTTTACTCTCAAGCCACAAATCCCATTTCCCTCGTTATAAACTTTTCATGGAGAGATGGATGCATGCCTATGTGATCCACCATAACCATGTAGCTTATAAAAAACTTCACAACATCCTAAAAAATATACTTTTCAATAATAGAGGCTTGAGGTCGATATGTATTGTTAACATACCCCTTCAATATTTACATATACCTTTCAAAAAGGATACATCCAATAAAGATATATAGGTCCAAAATGCTTTATTTCTATCACTAGATGAACCGTTCAATGCACCATTATATAAAAAAATATGGAGACAAATATATTTCCAATTGATAATGTATAGAAATTTCATCCTTTTCCAAAATGTTCAAAGAATTCAGACAAATCACCATATTAAAATTTTAATTGAAAAAATAACACAACATTGTTATAGTATTTATAACATGTATGAGCAACATAGCACACAATGAAACTAGTATAAGTTGTTGCATCATGATGTGACAATCAAGGGATTTCATACAAATCATCTAAATATCCTTCAAAGAGAAAAAAATTCTACATTTGAAGAATAACCTTGAGGAACTTTGATATCATGAAGACACTGACAAAAGATATTTTTCTCCCTCTTGGATAATGTATGAAAAGTCGGGGGACGAAATGTTTGTCATCCATTAAGAGTGAGAGATAACTCCAAACATATTCACATTAATAGTAATTAAAATCTTTGCATTAAACCCTTCATTATTCTTTCCTTTAATATCTAACATTGTTCCAATAAAACTGTCAAAGGCATTCCTCTCCACGTGCATGACATCAATATTATGTATCACATCATGGATTCTTAAATATGGTAGCTCAAAAAATATTGACATTTTTCTTCCAAATATGTCTATCATTATAAGATTTATGTGTCATTCCCAATGATACACTATGGTTTTTAACCCAATCAAAATAAAAATCAGGTGATAATGGTTTTGGAGAAATATCGAATTTTTTTGAGCCATTGAATTCCTTTTTTGTCTTATATAAGAGTGATAAATAGGAAAAAAAATTGACGACCCATGTATACTGTTTCCTCCCATGATAAAATTGACAATATGAATTATGTTGTTAAAAAATTGGGCATGCTTTATTCCCCTTAACATTATATACAAAAAAATTTCCATACTATGAAGTTATTTATAGTGAACATAATCACTACATGTTGTTGAAAATATTTCATTTTATAGGAATCATACACCCTAATACCATCCTCCCAAAAAAATTTCTATTAATCAATAAATGGTCACAAGAAAAAATCATCTTCATTTCTGGGTTGATATAGACCAATGATCATTATACTCAATATGACATATTTACACTTCATACAAACTTCAAGAGAGATTTTTTAAATTAGAAATAAAACAGTCCATGAACTATGTGTGTTACTGAGGCTTCGATATGGATTCATTCCATATGTGCACAACCCATGTATGATATTTCTAATTTCATTTTTGAATGTTGGATAATGCTCATCAATTTTCTTCCATTGTGGAAAATCAGGTGGATAATGTATTTTTCCATCACATATCCACTCATCAGCATGCCATCTTAACCTTTTTTCATCATGTGAATTAGAAAATAAACATTCGAAACAATGAATTATAGGAAGATTACAAAATACGTTGATAGAGATCTATGTAATCTCTACATAAACCTGTGATTTTTCTTTCAACTTATACCATGATGTCCCTAATTTAGGACACTCTGAAAGAAATTCATATTCCTTACTATATATCATATATTCATTCAAACATGCATGAATTTTCTTATTTCCCAATCCCGTTGAGTATAATTTTATCTTGTCCTTATAATGTGAATCTGGAAGATCGTTGTCTTTTGGAATAATGTCTTTCAAAAATTGAAGTATGTATGTAAAACTCATATCACTCCATCCATGTTTCAACTTCAGGCTAATCAATCTTAACACTCATGAAATAACCATGAAATCCATACAACTAGGATACAATTGTTTTTTATCATCACCATATAGATGTGCAACTGTCTGTTCTATCTCAATTTGTTTAGCTACAATACCAAGAATCATTTCTTCAATTCTATCAGAGTTAGCATATTAAAAATCATCATCATAAATAGATCTAAAATTCTATCTAGCTTCACCATGCCAAATACAAGGGCTATAACTGCAATTAAAACCATTAAAAATCAGATGATCTATGATCTCTATAATTTTCAACTTCTTCATAATCAAAAATTTTAGGCGTGGGAAAAAATTATCGTTTCATGGAATGTTTAGTTTAGAAAATTCAAGAAAAGGAATCACTGCCTTCCTCATATTCATTACACATTTTATGTTCTAAAATCCATCTTCGAATAATTATTATATATAACAAATATCAAAATTATACATCTTTTTAAGATAAGTCAATTTTAGATTTGTATTAAGAATATCATAATTTGAATATAAGGTTTTTTGAAATATAAAACAAATATATGAATATTGGAAAAAGGTGTGTAGGGAAATAATTTTAGAAAGAAAATATAGTTAGATATTTGAGTTCTATATTAATATGAATAATGAAATAATTTGAAAGTAAAATAATTTTGAATAAACAATTGGGAATAGATGTGTTTGTAATCATGGATTGGGAACATTCAAAAGAAATGTTATACTTGATTTCTATTGACATAGAAAAGTTAGTCATCTCATAGAAAATTTTCCAATGATATTATTATACAGTGGTGATAAAAACCCCACTAAAAATTGGCAAAGAGTGTGAAAGGAATGTTTAATTTAGAATGGAAATCCTTTAAAAAGAATAACATTCTTTCCCAAGAAGATATTGTCTCTATATAAGTTGATGAGGAGGAATTTCAAAACTATAAATACTTTTGGTGATAATTTATTACCTCTATTATAATAAAAAATTTCTTGAAATTAATTATGATATCATTGATGTTGATGGAAGTGTAAAACATATTGTTAAATTATAATATTCTCTTGAATAGATCAATGTTATGAGGGATAATATGAAAAACATTTTAGGAGTACATATATTTGTTATTTGGATGAATATATAACAATATAAATTCATCATGGATCCTTTCTTTTAAGGTAAACAAAAATTATATCCCGGTGTCATTGGATACTAAATTCACCCTTCCATAAACAAGAAATATGAAGTATAAATATTAAAATATGTATAAACTAACCATCATGATCCCAAGAAATAGGTATTCATGGGATAAAATCCATATTGAGCTCTTTAAGAGATTCCTCAATAAGAATCCTTATATTTAAAATAAGGAAATAACCATATAAATCTTCATATACTCCATAATGAGTAATTTAAAATCACCTAACCCATTCATTTGATTATATTACGAGCTCTTATCCCCCAAAAATGCATTAATGAAGTCTTTAATTTCTCTAAACTCATATTCAAATGTCAATAGAAGTAAAATACAGTCTATGAATGAATGGGATATCATTATTAGAGAAAAATATATATATCCTTATCATGGAATGACTATCATCATGAGCAATATTTACAATCATTCACCTTCAATTTATTTTTCTTCAATAACTCTTTGAGACAAAAAGAGAGGATTAAATAGCTCAACATGATAACTATATTCACATATATATCTCTTTTTTCAAAAAATGTTTAATTTTAAAGTGAATGGTAGAGTAAGTTAGTATAGATTCAGACACTTAATAAGTTATTTTATCAAATAAGGAAAAATAAAATATTAAATTTAAAAGGAATTTAAATTTGAATATGTTAAAAAAATTAAGAAATAAAGAATTATTCAATTATTTATGGTAAAAAAATTATTGAATAACTTCTTTGGTTGTATGGTTATAATGAAAAACTTGCACGATAATGATTTCATGGTAGTGCCCACATGGAGGTATACGCGCACACAGATGATAGAACCCACATGGTAGAATCAAAAATCATAGAACATGCATGATATCACACCCATGGTTCATATTACCAGAAAAGAACATAGCATGGTATAAAAGGACAATATGAGACTTACTATGATAGAAAAAACAATGATAGAAGAATAATATCGGAAAACATAAATTTAGGGCATCATAAAAAGTAAGGAATGAAACTGAGATTTGTGATGCTTTCATGAGTGTTGCGAGTCAACCTGATAGATCCGTTGATAATAAATATGATGAATGATGTTGGGAAAATTAGGTTGGAGGTAACATCTTATAATAATCATTTTTAGGTTTTCCACGCAAGAGAGATGAGTCGTAGTTCGCCCAATTGAAGAAAACAAAACAATAGAATACAAGGCCCAATAGTTCATTTAAAAGATTTATCACGTCATTTATTTAACAATCGATGTGATAAACACTTTTTTTATGTTTATAAGGATGGTTATTTTATAACTGATTTGATCTATCACCAATAATTAATTTATCAATTTGGTTATAAAATAACCAACGTGATAAAGTTCCAAGATTCGAACTTTTATATCGATTATTTTATAACTGACGTGACAAATCAAATCATGGTATTTTTTTGTCAGTTATAAAATAACTGACATTATAAATGGATTCTCGACATTTATGAAATAGGTTAAAAAATAACTGATGTGATAAAACAATTTTTACAGCTTTTCACGTCGATTATATATAACAGTCGAAAAATGCTGATATGGTAAACAATTTCTATACTGGTGGAGATACCCAAATATTAAGTTTGAATTCCTTCATATGTTTTCAAAAATACTTTATAGTAAATATATGTTTCTTTTAAATATATTAACAAACAAACACATATATTTTATACCATATAATAATTACTTATAATCTTTTTTTCCCATTTATTATCAATTCTTTGTTAAAATCATTATATGAGGTGATAATTGCATTGTTTTTTCATGTATGTTTTTGTTTGGTAATTTCAGTACATGTAATTTTATCATGGTTTAATAGTATCTAGAATTTGATAAATAATATATATAGAATATATTCATTATATATGTATTTATATTAAAATATAAATTCTAGATATAGAAAATGGATTATAATGTTAATGAACAAGGTAAACTGTACGTATACATGAATGTTGTTTCCATTTTTCTCAGTGGATGGAAATAAAATAAAATAAATATTGATTCAAATATACAGAATTATCATTATTATTATTTTTAAATAATTTATATGAATAAAATATACCCTTATTTCCATCCAATTAAAAATATAATTAAATACTATTCACGTCGCTATGTGGAAACTACAGTCCACACGTACGCTCGGGCAACGATATTATTTATTGATAGGTTAGAAGGTGAGAAGATATATGCGATATTTTATTACAAGAATTAAGGTCACTTTATAATTATCACATATATTAATTAAATTTATCCTTACTATCTTCCATTTAAAGCGTATGTGAAAAATGGATCACATCATTTTGTGAGGCGGTAGACAAACATACGCACAACCGATATTATTGTATAACCCCAAATAATGGTATGTAACAAGTTTTTTGTGATATACTAATTAAAAAGGTATAATAATTTCATAAATATATATATTTATATATATACTTAATCATTTATTTTATTCAAAAGTGAGAGTTTTTTTGGAAAACGAGTTAAATCAGATCATGAGGCAGCATTCCACCGTACACATGAACGACGGTTTTGTTACCCAATTGATAGAAGTTGATATATATATAGAATATACCATTAATATAATAAAATATTAGTGTATATGAGATATTAATGTTATTATAATATAAATATTTAATAAAATTTTAAGGAGTTGTAAGAAGAAAAAAATTAAAAACAATAATATAAGAATGGTACCTCTTTATTGATTAACATTTTTTGCTTCGAACCAAAATACCTCCTAACAAGGCCTGATGATCAAACCATGGGATATATGATGTTATTAGGGTGGTAAATAATTTATTTGGGAAGGTATTTTCCAATCCAAATTGATATTTAATTGTGAATAGTCTAGGATATAGGTTCTCTTTTATAAGTGGGGGAGACGACTCACATTGTTTTGTTTTTTTAAAAAATAAAATATGCCCATGTTTTATCATTCCAAAGTCACCCATAACGGATAATTATGAACTATAATATGGTATTATATTTAAATTTATCAATAGAATGGGTTTCAGACATGTTAGATGGAGATTTCAATGCTTACCGTCTTACATTAATTCCGAATAAATAATTTTTTACATTAACTTGGGTAATTAATTTTTACATATTTTACTATTCATAATAGAAAAACATTAAGTTAA
The DNA here is from genome assembly GCA_963277665.1 of Viscum album. Lineage (NCBI taxonomy): Eukaryota > Viridiplantae > Streptophyta > Magnoliopsida > Santalales > Viscaceae > Viscum > Viscum album. Next base: position 800,776,304 of record OY728164.1, read on the forward strand.
AAATAATTGATAATATGAAATATTATAATTCCAAATATTGAATCCATTTTTATAAATTCAATTTATAAAATTTTTAGAATCCAATTAAAAATTATACCCATAGTTATGAAAAGTTTTGGGTTTGAGATGATAAAATTCTCATAAGTATGGATTGATTGTATATTAAAATTGAACATGAAATTGACACCCATAAACTAAATTTATTAAATATTAAAATAATAGATTTAATTTTACATTAAAATAATTATATAATTTTTTTATCTTTTCAAATATTTTAAACAAGAAACATATTTTAATTAAAAATAGTATTTTTCATTATTATTTGGAAAATGAAAAATTTTAGAAGAATATGATATATTTACCAAAGGATTTTTATATAAGTATTTAATAAATAATTTTAATTTTTTCAAATAAATTATATTATCAAGGTATAAAATAATTTTAATTTATCTGATCAAATAGCTATTAAAAAACGTTTTAGAAAATTTCAATTTTTTTTATAAAATAATTTTTTTCCTTCATATGATTCATATATTATTTATAATAAATAAATATAGATATAATATATTTTATAAATGTGTAAAACATATAATTTTAATAATATAGTTAGTAATAGTACTACCCACCAACTTAATGGATAGGTTGTTATAGACACGTATAAATAATAATATTTTAATAAAATATAATGTTTCGTTCAAACCCTGTGTTGAATACATTCACTCTATCGAATATATTGAATTATTTAAAAATTAATATCTCAAATAGTCTAAGGGAATTACATTTTATTTAAATCATAGTGTGCTGTGTCATATATACTATCAAAAATATTTTTCCTATTTTAAAATCTCATGGGGTTATATTCTACACCTTAAATAAATTGTAACTTCGCAATTTAATATTGATATCAGGGATCAAGAGTTTGAAATATTAAAATACCATTATTGAAATCTCACATAATTGGAATGGTTAATAAACGATCTTATTTATAAGAGATAAAGTGATGTAAAAAGGTCATTTGGAATAATCACATAACTAGGTTTCGATGTATAAGAATATATGTGAGAAGTATAGATATAGACAGAGAATAAAATACAAATAACCATGGATTGATAGAGTGCGATAGATACCATTAATCATAATAAAGTGAATGGTCAATAAAAAATTGATAAATTCAAAGGAATAAATCTATGATGGAAATGAATGTTAGAGGATTCCAATTTAATTTAATTATCATTTTCTTAATCATGAGGGATTCTTCTATGATCTACACTAAGAACAAAATGATATATATAGACATGGTATCTTTAAATTTCACATGAAAAATTTCTTCTTTTTTTATGCCTCAATAATTTTAAAATCCATTTCTTACTATAATAAATTAATATTCAACATGATTTTTAATGCACGAGGACCTAAAATAAACATTTATCCGATCATAATATCCATAAAAGGTTAGAAGTCCTTCAATATATATTGATATCTATACCTCAAAATAAACAACCAGAATTTATCTAAATCCATTGAATTTGTATTTATCCAACAAATTATTCTTGTAAGGTAAATGTATTATTAATTTAAAAATAATGTAGGCTGATGGTATGAGATTTACCCTTATTTATTTTTCATTTTAGTTTAAAGACCTAAAACCTAGCCTGCTTTAATGGGTTGTCACCAAGAAAATGGGTTTCCTTTTTAAGAAACCATATTATCATAATTCCAATAATGTTTCCAAAAATTTAATAAAACAGAATTACCTAAAATTGAAATTCATGATAGAGATTATAGATTTCCAATACCATCAAATTGTTTTTTCATTGTTATCTCATCATTGAGAACATAATAGGGGTTATCATATGTAAATCATGTGTTTTCAATGAAGTTCAACTCCCTGTTTAATAACAATTTTTAGGTTATTTTTAATATTCAACATATGATCTTAAATCCTAAATTAAATATAATTTTAGTAAAAACTTTTAATTTTCATAATTCATAGACAAAAAATATCATTGGCAAAGTACTTCAATATAATCATTATTGAATCCAAGCACAAGAACATTAATCATTCCACTTCATCTATGGTATTATCAAAATATTGAACTTGAATCCTTAAATATTTTTAGGTATATTCTATTAAATATTATGTAATTTAATTTTTTTGTTCTCTATATCCTTAAATAACCATAATTTCACATTGGAAAATTCTTCAGTTCACTTGGAATTATGAGTTTGTGGGCCTTTTTCTCTAAATAAGACAAAAACTAATTTTCTTTTCAGGAATTTACCATAGGGTTTCATTCTACAAGTATGACATATTGGAAAATCTTTCTATCCCTTATTCCCAATATGTTTCTTTCTCTATGCAATCCTATTCTTCTATTTGTTCCATTCAAATCCATAAGACATTTAGGATTATTTCACTATTTTTATTGAACATGATATTATATCCTTATATGAAGAGAATGTTAGGGTGACTGGTGTTCTTCCAATTAATGGATTATCCCCATAAAATTTACATTAAAACATTATATTTATATTAGGTATGTTTCCCACATTAGGTCTTTTTATCCTCGTGGAGTTAGATTTATACATAGCGATAAAATAATCTTCACTTTATCTTTAAATCTTAAATTGTCTATCCATATATTCTCATTGCATAAGGGGAATCAATTTCTCCCTAAGGAGAACCTTAGAATTATTCCAATTCATTATTTATATTCCTATCTCATTCTTAGTTTTTTGAATTAATGAGATCCATTAATCTATATCCCATAAGAGATGATAAATTTTTAGCACTACTTTCTCCCTTTCATTACATCTGAGAAGAAGAAATATCTCTACTAAAGAACTTATCTATTTTCTTAGATAAAAATGTTTTTGTAGTCCCATTGAATGATGGGGGTTTCTAACACATGAAATGATATAACATTTTTACACCACATGGTGGATCAATATGATACTCCATATGATAAAATTTATAGATCATAACCTAATACAATTTCCCAAATATTGTTATAATTTTATTATTTCTAGTTATAACAATAGCTTCTACTTTATAATATTTTTAAGGGGGGATCTCAACCTGGGATATGTGCATTGATATAGTTTATATTCCCTTTACTAGGAACCACTTTAAAATAATAGAAAACACTATGTTAGATCATATTATTTAGAAACATAAAAAATATCTTTAAAAAAACGCAACACTTAAAAAAAAGAAAATAAATTTATGCATAGATAATCTCATAATCATAAACATAGTTTCTTGGGGAAATTTTTCAAAACTTAAATTTTTTTTAAATATTTAATAATTTTTTCTAATTAAAATGTGAAGAAACCCAAAACCACCCTAGGATGGTCAAACTAGTTGCGTAGTAATTCCCATTATTATGTATAAGGTAACAACCGATTCATTCCCAACCCATCTTTTTAGGAGTTATTACACCTAGGTAGATCAGTGCAAGATCCAGGACCACTTTTTATATCCATCCAGGGCATTATTACATAAAAAAGAATATAATATACACCTTATGAGAATATTAGGATTTTATTAAATACTTGTCATCAAATCCTATAATAGGTTTAAATTCCCTAATCAACGATTTCGTAAATATTTTCCTAGTGTTTCTATTAGACTTTCAATAATTCTAACAATAAATACATTGACCATCTAGCTCGAGTCAGTGGTTACTTTATTACATTAGAACAGTTTACAAGGTATCACATACCGAAGGAATAAATAGTTTTGTAGTGTTTGAAAACTTGATACATATTTTAATCTCACATTATTGTTGAAAACAAAAAATAAAACATAGTACTTTTATTATGTACAACACTATTTTCTTCAGCATATCCCTATATATCAATCAAAATACACATTCACATATCCTTGGGAAAATAAAACATAAGAGAGGGGTTTAATTAGATACTAATTAAGGGTAAGATTACATGGATGATATCATAAAAAATAAACAATAATCAATATGTAATGGTAAAAAATTGAAACACATGAGGCTTATTCAATAATTTGAGTATAATATGAATCTAATAAAAGATAACCAAATTATTCCCTATATATAATCACATGATCTTGAAACATAATTATGAATATTAAAACTAATCGAATGACAACCTGAAATATTAATTATAGAATTTATAATGGTATAATGAATAATTATATACATCTAAAACTAACTATATAGGACCTCTTCAATCACATGTAAATAAACGGGTAAAGCCTCATCCAAAACCCAATATAGATTATCTCATCATATATATTGATGCATCAAGGGGATATCTATAATTAAGAGCCACGTATCACATACAAAGTGAAAATAAGTACCCATATTAAATGGATGAAGCATTAAAAATATAAATATTCATATTGGAAAATAACAATTGAAATGTTAATACTTACCCAAATCAAATAAACATAATCATAAACCATCGAGAATAATATGGTGAATGGAAAAGAAATTTACATCATCATTAATACTGATCATACATAGTAAAAATAAAAAATAAGGATGATATCAATACAACATAACCCCAAATAATCATAATTAAAATAACGGGTTATTGTTGTTGATGAATATAATAGCAAATGAAATTCCATTATAACATTCTTGGGGTAGATATCATTTTCAATTTGAAAATAACATTTTAAAATTGAAAATTGAAAAAAATTGTGAGTTTTTTATTTAATAACCTTATTGAAAACATGTAATATAATATTTAAAACAATGAGTGTTTATGATTTTGGAAAATTCCAACCATGATGTACACATTAAAATAATGATTCTGTTCATGTTTAAAATAAAATCCATACAAGTCTGGACATAAAAAATTCATGATGTTTCCCTAAAAAATGGTTTTAATGTATAAATAATAAAAAATTCTAATAATAAATCATTTTAAAAAATTTTAATGTTTTTTTGTGAATATTCTTTGAAAACATGTGTTTTGGTGAAAATGGATTTTTGATTGAAGACATTAATAAATTCAGATTTTCAAATAAAAAGTTTCTCATTAATTTTAAGCACCATGGAACATAAAATGGTAATATTATATAATAATGGTTATGAGTAAATGTAATATAAGAATATATTGTTTTTAATATTGAAATATCAAATAATTCTTCAAAGTGACACTTAAACATAAATAATCTCGAATAATGAAGAGATTGGGAAATAAACAATTACCTTTGTAGTAACATGAAATCATATTCCCCATAAAATAAAATATTATCATGTGAAACATAAAATGACATTAAGATAAATAGATTCCATATATAACATATCAATGGTTCAAAATATACCCCACATAAAGGAATAAGTTTTGAAGATGACATGTTTCTCCTATAAGTAAAAATAAGATGAGAATCCCTTATCTTATGTTTGACATCCATCGTATGTGTCCAAACTACCAATATAATAATTATTCAGTTATTATAAATATATTATATATAAATAATCATATATATAATAAAACATATGATTTTTTATATTCTTTTATCCCCTATTTATTATCAATTCTTTGATAAAAGAACTATTTTAGGAGATAATTGCTTCAATTTTCATATATTTTCCTTTTCAAATAATTCTATCCTTTTAAATTGTTAATGGATAAATGATATATATAATGTAAAAAATGATATATATATATATATCATATATATTCATTATATATTTAGTTAGTGTAATCTATAAATGTTATAGATTAAAAATAGATAACACTCTTGATGGAGATGCTAAGCCATAAAAATACATCAACACTATTCCCAATTTTCTCCTCCAATGTAATGAAAATAGAAAAAATGTTGACTAAAATTGGAATAATAATAATTATTTTATATATAGAATTTATAGTGATCAAATCCATCTTTTTTACCATGCTCAAATGAAATGAAAATCATTTCACATCACTTTGTGGTGATGGTAGTACACATGTACACACGAGCGATGCTATTATTTCCAAATGCATTGGACTATAAGATGTTATATGTGATATTATATTTAAATAATTATAAATAGGTCATATATATAAAATATATAATTTAAATAAATTCTTACTACGTTCCTTGTAAAGCATAATGGAAAAAACGACATCGCTTTATGAGGAGTTAGGCCACTATATACACGAGAGACCTTAACATATGTCCACATAGAATGTTAATTAATAAGGTATAAGTGATATAATAATCCTAAAACTATAAAAAATTCATAAATATATTATATAAAATTTAAATCCATAATTATATCCAATAATCAGAGGTTTTGAGGGAAAATGAGTCAAATCGATTCGTATGGTTATAGTCCACCGTACACAAGATGGAAGATTTCGTTTCCCATATAATGGATGTTGAGATGGATATAGGTTATGAAATTAATATAATAATATCTAATAATATTTAATATTGTAATTTTATATAATATAATTATTTTATAATATTTGAAGGAGGTGTTAGAATAAATAAAATAAAAAATGATCATTAATATCGCTACCTCTTCTATGAATGACTTCATTATGTTTTCACAAATATCCTTCCTATGATATACTTGTGATCACTTAAAGAGATCTAGTATTTTGGTAGGAGAGATAATACAATATTTGGGAATTAATTTTCAAATAGAAATGTTACTGGATTTGGGAATATGGGAGGATAGTGTGTTATCTTTTATATGTGGGGGAGAATACACACATTGCATTTTTGGAAAGGATCAGTCACCCCAATGTTTTTATCATTAAAAAGCTTATATAATGGTTAAATTGAGACCCTTATTGGTTATAAAGTCTAAATATTTCTAATTGAGTGCGTTTTTACAAGTTTTTAATTCACTTTAACCCGTATTATCTATTCTTAACCCTTTGTAAATATGTTTTTACCTTAACCCAATTAACTAATTTTTATAGATTTTACTATTCATAATAGTCAAAAATAAAGTTGAACTTATTAGATTGTATAAATTATGATTATTCAAAATATTTTATCCATTTTTTTGTAATAAATAAAAATAAGTTTCAGAATCTAGTTTGAAATCATATAAAAAGATGTGATGAAAAAGAGGGTTTCCAAATTGAAAATTCTAATATGCACTAAATATTATTTTATTTAAATGGAACATAAAATTGATCTAAATGAAATAAAATAGTTAAACATTAATATAATTAATATAATTTTCCTTTAAAACCATTTTAAAATTTTATTTATCTTTTTAAATAATTTAAATAAAAAGATTGTTTTCAATAATAATATGTATATGTAACTATTCATCAAAAAATGAAACTATGAAGAAAAATCGCAAATCATCATTCTGTGATAATTTTGATATTATGATTTCAAAAATTTTATTTTATTTTTTAGAATAAATATTCTAAAACTAAAATTAATTTTATATTATGTGCAAAAAACATGACTTGATGAACTTTTTGAAAAATAATGCTTTTCAGAAAATATTTCTTTTTATGTGATTTGTTTCTTATATTATTTAAAATAAATAGATGAAAATTGAATTTATTTTCAACATGTTTAAACCAAAAAAATTTTATAATTTGTTTTTTACTATTTTATCCTCCAACTTAATTCCTATTTTATATTTTTCATGTTTAAATATTAATAATTTAAGTCTGTGTCATGTTTCATTCAAACTTAGTGTTGCATTCATGCATTGTATTGAAGAGATTGAATTTATTTAAATATAAATATATAATAATGAATTATGTAGTTACATTATTTTATAAGCATTAAATTTCATTTCATATATTCTATCAAATATTATGTACCTATTTTAAAATATCATAATGCCATAACAGGATTCTAGTGTTTATTCATTGAACGTATTGAAACATACCAAGAGAAATTTTAAAATAAAATTTCTAAAAACTCATGACTATAACATCCATTTGATTAAATTCCTTTTAATAAAAATCTATAATTTATTTTTGAATAATATATTCTCGTGGTTATATAAGTTTATAAATTTTATAGTGATTCTTTATTCTAAATTGTTGGGAAACAGTTTCTTGATAACAATTCATTAAGACGGTCCATGAAATCCCTATGAGTTGGGTGATATTTTTCCTCCTAATATATTCAGTAGTATGATGCATCTGACTATAGATATTGTTTATAAAAGTATATCTAGGGCCCCAATAGTTTTTTAGTAGATGCATCCTACTAATGAATGTATTTCCTAAATGAAGTCATAGTTCAATAACAATGATCAAATTTAAGGTTCCAATGTAAAATTTGATTCATATTATAAATAACTATATTTTTTCAGATTGTTTTTGGTTTTGTATGAATAAAAAGAACTGATTAATCAAAATGAAAACAATAAATATTAGTAAACAGAAAAAAATTCCATTAGATTCCCTAGGAATGGTAATTAAATGATAATTTTCATTTTTTAACTTTGATCCTCAATGAGTAGGAAATGACACATCACAAGGTCTTGTTTAATACTGATATGTTCGATGAAAACATCCAGTAAGTAATTAAAATATCTATTTTTTATCTCGTACTCTATAAACATACATATATATCAATTTTGCATCATATTTGATATGGAACATAATAAAAAAATTATTAGATGTCATCTTTTATTATATTTTTTTAAGGAATGGTCTTTATAGGGAATATAATTTGCTACTTGTATGGAATAGAATGTAACTACACTAATTTTTTAAAGTAAATTATTAAAAGTACTTATTAATTTAATATGATTTAATATTTCATATATTCATTTAAATAGTATATATATATTTTCCTTATAAATTATACATTTGTATTTTGGCCTCAATAAGTATGTTCATGAATATAAATCATGATTGTCTGATGGATATAAATTTATCAAAACTAGTCGATTAGTGAACATGAGTACACAAAATGATGGTTTTATGTTAAATTTAATAAAAATTTATTATTATAATATCACGATTAGTCATATTATATTTAAAAATATACCTTATTATACTGTTTTATAGAAAATCATAATTTTATTTTTACTCGAATGGTCATGTATCTATTAAAAATGTATTTGGTATGATTCAATGATGAAATAGAGAGAATTTAAATATAATTGTGTATTTATAGATATTGATATGAATCTTTTATTTTCAAAAGATGATCCCTGAATTTTGGAATCAATGTATAAACTTGTTTTTATTAGAAAAAAAATCATAACCCTATATTGAGTGTCATCATAAAAGTAATCTCATTACATATATTTGATGATTTTGGGGGTGAAATTTATATCATAAATTCCCTCATATTCATTGATTATATTTTTCGGCATAGTGATTCAAATACATTAATTTTTAGAGTAGATTATCTATTTGAAGAAGGGAAGGTAAATTTAATGATGCAATGGTATGTGATATCATATATATATATATATATATCTCTGTGTGTTATATATGTGATTAGTTTTAGTAAAAAGTATAAATTTTCATAATAACTCCCCACAAACATGAAAATAACTTAATTAAATTAATTTATGAAAATATTTCATTAAAATACATTCCCAGGCAATTTTTGGTTGAGAGATTTAAATAGTTCAGAAAAAAATTAACATATAGAACCCTTTTCATTCTCAAATGATGTAATTTTTCCACTATATAAGATACATCATAATCTATAAAAATTCCTAATAGTTGAAAAAAATTCATCACCAATGATATACCTTTGAACACATTAAACATATTAATTTTCTTCATAAACTATGGAAAAAATGAAAAGGCTGATAATAGATTCTCAAAGAAGTAAAAAATTTCGATAAAAATCAATGATCATATTTGGGAATAAGTTGAACGTATTGTTATAATTAGGATATATATGAAAATAAATCCCAAAAGCATATATCATAAATCATGGATAATATGACGGTAATAAAAAACATATTATGGAATTGTCACACATCAAAGAGGGACCACAATAATATATTACCTTATAAGAGTAAAAATTAAAACTTAATCGTTATGAGATAGTTAGAATAATAAAAAATAGGTACAAACATTGAATTTAAAACAAAATTAAAATAGAGAAAAAATTAAAAAAGGGGGAACAATCATAAGAATAATAAATTTTTTTAGAAAATAACTATATACATACATTTATTACTAAATTCATTTTATCCACCAATTAAAAGGTGAGAATTCTCATTATTCCAAACAACTTATTGATTATATTCATTATATACATGACTTCAAATATCATGAGATATAAAATATTACTAATTCATTAGAGGTGGATATAAGACCCCACTCATAATCATACACACAAAAGTGAGCAAGATATAATCAAGTATAATAACATGATAACAAACACATTGAATTAAAATTAGTTTTATATCACTTTTATTTTTTAATCATATAAGGAAATCATTAAAAACTTCATCAATAATAAAAACATAATAACCCCATAAAAATAAAATGTTATGAAATAATATTAAGTAAAACTCTATATAAATATCATTTAATTAAAAAATATATTGAATTTATAATTTATAGACAAAGTGTTTTTGGTTTATTCAATAATTCTTCCAATAAATTGATTTATACAATCGATATCAACACCCTTTAATCAAACCAATTAAAAATAGGTTATTCATAAAGAATGTGTATTGGATGAAATTTTATTTCTGTTCATATTATATTTTTAGGAAATACAGTAGTTGTTACATATTTCAATGAGTTTAATCCCATTAAATAGTATGATAGATTTTTGGGGGCAATTCATGAAAATTAATTTCCAAAGAAATAAATATTTTTGGGATAAAAAGAAAAAAATGATGTGTTGCATTGAAAATTTTTTAAATTTTTTTTAATATTAATATATAATATTTTGTGTGTCATTTTCATAAGATATTTTTAAATTGGACAAGTGAATAAATTTATATTCCAGTAATTTGAAAAATAATCTTCAATAATGGTACCTGGAAATGAAAAAATTGTTATCTTAAGATTATATAGAGTGTTTGATAAAACCAATGATCATGGAATGATAAGAATTTTAATATTTTAAAATATATTTATTGAAAGTCACATTATAAAATCAGATAATAATATTATTGGAAATGTAAAAAATAGAAACAAGAGGATTATGATATAAAACCAATAATTGGGTTTCCTAAATTAACTTATCACATTTTCATGACTTTAAAATACTATCGTGAAGTGGAATCCCTAGTTATACAAGATTGGGATTAATCTCAAAATTGATTTTCTTTTTATAGACTATATTCATCCAGGGAAAACAAAGGAAATAAAAAAAAACTTGAGGGTAATGAAATATATAATATAGAAAAGGAAATATCTATATAAATGGGAAATAGAATATCAAATTCCACACAGAAATTTATGACTAATTTAAAAAATGATTAGTTGAAAAATGATTGTTGCATGAGTAAATATTTCATAAAAACACCCTTGGTTGAATGAGATTAATTTGAACATAAAATACAATTCATAAAATATTTTTAAAGTTACAATATACAAAATATAATTTATATACCCCATTTAAATTAAATTAGTTATAAAAAACATACCATTCCATAATGAAATTAATTTTAGATGAAACCCTCTTACTATTTCTATAACATTTTTAGGAAAAAAAATTTAAATGAATACATGAAATTGAACTGAAATGACCATGAATAAATGATAATTCATGATATAAAATCTCAGGTGGGTTTTCTATAAATCATATAAAAACATGGTGTTAAAAATCAATTATGTGTCATAGATTTGAAATCCATTAAATGAAATTATTACCTTAATTAACAATATTCCTAAATGAACATAAATCTTCTATATAACAAAAAAACAATATAATTATGAAAAAATTCCATACCATATTAATATAAATAATTTTTTATATACATAATTTATAAATATTATCAATATGTATACTATTTATTTATCATCTATTTTCAATATCGAGTGTGAGTGATAATTAGCATTTTGAATTAGTTTCGTGCTCGCAGGATTGTTCATCATCATTCTCTCAAGGAACATCATTCATAAATCATATAATATATATTAATTCATAATTTTTAATTATTTAAAATTATTTATATTGTCATAATTTCTTTTGATGGTAGTTTTGGTCATGATCCTTAAATATAAAATCATTGACGAACATGTTTTACTGAATTATATTGAATAACCACTGTTTTCCTAATTTACGAGTTTAAAATTAATGATACCATTCCAAAACCCAAATAAAATCATTATTTACATATTTTAACCGTATATTATCATTAATTATGTTCTCATCATATTAAATTTTATTGTTTTAAAACATTATTTTTTCCGCGGTTAGACCCACCACAATATAAACATACAATAATTCATAAATGATTATGGATATGAATGTTCCTTATTTTGGAAAATATAAATATTTAAGAAAAATTATTATAGTATTTAGATATTTATAATTTATTAAATAATAGTTTCATATAGTTCAATAAATAATAACGGTTCTTGATAAAGTATCAGATATGTTTGTTCATGGAGGTGGTATTCCTCACAAATGCATGAATGAGATTTTCATTTCTATCAATAAAAAATAAAAATGAGGGTTTATTATTTTTACCTTAGTAAAAATTTATCAGAGAAAAAGGGAAACTTTTAAATCATTATATTGTAATGATAAAATTTTATTTTTTATCGTAAACTAGAAAATAAAATAAATTAATTAATGATTAGTACTCAATCTTATAACATGATTTTTCCCACTGAGGAATTATTAGAATAGAAGAGATTAGCATAAATAATTAACAATAGATGAATTTTAAAATTTTAGAGCTGTCTAGAAGTTGAAAAATTGAATATATTCAATAGGATATTCCAAGTGAGAGGTGTAAGATGATGTGTGGCATCTGATTCACTTTTATAAGTTAAGTGTTGTGCAATTTGGAGGTACCAATTACATTTCCATAAAGGTATGTCACTATTCATTGACCAAAGGATCAAAAAGTGCAATATAATTGAGGGTAGGATCATTTTATTATCTAATTTGCATCCACATACTTGGTTTCAGGTCTGTTAAATATTAATGGACTATCACATAGAGTAATACTATTTCTAATATTGTTTTTTTATCATAATAATTTTTTTAACTAATGTAATTAATTATAATATAAAAATCATATTTTAGATTTTGAATAATTTTAATATTATTATTTAGAATACAAATATCATTATATCAAGTGTAATCTCTATGTTTTAAATAATTTAATTTAATCATTAACGCACATGATGCATTAAAATATTTTTTATAAAATTTTAATCATAATTTTTATATATAGTTGATTTTTTTTAATTTTACTAACTTACATGTTTGAAAATGGATTATTTTAATAATATATATGTTTTTGGTCATTAAAATAAATCCAAATTTTTGTACAAAAATAATTTAATCAAAATAAAATAAATTTTTTTTAAAAATTACAAAAAATGAGTGTTAAAAATAGGTTTTCAAGGAATAAAATAATTTTTCTAGATAAATGATTTTACTCCATATATAAATAATTTTTCAATTAATTTTTTTATAAAATATTAAATCTTACCTATTTTACAATAATTTTATAAAAGTTAATTTTTTTATGTAATAAAATTAAATCTCAATAATAACCTAAAAATAAATTAGTTTAGTAAAGTTACACAAATCCATCTCATGATTATTTTGACAAGCTAGATTCAAATTTTAATTTCATTTTTTAAAATTAAAATTATAAAAATTATAAAAATTTACTTCAATTACAAATATAAAATATCAATAAAATTGTTTTTTCTAAAAAATATTATTTTTAAAAATCTAGTGTTCTTAATATTACTTCATATAAAACAATAATTTCAAAAAAATTATATATTACATCATATAGATTAATATTTTCAAAATGGCCAATTTAATTAATTATGATTAAATATATTATATCAAAAAATAGTATTTTTAAAATTACAAATTTTATATTAAACTATCTTTACTAAATTCAAAGAATATTAATTATTTATATTCCAAAAAAATTAATTTTATTATTTATTTGAAACTAATATCATTAATTTACTATTAAAAACACATATTACCATTGATTAATAATAATAATGTTAATGCATAACTTGTAAATATATATAATATTTTTTATTTCATAATTTATTATTCATTGATTATTTTTTTCTAAATCTACTTCTAATAATACATGAATTTAGTATACCTTTTTAAAAAAATGTATATCCATTGATCATATTTAAAATGACCATAATTACAGTAGCCTCATTAACAATAACCTGATTCTATTCCTGTGTATATAATTTCTAAAATCATTTATCCCATTCATAATTTATCAATAAAACATGTTATTTCAATATTTATCTATTTTGGGACATCGCTGTATTTATTTCCATTTAACACAGTTTTTCATAATCTTAGGATTTCTTATTTTATTGGTTATCCTCATCAGTGAACATGATCTAGGAAATCTCCTAGAATTGATGATTTTATTCTTTTTTATTTATGGTCTTTATTTAATGTATTAGATATTAAAGGATGTATCAATCCATAGTGAGTAATATCCCATTGTGTTTAGTACTTAAACTCATCCTCTTTTTTTATCATGTTTTACTATGAATGAATAATATTTTTTCATTAAATTTCAATGTTGTTTGATTTATTACCTAATCTACATTAATTCCATTGAATAAAAAAATTTAAATTTATAAGTAGAAAATATTTTGAGTAAATACTCTTCATAAAAACCAAGGTCATTGCATTATACCTCCTTAAATAGATTACATCATCAAAATTTAAATAATCACTTACAAAGAGATATTAGTAAAGAAATGAAATGATAATCATGAACAAACATATAATCTACAATGAGTAAAAAATATTATATTATGAAAGAAGAAGTAACATATATATTCCATCATAAGAATAATTTATTTATATTCTCAACCATTTAATCAATATATGCCTCTATTGTTTAATCATAGGTGTTTCTAGAAACATTCTATTTAAAGTATCATGTCTATGATCCTATTTCTTAGAACATATTAAAACTAAAATTATAATGATAATATCTAATGTAATCTGTGTAAATGTTCATATGAATATGTAAACTTAATCCTTCTATTTCTCCTCTAATTGTACCTTGAATTAAACATATAATACATTTATTTAAACAATTCCATACTTGTTTCTTCATATAACTATCATTGTTCAACCTATGAAAATTAAGTTAATGTTATCTCATAGTTTATAACCTAATTACAAAATCTAATTATGGAATAAATCATTTATAATGGCTTCTGAAGAGAATAGGATTAACCAACACATATCTCCTTAGAGTGACTATCGAGGCATGAAATCACATGCCGATTCATCATGAACTAGAGTGATGATTGAGTTGATAATAAACCATTATTTTTTAGGTTAATGAACAATAGTTTAATTGTTTCCATGTACACATCCACTTTCTTTTATCCCAATAAAAATATAATTCTCAAGGGAACCATTAAATATTAATATTTTTAAAATAATAGGATGTTATCATATATAAATATATTGTGTAGAATTATCCCTATGATGTTCAATAAAATTATGTAATCCTAATCCATAAAATATTTCTTATTACATCTTCTAAATAAAAGAGTTGCCAATAAATTTGAAATTATTATCACATATAACAATGTCATGTCCCATGGTTTTGAGATTTGTAAAATTTTAATAAGATTTCAAATTTTATATTACCAAAAGATTCAAATCTTGATAAGTGATTATAAATAGAATTAAAAATCCTTTAATATTTATAACTGTTTTTTATTGACATATGATGAGGCATGAAAGGTATTCCAAAGGTTTCGAGAGTGTCTTAGGGGTTCAGGGCCCATAGTATATGTTTTAGAAATGGGAAACATAGGGTGCATGGATGGTGCATGGGTAGTGAAAATCATAAGGCCTAACCATGAGGACCTATTTTTAGAGGATCACAAACTGAGAAAACCTGTGGCAAGATATGTAAAAAGAGAACGGTTCTATAATTTTCTATACACATGTCTTAAGGATGGCTCATTATTTTACTAAACATGCGCAAAAACCATAAAAGGTGATGGTGAATGGGGATAGTAGCAACGCATGGTTGGTGCATGGTTTTATAAACCATGAATTCTAACTATGCGCTTCATTAATATGGTTAAAATAACCATTTCCCCCTTAGATAAATAATGTAATTTTAGCCTATTTTATCACTCATTTATCCAAGTTCACCCCGTTTTTTCCATCCTTATCCTCCAAGCCTCTATGAGAGTTCTCCCTTATTCTTGGTCATAATTAGATATAATCAGGTGGATTGGAAACCATGAGGGATGCATTTGATGGTGTTATCCTCCTTTGTGTTCTTTCTCATCATCCTTTAACAATGGTTCCACATGTTATGGGGTTTTTTCTCATTCTACCATAGAATTGTGGAATCAGATATCATTGATAGGGGTTTCACTTTTCCGAGGATGGCGGTGACCTAAGAGGTCAACTTTACTATCATGACCCGTCCCTCGAGGACCATGTCGTGCCTACCCAATCCTTCTTTCCATAGGCCAGGGGCTGGTGACTGGCACCAAAAGGAATATTCTTTAAAACAGGAAGGCATTGCAATTAAACCTGTACAAACACACAGAATGAGAACACAACAAGAAACAATAGTGAAGTAAACTTGTATAGTAAAAGAGTTCCATAAGGTAAGGGGCTTGAATACAAAACCATCTGGAAAAGATAAAGTACAATTGAAAAGTACAAAACAATTTAATGGGGAAAAGTAGCTCTTGGATCATCCACCGTGGATCCTACTTGAATGGTAGGTACATATTGCCTCCACAGTACACCAAATCCACCCATCTCCTCCTTATCACGTCACTTCAAATGTACACCTCCGAGCACCATACAGTTCTAGATCCTTCATCCTCGATCAATATTGTACATCATCTGCACAAAACACAACAAGGTGTGGGTGAAGCCCATCTAAGGGTGAGTATAACGATACTTAGTAGGGACCCCGAGACCCTGAAGGTCTTATAGAATTCCACAAATAAAAACAACATGGTAACGCCATTTAGGTAATGTAAAACACATGTGATGTACCACATAGCATAACCACAAACCATGAACGATTAAAGTACTGCTCCTCATCGTGTACTGAGGGTCTATGGGTCACACAGATCCGCCCCTCCCAACATGGTCTACTAAGGTACTCCTCCCAATCGCTTACTTTGGCTCCTCCCCACCATGGCCCGCCAGGTCACACAGAACAAACCACCCCTATCTTGGTATACTAAAGAACTCCTCCCCATCACGTACCATGTTTGTTGAGTCACTCTGAGTCAAAAAGTCAGCAGTCATCAGGTCTAAGCCAGTCAGAGGGTTCCATATGTAGTGAGCTTGGGAGAACCGCTCCCCAAGCCATCATTCATATCTCAAATAGTATGAATTCTACAAAAAAGTAAATTGATGATCTTCAATTTTATAAGGGTTTCAACACAACAGACGACGTGTCAGTCGGATGCCCGTTCAGTGCATTATTGGCATTTCAGTACTCAGGGCCAGGTTGGATTCAGGTGCGATCCAACCTACCAAATTCCAAGTTTTTCCAAAACACAAATAGAGTATGGAAAAATGACCTTCTCACTCCAAGGGTCCCAACGCCGCAAATGATTCATCAAATGGGTGTCTGATCCTCAAGATAAGCCCCTTCAAGTCTTTCTGGGCCCGAGTCCGATTGGGCAAGAGTCCGGTTCGACCTAGTCTGGGTGGGTCCAAGGTGGACATGGCCCACATGGTCGATGTCCGGACCCACCCGCAAGATGGGTGGCCCACAATAGATGCCTGACCAGAATAGGGCGGCCCGCAAAGGGGCGGCCCGACCAGCGTGTTGTGGCGGCATACTGGGGCGACCGCTCAATCTGTGGGCGGCGACCCATTGGGGCGACAGTCCAGTCTGGGGGAGAGGGGGGACCTGATCTGAGGGATGTGGCCCTCTCCGATGGAAGTGGACTAGATCCAAGGGTTGCAGCCTGACTCGAGGGTGGCGGCATGGTCTCAGAACAACGGCCCGCTCCGAGGGAGGTGGACCAACTCTGGGGGAGGGAGCACAGTGTGAGGTCGACGGCCCAGTTTGAGGGAGGCGGCCCAGCTCAAGGGGGTAGGCCTAGCTTGCGGGTGGTGTCCCGGTCCGAGGGTAGTGGCCCACTCTGAGGGTGGCGGTCCAACTCGAGGGTGGCGGCCCAGCTTGAGGGCGGTGACCCGGCTCTGGGGCGATGGCCCGACTCGAGGGTGGCGACCCGATTTGGTATCATGCAGGGGGGTGTAACCCCCATGTCTCCCAGATTCCCAAATGACCTAAAGGCTATTCAGTTGGCAAGGCGGCGGCGCCGCGTGGGCGTCACTCGATCACTGGGGAACCCGCCGGAGTTGGGTTCGACATCCGCTGAATCTTCAGCAGCGGCTTCCATTTTCTAGTGGCACAATAGTAATGCCATCAAATGGCTTGAAACACCACCAGTCCCACCCTTTAATTGATCAATTGGTGGTTTATGAAATAAAATTACAAAAATTTATTTTATTTCATTTAATTCTTAAAAATGACCCAAAACATAACTTTTTATTGGGAAGTACTAAAGTCAAAGTAAATCCTCTCTTAAGTGAATCCCAGTGCTACGAATTCAACAAAATCCTCATGTTTTTAATCCAAGATACGATTCGAAAGATATAAAATACCCCTCATGCGTTTACTGAACCTACTCGATAAAAAGTTCAGAAATTCATTCCGAGCACACCGGGCCTCGGAATCACGCACCTTCAATTTTCGCTAACTCATAATAATTCCAAATGATTATGAATAAAAATTACATGAAAAAATCTGGGTATTTACATTCTCCCCACCTTAGGTCTTACCACACAGACTATGGAAACAAATGAGGGCACTGAGAACGAATCTGAGCCTCCCTCTCCCAGGTGCTTTCCTACAGGTTCCCATGCCCCCAAAAAACATGAACTAGAGGAATCTATCACCCATGAAGGACCCGCTCCTTTCAATCATTAATATCTACTGGAACATCTGTAAACATCGCCCCATCGTCTAAGTCCAGCTCGCCATGGTCGATGTCATGAGATGGGTCATGCACGTATCTCATCAGCCAGGATATGTGGAATTCATCATGTACCTTCTCCAAATATGGTGGATGTACCAAGTGGTATTCCACCCCACCTATCCTCCTAAGTATCATAAAATTCTCGATAAACCTTGTTGATAACTTGTCAGGTCACCCAACTCTCTATAGTCCTCATTGAGGAGAGACTTGTAAGAAAATGTGGTCCCCCTCCTGAAACTCCAAGGGTCTATGTCTTCTTTCAGCATATGACTTCTTTCATCTCTGTCCAGTCTTCATCTGCTTTTGGATAATCTGCACCTTCTTAGTGGTAGCTCGTACCGACTATAGACCCAAAAGTGATGACTCCCCTAGGTCTGTCCAGCATAGAGGTGATCTACAGGGTCGACCGTAATGGGCCTCAAATAGTACCATACTGAAGATAGAGTGATAACTATTTTTGTAAGTGAACTCCACCTAAGGCACGTGACCCCCCCAACTGCGGCCAAAATCTTGGATGCATACACGTAAAATATCCTCTAGCATCTAAATGGTCTGCTTCATCTGACCATCTGTCTAAATATGAAACGCGGTTCTCAAATGTAGAAGAGTCATGAATGCCTCCTACAATCCATTCCACAACCAGGATGTAAAACATGTGTCACGGTCATAGACAATCATTGATATAAGCTCATGAAGTCGCACAATCAGATACATGTAGTGGCATCCCAAATCATATACCAATCCCTTCTCTCAAATAGGAAGGAAGTGGGCCGACTTTTTGAGTTGGTCAATGATCACCCATATGGAATGACGTCCCTTGGATGTATGTGGAAGCCCTATCACAAGTTCCTTGGATATCCCATCCCACTTAAACTCCTGCACCCCTTGTGGTTGAACTTAGCCTACTAGAACCTGGTGTTCGACCTTTACTTGCTGACAAGTGAGGCATCGTGAAATAAACTCTACCACTGCCTTCTTTATCCCTGGACATCATTGCTGATGCTAAAGGTCATGGTACGTCTTCACCACATCAGGATGTACCACTAGAGGGGATGAATGGAACTCCCTCAACACCTCCTCTAGTAGCGCCACTAGTACCATGGCCCGTCTTCTGAAGAAGAAGACGTGCTCCCCATCTTCATAAAATCCATCAGGTGCCTTCCCTAAGGATATCAGAGCACGTAGAGCCTCGCAGTCAGTGTACCCAAGAAGCACCTCCCTGAATCGCTAAAGGAGTGAGGATGTGATTGTCCTAGACTAGAGGTATGCTGGTCGATCTTTATTCATGATGGACATCTTCAACGCGACTAACTTCTCTGTCACCTCACTCAGCAATAGCAGACCAGATCTTCTACTGAGTGCATCTGCTACCACTTTTCCCTTCATAGGAGTATAGAATATCTCAAATTCATAGTCCTGGAGGAACTCTAGCCATCACCAATGCCTCATGTTCGGGTCCTTCTGAGAGATGATATACCTGACACTATTGTGACTAGAGTAGACTATAAAACATTCACACATCAAGTAATGTTGCCACATCTTCAAGGAAAAGACTACGACTTCTAACTCCAGGTCATGGGTAGCATAGTTTTGCTCATGCTGTCTCAGCTATCATGAACCATAGGAGATAATTACTCGCTCCTGCATCAGGACACATCCAAACATGGTCCCTAATGTTTCGTAGTAGACTACATTACCAACACCTTCTTCTAAGAAGCCTCAAGATGGGGGCACTCGTTAGTCTCTACCTCAGCTTCTAGAAACACTGATGGAATCTCTCCATCCACATGAAAGATTTCCCCTTTTTTCAAAGCTGATAAGGGTTATTCAACTCTAGAAAAGTCATGCACGAATCTATGGTAGTATCCAGCCACCCTTAGGAAACTCTGTAACTTTTTCATGCTCTTGGGTGGCTCCCAAGCTAGCACAACCTCTATCTTCACTATATCCTCTACAACTCCATCCTCAAAGATTACGAGTCCCAAAAAGTGGACATCTGGTACCCAAAACAGCCACTTCGAGAGTTTACCATAAAGCTGGTGCTCTCAAGGTGTTTTGAGAACCATCTATAGATGATAGGCATGCTGATCCTCCATCACCGAGTATATTAAGATGTCATCGATGAACACTACCACAGAGTGATCGAGGTATGGTTGATAGATCCTATTCATGAGTCTCTTGAACATTTTTGGGGCGTTGTTCATGCCAAAATGTGAAACCAATTACTCATAATGGCCATACTGACATCTGAAGGTCGTTATCTGCACATCCTCAAATCCTATCCTAAGCTGATGATAACTTGATCATAGGTCTATATTTGAAAACTAGAGATCTCCCTACAGCTGATCGAAAAGATCATCAATCCTCAAGAGTTGATACATGTTCTTAACAGTCACCTGGTTTAGGCACTGATAGTCCACATAGAGTCTCAAACTCCCATCTTCCTTCTTGGAGAACTAAATCGGGGCAACCCATGGAGAAACACTGGGTATTATAAACCCCTTTCTCTGCAAGTCCTCCAATTGTACACATAACTCACGATGCTCTACGGGAGACATCTGATATTATGGGGTAGATATCGGTGTCGTCCTAAGGTATTGGTCGATGTAAAATTCTACCTCTTTTCATTGAGGTTGTCCTGAAAAATCATTAATAAAGAAATCGACATACTTGTCTACCACTACTGGATAGCTTAGACTCTGAACATCAACTGCTCTGAGGGTAAGGCTAGCCAAATGATTAGTAATCTGTTCCACCCTCCTCTGGGTAAGTCTATCCTATGTTATATAGGTTCCATTATTGTATGGAAAAGAAAACCCGGTCTCGCCCATGAAGAAACAACACACATTTCACCTAATACAGTCTATCTAAGAAAGGACTATGGATAACCAGTTCACACCCATGATGACATCGCAAGGCCTCGACGCCACTATTAAGAGATCCATACTGAATCTCTAGCCTCCTAGATTAAGATCACATTGCCGACACAAGGGCATAATCATCGAATCTTCTCCCGTAGGTGTCTTTAGCAATTTGGATCGAGCCAATGACTACACCAGAATCTACGATCTTTGAAAGAGAGCTATGGAAATAAAAGTGTGACTGACACCTGTGTTAGTAAGTACTACATATAAGGTGGTGTAGACATAGATCATTCCTCTAATCATCTATGGAGCACCGTGGTCATAAGACTTAGCTACTTGGAGCTATGCTCGTCCACGTTCTCTTGCCTCCTATGGTCGGGGTTTACCACCTGGCGGTGGTGGTGGTAGAATATCAAAACTTTTCCCACCGCCTGCTGCACGAATAGCTCTTCTGCCACGTCTGCCACCCTGTGGACATCCTCACTCGATCCTTTACCTCTGCCTTAGTAGTACCAAAATAGTTATTTGGTCGTCAGTATGGATGTTCAGGCAGTCACAAGATGTATGACCCTACACGCTGCATGTGTATCACTGCATGCACCTCTCTTGTCTCCCTCTGCCTTGTGAGCCTCACACCTCTGACTCTGTGTCCTATGGTCGTCTACCAGAAGGTCTAGACTTCTTGTACCTATGTGTCGCCTGCCTACTACCTCCTTCAGATGACTGAAATACCTATCATCTAGTGGTATTTCTCGCTATAACTGTGTAATGCCCCGACCCCAGTTACCCAGAGTCAATGCATTGTTACATAACATTGTCATGATCACAAGGGATCAAATACCAAAATACAGAACAATTTATTATCCTTGTAAGTCCTAGATACATTCATAAGTTTTACATTACATCATGAAATAAAAACATCAACAACATTTTTCCCCTTTTAAACACACTTATATCTTTATCCTATCCCATCATGTCAACAATAAAATACTTCTTCACATCCTAGGAAAAATAAAACACTGAAAGGGTTGAAATCAGATGCTCAGTAAGTATAACAATATAGTAGAAACATTCATAAATAAGCATAAACATTTAAGGAAATGTATAACACTAAAATAGAGGAATTTTAAACCTAAACTTCAGCATAACATGGAAAATATAAAATCAAATAATTAAATTTACTTATTCACATGGATATTCTAATATTCAAATAATCACATGCAATATCTATAGCCACTTTCATAATGATGGAATTCATAATGCAAGACTTTATAACCACATAGTCAAGGCCTTGTACCAAGACAACAAATAATATTTTGTGAAAGGCATGTTCAAAGACACTATTTTGGCTCATGAGACCCACCTATGCATCGAGGATCTATTGTGGGCTCCACCCATCACTTACTAAGTCCAATGCATTCTCATATGAAATGTTTTAAACATAACATAAACATTTATATTAAAACTAGCATACGAAATGTCAACACCTTATCCATAAACCATGCATGCTTTAAAAATAACACATCTATAGTAAAATATATGACATAACCTTCAATACAATATGGATGTTTTGTATCATATTAAATCGACTTCAAACAAGCATAAAATCCATAAAATGATGTTTACATAGATGAAATCAAAACTTTTTAGAGAAATATCTATTTCTATGGTGAAATCATTTAAAATTAATATAATTATAAAAGAGTTTTTTTTAAATATTTTTATAATATTTTATGATAAGCTTTAACGATGATATAATGGCGGAAAATAGCCACACCCATCGTATAAGTAAAAAAAAGTCATTTTTACCTTAATTTTGTTGAAAAGTTCATAAAGTACCTTTTTTGGAAAACGACAGAAAGATTAATTTCAAAACATATATTGTAAATAATGTTATAAATGAAATTAAACCATAATATTTGAACTAGTTAAAATTTTTTGAATTACATTTTTAAGAAAAGATGGATGTGAATGATAAAGAGGTCTCAGTAGATACTTAAGTAAAAACAACCCCGGATAAGGAAGAGATTGTGAAATTCACGCTTACCTTGTACTTTTCTTTGGTCGAGGGTACGTTAAACATATGTATAAAAGTTAAATCATTTTTATTAAATTATAAAAGAACCATATAAGTAAATAAGATATAATATATAATTTTCTAATATTAGATTGTTAATAATATTTTAGTATTATGGTCGTTTCAAGTGTTAACTGATTCGTTTTCCTTTATATGTTTTGTTACATAAGCCATGTTTGTTATGGATATGATGTATTTGATACGTATCTAGAATTGTATTAAGTTCTTAAACATTATTTTTAATCATCAAATGAAAATTATCCTTTAATGATTAGGACAATAATTGAATCTCATCGTGATTGTGGAGACTGTAATCCGTACATACGCACGAGCGACAATATCATTCAATTGAAGATGAAATAATATATAATTGAATGTTATATCATATATAAAGAATAATTAACCTGTTATATTTATTGTTTACATCAATTATACACCATTATTATACCCATCCAAAAAATGAAGTGTTTGAATAACAAACTACACCACAATGTGGAGACAGTAAGCCATACGTACACACGTATGGGGACTTTGTCATTAATATGATGGATAAAATAATGAATATGGTTGTAAAATTTTTATAATAACATAAAAGTATGTATAAGATACTAGATTTATTATTTTATAATGAAAATAACAACGTGAGAAAAAGTTTAAGAAGAAAAGAACTTGAAAGAGGTGATAAAATATTTACCTCTTCTTTAGGTTCTTCATATTGATTTGATATAAATGGCTCCTTAGGATGGTTTTTTGAAGAAAGGCCTATATAATGAATGGAATAATTTTGGGAGGATATTTGGGTAGGGGTTTTTTCAGCCCAATGGATTTGGAAGTGTGATGTTAAGAAAAGGGGAAGTGCCCTTTTATAAGAGAGGTGAGGATCACTTTAATAAAAGATTGAAATATTATTTTATAATAAAATCTTTTTCGGATTGTAATGGCTTGAAAATGATTTATTTAGATTAAAAGGTAGGTATGGGTCGAAAAACTCTCAACCAATAGGTTTTAGATAGGTTTAGGTCACCATATTAACCTTATATTTTAGATTTAACGCTTAGTTAAATAGTTTGACATTCATCATGTCTCATTTTATTTTAATATTATATGGTTAACAAAATTAATATAACAAGACAAGAGAACCCCAAGTGGTTCATTATTAATATATATAACCTTATCTATGTCCATTGGCTGAACCATTTATTTTTAGGAATATTATATCCATTAATAATATAGTATTTGTTTTAAAACCTCTATTATGTGAAATTTAACACTATTTAGTATTTGAATTTTGTGAAAATTATAACAACATGATTACTTAGAAACCAAATTATTTAATTGACCCTAACATGTCATATTAACCTATAAAATTAATTTAATTAATCAAAAGTCTCAAATTAAATATATTTGTATATTTATAATATCAATTATTTCAATCTCTTTTTAAAAAGGTAATTACTGCATCATCATTGGGTCCAAGATATCATAAATTATTTAATGTCTAAAAATTATAAATAAAATACCATTATGTAGGAAATATATTTATTTTTCTAATTTATATTTATAGTCGAATTTATATTGTGTGTAACTCTATATTAAAAATTGTTTAGTTATTAAACATTCAATTTAACTCTTTTAACTACTCTTTAAATAAAATAATAATAAATGTTCTAATCTAAGCCAAGTGGACCAAAGGGGATCATATTTTATTCCCAAGGTTTTTTTGGTCTAATTACACTTATCCAATAGAATTATGAAATTTGTTCGCGTAATCATGATATTATTTTTACCGTTAATTAACCTATTTACTTTTAACCCTGGTAAATAAAAGTTTAATGTTACTATTCCACAAAAATAATTTTCATCTTATTGAACCACATTTTACTTGATTATATTAATTGTGTATCTCATATTTTTGAAATTCAACTCAGAAGCAGTAAAATTATTTTTTTTGCAAATTTGCAAATGCTCATAGAAGGTGGGTAAAAGACAGTAAAAAGTTAAATAAAAATTTTATATGTCTAAAGTTATTATAAAATGACTCCAATGAATTACATTGAACATATATAAGTATTATGTCACAATTTTGAGCTAAAATAAAATTAAAAAAATAAATAATTTTTTAAATAAAAGTTTAGTTTTATCCAATAACAAAATGTTTTTTCACTATTTATAAAAAATTAAAAGTTTTCAAAAAAAAAAATTCAACCTAAGATAGTTTCAATATTACAAATCCAAAAAATGAAGTCCAATTTGAAAGATAAAATTTATAAAATTTCAAAAAGTGGGTATTACTATTCATAATAGCTAGTTGTATTGGTTGTAGTGTGTTAGAATCTTGAAGTAGCGTACAATGAAAGCTATTGCATTATTACAAGGGAAACGTACCGTGGAAGCTTAGGGTATTACATTCTCCTCTCGTTAAAATAATTTCATACTCGAAACTTCTAGAATATTATTGTATAAAAGGATTCAAGTGGTTCTTCATCATAAGTTCCTCAGGTTCCCACGTTGCCTCTTCAATATTATTATCTCTCCATATAACTTTAACCAGATGAGTTTTCTGGTTCCTCAATACTTGTTCTCTAGTATCAAGAATTTTGGAAGGCTCTTCACAATAAGACAGATCAGGTTTCGGTTCAATCTCTTCATAGGTGAGTACTTGCGTTGGGTCAGTCTTGTATATTCTCTACAACGATACGTATAATACAACATTAACTTTGGAGATACATAGAGGCATTTTCAAATGATAAGCTATAACTCCAACTCGTTCTAGAATTTCTAATGGTCTATTGTACACGTGACTCAATATGCCATTTTTACTGAAATGTATAACACACTTCCATGGAGATTATTTCAAGAAAACATGGTCTCCTAATTGAAATTATAATTCCTTCCTTCAGTTATCGGCATAGTTCTTTTTCTTAGTTTGGGATGAATTAATGCGGGTTTGGATAATCTTTACCTATTCAATTGTTTCCTAAACAAATTTTGGGACAATGAGTTTTCTTTCACCAACATCATCCAAAAAAGTTTGTGTGTGACATCTCTTGCCATATAATGCTTCATATGGTGCCATATGAATTCTTGAATAAAAGCTATTGTTATAGAAAAATTCCACCACAGGTAAATATTGATCCCACGTACCTTGAATGTCATGTGAGAAAGATCCTAACATGTCTTCTATGGTTTTAATAGTCTGTTCTTATTGTCCATCAGTTTGAGGGTGGTAGGCAGTGCTCAAACAATGTTTAGTATCTAAGGCCTTCTAAAGACATTCCTAGAATCTTGATGTAAAATGGGGATCATGATCAGAAAAAATTGATAGGGGTATTTCATGAAGTCTTATAACTTCATTAATATATATTTATGCCATACGTTCAAGTGGTAAAACTAATATTATATCAAGAAAATGTGCTAACTTGGTAAGATGATCAATAATTACACATATTGAATCATTATTTCTAGGAGTATTTGATAGCCCCACGTAAATGTCCATTGTAATATTATCCCATTTCCACTCAGGTATAGGAAGAGGATTCATGAATCCTCCAAGTTGTTGCCTTCCAGCTTTAACATATTGACAAACAAAATATCATGACACAAAATCAACAATATCCCTATGTATGTTGTCCCACCAAAAATGTTCCTTAAAATATCCATACATCATAGTGCTACCAGGGTGTATAGATAAATTGGATCCCTAAGGATCATCCAACAATTCCATTTTTAGATCAGGAATGTTTGGAACACAATGTCTCTTCCCAAATTTCAAAATCCAATATTCATATTTGAAGTCACTGAATCTCCCATCATTCACATCTTTAATAATCTTTTGATACTCCTAATCATCAATCTAAGAACTCTATATCCTTTTTAGTAATGATGGGTTGACAACCATTTGAAAAAGCATTGATGTTTCACCTTCTATAGTTATTCCCATGTCCATCTTAAATAGACCCATGAAAATAGGATCCCTTTCAATTCTCCTCTTGTTCAAAACTCCATGATCCTTTCTACTCAAAGAATCTGCCACCTTATATTCATTCCCTGGGTGGTAGTGTATAGTGAAATCATAACCCTTGAATTGTTAAAGCCATCGCCTTTGACTCATGTTGAGTCTTTTTGTGATAAATTATATTTCAAACTCTTGTGATCAGTATAAATTTCACATTTTTTACCATAGAGATAGTGG
Organism: Viscum album; assembly: GCA_963277665.1. Lineage (NCBI taxonomy): Eukaryota > Viridiplantae > Streptophyta > Magnoliopsida > Santalales > Viscaceae > Viscum > Viscum album. The sequence continues at coordinate 800,804,574 of OY728164.1, forward strand.
CACCATATTTTCAGAGCAAAGATTATATCTGATTACTCAATATCATGACTGGGATAGTTTTTGTTCTAGAATTCTTAGCTGTCCAGATGCATAGGCAATAACACTATCATTATGCATAAGGACACAACAAAGTTCTTTCTTTGGAGCATTGCTGTAAATAAGAAACCCATCGTTCCCTGATGGTAGATTCAAGATAGGATAATAGACTAATCTTCTCTTCATTTCTTCAGAACATTCTTCACACTCTTTTTTGAAAACACAATTAACACCTTTACATGTGATCTTGTTTAAAGGTTTATCCAACCATGAAAAATTCTAGAAGAAATGTCTATAATAACCTGATAAACCAATAAAACTACGTACCTCAGTTATACTTGTCAGTACAAGACATTCTTGGATTGCCTTGGTCTTTGCAGGATCAACATAGATTACATCCTTATAGAAAATATGGTCAAGAAAAGAAATCTTCTGAATCCAGAATTCACACTTACTAAATTTCCCATTTAATACATTTCTTCTAAGAGTCCGTAGGATAATGCACAAGTGATTTTCATGATCTTTGTAGAATTTTGAGTATACAAAAATATAATCAATAAATACTACTACAATGTCATCATGATATTCCTTGAAAACTATATTCAATAGACCCATGAAGATAGAGGCTGCATTTGTCAATCCAAAAGGCATTATTGTAAACTTGTAATGCCCATACCTAGTTCGAATTGCAATTTTCAGAATGTCTTCCTTCTTCACACACAACAGATGACATCCAGATCGAAGGTCAATTTTTGAAAAATATTGAGCTCTTGAAGTTGGTCGAATAGATCATCAATGTGAGGCATGGTATACTTGTTCTTTATTGTTATGGAATTGATCTACCTATAGTCAATGCACAACCTCATAGATCCATCTTTCTTATTAACAAATAGAACATGGGATTCCCATGGATAAACACTAGGGTGAATAAATCCCTTATTAATAAATTCCTCTATTTGATTATTTAGTTCCACTAATTATGTATTTTTCATTCTCTAAGATGTCTTTGATATGGACCTTGAACCAGGAATTAAATCAATCGAAAACACAATTTCTCATTCTGGAGGATGTCTAGGTAAATCCTCTAGAAACACATCAATATGTTATTTCACTATAGGTACATCCTCTATTCAAACATTATTTTCATCACCCATAGTTATTTCATTATCTTCCTCCCCAATAATTGATTTTAGTGGAGCTATTGGGGGAGGGTCTAGATAAAAATTAGGTGATAATTTTTTTTCTCTAAAGATAAGGAACTCATTGTCATCATCGATATTTGAAGCCTCCTTCTTCTGACAATATATTTTTACATCAATTTTTGAAATCCAATCCATAACAAGGATTATATCAAATTTAATCATGTGTATACTGATGAGATTAACTGATAAGGAACATTTGTATGCCCTAATGGGAACTGATTCACAAAACATTGTTGCAATGATACTTCCCTTAGGAGTTTTGAATGGAATCTATCTTATTAAATTAAATTGGAAATATCTAATTTTCTTAGAAAAATGGAAGGATATAAAACAATGAGATGATCCAGAATCAAATAAATAATTGGTTAAACATGAGGAAAAAATTAAATTACCTACCGCCATGTCTTTCGGAGCTTCAAAATCAGTAGTTGTGATAGCATAATATTGTCCTTTATCCCATGGACTTTTCTAAGGTAAGATCACTTGGAAAATTAGACAATCATTTTCTTAATGCCTCTTTTCTCTAACATTTTAGCATTCAATAATGACATCCTCTTTCTTCTCCTTCCAATCAGGAGCTTGGTGGCCTTTTTCACCACACATGTATCATACTCTGATTCCCATCAGCCAAGTACCTGGGTATTTCATCCCACATTTACCAGAGGATGGATATTGAACTTTTCATTTCTTCCCCTTATTTCCATTTCCAGAGTGTTCAGCAGATCTCTTATTCCCCAGATTTGCATAAATTTCATAATACATAGAGAATTATTTTTGTGTATTGATAGAACACCACACAATATCTTCATATGATAAGAAGGATTGTGAGACTAATTCTCACTAGATAAATGGTTTTAAACCATTAAATAATTGATCAATCTTACTCCTAGGGTTATGTATATAACTTGCAGCATGCCTTGCTAACCTTGTAATGTTAGCCTCATGTTTTCATCATTATCATCCTCCTTTTTCCTCAGAATCAGAAATTTTCCTTCCATATCTGTTCGATGGTCACAAGGAAAGTAATTTTCTAATAAATTATCTTAAAACCCCATCTATTCCATACTTAATACTTATTCATCTTCCTTTTTGTTTCAGATTAATGATGACCATTGATCTGCATCTCCCATGAGGTGTTAAATAGTCATGAAATCTTTTTCCATTTCGCTACTTTCTAGAGCATGAAATATTTCCTCTATGGAATTTACCAATTGATTAGCTATTAATGAGTTTTTACTCCCATTGAATGTTGATGGTTGTTTCCTCATGAAGCGGCCTAACATGGATCCTCTACGTTGTGGATCAAGGTGCTCCATATGAGTAAAGTTATTATTCATAACCTTAGTGAGTTGTCCTAGTATAATGATAAGGGTAGATCAACACCAGTTGCTTTTCTAGCTCCACTATAATAATATTGATTATGAGGGAAATATCTATATGGATTATGTGCATTGATACAGTTTCTATTCTTACCACTAGGTGCAATTTCTAAACAATGACATACACTAGATTAGTTTATGGGTCGCAATACATAATTCCGAACTAGTAAAAAATTAACATATATTGAACATTTTTATGGATATAATCAATAATAATAAAAATGTATTCCTTGAGGATTTATATACTCATAAACCCTTCATAATGGTTTGAAAATAAAGTAAGAATTATCCTAAGCATATCCCCAGGAGCGTCGTAACAAAGAGTGCATCAAGGCCCGTTGTCGTGCACCAGTTACCATTCGAGTCTAGCTCAAAGTAGTGTTTTTGGGTTTTACCCCTAAGTACATCTCTTTTAGAGCCTCCCCCACCTTCTTATTTCTAGACATGAATTTATCTCTTGGGAAACTCACAAAATCTCAACAGTACCTAAAATTCTAGGATGTTCATCTATATTAATACTATCATAGGGTAATGTTCTCTATTCAATGTTTTTCTAAATCTAACTTCCAAGGTATTTATTAAACTTCCTGTGATACCAACTATAATGCCCCAACCCTAGTTTCCCAGAGTCAGTGCATTATTACTTAGCATTGGCATGATCACAGGGGATCAAATCCCGAAAAAACAATCAATTTAGTAGCCTTGGAAGTACTAGATACATTCATAAGTTTTACATAACATCAAGAAATAAAAACATCAAAAACATTTTTTCCTTTTTTGAAAAAACATATATCCTTATTCTGTCCCTGTAGTTCAACCATAATATACTTCTTTACATCCTGGGAAAAATTAAACATAGAAAGTGGTGAGATCATATTCTCAGTTAGGATAACAATATTGCATAAACATTTATAAATAAGAAAAAACATTTAAGGTGATGTATAACACTAAAACAAAATCCTATTAAAATTAAAATCATGCATAATATGGTAAAGATAAAATAAAAAAAAATTCCATTTAATTATTCACATGAATATTCAACAAATCGTATAATCACATGCAATATCAATAGCCACTTTCATAATGATGGAATGCTTAATTTCAAACTTCATAACCATATAGTCAAGGCCTTATTCCAAGACTACAAATAAGATTTTGTCAACGCCTTGTGCCAAGACACAAGTTTATCTCATGAGACACAGTGATTCATCGAAGAGCTATATTGGGCTTCACCCGTCAATTACTAAGTCCAATGCATTCATTATATAGAAAGGTTTAAACATAACATAAACATTTGTATTAAAACTAGCATAAAAAATTTCAATACATTATCCAGAAACCGTGAATGGTGTAAAAATTACACATACATAGTAAAACATATTACATAACCTTCAATAAAATATGGATGTTTTTTATCATAATAAAGCAACTTCAAAAAAGCGTAAAATCCATCTAAGGATTTTCACATAGATGAAATCTAATTTTTTTTGGAGAAATATCTCCTTCTATTATGAAATCATTAAAAAGTCATAAAATTATAAAAGAAAAAAATTATTTATAACTAATCTTATAAGCTTGTATGGGAAGCTTTTACGATTATATAACGACGGAAAATAGCCACACCCAAAATATAAGTTAAAAAAAGACATTATTATCTTTATTTTGTCAAAAAGGTTATAAAGTACCTAGTTTTGAAAACAACAGAAAGATTCATTTCAAAACATATATGGTAAAAAAGGGTAGAAATGAATTTAACCCCTATTATAGTAAAGAGTAATGATTTTTTGACTTACATTTATAATAAAACACAGATGTGGATGATTAATAGGTACCAGTAGATACTTACGTAAAAAAAACCTCGGATTATAAAGAGACTGTGAAATTAAACCATGCCTTTTACTTCTCTTTGGTTGAGGGTACACTAACCTCATGTATAACAGTTAAATAATTGTTATTAAATTATAAAAAAGAACTATATATGTAAATATGATGTAATATATGATATTCTAATATTAGTTTGTTAATAATATTTTTATAGAATCATCAGTTCAGGTGTTAATTGATTCCTTTTCCTTTATATGTTTTGTTATGTAAGCCATGTCTGTTATGGATAGGATGTATATGATTCATATAAATAATTGTATTAAGTTCTTAAACATTAATTTTAATCATCAAATGAAAATTATTGTTGAATTATTACGATGGGGAAGAAATCACATCGTGTTTGTGGAGATGGTATTCTGTATGTACACACGGGTGAAATATCATTCAATTAAAGGTGAAATCACATATAATTGAACGTTATATCATATATAATGAATAATTAACATTTTATATTTGTTATTTTCATCAATTATACATCATTATTATACTCATCAACAAAATTAAGTGTTTGAATAACAAACTACACCATGACGTGGAGACGGTAAGCCGTATGTACACATGTATAGTGACATTTTTATTTATATCATGGATATAATAATGAATATTGTTGTAATATTTTTACAATAAAATCACAGAATATATAAGATACTGGAGATATTATTTTATAATGGAAACAATATTGTAATATTATGTGGAATAAGAAAAGAACTTGAAAGAGGTGATGAAATATTTACCACTTCTTCGGGTTCTTCTTTTTGATTTATATAAAGGGATTCATAGGATGGCTTTCTGACCAAAGGAAGGACTCTAGAACGAAGGGTGGAAATGTGGAAGGATATTTTGGCAGGGGTTGTCTGATCCAAATTGCGTTGGAGGTGTGAAATTAAGAGAAGGGTATGTTCCCTTTTATAAAATAGGTGAGGGTCACCTTAGGAAAAGCTTGAAATATTATTTTGTAATAAAATCTATTTCAGTTTCAAATGGATCCAAAATGATATATTTATAGTATATAGTGGGGATGGGTGAGAGATATATCAACCAATAGGTTTTATACTGGTTTAGGTCACCATATAAACCTTATCTTTTATATTTAACTCTTTGTTAAATAGTTTGACATTTACCATGTCTCTTTGTATTTTTATATTATATGGTTAATAAACATACTATAACAATTCACGAGAACCTAAAGTGGTTCATTATTAATATATATAACGTTATCTAAGTCCTTTGTCCGAACCATATATTTTTAGTAATATTATATCCATTAATAATACAATATTTTTTTACTCAATTATGTTAATTTTGATACTCTTAATTATTTGATTTTTTTGAAAATCATAACAACATCATTATTTAGAAAAAAAATTATATAATCTGCCCTAACATGCCATATTAAATTATAAAATTAGTGTAATTCATCAAAAGTCTCAGATTACATTTATTTGTATATTTATAATATCAATTATTTTAATCTTTCTTTAATAAGGTAATTACTGCATCATCATTGTGTCATAAAAAAATTAAATTATTTATTGTCTAAAAATTATAAATAAAATACCATTATGTATGAAATTTCTTTATCTTTCTAATGAATATTTATATTCAAATATATACTATGTGTAACATTATATTAAAAATGATTTAGTTATTAAACATTGAATTTTACTCTTTTGACTCTTCTTTAAATAAAATAGTAATAAATGTTCTAATCTTAACCAAATGGACCAAAGGAGATCATATTTTATTCCTAAGGTTGTTTTTGTTCATATTAAACTTATCCAATAGGATTAAGAAACATGTTAGGGTAATTATGATATCATTTTTACCCTTAATTACCCTATTTACTTTTAACTGTGGGAAATAAAAATAAAAAGCTACTATTCACCAAAAATTATTTTCATCTTATTGAACGAAAATATACTTTCTGATATTAACTGTGTTTCTTAGATTTTATAAATTCATCTCATAGATGTAGAAAAATTATATTTTATGAAAATTTGCAAATTCTCTTAGGAGGTGGGTAAAAGCCAGTAAAAAGTTCAATAAATTTTTTATATATCTAAACTTATTATAAAATGACTCCAATAAATTATATTGAACATATATCGGTATTATGTATCTATTTCTACCTAAAATAAATTTAAATAAAATAAATAATTATTTAAATAAAAATTCATTTTTAACCATTAACCTAGTGTTTTTTCACAATTCATAAAAAATTGAAAGTTTTTTGAAAAATACCAAAAATTCACTGTAAACTAATTTAGATATTCTGAGTCCAAAAATGAAGTCCATTTTGAATGATAATATTTATTAAATTTCAAAAATTGTGTATTACTATTAATAACTTCTAGTATGATTGGTGGCAGTGTGTTAGATTCTCAAAGTTGCGTAAAATGAAAGTTGTTTCATTCTTCAAAGGGAAATGTACCATGAAAGGTTGGGGTGTTATATTTTCCCCTCCTTAAAATAATTTCATCCTATAAATGTCTAAAATATTACTGTGTAAAAAGATACATATAGTTCTTCATCATATGTTCCTTCCGTTCCCACATTGCCTCTTCCATCTTATGGTTTCTCCATAGAACATTCTACATACAATTCGTCCGATTTTTCAATACTTGTTCTGTCGTATACAGAATTTTGATTGGCCCTTCATGATAAGATAGACCAGGTTCCAGTTCAATTTCCTCATAGGTGAGTACATGCATTTGGTCAGGCATGTATTTTCCCAACATTGATACGTGGAATGCATCATGAACTTTGGTGAGACTTGGAGGCACTGTCAAACGATAAGATACAACTCCAACACGTTTTAGAATCTCAAAAGGTCGGATGTACCTGGGAATCAATTTACCCTTCCTATTGAAATTTATAACACCCTTACATGGAGATACCTTCAAGAAAACATGGTCTCCTATTTAAAATTCCAAATCCTTCTTTTTGTTATCGGTATAAAACTTTTTCCTAGTTTGGGTTGCATTGATGTGGGTTTAGATAACCTTACCGTTTTATATTGTTTTCTCATCATGTTCGGGGCCTACAAGTTTTCTTTCACCAACATCATCCCAAAAAGTTTGTGTGAGACATCTCTGGCCATATAACGCTTCACATGGTGCCATATGAATACTTAAATAAAAGCAATTGTTATAAGAAAATTCTACTAGAGGTAAATATTGATCCCACGTACCTTGAAAGTCATTTAAGCAAGATCATAACATGTCTTATAGGGTTTGAATAGTCTGTTCTGATTGTCCATTGGTTTGAGGGTGGTAGGTAGTGCTCAAATGAAGTTCATTATCTAGGGCCTTCTAAAGACATTTCCAAAATCATGATGTAAATGGGGATCACACTCTGAAATAATCGATAAGGGTACTCCATGATGTCGTACAACTTCATTAATATATAGTCATGCCATACGTTCAAGTGGAAAATCTTCTCATATAGCAAGAAAATGTTCTGACTTGGTTAGACAATCAATAATTCCCCATATTCTATCATTCCTTCTAGGAGTCATTGGTAGCCCCATGAAAATGTCCATCATAATATTATCCAATTTCCACTCAATTATGGGAAGAGGTTGAATGACTCCTCTAGGAATTTTCTTTCCAGTATTCACTTATTGAAAAACCATACATCTTAAGACAAAATCATTAATCTCCCTCTTTATGTTGTCCCACCAAAAATGTTCCTTCAAATATCTATACATCTTAGTGCTACTGTGGTGTATAGATAAATTGGAACTATGAGCATCATCTAACAATTTACTTTTTGGATCACGAAAATTGGGAACACAAACTCTCTTCCCAAATTTAAAAAATCCATCTTTATATATGATGTCACTCAATATCGCATCATTCAAAGCTTTAATCTTCTTTTGAAACTCCTCATCATCAGTCTGAGAACTCTCTATCTTTTCTAGTATAGATGTTTTGGCATCCATTTCAAAAATAATTGATGTTTCACCTTCCATGGTTATTCCCATATCCATCTTTACAAGATCAATGAAAGTAGGATCCCTTTCAATTCTAACAATTTATAAAACTCCATGATCCTTTTTACTCAAAGAATCTGCCTCCTTATTTTCCTTTTCCGATTGGTTGTGTATAGAGCAATCATAATATTTGAGTAGTTCAAGCCATTTCCTTTTCCACATGTTGAGTTCATTTTGTGATAAAATATACATCACTCTATTGTGATCAGTATAAATATCACATTTTTCACCATAGAGATAGTGTCTCCATATTTTCGGAGCAAAGAATATAGGTGCTAACTCAAGATCATGAGTGGGATAATTTTGTTCATGAATTTTTAGCTTTCATGATGCATAGGCAGTAACTCTATCATACTACATAAGGACACAACCAAGTCATTTCATTGAAGTATCGCTATAAATAACAAACCCATTGTTCCCCGATGGTAGAGTCAAGAAAGGATATTTGAATAATCATCACCTCAATTCTTAAAAACATTCTTCACACTCTTTTTTTGAAACAAATTTTACCCCTTTATGTGTGATCTTGGTTATTGGGTTAGCCAACTAAGAAAAATTCTAGAAGAAACGTCGATAATGACATGTTAAACCAATAAAACGGTGTTCCTCAATTATACTTGTCGGTGATGGCCATTATTGGATTTCCTTGGTATTTGAAGGATCAATAGAGATTCCATACCTAGAGACAATATGTACAAGAAAAGAAATCTCTTGAAGCCAGATTCATAGTTTCTAAATTTCCCATATAATTCATTTCTTCTCAGAGTCCTTAGGATAATGCTCGAGTTATTTTCCTGATCTTTGTAGATTTTTTAGCATACCAAAATATAATCAATAAATACTACTACAAATTCATCAAGATATTATTTTATAACTCTATTCATTAGATCCATGAAGATAGAGGGTCCATTAGTCAATCGAAAAGGCATTACTGTAAACCTGTAATGCCCGTACCTTATTCGAAATTCTATTTACAGAATTTATTCCTTCTTCACACAAAACTGATGATATCTAGATCAAAGACCAATCATTGAAAAATATTGAGATCCAAAAAGTTGGTCAAATAAATCATCAATGTGAGGTAAGGGATACTTGTTCGTTATTGTAATAGCATTGATCTCCTTGTAGTCAATGCACAATATTACAGATCAATCATTCTTATTAACAAATATTATAGGGCCCCCCATTGGAGAAACACTAGGGAGAATAAATCCCTTACTACTCAATTACTCTAGTTCTTTCTTTAGTTCCACTAATTCTATAGTGGCCATTCTATAAGGGGTCTTTGATATGGGCCTTGAACCAGAAATTAAATCATTTGAAAACTCAATTTCTCATTCTCGAGGATGTCCAAAAAAAATATTTGGAAACTCATAAACATATTTTTAAACAATAGGTACATCCTCTATTTGAATATTCCTTTCCACACCGATAGTTATTTTATTCTCTTCCTCCCCAATAATTGAATTTAGTAGAGATAATGGTGGAGGATCTAAATAAGAAATAGGTGTTAACATTTCTTCTCTGAAAATAAGGTACTCTTTATCATCATCATGAAATGTATCCTCCTTCTTCTTACAATAAATTTTCACATCATGGTCTGAAAGCCAATCCATACCAAGGATTATATTAAATTCAATCATTGTTATGATGATGTGATCAGTAGATAAAAAACATTTATTTTCCCTAATCGGAACTAATTCACCAAACATTGTTGTACTGATACATCCATTTAGAGTTTTAACTGACAACTACCTTATTAAAATAAATTGAAAATATATTATTTTCATAGCAAACTTGGAAGCTATGAAGCAATGCGTTGATCCAGAATAAAATAAAGCATTGGCTAAACTTGAGGAAACCATTAAATTACCAGCCACCACATCTTTTGTAGCTTCAAAATTATTATTAGTGTTCACATAAACTTGGCCTTTATCCCTTGTCCTTTACTGAGGTATGTTTCCTTGGCGCTATGGACATTCATTTTCATCATGCCCATTTTCTCTACAATTGTATCATAAAACATGGGCAGCCTCTTTCTTCCCCTTGTAATCAAGAGTTTGGTGTACTTTTTCAACAGACTTGTAACAGACACCCATTCCCTTAAGGAAAGTACCGAGGAGTTTCTTCCAACATATATCATAGGATGGATATTAAACTTTTCCCTTCTTCACCTAATTTTGATTTCCAGAGTGTTCAGCAGATCTCTTCTTCTCTTGTTTTGCTTAAAAGTCGGAAGACTTAGAGAATTATTTTTCTATCGTGATTGAACATTAGACAATATCTTCGTATGATAAGAAGGATTGTGAGACTAATGCTCATCAGAGAAATGGTTTTAACGCATCGAATAATCGATCAATATTACTCCTTGGGTAACGTATATAACCTACTGCATGCATTGCTAACCTTGTAATGTTATCCTCATACTTTGCGACATTCTCACCCTCCTTTTGCCTCTGTATCATAAATTGTCTTTCTACATTCACTCAACGGTAATGAGGAAATTATTTTTCTATGAAAATATCTTTAATCTCCCTTCATTTCATACTTGATACTTCTTCATCTTCCTTTGTGTTTTTTATTAATGGAAACCATTGATCTTCATCTCCCATGAGGCAATAAACTGCGATGACAATTTTTTCTCTTTTTCTACTCCCCAATGAATGAAATATTTTCTATAAAAAAATTATCCATTGATTAGATACTAATGGATTTTTACACCCATTGAATTTTGGTGGTTTTAAGCTTATGAATTGGTCTAACATTGATCCTACACCTTGTGGATCAGGGTTCTCCATATGGGTAAGGTTATTTTTCATAACCTGAGTGAGTAGTCCCAGTATGGTGATAAGCTGATCAGCACCAGTTGCTTCACCAGCTTCACTATAATCATCTTGATTAGGAGGGAAATAACTATATGGATTACATGTGCTGATACAGTTTCAATTATGTCCACTAGGTGCCATTTCTAAACAATGGCATACACTAGATTAGTTTATGAATCACAATACATAATTCCTATCTTTTAAAACAGAAAACTTAAATTCGATAGTTTTATGGATATAATACCTAATAATAAAAATTTTTTCCTTGAGGAAGTATATACTCATAAACCCTTTATAATAGTTTGTAAATAAAATGAGAATTATCCTAAGCAAGTCCCCCAGGAGTGTCGTAACCAAGAGTGCAACAAGGCATGTTGTCGTGCACCAGTTCCGGTTCGAGTCTATCTCAAATAGGTGTTCTCATTTTTTAACCCTATGTACATCTGTGCTAGAGCCACATCTACTTTCTCGTATCCATACAGGTATATATTGTTTGGAAAAGTTAAAAAATATATACACTACCAAAATTATAGGATGTTCTTCTATACTAATCCTGAAAGTCTATCTTAGTGTAATGTTCTATAATCATAGTTTTTCTAAATCTAGATTCAAATGTTTGTACTAAACAACCTCTAATAAAAACTATAACGTCTAGACCATAGTTACCCAGATTCAGTTCATTATTACATATCATTGGAATGATCACAAGGGATCAAATCCCAAAAGACAAATCAGTTTAAGAGACTTGGAAGTACTAGATCAATTTTTATGTTTTACATTACATCAGGAAATAAAAACATGAAATTTTTTTCCCCTTTTGAACACAATTATATCCTTATATTATCCTTAAAGGTCAACCATAAAATACTTCTTTACATCTTGGCAAAAATAAAACATAGAAAGGGGTGAGCTCAGATGCCCATTAAGGATAACAATATAGCAGAAACTTTCATAAATAAGCATAAACATTTAAGGAAATGTATAACACTAAAACCAACTCCTTTTAAACATAAACATAACCATAATATGGTAAAGATAAAATCAAATAATTCCATTTAAATAGTCAAATGGATATTCTACTAGTCGAATAATCGCATGAAAAATCAATATCCACATTCATAATGATGGAATGCATAATGCCAGACTTCATAACTACATAGTCAAGGCCTTCTGCCAAGACTACAAATAATATTTTGTCAAGGCCCAGTTCCAAGAAACTAGTCTGTTTCATGAGATCCACCGATGAATCAAGGAGCTATAGAGGGCTCCACTGATCAATTACTATGTCCAATGCATTCTTCATATGAAAATGTTTAAAAAAAACATAAACATTCGTATTAAAGATATCATAAAAAACGTAAATACTTTATCCATGAACCATGTATGGTGTAAAAATAACCCATCCATAGTAAAATATATCACAAAACCTTCAATATATTATGGATGTTTTTTTGATAGTAAATCAACTTCAAACAGGCTTTAAATCCATCAAAGGATGTTGACATAGATGAAATCAAAACTTTTTTAGAGAAATATCTCTTTCCATTTAGAAATCATTTAAAAGTAATATAATTATAAAATAAAAACATAATTCAAAAATATCCTTATAATATATTATGGGAAGATTTGAAAATTATTTAACGATGAAAAATAGCCACACCAACCATAGAAGTTAAAAAAATCAATTTTAACTTAATTTTGTCGAAAAGGTCATAAAGTAATTTGTTTGGAAAATGATGCAAATATTCCATTCAAAACATATATGGTAAAATAAGGGTATAAATGAATTTAAAACATAATATAGTAAATATTAAAAATTTTTTGAATTACATTTTTAAAAAAACACTGATGTGGATGACAAAGAGGTCCTAGTAGATTCTTTTGTAAAAACAACCTCAGATAATAAAGAGATTGTGAAATTAACTATTACCTTGTTCTTTTCCTTGGTATAGGGTACATTAAACTCCTATATAATAGTTAAATAATATTTATTAAACTATACAAGAAACATATAATTGAATATGATATCATATATGATCTTCTAATATTACTTTGTTAATAATATTTTAGTATTATCATCATTTCGAGTGTTAACTAATTCGTTTTCCTTTATATTTTTTTGTTACATAAGCCATGTTTGTTATAGTTAAGATGCATTTGATTAATATAAATAATTATATAATGTTCTTAAACATTATTTTTAATCATCAAATGAAAATTATTTTTGAATGATTACAATGGGGAATGAATCTCATCGTGTTTGTGGAGACGATAATCCGTACGTACGCACGAGCGCCAATATCATTCAATTGAAGGTGAAATCGTATATAATTGAATGTTATATCATATATAAAGAGTCATTAACATTATATATTAATTATTTACATCAATTATACATCGTTATTATAGACATCAAAATAATTATGTGTTTGAATAACAAACTACACCACGACGTGGAGATGGTAAGTCGTACGCACGTACGGTGACTTTTTCATTCATATGATGGATAGAATAATGAATATGGTTGTACCATTTTTATACTAACATAAATTTATATAGAAGATACTGGAGTTATTTTTTTATAATGGAAATAAAAAATAAGGGGGAAGTGGAAGAAGAAAAGAACATGAAAGATGTGGTAAAATATTTACATATTTTCAGGTTCTTCCATTTGATTTGATCAAAAGGGCTCTTTAAGTTGGCTTTTTGAAAAAGGTAAGGCATATATAATGAAGGTGGGAATGTTGGGAGGATATTGGGGCAGGGTTTGGATGTGAAAAATTTCTTTGGAGGTGTGGAATTAGGAGAGGGGGTTGTTCCCTTTTATAAGAGAGGTGAGGGTCACTTTAGAAAAAGCTTGGAATATAATTTTATAATAAAATAATTTTTTTGATATAATCGATAAAAAAATGATATATTTAGAGACTAAGGTGGGGTGGGTATAAAACCTCTCAAAAAATAGGTTTTATACAGGTTTAGGTCACCATATTAACCTTATATTTACGATTTAACTCTTAGTTATATAGTTTGACATTCACCGTGTCTCTTTCTATTTTTTTATTATATGGTTAATAAACATACTATAACAAGCCAAGATAACCCCAAGTGGTTCATTATTAATATATATAACATTATATATGTCCTTTGGATGAACCATTTATTTTTACGAATATTTTATCGATTAATAATATAATATTTATTTTGAAAACTCAATTATGTCAACATTGACACTATTTAGAATTTGAATTTTGTGAAAATCATAACAGCATGATTACTTAGAAAAATATATATTTAATCAACCCTAACATGTCACATTAAATTATAAAATTAGTTGAATTCATATAAAGTCTCAAATTACATTTATTTGGATATTTAAAATATCAATTATTTTAATCAATATTTAATAAGGTAATTGTTGCTTCATCATTGTGTCATAAATAAATTAAATTATTTATTCTATAAAAAGTCTAAATAAAATAACATTATGTATAAAATGTTTTTATCCTTCAAATAAACATTTATAGTCTAATTTATATTGTGTATAACCCTATATTAAAAATATATTATTTATTAAACATTGGATTTAACTCTTCTAACTACTCTTTAAATAAAACAGTAATAAATGTCTTAATCTAATACTAGTAGACCAAATGGGATCATATATTATTCCTAATTTTGTTTTTTGTCTAATTCCATTTATCCAATAGAATGAGGACATTTGTTAGGGTAATTATGATATCATTTTTACCCGTAATTACTCTATTTTCTTTTAACCGTGGTAAATAAAAGTCAAAAGTTACTATTGACCAAAAATTGTTTTCATCTTATTAAACCAAATTTTACTTATTGATATTAACTGTGTCATTCTGATTTTTGAAATTTAACTCATAGAAGAAGTAAAATTATGTTTTTTGCGAAATTTCAAATGCTCCTAAGAGGTGGGTAAAAGACGTTAAAAAGTTCAATAAAATTTTTATATATCTAAAAATATTATAAAATGAATTAAATGAATTAAATTGAACTTGTATAGGTAATATGTATCTATTTTTACCTAAAAAAAATTTAAATAAATTATATAATTATTTAAATAAAAGGTCAGTTTTAACCAATAATGCGGCTTTTTTTCACTATTCCTCAAAAATTGAAAGTTTTTAGAAAAATACCAAAAATTAACTGTATGATAATTTCGATATTCCAAATCCAAAAATGAAGTCCATTTTGAATGATAAAATTTAAAAAATTTCAAAAAGTGGGTATTAATATTCATAACGACTAGTTTTATTGGTTTCAGTGTGTTAGAATCTCAAAGTTGCGTACAATGTAAGCTATTACATTACTCAAAGGGAAACATACAATGGAACCTTGGGGTGTTACATGATGCCTTCTCAACAAGGGTGTTCTCCCCCAAAAGTGGTCACAAAAGCACCCCAGCCTGCGTCAGAATGTTGACGGATACCATCGATGCTTTGATCTCTCGTCAGAGACCCTACTTAGTGGTCTGGGTCCTGAAGAAAGAGACTCATACCATGTCGTTGGAGTATCAGGAGTGATCAATGAACCTTTTCGAGTACTAGGACACTATAATTTTACCCAGCTGTAAGTGTAGCAGCTCTTGTATACGCACGGAGCGTAAGGTCTCTAGTAAGAAATTTATCCTAAAAAGTCCCTCGAACTCCGCCCAAATGAGGGTCGCCTCATCTTGAATCTGGCGTATCAGGCTCCACCATATCCCAGTTTATGCATGAATAAGGTTGGCTTCTAGGATCACCATAAAATTAGTTGGTGTCCCAACTAAGTGAAAAACTCTGGCCACAACCTCCAGCCAGTCTTCAGCCGCCTGCGGGTCCGTCTCGCCTAAGAACCTCACATGCCTCTACTGCTAGAACTCATGAAATGCGTTCAGTCAGCATGCATCCTCTACTGGTGGGGCTGATGTAAATGACTACACAACAGGCAGTGGGGTTGATGGTACACCACCTGAAGGTTCCAAAGCTTTAAGGGGGCCCTACACCGAGGCCTCATCATTCAGTGGGCCATCATCACGTACACTCTTAGGGAATCTTGGTGGCTGTTTTTGTGGAAGCATCCTGAAAAGAAATCGGTGTGCCACGGTTAAAAGTTATACCTAGTGGGCTGACTCAAGAAAACACATGAAAGACGTTTCAAAACACACGCAACCAGTTTTTTTGTGCGCGGAGTCAGAAATCAGAATTCAGGGTCCTGTTGTATGGATTCAATGATCACCACACCAACATTGGAATCCATGAACAGAAAACCACACTCAAAACAACTCTATTTCCAAATTGAAATGATCAGACTCATAGTTCTTCAGTAAAATCGAACACCTCTGATACAACTTTGTTATGAACTGTCCCCCGGGCCCCAGGCCATGACTACCCCAAACCAACCTTCCAAAGGCCAGGATTTGTCGACTAGCACCAAAATGCATATTCCCTAAAACGGGAAGAAATTCCCTTTAAACTTTTATAAACAAAAGGACTGAGAAAACAAAAATAAGAAACTATGAATTAAACAAATGTTGTAAAAGTGTACCAAATGTATAGGGGTCAGAATACAAGGATAACTATAAAAGTACATGTCCAACTGAAATGTAAAAATATTGAAAGGTGATAATTTTCTCTTGGATCATCCACCATGGATCCTACCTGAAGGGTAGGTATAGATCACCTCTATAGTACACCACGTCCGCCCATCTCGTCCACGTCACGTCATGCCAAATTTCCCCATCTCATACTGTGGGTCTTCCGGGTCACATAGAGCTATCCCCCCTACAACGCAGCCTGCTAAGGTACTCCTCCCCATCGTGTACCCCATGTACTCCCCACCGTGGCCGGCTAGGTCACACAAAACCACCCACCCCCATCATGGTCTTTTAAGATACTCATCCTCATCATGTACCATGGCTATTGAGTCAATCCGAGTTGAAAAGTTAGCAGTCGTCAGGTCTCATCCAGTATCAAGGCTTCGTACGTTGTGCGCTATGGAGAACCGTTACCCAAGAAATAATTCAAATCACAATCTTCACTAAGTCTCAGAAATAATTAACCTGATTATCCTTTTGGTTGTAAGGGTTCTAATGCAATAGACAGCGCATCAGTCAGACACCTAGTCTGTGAGTTATTGGCATTTTAGTGTCGAGGGCCTGATTGGATTCAGGGGTGATCCAACCCATCTGAACTCCAAGTTTCTCCGAAACTCTAAAGGAGTAAGGAAAAAGGACTATCTTGCTCCAAGGGTCCCAAAACCATTGAAAGTTCTTTAAATGGGTGTCCGATGATCAAAATAATCCCCTTTGAATGTTTCTGGGCATAGGTACGGTCTAACCCGGTCTGACTGAGACGGTCCAACCCGGTCTAGGTGGGGCCGAGGTGGACTTAGCCCGCATGGCTAATGTTCTTTCCGACTTACAAGAGGGGCAGCCAGCAAGGGTGGCCTGAATAGAATAGGATGGACTGCAAAGGGGCGGCCCGGCCTGTGCGGGATGGCGGCCCTCTAAGGCCCACTGGGGCAGTGGCCCTCCAGATGGGTGGCCCGGTCTGAGGGTGGCATCCCTCTATGAGGGTGGAGGCCTAGATCTGAGGCCGGTGGCCCCACTTGAGGGCGGTGTCCAAACTCAAGGGAAGCGACCATGTCTGAGTGTGGCGGCCTGCTCTGAGGGCGGAGGCCCAACCCCAAGGGCGGCGGCCCGATGCGAGGGCGGCGGCCCGGTCCAAGGGTGGCGACCGGCTACATGGGCGGTGGCTCGGCTCGAGGGTAGTGACCTAGTTCGAGGGTGGTGGCTCACTCCGAGGGCGGTGGCCTAGCTTGATTGTGGCAACATGATTTGTTCCAACACAAGGGGGCATGTAACCCCTCGGTCTACTGGATTCCCGAAATAACTGAAGGTCATTTAGTTGGCAATGTGGCAACGCCACGTGGGTTCTGCTCGGTCGCCACAGAACCCACCAGAGGCGGGTTCGGTCTCCGCAGTGGCATTGGATGCGGCTTCCATTTTCCGGAAACGTGGGGGTTATGGCACCTTCCTTCTCGGGGATGGCAGTCATTCCAGTCGTGCCAGCCATTGTGTCGTATGCCTCCTCTGTTCGCTATGGCAGACAATACACAACCACCCTCTTGCGGCGTGCCACGATGTGCTCGTTGTCTTTCAATGTGGCACAAAGATAGAAAGATATCAGAGGCATCTGTTCAAGTTTTTTAAGCCCGTCCCCTCCATGTTTGCTCATAAACATGAGGGGGTTAAGGGTTTAATAAAAATGGAATTAAACAACAATATTAACCCCACAAGACTCCCCGCAATAACCTCCAGCAAAGACAAATGAATTCTGGGTCAACCCGTTAGTCAATTGACCCATGTTCATTGTATAATATCACGAATGGGAAAGAGGGAATCAAAAATGCACAAACAAAACTAACCCCTACCTTGTAATGATGGAGAGTGCTCATGGTTTAGGGAGTCTCATTGTTCACCATCCCCTGAACAAGATGTTCTTTCCACTGCTCGAACGTCAAACTCCGGTTTGGTGTTTTGGGGTGTCACATCACCTCCTATTGGGGTCGACTCCATCCTTTAAGGTCTTAGAGTTATGGAACTCCAACAGAACTCCATTTCTTTGTGATTTTTTTTGATACCCCTCCCCCATGCTCTATATTTATAGGATAAGGGGACAATATGTAACGACGTGGGGAGTTAATAAGGCTCATAAATTAGAAAGATTCCTAATTTACCCATTATCGTCATTACTTAAGGTAGGATGGTCAAGCCATTTAATAAATTGACACACCGCTGACCCCACCCTTTAAAAGGTCCGTTGGAGGATTATAAAATTTAATAGCAAAAAATTATTTCAATTCATTTCATAAAAAAAATTCAAACATATGTTTTTCTTCGAACCTAATATGGTCAAAGTAAAGCCTCCCTAAAGAGAATCTCAGTACTATGGATTCAACGATATCATCAGATTTTTAATTCGAACAAAGTTTCAAATGATAGAAATTTCCGCTCACACGTTTACAAAACATACCATAAAAAATATTAGAAATTCATTTCGGGCACACTGTGAATCAGAATCACACACCGTCAATTTTCAAAGACTCGTAATAATTCCATATAATTATGAAAAAAAATTACATGAAAACCCCCGGGTCTTTAAATTCACTTGGTCACATTATAATTCATTTAGGTATATATTTTTTATGATTTCATTTTTATTTTGACTTAAATAAATTCATTAACATAAATTTTAGATGTTGCAAGTTTGGGATTTTATTTGGAATGGTGTAGAGGGAACCCTATAATTATTTTTCATGAGGATTTTAGGATTTTCATCGAGTGTCAGGCATCTAATGAGATAAATCTAGTTATGAATTTTTGGATTTATTTTTATATTCAATTTTTTATGTAGTAACATTTTTTTGGTTAATACATAAGATTTCCAACATTAGGTCTAAGCTTGGGATACAATAATTTTTTTCTTGAACATCATCATTCTTTGATGAAACATCACATATATCTTTATAAATGGTTTGATGATTCCTAATGGTAGGTTGTGTTTTCTACATCCCCTACAAAATTTATTATTGTTTATTGTAGTTTGAGCATGAATTGGATTTCCCCTGAGAAAGAAAGACCATATTCTTTTTATTCCAATGAACTATTAAAATAAGTGAATTTATTTTGTCAAGATGGATGAACACAAGTGGTCACTAATAACCCATGTGCTCTAGCTTCATACCATGACCAATGAATACAACTTTGAATGATGACCCCCTATGAGATTCTTAAAATGGAGTATTACTTTTAAAAACCGCAAGAGGTATACCCTTACTTTTGTATTGGTTTATAGTATAGAAAGAGGTATTTCTATATTGGAAAGTGAATTTTGATGATCCCGAGTAGGATTACTTTCCTGAGAACTGCCCTAGGGGACCAAGTGAGTTCCCGAATCTTTGTTCAAATATGAGATAATACCACATGGATTTAGGTATATATAGTAATAGGTTTCACAATAGAACCTTTGATGGATTTTTAAGACCACATGTTTGTGGATTAAGTGGTGGGATTAGGCATTTATACACCCATACACTTTTATTTATACATTAAAATAGATATCATTTACGTGTCATTGATTTTTAAAATCAGTTATTTGTATTTTGGCTATAGAGATTGACAAAGATTGAATTATGTGAGGGATGAATAGAGGAATTTTTTGAGGTTAGGATTAAAATACTTTTTTTTGTAATATTAACTGGATTCCTATAGGCACTACCAAAGATTATTATTTTGATCCTATATATTTGACTATTATACTGTTGGAATTCCTATAGGTACATACAATGGTCTATTATTTATGCCATGAGAGATACTTGGATTCTTGATATGTAATTCATTGAAAATGATCCTAGGCTAAGATTGAATTATGTTATCACTAGATTACTTCTATTCCTTATATATAATTACTTATATGGTTTCATAGGTTTGATATAAATATATTATTACTTGAGTAAAACATGGATTCATGATATAGAATTCATTGGATGTAATCATATAATAAATGGATTATATACACCTTGAGTGATTATTAGATTCAATAGTAGGAATTCCTTGGTTGAACTCATAGGGAATGTGAAATTAGTTAATGTTTGATTTTAATTATATTAGGAAACTTTGGTTACAAAACATGGATCCTAGTTTCATTTATATAATTAAAAGATCTATATCTACAATATATCATGTTGTACCCTGAATCCTTCATAATAGTTATTGTAGGTGAGAACGGGTAACTCCAAGTCTAGAACATGTATCCACCAATGGTGATGTATTACATTTCATGAAATTTATGGCGAGGGAAGTGGATGGTATCACCAATCAGGATTACTAACCCCAGGATCGACATGATTATAAATAGAATGAGGGTTACTACCTCCAACTAAATGATCTTACCATAGGATACCTAGATGCTTGGGATTAAAGACCCAAGGATCAATAGTAGATTGAGTTTACTTATTATATTTGTTTCCATTATATTATTCCAGCCATGTCATAACTAGGATGTGATTATTTCATTTTCTTTCCCATATGATATCATTATATGGTATGAATTTCTTCCTTCAATATATTTTTAGTAGTTAGTCTATATTATTACTAATTTTATACCAATTTCAAGATAAAATATACATAAAAAATTTACTAACTATGTACAAAACCATGTTTGTTGTTCAATACATACATTCATACTCACACTATTGTGGAGCCTTCATTACATAAGGTTACTTGAGAAGACATTCACTCGGTTTTATGAACTAGTTGGGATGAGGACCATAACTAATTGAGAAATATGTCTTGGATATTGTTATGGATATCATGTTTGTATGGATCTATGTATATAGTAGATACTGGTAATTTTTTTTCTCTTACTTTTATTTAGTCCATTAAATTATTTTTCATCCTTATGAGAAATAAATGGTATGTTTGGCATGGCTATTTGGGCCTCTACTTCATTCCACTAATTATAAAATAATTATTTATATTTAATACCTCTGTACACTATTATTTATTTTTATGGTTGTTATCTTTTTATTTACATTATTTATTACTCTGTTATGATGGAACTATTTTTTTATTGTCACACCATTGAACCTCACTCCTAGTCTAAAACCTATTCCCTATGGAGTGGCATTATACATGGCTTGTAGAGAATATACATGGGCCACCAGATTATGGGTATCCAGGTTTAGAAGTTATGAATTGGAATCAAACTAGTTCCTTTTATATTTTATTGTTATTTGGAATAAAGAATACATGAGTATTAAGAATTCTTTGAAGGCTATAATGGTTATCATACAGGTGTGTCAAGAATAATTATTCTATTAAGCTATCTTAATTCATAGAGATATGGTATTACTATTCTAATATACGATTTTATAGTTTTATAGGAATTTCTCTTTGAGTGATGCACATAAGATGTGGAGTTATGAATTATTATGGATTTACGGATCATGAACAATTGGATAATGGAAAGTGAATTCTTTTTTACTCTTGGATAAAAAGGGAAAGAGGAATCTCATTCATACTTTTTTGGAGTATAGGGTACACTTTTTATTGGAACATTATTTTTCAATTTTGCTGACAATAGTGGAATTTTTTTATGTGTCTAAAAAATAAATGGGTTTCTCTTATATAGTTTATAAGGGGAATTATAATCAATTAGATAGACTTATATATATATATATATATTCCTTCTTAACACAAGGTATTTGGATCTATGGTGAATCTTTTGAAGTAGGGGATGATGATTTAAATTTCATGAATAGGATGTGTAGTGGCCCTAGTAGGTTTGATGAATCATGTGTTTCCTTTTCAGTAGACCTGTTATGGGTGTTTCTTTTCAGTTTTAGTTGACTAATGATTAATTACAATCTACCTAAAGTGTCTCATGTAGATTTCCTTGATATTTTTACTTAACAAACCCTCATTATGGTTATCTAGTAAGATCCTTTAGTGTGATGCCAAAAGATATATAAATTTTTATAGTGAATGAAGACCTCAAGGGAGTATACCTTATACATATTCCACATGACCTTCAATCTTTTATCATTTCAACTATTTTTTTCTTGAACATCCATATATTAGTTCATTATAAAGATTCTTATGGATGATCAGGGGCTGAGTAGGTCGATTGTTGGTAGTTACTATAATTATTGTTGATTTATGTTATTGTGACCTCCCATAGTGAGGGTTGTTATAAATATTAGGTTCCTTAATCTAATATGGGTGGGTGGAAGATGCCCAATGATATGTGATATTTGTGAGAGGTTTAACCCTTTACACTTTTCGATCAATCCAAATGATAAATCTTGAGTCTTTATTGGATGTTATAGGTTTGATACCTAGTTTCCCTTAGATGTCACTCATAGCATTGCAAGTTAATGTTTGTATAATCAAGGTAAATCTACAAGAGAGAATGCCCAATGTTTACAAATGCCATCAAGGGTGGTGAACACGGTTATATGATAGTGTTGTGAGCAATTCACAGGTTTCTCTTAGGTATTTTATATTTAAATTATTATTCATTTGGTTTTTCATAGGGCACTTATAAATCATGGGTATCGAGACTTTCTTCGATGATAAAGAAATTTTGGGTTCCTGTCCATATTTAATGGTGATTTAAGGGTCACAAATATTGTCAATTAAACTAGTAGATGCTGGTGACTATAACTATTCTTGGTTTTAGGAAGTCATGTAACAAATCATGGCATGAGTTGGGTTCATGATTTTAGAGAGGAGTTATAAGGGAGCTTCAGGTTTAATGAAACTAAAATAGCTTATCCCTTTGAAGGAATACTCTTAAGGGAATGGGTTAGGGGATATTGGTATATGTACCTTACTCATGATACTATTTTAATCATAATGTGGTGAGGGGAAATGTGGAACATAAGGACCTATGGATTACAATGATTTTTAAGAGCCTAGTTTTCATACAATTATGACAACAAGGAATGTTTCCCTTTATGTAATAGTAGACATCATGAATAATCAGGTATAGAGGTTAAGTCAACCCATTATTGATTCTGAACATAGATTTTGAGGATATGTGGTGTCTAGAGTTTATTAATGTAAGTTACAAACTAAATTGAGGTGATTTTTGATTTGGACAGAGGTATATTCTTATGAATGTAATCTTATTGCACTATTATTTTTAGAGGTGTTCATGCCCCATATCATGACATCGTCTGGAGTATGATGAGGGATTAGTGGCTATACATAGAGATATGTGTAAGTTTATTGGGTTGATTAGAGACATGTTGAGGTTTTTCTTGAGGATCTATATAAGGTAATAATATGGTAGATGTTCATCATTGTATGTTTTAGATTAGTGGCCCTTACTATGAGTTGGAATTCAATGTTTCCTTGGAAACCATTCTTGGGGAGAGGGAAGAGGTGATTTTATCAGTCCACTATTGGAATTGACTGGGTTTCATCCCCATGATGTGTTTTAATGGAAAGTTGTGAGACTTTATATATATTGATCATGAACATGTTTGGATAGTGTGATGAGAAGGACTACAAACGTGAGTGTCATGTCAGTCACTATCTTTTAATCCTCACATAAGAGAGGTTATGAGTGAATGAGATCAAATTTTTTATGGATGTTTTGGCCTCTGTGTTAAGTAATAACAATAAAAATGTAAAAAGGATTGTTTGGTAAGAAGATGTCTCTGGGAGATGGTTACAGACTCTGGAGATCATTCTTAGTGACGATCATAGTGTGCCTATGGACAAAGGAATCATGATCTGCGTTTAGATAGATATTCTTCTACTAGAGATGTTATTTTTTTTGAGAATAATCATATAGTGGTTTTTCAACTATTCTTATCTCAAATAGTTTGATGAGATCAGGGATGAACCATATCCTGGATCCCATTTGGAAGAGAGGGGTGTGGTCTAATGTTTTTTTAGATATTTTCAAGAAAAGGAAGGTGAAACCAAATCGATCTTGTTCATTTAGAGTGGGAACATTGAATATAATCGCATATTGATGATATTAAACTCTTTTGATAAAATATATCATGTTGATAAACATTTTTGAAGGATTAATATGATACGAGGGGTGTGTTTTGATAGGAAATTCTATTATTGGAAGTATTGTGATTTGGAATTTTACATTGAAAGTAAGAAACTATGTTTGGGGGATCCTTATATAGGTTGAAAAAATAATCAATGAAAGTATCATGTCGTAGGTTAGAATTTCTCAAGTAAGTACCATCTTGATGATTATTTAGAAATTGGGGGTGATGGATAGTGTTCTAGGGGAATTAGTTTTTTATGCATAATCAGGTTCTTGGAGGTGCATGAGGAATTTCGAAACACAAGAGGGTCATTAAAAATAACATCAGCACCCGGGTAGGTCAAATGATGTTCTACTGTTTCCACAATATATCTCAATGATGAAAAGTTAAAATTTGTGGATTATTTAAGGTCTAATTTTTTTCCATGATGTAAAATTTTATTATCAGTGTGAATTTTAAATTACTTGATGGATAAAATTTTGATTGGAGAGTTTGAATTGTATTTTAATGGCTAAAATTTATCTAAGTGATTCTTTTATATGTGGTACGAGGCTCAGAATTTATCTCGGGGGTTTGGGATCATCTTGGATGTTTGATAACCAATATATATGTTGGGAAATGTATATACTAGAGAGCATGGTCTGTAAAAACCATGTGTCATAACCATAAAACCCAATATGTATAGAAGAAAATTTTCAAAAACCATGCATATGGTCAGGGGAAATCATTTGAATATTTGAAACTTGTTTTGGACATTTCACATGGTTGGAACATTGTTTTATAAATAGTGAACTATAAATATGTTATGTGGTGGTGTATAGAGACAACATCACTAAATTTTTGGCACATGGTTTTCGAAAAAGTGTATCCTAGATGTCATTTTATTGAAAGGGGAAAATTAAAATTTTCCCCTATAATATTTAAAGGGGTGTTTACACAATTTTTTCACCCATTTATCCAGGTTCATTCCAATAAATTACATCCATATCCTCACATTATCTTATAAGAGTTATCCCTTATTTTGGGTAATAATCAAACATTGTTAGGTGCATTTCAAACCTTAAGGTAATCCTTTGACTCGGTTGTCCTCTGTTGTGTTATTTATCATTTTATATTATCTTTATTCCACTGGTTATGGGTTTTAGATACCCAATCTAGGGGTTTCACCCATCTAAGGAAGAGGGTTTCGTAAGAACCTATTTGGTACTTACACACATTCTTTTTGACAAGGTATACTTTTTGGAGTTTTTCATATGGTTTTAATAAAAATAATTTAATAAAATAAATGGGATACCTTGTTGGATATGGATTTTCAAGGGAATGGTGTTAGGGGCCCTATTGACATTCTTCAAATAGTTGAATGAATTTTCATCGATGTATTGGAAGTTGATGAGATATCACCTTCTATGAAACTTTTAATTTTATTTCATATTTAATTATTTAATGATGTAATTGATGTTTCATGAAATATTCCGGAGATGTAAAATGTTATTTCATAGTATGAAATTTAATGTGGCATGGATCAGACATCAGTGATCATATACAAAGCTACCAAGAACTACATATAAATGGTTTAAATATTTATAATGGTAGGTTTTCTATTATAACTTTCTTACAACATTTACATATTTTTGTGGTAGTATTTTTTTTGGGATTTCTATTGATGGAAAATCCTTAGTTATAAATATTCTAATGAATTGTTAAAAAATTGATTTTATATAGTTTTGACGGATGAATGGGAGTGGTCGTGAATAACACATGTACACTAGATTGATTCCTCAACCTGAGATAATGATTATGAATGATGATCCCTAATAGGATGATCCTAATGCATTATTTCATTTGAAAACTTTAAGGGGTATTCTAATACTTATGTATCATCATATATAATCATTAGAGGGATTTATCCATTTATAAGATACCCTCTAATATCTATAGTAGGATTTCATTCTAGACCACTGACATAGGGGACACAGGTGCGCCCAATAGTTTTTTGGACCATTAATCAATATGACATTGTTTTTGGGTTGATATGGTAGCAAGTGTCACCTCAAAACCCCTACCAAAATTGTAATACCATGTGGTTGTAGTATATATGGTGGGGTTTGTCATTTTAAAACCCTCACTCTATTATTTATTCATTCAAATGATTAATATTGATGTATCTATGATTTTAAATGGTGATTATTGGTATTTGGGTTAGTGAAACTACGGTGAAATGGCTTATGTCAGGGATGACTAGAGGTACTTCTTGGCATCCCAATTCTGAGCCTTATTTTGATATAATTTGGTTTCCAAGAGGTACTATATGAAATTCGTCTATTGAGCATGTATGATTGACAGTAATATTATTTGGATGCCCATATGTACTTCATGGGATATAATATTTTACACATTCAGTGATATATGGATTTCAGATATGGATTTACATGGGCATGATCATAGGATGGATGTAAATATGATATTCCATGAGTGATACTTGTAATCCCAATGTGTAATGCCTTGGATAGATTACTAGGTTAAATAGAAATATATTATGTATTTAATGACACATGGTTTCATGATATAACATTAATTATACATAATTATTGGGAAAATCAATTATATAATCCTTGTGTGAAAGTGGGAATCCAATTTAGGAACACCATGGATAAGATCATAGGGAATATGAAATTATTTAATTTTTCATTGTCATTATAAAAGGAATCCTTGCTTGAAAACCTCATTTCATAGTTTCTTTTATATATGTAAAAGTTTCAAGTATATATGATTTCATGTTTTTACCTATAATCATTCAATATACTAATTGGAGGTGAGAAAGGGTGATCCTAATTCAAGGAAATGTTTCCCTCTATGGTGATGAAGCTTTCTCAGAGATATATCTGGTACTTTATGAAACATGTATCATCGATCTGCTTTATGAACATAAGGAATGATATGATTATACAAGAATAGAGTCATATGACATCCAGCATAATGACCTACTCATTAGAATTCTAGATTACTGGGATCACAAGCCTAAGGATCTACTATTGAATGAGTTTACTTAGGATAATTGTTACATTTATTTTATTCCATTTGTGTCTAGAAATGGATGATCATATTTCATGAGAATTCACTTATGACTGTGTGATTCGATATGAATTTATTCACTCGATCTATTTTCAGCAGTTATTTTTTAATTTATCATCTAGATGACCAAGTCACCTAAAAAATACACTTCATTTTACTAAAAACATATAAGAGTTTATTGGTTGTTCTATAATGTTTTTTTATTGACACCCTTTTTTGACCACCATGGAACTGGGGTACTGGAGTAAGTATTCACATGGTTATAAGGATAGGTTGGTTTGAGTCCTATGACATATTGAGTAGGATAGGTCAAATATGTATATGGAGATCATGTACTTTGTATGTCTCAATGTATGTATTATATCTTTCTACTTTTTTATATTATATACTCATCTATATGTATAGATGGAATAAATAACTATCGACGTTTTATCTATGACATGATCATTCAAGCCTTCACACTTTTCCATTTATTATTACATCTTTAATTATATTCACTACATTTAGACTCAGTTTCGTACTATTATAGACATAATCTTGGTATTTTCAATGTTTCTTACTCTGATACGATGGACTAGTCACTCCATGGAAATATCTTAGTATGTTGAAACTATTCGGTATCCTCTAGAATATGTAGAGTTTTTATTTAGGCCTTGTGGAGAACTAGCTTGGGGAACATGATTAGTGGAATTAGTGTTAGTATTTTACTAACTAAACACCTCATAATGACATTTACATCCTCAACCAATGACATCATACTCTCAAAAATTATCTAATGTTTTTATGATACTAACTATGATAGACCTTGAATGTTATAGTCTTATATAACATGAAATAATGAAAATATTATATTATAATACACTATCATGATCATTTAGTTTTACAGTTGTATGGAATTAGAAAAAAAATGTTACTAACAAAAAATTTCATTATCAATTAATAGTAATATTTCCAAATGTACAACTAAAAATTTAATCTATAATAAATATTTAACAGTTTACATAAATTATAAACAAAATATACCCTTATTAACACATCAAATTTAATAATTTTTTATAACATGAGGAAATGGAAACATAAGAATGTGTTGATCTCACATTCTCAGTGAGTGTAAACAAAATCAACACCAATTGAAGATCATAAGTTACAATATGATATATATATATATGTATAATCATTTTATATAGTAAAATTATAAAAATAAAAAATTGATCATAAAGAATAGTTTATATAATGACATAGAATAAGAATATATGATGTAATTATTGTATATAAAAGAGGAAAAAAATTACAACATTGTTATGATACTTGAAAAATTATCCAGAAAAATTAGAGTAGGGTAGAATTACATAGAATATAATAATTCCAATGGAATGTAATGTATCATAAAATGAAAATAAAAAAAAATAGGGTAACAATAATATTATAAAGAAAACCTTAGTGAAAATTGATTATTCCACTACTTTTTTTGAACTAACTAATAATTTCCTAGAATTAAAATGTGGGAGAACAAGTTATTCCAAATACATTATGAAAAAACACATTATATCCAAATTTATAATTATTTTGATATATTAAACTCATCCAATGAATTTGATAATGATATAGGACCTCACCAATCACCATCTATTAAATTTAATAACGCATATAATCAAATATCATCAAATCATAATTGACACATTTATAGATAATGGGTTTTGTATCTCTTTCAAATGAAATAATACAATGAGACCATTCGTAACTACATCAATGATCATAATGTAATAAAATCATATAAAATAAATTAGTATTCAATTATACTAAGAATGACTCTGGTAAAATAAGATTTCACTAATATTGGTTTTGGTATTTATACTATATAGATAATCATTATATGTTTACTATGTTTTTTCTGCCAATAAATCGATATATCGAATCATGGTAAACACCCCTAAATCGGGAAAATAAAATATTTTTTATGAAAAATTAAAACACACTACATTTAAATTCATTTATATTCAAATTAGATTTCCATGAATGTAATAAACCAAGATTTTATTTATATTTCTTTTGAAATAAAACATGATTTATTCAATATACTCTCTCACACATGACACCAGGTATGTATGAACTATGATATAGTATAATGATATAACCAATACATGAAATAAATATGAATTAATAGTAATAAAAAAATTATAAGAAAATATATAATTATTTTCATGAATGAAAATGTATTTTTCAATAAATAATATATATATTCAAATTCTAAAAAAAACTATTTATACATCAAAAATAATTTTTCATTAACACATATTCTTGTGGAATTTTTCAATAATAATGTTTTAATAAATTTATTCCCTTTCAAGAAATTATATTTGATGAAATTAATATCAATTTTAAAATCATCAGTTCAATATTAGATTATGGTGATGTTTTTTTTATTTTTGTAAGAAGAATTATTTTTATATTAACAGTGAAAATACCAATTTTTGAACAAATTGTCAATTTAATTCAATTAAAATATCTATTATATTATTCACTAAATAATAATTTAATCTAGGAAAAAATTAATTCTATATAATTTAATTAATTATATAGTAATCATCATTATAATTTATTTTCATTTAATTTAATTTCATAGCATAAAAATATATTTTTCCATAAAAGTGTTTTTATGGGGAAAATGCATTTGTATATTAATAAATTAATTTAATATATGTAAATAAAATATTTTAATGATATTTATATATTAATTATTTTATATAATATTTTCCCATTCCTTTTATGATTTTTACAAGGAATATAATGCAAGTAAATTTAGTTTTACGGTTAAAAATTCCCTTTTTAGAAATTATGTTTTTTTGGGTTCTGCTCTTAATTAAAATTATAGTATACAACTTTTAGAAATTTAATCTACTAAAATTGATTATATATTTTGATTTAAAATAATTAATTTAAATTAATAGGACCTAATATTTTTTTGTTATAGTGAATAGTAAAAATAGTAAAATATATTACCGCCGTTAAGGTTAAAAAAGGTTTACCAGGGGTAAAACCATGATATAAGGGTAGTATTGCTTCCCAAATTAGAAAAGTAATTATTTCATTATTATATTTAGATATTATTTTATCCATCCTTTGAATCTGTGTCCATTTTTATCCACTATCAAATTAATTTCACCTTAAATAATTGAAATAATTTTTTGAAATTCCACATATTTCCCTACGATCCCTTATAAAAGAGAAACTCTTATCCTCACTTCTTCACCCGATTTATTCCTAATATATAGAAAATAACTACATAAAAATATTACCTGATTCCTTCATTTTATCCTAGATATTTTTAAATTCCCTTATGGTAATTGTTTCATGGATTAAAGAGTAAGCCAATGGAGGCTCTCAAAGAATTGGTACAAATCATAATAATGTTCTTCCACATTTATTTCATCTTATTATTCCAATAAAAAAATTTTATCTAGGAAAAAAGATTAATAAATTATCTATAATGTACTAAGATTTATTAATGATGGTGGAACCACCATTTACCACCTCTTATGAATCGAATGGTAAGCAATATTATTGCTCATACTTATGTGTGGTGTACTACTTCCACATAGCGATAAAAAATAATTTAAACCTCCATCATTCATTCAGGATTATTATTATAGATTTATTAATTATATATTATAACTACGTCTAATAATTAATTTGTACATATGAATTATAATCTATATTCGTTTTTCAATCCATCAATAAAATTGAGACGTTCTTGTGTGTACATTCAAACTACATTTACCACGTAGTGATGTTATTCATTTTCCATCACCAACTTATAGGAATGGTTATTAATATATATATATATAGTGAATATATATTATATTTATATAATTATAATAATCATTTTTATTATTGTAAAATGGTCTATATGAAAGTATAATATTCTCCTAACCAAAACATACCTTAATATTAATAGGTTAACATAATAAATGATAATAATAATGAATTATTGTTAACGAATAGGTTATATGTTATTATAGGTAACCAATTTAGGAAATTATAGGTAATAATATGGTTCTATTATATAATTATTTAAAAATTTAAATTTGATATACAATATTTTATCATTATTATGTAGTATGACAGACTTGGGTTAATGATATTTTGTGATAATATAATTTTTAAATTGTTTGTTTTTCATTAAATTTTATAATGATGAATTTTTGTAAAATATTTATACCCAATATTATTTATTTTTATCCCCATTTATTATCTTTGGATAATTAATTTTTTCTTTTTATTTTATTCTATTTAAATACTCATGATCCCAATGGATTTTTTAAGTAAAACAACTCTATTTTTTCACTTCATCGAGGAATCATTTCATACATATAAACATTTTTAATTAAAACAGTATCAATATTTTTTTACTAAAATAAAGAGAATATTTAATCTAAACACTTAATATAATAGAATTTACATTCCATTTTGGAAGGGAACCTTGTTACCATATTCCAAACATGGTAGTTTTGACTTCTTATGGAAGATGTCAAAGAATATTTTTAGAATACATAATATAAAAGACAACCACTTCAATCATGAAAAATATATTCATTAAATATTCAATTAAATGTTTCCATTTTTATGTTTAAATAAAATATTTTCAATAATATTTTTGAAATTTATTAATTCATGAAAATTTATTCCAAGTAAAAAAGTATTATCCTCCAAAAATTTATAACAATATTTTAAAGGTATTTTTTCTATAACAATAACCTTTTATGATTATTATCATTTACTAGGGTTATGGTCTATTGTTACAATATATATATTCGAGCTATATGATTTAGTATTATGATGGTGACATTTTTATGGATCCATCATCATTTTGATGCGTTTTTATTTGATTATATAGTGAATGTTATTGGATGTAGTGGTAAATATTTGTATGGGTTTAATTATGTAATGAGTGGTCCCAAAATTAATTATACCTCAATTTTTTTATTAATATGGATATATCATTAAACTATAAGGACTATAATGGGGATTTAAACCTATTTAACAGGGGTATTTTTTTGTAATACAGTATTGGTTTCAATCATTGATTAAAAAGATGATGGAATAGGGAGTGACCCTTATCCACTATAATTGTCTTGATTTTGATCTTGGGCTATGAAAATGATTTTATATGATTATGTTCATAAAAAATCTATATTTCTTAATCTTGTTGTATGTTTTTATATAGCATGATTTATTATTTATATTTCCACATACTTATATTTTATATATTTTGATTGATAATACGTTATGCCATTATTAATGATTATGATATATGAATTGATTGGTATAAATTTATGATATTTAACTCGTTTTTTCAAACCCCAATTAAAACATTATGATAACTTATGATCATTTATTGATATATAATATCTTTTCCCTTTCTGTGAAACTATGATCATCCTTTATAATTTTCTTTTATGTAGATTGTAGAGAAATAATTTATCTAGGTTATGTCTAAGAATTGTTCTAATTGTGAGAACTAAATTTGGAAATATGAAGATATTTTATAATCTTATTTTTCATGTATAAATTTTTTTAAGGAACCTAAATTTTTATGGTTTTTAATAATGTATCATTTTGAATTGTATTGAAAATTCATATAAAATTATTAAATATTTATGTACGAAAATTATGACTCTATGTACTTGTAATCAGTGGAAAGGCTTAGTATCTTTTGGAAATTATGACGAGGATTGTTATTTGAAAAACATTTAGATAAACTAAAGCATTTGGATAAAATATTTTGTGTTGTTAAATATTGTATTGTGGTTATCCTAATAACCTACATCTCTATCAAGATATAAAATGTTGGTGTGGTTTTATTTCTAGATGTATATTGGTGTAGTAATCTAGAAAAGAGTTGGTCAAGTATATACTGACCATTATTCAAGTGTATGGTGGATGCACACTACATCACACCTAGTTTTACAATATAATGGGGGTATTAATAGGTTATATAACATTGTAATTAATATTTCTTATGAATAATATAATTAGATAATTAACCTGTATTTATTAGTTTAGACTAATAATGTATTAGGTTAAAAAAGGTGGCTTGATTTAGAAATCATGTAAATTATTTTCTTGACTATATGAAATCCTAGTATGATTATAGTTTCACATGAAATTATTTATGGTTCCATTTAATGTTTAAAACCATAATGAAACATTTTTAAGACTTAATGTGATTGAAAATGAAATGATAATCTTCCTAAGAAACAAAATGATGACTAATTTTTAATGAATAATATTAGTTTTATGCATACACAAAATTATTATGGATTGAATAAAATTGAGATTCTAAATGTGTATGAAATAATAATGTACTCATTATTCCTTCATGAGTCAATGTACTAAATATTTTAAAGCATTCATCGATCCAATAATTTATGAATAGTATATTAATACAACTAGAAATATATTTATTTCCTTCCGAAGTAGTGAACATAAAATGTTTATCTTATATGTCTACCATTTGGAAGGTGAATCAGGTCATTGGTGGGATACTGTTTGTAATAGAATGAAAATGTATGAAATTTATTCCATAGAGTGTTATGAGTTTAATAACATATTTTTCAATAAGTACATTCATTGTAATCTTCTTATGTAGACAGTTAAGGAATTATTTGAGATTAAGTACTTGGATGATCAATATTTTGGTACCTAGAAAGAAACTAATAAAATAATTTCAGTGTAATTTATTTTATTGTTAATGAAATGGAACATAATATTGATTGATTCTTTAATTTATTAAATAAAATTCTCAAAAATGTGTTAGCTATATGGGAATTCATTAGCTATGTAGAAATAATTTTTTATGATATAAAGGTTGAAATGGTGATTGGAGTCAACAATTATTATCATGGTTTTTGTATAAAAATTTAATTTAGGTGAAATTATAAAAAAAGCACATAAAGGGAAGAATATGAAATTTATTTTTTGTAATCAATGTAAATAGAATAAAGGAGAACATTTTTCTAATGGGACTGGTAAATGTTTTATGTGTGGACAAGAATGAAATCAAGCAGTTGAATGGTGAATTCATGAGATGAAGTTAGTTAATTATAAAAATGGATAGAAATATCGAAAGAATGAAAAATTAACACTCGTTTTTATAATTGTATGGTGTGTTAAAATAATTCTAACTAATGATATAATCTACATGTTAATGATGATGATGATCATCGGTATCCTCTTATGCCCAGAGGAAGAGTGAAATATCATCTTATCACTATTTCTGACAAGGGGTTCCATATTGATGTGGTGAATGTAACACTTAATATCTACTATAGAATATATAATTTCTTATTTTATTATTGATAAACCCACACTTTTCTGTCTAATTAATTTTCTATGTCTATCACATAACCACCTCAATAAATAGTTTTTTAAATATAGTAAAAACACATACTGGTACAATGATCACAAATAAAGTCTATTAATCTTCCATAATTTAGGTTTTTGGGAATGTGATTCTTGTAAAAGTTATTATTTATCTTATTCATGAATTTGATTTAATATTGGGAATTAATTTTATTTTGTTATATAAATCCAAAATTAATTTCTAAGGAATGTCCCATTTATTTATATGAACCAACCTATGATTATCTATCAGTGAAAGGTTAGATATCGACACACATTATAAAATGCATAGATTTAACAGGTTTCTATTCAGGTTCAATGTAGGTATTTATCATTTACAGTAATAATGAAACATAATATTGATTATATGCCTATTTAACTAGTGTTTTTTATGTCAGTCTAGGGTTGTTTCGTTTAATTCATTCAATTTTTGATGTTCATCATTCAATTAAAATTATACTTGGTACTACACGTATTTAAAATAAATCCTATTGAATGAAACATATTTAGTTTTTGGAATTTTAGATGAAATTGAAGGACATTATTTATAAGGGATTCATTTTTTCAACTTCATCACTATAGGAAACACATGTAATTTTAGATATAATGAAATATGGATCACTAAGACTCTTTATTGATCATAAAGAACTTATCATGAATAAAAATAAGAATATGAATAATATTCACTATATTTAAGACTTTTGGGGTCAACTATGAGGAGTTAAATATTTTTTGAAAGATGATATTTAAGATAGATACTATCAGTTGAGGGTTAAAAGTTATGTAAAACTTAATTGAACATTATATTAGAGGTATTTATGTAATGAATTTATAGTTATGTCATTTGATCTTATTAATACACCCAATAGAATAATGGATTTAATTAATTGATCATTTAGAGAATACCATGACTAGTTTATGGTAGTATATATTGACAAAAATCTAATATATCCTAAGAGCCAAGATGATCATGAATATCTCTTGAGTATTTAACTAAATCTCTTATAGAATGATATTTTGTATGATTTGTTTTCTTTATTTTAATTTTGTCAACAAAATTATTCATTTGTGTCATATAATCAAAAAATATAATATATCATTTGATCCATAAATGATGATAGTTATTAAATATCAGACCATACTAACCTCTTAGAATAAAATATATAGTTTTCCTATATTAGGTGGATATTATTAACACTCTTTGAAGGATTTATCATGGTTATTTAATCTAATTACAAAGTATAATCAGAAGAGAGTAATGTTACTTTGTATTGATGTTTGTGAAGATAACTACAAGTAATTGAAGAGAAGGTTGGTGAGTGAAACTATGCACACACTACCTTACTATGGAGAATAGTTTTTGATTTATAGTGATGATTTAATGAATGAGATAGATGCGATCTCACACTAAATATTATGAAGAAATCTTATGAATCAAATCAATTGGAGGTTAATGAGAAAAATTACCTAAATCGTGATTTGGATTTAGTGACGGGAAACATGACACTAATAATATGAATGAGTTATGTTTATAAAGTAAGGTAGGTAATATAAACTAATAATATAATATTAATGTAAAAATTCACCTTTAATTATTTGAATATTCACAAAATAATATGGTTAGAGTTGATTATAAATTATGAATGCTAAATACACTACCATACATTGAAATCAATCATGGTGGTTATTTTTTTGAGTCAAAATAATCATACCATCTTATCTGTTAAAAGAATCACAAAATATCCAAATATCATTGATTAATATTGGATCGAATTTGAAATCTTGATGTAAAGGGATAAATGTTATAATTATCAAATTTGTACTCAACATTATTTCCATGTAATTATTAAATAGTTGAAAATGGAGGATGTAGATCTGGAAAAGAATTTAATAAATGTTATTGTGTTCATCACTAATTATCACTCTCTATTAGTCCTATAAGCACGATGATGTATCATGATTCGAAAGTGTATTTGTAGTGGATACCACGAAGAAGAATATTCTATCATATGTACATT
Organism: Viscum album; assembly: GCA_963277665.1. Lineage (NCBI taxonomy): Eukaryota > Viridiplantae > Streptophyta > Magnoliopsida > Santalales > Viscaceae > Viscum > Viscum album. Next base: position 800,841,972 of record OY728164.1, read on the forward strand.
GGTGCTTCGATTATCCAAAAGTTCTGGTTTTTAGATATATGTATAAGTTTATGTTAAATACATTTCCAATACCTAATAGAAATGAAAAAACATCACCATGGATTTTGTTTTGTTTGATTCCCAAAAAAATATTAATATAATAATGTTATATGGGTTGTAGTAAATCATATCACCTTGTCAGCTGACATCATTTCTATAAGAGAAAAATTATCATTTGATATTTTTTATAGGATATACATCATGAAATTCATATGGTCAAATGGGGAAACACATTCTATCATATCTGGATAGGATTTGTGGTTTAATTTTTATGTTTTAGATAAGTCTTTAGTATCCTCTAAATATATAGTTGTGTATAAATATTTCTTGTCATCCAAGGATATATAGTTTTTTCTGAGTGGACCCTTCAAAATATGGAGGATACTTTGAGATCATATAATATATATTTAAAAGGTTGTTGGGATTAAGAACCTCCTCATATCATTTTTAATGAATAGATTTCAATAGTCCTCTGAGATGGATCCACAGGAAGACCACTATTGAAATAAGTTTCAAATTTCAACATACAAGGATGATATAATGTTGATAAGATTTATCTAAACTATATTTTTAAGGGTTTAATGATTCATTTTTTATTTTTAGGTATTTGGTGGTAATTTTATGTTTCACTAGAATATTAAAGTGGGATGCGTAATTGAGGTTGTCTGCAGCGGCATAGAGTAGACTCATTGTCGAATAGACTAGTTGGATCCATGATAGTTCCTAAGATAGAGAATTTTGGTTCCACTACTATATTTATCACGGATTCCCCAAGGATGAGATATTATGGAATTTTACTTTTTTTTAAATTGTAATATTGATTATGGAGGTAGAGGTTATCGAATGGAGTCCTATGAAGATGGTTTGGTTGGTTTTTCAGAAAACCATCTAGCTACCCCATTGGGGTTAGGATACCACATAACCCCTAATTGATAGTGGAGATCTATGGTGTGGTAGTTTCAATTGCACTATATCACCCCTCTTCTAGAAAATAAGATCAGTGGCATGTAAGGATTTTTGAATCTTATACATAGTCTTGACCATAATCGTAGCATTAGGGTCCCATGATTTTCACTATAGCCTACCCTATATTAGCCCATTATATTCCATGGATAGGGATTCCTATAACGTAGAATGTAATTTTTCAAAATAGTCTAGGAGTTTGTGACATGGTCCTCTATTTTACAGCACCATTATAAACACCCAGACACCCCTACAGACCACCACCTATTCCGATCATCTCTATTTAACCTTATGCATGCAAGATATATATTTAAAGTGATTTGAATCCATCCTTTATCAGATTAAGACCCGATCATTGGGAGGTTACTTTATGATGTTATATCTCTATTATTTATGTATGATTCTCTATATAGTTTTTCTAATTTTTAAATGAAATCATGTACATGTACAATCCTGCTAGTTTGATTTTGAAAAGGTTGGATTGGAAATCACAGTGCAATCACTTCTTGAAATCTATTTTTAATGTTATTTTCCTTAAAAATGGTTTTGGACACAGTATGTGTGAATTAAATCCCATAAATATGGTTTTGATTAAAAATCATTTATAGGATTGGATGTAGGTATTATTCCCAATGAAACATGATTTATATATAGGTGAATTAATTGAAATTAATTTTTCATAAGCATCACATAATGGGTACCATGGGTGCATTAGGAAACCGACATATCTCATTAGTGTGGGTAATTTCACTAGATGTTTTTTGATATTGATAGACTGTTTGAGAATCAATATTTTTTGGATCCATGTTTTACATGGATTAAGTTTTATTTTCATTCAAAGAAGTATTTCCATAGGTTTGATCTTCATATTTTTGTTTTTTATTTGTCCTTATGTTTTCCTATGATGGTTTATTTCATGTTTGGATTGATTACTTATTTATCATGTAGTATACCTCTATATGGGTTTTCTTATGTTCATCATATTTCTTATTTATAGTTTTCATATTTCAATTTGTGGGATTATGAAATAATTTGTTAAAAAAACTAATGTAATTTTTAATAAAAATATATATCTCAAAAAAAATATTTATTAAATAATTTTTTAAAGATAGATATATTTTTTCACACTAAAAAACCATTATATATTATTTTGTGCAATCCTATTGGGATTATTGATCACAACATACTTTTTGATTTAAAAATTTATATATGTTGTTCTATTGTACATAGGTAAAATTAATGTCAACATGTAGTTATTCAGTTTCTCATGGATTTCATCTCCTTTATAGTGGTGTAGTATGGTGTTCACATATGGTCACATAGAGAACGAGTATTAGGATTATATTATATCTCTTTCAGTTTCAGTCCTTTGGGATTAACCATTATGGTTTACTAGATATATAATATTTCTTTCTTTAAGTAAATTGATTGAATTCCTTATACTAGTTATGCATGAAGAATTATTATGTTTCCTTGTTGCATCCCACCCTATAGTGGACCTTTATGGGCGACTTCTATAGTTAACCATTGTTCATTTATAATTATTTTATTATTGGTTATATCTAGCATCATGTGTTAAGGAAATTCCTTTATTTGGTTAGTGTTATTTTGTTTACATGAGTTAGTAACATAAAACTTCATGTAATAACTTTTAGAGGGTGCCCATCCAACTCACGTAAATGTTTGAACGTATGTATCATTTTGTGTTCAGGTATTTTTTTTAAACCTTTAATCATTATTGTCGAGTTTGTTAAGGGAACTATATTTTGATTTTATTTAAATGAACCCTTTCAAAATTTCACTCCTTTATTATTAAGATCCAATATTTCATTAAAATATATATTATTTTAAAACATTGACATGGATTACTAATGTTTTTGCTATGTTTTGGAAATTTTCACATCAACTAATTGGATATTGACTTCTGTTATATAACTAATGCCTCATATAAGAGTACTTCTGTATCTAAGGTACAAATCAATTAAAAATATTATATATTATAATCCTTATTTGGTCACTTTATTGGATGATGCTATCCTTCACACTATATAGACTCTAGGAAAAGGGTATATCTGGCAGAAGGGATTAGGGGTGGATCATGGATCAGAATTCACTAAGCATATTCCTCAATCATATATGGTTATAAGGGACCTCGGGTATTTGAGAAGTTTCTTTAGTGGATATGAAGGATATTTGTTTTTTTACTCATGGGGACCCTATTGTATGATTTAACACAAACATGGATGAGGTACCAAGAAGTTTATGGTGGGACTCTATTATTCAAGCTCTGATACACAAGTATCTTACATGGGATACATTAAAAAAATCATCAACTATTAGTATTATTTATAGACATTACATGTGGAAAAGACATAGGGAATTCTGATCATAGTTCATAGAAGGAATACAGTTTTTTTGTATTCAACCTATTTCACTGAGTTATTACAAATAACACTTGATCTTGATACAAATTATTACATAAATTATAAAAAGTAAAAGATGTATCAGATGAAAAATCTTCATTTTATACTAATTCTCTCAATCCTTTTAACCATTCTAGAGGTGGCCAACAATGTAGCTATGGATGAGGTGTACCTAAAAAGGAAAATAGTTCTAGGATAAGATATAGTTTCTACCATTATTATCTAGTCTGTGCCTTATGGCCTTAAAAATAATCTCATGGGTGCTACATTTTCATTTGGACGGGTTTCAGGAGAGTCATCATGATGGTAGTATGTTGTTTACGATTAGTGTAGAGAGACTAGACATCAAAAGACTAATTGTAAAAAAATATCCCTAACAATTTCATTATTGTGTGAAAAATGTACATCAATGGGATTTTTGTGGATGGATGTCCCAGGGATGTAAACATGGATACACTCTCACCAAATATATTATAGTTTATTCAAATTCTTCCAAGGTTATTGGGTATTACCTTCAGGCCAAGGGGGATGCTCATGAATACGTTAGGGCTCAGGGATGAGCTCATACTAGAAATATTTATGTAGTGTAAAAGGAACCAAAGGAATCTAATGCAGGGATAACTACTATTATAGGTATAATATAACAGTACAAGACAAGAACTCCTAGATCATCTGCTAAAATCATAAAAATTAAATTTCTAGTTATTAGGTTGATATTATTGACCAAATTAATTATAACCTAACCTTAAAACAAAAAATTATATCTATGATCACATACGTTTTCAAGTACCTTTTAGGTTTAGAGTTTATCGAATTAAGAAAACTCATATATTAACAATATCCATGTCATAAAATGTACATTTGTCCCTTTTTACTCAGATTTCTTTATTTGACATTAGGTCATCAAAATCATCCATGTGAAATCCTTTAAATAAATAATTCATTAAACTTTATTTATTATAACCTATGAAAGAATAATATTATGACAGGTGAGCTCAGATTCTCAGTAAGGGAAAACATAAGCATTAATAATTTATTCTCATCAATGAGATTAAGAGTGTATAAGGGTATGATGACATAACCAAAGTGAAAGAGATAATCATGATGGAAATCATATCCAAAAATATGAGGATGATCACTTATGAAGAAATTGATAATGACTGTTTCATCATAATCCATGATCATGATTGATGTGATAACAATAATGATAATAAGAATCATTTAAAACGCATAGGAAACATTGAAAAAAAACTTGTATATTGGAACATCGTCTAATAGAACCCTTAATGAAAACGTACATAACCATTGTAGAACACTTGTGGATTGGACTAACTATATGAACATATTCCAATATAATTCTCCAGAGAAGATAATCATTACCAAATCCATTGGATCTCAATATGGGTGCACCCATCGTATCTTCTATAATAGGATCACTCGGTAATATCTAGGCTCACAAATAATTTATAATGTCTAAGAACCACAAGATGAATATAGAACATTGAGAATTCATTTCATCCAAACTCATTGAAAAAACATTTATTCCTTTCATAAAATTATTTACCAATGGATATCTAACATATTCCATAACAATCACTTTGAAATAGGGTTAACCTATGATGAAATGGGTTCCATGAAAATCTCTATGGATATTGGTTAACATTTGAAAAGTAATGTGTTCTAAGAAAAATCATTGAATCATGATTATCCCATCAAGAAGGAAATGGTTACAAAACAATATATTTAAAACATGGTTAACCCATGTAAAAGTAAAAGGTTCCATAACAATCACTTTTAAACAATCTTAGTCAATACATAAAATAACAAGGATCGTATCATTATAAAAAATTCACCAGCAGAGGATATGTAACAATAATGATTTTTGAAATTGATGAATTGAAATAACATAAAAATATCAAAAAAAAATTATTGAGGACTGTATACATTTTCATCGAAAAATTGTTTCAAAAACATTTTTGAAATTATTTTTTCAAATGATTTATTTGGAATAAAATGAGTTTTTGATTATAAGGATTATTTCTGAAGTAATCCTTATTTTTAACTATGGATTACATAAAGAGAGGAAGATAAAGGGAAAAAATGTATTCTGATAACATATAGAAAAGATGAAATTTCATGAGAATTACTTTGATGACGATAATTATATTTCCATATTTGAGACTTATTCACATACAATCATGATAAATGATGAGATTATAATATGAAAGTCATACCACATTGGAAAGATTGAAGCCTAAGCCCCATGAATTAAAAAAATAAAAATAAAATTATAATATCAATAAAAATAAATAGATTCATGATATAAAAATTTAAAAGGTACTATGTATACACCTCATAATATAAGATAGGTGTATAACATAACAAATTTATTAAAGAAGGAAAATTGTGACAAAATTCCCTTACGACGTAAGTACCTTTGAAACCATAAAACCCCTAAATAGAGATCCTAAAATGGATATGTAAGTCCTCATAAATTTATGTATAATAATTTTAAAATAAATTAATGGTAATTACATATACCACATAATAAAAATAAGTGGTCTATATGTCTTGTATCTCTAAGAAATAAAAAAAGACAAGGAAAAACCATTCCTTGAGTCCAATTTGTAACACTTATTTTTTATAATCTTGAATAATAATATAATGTAAATTATTTATATTATTGAGAACCCTTGGATAATTTATTATTAAATTTATTTCACATATAAAAAATTATATATAATTACTCAATTAATTAAGTATATATATGATGTTTGGACCATATTCAACTAGTTTGTCAATACTAACTTGGGTAGGCTGACTAAGATCATTGAGGTAATTATTTAAAAAAATATTGAATACTAATTTATAAATATTTATCTGATTTATGCATAAAATATAATATCAAAATCATTCATGAAATATGGCTATGAAAAATTGAATCAGCATTATGACCATGAAGATGGTAGATCGTATGTACTCATGAGTAACATTTCACTTTTTAAATGATCATTATGAACATAAGGTAAGTAATATTTTTCATTATATAGTTCTTCTTATTTTATAAATACCATATTATTTAATGAAATAAATAAATATATATATATATATATATCAATTTTTATCTGGTTTTTTAAATATTAGAATTACATCGCTTTGAGGAGGTAAATGTACACACATCCACGAATGGCGTTATCACTATTTCATAGTGTCAAACAGAGAGAATAAAATGATATATTATGATTATATAAGTATATTTATATGATTAATATCATAATTATTTCATATATATCAAATAAATTCCTTATAGTTACACATATTATCTTCTATGTAGCACTTTATTGAGAAACATTTCAGTTCGCTTCGTGAGGTGGTCATCTATCATACCAATGAGTGATGATATCATATACATTGTGGAATGTAATAAAACATTTTCTATATTATATAATTATTAAATATATATTATTATTTTATAAATATATTAAATATCATATATTAGTAGTATTGACATCGTTATTCCTAACCACGAGTGGTGGTAATTAAAAAATAAACAACATCATTTCGCAATGCAGTAGTCTGCATTATACATGAATAATGTTTTTGTACCCCATATTATAGATGTTTTTATACTTTTATGTAATACCAATAATATTATAAATTCTCATTTTGTTGAGGATACTTAATATATTATATAATAATTTTATAAAACAAACTGAAAGAGGTGGATAATGAAATAGAACAAAAATTCTTATTGATGAGTCTTACCCATTAATTGGGAGACTCATTTTTTACATGAATTAAATGATATAATTGATTTTATTTTTTATAACATTTATTCATCTAGTATTATAGGAGAAATTTCTATGATTAATTTTTTTTTGTATTTTTGATGATCCAAAAGGCTTGAGGTGTGTGGAGAAGTGTAGAGAGTGACTGCCTTTTTATAGTTGAGGTGGAGTTATATTCTTGTTAATACTAAACCTTATTTTAAATTGGGTTGTATCATGTGCCTCATGTGCCTGAAAAATTGAATAATAATTTAATTTGGTTATTATTTGGTTATGAAACACTGCCAAAAGAAAAAAGAAAATCAATTTACCACATTTTGTTTCTTAACCCCTATGTTATTTGATTCATTTTGGTTTTTTGTTAAGATAACAAGTTTTATAACTGATGTAAATCATCCATTATGAATAAATTAAATTGATAATTATTAGAAAATTTAGACCCATTAATTTTAAATATTTAAACCAAATTATTAAATAAAAGTCTCTTGTGTTTTTGGAAATTAATTTTAACCGAAGCATATGTAACTTGCAAAAACACTACTTTAAACCAAGCAGTTCCAAAAATATTTTAGTCTTTATAGGTAAATATGTTCATTATTAATGATAAAATGGTACATGTATGAATTTCATATGATAAATATTAAGAGTTAATTTTCCCTATATAGAATATAGGATTTTTAGTATTTTTTAAATCAATTAACCGTATATCATTTATTACAGAATACAATTATTATAAATTTCTAGATTATGTATTTAATTTGATGTTTAAAAATATAAAAAAAATAATGTAATTGGAATATATTATTTATAAAGAAGTTTCTAATTACATATTATTCTAAAAAATGATTTAACACAAAATCTCATGTCATTTACCCGAGTTTTAATATTTTTATTATCCTAATGTTTTTTTTAAAATTATAAACTAAATATGCCATGTTTTGGTATCTATTATGATTTTAATATAAATATATTATACCTTAAAACTAATGATAATTAATTTTGATTGAGAAATTCCTTTGTATTTAAAAATAATATCTTCAACTGAATAATTTGTGTTTTTTCCCTATCCCAAAATCATTATTGAAATTTTAATGACGAAACTTAAATTTTTTATATTTTTCATTATATAACATGTTATATTGGTAAATATCTTGAAAAAGTGTCCCAAAACCACATAGAGTTCATGTAAAAGGCCATAAGTGATGAAATATTTATTAAAAAATTGGTTTTGGAAATTATTGGGTTATTTGTACTCCTTATACTCTATGTTTAACAATGAAGTAAACTCAATTGTACCTTAATAACTATAATTAAATTTATTTTTTCACTAATAACATTGATCAAAAAAAAATTAGACCATATTAGAAATGAAAAATTATTTTAATTCCAAATATGAAATTCATTTTTTCAAATTCAAATAATATAAGTTTAAAAATTTAATTAAAAACTAGTCATGTGCACAGGATATGAATGCATGTATTCAAAGTAAAAAATATTCATAATGTTTTAAATGCTTCTATATCCAATTTGAGTATTTAAATGACTTCAATTGCCTATATGGTATTAAAATATGTAAAAGTGATATAATATTTCTTTAAATCACAATTTAACATATAATTTATTGTTATAAATTAGTTATATGAAATGATAGTTTTGAAAAAAATAGTATTATTCACTATTAATGAAAATTGACCCATCATTTAAAAATATAATGAATAACTATAAGATTTTTTTGACATTCAAATTTTACAAATTATGTTTATTGTTTGAAATTAAATTTAAAAATTTGTAAACATTTTGTTTTAAAATAATTGCACCATCAAATGGCTGAAAAAATACCTTAAAATTATATATTTTTATGAACAAAATTGGATTTATTTTTATATCATATATAGAAAGAACATAGAATTAATGTAAAACATTATATTTAATATTATATATATATTTAATTAATATCATTCAATGTTTTCAATAAATATAATTTATTATGATAAAATGCCTTTGGATGTATAAAAATAGTTTTTTTATAATAAAATTGTTTATATTTAGTTTGTTAATATTTTAATTAATAATTAATTTGTAACCAATTAATTATTTCTATAAACATTTTAAACCATATTTTAGTAATTCATTTTATATTATTCATTCACTTATTTCCAATTTCTTGGTAAAAACTATCATTTTAAATAATAATATTAATAACATATGGTCGTCCGATAAGACTAGGACTTGCGTGTAATAGAAGATATCAAATAGACATGATGTTATGTGCCACATAGGATAAAAAATTTTGCATATAAGAAAATAAGAACGATAAATTTAGTGTAATAAAATATATCAAATAAATGACAATTATTTGGAAAGAATATATTTCATAAAATCATAGGATGTGACATATTAACACCCATAAGGTAAATTTTTCCCTTGAAATTCACCTTTGTTGTCAAAATATTAACATATTTATAATTAATTAATTGATAACCACATTACCAAAATGGAATAATGAAAAAAAACCTTAAAAATGGAATGCGGGAAACAGAATGGTCACCTGATGTTACTAATAATATGGAATCTACATAAGAAGAACATTGGTGGAAAATTAAATGATATATTTGTTAGGGAAAACTAATTCTATTCTAAAAATAGGGAGTTATATAAAACATGGTCAAAATTATGTCAAAACTTAAAAAAACCATCATCCAAATAGGTGTGGAAAATGTCATTAATATCATAAAAATTATTGTAATAGGATAAAATTTTATTACAAGACCCTTTTATTAAATTTCACGTATTATTTAACACAATATACAGAAATAATATTGAAATAATCTTTCTTGAATAATAATATTTAAACCTATAACAAATTTACACCTTAATCTCATATTTTAATCTAGATAATAACAATTTAAGATTACTGTTTCACAATTGATATATTAAAATAAAATTTTTAAGACCCCATAACCACAAAAGCAATAAAATGATTTTCCTTTAGTCAATATAAATTATCAAAAACAAAAAATTCAGTAGATGGTATGAAAATTTTCAAAATCAATAAACCATCATATGATAAAATAATCATTTAAATTAAACTGTAATTCCCAATGTTGTGAATAAATCATTGCAGAATAATATATCCAAAATAACCTCAATAAACACAAAATTAAAGAGTGTTATAACCTCAATGGTTTTCTCATACCTTCCACATTTCAAGACAAAAAATATTTTCATATTATTTATAAATAACATTAATCACTAAATCACCAAATAATTTTTTAACCCCAGGGTAATCTATACCACAATACTTTTTCCACATAATTAAACCAATATCAAATACTATATAAACTCTAAATGATAAAAACATATTAAAAAATATTTTATAAGAAATTTAAGGAACACTTTTTTTAAAATAATGGGTTTCATATACTTTTAACCAATAAAAAATATCCTAAAATGTAATTAATTAACTCAAAAAACATTACTTAAAAACATCAAATAAGGTGTATAATACGATGAACATATGACCGCACTTAATTTATATCCCTATATAAGTATCCAAAACTCTTATGATAACCACTAATAAAAACATCCTTATTTATAATGTTATGTAAACTAACCATTGATACCAACTATAATATCACAAAATCCATACTCTAAGATCCTATGTTGAAATCATAAAAATTACATTTTCGAATATGATGGAAATATTTATGAATAAATTTTTTCCATTGAAACATAAAAAAAATCAATAAGAAACTTGAATCAAATAAATTCTAAAGGGTCTTATAGGTTTAGAGTTTTATAGAATTATAAAACATCTAATAAAAAAATACCTAAGTCATCAAATATACATTTATCCTATTAAACCATGAATTTATTCTTCCACATAAGGTCTAAAAAATCATACATGTGAAATTCTTTACAAGCACTATTCATTGAACCTCCTTATTTATAAATTAGTAAAAAATAGACATAATAATAATGTGATTAAATTCTACTAAGGTTAATCATAAGAAAATAAAAAATTTATTGTTATGATTGAGAATAAGATATCATAAGTGTATGATTAAATAATAAATGTTCATGAACAAATAATAAAGGAACTCATACCCATAAATACATGTATCATCACATAAAAAAAATGTAAAATTAAATAATCATTAGAAAAATACGCATGAGCTATGTGATATTGATATTGATCATAAAAAAAATTATAAATTTATAATAATCAATAATAAAACATATTGTTATCTTAGAACATCATCTCATAGATCCCTTATAAAATTTTTACTAAGATATCATTGAAACATTACAAATTGGAATAAAAATATAGAAAATTTCCATTATAATTTTCTAGATAACATAGTCATTTCCCATAGCATTGGAGCTATATCTAGGTGCACCCATCATATCACCAATAATGTGATCACCCACTATTATCCAAGATAACCCATAATTTATAATGTAAACAAACCACAAAATTAATAAAGAACATAATGAATTATTATCATCATAAATTATTGAAGAACCATTATTATTATGATAACATGGTTAAACCATGGAAGGTAGATTGCTTCTGTAATAATATCATTAAAATATGGTTAACCCATGAAAAAAAACGACTTCCACAATAATCTCTATGAAACATGGTTAACCGATGTAAAATAAAAGGGTTACATAAAAATATATTTGATATCTGATTATATTGTAGAGAAGAAATGATTTCATTAAAAATAACATTAAAACATAGTTAACACATGTAAATAAAATTGGTTCCATAATAATCTCTTTGAAAAAATATTTATGCTTCAAGGTAAGGATGTGGACAGTATCGGGACAGAATATCCCGAGGGAAGGATTAGTAAAACAAGGACTATTGAAAATTATGAATGAAAATACCATTAAAAAAAATTAAAAAATACTTATTGATGAAAATATTTTTTTTCTTTCAAAAAAATCATTTTAAAGAATTATAGACAACATTTTTTTAAAGACATTTTTTTTGATGAAAAAGTGTTTTGGATGATTTGTTTTCTTCAAAACATGTTTTTGTACTCTTGATTATACAATGATACAAAAGTGAAAGGAAAAAATTTATTCTCATGAAATAATCGTATGACATTAAAATTCAAGAGAATTAGTTATGGGTAGATCCTAATATTTCATTATTAGAGACTTAATCACAAATGATACCAATAAACAATGAGATTTTAACATGAAACACTTACCTCATTGTCAATTTGAATTATAAAAACCAAGAAAGAGAAAAAATGAAACATATAATATCATAAAAATAATGATATTCATGATATAAAATTTCTGAAATTTTATTATGCACACCTCTTAAAAGAATATAGTTATATACCACAAAAAAATTCTCAACGAATAATTTTTTTTGAAAAAAACCCTTATGGATTTGGTAACATTTACACCATAAACCCTATGATATAGTGATCCCAAAATGGGTGTATAAAACCCTATAAATTAAATAATAACAATAATTTAATACATTCAAGGGTATTATATAAATCACACAAGCGAAAAATCAATGTATATGGTATATATTTCATAGAAATAAAAGTTAAATGGGAAATAAACTTACCTTGAGTCTGATTTATCATGATTTTCCTTTATCTGCTGGAATAATAAACTGATATTAGATTTTTCCTTTTTGAGAACATTTTATAATTTTAAAATTACTTTTATTTCACAAATATACAATATAAATGTAATTATATAATCAATGGTTTTTAATTTTGATGGTTTGACAACATTCATCACATGTGTCAAAACTCATATTGGTAGGTTGACTAAGGTAATTATGGTAATTATTTAAACATTTTATGAATAATTATCAGGAAATTTTTATATTATTTATAAATAAACTATACACCTAAAATAAATCATTAAATATCTTTTTGACTAAAATCAATGTTATGATTACGAAGAAGATAGGTTGTATTTACTCATGAGTAACATTATCATTTTTCCATGATCTGTATAGAAAGAAGATAACTAACATTTATCTTCAAAAAATAATAACTATATAATAAATAACATATTATTTTATTTAATATAAATAAATAAATATATATATATATATATATATATTTATTTACCATTATTGTGATATGGTGATGAAAAAATAAAAATCACATAGCTTCGAGGCGGTGGTGGGTCACACGTCCCCGAACGACATTGTTACTTTTTCAGTGTGTGAAATGGAAATAAGAATATGATATAATATATTTAAATAAAGACAATTAAATATTAAATATTATAATTATTCCATTTATATTATATATAATCGATGTAGTTACCCTTATTACATTCTAGGTAACACGTTAGTGAAATATTCTTCGTGAGGCAGTAGTCTGCCATATACATGAGTGATGTTATCATATCCTTTACAGAATGGAATAATAAAAAATGTTTTATATAATATAATTACATTAGAGGTATTTTTATGTTTTAAATATCATAAATATAGTATATAAAATGTATCTCCATCATCATTCTCGACCATGATAGGTGGTAATGGAAAAAGGAAAAACATCATTTTGTGAGATGGTAGTCCGCTGTACAGACGAACAATGATTTTACAACCCATTTGACTGAATTGTGGGTGTGTAGGTTGTACCCTAAGAAAACAAAACTTAGTGTATTTATTACAATGATTTTATTATATAATAGTGGTATAAAAATGATTTAAAGATGTGGAGGAGAAACCAAAACCAAAATTATTGTTGATGAATGCTACCTCTTCTTAGGGTAACTCATTTTTGTTTACACAAATTTCCATCCTTGGATTGATTTTTTATAAACATTAAGCTTATAATATGATAGTATGGATGTTTTGGAGTTATTTTGGAAGATTTATCATAACCCAAAATAATTTATTGGCGTGGAGAAGTGTTGAAAGATGCCTTTTATACTAGAGGAGTGACATTATAATAAATATATAAATGTATTTACTATTGGGATGTCTAACATACCATATGCTCCCCAAAAATTTAATAACAAAAAATGGGAGGGATTATTTTTCTATAAAAAACTCCACTATACAAAATAAAATTATTTGTTAGACATTTTTTTTCCTAATTTTTATGTTATTTTTTTCATTTTGTTTTTTCATTAATGTAACTAGTTTTTTAACCAATTTAATTCATCTGTTAAGTATAAATTAAGGATATAAATATTATAAAATTTATAACCACTTACTTTAAATATGAAATCCAAATTATAGAATAAAAATATCATCAGTGTTGGAAATTAATTTTAATAGAATAAATGTTACGTGAAAAATACTTATTAAACATAACCATGACAACAATTTCTTTACTCATTAGGTTCAATATTTTCCTTAAAAAAGTTCAAAATTATCATGAATGAAATTTATATGGAATTTATTAAAATATAAAAACCAATTTATAGAATATTTTTTAAATTTTAATAAATTAAAAAAAATATTATTTATTAAAAAAACATTAATATATATTTTAGTGTTACTTATTTAATTTGAATTTGAAAAATATCTTGAAAATAACGGAATTAACATAAACCAAGATCATAGATTTGTATTATCACATATTCATATTAAAAATAATGCAATAAAAAACTTCTATTTACCTCAAATTTATTATTTTTAGTATTATTCATTTTATTTTATTTATTAACTAAATAATCCATCCATTGGCATTTCACAAGAATTTAATGTATTTATTTCATCTTTATAAATTAAAAATAAAACATTATGATAACGAAAGCTCATTTGTATTTAAATATAATATTTATAACTAGACCTATGTATTTTTCCTCAATTCTAAAAGAATTTTTGAAATTAAAAGGTAGACATGAACACTTTTTTTGACTTTTTCATTATCTAACTTATTATATTTATCAATTTAATAGAAATGTGTCCCAAAAACTAAAAATATATAATATGGTCATAGGTAATAAATATTTCCATAAAATATTTTTCGTACATGTTTTGTGTCATTTTTACACCTTATATTCTACGTAAAACCACTAAGAATACTCATATTTACCTTAATTGCCGTAATTAATTTTACATTTCTTAATAATAAGATTGGTCAAACATGAATTTGTCTATTTTATACATTATAAATTATTTTTATTTCAAATATGGAAACAATTTTCACAAATTTAAATCACATGAGTGAAATTTTTTATTTTAAAATTAGTCCCACATACATGACATGAGAGCAGGTTTTTAATGTGAAAATGTTCAAAAGAATGAAATATTCTTATATACAATGTGAATATAAAAATGATTCTGATGGCCTTAATTGTATTAATATATGTATAATTGATCTAATTTTACTTTAAACCCAATTAAAAATACATTTTATCATTGTAAATTATTTAGATGAAAATCAATTATCAATTAAATCTTAGTATTTTTCACTATTAAATAAAAATGAAACATCTCAGATTATTACCAAACATTCATGATATGGAAATTATGAATGTACGATATAAATAAATAATCTTATTATACAGAAAAACCTCATTAATGTGATAAAATATATTTTCAAAAAAAGTGTGCCATCAAAAAGAGGAAAAACTACATTTAGAAACATTCATAATTTTATTCATAAAATTGGATTTACATTTATATAATGTATAAAAAACACAAAGTATGAATGTCTAAAATTATATTGAATATAGGATATGTTTATATTTATTCCGTATCATTCAATAATTTTAATTAAAATAATTTATTAATATAAAATTATATTAGGTGAATAAAAACACATTTTTATAAATAATTTTGATTTATATTTAATGGATTTATATTTTAATTTATAATTAATTTGTAACCAACGAATTATTTAAATAAACATTTTAAACCATATTTTCATTATTATGTTTTTCTTATTAATTCTCTCCATTCTATTAGATGTGTGATAACTATTATGTTAAATTATAATATTAATAGTATATTGCTATCTGGTAGGACTCACCCTTGCATGTCACACAAGCTCTCAAATAGACATTCATTCATATGGAATATAATGAAAAAAATTGTGTTTCATATAGAAAAATCCATACTATTTATTTCATGCAACACTGGATACCAAATAATTTAAAATAAATTTGAAATAAGATATTTTATAAAATCTATTAACGTTACATAAAATTATTATTATATCAACTATAATACTTGATTATTTTGATATAAATTCTTATCATTATTATATATTATGAATGTTCATTTTTATGTTGGGATATTTATTGGAGCTTAATCCATTCTTGTTGGGTCATTCCATTCCTTTAGAAAAAAGGTACAAACAAGTTTTCTAGTGTCCTACATGTCAAGTGATGATAACCGACTTCGAGGTGCAATGGGATTTAATAGTTCTTGATCTTGACAAATTTTAACTAATTATTTGGATAGATTGGATAATTAGTGCTAAAGACTATATTGAATATTTTCATCATCATGTTTGTTTTATGACTCCTCATGTAGTCACTTGTGTCTTTAATGTTTTGTGGGATTCTTGGTCTAGGATAGTGGAGTATGTTGTTCCTCGTGATAGAGGGATCTCATTCCATTTTTAGATATGTTCCTTAATTATTTTCATATTTCTTTGAGAAATCTAATTCTTGTAGCGGTGACTATTTATACTGTGCGATTTCTAGAAATGTTTTTTGGGTTTCCACTACATATATATGTCTAATTTTATATTTAAATTCTCCCTAGTATGATTACTAGTTTTATTCCATCATATATAATGAATCCTAAAATGTTTAGGGAACATATGGTTAATCTTGTAGACCCCGAGGATTTGGGATTTATTCATCCAAGAATTTAACTATGAGAATAACATTTCTTCATTTTTAATAAGGCTAATGGTAGCCACATGATATGTATCAATTATCAAATTCATAATTAGGTGACTCTTGAGAATAAGTATCTCTTTGCATGCATTGATGGTCTCTTTGATCAAATTATTTGGGAACATTAGTCTTCAATGATTCACCTCTAGTTGTGGTACCACAAATTACGAGACTGAGATTATGATAAAAATAAAACAATATTTATCATCTTTTATGGAATATTTTAATTTATTAGTGTATCATCTAGTATCTATAATGATCATGCGGTATTTCTGGTGTTGAGTAATAGGATGTTAAATCAGTTCTTGAAAACATTTGTGGCCATATTTATGGATGATATTTTCTTATACCACATATTGGAAGAAATAAAAATGGATCATTTGGATACAATTATTATGATGTATATAGAACATCATTTATATTACCGAATTCCATGTCTGAATTTTTTTTCCAAGAATTATTTTTTCATGGACATGTCATATTTGAGACTTGTGTCTCATTAGATATTGTGGATATATAAGTGGTAGTTTATTAGGGGCATCACTGAAATGTTTTTCATATCTTTGGAATCTAGGCTTGGATGGTTATTATTGGTGTTTGGTCCAAGAATTTTCCATGAATGGATCTCCAATGAAAAATTAACCCATAATGGTGTTAAGATTGATTGGAATGAATAATGGGAGATATTTTTGAGGGACTAAATGTAAATTTATATTCATCAATAGTTATGATTCTTCCAGAATTGGGGTATAGTTATGATGTTTTCTGTGATGCTTAATATATGTATTATTTGTGTATCCTAATGTAGGGGAATTTTGTGGTGTCTTATAGATATCAAAATTTACCCTCTCATGAGTATAAATAAAATAACAATGAACTTAATTTGAAGTATCTATCCAGGCACTAAAACCACAGTGTCACTATATATTTAGGGAGAAGATAATGGTATATTCTAATTGTAATAACCTAATATACATTTTTACTAAAGAGGGACCTGAACTAGATATAGTTATACAAGGCTGAGTATCATCAAATTTTTTATTTTGATACTTCAAATACTTATTTTAATGGGAATGATGTTACAGATGTGTTGAGAATGATATTAAAAAATTAATCCTTGAATGTGTGAGGGGAGTAGGGTTTTTTAAGATTTTATTTGACAATATGCACCTATAAATGAGGGGATGGTGGAAAAGTGATCGTAGATTCCATTATTGTAGACTCATCATATGATCAGTGAGTTACGATGGTGTAGGTGGTAGAAAAGAATTTCCAATACATTAGTAAAATCATACCTTATGGGGAGACTATAGGGGAGTGGAATCTGTCTCGTGTTTATTATTTGTGTATTTATAACATATGGGTTGTTCTTATATCTTTGAGGTAGGAGTTGTATGATTACGACAACAATCCTGTTATTAGTTTAACCCTGGTACAATCATGATGTATCACGATCTGTGACATCGATATTGGTAATCATGGTTGAGATTGATGATCCCAGATTTTGATTCATGGTTCCTTACATGTTAGAGGATTAAAGAATAACACTAATGGATTTATAGTCTTTTGTAACCATTCACCAATATGGTAAGGATTTAGGATAATATATATAGGGACTACAACATTGGTTAACATATAATTCCTAGTGCAAGGGTTGTTTTTTTCATTTATCAACGAATGAATTGTGAGATAATCACAATTCTTCCATTAGAGGAGACAATGAATGCAGAGAACTAATAGAATAATATTTCTGAGAGGTTGTGAAGAATCTTGGGGTTCCATGTATGATTATATTTGAAAGTGACCCATGGTTTACTACCTATTTTGTATGGTTTTGGAAGAGGTGATTGGTTCTCATATGAAATTAAGGAAGGCATATCATCCTTAAAAGGATGGATAAAGATAGTGGTTTATTCAAGTTCATGATGATATTCTCTAGAATGAATGCAAGATTTTTTTTGGTTCTTTAAAAAATAATCTTCTTATCGTTGATTTTTTCTATAAAAATTGTTATTATTATTCAATTAATATAGAACCAAATGATGTAATTTTGGGTAGCCATTTTTCTCTATATTTTTGTTGGAAGAGTGGGGAATGTTATCCTTAGTTTGATGAAGGCTTGTTAATTAAATGTTGAAATAGGTGATGTTTATATAGAAGAGAGTATCCGTTTAAATAGTAAAAAAATACTATGAGGCCCATCAGTGGACACCTATATAGTTTGAGAATTGTGATCATATTTTCCTTTGAGTTTCAAATCGCTTGGGTCACCATCAGTTCGATAATTATCATTAGTTAGGACTAACGTTTTTTATCCCCTATGAGATCATTGAATGAATTAATAAAATTGCATATCAGTTGGAATTTCAATCACACTTGACATTAATTTAAGTTGGGTTTAATATTTTCGATCCAAGGAGGTATCAAATGGAACTATACAATGCAATTAAATTGAATGATGTTGATATTGAACACAACACTTCTATAGTTGTGAAGCTAGTTCAGATTATGGATCACTAGGTAAATGACTTTCCTAGTAAAAAAATGATTCGGTCTATATAATATGTTCATGAAGATGTGATATTCTTGATATATGGGAGTTGTGATTATTGATATAAAATCCCAAAAATAAATTTTTCAATATTCCAGGATCATGTGATCTTTTTGGGTAAATATATTGTTTATTGTGGGGAGTATTGTGAACCAACTGAGTTCTTGTATTCTCTTTTTTTAATGTTTTAATGTTTTCATTTTGAGTTCTAGGGGGTCGATGTTAATTTATTGTTTCAACATAATTTTATTTGGGGTTATTCCATTGAGGGTGCTGAATACAATTTGGAGTGACCTCACTATGGTATAGACCAATTGGCTATTGTGTAGCACCGTGTAGGTTGAATTTTGATTCTACTTTTGTAATCAATGTGGTTTCACTATAGAGAAGTGGTGGAGGTAATAAAATTTTTTCTGATGGACTATACGGAATAGAGACAGAGGTAATGGAATATAGTTTTACAAAGAATGTTTGGTTGGTTCTTCCATAAAAGGGTACCTACCAAATGGAGTGTGAGCTATTGAATTACCACATCTTTTTCATGTGGAATTATGGTGTACATCCCATGTCAAAATTGTAACCCCCTATATTGGAAAACAAGGAATTATTTTTGTATGAGGTCTTAGGTCTCAGAGAAGGTTTTGACCAAAAGGGAAGTGGCATTATCCCATGATTTTCACCCTAGTCACTCTTTTGCTCGTCAATCCTACACCATGGTGTGAGAATCCTATATTGTAGTATTAATGGTTGCAGTGTGGTCTAGGGGTTGTGTCATGGTCATCAATTATATATCTCATTTATAAATAATCAGACACCACTCCAGATGACATATTTTTCCAATGTTCTTTTTCAAACCATAATATCCTAAATTATATCGTTAAATTATGTTGAATACCTTCTATATTGGATTTAAACTCAGTCACTGGGAGTTCAATTCATGATTGTTTTCTGTACTCTTGTGGTATATGACTCAATACAAATGTTCTAATGTACAAACTAAACCATGTATGTTTATATATTTATTGGTATGTTTTTCTAAATTATGCATTGAAATATAAGTTGAATTTCTTCTTCAAATCTAGGTTTCCAGGGTTATTTTATTTCAAAATGGTATTGGACACATTATATATGGATTAAATTATGTAAAGGTAATTTTCATTGGATTTTTTTTTCAGCACAGAATCAATAATCCATCACTATGAAAAATTATTTATAAATTTTGATCGATGTTTTCCAATGGTTTCTGGATTGCAAGGACCATTGGGGAATTTTGGTGCATTAGAAAATAGAAATATCACTTTAGATAATGTAATGAAACAAGTTGTTTTGTGATTTTGATAGTCTATTATGGGACTCAATATTAATTTGATCCACTTTATTCCTCATTTAGGAATTTTTTTTCTTCTAGATCATTTTCCCATAGGTTAGAGTCCAATATTGTGATTTTTCATTTATAATTTCATTATAACATGATGATTTATTTCATTTTTGGATTTCTCAGATTTTTTATCTTATAGTGTAACCATGAATTATTTTTTTATAATCTATTATTTTTTTATATACACTATAGAGATTCATTACTATGAGAATATTATGGTTTTATGAATAAGAAATGGATTTTTTACAAAACAATATCTCATGTATTTCTTTATAATTTTCAGTTTTAAATAATGAAATAAATTTTTTATATATTAGGCAATGATTATATCCTTTGGTGAAATCCTACTATTCCTTATGCTCACACCCCTCCATTTTTCCTTTGGGAATTTGCAGATGTGGATTTCTAAGAAAAATTCACCTTATCTCCTTTATAATGTGGTAGATTGGTTTCAATGGATGGTCACATGAAGCTTGGTTATTTCTCTTATCTTGTTTTAATTTTCAATTTTATTCTTTTGGGAAATAAATTTTATGTCTCATTGATATGAACTCTTTATACCTCTATGAACTCTATTGGTTTTCCTTGATATAGACCTATAAGAGGAATGTTTCAGTTTCACTGTTACATACCAACCTCTGAAGGACCTTATTGAGTGACATTTTTATTTATCCATGGATTTTCCATTAAAAATGATTTTGGAGAAAAAAATGTTATTGAGACCTCAGAATGCTATGTTAATGATAAAGAAAATATATATCCATTCCATATCTCATTAAGGAAATAATGTATTTACCAAAGAGTAATGAAGATAATAATCAAAGAGATCTATAATTTTATGTTAGTGGGATGGTTTTGATATGAATTTCTCTAGGGAAGATGGTTATGATATTTGGAAGAATATTGAAAATGATCCCTGGGTATATTGGTGCCATCAAGATTCCTAGTCGAGTAGGGACTTTATCGAATCACTTGTCCCTCCTTCCAAACATTACTCATGATGTGTTCCATGTATCATTCTATAGGAAGTACATACCTAATCATTTAAATTTAATGGACATGGAGATTATACCAGTGGAGCATGATCCTTCATATAAAGAGAAAATAGTATGAATGATGGATTTTATCGATAATTTTGTATAGAGAAAGATAACTCACCTAGTTAATGTTCTCTAGAGGAATCAGAAATTTAATAATGCTACACGGGATCCTATGGATCAATTTCAGAATATATGTCCAAATTATTTGTTATATATTCACATAATTTCAATGTAAATATAAATTTAATGTGGGGTTTAATGTAATAGCATATGAGTTTATATGTATTTCCTTTGAAAACAATCATGAAGTATTCTATATCTTTCTATACCCACAATCCCATGTAAATATGATCCATGATACTGTAAACCATTAAAACCTTACATGAAAATTGGTATGTATGAATAGTAACAACCAATTTATGAAAAATATTCATTGATGTTTCTTATTAATTAAAATGTATTAATTATTTCATAATAAATATTATCTCAATTAGTAGTAAAGTCATTTTATGATACAATAATATGGTTTCCCCAAAAAGGGTTTCATAAATTTTTATCTTGTTAACATTAAATATATTTTCAAAAAAATTATGATATTTTATTTTTTTTAAATAAATATCATTTTTAGAATCATCATTCCAATATTATCATTTTGATATTTTTAATGTTATTTCTAGAAAGATATTTTTCTGTAAATAGTGACAAATTACAACAATATAAACATTCTCATTTATTTGAAAGTAAATTTACAATTATGATATGAAAATTATATAGTTCCAAAAAAATATTAAATAATTTCATATAATACAATTAATTATATAGTAATCATCATTGAACTTTATTTTTGTATAATTTAATTTTTAGGTATAAGAACAGATTTGAATAAAAAATTGTATTTATGCTTGAAATGTGTTTTTAAGATAATCAATTAATTTAATTGCAATTTTGAAGAATTATGAATGAAATTGATATAGTATATAATCACTATATCATTTTTTTAAATTCATTTAATCGATGTAAATTTTATTTATTGTTTTTAAAATTTTTTTCAAATTTTTCTCTTGCATCTTTCAGGCATAGTTAAAATTAAATAACTCCACATATAGAAATTTATTCTCATAAAAAGGATTGTAATGATCCATCATAAAGGGTCCCATGTTGTGACTACCCCAAACCCACCTCTTATAAGCTTGGGGTTAGTTTCTAGCACTGAGTAAGAATATCCAACAAATAGGATGCATTAGCCTAAATGAATGATACACACTCGCACATCTCCAAGGAAAAAATACTAAAATGTTAAAACAGTATGAGAACAATCCATACACACAACTATATCCAACAATCATAGTACAATAGTGAAATTACTAAAATTTAAATAGGTCCAAAACAATTCCACCAAAATAAAAGAGTGTAACCACAAATCCAACAAATAATGTATGAGGTATTGGGACTCACATTGGAAAATATTTCAGAACAAACCTCAGCTTTTCTAGACATACGAGGCACCACAATGTCCTGTTCAACTGGAACATTGTTAATGATTCGATCATCTTCACAAGACATCGATAATGCGGGAAAATTCCATGTAGGGGTGATTAAAACAATACTCAGTGGGACACACCAAAACCACAAAGTAATTCCACAAAGAAAACACCGCCATGGAAATCCAATGAAGGAATACCACATGATACATACCATAAATGAATACCAAAAAATGGAATACCATGAATGAATAACACCAATGAATACCATAATTGAAATACCAAAATTAATACCAAAATGTAAATACCACGAAGGAATACCACTAATGAATTCGTAGTTATCTCCACACTAATATTAGTTTACAAAAAAATATCCATAAAATCCTGAAATACACAAACCAATAAGACACACGGTGTCGAAAAGACACGTAGTCTCCATAAGTCACATAATATATATAAGACAAATAGTAAAAATGAGACACATAGTCTCCATAAGACACACAATCATGATAAGGCACAAAGTCTCCATAAGACACATAGTCTCTAGGTCAAAACAAACCCCCAAATGTTTTCTTGAAGTGTGCTAGTTCATAGAGAACACAATATTAATTACAATTCATCCTATTAAAACATCCAAAAAGTCCACTTAGGATATCTCTAAATGAACGTCTCATTATATGGCTCCCAATGCCGCACACACATCATCAAATGGATTCTCAGTTTGAATGTTAAGATTGTTTAAATTTGTAGATGGAAAAGGCCATTGGTCCAATGAACTAACCATACAGTTGGTCCTCCAGTTTTGGCAGTCAACCACACCACCAGCGTCCAAAACTATTCAATAGTTCGGTCGACTGAATCTCACATTTTAAGGCCACGGTCCACCATGGCCTGATCAGAATTCCCTAGTTCTGCACCAATATGCAGGTTCTGACCCGACCCATTGTGTCCGGGCCACTCCGGCAGGGCCAATCCCACCTCACTATCCCAACTTGTCATACCTAAGAAACCCATTCACCCTAGAAATTCTAATATTCCAGTTCATTATGGATCATACATTCATATGAGTTGACTAACACCGATCCATGCAGCCCCCATTTCTTCAAATGGAGGCCGCATCCCACCCAGTTTCGAATGTGTTGTGCCGCCAACTCCCTTCCTTCCAATGTGTTCCAATATTCCTCCAGTGCTCCAACATCTAATGCAAAAAAACCTTTGTGATCCTCAAGTCCTGTGCAACACTGATCCGACTTCTGTTTCATCTTTCCTCCAATATAGGGTTCTAATCGAGTTCAGAGCATCCTGAAAAGTTGAGTTATGATCATGAGACTCCAATGGCGAAGAATTACATGCATGGGAGAGTTAAATCACAATAACAAATAAAGAATGAAATTTGTATTTTTTTTGTCATCATTGATTCATTACCATTATAAGGATAAACGAAGTGGATAGACTCTTCTCCTGACAATCTAGCATCAATAAACCTTCCTGCAACAACGACATAACCGTGAATCAATCTATATGTAGATTAATGTGTGTTCATCATGGAAATTAATAATGTAGAAAATAAATAATTAAAAAAACATAGGATATGAATCATTTTGTGTTCTAGATTGATTGTTGTGGGAGATCCATCAGGAACAATCTCTGATCTCGTTGTTTGTCGTCGCCGTCAAGTGAATTCTCTAAGGATTCTTTCCAGAGATTCTCGAGAATTTCCCAGGTAATTATCCTATCTTGGGGTACCTACCTAGATCTTTATTTTAAATAACCAATGATTCTGCATTAATGTAATGTTAAAATAAAATAAAATCACTTTTTATTTCATTCATTAATATTTCCAGAAACTATTCTTTACAGCCAACTCATGTAAGATGTTGTTTGACCTCACCTATGGAAAACACCACATTACAAACTCAACAGTGGTATCTGGTTTCCAATATGATTTATCATTGAAGAGTTATTAGGATCATAATGTAAAATAATTTTATTTAATTATTTTATTTATGGTTACATACTGGAGGAATTTTTATCAAATGACCCACATAGAGAAATGTTATGTGACACCTAAGGTAAAGCTGCTATTCTGGGATTAATTGTTCCCTCAGATTTCTGATCTAGGCACCAATTTAAATGATATTCCACTTTTTCAGTAAATATTACTTCCTGTGAAATTAAAGGAAATACTATTTTTTAACAAATTATTCTAGGAACACAAGGCCTTAAAATTGTACTCTAACTCTATGAATTTTCTCAAAATTTTACCAAATAATTTTTAAAAATTCAATCTGAACAAAATATTATTTTTCACATTCTCCCCACCATAGGGCTTTACTTCCCTAAAAATCCAAATCACGGGATACTCAAACAAATGAGGGCACTGAGCAAGAATATGAGCCTCCCTATCACAGATTCTTTCTTATTGATTCATGTTCTTCTACAAGAAACACATCAAAGGAATCACCCATCCATGAAGGATCCTCAATTTCTGATCGTCTATCTCCACTGGGTACTCCACAGAATCCCCTCATTTATCTATTTCTGGCTCATCCTAGTTGATGACGTGCAATGGGTCATGAACGTACCTTCTCAGTTGAGACATATAGAAGATGTCGTGTACCAGATCTAGATGTAGTGTTAGAGCCCTACAATACCCCACCTTGACAACTCCACAATGTTTCTGAAAATATATGATAGACCTCATAAACAGCTTTCCACCCTAACCAAATCTCTATAATTTGACACTGAGGTGAGACCCAAATGAACATGTATTCTCCTTCCTCAAACTCCAAAGACCAATGTAACCTATTAGAATTAGAAAATTATCATCCATGTGTTGTATTCATCCACTCATCGATGATCTAAACCTTCTCAATGGTTGCCTGCACCAACTTCAGGTCCATTAGTTTTGAATCATTGAGGTCAGTCTAATAGCCTGGAGACTTATATCATCACCCGTAGAAGGAATCAAATTGTTCTACACCATTGGTGGAATGGTAGCTATTGTTTTATACAAAATCTTCTAGGGGTATGAGATACTCCCAACTGCGGCCAAAATCTAACAAGTAAGACCACATCTTGTCCTCCAGTACCTATATTGGTTCGCACAATATGGTCATCGCTTTATGATTGAAATACTATTCTCATCCATAACTGAGTCCCAAACACGTCCTAAAATCCATTTCATAACTAGGATGTAAAGATTGAATCATGATCTAATACTCTTCTAGATGGAACTCCATGGTGTTAATCTATCTCTTTTATGTAGAGGTATCCTAACCTCTCTACTTCTCTCGAATAAAAAGGAAGTGGGACAACATTGTGAGTTGTTCAATGATAACCAATATGGTATCATTTATCCTAGATGTAAATGTATTCTATCCACGAAGTCAATCGATATCCTATTCCACTTACATTATTTCACCTCAAGGGATTGAGTCAAACCTGTTGGAACTTGGTTCCCAGCCTTCACATGCTTACTAGTGAGGCATCAAGAAACAAACTCTGCAACTCCCTTCTTCATCCATTTCCACCAAAACTGATGTAGAAGGTCTAGATACATCCTCTCCACACCTGGATGTATCAAAAAATGATATGTATGTAACTCCCTCATAACCTACTACTAAAATTCCCCAAGAACTACTATTCCCCCCTCTGAAAAGAACGACATGTTCCCAACCTTTAGAATATCAACTAGGGAAATTCCCTTTAGACATCTGATCATGTAAACTATTATAGTAGGTATCTCCAAGTTGTGCCTACCAAACTCACTATAATAGTGGAGGAGTAATAACCATCGACTAATGTTATGATGATCCATACACATCCACAATGTAAGTTTACAACAAGGCCAACTTCTCATATGCCTCTTTTACAAACTTTGAACTGGATATCCTCCTTAGTGAATCTACAACCACATTCCCCTTACTAGGGGTATAGAAAAGCTCATTATCATAGTCCTGGAAGAACTATAGCCATCACCTCTGTTTCAATTTCATATCCTTAGGAGAGAAGATATACATGAGACTCTTGTGGCCAGAGTGGATAATAAACCACTATCTCATTAGGCATTGTCGCCACATAATTAAAGAGAATACTATAGATAGTAAATAAAGATCATGATTCACATAGTTATACTCATGTGATTTCATCTGCTCTAAACCATATACAATCACCACCTTCCCCTAAATCAGGACATTACCATTCCCAGTTCTGGATGCATCGTAGAACACGACAGACTCAATACACTCCTCTAAAAATCTCAAGATGGGAGCGCCCATCAATATCTACCAAAGCATTTGAACATTATCATTGAACTTATATATTAGTATGAAAGGTTCTCCCTTTCATGTCAACTATTTCAAGGATGATTCCACTCTAGAAAAGTCATGTAAAATTATATGATAGTATCCAGCCAAACCAAGGAAATTTCATACCTCAGTAACACTATTGGGTGGCTTCAAACTAATAACCGAATCAATCATCATTAGATCCAATAAAACTCCAGCCTCTGAAATGATGTGTCCCAAAAGTTGAACCTCTCTAGACTATAAATGACACTTTGAGAGCTTCCCATAAATCTGGTGATCTTGTAGTGTGTCTAGGACCATACTCAAATGTCTCATGTGCTCCTCCTCAGACACCAAGTACACTAGGATTCCATGAATGATGACCAACATGAACCGGTCCAAGTAAGACTAAATTATCGAGTTCATGGGTCACATGAAAACTTCTATGTAGTTTACCAAGTGAAACAAAATCACCATGTTCTAATAGTGATCATAATACACATGAAGGCCGTATTCGGTATATCCTCCTCTCGTACTTGAAACTAGTGATATCCTTACCTGAAGCCAATCTTTGAGAACCAGATTTCCCCTTTCAACAGATTGAAGAGGTCATAGATACTCTGTAGTGGATAATTATTTTTCACAATCACATATTTTAGGCACCAGAACTCTACACATAACCTCAACCTCCCATCTACCCTCTTGGAAAACATTACATGGGTTGCCCAAGGTGAAACACTGGGTCCCATAAGGCCCTTCCTTTTCAAGTCCTCCAACTGAACCCTCATCTCATAAAGCTCTGTGGGGGCCATTTGATATGAAGGTGAAGATATTAGCTCCTTATCATGATATAGATCAAATCATAATTATAAATCATTATATGGAGGTATTCTTGGGAAATCCTCATGAAATATGTCCTCATATACTTCCTCCACTATAGGAAACTGTGTACTCATATCATCCCCCACATTGAGGGTGAGGCTAGTAATCTATTGAGTAATCAACTTCACCCTACTATGGGTGAGTCCATACTAAGCTGTATTTGTTCCCTTTTAACCAACAATGGAAAACATGGTTCCATTACTGTAATCACCACACTTTTCAACTAAAATAGCCCACCTGAACATGATCTATAGACAAACAGTGCATACTAAAAATGAATTCATAAAGTCTTCATGTCGTTACCAAGAGATCAAAACCAAAAATCTCATCTACATGAGTAAGATCACACTTTCGACACCATATTTTGATCATTGAATCTCCTCCCATATGAGTCTCTAAGCATAAGGGTCAAGTCAATGATTCAACTAGAATCTTTGAGTCTCAAATAGGGTTCTTGGCTAGAAATTAATGAATAGATCCTCTACCTATCAAAACTATAGCTAACGTGGAAGAGGCATAGATTGTACCGCTACTCATACATGGATCCTCAGGGTTATAATCCTCCATCGCCTATTTCTAGCCTCGTCCCTTTCATGCTCCCCTTCTATATCTTCCACCTTAAATAACAGCCTGATCATTCTTCAACCTCATCCTTGGTGTCCCCTCAACAGTCTCTTGATTATTCATACGACTGCTCAAAAAATATTGTGCCATATTTCCCCGACTACCGCACGAGTAACACAATATATCACTCAGCAAACACAAACTGATCTCGGAGTCCCAGACCACAGATTTAATGTATTGGGATCATCTACCTATTTTTATAACCTGATTGGGTCATTGTGATGTCTATCTGATACCTACTATAGAGGTCTCAGTTAACTGGTGGTTGTTGGTAGCTCCCACTACCAGCGCCTACTCCTCTTGAAATCCCTCAATAAGAAGGGTACTCTCATGTACCCCAAAATAAGTAATAATTCAAAAGGATATCATGGATTCCATTATTTCCCAGTATAATCTGTACATGATGGTTGAAGCCCTGATGAGTGGGTCTCCCACTATATCTGTGGAGTAGTACGAATGGTCAAATATACTCGAATAATACACCACAGTCAGACTTCCCTACTATAGTTTCATAATCTCATGTATTGACACAAAACACAACATGTATTGAAATAACTCTTATATAAAGAGATGCGTGTAGTCTTCCCAATAGAGGTTCTTCTCATTGTGTGTCTGGATCACTAAGCTCCACTATATCATGGAATATCCCAAAAAAGACTCATGTCAAAGACATTCATCTGGTCTAAAGAAGTCCTTACAATATAGAAGACATGGGTAACTTCCTCTAGAAAATCCTCAGATACCTAGGGGCATGTATCACCAAGAACCCTAGGATGTAAATGGTTATGAAACTCAAGTAATGTTCTTAGTCTGCGTGCATCCTCATATTTTAGTGCTGGTTGTAGCATTTTCTTGAATGGTGGTGGTATAACTGATAAACCACCCAGAAGTTCTATATATGGTATTGGACCACGTACCAATGTCTCATTTCTTGGAAGACCATCCTTGTGATAACGAAAAAGAATATTGGCTGGCTATCTGCATGAAGGAATCTTGTAACAAAACAATATGTCCCACATTCAATAGATTATATTTAGAGAACTATATCATGAATGAAATAGAAGAAACAACGCATTAATATATTATTCTTGTACCATTATTTACCGTGAAACCTTTGTTTTCATGTATCGTGTTGAAAAGCAGGTTCCCAAAGTCCTACTGTATGGATACTTTTACACCAACACAAACACTGGATTCCATAGCATGATAGAAAAAATCAATATAAATAACACTATTTTCCCCAAACAGTCCTAAAGTAGAACTAAACTCATATGATACCACTTTTTCATGACCAATCGTAGAGGGGACCATGCCATTACTACCCCTTTCCCCCCTCTAATAGGCTGGGGGCTGGTGACTAGCACTATGTTGGAATTTCTCAGAAATGGGATGCATTGGCCTAAAGTACCTGTACAGATCCACATATCTCTAAGATATAAATAATGAAATGTAAATACATTTTGTAAAAAATGAATGCAAAACACTATATCTGAAAAATAGAGAACAATAGTGAATGTACTGGAAAATAAATAGGACCAAAACAATCTCACCAAAAAAATATTTTGTAGCCACAAGTCCATAATGTAATATAAGATGCATTGGGGCTGTCGTTCACAAAGATTCCAGAATAGACCTCGACTATTCCAATCTCTCAAGGCACTTCCTGGTCCTGGTTTTCCTAGAACTCCATCAAAGAGTCGATCATCTACATTAGACACAACACATGCAGGAAAATCTCATGTAGGGGTGGGTAAAACAATACTCAGTAGGATACCAGAAAACCACAATGTAATACAATAAACAAAATAACATAAAGGAAATACTATGAAGGAATACCACAAAGGAATATAACAAAGGAAATACCATGAAGGAATACCACAATAAAATATCATGAAGGATTACCACCAAGGAAGACCACAAATGAAATACCATGAAGTAATACAAAAATGGAAATACTATGATAGAATACCACTAAGGAATTAATATTCCGCTCCACATAGATACATTCCTATAGAAAATGTATAATGAACATATAGATATAATCAAACCAATAATACACACATTCTCAAAATGACACATAGTCTCCATAAGATATAAAATCACCCTAAGGAACATAGTATTCATAAGACAATCAAACTCCATAAGACACATAGTCTCTATACGATGCACATGTTCTAGGTCACAACCAACCACTGAAATGTTTTCTTGATGAATGATAATTCGCCTAGAAATAACATCTCAAGACATTAGGTCATATGAATACTTACTCTAAAACCCTCATAAGATATCTCAAAATGAGAATCTCATCCTAAGGGTCCCAATGAAATAGACGTATTGTCAAACATAAATCCACTATGAATGTTATGTTTGTTTGAATTTTGAGAAGGTGGGGGGGGGGATGGGCCTTTGGACTAACTATATGGTTGTTCCATTGATTATGGTGATAAACACCCACAGTCAACCACTAAGTCTAGATGCTCTTGTGGTCTACCAATTCAGGGTAGATCGAACTTCTGTGGCAGTTCACCTCACCGCCAGCTACCACGATTTCATTACACCTTTGTCAAATATGGATTACAATTAACCACCATGGTTAACCCTGGCCCATTCTGGACACAATGGGTTCGACCTTGGTCTACCAAAATCGATGAGGACTGAATAATCCCCCCTGGTATAACCCAAACTGCTAGTTTTCCTCAACCCACTGGTCATGGCACGCTCCGTATAGGTCAATCCAACGTCACTTGCTCATCCTCTCACATCGGCCTGACCTGATCACCCTACCTATTCAACTTTTCTTATTGGTCTAGGTCACAATGTCTCCCATGGTGACCATCACTAGTCCACGTGGCTACACCACCAAAACACACAAACTCTACATACCACGTGGTGTCAGATGCGCCGTGCTACTTTGAATCACCTGTTAGAACCAAGTTTGTATTTGGTGGAAATATATTATGATTTTTGTTTATTGTTAACCCATATTAGGATGATCATGGATATTACAAGGAATGTGAACTTATTATTGAGGCATGAAGAATTATTGAAGGTGGTGCGGTTTCCTAATGTTTATAAAATTTTTGGGACTCAAAATCTGGATATTGTTTTAAGAAACGGAAGTGTCTCAAAAATGGAAGAAAACTGTGAACTATATAGTGGGAATAGTTTTCGGATCCTGAAATATGGTATACAAAATGGAGGACCACGAACCATGTTGTGGGAATGGTTTTCAGCAGAAAAAATGGTTCAAGTGGAAGACCTTTGGTTTGTGGGAAGGATCACAGTGTATATAAGGCATGACCATTTGTTGGATGGATGTTTTTTGGATAATACAAGGTGGATATTGGTTTGCAGAAGAGTCTGACCTCAGTGAAGGGATTATTGGATTCATGCGGACCGTGTAATGAAATGCTTTGGGGGAGATGCATGGTAGGTGGTGAAAGTGCTGTCATATCAATTATTTGGTAATTCTTGGATTAGCGGTTCATGTGGATATATCTTCCTATATAAAGAGTGGTAATTCATTTTTATATGGATATAAGTGAATTTCAAGAGATTAATTCATCAAATGTGGAATTAGGATCTTTTTGGAAGAGGTTTTCAAGGATGAAATTTTTCTAATGTGTTTTCTGTAGTCCCCAAAGGGAAGATAGGATCACGTAGGAGAGTCTCTATATACAAGAAGAACTCGATCCGTGGTGCTCTTATAGTATGCAGAGAATGTGAGGTGGTATAAAGAGAAAGGTAGTACAAAAATACGGAAGTATGAAAAGGAAGGTAGTGTGCGAAAGATTATTTGTAGATGAGAAGTTGGTCCGCAAGGAAGAAGGGATTTGCGAGAACATAAGTGAAGGCAGTATGAAAATGTGGTATGTGATGGCGGTATGTGGTCAGAGATTACAGAGGTAGTACTTGGAGGTGGTACACAAAGGTGTTATTTAGAGAATTGAAGTATGAAGAGGATTTTGGAAGGTTTAAGAAGGAAAAGTTCACAAATGAACAGTATGTTGAAAAGTATACTACATCTATATGATGAAGTATGACTTCAACCTAGCATCAATATATAGTTAAGGATGCATGATTTAATGAAAACATTAAAGAAAACTTCTTGTCAATAAATTGAATTTAGATTCATCCTAATGCAGTTAGAAATGTGGAGTCAGTAGAAGTGATCTGAGGGATTTAGTGTGCTATACGTAAAACCATGTAATGGAAGTGCTCTTAGAACCTAGAAACTATGATAAAATTATGTACACCACAACTAGTGAAGATTAGAGGACTATGATATGATTGAAAAAATTTCATTGTATGACCCATAGACATAGACCGTAGTGATGAACCATGTAAAATTGTTGTTTCTTCACATTAAGTGTGATTCTTTGTTTTCTATAGTTTCTGATCAGATTTATTTAATAGGTTGCTATCAATGTTGTGACAAGTACCACCAGTTTTAACAAATGTTGAAACCTGGATTCACCAGTCAGATGTTAGTATGTTCTGGCATCCTTCAATATTTTGCGCTGCCCACCCACAACCTTCCTTATAAGGTACTCTATTTTTCATCTAGTGTTACAATCTCTGAAATAAAAATAGATATTTTATCCTTATATGCCAAGCTATAATTATATAACCTCTGTTTCAACTTGTCTTTAATCTGGGATTCTGATTGCATTTAGAGCCTCCTAGAATGTCTTGCGGTGATCACAAGTATCCAATGACAAAGACTGCCAGGAATGGCGGAGAGGAAGTACAAGAACTCCAGATGAAGGTTCCTCGGATTTTGATTATGTCAGCCTTATTTTGTTCTCATTAGAAGGATAAATGAAGTGGATAAACTAATATACAGATACTCCAGTATTAATAACTCATCCCTAAAAAACAACCAAACTACAGATCTATTTGTTTGTTGAATGAACCACATTAATCGTGGAAATTATTAATTTAGAGAATAAACAATTAACAACTCCCCTTATTGAGATATGGATCATTCACTATCAATTATTTATTTCCATTGACAATTAATCAAGAGTGATTTCTTTTCCTAGTGTTTTTCTTCATTTCCTAGAGAATTTTCTAAGGGTCCTCCCCAAATCCAATAATAAATTTCCAGGGTTATGATCCTATCAAAGGGTCCCTACCCATCTCTTCATTTAAAATAAATAGCGTCTCTTTGTCAACATAAAGATAAAAGAAAATAAACTAACAATTTTTTTATTCATTAAAATGTCCAAAAAGTATTCTTCATAGAAGACCTACACTAGACGATATTAGGAATCACATATGGGAAAAAATCACATTACAAACTGAACATTAGTCTTAGATTTTCAATACAGGTATCCATTCTGGAGTTATTATGATTTTAAAATAAAATAATTTTATTTAATAATTTTATTTATTGTTATGTCCTTCAAGACTTTTTCTTTAGATGACCCAAGTAGACCAAAGTTAGGATGTGCCTGAGGTAAAACCAAAATTCTGAGATTAACAATTCCATTATATTTCTTATATGGGGACCCATTAAAGAGATATTCAACTTTTTCATGAAATACGAATGTGCTTTCTATTAAAAAAAATTACATTTTTAACAATTTTGGGGCACACCAGGCCTCAGAATCACAGGGCGTCTTAACACCATGTCTACGAATTTTCAAAAATAATTTATAAAAATTAAATTGGGAAAAATATAAGTAGTTATATGAATTTTGTAATTGGAATATTCATAATTTATATAATGAAAATGGACACCCTCATTATTTGTCATAGTGAATAGTAATGTCAGCAATTTTTTACAACATTTATTGTTAAAAGGTGATTATAGGGGGTTAAACCATGATATAGGCGTAGTATTTCCAAAATATTATAAGAAAGAATAATTGGTAGATGATTTTTAAAATTAATATTAACCTATCCTCAAATATCTAGTCACCAAGATCCATTTTTTAGGATTTTTTTTAAATCATTGAAATCATTTAAGAAACTCCTAGTGTGTCCCTCCCAACACATATAAATGGGATCCTATTCCCCCCTATTATTTAAACCACTTGACTAGTTTAGGTTTGAAGATCCATAATACAAATAAATTATATAATCCTTCTATTTATTTAATATGTTATGTTCTTCTCATAATAGTAATCCGTAATAGATTAATGAGTATTCTATAGGGTGTCTCTCAATGAAGAGGTCGAAATCATAACCATGCTATTTCAATTTAATTTCTACTTTTACTTATAGAAAAAATGATGTATCCTTAGAATATTATGAATAATTTATTATTAATAAGATTAGATATTATCATTTTATTTCTACTTCCATTCACCAACTTATTGTTAATTTAATGGCTGATGAAATTATCTATTATATGTATGTGCCCACTAAAACATCCAGGAATTGATATTACTAATTTTTCACTACCATCATTCATGGTTAGTTGTTAAGACTGATTTAATTTCTAGATAATATATTTATGTCATAATGATTATTCTATAATGATGAATTAATATTTAGCTTCCTTTCATCTCATCTAAAAAAATAGAAATATCACTCATTCATATGTACGAACTACCATCTCCAAGAAGAGATGAAAATCATTTTAATCACAATATCATATGAATGGTTATAAATATTTATATAATTAATATATATTATATTTATATCATTATTAAGATTATTTATAAAATGGAACCATTATTATATTGAAAGAAGCATAACCTCATAATGAAAACATACATGAAAAATGAAGAAGATAACACATGAAGTGGAAATGATAATGAAATATTGTTGATGAATGAGAGATGAGATGTATTAAGTAAACCACCGATTGAATTATAAGAATAATAATGGATCTTCTATATAATATTAAAATTAAATTTATTATACTAAAGAATAAAATTCTTGTGAAAATTCCTGACATGATGTAAGGGTTATATGTTATACTCTCGTTTTTACTATGATTACTTATGGAAATATTTTTCATTAAAAAATATCTATGATATATCTCTCCAAAACCTAATGCATTATTTTATCCTGTGGGTTTTTTTTATTTCATAAATTCATATCATTTCCCTCTCATTATGTACTGAAGTGGAAAAAATAAATTATTGAGGAAAACTGGCCTTGTTTTTTCTCTATAATCAAGAACCACCTCTTGAATGGAAATAATTTAATTTAAAAATTTCATGATTTTTTTTACAATTATCTAAACACTATTTATTTTCATTTTATGATATATTTGAATTTCGTTACATATGGTTAAAATAATTCTTTTATCACATTCCAATCATGGTACATTTTAACTTTTACTGAAATTATGAAGGGAATTATTGTTTTAGTATACACCAAAAGTGTAAAGACTCTATCTATAGTTACCTAGATCTGCATGTCACATTATTACATGTCACTGGATTTAATGAACTAAATCCGAAAGGACTGAATATTTTTTAATCCTAAACAACTAGATACATATATGAATTTCACATTACATTTGAAAATATAAAATACAATATTGTAATTTAATGATGAATCTATTATTTTCATTACAATATCCATACATAAAAATAATATTACTCTACCTAGAATATTGAGTAAAAAACAAATAAGTGAATGACGATCTCAGCTGCTCAATAATGGTATTTGGGCTGTAAAATTTAATAAGGCATGAATAATAACACAAGAATAAATGATGATAAAATAATTCCATTTATATAATCATATGAGTGAGAAACTAGTACATGTATAGAATTTGAAATAATTTCATATCAATGGAATTCATATTAAAAGACATCTGAAACTTATCGTTTAGGTCATGTGACATGAAATTTTAAATAAATAGTTTTGTACTTCACCAAATACCAAGTATTGTTTATCACTTGACACCAACTATGGCATCATTGGGATATGTAATACCAATCCCCACCCATCACATAATAAGTGAAATGCATTCATCATATGAATATTTAGTAAAACAAATTCAACATCTATTAAAAATAAAAAATTACCATAATGGAATAATTACAATAAGAAATATCAGTACATTCCTCAGTGAAATGGATCATAAATGATACATAAGAATATGGTGGATGATATCATTAATGTATATACACATTTGAAAATTCAAAAAAGGTTATTGAAATTAATGAAAATAATTTAAAATTTTCACTAAAAAAAGAGAGAAATGGCCTTTTCACATTGAAATCACATTATTAATGTCTTCAATATTCCACAAATTTTATGGAAACCATTTTATTTGAAAATAACCTTGTAAAGAATCAACCTTATTAAGACAAGAAAAAATAATATACATTTTATGAAATATATTTAACAAATAGATTGGGTGAAATTTTCATTAATAAATTTTTGGTGAATATAAAAAACATCATTTTATACCTTATTAGTAAAAACGTAAATGGAATAGAAATATTTTGGATAGAGTATAAAAACATGGTGTTTTTAATTAAAATAAATATTTCAATAAATTGAGTACATAAAAGGAAAAAATTGAATGGAAAAAATTTAATTGATATAAATAATCATAGTATAAGACTCTAGTGTGTGTTCGTGATTGAATTATAATACAATTTCCCTTGTGGAGATATAAGCATAAACATTCTTGAGTAATAAAGAGATTATAAAATAAAACCTTACCTCAGGTTTGAATTTTTTTTATTTTTGTTTTCATCTCTTGTATCCTAAATATAGACCTATTATACATATATAACTAGACCATAAACAAATTTATCATTTTATATATGATTTAATTATAATAGTTTTTTATCCACTTATTTAGAAGTGTTTTCTAAAATCACTATTATGGGGTATAACAGCTTTTCCTTTCATGAATGTTTTTGATTTGGTAGTTTTGGTCCTCGAACAATGATCATTGTTACATATTCTATATAATTTTAATAATAATAAAAATATCTTTTATATTCATTATATAAATATTTAGTTTAATCCATAAAATTTAGTGATAGAAAAAATGAATTCCACTGCTCATTAAGATAGTTGGTTGTACGTGCACATTAACGTCGTTATCATTATTTGGACGAATGAAAAAAAGTAAAATTAAATAGAAATTCAAATTTTCATATTCATTAGTATTTCATATATACCATATATAATAATTATATCTGTAATTATTACCTTCAATATCAAAATCAAATGAAAAATTAATCACAACAACTTTTGGATGAAATAGTTCAAACATGCGCACGAGAAATGTTATCATGTTCCAAAAGACTGTAAGTCATGAAGTAAGATGTGGTATTATAATTCATGAATTATAATTATTTCAAAATTTGTATATATATATATATATTAGATACATCATTATATCCGTCTATGATAGGTAACAATAGAAAAGGAATTACATCGGTTCATGGGGTATTAGTCTACCATATAGACGATCGATGGTTTCGTTTACCATTTAATAAAATATGATATGGATATAGAATATTACATAAAAATAATAAAATATCAGCACATTAAAAATAACTTTGAATTATTAAAGTGTAATTTATGATTACTAGAATTAGGTTGTAGAGAAATTAAATTAAAATTCATAGTTAAGAGCTCTACATATTATTTGGAAAACCACATTATGTATATAAATCAATCTATCCAAGGATGGTTTTATAATAAAACTAATAAAACAAGGTCGTGGGTAGGGATGTGGGGTTTATTTTTAGATAGGTTTGGAAAAATCAAAAGGGTCATTATGTGTGTATAGTGGAGGATAGTGGGTTTTTGTGAATAATTGAGTCGAGTGAAATGCTTTTAATTTTTCAAAAGTTTCAAATAATTTCAAATTAATATATTTAAAAAAGGATCCAATATGTATCATTTTAGTAGGTGATTATAAAATAGGAAAATTATATCCAAATAATGCGGGTTTAATATGTTATTAGGTCTTTTTAACCATAATATTTCAGTTTAACCCCTAGTAAACTTGTTTTAACCATAATCATGATAACGTAAATTTATTCTATTTATTATTATTTATTAAGGAAATTTTTTTTGAACATATTACCTCATATTATTTTTTATTTTTCCAAAATTTTAACCCATTTTATCAAATTCCAATTTTTATATATTTAGGAATTAAATTTAAAATTATTCAAAAAAATGTGAGGAAAATCAGTCCCCCATGGAAAAATTTTTTCTTAAGTATAAATATTTTTTATTTAAAAAATAAATTAAACATTTATTCTAATGAAATAAATTTTATTAATAATAATTTAATTTAAATAATTTTTATTTTAAAACAATTTTAATAAAAAAATGGTTCTTTTCAAAGCATTTAATGAAAAATAATTTTTTTTAATGAAAGCCATATTTTTCAATATTCATCGAACTATTAATCATTTTAAAAATTTATCAAAAATTCTGTAAGATAATATTAAAAATTTCAGGGAAAAATAAATAAATTTTTTTTTTCTAAAGGTGGAATAAATTGACAATAATATTTTTATAGGAATCAGGGTGGAACTTCTTGTTTGAAAAATAGTTTTTGATGAATTAGACTGGAATTATTCTTATCACATTCTTATAATTTTTCTAGAAAAATGATATATTTTTCATTGATAATTTATTTCATTTTTTAATTAAAATCATTCACCAATATTGATTGGTTTAATTTATTTAAAAACACAATTTGAATTTAAATGTTATTATTTTTAATATCATTTCTTTTACAATCATTTTTTTATTTTCATTTATAATATATTGAATAAAATTATCTTTTTTCATATATGTGCAGCCCATATTGTTTTTTAAATTTATTTAGTCTTATTCATAACTTCTGATTTAATTTCAAGGTTAAAATATTATACTATATTATGGATCATTTAGACACAGGGTTTCATGTTTCAAAAGTTGTTAAAGAGACTAAAATTACATGAAAATGAATTTATCATAAAATAGGGTGATGCATTCTAACCCACTTAAAATCAAAATTTGTCTTCAAATTATATTACCTTGATATAATGAGATTATCATACTTTTTCCTCATGAAATCCTCAGGTTCTCACAGACTATCTTGAAATTTAAGATTTATCTAGATAACATTAACCAAACGTGTAGTCTTGTTGTGTACCACTTTATATCTATGATATAAGATTTAAAATGGTGGCTCATCAATGGAAAATCATTCCCCAATTGTATGAACTATGATTTCAGCATATGTTTAGTATAAGGTATGTACTTCATTAGTGTATATATATATATATGGAACACATCCTAAAACATAGAGAGGTTCTGTGGAATCACCATGTAATAAGATACCATCAATAATCAATCAAGAATCTCAATAGGGACAACATACCCAGGGATCAACTACATTTTTGTTTTGAATATCATAACCATCTTCCCAAATTAAATTTATAGAAACATCTTCAAAAATACTCTGAGAACCAATTCTCTTTGATGATTATAAACACACAGTTTTTTTGACTATAAAGATCCATTATATTCTTTTGAATGGTTCAAAATTTATTAGGAATTTTCTTAGCTAACTCAGATTATAATAGATTTCTTTATCATACTTCAACTCATTGCATTGGATTTATACAATTATTTCCATTGCGGGATTCTTATGGGGAAATCTAAATTCTTGAGTGAATGTTGTTTTTCTAATAAAACTCGAATATAGGAAGTTATATATACCAACCACCATTGTAATATAGTGAACAAGATCTCAGAATATAAAACATGATTTGAATACTCCTCATAGACTAACTATCTTTATTTGGATGTTAATTAGTACTGATACTTAACTATGTATTCGGATCCTACGAAATATTCCACCAAAACATTGTGGTAAACAATGTATCCCCAGATAAAATAAAATGTGATACTAGATGAATCCTTGAAAAAAACTTACTGTATATTAATGAATTTATATAAATAGGAAAATATTATTTTGAAGAAATTATGTGAGATGAATTCATAAGAAAATTAACGACAGCCCATATAGAATTAAATACTTTTTATTTGTTAGAGAGTCTGATGAGAAAATATAAGGTGATGTTTTCCTATTTCCATTCTGGTATGGGAAATGATTGTGAATTACCCTTATATTCTCATCTCTTCTATTTTTCATTATGAATAACTAAGTATGGATATAGATACTTAGCAATTCATCTCGTCATGTTTTCTCACCAGAAATACTCTTTAAGATCACTATATATCTCTATACTTCCATAATGAATAAAGAATTACTACTCTATGCCTCTTCTAACATATCCTTCTTAAAATATAGCATATATAGTACACATAAAAAGTTCCAAAACCTTTTAATCGCTTAAAAATTATTATTAAAATAAGGAATATTTATCACATTTATATGTAGATGCATATCTTATTTTTGTGCGCCATAAATTCTCACATGGATAGATGATTGAATAGTTTTTTGAGTAAGATAATATCTCTTCCCATCCTTTAATATTTAAATATCCATCAATTTTAAGTCTATAAATATTG
The DNA here is from genome assembly GCA_963277665.1 of Viscum album. Lineage (NCBI taxonomy): Eukaryota > Viridiplantae > Streptophyta > Magnoliopsida > Santalales > Viscaceae > Viscum > Viscum album. The sequence continues at coordinate 800,883,765 of OY728164.1, forward strand.
GATCATTTGAGATCTACGTCATATATATTCTAGAATTTCCTTTCATACATAGATCATCAATGACCATGTCCACCATCCTAGGATGATATTGTATTGAATAATCATAATCAATGATCAACTAAATCTTTGTTATTTGAAATATATTCTACTTATTTAATGAATATGTATGATTTAAGATTTAATTATCAATATATATATAATACAATTCACCATATAAATAACTCCTCTAAATCATCAATGAAACCATTACCCCTGCCAAATCTAAATTAGTGGTCATGAGAAATCTCCCACAAAGCATATGCAGTCTCCATCCAAACCATCAAAAATAAGAATTTTGGTTATAAATGTTGGAATCAACTATTTTTGAATAACCATATTTTTTATGGATCCATTTATATACCATACCATGAAATTATATGGACCAATAATGAAACTCTGTGAATAAATAATTCACTATTGATACATTTAATAAACAAATTCTACTTCCTCAGTTTCATTTGCACAATCATAAAATGTGATTTATAGAAAACATTATTCATTGAATATATTATAATATAATATATAATGAATATAAAATATTTATCAATGTAATATCTAAATAATCACTCATTAAATCCATGAAGATAAGAGCCTCGATAAGTCAAAATGGAATTAATAATAATTCCTAATGACCATTACTTATTTAGAAGGCCATCTTATCTATATTTTCATAGTTGATTCTTATATGATGATAAAAATATCAAAGGTCAATCTTGAAAAAATATTTTTCTCGACATAATTGATCAACTAAATTATCAATATGTGGCATAAGATGTTTTTTTAATAGTTTCCTTGTTATGTTCCCCATAATCAATGATGAGACGTATTAGTCCATTTTTCTTCGTAATAAAAGAATATTTTCACCTCATAGAGAATCTCTTTGATTAATGAATACATTCTCTCTATTCATTGGGTGTTTCTTATTTAATTCATACAACACAAATTGAACCACTCCATATGAAGAATTTAAAATAGTCATTTCACATGTTATATTTTCTATTGAAAAGTAAACCTCATGATTAGGGGGAAGAAAAGCAATGTTTTCAGAAAAAAAATATCAACACTCAAAAGATAATAAAATTTTAAATATTGACATTATCCATAACTAGATGAGTTAAATATCCATCATTAATATACATCAAATCCCATAAGATAGAAATAATTTCTATTGGGTGTTCATGTTCATACATACAATTATACATAGTTTAAGGTGATTTTGAATATTGAATGTCACTTCTATTTTATGAAAATTGATATGGGATCTATATTGATAGATCTAATCAATAATAAAAATTACTTCAAATTCAACAAGATGAAAAATAACTATCTTCGCAGAAGGAAACAACCCAAAAACATTTAACATGGATGATTTATAGACTTGATATGCTGTTATCCAACCATTGGATGTTTTCCCCACTCAATAAAAATCTAATAGTTGTTGTGGTGGAGTAATACCCTAATGAAATTATTCATAAATAAAAGAGTGTCTAGAACTAGAATCGAATAAAACATTTCAAATACTAGATCAGATGTTATGAGTACCTATCCCTATGCCACTATAAAATTGCATTTTAGCTATAGTAATTTTATTATCTCATCTTTCCACCCTTGGATTAATTTTTGGTTAGTCCTTAGGATGTATTTAGAATTGTTTGGTATTGTTTCCCATAAACTTATTGTTAATTAATTTTACATTTATGGGTTTTACTATACCCATGAATTCATGAGAATGATGTATTTTTTACCAACACATGATTCAAAATACATATCCATTAAATAAATTACCATAATATTTCTTTCCACAACTATCTCATGTTGGAAAACTACACTCTCTTACACCCACTATAAATCTCTTTCTCGAAAATAATATTCTTCTCTTTATTTCCACCAAATCCATAATACATGAATAATTTTGTCTCTACCTTCATAACACATGACTATATATTATAATTTTGTGATAATGTTTTGGAGACTAGTTACCTTTGAAGTATGAACTTATTCCCATCATATAATTGGTCAATCATTCTCATTGGGTTACATATGTGTTCTATAGATTGAAATAATAATTTTGTAATTTTAGCTTCATATATACAATAATTTTCCTCTTTCTTTTCTACCATAGTTAAGAAAAAACTCTCCTTATCAACACATTGATAATGATGATAATATTCATTGATGAAAAGTTGTTAAAAATAATTTCAAAACAAATTTTTATTTTTTATTCATCCATTGTGTTTTTAATTAATTACCACAATTGATCAGAATCCCAAAAGAGATGATTAAAACTCATGACTACCTTCCCCCTTTCATTACATATGAAAGAGAGAAATAAAATATCTAGAGAACTTTTCCATTACACCACTATAAATGTATTATTAGTCCCATTGAATGTTGGAGTTCATTGATGGATGAAGTGGTCTAACTGTAAATACTATGGTTTATTATATTTTTCCTTAATATATATATATATATACATGTATGTGTGTTTGGATTTATCCTCATATTCAACATGGTGTTTGACTATCTCATGACCCTGGAATTAAAATATTATAAATGTTAATATATTTTTGTGTATAGATATGAATCATTTAGGTGTTTTTTAGTTTTCCCAGTATTTGGGTCCTAGATTAAGAAATTTGAGACCATTTATGATTTCGGAATGTCGGGATTACCTAAAATGCATCCTAAGGTTTCTTGGTGTTTGTCATTATCATGTAGGTGACTGTTGGAGGCTGCATTTAATGAAATAAATAACAAGTTTATTTATTTATATTAACATTTTATAAATATAAACATTAATATGTATACATTTATATAAAATCTCTTGGGCCATACTTATACACTTTGGAGGATTTGATAAAAAGAAAAGGGGATTACTTCATTTGGAGATTGGGATTAGAGACTGATTGTTGATCAAATTTTTATTGATCAAGAGGCAGTGAACACAAAAGACCATATCCACCACTTGAGATCAATTTTATCACCTTAAATGAGGTAGGGAATGTTATTTATGTATTTTTCGCCATTGTTTTTTTCCAATAATGGATATTATTATCATCATTTTTATTAGTGATCTTTTGATCTATGCATTTTCCAAGTTCATATTTATAATTATTCCAATCAAATTAATCTTTGAACTTCTTTTTTTTCATTTTTGTATAACCTATTTATGTGATTACTGTCAAAATAAATCATATAAAATGAAAGATTTATATCTTTATTATGTATTCCTCCCCATTGTTCCTTGTGTTATTTACTATAAGATCATGTGGTTGCAATTTAACATTATTTGGGATTATTAAAGAATAATATATCTACCATATTCATGACTGGTTTCCAAAAAAAGTGATAGTGATTTTCAACAATATCGTGATGGATTATGGGATATGCTTTATGTATTGGGATATAGAGAATTGATGGGTGATGTGAGGTTTATAGGATGCATAGCGGTTCATCGATGGATGAATCGATTCTAGTTTTTGTACACCAAATTTCAGGAATCAATGGTTGGTGGTTTAACCCATTGATTTAGGCTAGTGAAATAGTGGATTTAATTTTTTTAAAAGTGGGATCTAGATCATCATGATGAAACTCAATTTTTTATGAAAAACTCTACTACATGATTTTTATTGAAATGAACCCATGTTGGGTATTCCTTGGGCTATAGAGGTTAGGGTTTAGGGTAGTGAAAAATATCAAATGTCATATGGTCCCACCACACACCATGTGAACCTATTATAGTGGCATTATATATATTCTTATAGTACATGGGTAGGGTCATAGTTAGGTATAAATGCACTACTCAGGTACCCAAGAACAACCATGTAGTTGAATATATCTAGGATCCCCATACACGACCATATGCATGGTCATAGTTTGAGGTATATAGGCACAGTTGAAATAGAACTAGAATGAACTATGTGTATGAGAAACATTGGGTACAACTAGTACACACAGTTTAGGGTGACATGGATTCCCAATCCATGTATATTGGTGAACAGAACCAGTGGATGGGGTGAGGTCACATATGATGGGTACCCCCATACACAATGTTTAGTTCTCTTAAAATCATATTCCTCTCATATATTATTTTTCAAGGTCCTGTTTTTGTTTCTTGTATACCCTATAATAAGTGTTTTTATATCTATAACATGATTTTATCCTTCATGGAGCCATACTATATATGATTTGATTTGTTCTATGAATTAATCTTCTTTATGTGATGCTTGACAATTGAAGTGATCACGGAAAGATCATCAAAGTTATCCCTAGGCCAGTAATCCCATATCTCTTTAGGGTGTGAGACCCCCATAATATTTTTTAGGTATATTCAATGATCCCCATAAATATGTTATTGTTCCTCAACAAACGGTTTTGTACACCCCCATCTTTGAGATCTGGCAGGGAGCAAGTCCTCCACAATATTTGTGGAACCCTCTACTCTAGAGCATACTAAAGAAGGTTGGTCCTCCACACACAAATTATTTTGAGGATTAACATGATGGTGGGCTTTAAAGATAGTCTTTTTTAGTTATAAGATGACCAATTTAATTTATTTTGGATATGAGATATAGACTGCCCTTCTCTCTGTTATAGGTTTCTTTATATGAATATATGCATATCATGGGGTTTTATATACCTCTAAATTTGGATTGAGATGATATATTTTTTGTATGTCTGCTTCTCCATTTTTATACTTCATGAAATCCTAGTGGGTATGTATTTACTCACCCCTGCATGGTCTTTCCCTACAAATATATTATCTAATCTAGATGAAAGTAAGTTTCGTGTTGATATTCATTGACCTTAGTGGTATTTGAGTGCATTGAACACGTACAGTGGGTAAACCTGCATATTAGAAACCATGATTTCAAATTTGATTATATTTTTTTTCTCCCCTTTTTAACATTATTTCATGGTGGTTTTATGTTTTTCCATTGTTATTTTCCGGATTATACTTTAATACTTTAGTTTATTTCACTGAGGTTATTGGAAAAATGGTTTTACTCAAGATGTTATAATTTTATTTCATGGTTCATAATTGATGAAAAAATTTACTCTAACGGGGGGTGAATATTTGTTTTAAAATATTTGGAAAAAATATATCATAGTTTTATTAATAAATTATTTTATAGTTATTAGTATCATTAGGTAGTAATATTTAACAAAAATAATAAGAATGAACACTGTGTTTTTATTGTAGTTTGGATCACCAAGATCCTAATCTACTCTTCAGTATTCTCTACTTAATTAAAATATTGGTATCCACTATGAAAGTCACTGTTAGAGTTATGAAAACCTCTTATAGATTTTTCCATTCATAAATACATAGAGGCAGAACCAAGAATTTTTATAGGATTATTCACCTAGCAGGTGTCTTGACATTGGTTTAGGGGACCCACCCCAAAAATTTGTTTTTGGTTTTGGAAAAAAAATTAAAAACATATTCATTTGATTGGGAAATTCACAAACTAGAGGAAATCTATTACAAAATAAATAAACATCATATAATATGAAGTAAAAAATTTAATTAAACCTAAAAAAATATGTGATGATAAGGGTGCATAGTTTAATGTTCTTTATTATATCTGATTAAGATTAAGTTACACATGAAATCACATCATGAACTAAAGAAACTAAATTCATTGATATTATTGATTGACTATACAAAATATATTTTTCACAAAAAAATCAGTTAAATAATATATATGAACTTATAATAATCACATGAACACATTCTAATAGAATAATAAAACATACTTAAATCAAATATCTTAAAAGAGTTACAATGTAACCAATAATTTCTTACCATGAATTAGTACATACCATTATATAATGTTATAACTAAAATTCATTGGATATACCATTTTTTAATATACAATAATTTTTTCTCTCTTTTATTTCTATATGAAACAACTAAATAAAAATTTAGGAATAATCACCATAGAAAACAAAATTAATTAACACTAATAAAATAATTAAAAATAAATGAATAAACATACATTTTATTAAAATAAAAAAATGACAAATAATATAGTTCTTTTACTGCATGTATAAAAATTATTTTTTTTTTGAAAAATATATAATATATATTCTCGAAATAAATTTTTCTCAACATAAAACCAGTTTTTTTAAAAAATACTAAAATATTATGAAAATATTTAGACTAATAATTGAACGAAGTTCCTGACAGTAGAAAGGTGTTCCTACCACTGGTAGGATATCATTACATTGATATAATATTGAATAAAATGATAGGAAAAATTGTCACAGATGATCTACCATTGAAAAAGATCTATTGTTTGAAAGATCAAATGATTCTACCATCGTGGTCGATTCAATCACCTCTTTGATGTTCATCGAACATGGATAATCCATTTTCTTAGAAATGTATTTCAAATAAAGATGGTATAACTATAAATTATAGTTGAAAGGCTTAAGATCCCATTTGATGTAGTTTGGAAGGTTATTTTACTACTAAAAGAATAATATTGCCACCATGCATGAGCATGACAGTGATACCATCACATGAAGTACACCTGAATTTCCACAATTTATAAAGAAACTATTTCTGTAGGAGTTAATTTTTATAAGGAACATAGTAGTGGTTGACCATTGCTGATATTGTTTGATAAATGATGGAAGTGCTTTAATCTTGGATGATTACCCATTTCCATGAAGCAATAAATCTTTTATTATAATGAATGGTACTTTTAATTAAGAGACCATCCATCACATGGAGATCATTATTCTAAAATGGACTCACTGTTGAATGAAATACTACCTCTAAGATTACTAAGCTTCCACCAATATAGAATAGTGATGCTTGGTAGTGACACCATCATAATATAGAGCTTCTACAGCTGTGTGAAAATAACGATACTACAATAATATAAGTTTTGGTGATGCTTGTTTAAGAAGAAATGTGATGTAGTGAGGGACCTCATATGGAGAACTACTAGTGTTATACATGTGAATAAGGAGAAATAATGGATGAGAGATAAATGGGAAGTTAACCAAATCTATTTCATTTTTGATGTATTAGTATCATATCTATAAAACAGGAATGCTTGGATTAAATTCAGAATGAAGAAGTTGACAACATATTTCAAATTAGTAAAGTAAGGGATCAATCCATCATCTTAGATGGCCTTGATATAAGGAATTATGCTATGTATGATCATTTTAAAATGAATGAAAAATGACCACTTTCACTTGATTAAAAAACATTTATATTTGAGTGTATTCATTAATAATCAAATGCTTCATAGTTTCACATGATTCTGGAAATGAGGTCGACACCTGGAACACTTACATACAGAAAATTTAGGGAGGGTCAACCCACTCAACCCTATGAACCACTATAAAAACCTATAAGGCTCTGTGAAATCTTTATTTTCCAACACATATCCTATTCAAGAAGCCATCCTCACCAATGCCTCTATGCCTGGGACCCGTATGGTTGGTTCTCCCACAGGGCAAACCACTGATCATTTATATGGTTTAAGGGATTTCTTTATGGGATTTCATTGGTAGGATATTTTTTACTAACCCCACTAAATAAGACACATAGGATAACAAAATAAATAATTTTTTTGAATAATGACTTACAAAGAAAATAAAAGATTTAAATTATAATTATGTAACATTAATAAATTCAAAAAAATATTAATACATGAAAAATTTAAATAATTAGATATTGATTAATTTCAATTTTATAAATGTGGTAAAATAGTAATTTATCAAAATTAAACTATTAAAGTATTAATTAAAATGTTGAAATGTTGATAATTTCTACCTTGTTATAAATTACAAAAAGTAAAATTTGATAAATTTTCAAAAAAATTATCCCCATTTTGAAATGTTTCTAAAATTACACTAAAATAAAATCTTTAGAACATTATACCTCTTAAAAAATATCAACTACGAGGAATAATAATATAATAATTATTTCATAATAAATTATAAATCAATTACAAAACTCATGTAAAAATAATAGAGAGCGGTTTTGTGAAAACAAATAATTATATTAATTAGAAATATTAAGAATCAATAATACAATGTTCAAATATTAATTTCTCAAATTTTACAGAATGGAATGGTTTAGTAAATATTTTAGAAATTTTATTTTTATTAATAAAAAAATATAATGAAATATCACCATTATTTAAATGATCCCTAAAAAATAAAATTGATATTTCTCTGTTTTGTTCTAAAGTGTTGTAATGGGTTTTTCGGAATTGAAATTATATTAAAATTGTCACATAATTTTGCAATTTTATCAAATATATAATTACAATCACATTATGATTTTTTACACCACATACTTTTTGGAACAAAACATTCAATAATAATATACTTATTTTTATGTGTAGACGGTGATGCTGATTATTATTTCATAGATCTCTGTGAAATTAAAATTTTCCCCAGAAAATGAGACATACCTATTGTGAATTTATGGTCAAGCCTACAACCTCTAACATTATAATCATATTAAGATAAAAAAAACATATAAATAAATTAAACTTGTGCTTACTATTAAATTAATATACCTAAAAACACTTTTCATATTTTTAAGAAGACTTTCCTTAGGGTTATGCTAAAATATAGAACATAAATAGTCAATGAATATTATTTCATATCTGGATTCAGTGAGATATAATAATATGATTATCATGACTCCATATAGTTTAATATAAATAGACATTCTAGATACATCATATTCATTTTTATAATTGGAATTTATTGGAGTTTTCATAGTCTTACATGAATCGAGGAAAAAAAATATAAATATTTATTTATCATATAAACAATGATTAAATAAAATAACATATTTACTTTAATTAACTATTAAACCAAAAAAATATTTCCCCCTTTAAACTGTTATAAAATTTATTTTTCATTTGTTTATAAAATTCAATATATAGTGAATGAATAGTTGATCCAAATATTATATCATCAGAACAAATATGTTTAATTAGTATATCATTAACATACCTCTTTATGTTAAATTGTGTGCCATCCTTAGTTTTAAAAATTCAATTTTAATTAATGAAAAATATAGGCATAAAAACCAAGATCTGGTATCTTGATTAAGGCCATATAAATCGTGATTAACTATAAAGACATGGTTTTGAAAATTTTCATATTCAAATCCTAGAGTTGATTTCATAATCTTAAATGGAAATTATTTCATTAAAAAATCACTTTTTACATCCATTTTATATAATTATATTTTTTGAAAACAAGAATAGGATAATAATTTTTTCTTCTTCTAAAGTAGAAACATGTACAAAATTATCTTCAATTCTAATTCCATCTTTAAAGGAAAACCCATTATCTTATTGCCTTGATTTATGTGTAACTATGTTTTAAGATTCGTCATGATTATGACAAAAAATTAATTTGGTTCATATTATTGGTTTATCTATTAGAAATTAAATTAATTTGTCATTTTATTACATTAAAATTTATTTAATTCATCATGTATTGATTTTATCTAATTTTTATCAATTCACACATTTTCAATATTGAAAGGAAATAAATCTATAATGAAAGCCTAATATTCATAGTAAAGTAAACTTTATCGTTTGGTTTGTGTAATAGATTCTACATTTCCACTAATTTTTAAATTGGGTGATGTTTATTTGTATTCCACATTTTAAAATGTGTTTGAAAAGAATAATTCTCTCCCTGAACTAGTGGATTATCATTTTCATTGTAATTTTTAAGCCAAATTTATATTTCCTAATCTCAACATAGTCATTTCTAAAATTATATTATTTCCTAGGACTACTATATTCATTAAATATAACATGAACATACACTTTAATAACTAATATTCTCTTACTAACCACTCTATAATACTTCAGAGTATCATAATATCATTAAAATATTCATTTATCACTTTTATAATAAGACTTTTATAATTATCTTATATATTTTAGAAAAAGTCTCTTCAACAAAATATAGTAAAATATCTAACTATCGAATTAAACCATTTAAATAGTTCAAAATGGTTCATATTTAAAAATAGTGTAATAGATACAATATTTAAAAACATAAAAGCTATATTTATATCTTCTACCCAAAAATATATTGTCACATTAAATTCCATAATCATTGATCTATCATCTTCATGTTTCGATTTATTATTCTATTTAGCCACACAATTCTTTTATGATTTTCAAGGGGATAAAAATAATTCTTATATTAATTTTCATGAAAAAAATTATCAAATTATAATTTAAAAAATTCACCATCTCTATAACATATAATATAGAATATTGATATAATGTTATTGTTTAAAATAATTTCATATAAATAATATAATTTAATAAAAATTACATTTTTATGTGATGGTAAATTAATCTAGTTAAATATACTATAATCAAATACTATTATAAATATATACTTCTCTCAACAAAAAGTAACTTGTTATATAAGTCCAAAAATGTCATAATGTAGAATATTTAATTTTATAACAATATTAAGATCATTTAGTGATTTAAACCATCCATTGTTGGTCAGACCCTTTAAAAAATAATCCCATAAAAATGAATTAGTTGTATGTAATTGTAAAAATTGTAGAACCAATTTATGAATTGAATTTTTTTAAGAATCTTTTTTTCCATGTCGAATCCTACCATGCCATAAAATTCCTCTAATTCTATATTATTTGAATGCATAGAATTTTATTTATGTCAGATTAGAATAATCAAGAGTCTAAAAATCCTCTTTTTTATTTACATAAATTAGATATGTTAGATTTTTCAAAATATTACATATACCTTTTAGATAATTTTTTAAAACATATAAAAAATATTTAATTTTTTATTATAAATTATAGCATCATCAATACATTTTAATTGACTAGTAGAGTTTTATCTAAATGAAATTGGTAGTATTATTTCATGAATGCATTTTTTAGTAAAACATAGAGCACAAGACAAACCAAATAGCTCAAAAAATGGTATGATTATTCATTTAAATAAAAAACTCAATATATAAAATAATTTAAATCAAATTAATTAAATATATTAATCAAATACCCACACACATGAATTCAACCTTATAATCAAGTTTAGAATTAGAACATACTTTTTTTTACCAATTTTCTATTTACATTATTTTTTCTTATTTTTGATCATGTATTCCTTATTATTTTTTCAAATTCAATATAATTTCTATTATCATTTTTTTAATTTAAATATTTTCATAATTATATTTGATTATATTATTTTAATTAAAATTAATGGTATCGGTTACATCAATTAATTATCTATACCCTTCTCAATTTATCATATGAAATATATTTTTTACAAGAATTTATTTTCATTATTAATCTTTTCTCTGTTTTATAATAATTATATTTTTTTTACATTTTAGTGTTTTTTTTGCCTTGCATACATTGTTAATACTCTCAAAGTTAACGAATTAAGAAATTTAATAAATGAAATACAAATAAAACTAAACTGCTTGGTATAATAAGAATTGCATGTATGAGGTCAAACCTGCAGAGATAGGGTTTGAGAAAATATTAATTAAATTAAATAAACTGAAAATAATTTCAAATTTGATGAAATGAAATAAAAACTATAGAGCATTTTATTGGAGAATAATGTAGGAGACACAAATAAAAAGTGTACTGTGAAATAATCATTCAAGGATAATGGGATCACAAGGAAATACATAATTAATTAACAATCATGCAGTCATCTGAATCAGGTTCTAACTAGTGAAATGGTCATGATAAACACTCTCCATAAAAACACACATTTTCCCATGGTCAGGTACTTTAAATTACAAAATATGTGTATCCCAAAACCTAATTTAATCTATTGGAAGAGACAACATAATGGTCATGGTTGAATTCTAGACCCTAGGTCACATATTAAAAAAATGAATTCAATTATTCCTTGTAATTTTCATGCACAAATAAGTAAATAAATAATCCTAGACCCCAACCCCTCTTAAAATGGCCATGAAACAGGAAATCGAAAAAATGATATAGTTTATCAACACATAAGAATTCCCAACGTAAATCGAAATCAAATATTAATTACATCATAAATTCATTCCTCGTTCATCATTCACATGCTGATACAAATAAATCATCCACTCATGCTAAAAATTATAGGGTTTAGAAAAATATAAAAATAAAAATCTAAAATAATGTGGTGGCAGTCATAGGTACAGCTTTATCTGGTCATCGCTCCTCTTTGAAACTCCACCCAAAATTCATCAATTTAGTGGTTCCTCCACCTCATATTTTTAGTCTCTAGATGGGATCATCTCGACCATGTTCATGAAAAGTAATATGATTAAACATCATGTAATATTGTTTTGAGTTTCCCTTCTTGATTTTTTAATTTTCACAAATCTCATACATAAATTTAAATAATTGACTCATTTCGCAATGTGTAATATAGAATCACAACATGTAATCCTTAAAATCAATAATTCATATGAATATTGGCATATATATATTTAAAAACATGTCCCAAAAAATGTTTCATTATTTAATGTAATTACACAACGTGTAATTTTCATTCACAGCATGTAAGCTCATGATGACATGTTCTTGTGGTGGCCTTACTATTTGATAATAACATAATTATTAATCTAGTTCCACAATGTCTAGTAATTCTTTGTCTATTTTTCCATCAACATGTATCCTAAAAAATCTTGTGTCACACCCCATGTGAAGCAATGTGGCACGAAGTGTATTTTCCCTCCATTATTCATCCCTATTAATTAATTTTTTGAATATTCATCATTTCCTACCATAAAACATAAAAAATTAAATCCCTCCAAAATTGACAGGATTGTAAATTTCAATAAAAAAGTAATACATATAATACTCTAAAATTAATGCATGAAATATAGCTATCATGTACCCCCACACTTGTATTCATAATCATCTTCAAGGATATAAAATAAACATATTACAAAGAGCATTCATTTTACCGTGATTCAAATTACATTTCAATAAAATAATTGATAAAATTGAAAATTAAATTTTTGAGCATCATACATGAATTATTTTTCAACACATCAATTTTCAATGCAACAATATAAACAAATATTTTACTTTTCTCCTTTGAAATATCCATGTTTCTCAATCATCGATATTCATTTTTTAAATTCATTGATAATATTAATGCCACTACCAATTTACATCACATGATTTTTTTTGCTCATTATGAAGGTAAAATGTAAATAGAATTCGGCACATTCTTCAATAGTATGTAACATACCATAGGCTCACGAGAATCTAACAACTTCACCATATAAAGATTACATCACAAATAATCACAATGGATTAATCTTTACGGATAAAATGACTCTAAGGACTTATAGTAGTTAAGGAAATGATGTAAAAATTAAAGCTCAAAAATGAGTTTTAATTATATATTTTAATACATGATAATAAAAACTCACTCAATAAATATCTATTAAAAATTTCATTTATGTCTCCCCATAAAATTTGAAAGTGGGAACACGATACATTTGTGTTCAATGAGATAATAAACCTATATTTCTCTTTTTTTCATTTAATTTTTTTGATAATCTTAACCAATCAAATTTTATATTTTTTATACATCATTTCATCAATTTCATAATGAGTTTTGGATTATTTTATTTAATTAACATTTTATTCAAAAATATCTCTATGGGTTTGACCTCAAAATACAATTCATATACTATATTTTAATTTTTTTATTATATGTCTTGTGTTGGAAATGTTTCAGGCGGAACCTTTCCAAATCCTATAAATAGAGGAGCTAATTTCTTCTTTGGGGAATTGATATTCGGCTGGAGACAATAGTAAGGAGCAAAGATGATGCCCCTAATCCCAGTTATTTTCCCCTCTTTTATGTTTTAATTCTATTTCCTCATTCCCTCTTATCCAATCATTGCATGGATGAGGGGGTAAACCCATCTTGGCCCAGGGTAATGTCAACAAAGGGGGAAGCTGCGTTGGATTCAATTTTTTTCATTATTCATGTATTTAGTTTTTTGTAATTTAATTTCAAATTTCAATCCCTTTCTTTTTATTTTATCTTGAACATTGATATTTTAATTATAAAGGAACATGAAAATTACCCAGCTAGAAACAATAAATATGGCATGACCATTGTATATATTAGTGGAAATAATGTTTAAATATAGTATCAAGAATAACTCAATTTGGTCAAATACTATATTACCGAACCAAAGGAAATAGAGTATTACCATGTCGAGGAGGAGATTCCCTGAACATTGTATCTACATCACTTTAACTCCAAAACCAGTCATTAATAAATCAATATATATTCTAAAATGGAATTTCTGGTGAATCCATGAACTAAAAAACTGTAACACATTTTCAAAATCTACTTATAAACCCATCAATATACTAAACTTTTTTTTTCACCTTTCATTTTCTAAAATCCAATAAAACAATAATCATCTCTCTTAATTCTCAAAATTAATAAAATCAAATCCTTCAAAAACATAATCAAACATAATAATCATCCATGTGGGTTTGACCACGAACTTGCACAATAGTAAATTTTTAAAAACTTAATAACATAGTTTGATATTTATAAATATTTTTTTGTATAGATTGAGTGAGAACTAATGACTCTATGTAGGGCTATCAAACTGGAAATATATCTTGGGATCTAACCTGGGTCACCTGCATGATAGGAAGGAATACACAACACTATACTACAAGGAAGAATTAGATGAAGAAGAAGAATAAAATAACCACCTTAGTATAAGCCAAGGATGAATTTTCAAGAACAAACCGTGCATATAAAGAATAATGTCCTGACGGGTAGGTGTTTGGACCACTTTATAAAATTTCCTATTTATATACCTTTTGTAGAGGTCCCCTTGAACATGCTTACTTTTGAGATATTCAGGAAAGAGCTAGTAAAAAATAAAAAGAATCTAGAGGGTATTGGAACCATTCCACTCACACGAGAGTATTTTTTAATGCTATCAAATGACCTAACTTAGAAGAAACAATATCTTGGTAGGTTTTCAATTCCTATATTTATTATGGATAACAAATATGGGAAATCAATTAGTGACTTAGGTGTGAGTGTTGATATAATGATATACATTCCATTCAATATTTTGGGACTGGATGGACTTAAACCAACAATGGAACTTCTTTAATTATCTTATTCATCATTAAAATTCCCAAGAGGAGGCATCGAGGAATTATAGACTAGAGTCAACAAATTCTATTTCCCTATCAACTTCCTAGTGCTGGATATAGAAGATGAGAGAAATCCACTCATTCTGGGAAGCCATTTTTTCCATAAGCCTTGTGTTGATTAGTGTTTAAAATGGATAACTATGTATGAGATTTTAAAGTGAAAATATAAGTTTCAAAATCCATCATGAAATGAATGAAAATAATGTTTAAGAGGGAAATGATTTAAGAGAAATAGAAATAACTAAATATGAGGATGTCACTAATATTAGAGAGGTACAAGTGTAAGATGACGTTGTGGAAGAATATGTTGAAGTTAAGAAGAAGGATAAGCTAATGAATGATACCTTTGAATCCCAAAGAGTGATCTAATCCACTACATTTGAGAAATTAAAATATGTATGGATGATAGATGAACTTCTATTTAGTTCATAAAGATTGATAACAAAATGGTGGGTTAGTTCAATGGAGGAAATGAAATTACTACCCTCTAGTAGAATTCTATTGTTCAGAGAAGAAGGATAGGTATTGACCTATGTGGATAAGAAAAAACTGAGACCATTCATAGACATCGATGTTGTACCATATATTCAATCATCTATCATGTGAGGTTAAGTTGAAGGTGGCAAGGTCAAGACAATGAAGTTAAACAAAAGCACTTTTGGGTGGAAACTATATCTTTCAATTTTTATTTGTTTTTGTATAGAGGTTTGATTTCTCTCAATCCAAATATATCAAAATTAATTAACAATATCATGTGCTTTCACTTGATCATTTTTAATTTTAAAGACTTCCAAAGGCACAGGAAAAAGTAGTATGAAGAAGGAAGAATCCCACCTTTGAAGCATCAATGTGAAAGGGGAGTAATTGTTTCAATTCCTAATTTTATTATTTCCAAAATTTTAAATGTTTTATAAGAATTATTTGGAAATTTAATTCCCCAATTTTGATTCATTATTTAATCAAATAAACTTTGAGACATTATACATCCCAGGATAATTATTATGCCATGCATTTAGATCTCATTTAGAATAAATATGAATGAGATAAATAGATGAAATAATTAGTAGAGAAAACAATGTGAATTATAATTGAAAAATCATGATTTAGAGGAGCATATTGATTATTATAGATGAATTATTTTAGAGATTTGGCCATGCATTAAATTTTAGATGTTTTCATTCATTGATTTAATTAATTATATGAATTTCCGTGGGTGAATTTCTAAACCAATCAACTATTTCCTGAGACATTCCTTGAGCCAATATTCCCAATTATGTCTTTAAAATATTTCGTGAGAAACCTGGGAATTATTCCTTTTAGAAAATTCATTGCATCTTATCAACGATACGAATGAACAAAGATACATTTAAAATTATTGAGGCGTTATTTTTGTATACCTTATTTATAGTCCAAAGTTGCAATAATCCAATTTTAATCCCCTATAATACATGAAAAAATATTTTAGGATATGATCCATGTTATCAGCCTATTTTATCCATTCCTAACTTCATGTATATATATTTTATGATATTGAAAAATTATATGTGGTGGAAGAAATTTTTTTTGGGTATTCGCATATATACATTACTAAGGATATTCTGCTGTGGGACTTTATATTGTGATATGTGAGAGTCCCTGATATCCTTCTTTTCATTTTTAGTATCTCTTTTAAAAAAATGAAAAAATTTAGGTCGAGTTTTGGGAGGATGAAAAATCACTATTTTACAGACAGATGAACTTTTATCGTATGTGGTTAGGTGATGGATGTGAGTTTTTTCAAAAGCATAACATTGAAGAAAAAAAATGAAAAAATTACAAAAAAATGATACATTAATTGTAACAAAATAGTGTTGTTTCTGGGGAT
Organism: Viscum album; assembly: GCA_963277665.1. Taxonomy (NCBI): domain Eukaryota; kingdom Viridiplantae; phylum Streptophyta; class Magnoliopsida; order Santalales; family Viscaceae; genus Viscum; species Viscum album. The sequence continues at coordinate 800,900,882 of OY728164.1, forward strand.
GTTGAAAAGTTAGTTTTTAGTTTTTTATTGTTTTTAATTTCTCTATTTGCAAATGGTGAGCTGTGAGTTTCAGGTTTTTAAAATTTTAATGTGCAACTATTACACAAGTTTAAAAGAAAAATACACCATCAATTTGACACAAAATTTCAAACCAATCCTAGAGGTAAAAGTAACAACAACCATAGTCGGTGCTAAGAAAAACCATGTTTCTGAGATACATCAAAGAGATCAAGGGTTGCAGATGCTCACATACTATGGTTGGACATCAAAAAAAGCCTTGAAATAGAGAATCCTTGAACCTACCATATAAGGAACCACATCAAAATCCAGCTAGTGATCATCTCAATGGTCTCAAACACCATTCAATTAACTAGACATCCACATGAAGATATTTAAAAAAATGGAAGCTTCCTCAATCTCTGTAATACATTACAATTCTATAATGTCTCAAGCGATGTGGAAAGACCTCACCGATTCCAATATTCCTTACGAGATCAAGCTCAATACAGTATTCAATTCTTTCTAAAACATTCCATTATAACATGTGATGATTTGTCCTGAATCATTATCACCCACATCATCCCACCTTCTTAATCGATCGATATATGAATAAACATTTTAAACATTTGACAATATATTGTTGGATTTCTGTATTCTGTGTGGGAAAAATATAAGAACATGGTTCAAAAAATTCCTTATCGTTTAAAAGAACTATGGATTATAATAATAAAAAAATCTATAATGGTTTATCATAGATAAATTGGTCAATTCATGATGATGTAGCTCGAGGATCCTTAATGAAGAAATATCATAAAATGAGATACAACTAATAGATGAAATGGTGAGAAATAGTTTCCAGTGGAAAAGCGAGGGATCACAATGGAAATGATTTCATGTATTAAAAAAATTAATGGATGACAGCACAACTAGAGTCACTGATGATGAATATGGAAACCATGACAGGACATCAACAAAACCCCCCAAGGTATGTTCATTGAAGATGTGAATTATGCAGATTATAATTAGGTAAATCAATTTTAGGGTTGGTGAAAACAACCACAACAAAAAAGAAAGGGATTTCAACAATGACCATAAAGATTCCAAAAAATAATTACCTCAATATGCCACACAAAAAAGATATTACCATTAACTAGAATATATTCTAAAAAAAATTCATTATCATATCCAAGGTTACATTGATGGAAATAAGAGAATAATCATCGAACCAAAATCCCGCATTGTGGAATATAGAGATACATGTTTGAAAATTGCTGATCATCTTAGAGAAATACCTAGTGTCACACAACCAAGATTCCCTGAAGAACACCCACATGAAGATTTGAAATCTATAGTTCTTAAAATAAAGAAGAAAAAAAAGGAAGTGGTATATAATTTTCTGAGTAATGGCTCTAGTTTGATATCCCCATAGGGTGTCGTTAATTCCCTATGATACTATGAAAAAACAATATTTTTAAAAACTAAAAAATGATAATCAATTAATTAAGAAATATTAATTGAGAAGAGTGATATTGGTACATAGGGATGGAGAAATTTTTATGATTAGAATTTCAGAAAGATTTATTTAATTCATTTTTGATAAATATGAGGGAAGAGTTGTATTTTATTTTATTTAAGAAAATTAAAGGTGAAATCCAAGCACTGAAGATTTATTGGGCTATAAGAATATTTTGCAAGATTTCCCAGGTTTTATAATTTTTGGGTTTAAGTGATATTTTATTTTTGAATATAGGTTTATTAATTCTTGATTGGTGTCAAAGTCAAGGTATTGTAGACCCAATGGTCAAGGAAACTCGTACTCGACAAGGTAATACCCTATTTTCCATTGCCCGATAATATAGGATTTGGAAGAATCATGTTTGTATTGATACTGTATTTAAATATGATTTCCACTAAAGTTGTCAATGGTCATTCTTTCTTTAGGGTTATTATTTGTACAATTTTTATGTTTAAATTTTTTTCAAATATTGATTGTCATGATAAAAGAAAAATAAAGGGATTGGAATTTAAAATTAAATTGCAGCAAACTAACAACATGAATAACTAAAATAATTAAATCCAATGCACCTTCCCTCTTATTTTACATGTCCCTAGAACAATAATACTTTACCCAATCATCCTTTTGATGATAGGTTTAAAGGTACCAAGGAAATATAATGAAAAAATAAAGACGTGAGAGAAAGAACTATGATATGGCAAATTAGCTTTGCTCTAAGCATTTGTCTCCAACCCAATATCATTTCCCAAAGGCAGCAACCTAAAAACTCAATTTATAATCATGGAAAGGTTTTTTTCCCAACCACATTTATAGTGTGTAATGAGTTTAAAAATCATGTAATTCCGAAATGATTATGCCTTTATGATTCTTAAATCTGCACAAATCTTCTGTGAATCTCATTCGACAATTTTGACCATTAACAGATTTCATGACTTTTAATGGGTACCCACAATGTGTACCCTTTAAATTTTAAAATCCTATAAGTCTCAAGGTATTTCATCTCTAAAAACAAATCAAAAAAATTTCACATTGTGAAATTTTTATTCAGGACGTGTAATTATGTTTCACAGTGTGAAAGCTCATCGCAACTTGTCTCGACAATAGAAACTTCCCCAAAAATCAGATCATTGTTTCATTCTATAAAATTGAAAACAAGTCAATTCACTCAAAATTGGAGATTATTATTCATATATGTTAAAAAATCCTTATAATAATTCATTCAAAATTGAATTCATGATCTAAAATTATCAATGATAAGGCCACCATCACATGAAATTAATGAATGAAATTTATGATTGTCACATGTTATGACCTGGGGAAACCCTTTTCTGAATACCCCAGTTCATTGAGAATTATACGTTACACTTTATATAATTAAAAAATGAAATAGAAAATTTTGGTACCCATTTTAACTTGAGTCCAATAAGATTAGTGAAAAATATTTTGGAACGTAATTATATTTAATACATTTATTTTAGATTTTTTTAGAAAATAAATTATTGGAAATAAATGATTTTGTATGACCAAATGTTTTTTTAAATGTTAGTGAGTAATATTTGGAAAAATTCCCTTTAATTATACCATTAAAATATGTTTCACATAAAATACTTCCATCATGACTCTTAAAAATGTTTGTATTATTAAATATTCTTGAAATATAATTATAACAAAAACCATTCTTCTTGGTTTTAAGTTTCATCAATAATTTTTTTTATCATATTATAAATTTCCTTGATCAAATTTAGATTAATTGTATTAAAAATTGACTTATTCCATTTTCAAACTAATATTATCCTTTTAAATAATCCCTAAATCAGTATAGAAATTTACATTTGATCCATAATTTGTGTTTCATTGTTTATTAATTCCATTATTAATTTTATTAAACTCATTATCAACGTTAGATAAATCTTCTAGAACTAAATTAAATATTGTCTCTTGATCATTATGATTCACCTCCAGAATGATTTTATCATTAAAATTTTATTATTTCAATTTTTACAATAAAAATAATATTTTTATTTGGTTTAATTATAAGAAAAATTAATATTCAAATTATAACAATCCATTTTTGGTTTCTCATTTTCCATAATCAAATTTTTTTATTTTTATTGTTATATTATTTATTATTCAATTATTCAAAATATATCATTTATTAATTCATCATATTCATTGTGTAGTAATTTTACGTAATAATTATTAGATTCCAAATCAAAACAAGGACACCAGTCAGTCTCATTATCATTTTCAGATATAGATTTTTTATCATTATTATTAGGTGTAATTAATTAACTAAAAAGTGAAATGGTTTCCTCAAACTATATAGACATCTGATAAAGGTTCCACATATCTTGTTCACTTCATGAATCACCATTAGAATTAAAACTATTTGAGTAGTTTCATTATACAAATAATAATAATTTTATTTTATACATTTCTCTATTTTTTTAATTTGATGTTTGAGTTTGGGGCATTCTATTCAAATGTTCCCTTTATTCATACACTCATAGAATTTTAATACTAGAACATCATTAATGTTAATATAATTGCATTTCTAATAATAATTTTTGAACATTAATAAAAAATATCTCTTTAAACCTTGTTTATAAACATAAAAAATCACTTTATAGGGTGATCCATTTCTTGGATACATTCTTATAACTACGATTCATAAGTGTTACAGTTGTCATTAACATACGATGTAATATCTATTCCATTAAAATTTTTATACTTCTTACCGTCAATGTTTTACAACTTCGACCAATACTAATGTAATGATCCTATTGTCCCATTTAATGTATAATCACTAAAATACATAATCCCATTAGTTTCCAATTTCATTAGATTCATTTTTCTTAAATATATGAGAAAAAATTCAACTTGAGATGTGATATAAAATACTTCAACAAGATCACTCATACCATTTTTAATAATTGTAATACTATTGAACTTCTAGTTTATGGACTCTTTCTATCCTATCTTTATTCAATTTTCATTGCTTATAAAATTTAAATCTTCGTTTTTTAATAATTTCTATCACATAGTGAGTTACTTGAAGTATTCTCTACATATCTGTGTTGTCTTACATGATAAAACATGAATATAGAAACTTGAACTTAGAGAACATTACAAGATATTCATATCTTATTAAATAAAAACATTATTATCCATATCATTACCTATACATGTATCTACATAAACATGGGATAACTCATATGGATTCTCTATGATAGTCTAATTATCCATACATAACTGTTTCAATTAGGCTTCCATTCTGTCTTTCCAATAGTTATAGACCCATCCAGTGAAGAAATGGTGTTTTGTGAAATACGTTGATCATTGACATTATAACATGGAATCATAGATAACTAAAATTTCATTCCATATATTGTTATGTCTTTGATTATCATGTTATCATAGAGTTGAAAATAACCAACAGAACTATATGAAAATTATTTGAAATAATCAATAATGATAACAAATAGAGAAACAAGGCTATTATCCTAGATTTTGATACCATTGGGTGCATCATATTTCCTGCAAATAATGAATAGTGGTTAATTTTCATTAATGAATTTAAAGAACAAATCAATAAATATTTTATTAATTAATGATTCTTTAGTGATTGATGTTCTCAAGAAATCAAATTTAGTTAAAATGATAATAAAATATACAATTATTTTTATAGTTTCCTCGATGAAAAATATCCTACTCCCCTCTTCCAATTAATCTATTGGGAATGAAGATTGCAACCCACAATTAAAGACACTGTTAGATGTGTGATAAGCTATTATAGGCTCCAAATATTATAAATTACCAAAGGTATAACCAAGATATTTAACCAGATTCCTAAACAATTCAACAAAAAATTGAAATAAGATAAATAAAATATTATATGAAGAAAAAAATACAATAAAACCCATTATATTGATATAATGATTAGGATGATAAAGTATGACAATATTGATCTATTAAGATGAAGATGACGGTATAGATGAAATAAATTCATTAAATCAACATGGAAACATAAGTCAAAAATATTCTTTATCTAATGTAAATCAATAATATGTATCACTGATTTTTTTTCCAAATACAATGAATTACATTATTTAAATTACATGAAAATGTTTTAAAAAACTATTCTATCTCCATTAAATGAAATTTCCTCTCAAGGAATCTCTGTTAGAAATTACTTTATTCCATGATTTTTCATATAAAAAATAAAATATTATCTTTAATTTTTTTTGTAAATACATTATTGAATATAAAAATAGATTCATTATATTTTTTTAATGAATTTAAAAATAAACATCCAAGAATAATAATTAGAACAAACATATATAATTAATATTTATAAAAAAATTAATATAATATTAATAAACATTCAATTTATTATAACATTAAATGAGTAACAAAAAATAATGTTGTGACTGTATGTATAGAATTTACAACATGGGTGAAATATATATATTATACATGCTCAAAATAAATATTACAGAAGAGGTAATTCTATTTTGTAGAAAAACATAATAAACATTAATAAAAATATATATTTCAACTATAGAATATAAAATAATAACAATTATTTTTTAGAAATTTATTTTATCTAGCGGTTCATAGAAATACCAGATGGTAGTAATTGGTTGCTACCTCTAACATGATACCATCTCATTGTTCCACCATTGACATAGTTACGTCATACTACAATCCCATGTGATCTACCACTAATGGAGATCCACTATATTAATGATCAAAACATTATTCCATCAAGGTTGGTTCAACCACCATTATGAAGATCGTCAAACAATGATCTATCATTATTGAAATAATTAAGTATTACCTTTTCTAGTGGAACTACCATTAAATTTTTAGAGGCTAAAGTTGCATTTTAAAGTAGGATAGGTAGAATATCTATTCTATAAGGTATTTTTATACTTATATTCATGAAAATAATGGTTCTATTGTTTAAATAATGATACAATAACTGGTACTATAGATGAAGGAATTGTTTCTGGTAGCACTTCCAACGGTGAGGAATAGAGGAGCAGTCAACCATTTCTTATACCACTTGATGGAGGTATATGGTGCTTTCATTTTACAAAATCTAACATTTTCATGAAGTATTGAATCCATTATTACAAAGAATAGTACCCCCAATATAATAAACCTATTATCTCATAGATATGTTACTACTGTACTTGATTTGATGAAGAATGGTGTTATACTACCTGGCTTGAAATTATTCCACCATTAAGGAATAGTGATGTAGGGTGATGTTACCATATCATCAATGATATTCTACAATAATACATAAATAATAACACTACATACATATAATTTTTTGTGATTCATGGTCAAGTTGAAGTGAAATGCTATGAGTGAGCTTGTACGGAGCACAATTGGTTCACTGCATGTGAAGAATGGGATATCATGGTTGATCCATTAACATGAGGTCAAATATTACAGTTTCTTTCATGGAGTATTAGCATCATATATGATAGATTGGAAAGATCAAAAACATATTTTGAGGAAGAAGATGATCGTATCATTCGAATAAGTAAAGTGTATGATTCATCCAATAGCTCATATGTATTTGATCAAACAGTTGGGATGTTGTCTGAGTTTTTTTATGATGGAGGAATAGTGACTATCCATGCCTTATTCAAACATTAAATTTTTTTTATTGTTGATGAACATACTTACCCATTATCCACTTCCCACAGTTTCTTCATGCAAACACTGGGGTGAATATCATGAACAATTACACACACGCACACAATATGGGTTGAGCCGACCCGATTTCCCCCTATTCACCAACTCATCCTCCTTATAGATAACCAATTTATCCTCCACCATATAGTGCCACAAATACTCTACATCCCAAAAGATTCACCGTCTCCTTCAACCTCTATTTATCTACCACCTTCTCTATCTACACATACTACATAGTGGCTCCCTTACTAAGCATAGAATATCCCTGATCATGGTGTTTCCTATGTCATGGTCGTCTATCAATCGTTTTCCTATACATCTCCCCAACATATGATAGAAAATCATTTACCACGTGAGCCTTTTAGTCACAAGAATATAATGGGACCTCAAATTTTTATTGATAGGCCTATATGATAATTTCAGGACTAATTTTTGGATTATTATATAGTTTCTCTCCTATATAGATTTCAAGACTGAGAAGAATATCCAGGAGAAAGAGGATTTTTTAATGGAATGCATGTTGGACATCAATAAAGGTTTGGAGGATCAATTTCCATTGGAATATTTTAATTAGAGTAAAATAGATCACTCTAATATCACCATAACACCTTTCATGAAATTTTACGTGGGACCTTGAAAGTCACCATTATTTTTTATTGAGATTTAACAAAAACTCTTATTGGAATAGTGCTTTAGATCATCTATGATCATATGAGTATAGCCCAGAGAAGATGGAAATATTTTAGAGATAACGTTTTAGGACCTTGGAGTATGAGCCTGGATATAATTATTCACCAATAGTTTCCTAATAACATTGATTGCAGATATTTAGACGGATAGGAAAACTACCCTTGAGGATTATTAGGTTTTTTTGAGATCCTATAGAGGGTTGGAGAGGTTTCTTATCACATATAATTTCACCAATAGATATATCAAATTCATGATGCCTTCCATGTGTCATATTTAGGTAGATATGTTAAGGAATATTTTCATCATATTGACTAGGGTAAGATAAATAGCAAAGATGGATCCATATTAATGCAATTACTAGTGGTTCCCATGGATGGGTGGGAGAGGATCTTTTGAGGATAGAGAATTCTCTTAGGTCATGTTATGTGGCTAAAAAAGAGCATTCAAGGGATATCGTAGAGGTGTGGGAGTCAAATATGGACTCAGTACCCCCCCCCCCCACCAACCATTATGTGTATCTTATGAAATTAAAGGAGAAAATCATTAATGTATTAGAGAATGTAATAACATTAGTTTTATTTTATTTTTTATTGGAATTTATATATATGTGTTTTTATCCATAGTGTTAGTATAGTTGTTCGGTATCTCAAGACCCCATAATTAATATAATAAAAATATTGATCTATTTAAATCCACACATTCATCACATTAGTGACTCTTGTTTTCCTATTATTCAAGACATTATTTGTGATATTTGATCCCCTGGTTGATTTCATTTCATATGGTTTACCCCGGGTGCAATATATGGTTAGTTGGAATCAGATACTCTGAGGGAGGGGACTATTGGTGGTTCATTTAAAAAATAATAATTTATTTATTTTAATTTTATTGAATTAACCAAATATAATTCATTATAAATAGTTCATTATAAAAAATTATTATTCTTAACTTCATTATATTGTGAGGATCTGAGAAGAGTAAAACCAGCATTATTTATTGGTGGATTGGAATTAGAGAATGACATGCAATCAGATCGAGGTGGATCAATATAAAGCAAACATAGATGGTATTATTCATCATTTGAAGATATGTTCTTCACTAATTATTGATCCTAAATCAAGTTATTTAACACTTATATATTTTTATTCTATTATTTCTCAAGAATATATTTAATTATCCTCGGTTTGATGAACATTCTATTTCTATTCCCATGTGATCGTTTAATAATTTGAGTGTTCAAATCAAATTATTCTTGTTATGACTTGTTATAACCCTTATATATCTTGTTTCAATTTTTTTTGAAAAATAATTATCAAAAAAATAATGTTTCACTTCATTCCTCTTCATTTATTCCAACCATTCTTTTTTTATTCTTCACCATTGGGCCCTAATGTTACATTTCAACATTTCTAGGGTGGGTTAGAGCAAGATTAAATTCCCAGATTCATGGTGGATAGGGGAAAAATTAATGGGATGGTGATTTTTTAAAAACATTCTATAGATTGTAGGATATTATTTGAGGATATAGGATCCCAATTGGTAATACGTGATGGGAGGCACATGTTAAGAACATATTCTCATCAATAGTTGAACAGATTTTGATTTCGGGAAACATGACAATGAGAATCGATAAATAGTTTTCTTTGATTTTTGAGGTTTTAATTTTACATTGTTAAGGGGTGAAGGTGTATGTGGTTCCACATGAAGAATTTGTGTTTTCAATGAATAATGTGACTACATAATGTTTACTATTAATAAAACACACTATGTAGTACCCTGGATATGACGACATGTAATTTAGGGGGAGAAAAATAAGATATGATGTGTTGACCCACCACATTCCATGTGACATTATTATAGAAAAATTATATGTACTCCAAGAGTAAAAAGGCATACAAATGGACAGGAACACAAGAAAATCTATAGTACATGTGCTTGGTCATGTATCTGGATACTAATGAATAACCAAGACATGACAATGTACACCAGAAAAAGAAAATGTACACATGCACCATTAGAAAGAGAACATTAATGCCTGGGTAGATGAGACACATGTGTACAACAATTACATGACTTGTAGTGTGACATGGATTCCCATTCCATGTTTATGGGACAATAATACCATGTGGTGGGGTTAGATCACTTGTTTCATGGACAACGATTCAATCGTTTTATTTCACATAGAATATTCTCCACTACCTATATCATTTTCTTTAAGAATCATATTTTGACTCCCATATATCCAATTTTTAGTGTTTTTCACATATAATACTATGGTAGCCTTCATTGTTTTATATGAGATAAGGTGTTTGGTATTTAAGGAATAATTATTCTTTGTCTGATGTTTGATGATGGAAATATTGATGGTTGGACAATTATAGTCATTGTAAGGTCGGTACTCCTCTCTCACAGTACGGAATTGTTCCCATGTAAACTTTTCACATGAAGATTTGGTACTCCCATAGAGAAATGAATGATTCCCCTATCTATTGTGTGTTACTCTCCAATTATCAAGCTTCAGCAGGTAACTGTTCCCCCTTGGGAGTTGTGGACACCTTTTTTGTGGATCATAGTAGTGAGGGGTATGCCACTACACACATATTATTCAAAGGTTGAAAATGATGCTGAGAATTAGAGATAGGAATTTGTAGTAGTAGAAAGACTCAGCGATATTGGATGGACTATGAGTTAGAGATCCACTTTCCCGCCCTGTTCAGTTTCTTTAAGATCACATATGTAAATCTTGGGTTTCATTTCCCACATGAATTAGGCTATGTTTATATCTATTATAGGTTATTATTTATCCCTTTATAGTATTGGGGGTGTCTTTCTACGCCTCTATATACTAACACTTATATGGTAGTGGTCAAAACATGCCATATCGTATCAAGAAGACATGTATATTGATGGTGACATTGGTGAAGATTAGTGATATATGGGTTCATTGACCACATATGGTGGTCATACAGGGTGATCAGGAGCTGTGCTTTCTCAATTTTACTATATTTCAATTTTTTGATTAGACTATGATACATCGATGTAGTTATTAGATGTTGTTGAATTCATGGATTCAAAAAAGAAGTGACAATTTTTTTTAATTCCTCTACAATATATCATGGATATGGTTTGGTGTCTTCACATGTGCACATTAGGAAAAGGCCTTCCAATTTATTGATTCCCTCTCATCACTTCACAATACACGCTAACCTTTCTCAATTTTCTATATTTCACTTTTTCAATTATACTATGATACATCTATGCATTTATTAGATGTTGTTGACTTCATGGATTCACTCAAGACATCACAATTTTTTTAATTCCTCTATAATATCTCATCGATATGGTTTGGTATCTTCATATGTGCACATTAGGAAAAGGCCTCCCAATCTATTTATTCCCTCTCATCACTTCACAATACACCCTAACCTATTGGAGGTGGTATTTATGTTATTAATCACGACCTTCCACCATCAAAAAAGGATTCAGTGGGTCGGCTTGTGACAATAACATTGTTACACTACAAGTTTGTATCTCCATACAGGAATGGGTATTCGTCATAACCTGAGTTATCTTCCCCAAGATAGTAATAAATTTTTCAAATGTTTATAATGATTGAGATACAACTTTATTATCATTACTAATAGTTAAATTCGTGCATGTATTAGATGTCTATGATATTGTTTTTTATGGTATATCCCTCTTTGAGTTCATAATTTATGTGTTGGTGTCTATGTCTTGTTCAGAGATGGGGGGCTTTTTTGGGGAAACTCTCATAAATATAAGGGATGACTGTTTAAACTAAAGGTGTTCAGGTATAAATGGGTCATGTTTTACCATGTGTTCTTAGTAATTTGAAAATTCTTATATGGAGTTCAGATCTTTTAAAAGATAAATGGGATTAAAAAACATATACAGAACATTTATACACTATATTAATGGATTACACATCGTCTAATGTTCAGGCTAATTTATATAATAATTTGAGTTGGTGGGTTTTTTGGTATATTCCAATAAAAATAAATATATGATGTGTAAATGGATTACACACTATTTAATTCACTGACATATAGTTTTAATGTACATTGTGTGACTTATTTTACCATTCCCCCATAAAAAAAATTTCCCCTCTCAGCATAGGGAGACCCTCCAAGAAGTTTTTGAGTTATACCTCTATTTTAAATATCATGTTTGTGTGATCAATAACGTGTATGTTGTTTAACTATTATTTTACTTTCTCTTCCACCACTATTAGACCATCAAAGTAGAGTATCATGACTGTATCCACTATTGGTTTTGATCTGGCTCAGTTTTCATATAGGATCATTTTGACGATAATCGAAACCTTCTCCCTCATGTGAGTTTTTTAATGAAATTTTTGGATGACCATTAGCTAATGTTAAGGGGTTTAATCTATAACCTTATTATTTTTTAATAGAAAAGGATACACAGTATTGAAAATTGAACAAAAATACCACATCTTGAATAAATTATTTGATTAATTGAATTATTCCTTGGAGTCCCTTTGGATCCAGTTGGTTAATGACATGTCTTGTGGATGCCTTTCACATGGGAGAACCTTTGATTATTAAATTAATGGATAAATTTTGTTAAAGATTATTTAGAATGAAATTTAATGAGGGTGATTTCATGATAAATATTTTGGTTGACTTTTCTTGTTTATTGAGATATATTAAATGTTATTATTTGTGAACAAGTGATATATGAAATATGTAATTGAAAGATAAATGGTAATTATATTAAATACACATTTATCTATGTGATCTGATATTGTGGTATCATTATGTCTATGAATTATTTTGTGATTTCTATGTTGAGATGATTATATAGTGAGCCTGGAATAGTTAATTTTACTTTTATTCTTATATTGTGAGATATTCCCAGTGACACATGCTAAAATGGTTATATACCAAGAATGTCCTAGTAGACATACTGGAATGATTAACAATGAGCTATGCCTTGTGACACATGTTGAAATGGTTATATAGAAAAATATATCTAATTTAAATAATGAAATGATAATATATTGGGTTATTCCTAGTGACAGAAGATGAAATGAATATATAGCAGGTTTTACCTAGATGTTTTTGTGATTTATTCCATTAATATATTGTTATGGTTGAAATTATTGTGAGGCATTCTCAAAGACATTCCAGAATGGTTCCAAAGTATACTCATGTGGTATGAATTTAATTATTTAATTAATTAATATACTTATTTATTACATTTTTTCAAACAAATATTACCAAAATTGTTTTATTTAGACACAGTGGTGTTGACCAATTGAGTTATACTCACAACGTATTCATGACGCCACTTGTTATATGAGTAGAATATATGGATATAGGTTTGTAAATGTTCAAGGGACTTTATTATTGATTGTCTTTTCTAGAGGGGTTTTAGTTCTGAGATGAGACTGACATGAAGTTCGAAACTAGGGACTTTTGAGTCTTTGGTAAAGTATGCTAGTAAATTATTTTTCATAACTTCTATATTGAAATTGGATAACACACTATAATTTTATTACATTATTCCTATATTAATTATAAGATTATTGAGTCAGATTAATTGTTGGATTCCTAATATATGATATTTGATTCTATTATTTCCACACTATGATATTTATTCATTTATTTTTACTTCATTTATGTTATGTAATAACCTCTAATTATAGGTTTATAGTATCTCTATCTTACTTATCACACCCCCACTACTACTCATAATCCATTGTCATACATGGAGGTGCGCTTGATGTCTCATAACAAATGCAATCTAGTCAAATGATATAGTTCTTGATTATGGGAAATAGAAAAGTTGTATTAGAGAAGATCAGGTTGGTTTTCTATTTCATTACAATTTTTGGAAAGGTATAAAAGAGACTATGATTTTTAGGGACTTGGGAATGAGATTATTCAAGGGATTAGCTAAGCCATATTTGAGGAAAAATCCAATTTCCCAGAGATATGTTGTTTCATATGTTGTTTTCTTGTAACAATTGATGTTATTTCACTCTGAGTGATTCACATGTTGTGTGGTGTTATCGTGTTGTGATATTATTAATTCTAGAGGTTATAATCATGTTTCTGTAAAGAATGACATGTTTATGCATGAATCATACTAGGTAGATAAGTATATATATTGACATTAATTATTCATGATATAGATATTTTTATTCCATGCGATGTATAAATTCCTTTTGGGATTTGGTATGAGATATCTATTATATCTGAGAAATGAGATGAATGAACTGCTATGTCTTGATAAAAAACTTTTAATCCATGTTTAGAGAGACTAAGAGAAATATTTTATCTAATGTTATCACCTATTGAGGTTGAATGTTTTGATAGATAGTGTCCTAAGTAGTGTGTTTTTATTGTAGATAAAAATCCTCCCAGTCATCTTTAAGTTGAGAGTCCAGAGAGTGTCAACCTGAATGCAACTAATAAAGATGAATTAGAAATTTCTATGGTTCTTAAGGATCAGATTGACGTTCAACTTTGAGATAGATTTTTTATTGTCATGCGATATACGGAAAGAGAAAATATTATCATCGTGGATTCATTGTATGAGATAACAAGAGAGTTTTTGCTAATGTATCCATCTATGTTTACTAGGGAGGGGGATCCCTAGGCAACCATGTTCTGGATCAAGATATTATATATAATCATTAATAATCTAAAACCACTAATAGATAGGAGGGGGGTTATTGGTGCATATATGTTTCATGGACCGGAAAAACATTGGTGGGTCATTCTAGAGAAATCATGGTAGCATAATGAGATATATTTGAGGGAGTCTGAGATTAAGTTCCTAAGACATTTCTATCACATGATGTTTATGGATGATAAGTATTGTGAGTTCATTCACATAACATATGACGGAATGTTATTACAGGATTACGTTGAATGTTCAACTGACTTGTATCACATGGCACCATCTTTGTAAGCTGATGAGATCACTGGGGAATGAATTTCTTAGGATAGTCTTTTATATGAGATCATATCATAAGAGAACATGTTTAATCTATGTCATTTTTCAGATTTGATGAATCATACAGTAGTCATGGAAGACAATCGATGAATGGCACCAAGTAGCGGTCAATCTATTTTAATATGGAAAACCATGAAATTTTCTTTCTAGTAGATATAATAATCAATAAGATAATTTTCACTAGGTTGTATATAGTTCTAAAAATCAGGTTAGTGGGAAACCGTCTCCATATAATGTTTCTTTATAATGATATAAGTGGGCCATGATAGGCCACAATAGGCCTTAGTTTCTCTACCCCAAATTGGATTGTCACTCATGATAAATATTGGGCCACATGAAGTGGTTCTATAGAGGAATACAAAATAAAATTAGTGGGAGGGGGAAAGATAAGTACCAGAGTCTTGGAAGAAATCATCTTTGCCTCTAAATAAATGTAGTTGGAGTTCCATGGGATGTTTTGTTTGAGTAAGTGGTTATGGTACCCCAGTGTACAAATTAAGGTTCTATGTAGAGGTTATATCCTAGAGGAGTAAAGCTGGATCCCATGGAAGATGATTCTCTTAGCTACACATTATGTAATCTACTTCAGTAATTTTGGATGCCAAATCATCTAATATCAAATATACAATTCCTATATCATCTACCATTGATTGTGTATTGATTGATATAGGATCCTCACATTCCTTTTTATCAACACATTTTTTAATTGGTTTGACCTTGGTTGATTAAATCATAGATGGTTTTTTAACCATCAACATGCTATTGGGAGTGTGGTCATAGAAAATAAAAATTTGAAAAGCATGTTCTCTATAGATTGGTGGTTACAATTTCTTTTGGAAACCATTCATGCTGGAAATGAAAAGATTTTATTAGAATCATAGTAAGGATTGTTAAGTTCTATTCTAGTCTCATATTGAATGTTATTGAAGGATTGTTACCTTTTTATCTTTATTTAGAGGCTGTTATTCCTACCAAGGTGAGTGGGATCATCAGGCTGGTTACGGAGGGTCAATTCAGTTCAGATTGGATTCTTTCATAGCTCAAAAATTCAGTCATTCACTAGATAATGGTGGTATGTAAAATGATTATTTTTTTCAAGTGGTATACCATTTTTATAATGTTTGTACTTATGTTTTTTATGGCTTACCACCCGAGTGAGATATCGAGTTTATGATATAGTTGGTGTCGGTAGATGAGCCAGTTTCTATCCCACCCAATAGAATGAAACTATTAGAGCTTCATGAGTTGAAAGTTTAGTCAGAATATCTAGAATCTAATGGTTTGTTATGACCTTTTAAATCACCTTGGGGTTATTCATTTCCCTTTTCTAAAAATGCTAATGGGACTCTATTCATGTTTGTGGACCATTGGAGATCAAACCATATGATGGTCAAGAATCGGTATCCACTTCATGCATTAATGATAATTTAGGTCAGTAGAGAGGTGATAAGTTTTTCTCCAAGATTGACCAGAGATATGAATACCATAAGTTGAAGGTGGGATCATTATATATACAATGGGAAACAACTAAGATATGTCATTTCATTAAGGTGTTCAAGGTAATTCTGTTTGGTTTTACTAATGCGCCATTTGTATTCATGGCCTTGATGAATATGATATTTCATCAATTTATGTACTAGTTTTATGTGGTTCTTTCAAAAAAAAATCATGTACTATCACTTATTAGATGATAATGCCAAATTTACTTAAATCATCTTAATTACTTTGGTTGGGAGCAATATTTATACAAATATAACAATGATTTGTTTCTCGATGGATAAAGTGCACTTCATGGGCCATGCCATCTCAGAGGAAGGAGTGTCAGTGGACCCATATAATGTTATAGTCATGGTATTTTTGGAACAACCCAATAATGTCTTTGATATTCAGATATTTCTGGGATTAACAGGCTATTATTGGTTCTTCATCTTGGACTTCTCCCATATGACAACACCATTGTTTGGGTTAAGCAAAAAGGGGGTGAAGATTGTTTGGTTAAATACTTATTTGAGAAATTTTTAGGAGTTTAATGGTAGTATGATCCCATCACCTACCCTCACCATATATGTATTGGGTAATGAACATATCACCTACTATGAAACATCTATAGTAGAAGTCATAATAGTTCTTATATAGGAAGATTAGATGGATGCTTATGGATCCAGGATGTTGAGGCTGCATGATAGGAGATATATTACTCACAATTTGATGTTATTACTTTTTTTACATTCCCATATATTATGGAGGAATTATTTCGTGGGTTATATGTTATTTATATACATGAAACATAAAATCTTTAGGTACATATTACTCTAATAATCCAAAACCATTGTTTTGGAAGAGGTTTGAGTATATGGGGTCTTTCAAATTTGAGTAAGATTATACACCATGAAAGGACAAAACCATTTCTAATGAATTGAGATGGATGATGCAGAAAGAGGATATACAATAGTCTTGTGATGAGTGGTGGATAATGTATCCATTTTTAGACATGAATCTAAATGTTAAGGCGCCTCAAGGATTTGTAGCTTCGGCATAAACTTTTGTTATACCTAATATTTTAGACTATATCAAGACCAAGTAGTTTACTGATATGAAGGGATTAGTTTTGAGTGTCATCATTTATAGTGGGGAGAAACCATCAGGATGGTATCTTAGAAGAGAAAATTATATTATTTTCTATGGATGAGTAGGGGTTCTTACGATATATCATGATGAGATAAACAAATATTTACATCCTTCAAAATGGGAGGTACATCTCAGTTTGTCAAAGATGTATTGTGATCATTGTTGATAGTTCTATTGGTCATGAATGCAGAAGGGGGTTGTATGATTATTGGAAAGTGGTTTAACTTGTCAGTACGTGAATGAAAATAATTATATGGTATCTGGGATTTTATATCCTTTTCTCATTATTGAGTGTAAATGGGAAGATTCCACAATAGATTTTATGATAGGATTACATCAGAAACATATAATAACGATGTTTTATGGGTGATTATCGATCAAATGATGCTGGTAATCAACTTATTACCTATAAAAGAGACCATAATCGTTGACGATCTATAATTTTATTACATGAATGTGGTAGATATTCTTCATGGTTTTTTAGAGTATTGTATCACATAAAGATCCTAAATTCACATCATTGTTCAGAAAGGGTCTTCAGAAAAATCTAGGATCATATGTCTTTTATGAAAAACCTATCATCTTTAAATTGGTGGTCAATAAAAGTGGAATATTCTTGTTGTAAAGGATATGTTATGAGCATGTGTTTTGGATTTTGGTGTTTTGGGTTATTAGTATATAGAAATCATGGAGATTTCATATATTAACAACTTCTAGGAATCAATTCAAATTTAACATTTTGAGGCCTTAAATAGCATGCCTTGTAAGTCAGATCTTTGTTGGATGTATGTAGTTGAGTCAGTGCTTATTGGGCCTAGTATTGTGAAAGAGAAATCTGAGTAGGTTCAGTTGATCATATAGTAGTTGGTGACCATATAGATTAGGTATAAATCATATATTTACCATCAGATATGACCTTTTTAATTTTATAATGATCATCAAGTATTCTTTTGGGTGTCACCTTAGTTTGGGAAATTCCACATCAACAAATGGTGGTATCTAGTACCTTGGTTTATTAGGTTATTTTATGTAGTGTAGAGGTTCTTCCAGTGACTTACCATTTACCCCTTCCATAGTTCTATAGTTCTATGTATGACATGTTCCACATTTCATAGCATTATAGCTATTGTTCAGACACTTCGTATCTGATAGATGATAAAGATTTTAATCTTATTGATGGTTAATATTTTGAGGAGGTTATGATATAGATTTTGGATGATAGTGAGAAATATATATCGAGTTGGGTGATTGTATTGGATCATGTAAAGTGAAAATATGGATGAGTTTTTGAGAATTCCTTGGAGGACTCTGATATGCGAGCATAGTGGCAAGACTTGTCTATTGAGACCCCAAAATGATGCATGTAGTAGATTCGGGATGAGTTATTATATGGTGGGGAGGTTGTGTGATCCCATATTTTTACATGTAATCCCCTATTAATGTTTTTTTTGGATTTAGTCTTGGTTTATGGGTATTGTTTAGAGATGTATATCCTTTTTAGGGAAAATTTCATAATGTTTAGGGATGTTTTATTAAATTATTAGATTCTAGGTATAAACTAAAAACGTTTTACAATGGGTTTTGGGTATTTTGAGAATCCTTAATGGGGATTTGTGTATTTTATAATGATAATGGGCTGAAAACCCATCTATAAATCATTTACATGATATGTAAATGAATTACACAACATGTAATTTTTGGAATAATTTAAATAATAATCTGAGGTGATGGATTTTTTGGCATACCCCTATAATAATAAATAAACAACGTGTGAAAGTAATGCACTCTGTGTATTTCCACAAACTATAGTTTTAATATATTCCATTCAACTAATTTTTCCATTCACTAGTATGCAACTTTTCTCTTTTTCACTTATGGTGTCCCACTAGGAGATTTTTGAGTTTCACCTTTGTTATAGACATCGAGGATTGGAAAAAAAATCCAAGGTAAGTTTTCTTGTTATGTTTTCCCTTTCACTTCATATGTTCGTAAACCATTACTTTGAAATATCTTCAATGTGTTTGTTTTTGGTTTGATCTTGATTGTTTTTTATATTGGATATTTCTTAAGATCATCCAGACATTCGTCATCAGGGGAGGTTTCCATTAAAATCATTATTTGATTGTTAGTTTAATATAGGGGTTAAACCATAACCATATAGTTTGAAAATTGAAATGTATGGTCATTATTCCAAATTCCACCGATATATCATGTGCTAATAAAATCGACTGAAAATTTTTATTTATACACAGAGAACACTTATATCCAATTTGTTCATGACATGGCTTTTAGATATCATTTATATAAAAAACCTTCTCTTTATTACACATAATTTGATATTTAATAAATAAAATAACACTTAATAAAATTTATACAATTAATAAGTGTTGTGTATTTTGGATTTATGTATATATAATAACTTCTTGAACATTATATAAAAAAAATTATTGAAAACATCTTTAAGAATATTATAAAAATACCATTCCTTTTAAAACTGTAAGGGATCACCTCAGGACATACATAATAACAATGTGATATATAAATAATAATAAGGTAATAAACATAATATAAGGTAATACATGTTATTAAGTAGTCATATATTTTGAGAACAAAAGGAACATTGAATAATAATGAATGATATAACATGATCAAAATTACATGGGAAATGTGGAAACAATTAAAAAAATTACTTCTTAAACATAGGTCAAGGCTAACTACTAAAACATCATGATTCCAAGTGAACCATAAATGAATTTGGATTACTACGTGTACCAACATGACATATCACAAGACTGGACATTATCTAATTTATTTAAGAACTGAATAATTCAAGTCACATCTGTTACTTTCATTTCAAATTCATTCTAATGTGTGACACATAGATCATACAACACAAATTCATTCATTAACATACATTATTCACTGATAATGTAATGTGGAATAAATGTATTTATATCTTGATTAAAATAATTATAATTGTACAAAGGTTATTAACCATGATAGTAAATTGGCCTGTTATTCACTACACAATGGTTTTTTCATTGAAAATCGAACTAAAATTTCATCAGAATAACAACATCACTAAAATATTAAGAAAATGGTTTAGTGAGAGATAATGGGGTCATTCAAGATTTTTAAATAAAATAATATGTAATAGATACATTTAATGATGTATCCCAATATATGGAATTGGAAATATAAGGCATTAGATAATAAGGGAATTGGAATAACAAATAAAAGGTGATGATCTCTTACTTGAGTGTGTGACTCCAAATGCTTGGGAGGAGATTTATTAGGGCATAAGGGTGCCTATGGAAAACTCTAGAGAGTGGAGGTAAGAGTAAGGACGTTTAAAAAGCATTTTTATCGATGATAAATTGGATACCTGGTTTTTTTATTTTGGAAATGAAGGGAGATTTTTTTAATATTTATCAAACTTAGGTTTTGGACACTATGTAATAAAATAACCAAAACAACAAACCATCATATGTTTTTTGCCCATGGTTTATACCAAATGGGATTGTTATTTATTATTTTATATTTCCAAATGAAAAATATAAAAAATGAGTTATTTTATTATTATAGGTGAGTCATACTCATAAAGATATGATTTGAGAACATTTAAAAATATTATCATTTTGGAGGATTCACAAATGCATTAAAAAATATATAAATTAAAGATAAAATAAAATTATTTTAATGGGGAAACCTATATTTGGTATTTTATTTCATTAATAGTATTTATTACATTACTTTTGTGTCATTATGATGTCATAATAGTCAATGCATAATTATACAGTATTTATTTTGTACTCAAAAAGTTAGATGTCTTAGAAAATTATGAGAAAATCACCATTGTATAATTTCAATATATTTATTTACCAAATAATATTAATTTTATCTAAATAGTTTTCTATATATATTTATTTTTAGTATTAAAACATAAAATTGAAATTTATTATGAAATTTTTTGTTTTTTGGCAATAACAGTTTTCAAAACCATATAAAAATTACATCTAATTTCATAAAAAATTATAATATTGTTTATATTCAATAGATATAATTTAATAAATTTATTTTATTAAAATATTTTTTATTTAAAAAATCAATTAATTAATAAAAAAATCCCTGATTAAATTTTAATAATACCTAAAAATAGTTTTTTACTATATCAAAATTAGAATGATTCATTAAGAAAGAAAAGTAAGATGAAAATATATTCATATTTTATACAAAATAATTTATATTCTATTATTTCTAGAGTGTTGATACATTTCTATTTATTACCCCATCATATACTCTAAGGGTAAGTTGTGTGATGGTGAGACTTTCATGGGGTTATTCAGTGAACATAGATGGGGGAATGATCTCGATGAGCTTGAACTTTTCTAATAATCACTTTCACTCAAGATTAAGTGTTGGATCTCATCATGGGATTAGTCAAGGGAAACTCCCAATGATTCAATCTCTATAAGACACCCTGATAAATGGTATTCATTAGGTATGATCCAATTAGTTGAGGTCATCACATACTTTATCTATGTCAATTGGATTTTTTAAAACCAAATATTTATACTAATAATGTCACCACTATTATATAGATATATTATCAATGGTATTGATGGTTAACAAAAATATTAATCTGATAGAATATAATTAAATAATATATTTTCAGCTGTTTCCTATAATAATATTACAAAATATGACATTTAATTAAATCACAATGTGAATATTATTTAAAAGAGTTTGGGTTGTTACAATATCCCCCTTAAGAAATTTATCTCTCACAATTTTCATTTTCTAAACTAAAATAGAAGAGGGTAATTTTGTTTCATCACATCCCATGGTTCCTACATATCTTCTTCAAACTTTTGGTTTATATAAATCACTTGGACAAGGTTACTTGTCTTCTTTCATAGAACTTTTCCTCTATGTACTCTGATCATCACCAGCTATTCCATATATGAGAGATAATTTTCCAATGGTACTATCTATGGATTTAGTACATGTGGGGGGTCTCGTATTTACTTATTCAAGAGGGATATGTAGAATAAATTCGGAATATGTGATGGGATTGGTGGGAGTTCAATTCAATAGGCCACTTATCTGATGGGATCAATGATCTAAAAGAGGCTAATGTGACTTGGAATAAGCTTTCCCTTCTTCCAAAAGCCTGACCCATTCTACCATAGATATATGTATAGAAATAGGATGTATCCAACATCAAAATCAATGTATCATCGATGATTTTTAGCACAACTCTTCTATCATCTCTCATCACTCTTGATGTGCTAATGAATGGTCTTAACCTTTTCCACCATACCAACCATTTTGGAACCTAGCAGTGTTTGTTCCCCAAATTCATCCCAACATTAAGGTTCGAGGTACCTCTTCCCTTAATTTGATTCAAATAGAATCATATCGATTATTGATAAGAATTTTTTTTTGTAAGAGAACTCACACATAGGAAGATGTTTATCCCATCTTAATTTAACATCTATTGAGCATGATATAAACATGTCCTCATGTTCCTAGACAATCCACTGTGATAGGAAATTTTTTTGAGTGTAATATCACATGATAATGTTCAAATGAGTATTTACTGCCTTTTGGAGACTCTTCCAATAGATAGAGATCAATCTTGGATCTTGATTGGATACAATCAATAGTGGTACTCCATGAATCCTTACCACTTTTCTGATTTATATCTATTCATGTTAATCCAGTTATAAATTCTCTTGAATCACAATGAATTGTGTAGTATTTATAATATTATCCCATATATCTCATAAAACATTGTTTCCTCTGGATGACTTTGGAAGTTTGGGAAAAATTCCATGGTGATGTTTTCCAATTTCCATGTTGGTATGGGTAATTGTTGCATCATCCCCTTATACATTTTTCCTTCATAATTCACCTGTTTACATACAATGGATTTTGATTTATAATTAGTGATCTTCTTATTTATATTTTCATATAAATAGTGCTCCAGGAGATCTCAATAATTCTAGGTTATTCCTAGGTGGATGGAGAAGGTTGATCTATGTGCATAATCTAATAGCTCATTCTTTAATTCATGATTTTATTGTACACATATTCATGACCCAAATCTCACAATTACTTATTTTGAAAAATTGAACAATGAGGACTACAATTTTATTATCGTCTCTAGTTTTTTTGAATTATCACATCATTTTATTAATCATCTTTTATCTTATCCAGAAGGGATGGTTGATAAATAAATTATTAATGGATTGATGATGTTATTTCCTTTAGGATTTCCATTCTTATCCTTTCCAAATATATGAAGATTACATCCCTCTCAATTCTCATCAATGATAGAATTGATGGATCATTTTGACATAGATAATCCACTAATTTATTCAGTTTATTATGATAGTAATGGATTGAGAATTTATTATCCTTAACCAGTTCTAATATTAATAATTAGCACATATTCATCTATTTTTCTATGAATATATACTTTCGGAGTTTGTAATCCTATATTTTTAAAACTTCCCTCGAAATAGATAATTTCACAATATTTTCACATTTAAGATCACTAAATCCAACTCGAGATCAGGTTTTGGGAAGTTCTTCTCATAAACATTTAACTTTTTGTAAGTATAGGCTATTACATTTTCATTGTGCATTAACATACAACCCAATACCTTATTCAAAGAATTGATGAATACCATGAAATGCTATATACTTATGGATAGTGTAAGAACATCTGATGTGATATGCCTTTTTTTAATATTCTTGAATATCTCATAAAATTCACTACTCTAAGAAAACCTACCTCCCATCTAACTTATCTCAGTTAGAGGGTATGAAAATTCTGAGAAATTTCTCTCAAATCGATGATAATACATAGTAAATCCAAGGAAAATATAGATATCATTAATAGACATTGGCCCCTTCCATCATTCAATTGATTATATTTTTAAATGGTATATCGATATCCCATTTCTTGTGATGAAATCCATAGATAATGAGACTTACTTCAACAAAAACTCACATTCTTTATACATGGAATAATTCTTCCCATTTTTAATTGTCTTTATCACGTTGCTCAGATTCACATCATACTCCTCCTTGGTTTTGGAGTACATTACATTATCATCTATAATTGCAACCAAAATGTTTTCAAGGTAATCCCTAAAGATTCTATGCATAATGTACATGATGATTTTTGGAGCATTATTGAGACCAAATGGAATCCCAATGAACTTATAGTGTTCTTACCTCATATGAAAATAAGTATTTGGAATATCCTATTTCATCACCAAATCATGGTAATATCCAGACCAAAAATCCACCTCAAAAAAGCATTATACTCTATATAGATAATTGAAAATTTTATAAATCAATGGTAGAGAATACTATTTCATTATTATGATCTTGTTCAGCTCACGATAATAAATTAAAAGTTGCATTAACACATCCATCTTCGTGATGAAGATGGCTGGTGGAACCCATAGTGAACACATGGGAATATGATCCCTTTATCCAGATTCAATTGTAGTTGTTTCTTCCACTCATCAAGTTCTAAAACAACTATTCTATACATATTATTCAATAGTTTTAACACCCCAAGTATAATCATGATTGAAAATTCTACCTCTCTGCTTTGAGGTAGACCATGAAATTCCATGGGAAACACATCAGAGTATTCCCTCACAATATGGTTATATTATAGGATGATTATATCCCTAGATTCAATCATTTCATATATATACTCATGATCTTAAGGAAATTAAATCCATTCTTGAGATGTTAGTGCTAAAAGAGATTCATTATTCACTTTTCACTTGTATATAACAAGATAACGATTTGAAATATAGAGGGTGATCTCCTTCTCATGGAAATTTATGTTATCTATACATATAGTAAGCTAATACATTCCATGAATTTCATCAAATCATAGAAAATAGAATATGATATGTTTTAATAGGAATTTCCTCACAAAAACATTGAAAGGGGACGAGTTTTATACTTGGGTTGCAATAATTGATCCATTTTTTTTCACTGACAACTTTAAATCGACACTTTGTGGTGGGGTTTGAATAGTTATTCTAAAAATTCATGATATGAATTAATGTGTAGAACTAGAATCAAAATTTATGTTCACTATTCTTGAATGAATAACTTGGGTACCTATCACTACTTTATTGTTGGGATCCACCTCATCAGTTCTAATGAAAAAAATATCACCTTTACTACATTGGAGGGTGTTGGTTGTCTTCAAAAACCCATTTCTATGTCAATTGGATTTCAATGATCCCATATTCCTTATAGTAGAATAAATGAACAATAAATGGAGGCCTGACTAGAGAATTCCATTCCTCTATTGCATTGTTGGGTTTTTCCTCTCAACAATCACTTGCAAACTGACATTCCTTTCCATAACCAAATCATTTCCTCTTCCATAAAGGTGATCTCTGGGGTCGTTATATCCACACATTTGACAAGTGGGATGTTAAAAATTCATGGAACAGTTATATTTCTCTATTGGACTACTAGAATTAAAATCCATTTTCAACTTTTTATCTTCATGGTACCCTTGTGGTTATCAGATCTCTATTCCAACTTTGAGGGCACATCAGACAATTTTCTCCTAGAAATCAATGTCACGGATCTCGACACTTTTTTGTATACTGTGTTTTATCCCTCTAAAGAATAATTATACTTGTTATTCAGGGGTAATGAAAATTTTAAAGGTGTATCATGCAAGTCTAGTGATGTTTTCCTTATATTTTTAGATACAATTGTCTCCTTTTTACCATGGTCAGGAAGTACATTTCCATTTTAAATCACAGAGTTTGTGGATGATTTGTTATCATTTTCCCCAAACTTCCTTCCACCTCATCGCTTTCATCTCATTGTTAGGATTATTATTCTTGATAAATGACCACAGCAGATCAGCTTCTCCCTCCATATGATAAACAACTAGTAGAACCCTATCTTTTCTGGAACATTAATGATAAGAGAAGAACATATCAATAGAGTTGATCCATTGAATTTCAAATGCCTTTTTAGTATAAATGACTCAATAAAAGCATTTTATTTCATGGGGGGATTTGGGAAATAGTCTTGAAAAATATTTTTATTCTAAACATTATTCAACTAAGATATTATCCTCATAATGTTCATGATTCCTTCCCACATTAGTTTGACCATCTCGTTAGTGTAGTTATTACATTTCACGTCACATTTATTATTAACCCAATTCCTCCAATTTTCTTTAATTTCCTATAATAAAGGGTAAATTTTGGATGATTATTTTTAAATTATTAATCACCTAAAATGGGATCAAATGAAATTAAATAGAAAAATTATAAATTACATTAATTTCTTTTGCTTATGAATTTTAAGGATTTAATATTTTTTATCCATGATCTATTTCATAACATATATTTTTTGGTATATTTTTTGTCCCCTTAATTATGATTTACAATGAGAATATTAATTTACCAAATAATATCCCCTAGGAGTGTCCAAAAAGGAGCATAATAGGATCAATTTTCATGTACTGGGTTATGCTAAGTCAGGCTGACACACATTGTTGGAGTTGTTACACCTAGGTACATCTGTTCTGGAACCACATCTACTTTCATTATCCAAACAAGGATTTATTTTATTAATAAACCATTTACTCCATACATAAAAAACATTAGGAATTTTTTATTATACATAGTCTTATCCCTAAGTCTTTTACTAGAGTTTTCTAATCCCATTACCCAAAAAAAACTAATTGTTTCAACTAATACCAACAAAAATAACCCAATTATTTTTTAAACAAATGTTATTTATTTATCAAATGAGGCAAATCATTATAAGACAAAGAATATTTATAAGTCTAGTGTCTATGGTATTAGTTATATAGACTAAAATTGAGAACATGGGATACATCAACATTATTGAAAACATCATTAACATTCTTCTAAAAACTCAATAGATTTTAATAATACAGGGGATAACCAGTGGAAATACACAAGAAAGATTGAGATAAAAATCCCAGTACTGTAATATGCATGGAATAAGGTAATTACTATAATAAAATAAGCATAAAGATGGTTAATAAAAAGAAAATTAATAATAACCCATGATATAACATGACAATCATAACATGAGAAATGTAGAAACGACTTAAAACACAACATCATAAACATAGGTCAATGATAACTATCATGAAATACTGATAGTAAAAGTCCCATATAAGGATTAGGCTAGCTAAATATCCCATCATGATTTCCCAGGATACTAAATATTTACCAATTCATTAATTCACTATATAATTGTGGGCTCACCCTCCACATTCATTTCTTTCCCATGATTAAATATGTCACATAGATCACACAACATGGATTAAATCATCTTCATATTTTATTCCAATATCATGGATTTTGTAATAAATAAATGTAACTCCAAATTTAAAGATGTATATGTGTAAAATGGTTGATACCAATTATAGTAAATTGGTATTTTATTCACTACATAATTACATTGGCATGGAAAATCACAGTGAAATTTTAGAAGCATAAGCGAATCCATTAAAAATTCAAAAAATGTCTTGATGAGAGAAAAAGGGGTATCTCCCCAATTGGATAAAAAATATTTATTTATAGTGAAATTGAAATTTGGGAATATAATTCATTATATAATAAAGAAACATGAATAAAGAACAGAAAATGAGGATCTCTTACATGAGTGTGTGACTCCAAATGCAGGGAGGAGTTTCATGAGGGAAATAGAGTTCTGTAGAAGGAATCTATATAGGGAAGGTATGTTTAAGGACATGATAAAAGGATTTTTTTGTGATGGGAAATAGTAGATTTTGTGGGTTTACATAGGAAATGTGTCAGGGTTTCATTAATATTTCTAAAACATTGGTTTTGGCCTATATATAAAAAAATCAACGAAACTACAAACCATCCCAAGGTTTTTGCCCCTGATTTCTTCCAAATGGGATTTTATTTATTATATAAGTATAAGGTTAGAAAATAAATAAATAATTCCCTTTATTTTGTGGACGTGAGTCATACTATTAATGAAATGATTCAAAAACACATATATATTAATTATTTTGGACAATTAAGAATGGATTTATAAAATAAATCACATAAGAATTAAATTTATTTATTATATAAGGAAAAGAAATTTATTTTTTGGTATCCCTTTTATAGTATTTTTTACATCACTTTTGGTTCATTATGATTTCATAAAACACAATTTATATTTATACAATATTTAATTTTTAAACGAAAATTTGATTTTCTTAAAAAATTATGAAAAATAAACCATTAGATAATATCGATGTAGTGATTCCAAAAAATAATATTCATTTATCTAAATTATTTAATAAATATGTGTATTTTCACTGATAAAAAAGAAAATTTATATCTATTAATAAATGATGGGATTTTTGACAATAACACTTTTCGAACCCTTATAAATTTTACACTTTACATCATAATAAATTATAGGAAAATTCATATTTAATAATAATTCCTTAATAAATTTTTTCTAATGTAAATTATTTCAAGATCCATTAATTCATAGAAGTAGATCCCATAATTGAATTTGAATATTACCTGAAAATATAATTTTTGTTTGGTTATAAAAAATTAAAACCAGTTATAAAGTAACAAAATTAAGATGAATATATATTCATTATTATATAAAAAAATTATACATACTCAGCTGTATAGGTTCTCGATACATATACCATTAATACACCATAAAATGAACTAAAGCTAAGGTGTGAGACAATTATACTTTATTGGGGAGGTTTGACAAACATGGTTTTGGCTGTGATCAATGAGCTTTAAATTAATCCATAAAAGGATTTTCTCTAGCTTAAGTTGTTGGCTCTCAGCTTGTGATTAGACAAGGGAAAATAATATTTATTCAATCTCTATTAGATTTTGTGATAAATAGGATTCATAGGTTATCATCCTAATCATTAATTCCATCACTTCCCTTCTCTGTGTCAGTTGAATTTGTTAAAATCATATATTTATTATAATCACATGATAAATATTCAATAGCTAAATAATCAATGGTAATGATTCTTAATGGTCAATAAAATATTATAAAACCAAAGTTCTGCATGTGTTTTATATAACAATATTACACAATATTACATTTATTAAAATAACAAGTACAATTTTATTTATAACATTCAAGGTCATTATAGTTCGGCAGAGAAAAACCATGATTATTAAAAGATTTTTTAGTTTTCTTAAATTGTGTTTATCTTGACATGGATTGTTGGTGATATCATCATATACAATCACTTTTACTTGGCTTCTGTATTGCTATATCTGTCATGGTATTAGTTATGAAAAAATTAATATGAAATATTCAATTGAATGAAAATTGAAATTATCACAATCATCAATTGACCATATGATTTAATATGGTGATATACTTATGGATTTGAACAGTGTTGTTATTTCCATACTTAAATGATTACACATATGGTTTGGCTATGTTGACATACTGGAATTCTTACATAGAGGGTTATGCCTAGTGAGACATGTTTAAATTTTTATATATTAGTCATGTATAATTTGACATACTAAAATGATTATATAGTAGGATATACACAGTGACACGTGATGAAATGATGATATTGAGTATATGAATTTTCGATAATAAAATGATTATATAGAATTCTATTTTTATTGACTTTGGAATACCGCCTTTTTATCACATAACTTTTCATTAAATTTTAAAAAAATATGATCTTTATAGTTTAATGTCATCAAAATAAGGTAAATAATACATGGGAACATATAAAATTTTTCTAGTCCACATAGAATGCTCCTTAATTTATTCATACTATGTTTAATTACTCTAACTCATAACCTCAGATATACATCAATGGAAAGGGTGGGCAGAAGGCCCAGTAAGGGAAAACAAAGATAAATAGTTTACATGTGAACTTGAGCGATATCGATAAGAACATAAGGAATATCACAAATGAATTATAAAGAGGAATATCATAATAATAATAAAATAAATAATAAAAAGAAAATTTGCCTACAAAAATTAATTTATATTTTCATAAGAATATCACCATGGTCCATCCCCAACGTGTAATAAAAATACAAAGGTTATTCACCAAGTCTTCATAAAACATGCCTTCTCTAGAGATTAATTTTCATAACCAATGAAAAACATTTATATTAGGGGTAACCCTTAATATGTAATTTTTTTCATGTGATCCACATATATCATAATAAAACATTTGAATATAACTAAGAGTGAAAAAAAATAAGTTTCATATAAACATCATAGTTATTGAAAAGTGTTTAAAAAACATGACCATTATGTGAATTATAACCCATGAAAAGGGAATTGGGGTATATATATGTCAATTACAGAATCGAATGATTAATTTTTACATCTTTATGAATACCCCTAGGGAAGGAATGGGTTTGAGTGTTCACATAAATTACATAAAATAATTTCTAGAGAATAAAAATATATATTTAGAGATGAAACTTCTGCAGCATAATAGGTATAAAATAATATTTTTTAAAACAGTAACAAGAGAGAGGATAGGGTTGAACCATTTATAAATGTCACATAATAAAGTATTATTATAGAAAAAAATGTAAATAAGAAAATGGTATGTAAATTTAAAAGACATAATAGATAAAATAAAACATGAATAGAAAATGGAGTTTGGAATTCCCTTACATTGAAGAGTAACTTCTAAAACTCTAGGATCGTGACCTTGACGGATTGATGGAACACTGGGAGAAATATTTTAGAGTTAATACTATAATGACTTCAAGGGGGATTATTTTGGAAGAAAAAAATGGAGGAATGTATTTGGATTTAGATTAAAAGAGAGGGAGTTTTTTTATTAATTTTTGAGGACACCTCCTCAGTGTTATTGGAAAAAACATGTGTTTGACCATAGAATTTGCCAATTTTTTCCCCTTAGTACTCTTAATATAATACTTTAATAAACATTACTTTACCATAATTTTAAATTAATTATAACATCATTATGATTTCATAAAACACCACGAAAACATAAAAGCTATATTTTTACTATTCACCTAAAAAACATTTTTTAAAAATTTCATTAATTAACCCTAACCATACATCGATGTTCAGGATTCAAAAATTTACACCATTTTTTGAAAATAATTTTTTTAAATATGATGAATTTAATTTTTAAGTAAAATTACTATGTACATGAAAAAATAATAATACTTAACAAATAATTACTAAAACAGTTATTTACTTATACTACTATATCAAAATTTCATTCATGATTCCATAATTATATTTATAGTTCATTATATGTGGTTACTATTCCACTGGACATATAACTATTCATAAGGGTAAAATTACAATTCTTACGTTACTATTCACCAAAAAATAATTTCGTCTTATCAGACTCTAAATTTCATTATGATACCAGAAATATTTGTCCATTTCTTGAGAATCAACTCACTGTATCAATTATATAATGTATAAAAAAAATTATAAAATACTCATTTTTTCAATATTAATAAATAATAGGAAACGTCTAAAAAAATACTAAAAATTCATTCTTGATTAATTTTGGCATATGAAGTTAAAAAATGATGGTCATTTTACCATATTAATAAATAAAAATTTTATTTATACAAATAGATCACACAAAGTAACTGAGGCCTTGAGACAAAACCCCTTTATAACATCTGTATATGACATAGGAGTAAGTTGTGTAATGGTGATAGAATCTTGGGGAAGCTCAGAAAACATTAAATGAGTGGTGATTTCAATCAACTTGGAATTATACCATATGTGATTTCAATCAAACATTATATGTTGAAGATCAGCATGGGCTTGGTCCAGAGATAATCCCAGTGATGCTACCTCCTTCCCAAGCTCAACCAAATGGGATTCTCTGGTGTGATTCTTCTGGTAGAGGCCATCGAATCTTCATTCTACAATAATTAACAATTATCATTTCTATTTATAAGTAATAATTTTAAAATTAGAATTTATTTTTTCTTCTAAAAATAAGATAATGGTAAAAAATAAATGGATAAATTTCAATTATACCAATAATGTTTTTTTATTATGACATAGTAAACTATATATCTTGCAGAATCAATATAATTTTCAAAAGTTCGGGTCATTTCATTATTCCCCCCTTAATGAAATTTTCTCCTTGTAATTTCAATTTGAACCCTATGAAGATAAATTGTATAGGTACTTCTGCCTCACAGTCCCCTATGTCTCTTATGTACCTTCTTCATATTTATGGTTCCTCCGTAACACATCAACAGGGTGGGTAGTCTTGTTGTGTAGAACCTTTTCTCTGCAATTAAATTTCTCCACCGGATACTCTTCATAAGAGAGATCATGTTCTATTTGTACCTCCTTTGGATTTAGTACATGTGAAGGGTCATTAATGTCCTTTCTCAATAGGGATACATGGATTACATCATGAACATGTGCTAGATTGGGAGGAAGGTAAAGCCGATAGGCCACTTCTCCGACATGATCAAGGATTTCATAGTGTCCAATGTAAATAGGATTGAGGTTCCCTTTCATCCCAAACATAATTAATCTATTATAAGGATAAATATGAAGAAAAAAATTGTCACCAACCTCAAACTCTGAGTCCCATTGACAGTTTTCATCATAAATCATTCTGCTTACTCTGAGTAGCCTTTATGTGTTGTTTCATGGAACAAACCATTTCTATCATCTCATACAAAATATTAGTCCCATGAATCGTTCTACAACTAGATTGATAAAGAATCGTAGGACTTTAACATCTCTTTCAATATAGATATTCATACGGTACCATTTGAATGGTCTAATAGAAGCTATTGTTGTAAGAGAACTCAACTAATCGGAGATGTTGATCCCATCCAACATGAAATTGAACTAAGCATGATCTCTGCATGTCCTCAAGTGACTAAATAGTACTTTAATATTGTCCTCAGTTTGGGGGTTATAGTTCATTCTAAAATTCAATTTGATTCATAGATCCTGTTGAATACTTCAAAAGAAAATTTATGTGAACCTTAGATTACTTTCACATATGATAGAAAGTAGAACTCCATGTAACCTTATCACATCATTTAAATAAATCCTGGCATGTTTTCTAGAGATAAATCTTCCCATTTAGAGATAAAATGGACAGTATTGACTATAATCCATATTGCATTATTTCATTTGGAAGTTCTATGAACACCAATGGAAAATTTCATTGTGATATTGTCCCAATTCCATGTTGGTACTTGTAGTGGTTGTAATACACCTATAATATGTTTTCACTCGTCCATCACTTGCTGACATATCATGAACCTTTTAGTGTAGTAAAAAATAACCCTTCTCATATTATCCAACCAATAATTATCATTATGGTCCATATACATTTTACTGCTTCTAGAATGTATAGAGAATGTAGAGCTACGAACATCATCAATCATCTCCTCCTTTATTTTTGGAATAGATGGAACATATAGTCTTGTATGGAATTTCAGTACAACTTCTTGATCAATATTTAAATTGGAAAACAAGTGACCCTTCATACCCTCAACCATATCCTTTAATATAAGATATTATTATTTTACTTTCTCGATCTTCTCTAGTAATGGCGGTCGAGAAATTATTTGGTGTTGGGTGGATGATGTCTGTTCCCTTACAATTCCCATGACCTGTTTCACTAGTTTTTTAGTCAGGTGATCTCCTTGAATCATCATTATTTCCATAATAATAGTGTATTTCTTACTTAATTAATCAACTACTTTTCTTTCTCTTCAATGATGATAATGAATCGAACTATCACAGTCCTCACAAAGTACAACCATCTCCCCAATATCATGTTCAAATAATTTTTTGTGAAAATATACATCAAATATTGATGTTCTATATATATATATGACATTTATACCCATAAGGATATTTCCTATATATCATTAGAGAATAAACAACTACATCCAACAAAAGATCATGCATATGATAGTTCTGCTAATGAGGCTTTAACTGTTGATATTCGTAAGATATGGATTTTTCATTTTTCATGAGGATGCACCCAATCCCTAATAGGGATGCATCACTAAAATTAATTATTCCTTCTTTTGTTGAGGGTAGATTAAACATAGGTGTAGTATGAGATCTATTTTTAGATCTTGTAAACATTCCTCACACTCTTTTATCCAGATTAACTTGACCCCTTTTTTACTTAACTCGGTTAATGGATTAAAAATTCATGAATTTTTTCACAAACCCCCTGTAATATCCTACTAAAAAATGGAAACTATGAATCTCAGTTACTGTTGTAATATGAGGCCACCCTAATACAACCTTAATAATTAAAGGGTCAATAGTGACATCATCATTGGTTTTAATGTTTCTCGAAAAGAAAGTTGTTGTTACCAAAACCCACACTTACTAAAAATTCAAAAAAATCATTTCCTTTTATAGAGTTTTCAAAATAACCTTTATATGATCATTATTCTCCTCACAAAATATAGAATATATCATAAAATCATCAATAAAAACTACCACAATGTAATTAAGGGAGTCCCTAAATAATCTATTCATCAAATCCATAAAAATAAGAAGTTCATTATTCAAGTCGAAGAGAATAATTACTAAATCGTAATGCCCATATATTATTCGTAATGCAGTTTTTTGAATACCTTATTTCTTCATCATCAATTGATTATATCGAGGCCTAATATAAATATTGTAGAAGAATTGAGCCCCACCAAATTATTCAAATAAGATATAAATCCATGTAAGAGGGTATATATTCTTCACTATGATATTATTCATATCTCCATAATCAATGCATAGCTACATTGATCCATCCTTCTTCTTCACAAAGAGAATAGGTGATCCCCAAGGAGACACACCCATTTTTATAATCCCCTTCTCAAAAATATCTTGGAGTTGTTTCTTTAATTTTTTAACCTCCACGTTTTCCATCATATATGAGGTTTTTTATATCGTATGAGATCCTTGAATGAGTACAATACATAACTCTACCTCACATTCATGGGGTGGTCTGGGTAACTCTTCCTGAAATAGTTCATTGTATTCAGGGTCAATGGGGACATTTTGTATCTTTATACTCTCATTTAATTATTCATCATCACCACTCAAATCCATATAGAAGTCTATATGAGGGTCTTCTATACTAATTTCTAGTCAATAAATTACTCCATTGAAGATAATTGTAGGTTTCCCATTCAAGATTACTAATATTTTTTTACTTTTACATTTGATCATAGAATTATATTGTATGATCAAGTCCATCCATAGAAGAATTTCATATTCAAAAATAGGAATGAATAATAGATTTTTTATAAGATTGTGCTCACTAAATTAAGTACCAGACATTCCAAACACTGAAAATTCTTGGATAATCGCATCAGGATTTTTGATTGATAACTCTACTTTTCGAAATTCTGGTGTTCATTATAAATTATTTACAAACATGGAGGAAATAAAGGAATGAGTAGAACTAGAATCAAACAATGTACTTTAAATATTTTAGAGAACAACAATAGTACATTCCACCACATCAATTGGAGCTTCAATATCAGTTGTTGTGATAGTAAAATCATTACCTTCTTCCACTAGCCTTTTCTTAGGTTGATGGTTATTTCCCTATCATGCCCTCAAATTTGGGCAACGATTGGAAAAGTACCCAAGATTTCCACACATGAATCATTGGACATTAGGTAGGGACTACACCATCTTCCCCTTTTCATTATTGTTGGGAGGTTGAGGCTTCACATCACTACAAATATTCTGTGTGATATGGCCATCTCTTCCACACTTTTAGAATATCCCGCTTCGGAGTAGGGTGTTCCCTGAATGCTTCTTCCCACATTTATTATACATGATAACTTGAAATTGATTTAATCCTCTTCCCTGATAAAATATTCTCACCAATAATGGCCCCATTTATCTCTTATTTTCGTTTGATATGTTAGACCACAGTGTCTCACTGAATTATAGTTTGACATTCATATCACTCCACAGGATCTCCACATATCTATCATTGTATCGATTGGCTAGGATCTTATAAAAATGATGTCTTAGTCCAATAAAGAATCTATAAACCCTTCCATTAGGATCCATTGAAAATATAGGGTTTTAATGTGAAATAATTCTGATGTTAATCTCATATCATCCCATATATTCATTCTCTATCTGCATCAACTTGATAAATCACTTCCGAATTTTTTTCTCATTAAACAAGGGAAATTCTTATTGAAGAAGATACCTATGAACACTTCCCACCCCATAGATTCAATCTCCCCAATTGGAATTGTGTTTCTAATAATCTTCCACCAATGATAATCTTCTCCCTCTATTTTGTAAACAACCAGGGTGACTTTTTCTTTTTTATAACTATGATGTATAGAAAATAAAATTTTGAAATAGCTGATCCACTGTTCAAAAGTCGATTAATTTGTAGATCAAAAAACGTATGGTGGTCGTTGACACATAAATGACTCAATAGAAATTTGTTCCCTTCATGCTTAAATTGATCTCCCAGTTTTATTTATGATACTTCCCATAAACTGATTCAGTGAAATCATCATTATCATGAATTTTTCCATTCTGGCTTCCATCGATGGGATGTCCGTGCATGGTCCGTTGCGGTCACCATTTGCATGATTCCTCAAATTTCCTTCCATCTTCATAAATAATAAAACATTAGTGAGGAACATTATTCACTTAAAAAACTTTTACATATAAATAATTTTTATGTCCTAAAACATCAATCTTAATCCTATTATTCTTGAACAACAATTACATTTATCTATAAATCCATCATAATGATTCATGAAAAGCATCTGATAAACTAAACATATCCCCTGAGAGTGTCAAAAAAGGAGTTCAGCAAGGCCCATTATCACCCACCCGTTCCTATTCAAGTCTATCTCAAAGTGGTGTTTTCAGTTTTACCCCTAGATACATTTGTGCCAGACCCACGACCACTTGATCATATCTAGAAATGGATTTATTTATTCAAAAACCACTAGAATAATATTTCACAAAAATAATTGGATTTTATAATATATTAAATATTTTCTTTATGTTTCCTCATAATCATTTCAAATACTAATTTCCTCAAATAACTAAACTACCCTTTGATACCAACTATGGAATCCCACCTTTTATTACATAATGTTTCATTACATTTTACAAATATAAGATCTTTAATGTTTAGTGTCTTGGAAATAAGGTAAATAATAAATTAAAACATATAAAATTACTCCAATTCACTTGATATTATTCTTAATTGGTTCATCCTATGTATAATTACTCAATATCATATTCTGGGTACAAACATCAAATGAAACAGTTAGTAGAAGTCCCAGTAAGGAAACAAATAAGAGAAATAGTTACATGTAAACCTAAGGGATATATATAACAATATGAGAAATATCCTAAATGATTGATAAAGAGGATAATAATAAAAATAATAACTTGAATAATAACATTAAAATGTGTCTAAATTTTTTAATTTAGACATTCACAATCATATCACAAAAGTCCATCCATAATATATCATAAAAATTAATAAGGTTATACACCAAGGAATCATAAAACCTGTCATCTATAGAGATTAATTTTATTTACCCAAAGAATTATTTTCCTATCAGGGTACACCATAAATATGATATTATTTTCATGTGAGAAAAATAAATCAAATTCAAACATTTCATAAATAAATGAATAAAATAAAAGAAATTGGTTTCATTTCATCATCATGGTGATTAAATGTATTTAAAAAACATGACCATTAAGTCATTTATAACCCACATAAAGGGAATAAGGGTTCTATGTTTTTCAATTAAATAATAATATAAATAATTTTAACATACTTATGAATACACCTAGAAAAGAAAAAGTTTGGATTATCCTCATAAAGAAAAGAAAATAATTTCTTCTGTAAAAGAGAGTGATTTTGAGATGAAAATTCTACATCATAGCTGGTATATAACATAGTTTTATATATAATTAAAAATAGAGGGGACATGTGTAACCCATTCATTAAAAATTTATAATATTGTAAAGGGATACAATAAAATTGAAATAAAAACATGGTATAGATATTTGAAAGAGATAACACCAAAAAGAGAGCACAAAAGGAAAAAGAAGTTCGGATTTCGCATACCTTGAACTATAACTTCTAAAACACTAGGATCATGAAAATGAGGGATTTATGACACATTGGGAGGAATACTTTGGAGGTTATGCGATTAGAGCTGTTAGGGGGATGATTTTGGAATGATAAAAATGATTGAATGGCTTGGTATTATAGTAAAAGGGAGGGAGTTTTTTTAGAGGACACCTCAACGGTGGTATTTGAAAACTCGTGGGATTTCCCTTGGTATTTTACC
This sequence comes from Viscum album, assembly GCA_963277665.1. Taxonomy (NCBI): domain Eukaryota; kingdom Viridiplantae; phylum Streptophyta; class Magnoliopsida; order Santalales; family Viscaceae; genus Viscum; species Viscum album. The sequence goes on from OY728164.1 coordinate 800,939,837, forward strand.
ATGATTTGGGATACATGGGACACCTAATATAATAATTTAATCAACATGAGTTATCCATAATTTTAAATAACAAATTACACAATCATGATGTCATAAAACTTACAGAAATCACAAAAACTTCATTTTTACTATTCACTAAAAAACAAAACATATTATAAAATTATAATAAATTCATCCTAACCTAATTTCAATATTATTAATTTAAAATATAATCTCCATTTTATGAAAATAAATTTTTGAATAGGATAAATTTAATTATTAGGTGAAATTACTATTTAAACAAAAAATAATAATAGATAACTAATAATTTCTAAAAAAAATATTTACTTATACTATTATATCACATTACCATTGAAGATGCCTTAATTAAATATATACTTCCTCAGGAGAGGTTACTATTCCAATGGTCATATTACTATTCATAAGTGTAATATTATTATTCATAAGATTCTAATCACCCAAAAATAATATGAATTTATCAGACTCTAATTATTTTACTGATCACATCTATATATGTATATGTTCTTTGAAAATAATTTCATAGTATCGATTATTTAATGTTTAAAAAATATTTTAAAATACACTATTTTTCAATATTCATCTATAATTTGAAACTTCTTAGAAATGTACAAAAACATCATCCTAGATTAATTTTGACATTTGAAATTACAAATTTATGGTTATTTTACCATAATAAGAAATATCAATTTTATTTATAAAAATGGGTTACACACTGTAACTAACACCTCAATACATAAACAATTTTAAAACCTATATAGGAAAAAATATTAATGTATGAAATGGTGGTAGAATCCTAGAGTGGCCCAAAAAAAATTTCCCGTTTGTTGATTTATATCAACAAGAACTTCTCCCATAGGTGATTTCATTCAAACAAAACATATTGAAGCTTGTCAAGGTATTGGTACAAAGAAAAGCCCAGTGATGCTACCTCCGTCCCAGGCTCTAAAAAGTGGTCTTCGTATGGCATGATTATACTGGTAGAGGCCATCAACTATTCTTTCTACATTAATAATCCATTATCACTTTTATTTATAAAAAATAATTATAGCACTTAAAATTATTATTGTTTCTAAAGGTAATATTAACCAATAGTCATATAATAGTCAAAAACTGATGGCTACATTTCAATTATACACATATAGTTTTATTGATTACAACATAGTGAACCATACCTTTTCAATAAACGAAATATTATTCAATGGTTTGGGTCATTACAGTGACACATGATGAAATTATGATAGAGATGGTTTGACCCATATTTGTGTGAATTATACCATGGATATATTTTTATGGATGGAATGGTTTTGATACATTCATATAGAAATTATTCTATTGGGCCAAAGATGGTTGATATAGAGTTAATTTAATTTTTTTAATTAGTTAAATCACTTATTTATGGAATTATTACACACGCTTATTATGAGACTAGTTTTCTCTAGACATGTTGTTGTATACCTAATAAGTTATAATATAGCCTTATTCAGGATGGAGTTTCATACCCAGGTAAATTATATTCATTCAGGTTTGGACAAGGAGAAAATAGCTTACTGTTGATCGTATTTTGTGGATGGGGTGGAGTTCAATGATTGGACTGACAAGGGGTTCAGTACGACAAGATTTTGAATCTTATGTTAAGTCTGGTAGTACATATTTTTTTATTCTTTCTGGAATGAAATATAGTTATATTCTAATAGATCATTAAATTATAAAACTATTATTTATTAGAATATTTTTTTGATTAATTATTTTATTTATATTATATCATATTGTATCCATTATTTATTCACTCGTATATTTTTTCATTTATTTTTACCGATTTTATACTATTAAGTAAAATTTGAATCCTGTGGGTATAGACTCTTAACAATACTTATCACACATATTATGCTAGTAAATAGCCTATAATGATTAGGGAGGCACACTCAAAGTCTCATAACTATCCCCTTCTGATTACTTGAGAGAGTGCCTAATCAAGGGGCATTAAAACCATCATTGATATGCTCCCCATTAATTATATTATGCACCATTTCTAAAACATTTAATATAATAGATTAGATAACAACATTAGGTATCATAATCTATACTTCCAAAACTAGTTTAACTTATAAAATAAATTGAAAATATTTCCATAGCTAATATTAGAATGATAATCTTGGTTTCATTGGGAATGTTCTTTGATTACTTTTCATGAAATAATTCATAATCAATTGTAATCAAAACACGAATTAACCCAGGAATATCCACTGAGTGTTTTAGACTAGGTGTGTAGTAAGGGTATTCTCACTGCAAAAAAAATATTGATGGTCTATATATACTCAAATAAAATCTTGTTGGGGTTATTACACCCAGAATAATCTATTCAAAAACCACATCCACTTATAGTAATTAGACATAGATGTACTTCTAGGAAAACCATATAATCTCTACTTTACCAAAACATTGTGATTTTATCATTTACGTAGAATTATTTTAAATGATTTTCATAGGTTTATGTCCCATAATCTGTATTTTTCAAATTTCAGTTCTCATGTTTTCTACTAATCATCCTATTGTACCAAATAAAAATACAGAAACCCTAGTAGTCATGATCCCATGGTTACATTATTACATCTTCACTACATACATGGAACATTATCCTGATGGAATTAATATATTATATTTCTTTGAAACTAGATACATAATTGAATTTTAAATTACATTATAAAATATACAATATAGAAAAATACGTTTTTTGAGAACAAAATTATTCGGTTTATAATTTCCCTGAGTTTCATTAATAATAGAATTATCATTATCCATGGGGATGGAAATATAAAAAATGGGTCATCTTAGATGATTATTAATGGTTTTAATTCAATAGAATATAATAAGTCATGGATAATATGTAAATAATAAATGATGATCAACTAATTCATTATAAATAATCTATTTCGATGGAATCTTATCCATGAATACAATAACAGATAATGTAATCAAATAGAAAACAATAAATGATTTTAAAATGATGGAAATTGTACTGTTAGACATCTTAATCATAATATTGAGGCTTCATACCAATACATCTTATATAAATATTTACCACCTCATATAAGTATCCAGTATAGTTTATCTCATGAGACTAACTGATGCATTGAGGATATATCTAATTTCAAGAAACACCAGTCACTTAATAAGTCCAATTATATCTTCATATGAATATTAAACAAAAAATGATCAAAAATCCTTTAAAATAAATAATGTTTCATAATAGAAGAAATATAATATATAATATCAATATGTTACATTTTAATGTTATCATATATAATCGAAATAAAAAAGGTGGAAACTATAATTATTTTATATCCTTCATATAAGATTCCAAGAAAATTATATAGATGAAAATACTTTCGAAAGACCACTACGTAATTTCATAGAGAAAATAATGTTTTCAATTTGAAATAACTTTTTTAAAGAATAAAATATTTAAAAAATAAAACAGAAAGAACATTATTTCAAAAAAACCGTATAAAAATGTAAAATATTCATAAATTTAAATTTTTTTCATGATTTAAGGTATTTATTTTCATGTCATGTATATAAAAAAAATCCTTTCACATTGTTGTAAAAACTTCAAAAAGAACATCATTTGGAAAATGAAAAAAGATTGATATTAAAAAATATTATGAAAATACGAACTTGGTAAAAAAAATTACGTTAAATAATTTTTGAATTTAAAAAACACATTTTTAGAAATTTTAATGAGAATTTGGACATGGAGGATAATGATTTTTGACTGAGAAGAAAAACTAAGTTGGTTTCCCATAAAAACACTATTTCAGTATCTTGAGTCTATAAATAGAGTAAATTGAATGAAAAAACTATAATTTATAAAAATATCTAGAGGATAATAATATTGATAGTTTTTAAGATAAAAATATAATATAATTTCCCTAGTTCAGACAAAAACATAAACAATACAAAATTATAATGAAAGTGTGAAATAAAAACATAACTCATGGTTGACATCCTTTGTATATGTATGAATTTAAAGGATAATAAATAGAGAATAATAATAAATCTATTCCTAAAACATAATCATATATACCATACTATATATTATTTACTGATAAATATTTATCAATGGTTTATTAATAATTATTTTTAAAAATCATTGTTCTGGGTAACAAATAATTTTCCCATGTATGTTATGGTAATATAGTTCTTTTTTTAATATTTTTATAGTCGTACCATAACCTTTATAATTATAATAATGATATAAATATCATAAAAATTCATTATATATGTTTTAGACTAGTATTTAAATGACCAGGATATAAAAACAATTACAACATTCATGGATATGGTTGGTCTTATGTACACACGAGCATTGTTTAAATTTAATTAATGGTTGGAAGAATATAAAATTAAATAGAAATAAACCATTAATGAATCATTATAATATAATATTTATCATATATATATAATAAATATACCCATATTACCATCTAGCACATAATAAATTGAAAACCAAATCACGTCTCCTTGTAGAGGTGGAAGACCCCGCGTATGCACTAGCGACATTATTATATTCCAAAAAAATGGAATATTTGAAGATAGATTTTATATTATAATACCAGATGTATAACTGTTTCATAAATATTATATATATTTTAATATAATCTATCATTACATCTCTTTATGAATGATGGTGATGTAAAATGAATTATATCGCTTTGCGAGCCGGTACTCCGTCACACACACAATCGACAATTTGATTTTCGCTTTTATGGAAGTGGGGTAAGATATAGGTTGTTAAATTAACATAATAACATATTGGTATATGGAATATACTATAAATATTATTTAATTGTAACTTAATTATATATTATTAAGGTAAACAAAGATATAAGATTAAAACACATTGTTATGAACAATAACTCTTCTTCAGACAACCTATTTATTTTAAAATAGAATACCTTACAAGGATGAATTTATAAACAAAATAGGGAATCATAGTCATGGGGAGTAATGGAAGGAGTTTATTAATATTATGATTTTCTGACCCAAAAATTTCTTGATGTTTGGACAGTATAGGAGATGTGATGTTTTTTTATAACTGAGTTGAGTGTCACATATGTACTTTTTCAATGTTTTAAAATAATTTGTCACCGCATTCCTATAAAAAGACATCGTAATGGATCATATTTAGAAATGACAATTATATGGTCAAAATACAATTAAATAATGGAGTTTTATAAAATTTTCATGTTTTTTAACCCTTATATTTTTAGTTTAAACTCCAGGTAATCCTTTTTCAACATTATTCATTGTAAAAGTATTTTTACTATCATATCTATTCATTATGAAAAAAATAAAATTCATCTTATTAATTGATTTTAATTATTCTAATTTTAATTATGTAATCCATTTTAAAAAATTCAATTCACATAAGTGGTGGAATTTAATTTAAAATTAAACTTGCAAATGTGATGAAAATTAGTTTTTCCAACAAAAGAGTTTTCTTATGTATAACTAGTTTTTTAATAAAAATTAAACAAAAAATTGATTATAATGAATTAGATTTGATTTATAGTAATATAATTTGACATATTTTATATTTAGTATAATTTTGAAACATAATGTAAATTATTATATTTTTTAAATGAAAATTCAATTTCTAATAAATATAAATATTATTAATTATCCAAAAAAAATTAATATTTTTTAGAAAATTCTCAAAATATTACTCTAATATAATATTCCATGTCTATTTAATAAATTTTTTATTTTCTAAACTAAATTTTATAATGTTGTAAAAAATGAATTTCAAAATAATTGAAAACAATGTGTTGAAACCAACTTCTAGAAAATTACATTATTTAATAAAAAACATAATTTATTCTTATATCATGTATAGAAAATAATTTAGATGAATGTTAATTTTTTTTATTAAATATATAATATATAAATTTAATAATAATCAATCACAAGTAGAGATAAATTTAATTTTTTATTAAAACACTTTGCATATAAAAAATGGTTTTCAGAAAAACATTTATCATAGATTCAAAAGATATATATTTTTAGTTCATATGAATTCATAACAAATGATTTTGTTTTTTTACATGTGTATAAAATATAATTTTCAATATATTGTTATTATTATTCATTATATCAGTTTTTTTTTCCAGTTTATAATGGTATAATATATTATAGTTCATTTAAAACTGAGGTTTCGTATAACACACGGTTTGAAAGAGATTATATTTATTGAAAATGAACTATACAATAAAATTTCAGGATGTTTCAACATAAATGAGTTCCAAATACAACATTAAAAATAATTTTAATAAATATACCATTATAAGTTATCTTTTTTATTTCAAACTAATAATTCTTTTTAAGAATTTTTTAAATTTGTTGATTCTAAATAGATGACTTTAAATTAAACCACATTTTCCATAAGAATTGTAGTATAGTTAATTAGAATTTTTTAATATGAAAACATTATTTGTTAAATATTTTGATTTACTAATTTTATGCTCCAATGTTATGATATTTATTGTTTCTAGGAATAGATTCGGAATATAAAGATGAAATGTTTCTGAAATTGATATCCATTCCAAGGGATAATAAATTAGGAAAGGATGAGTATTTTAAGATCTAATAGAACACATATGTATTATTATCATTTTATGATGGGATGTTAGGGAATTATATTATCATCTAATTCAATGTGTAGAGAAGGATATCTCATAATATAATATGTAATGGAATTGGGACTGAACCATGTTTTATATATAAATTTATATGATAAGATAGTAATGGAAGTGAACATTTACTATAGAAGTTAAGAAATGGGGAGTGAACCCAATAAAATATAATATCCTTTGTAGTGATCCATTATTAATGGAATACATTTTTATTTTTATGTTAAGTCATAAATCTAATTTCATAAACTTATACTATGATTTCAAGTGACATGAATGATTGTTGATGAATCAAAATGCCTATGAATTATTTAATTATATATATATAACATTATTAAAGGTTTCATTTTTATGATATATGAATTGATGAGTATTATATTAAAATATATAGATCATTTTCATATAACATTATGTTTATCTTTGGTTCACATTTGATCAATTATTAATATATCTTATTTTAACCCTTAATTAAAATTTATTCTCACCATATCTTATACTTACCTTCTCCATGTTAGGGATAATGGTTTTAAGTTTGTTCTATATGTAGAAATTCAGTTGTGGAGAACTAAATGGGAAATGATATATATCTTTTTCTGCCATTTTTTTATATAACCGTATTTCCAAAGAGACTAATACTCAATAGCCCTCATGTGTGTTTTATTGTGGAATGTATTATTTATTCTCCTAAAATGATTTAATAATTTTTATAAAAATAAATTAATGATATAAGGAAATAAAAACACACCCAAGGACTTTGAAGGTTTTAATACACCTCAATAGTATGATAAAAAATAGATGGTAAATCAAAAAAATAGTTTTCATCTAATTAAATCATTTTTAAAAATTAGTAAAAATTAAATTGGTATATTAAAATGGGTTTTAAGAAAAAAATCATTAAAGTTTCTTTAAACGAATTATTCATGAGTCATTTTCATGTAATTCCAAAAATATAAGAGTGACAAATTTTGAAAAAATTTACCATCCTAAATAATGGATCTTTGAAGCTATAAATTGAATATTTTAAGTAAATTTTATGTGGATGATAAATAAAATGATCATGGAAGGAAAAACAAATTATTCCTCCAATATATCTCTATTTTAACCCAATAAAATGAATAGTAAATATTCATTTGGAAATGTTGAAAAAGAAAATTTATGTTCTTTTGATATATCTTGTAATTGGGGTTTCAAATATAAAGGATTTCATTGGAGAAAACGGAAAATATGGTATTGGATGAAAAAACATTATTAATGTGGATTATAAAAATTATCAATTATGAAATAAATTTTTTAAAGATATTCTTTAATGTAAAATCACATAATTAAAACTTTATTTTAACAAAATAGATATTAAAACATATATATATAAAAAATTATACATATGAGACACTAGATATCAGATTCAATAAAGGAATTTATGAAACTTAAAGAAGAAAAAGAATTGAAAAAACCATTATGACATGAATTTTTTAGTCATAACCCCTTAATAAAAAGTGGTTGAATTAAAAAATAATATACCTTGAATAAAATTTAATTCATGTAATATTTTTAAAATATATGTATATAAAAAATGAAATTGAATTATGTGAATAAATTGAAACATATTTCAATGAATTAATTTGGAGATGCAAAACCATTATGTTTTTAATAATATTTTAATCAAAACCACTTCAAAAAGAGGGAACACAATTAATTATAAATGGCGATGAATAAATTTTAATTCACTTTATAAAATCAAAATTGGGTAGTGTATAAACCATATAAAAAACATGGTGATCAAAATCTAACATGACTCATAAATTTTCAAATGATATAAAGAAACCCTCACAATATTTTTTAACATACAATAAAGCTATTGAATCTACTATTTGACAACAAAATAAAACATAATATATATTTTCAAGAACATTATTAATATCTATAACCCACTATAAAAATCATTTATAATTATTTTATATAAATATTTTTGTTAGTTATTATATTCTTTTAATACTGGGAGTGAGTAATCGTGACCCTTTTGAACAAGTTTGGTACTAGTGCTGATGTTCATCATTCATCCTCCAAAGTTCATCAATCCAATATCTAAAAATATACTATATGTTATTCATTATAATGATTTATAATTTTATTAATTAATTCATTTTGATTTTTTTAATAATTCATAAATATGTAATTAGTGATATGATTGTTTTGATTATTTTTAAAGAATATATGTAGATTTTTCAATAAATAAGATTAATATATTGTTAAAATTTCAGAACTAAAAAATCATTATTTACATATTTATAAAATATATTATCACTAAAATATTTTCCATTGTAACCTAGGATATTATCTTCGAGCATTGTTTGAGTAATTGGTCGGACACACAAAAACACAATTATATGATAATTAATAGATGAGTATGGGTATGAAAGTGGTTTATCTCAGAAAAATAACATTTCAATAGAATAAAAATGAAATTATTTATGTATTATTAATCTGGTGAATAATATTTCATGCTATTTTAATAAATAAAATATAATATAAATGAAAAAAACATATGATTCATTATGGAGGTGGCAGTCTACTTAGTCACATGAATGGAATTTTTCACTATCATAATTGAAAATGAGAAAGATTATTATTTATTATATTCATTGAATAAAAATATTCAGTATATAAAATACTAATTTTTAATCTAAGGAAATTATATTATTTATTTTCAAATATTATGTAGAAAAAATAGAATGTAATGAATGATTAATAAACACTTGGAGAACATGGGTTTTCATATGGACGAATGCCTTGAATTTGAGTCTATTGGACACCTAATTGAGACCATAAGATACCTAAATGAGACTGTATGAATATAAATCCAAGAGAAGGCTATAATAGGAAAAAATATATATAGGTTTTAGGATTAAAAAAATAGTGCATGTGTATCATGAATGAGTGGAAGTGTTATCCTTTTAAAAGTGATGAAAGCGTAATTTTCGAAATACTCATTACATTTCGATAGTGGGATGACACTATTCAAGGGTAACATGATCCAAAATTTAATTATAATGGAGTGGGGTGATTATTATGAGACACTATAAGGCCCCGTCCTTAAACCTTACTTAATATTTAATTAAATGAATAATTAACATTGAGGATATTTTCAGGTTTAGAGTTTTAGAGAATTAGGACATAACTATTACATCTCAAAAGATTAAAAAGTAGACACTTCTACTAAGTTTTCATAAAAAATAACAAATCTTAAAAAAGAAACATGTCTAGTTCCACGTTTTATATAGCATGACTTTCCCTTGATCCCATCCTTGACCGTACTACACAATAAGTCCTGTGAAAAACATTTCAAAAAAACTTTGGGTGAGCATAAACATCTCAGTAAGGGATACACAAGGAATGAAACTGTTAGTTTTTTTTTCAAAACCACAAGTAAACCATGTATACTTTATCAAAGTAATACCTTTCAGCTTTATGAAGTAGTAAAAACTCTTCACTGAATAAAATATCATTACTTACCCTTTTGTAACCAAAAGATTACCATAAACCCCATATAAAGAACACATAACATATTAAGGTAAATTGGGACATAAACATACTTAAATGGAATAACCATACGATCGACTTCCACACATATCACTTAATGGAATAGCCATACGACTGACTTCCATACCCAATGCATTGGAGGTTATAACGTAACCACTCATCCTGGTATTCACGGCACCACCCGTCATATGGTTTATCACATAACCACCCGTCAAATGTCCAAGTACAATTATAAAATCATAACCATTACCAAGGAAATAAAATATTTCCACATTTCAATCACAATATATCACTTAAATATATTGACAAAAAAATCCATTATAGAAACACTTTTCAATACCAAAATAAATAAAATAGTATATGGTATTAATTTCATTTTAAAAACATTATGTCTTGTTAAGGAAGCCAAAGACCAAATAATACTCACGGTGGCGGAAAAGGTCTTTATCACCACGTACATTAAAAGAAACATTATATTTTTTTTTGTAAAACGCTTCGTAGAAAAAGATTACTTTTGTATAAAATTAAAAGTCAAATGGGTTTATACAACATGTAAAAGAAAGCCGTGTATTAGAACAAAATATGCCTCAATGAAAGGAGATTGAGACGAAGTCCCTTAACTCGTGTCTCACGTGACTCGATTGCCCTTTAATCTCCTGAATAATAAACTAGTGTTAATTTCTACTTGCTTGGGAAGCTTTTTAAAGTTTATTATTCCTTTTATACAACTTATTTCAATGTTATAAACAATATTTAATCATTTAAGTTAACAAAGTTTGTTTAGTCGATATTTGGTCCTTAAGTCAAAAATGGACTTCTTACAATTACATGTTGTTTATGGGGTCAAAGATTCATTATATTCAAAATGATATTCATGATTTGGATGTCATATATATCATATATATCCATCATATAAATGTATTTATAATAGTACATAACATTTAGAGGTAAGATATGAAATGCACCATTCATGGAGACGGTAAGCCGTACGTACGCATGAATGCTACTTTCATTTCTATTTCATATTTAATGGAGTGAAATAATAATGATATAAGGGTATATCATAATTCCAGTATAACATAATATATAACAACACTAACTCCATCCTTTATACGTCCCACATATGGCATTAATGAATCAAATCATTTTGAGGGGGCGGTAGTCCGCACTTCCTAAAATGAAGATATCGTGTATAACCCTAATGGAAACCATTGAGGTATGCCATAAATAAAAAATAAAGAATCTTAAGGAACATATAATCATATTATATATCATATATAAATATAGTGACAACTTAATGGCCACCTTTGAAGGTGTTAAAGGAATATTGAACAATCATCGTTTCATGAGACATAAATTCACCATCCAAAGAAACAGTACGTTCTTTAACTATTAGATGTAGGTGTGTGTAAGTGCAGCTCGAATTATTCTTATAAAAACATCCTAATATATTGAAGATACTGGATTTGTTACAAAATAAATGAATAAAAAGAGTTTATGGGGATGGAGAAGCAAAATAAAACATAAGAACACAAGAGAAGACACTACCATTAAATCAGGAAACTCTTTTTGATTTGAGCTCAAAGTTTCCTTAGAAATACATCTGCCCAAAGTGAGGCTTCTAGGAGTAATAGAGGTATGTGGAGAGATACAATGGTTAGGTTTTGGACGATCCAAAGGCTTGAGAGGTGTGGGTAAGGTGGTAGAGGTGGGGGCCTTTAATAAGAGGATAGGAGGGGCACTCTTGGAAAGTTATAAAAGTTTACTTTATTATAAATTGATTTTCGAATTTTAAAGGTCCCAAATTGATGTATTTCAAGGATAAGGTGATTAGCGTTCGAAATCCACCCATACAATAGGTTTTTTATTTGTGTAGGTCTTATAGGTTACATTATCTTTTTATTTTATTTAAATCGTTAAATAACGAGGTAATCGCTGTATCATCATAGTGTCATAAATAATTTAATTTATTTAATATCTAAAAATTATAAAAAAAAATATCATGAAGTAGGAAATATTTTTAGATTTCTAATTAATATTTATAATAAAAAATATGACTTGTGTAACCCTATTTAAAAATTGTTTTAGTAAAAGAACTCATGTTTGTGACATTTTTATTTTAACATTAAATAAAAAGATATTAATGCCATTTTCCTACCAAAGTGGCTCCATGAGGTCCCCAAGTTGACCTGTGGATTGTCTTGGTCGGAAATGACACATCCAATATGGGTAGGACATGTGTCAAGTTCATTTTATATTTTTAAAACATTATTTTTAACTTAAATTACACTAATTACCTCTAATTGCTATTAAAAACTTAAAAGTTACTAATCACCAAAATATTATTTTAATCCCATTGAACCACAATTTACATCCTAATGACAACCATGTATGTCAGAGTTTTTAAATTCAAAACACAGTAGAGGTAATGTTTCATTTAAACAAAAAATTATTTTTTATGTTCCACTTAGTGGTTTCACTATTCATTAAAAATTGAAGTTTTTCAGAAAAATACCAAAATTTCACCCTAAGCTATATTTGATATTCAGAATTCAAAAATGATGTCTATTTTTTAAAATTAAAACCATATATGTTACATTAAATAATTTAATAATTAATTCCCACTTTCATGAAAAATACCGTGTTTTTATGAAACATTATATATCACAAGATTGACACTAGTTTAAGTCCAATTTCAAAGTAAAATTAATACCAACCACCAGTATTGGATTAAATGGTAAAAATATATTCTAATTTAACTTTAAAACCAATTCAAAATATAATCTAATCACATAAATAAATTAGATTAAAAAGAGGTTTTGAATTAAAATACAACATTTTTCACTATTCATATTAAAAATGAACTTTATCAGAAAAATACCAAAAATTTTCACAAAGTAAATTTTGATATCCCGATTCTAAAGAAGAATTTTATTTGGTCCAATAGAATGTATAAGAGTGACCAAAACTATATTTAATGATGGTTCTCCATCAAAAGGTGATAAGTGGACCTTTAGTGAAAATTAGAGTATATATGCCTAAAATTGAATTCTTTTCGTATTTTAAGCCTTTATACTTTATTGGATAAATGTAAAAACATTTAACAATCATATATAATCATATTTTAATTATTTCTATTCATTCCGGCCAATAAAACGGCTACATGTTAACTACCATTTAAAATAATATTATTTTATTACTAGTGTGCAACGTAAGATTTAAAAGAAACTCTTTGTTGCGTATCGGGTACACTATCGAACATAGTAACCCCTTTAAAGTAAAATTAATATTTAATTCACAAATATTAAGAAATATGAAAATGTATTATTCTTTATTTACCTAGGATGTTACATCCTTCCCCCTTTTGGAAATTGCATCCTCACAATTTTATTCACTTATCAAAATAAGTGGGGGTAGTTATCCCTCATAGCATTTTCAGATTCCCACATTGCCTCTTCAACCATATGGTTTTTCCACAAAACCTTTACCTAGTGAATTACCTTATATCACAAGAATTTCTCTCTTCGGTCATGAATCTGGACTGGTTGTTCTTCATAAGAGAAATTCTCTTCCAACTGAACTACCTCTGGGCTCAAAACATGAGATGGATCTGGCATATACTTTCTCAACATCGAAACATGAAAAACATTGTGTACCTGAGATAAAATCGGAGGTAAAGCCACTCGATAAGCAACTGATCTAACTCTCTCCATAATTTCATATAGTCCAATGCACCTTGGACTCAACTTTCCTTTCTTACCCAATCGCATCACACTTTTCCACAGTGAATCTTTGAGAAAAACATGATCACCTACACTGAAAGATAGATCCTTCCTCCGGTTATCCGCATAACTCTTCTGCCTGCTCTGAGCTATTCTCATGTGTTTCTGAATCAACGAAACCTTGTCTTCTGTCTCTTCTAACAATTCTGGTCCCATCAGCTTCCTTTCACCCACTTCATCCCAAAAAGATGGAGTTCGACACCGTTTACCATATAATGCTTCAAACGGAGCCATCTGTATAATGGAATGAAAAATGTTATCATAAGACAATTCAACCAAAGAAAGATGTTGGTCCATTCATCCCTGATAATCCAACGAACAAGCACATAGCATATCCTCCAAAGTCTGAATTTTTCCTTCTGACTGCCCATCTGATTGAGGATGAAAAGATGTACTAAAATTTAATTCAGTACCCAACGACTTCTGAAGGCCTTTCCAAAAGTTAGATGTAAACATGGGATCACGATCAGATACAATGGATAAGGGAACTCAATGCAACCTGAGTATCTCTTTAAGATACAATCGAGAAAGTTGATATAGAGACAAAGTATCTCGAATAGGATGGAAATGAGCAGATTTAGTCAATCGATCAACAATAACCCAGATTGCATTATTACCTTGAGATGTCCCTAGTAATCCCACAACAATGTCCATGGATATATTTTCCCATTTACACTCTGGCACTAGTAAAGGCTAAAGCATACCTTTCGGTGATTGCCGCTCTTCTTTAACATGCTGACAAGTAAAACACTTCATAATAAAATCATCCATATCTCTTTTCATTCCATCCCACCAGTAATAGTCCCGCAGAACTCTATACACCTTAGTACTGCCTGGATGAACTAAAAACAGGGAACTATTAGCCTCACATAACTACCCATTCTTTAACTGTGAATCACCAGGAACATATAATCTCTTCTCAAACCTCAAAACACATTCATTATCAATATTAAATTCAGGTAACTTACCCTTCTGAACTAGCTCTACCTTTTTCTGCAACCCACTCTCTTTCCTCTGTGCTTTATTAATTCTGTCTGATAGGGATGATCTCACTGATACCTGAAACAAAACAGAAGAACTTTCCGCACCAAAAACATCTATGACAAAGTTCATCAAATCAAAAACCAAAGGATCTAGTTCCAAACATAGCATGGTTAATGAAGCATTACTTTTTCGACTCAAAGAATCAGCCACTTTATTTTATTTTCCAGGAATGTAATGAATTGTACAATCATAATCCTTGATTAATTCTAGCCATCTCCTCTGTCTCATGTTCAATTATTTATGAGTGAATATATACTTTAAACTTTTGTGATCAATATATATTTCACACTTTACTCCATACAAATGGTGCCTCCAAATTTTTAGAGAAAAAACAACAGTAGGTAATTCCAAATCATGTGTGGGGTAATTTAACTCATGAGTTTTCAACTGACGTGAAGCATAAGCAATTACCTGATCATTCTTCATTAGGACGCAACCAAGTACTTTCAATGAAGCATCACTGTAGATAACAAACTCACCATTCCATGAAGGAAGTGCCAAAACTGGAGCATTCACCAATCTTCTTTTCAACTCCTGAAAACAATCATCACATTCTTTTTCCCAGATAAACTTAACACCCTTCCGAGTTAGCGTAGTCATTGGACTAGATAAACGTGAAAAATTTCCAACAAACCTTTGGTAGTAACCTGCCAAACCAAAAAAACTATGGATCTCGGTTACATTTGTGGGTCTTGGACATTCTTCAACAACTTTTGTTTTAGAAGGATAAACAGTTATGCCATTTTTTGAAACAATGTGACCAACGAAAGAAATTTTTTGTAACCAACACTCACACTTTCTGAATTTTCCATACAGTTTCTTTTCTTTATGGTTTGCAAAATCATTCTTAAATGACTTTCATGCTCCTATTTACCTTTAGAAAACACCAAAATATCTTCAATAACACAACCACCTATTATGACTTGATTCAACTAGGCCATCACTGCAGTAAACTGGTCAATTATGATTATGACCATCTCAGTATGCTGATTTGGAAGGTCCTTTACCTCAGTATGCCTTCCCAAAAAAGCTTCTTTGTTTCCTCTATGAAAAACCATTCTGAACACAGAAATATCTTAGACGAGGCAACATGGTAATCTTTAAATGCTATATCATTTCAATCATACCATAAATTAATTTATAATTTAACAATTTTCTAACTCCTAAAGTTTTCTAAACTGACCTATGATACCAACTATAAGGCCTCGGCCTTAAACCTTACTTAATATTGAATTAAATTAATAATTCACAGTCAAGATCCATTCAGGTTTAGAGTTTTATAGAATTAGTACATAACTATTACATCTAAATGGATTAAAAAGTAGACACTTCTACTAAGTTTCCATAAAAAATAACAACTCTTAAAAAAGAAACATGTCTAGTTCCACGTTTTATATAGCATGAATTTCCCTTCATCCCATCCGTGACCCGACTCCACATTATGTCCTGTGAAAAACATTTCAAAAAAACTTTGGGTGAGCATAAAAAGCTCAGTAAGGGATACACAAGGAATGAAAACTGTTAGTTTTTTTCAAAACCAAAAGTAAACCATGTATACTTTATCACAGTAATACTTTTCACCTTTATGATATAGTAAAAACTCTTCACTGAATAAAAGATCATTACTTACCCTTTTGTAACCAAAAGATTACCATAAACCCCATATAAAGAACACATAACATATAAAGGTAACATGGGATATAAACATACTTAAATAGAATAGCCATGCGGTCGACTTCCACACATATCACTTAATAGAATAGCCATACGGCCGACTTACATACCTAATGCATTGGAGGTTATAATGTAACCACCCATCCTGGTATTCACGGCATGACCCGTTATATGGTTTATCATGTAACGACCCATCAAATGTCCAGAACCATTATAAAATCATAACAATTATAAAGGAAATAAAAAATTTCCACACTTCAATCAAAATATATCACTTAAATAGATTGACATAAAAAAATACATTATAAAAACCCTTTTCAATACCAAAATACATAAAAGAGTATATGGTATTTATTTCATTTTAAAAACATTATGTCTTGTTGAGGAAGCCAAAGACCAAATAATACTCACGGTGGCGGAAAAGGTTGTTGTCACCGCGTACGTTGAATGAAACATTCCTTTTTGTCGTTTTGTAAAACGCTTCATAGAAAAAGATTCATTTTGTATAAAATCAAAAGTCTAAGGGGTTTATACACCATAGAAAAGAAGGCCTTGTATTAGAACAAATTATTCCTCAATGAATGGAGATTGAGATGAAGTCCCTTACCTCTTGTCTCACGTGACTCGATTGCTCTTTAATCTCCTGAATAATAAACAAGTGTTAATTTCTACTTTCTTAAGAACATTTTTCAAGTTTATTACTCCTTTTATACAACTTATCTCCATGTTATAAACAATATGTAATCTTTCAAGTTAACAAAGTTTGTTTTGTCGATATTTGGTACTTAAGTCACAAATGGACTTCTTACAATTACATGTTGTTTAAGTGGTCAAAGGTTCATTATATCCAGAACTATATTAATTATTTTGATATCATATATATCATATATATCAATCATATACATTTATTTATAATAGTACATAACATTTAGAGGTAAGAAATGAAATGCACCGTTCATGGAGACGGTAAGCCGTACGTACGCATGAACAGTACTTTCATTTATATTTCGTATTTAATGGAGTGAAATCATAAGGATATAAGGGTATATTATAATTCCAGTATAACATCATATATAAAAACATTAACTGCATCCTTTATACGTCCCACATATGGCATTAACGAATCAAATCACTTTGAGGGGGCGGTAGTCCGCACTTCCTAAAATGAAGATATCGCGTATACCCATAATGGAAACCATAAAGGTATGAAATAAATGAAAAATACAAAATCTTAAAGAAAACATAAACATATTATATATCATATATAAATATAGTGACATAATAATAGACACTTTTTAAGGTGTTAAAAGAATATTGAACAATCATCGTTTCGTGAGGCAGAAATTCACCATCCACAGAAACAATATGTTCTTTAACCATTAGATGTAGGTGTGTGTAAGTGTAGCTCAAATAATTCTTATAACAACATCCTAGTATATTGAAGACAGTGTATTTGTTACAAAATAAATGAATAAAAAGATTTTAAGGGGTTGGAGAAGCAAAATAAAACATAAGAACACAAGAGATGACAATACCTTTAAATCGGGTAACTCTTTTTGATTTGAGCTCAAAGGCTTCCTTGGAAATACTTCTGCCAAATGTGAGGCTTCTAGGAGTAATATAGGGATATGGAGAGACAAAATGGGTAGGGTTTGGCCGATCCAAAGGCTTGAGAGGTGTGGGTAAGGTGGTAGAGGTGGGGGCCTTTTATAAGAGGAGAGGAGGGGCACTCATGGAAAGTTCTAAAAGTTTACTCTATTATAAAATGATTTTCGGATTTTAAAGGTCCCAAAATTGATTTATTTAGATGATAAGGTGATACGAGTTCGAAATCCACCCAACCAATTGGTTTTTTACTTGTGCAGGTCTTATATTTTACATTATCTTTTCATTTTATTTAAATCGTCAAATAATGAGGTAATCGCTGCATCATCATGGTGTCATATATAATTTAATTTATTTTATGTATAAAATTTATAAAAAAACTATCATGACGTAGGAAATCTTTTTATATTTCTTATGAATATTTATAGTCAAAAATATGACTTGTATAACCCCATTTAAAAATTGTTTTATTAAAACAACTCATGTTTGTGACATTTTTATTTTAACTTTAAATAAAAAGATATTAATGTCATTTTCCAACCAAAGTGGCTCCATGAGGTCCCCAAGATGACCCATGGATTGTCTTGGTTGGCCATGACACTTTAAATAAGGGTAGAACTTGTGTAAAGTTCATTTTATATTATTAAAACATTATTTTCACCTTAAATTACACTAATTACCTCTAATCGCGATTAAAAATGTAAAAGTTACTGTTAACCAAAAAATTATTTTAATCCCATTGAACCAAATTTTACATCCTAATGACAACCATGTATGTCAGATTTTTGAAATTCAAAACATAGATGTTGTAATGATTCATTCAAACGAAAAATCAGTTTTTTAAGTACCACTGTGTGGTTTCACTATTCATCAAAAATTGATGTTTTTCAGAAAAATACCAAAACTTCACCATAAGCTATATTTGATATTCAGAATTAAAAAAATGATGTCTATTTTAAATAATTAAAAACATATAAGTTGCATTAATTAATTTAATAATTAATTCCCACTGTCATGACAAATAGCGTGTTTTTATGAAACAATATATATCAAAAGATTGACAGTTGTTTAAGTCCAATTTCAAAGTGAAATTAATTCCAATGACCACTATTGGATTAAACGGTAGAAATATATTCTAATTTTACATTAAAACCAATTAAAAAGATAATATAATCATATAAATAAATTATATTAAAAATATGTTTTGAATTAAAATACATCATTTTTCATTATTCATTAAAAAAATGAACTTTATCATAAATATACCAAAACATTACACAAAGTAAATTTTGATGTCCTGATTATAAAGATGAATTTTAATTGGTCCAATATATTGTATAAGAGTGACCAGAACAATATTTAATGACGGTTCTCCATCAAAAGGTGATAAGTGGACCTTTAGTGAAAATTAGAGTATATATGCCTAAAATTGAATTCTTTTCATATTTTAAGCTTTTATCCTTTATTGGATAAATGTAAAAACAATTAACAAACATATATAATCATATTTTAGTTATTTATATTCAGTCCCGACAACACAACACCTATGTCTTAACTACCATTTAAAATAATATTATTTTATTACTAGTGTGCAACATAAGATTTCAAAGAAACTCTTTGTTGCATATCGGGTACACTATCAAACATAGCAACCCCCTTAAAGTAAAATTAATATTTAAGTCACAAATATTAAAAAATATGAAAATATATTATTCTTTATTTACCTGGGATGTTACAGACACCTCTCATAAAAAATCATATAGGTACATTCATTAATGTTTTATGTCTTTTAAACTAAGTAAAACATTGTTTACCCTTGATTTATGACACGGTAACTAATATTTAAGCCATAGACATTAATTTTAATGATAAAAATTCAGATTGGATTTATGAAATAATTTAATTATTTTAATTTCAAATACGAAAATAATTTGGTAAAATAAAATCTCTACAGACTAGAGAATTTAATTTTATCATGAACAAATAAGACTTGTAAAAATAGTTTTTTGAAAAAGTGTGTTTTGAAGGCTAAAATTTATTAATAGTAAAAAATTATTAGTGGATAAAATTAATTTACATAATTTGGAAGATCATAAAATAAACTTAAATGTTTTTTGGATTTAAAATGTTTCTAAAACTGAATTTTATAATAAATATATTTAATTAATTAAAAAGAAAAAATATACTTTTTTTAATTAGAAAGAAATATTACACATGTTTTGGGGTGTTGAACATATGTGTTGGAAGGTTAAAATATTATTTAAAATTAAATAAATTTTCTCGTTAAAAAAATTGTTGATAAATTTAAATGGATTATAATATTATTTCTCTAAATTATATAATAATAAATTTATAAATTTTTGTTGTTTTGGTATTTTTTTCAATAATCAACTAAAATTTAAATATTTTTTAAAAGTACAACAAATTAATCATAATATTATTTTGTCATTAAATATTATATATAGAATTAAATTTTTAAAAATGTCATTTTGAGGGTTTATAAAATTATCTTTTAATTGAAAAAAGATAATATAAATCGAAACTTTTGTAATTAAAAAATGAGGCTTTTAAACATTACGAATTATTAAAATTACTTCATATGAATATAAATTTTTTTGAATGTTAATATATTAGTTCATACATTATAATATTTTTAAATTTATTAATATCATATATTAGGGAAAATATATTAAATTTCAAAAAAATCATAACATGTGACTTTTATATTAAATATAAAATAAAAATATAATATATTATTTATTCATATTTAAAAAAATTTAATTTCACTAATTCATTGATATTAATATCAGTATTTTTATTTTATAAATACCCCATATAATAAATTATTATTAATAATTCAAATATGTAATAAAGAAACATATATATTTATACTATTATAAAATTTTATTTTTATTTTCTTATTTATTCTTCATGAATTATATTATTTTAAATTTTCTACTAGAAATACATAACATTATTATACCAATTAGATAGATATATATACTAGGACAATATTTATATTGACCATATTTATAATGGATAGATTTCATTCATATATTATGACCTACTGAACTATTTCATTACATGTTCACTTTATAATGCCAACTTCTAATGTCAAAATATTTCATTTTGATATATAATAATATGATTTCTCTTTTCATGATTTTGTTCCTCATTACATGATTTAGTTCTCTATTGGTGATCATAAAGTGTAAAAATTATAAATTATATCTCATAGTGTTGAATATTTTATTCTTTTTAAGTTATTTTCCCTTTTAATTTATATTCTTTTAATAGATGTTATAATCCATGTTGAGTAGTAGTCCATGGTGTGCAATACATATTTCAGATGATTTTCTGCTATTATTTTACTAATATTGAATAATGTTTTGTAATTTAGATTCCAATTATTAATGACCTATAACCTAATCTATATTAATACTTTTAAAAAATAGGAAAAATAGTTTTTATTGTCAATATATTGTTTATGGACGGAATATACTTACTAAAACCCAAGGGTGTTTCAATCAATAAAATTAAAAATATAAAAATATAATAAAAAATATTTTAAAATAAATTTATTATTAATATATTATATTCCTACCATATTTGTATAACTCATGATATGAGTATAAATGGTTCACCAACACTGCAGACCAGTATTGTTATAGATTGATGCCATGTATTGACTGTGAATACAGCCAAATGGGTTATTTATAAAATTTTTAAAACATTAAAACATTTTATTAGGAATGAAACTAATTATGTTACCAGAAACTTATATCATTTCATATCGATATATTTTCAAAAAACAATTATGTAATCATTTTGAAAAAATAAATGTTTTTGTGAAATTACTAGGAATTTAATGAAAAGTATGAATACTATTACTATAAAACCAGGATTGAGTGTAGTTGAATGATTAATTGTCAATTATTCTACCTATATAAAGGGATAATAATAATTTAATAATGATTTATATATATATATATATAGTAAAAAATATTTTGAAATTTAAAATAATCTTTTATAAAATAACAAAACCATTCGTAACACTTTGTATTTTTCACACAATATCAAATCAAGGCAGTATATTCAATAATATAATATGATATAAAAGCGATAAAAATGAAATTATTAATAAAAATATATTTGTTTTTATCTTTATTATTAATATATATATAATATAAAAGTAATTTTTTAAATTTAAAAGTGCTATGTTTTTAGGTTTCCATATATTGTTGGGATAAAAACTCGTAATTGAAATAATATCAATTTTTTTCAAAAACCACTTTAAAAATATTATCCATTCAAAATTCATTCGATATCTTATTAATTGTTTGGTTTGATAATTATTATGGATTTTTTAATTTAAATTTCTTCTAATAATTTTTTTGGATACAAAAATTGACAAGAATATGTTACGTCGCAACTTATCCCTTGTTTATATTTGAAAATAGTATCCCTTGTTCATGTTTTTCACCTATAATAACTTGTCTGGATTATCCATTGTTAAAATATTTATAATTAAAATTTATATTTTGTTTTATTATATAGGTAATTAAAAATATTTCAGAGATAAATATGAAGAGATTTTCTCAAAATGATCAATTCATGAGAGAGATTTGAAATTCTCCCTGTATTCATGCTATGAATATAGCATTTCAAATAAATATATCAATTAAAAAACATTTAATTTAAAACCATTTGTTGTTTTTCAATATTAATCAAGAAGAACATTATGGGAGACAACTATTCTCCATTTATACTAATAATAGTTGTGACCATCCTGACGGTTTAATTAGGAAAGTACAAGAGGTATTTAATGTACTAATAATACTTGGTCAAAACCTATGACTTTAATGGCTATACAATCTATCACAAATTCTAATCCCACAATTATTATAGAGGATATATGGATATTTTGAATGCTAATATTTTAACTATAATTTCGTTTAGGCCAGGATTCCCATATACCCATTACATATATAATGATGGATTCGAATCTCCATCCATATTACCCTTTTCTATACGCTTCAATGTATCATCCATTTATAAAATATCCAATATATCTTTCAATTATAAGTTCACACTCATTAACATTATACTACATCCCGTTATAATCATTACGACCTTACTGAACACTGTGAAAAATCATTTAATCCTAGATAAACTATATAGGACATCGATCTATCATATATTAGGGATCCATCATATTCCACTTTTCATTCTAAATATAGAAGATGTAAACATTTGTATTAAATTTTGTACCAATAAATTATATTAATTTACCCATGTACTAATTTAATATTTATAATTGTTTTTCATTTCTATATAATGTAATATTATGGGTGTGGTAACACTCACATGCATGATTTATATAACCTCTAAACAAAGGGGATGATAGAGTTCAAAAAAGAAAATTAAATTATCAGTATACTTGTTAGAGAAAGTAGGAGTTTTATGAAAATTATTGTGAACTATATTAACATTATTCCAATGTAACCTATATCATAAAGGAAAATTGGAGTTGAAGTAAATAATAATGAATAGTATCAGATATCAGATAGGAAAATTAGTAGATCAAATAGTATATTATTATTTTATATGATTTTTTGGCAGTAACTTCACAATTATTATCATACTGATCAATTTATGAGGGTTAGAATATTGTTGAAATTTTATTACATATATATTCATATAAACATTATTAAATTATTTATTATGTTTAGAGTTGGTATATATTGAAAGGGTATAAAATCCCATTATTTTTAAAGGTTATATTGTCCCTTCATTGTTATATAATCACATAGTACCTTGAGATGATTTATTTTTAGAAATGTGACCAATTTAATGTATTACTCTAGTTTTTTTTATTTTTATGAATGTGATTATGTTTTTTATTAACACATTCATTCATAATATCAATGTTTTTTATGACTCATCATAATGGATAAAATACAATAGTGTTATAATCTATTCAAATTTTTAATGAAAAATAGTTTCAAAACACAATAAAAACTATGTATTATTCAATTATAAAATAGAATTATTATAATTTTTGTAGTTTTGAAAATGGGAAATATCATGATGTAGAAAAAAAAATTATTTTTTATTATCTAATATAATTATTGTTTTTTTATTACATTTAGAGAAATTTTCAGAGAGTGGTGTTCAATATTGAAGGGTTTGTAATTTCGAGAAACTTGTTTTTCTAAAGAGAAAAGATTAAAGATTGACACGTTGATATGATTGAGATACAAAAATGATATATGATATATTATATTCCATATAGTGTTTAAATATATTTCTTATACATTTGTTAAATTTTCGTTTCTAACATAATGTTATAAAGGACAGTTATTAGAAATAATAGTAAAAATATATCCAAAAAAACATTTAATAATTTTATTAAATAAATAGTACAATGGGAGGTTCTGTTATTTACATAAGAATTATATCATTCCAATATATTATTGAATAACATATCATTATTCACGATCCTATACTATAAACTAAAAATAGATTCAAGTGTCACATTATTGGAAGTAGAGTGAAAAAATTACAATCCTAGAGTATGGTAGAGGTCAAAAAATCCCCGAGTAGTCTATGAAGGTAATTATTGTTTTTAACAATTTTACCACATAATTATAAAATTTATGATACATATACCTCAATGGTGTGATCATTTTATGTATTTATGAGTAATGGAATTGAATACATAGTGTCAATCATAGTAATGAACATCTATGAGTAAATGGTGATTAAGTTATTCTGGAAGATGATTCTATTGTTGTAGTTCAGAATGATAATTATGTTAGTGATAATAAATACTTTTGTGGGGACCACGATGAGGAAATTCTGGTGTGGTATTTTTATTTTCTACATTTATAATTATTATTTTTCAATATTACATGTTTTAATATGGTGTATAATATCTCAATATAATTTTATATATGTGGTATCATTTGGTTCTTAAGAAATACACTAGATTAATATAAACTATAAAATATTTTTCATGTTTCTAATTAATATTTTGAATTAATTTAATAAATTGTTATGATTATTTTATTAGTATTTTAATTATTTCTATTGGGTATTTTTAGTTGGGGAATCATAGATAAAATGAATTATTCCTTATGAAAGAGTTATAACAAAAGTTCATGGAACAATTTGAATTTCCCTATATAGAATGTTTCCTGAATATTTTGGTATCGAAATTTACAAATGGGTATACAAGAATGGAATATAGAAACCATTGGTATAACCCAATCCATATAGTGATAATAGAAAAGGATTGGGAAGCAATTAGTGTTGTCTACACTTATGGTTCTTTATCCAATGCCATTGGTTTTAAACATTTGGTACATCCCAAATTTCTTATTATGGTTGAGGAAATTTTTTTCATTTATGTGATCTAAAAACAAATTTCGGTTGGATTAATAATTTAGGTGAACAATGATTTTGAAAACTATTAGAAATTTATTCTATATTTTTTAAAAAAATTAATATTAGTTATTGAATCTATTGAGATTATTGATCCAGATGTACCATAATAAGTCACAAAATTACTATGATATCATTCTGGATTTTTTGGGGTTATATATAAATAAGATTTTAGAGTTTTTAATTGATATTTTCATTAGAACATGCATGTTTTCCAAACTAGATTAATAAATATAATCATCTATTTTATGGTATTTGAAGCATTATTTATGTACTGTAATGTAAAAAATATTTATTAGGCATAGTATTTTTTCCACAGGAAAAACCAATATTATTTTTCTTGAAATTTTTAAATATTTTATTCTTCTGTATTTATTATCTATAAATAAATTAAGTATGTGTGAATTAAAATTGTTATTTACCTTATATGAATGTTTTATTTGATCAACTCAATTGAGCGATTTCATTTTCAAATATTATCCCTTTATCAATATGTCATATTTTGATTGTGATTGAGTAAGTCATTGTGAAAATAGAAATGTTTTATCATTAATGTCTGTATAAATTCTTATTATTCCTATTTAATGTTACCAATAATCACATGGTTATCATTTCATGAACGAATTATATATTTTTAGAATATATTAAATCCATTGATGTATTATTTTTCAATGATACAATTTTTTATTAAATAACATATTCATATCATTAAATAAACACATAAATTATTTTACTGACTTTTATACACCTGTTTTTTAGGAAAAGTTCTTGAAATATCATTTATGTTGTTAAAAAGTAATATTTATGGGGATTTTTATTTCGGATTAATGATTTTTTTATCCGGTAATTATTAAAATAATAACGACTAATGGTATTCTCATAATTTTTTTATTTTCATTTCATTTCTCATTTTGGTTGGATAGTTATAGAGAATATTATTGTGATTACATTAATAATATTTATATATATTGTTGTTGACATGGAATTGAGATAAGATTGAATATAATAAAATTTTTTGGTGGATTTTGATAATTTTAAAAGGATACTAACCCTGGCTATAAATAATATATTTCCTACATATTTTATGTGAACACTGGTATATTTTTATATAATTAGTGTAATATTTGGATGTATTTTCAATAATTTATATAAGGTAATTTTTAATGGGTTAAATAATTTGAAACCTCAGCAAAATAATTATCATACGAATGATATGTAAATATATTTTGTAGTTTATTCATTAAAGGGATAGAAACAAAACCACATTACATATAAGTATATAATGTATTCTAAACTTATAAAATTGAATTATATATTATCATAGTGAGGATTAAATTTTAGATGTTGAATGATGGTAGAATATTTCATTACATTAAACATTATATATTTATTTAATTTTTAAAAAGGAAATATATTTTTGTTGAATCTTAGAGTAATAAGTCTTTAGAAAAAGTTGTTATGACTAATGAGAATGAAAAGTTGATAGGTATAAAAAATTAATTTCTCTATAGAAGTGTAAGAAGAACATGATATAACATATTTATCAAGTATAAACATAATATATTTAAGGGATTAAGGGAATGAAATTAATTTTATTCTAATAAAAATATAATGTCAAATTTATTTGATAGTTGGGAGATAAATAATATATAATTCATGACACCATATCTGACTCTATATTTCATGAATATTTTTATAGAATTAATAAATTTCAGGAATGAGGTTATGTAATACATATTCCATTCAATTTGGGTGGAACATCATAAATATATAATGATGTAACAAGATATAATTCCATATGTTTTGGATTGGAACAAAGGATGTGGGAGGAACTTTTTCTCAATATCTCATTTATCAAAAGGTGCATGAAAATAACATATGAATTTCAGGTTTATTATGTCCCATACATATTATAATATATAAATGGTAAGATACATTAACATATTAGTTATCTTGATTAACAAAACTATATATAAAGGATATATTATCTAATTTATTGTGGATATATTTAAAAAATTGTTTCACATATATTTCGAGCATTGTATTTTGTAGAGTTTATTGATAAAATTTATTATTAAGGATATTTTTATACATAAACGATTATTTTAGAATTATTTTCATCGATATAAATTTTTATTTCAAATATTTTCTATATTTGATAATTTAGAAGAATTTTTAAATTCAATTTAGTCTTAGTATAATATAAAATTCATATATAGATTGTAAGGAAACATATGATAAACATTCATAAAAAACACATTAAATCCATGATTTAAATATAAAACATTCAAATTGATTGACATGCCATGGACCTAAAGTTATAGTTACAACAAGAATAACTACATAAAAATAAAATTTTAACATACTTGAAATCATTCTCTATAATATAATCCTTTTGGACCCTCTTCAAGTCATATCATTCTATATAAATATATTTAGAGCATATGCAAGGGAAAAAAATAAATGGGTAAGAAAAAATGCTTAGTAAGTAGAAATAATTAATTCATTATAATGGATATATAAAATATCAGTTAGAGACATGAATATTAGAGAAATATATGATAAAAATATCTTTGTAACATTTAAACATAGTAAGGTATGGAATTAGGTGAAACAGTAAAAACATGTCTTAAAATCATAAAACAATAATAAGGAATCTTGATATAATATAATAAATGTGACTAATATCATACAAGACAGATGTATTTATAGAATATGAAAATGTATCAAATGGAAAAACATATAAAGGATGAAAAATAATACGCATATGAAAAAATTACCAGAAAAATAATTATTCTCTTTCCATTGCGAAAAAGTAAAATTTGTTGATGCATTAAAATGTGATAAAATGCATTATTCACATGCCATTGTGAGAATACATATTACATAAATACATTACATTCTTATGGGGGATAAAGAATCATTTATTCATTAAAGGGACATATAGGACCCAAACCACCATCATCCCAACATATAATTTTTATAAAGAACCAATCATCATCATATCATATCGATATTGTAAAAAGACAATTGGTTTCATAAACATTCCTAAAATCATCCCATAACGTAATTGTCACAACCCACATTCACCAAGATGAGAGAAGGGATATCAGGGTGCCAGACCCTTCCTTCTTCAAGTCGAAGGTGATATAATGACCCCTGAGACCTGCCTTCAATAGGTACCAGAGTGGCGACTAGCACCACGGGTAAAGAATCGCACACAAGATGGAAGGCATTACACTTTTTGTTTAATAGGATCAGGAGATAAGATATTAATTCCCAAAAACACAAAAAAAAATTAAACTACAAGTAATGAAAAAAAACCATTTCCATATTCATGTTCCGAAAGTGAATGTTACATGGTACGAGAAAACCCCCCAAAAAATGTACAATAGAGAAGAAAAAAAACAACAATAATTGTCCCGACATCCGAACTAGTACGATTCTGCATGATCCTTAATGTCCTCCTGCAAACCTGAAAATAGTTTTATATACATAGAGTGAGCATACAAGTATACTCAGTATGAAAAACAAAACGCTATCATGCACAAGTGGGGAGGCATTCTAATGCTCTGTTAGAAAAGAGATAACTGAAATCCTATCAAGGAAAACTTTCCACCCAAACCTCACGAGATAACACTCCCCAAATAACGCAAGTCAAGTAATTTATAGTAATAGCACATCGATATTTGGGTACCCCGCACCACTTTCCCACTAGTTATTGAAGACATCTATGCATCGGACCTCTCCCACCATTCTCACCGCAATCCCACTGCCACACCACGCCTGTAATCACCTAGGACACAACCACACATTCCTCCCACAAACACTTGGGCCACAACAACCACACACAACCATGCTCACAAGCACCTAGGACAAAACAATTACTGCCCTGCTTGAAGACACCTGGGCCTCATCCCGTAGACACTTAGAAACAACCTACCCACACACACCTGGGCCAACCACCACAACTACCCTGCCCGAAGAATTTGGGCTTTAATGTACCTCTGGCCATCAAATCCTTCCCGATGAGTCATGCAATATTCGGGAAAGGGAGAAACAATAAGCTAATAATCAGCCACTCATAGGAGTGTTTGGAAAACACCCTCCCCCTTAGAATGGGAGTGTTCGACACGAAGTTCTCATCATGGGTGGGGTGTGAATAAGAAACATAAAAACTAAAATTATATATTTAGGTAACAAGAACAAATCCCAACCCAACGGTTTTAAAACCAACCTAAGAACAAACACCCTCGTTACTATTCATTCACAAGAAGCACTGTACCCACAACTGTGTCTCCAATCATCCCAGAAAAAATCACCCACTGATCCCATTCATGATTTCATGTTAATGTGATTCCATTTATGTAAATTCTGTACTACTGGGTAACTAACAGGTATAACCAGAAGATAGAGAAAGAGAAACAGCTAAACAACAATTTAAGCATTCACACTCGGTCCTCTTGTAATGTTACAACAAAGGGATATATGAGATCTCTCAAAGTCATAGAACCAAACGAAGACCCAAGATACAACCCCAAACGACATCAGATTCACAACCAACAACCGTGACCCAACAGAGGATCCCATCCCCATCCACATCAACCCATAAGCATCAAGCATAACAACACACCTACTACCATAATAGTGTAGGGAAACATCCAGGTTTAAGCACATCATTCATTAGGTTCATCTTTCTATTGGTTAACTGAGGTGACCACACAAGGATTGATGTTCATTGGGCATCCATTTAACCAACAGAGTCTACATGATTAACCAATTTCCATGATACAGTTATTTTATCATATAAATATATGGAAACACATAGGTTGATTATTGCACAAGGAAAAACCACCAACGACCATGATTTTCAGTGGGCATGAGCCCGTAAAATTCATAACACATAATCAATAATAATAATTACAACAGAAACATCAATCACCCCTAAATTATTTAAAAGTCCACTTGTTATCTTAATTAATTTTTGGTTTCAACCATCCCACAGAAATAATAGGATAACCACCAAACATGATACACAGTCATAGAGACGAAGGAAAAACCCTAACTAGATGATCAAAGATCGATGTTCCTCTACACGCACCAAGAACTGGGGATGCACCACATGCGGGGGAGGAGCGTCCAGGACTCCAAGGATGGGAAGTAAGGGCTCCAGCACATCTGCACCACTTTCCTTGGGAGGTGGACTCCAAACGCTCTAAGGGAAGAACAAACCCAGCCAAGATGAAAAAAAAGAAGAAATCTAGTGCGATTTAATGATGAGACCAGGAATTACTAGATATCAAGTTCTTTGGTGGATTAAATTGAGGATCGGGGTTTCACCACGTGGTTGGGTGGTTACACATGATGAGATTAATTGTTATTTAATAATTCTCATTGGGAAAAGTTGGTAACAACTGTGACATTAAGGATTTTACATAAACAGAGGGGAACGTTACACAGACACATAGTTGGGTCCATTGAGGGTCGTCCCACTCTTAGGAATTAAAAACATTGATAATAGGGATAAAAACTATCTTGAACCACTTCCAAAATATTAAAATGGTTTAAAAGTAACATTTATGGGAGAAACTGCCAAATAAAAACCCAAAAAGGTTGTGTGACACCGATCGTGTCGCACCAATCGGTGACACACCGATCGTGTCCAACCGATCGGTGACACACCGATGGTGGCACACCGATCGGTAACACACTGATCATGTCGCACTGATTGGTGACACACTGATTGTATCGCACCAATCAGTGACACACCCATAGTGTCACACTGATCAGTGACACACTGATCGTGTCACACAAAAATGATGTTGTGCCCCCGAGACTCCACCCTTAGGATACGAAATTTGGAAATGTGATGGACCATGAGGGTCTAGGCCATTACATTAGATAACCCTCGAACTATTCTCATCCTCGAGAATCAAAGGAAGACCTAAAGAGAAGATAGGGGTCTGAAAAACACCCCCTTGAGTGACACCACTCGTGGAAAACCACCCCAAATAGCCACGCCAAATTCAAGGTCCATATTGTCCTGACACACGGTTCCGGGTGTTCCTTCCTCCATGTCAAGATACTATCAGCTTTGGGTGGCACTGACTCACCCGCACAGGTTTAATCACATCCACCTTAATGCATCTTGGATAGAGATCAAGTCCACCCTTCCCCACATATCAGTACGTTTCACAACATTCAAAAGGTTGGGAAATAAAACATCTCATAAACCAACAAGGTCAGCATTACATCCCGAACAAGTACAAAACAAAACAGAACATAACTCAAAATAGCTCTGGGTATTGGGCGTGCATCTGTGCCTCATGTTCCCAGGTACTCTCCTTGAGCCCACCATGCATCCATAACACATGAACCAAAGGGATGGTTCATCCATGGAGCATTTTCTCCTCACGATCCTTGATCCTCAGCGGTCTTTCTACAAACATTGTGTTAGCCTTGATATCCTGATTTCCCCAGTCAAGGATGTGTGAGTTATTGTGTAGATATCGTCGGAGCTCAGACACATCGAATACATCGTGCATTCTCAGTAGAGGTGGTGGTAGTGCTAGACGATATGTCACCTTTCCAAACCTCCTCAACACTTTTAATGGTTCCGATGAACCTAGGAGAAATCTTACTCCCCCTACCAAACCTCTGTTGTCCACACCAAGGGGATACCTTCAAGAATTCGTGGTCCCCAACCTCATACTCCATGTGTATCTTCCTATTATTGGTGTATGACTTCTGTCGGACTCGGGAAGCCTTCATCCACTCTCATATAATCTGAACCTTCTCTTTCGTGCTCTGGAAAACTTCTAGGCTAAGAACACCTGCTTCCCCAACCTTGGTCAAGAATACAGGTGAGCGGCATGGCCTTCCGTACAATGCTTTGAAAGGAGACATGCCAATGGTAGAGTGATAGCTTTTATTGCAGGAAAACACTACCAGAGGTATGTTTTTCAACCATGATCCCCCAGAGTCTAGAATTCATGCCCATAACATATCCTCCATTGTCTGGATGGTGCGCTTTGCCTTTCCATCTATCTAGGGGAGGAAACTAGTGCTAAGACATAGCTTGGTGCCAAAAGCATGATGCAATCATCTCCAACCTCATGAGATAAACCGTGAATCATTATCTGAGACTATATACATTAGAACCCCATGCAACTGAACCACCTCATCCACGTACCACCCTGCTAAGGCATCTATTGCAACCAACTCCTTGATCGCCAAAATGTGAGACGATTTTGTCAACTGGTCCACCACTACACAGATAGCATCATATCCTCCTTGAACCTTGGGTAGTCTAGTGACGAAATACTATGAGATGTCATCCCACATCAACTCAGGGACATCTATTTGTTGTGATAGACTTCCTGGAACATGTTTTTTTGCCTTCAACTGATGACACACTACGCACTTGGCAACGATCTTTGTCACCGCCCACTTTACCCCGGTCCACCAAAACTGACTTCTCAGACCCTGGTACATCTTAGAAACTCTCAGCTTCATCGCTAGGGGTGAGTTTTGGAACTCACCATGAACCATCTCATGCATCGCCTCTTGGAAAAACATATTCCATTGGAAAATAATCCTATTCTAACCATCCTCTATCTATCCTTCCGGATGATCGGCTTGGTTGACTAGGTCACGCATTACCTCACTCTCTATGTCTCCCAACAGAGACACCTCCACCCACTGTAGGATAGAGGACTGTACTATCATCTGAAATAGACAACTTCTACCACCATCCTCCCTTACATTTAGGTGTAGGGAAGAGAACTCTTCTATTTCCATCCAAGAATCTACCAACACTCGAACCACATTCTTCTACGACATCCTGGTGAATGCATCAGACACCACATTCCCTTTTCCTGAGGATTAGGAAATCTCGAAGTCGTAGTCTTGAAGGAACTCCAACCACCTTTGCTGCTGTAAGTTCAGGTCCCACTAAGAGAAGATATAATTCTAGATCTTGTGATCTGTGAAGACCACAAAGCAGTCCCAAATGAGGTAATACCTCCACAAACATAGTGCGAACATGACCGCCACAAGCGCCAGATCGTGGGTGGCATAGTTACGCTCTTGGGGACGTAAATAACTAGACCCATATAAGATTTACCCATGTTTTTGCATTGAACACACCAGAGGCCTTGTCCTGAAGCATCAAATAACACCTCATACGCCACCCCTTCATATGGAAACCTCAGCACCGGTGCACTAACCAAATTACCCTTCAGATAGCTGAAGGCTACCTCACACTGCCCATCCCACATGAAAGCCTGACCATTCTTGGTCGAGGTAGTCAAAGGTGCTATAACTCAGAAGAAGTTGGGAACGAACCTTCGGTAGTGACATGTCAAACCAAGGAAACTATGAACTTCTTCCACGTTCTTGGGTGCTTCCCATGAAACAACCACCTCCACCTTCGATGAGTCCATCGGTATTCCCTGTTCAGACACCACGTGTCTAAGGAAGTGCACTTCTCAAGTCTAGAACTTGCACTTAGACGATTTACCATAATGATGGTGCATGCGGAGTAACTCTAAAACCATTATCAGGTGTCCAGCATTATCATCCTCAGACTTTGAGTGGATTGGGATATCGTCAATAAACATGACTGCGAACCGGTCAAGGTATTCTTAGAAAACGGAGTTCATGAGCCCCGAGAACACAGCTGGTGCATTCGTAATGACGAACGACATGACCACAAAC
Organism: Viscum album; assembly: GCA_963277665.1. Classification (NCBI taxonomy): domain Eukaryota; kingdom Viridiplantae; phylum Streptophyta; class Magnoliopsida; order Santalales; family Viscaceae; genus Viscum; species Viscum album. The sequence continues at coordinate 800,974,353 of OY728164.1, forward strand.
TCAATGTGCCCATATCTTAACATGAAGGCAGTCATCGAGATGTCACCCTCATTCACCCTCAGCTGGTGATATCCCGACTGTAGGTCAATCATAGAGAACCAGCCTTCTCTACTCGGCCGGTTCAAGATATCGTCTATCCTCGTGAGAGGGTAATGGTTCTGTACTGTTACCTGATTCAGTCTTTGGTAGTCAATGCACAGCCTGAGAACACCATCTGCCATCTTTGAGAACAAGACAGGAGCACCCCAAGGTGACACAATTGGTCGAACAAAACCCTTCATCATCAGATCGTCAATCTGAATCAGCAACTCCCGAAACTCAGAAGGCGCCATCTGGTAGGGAGCCATCGAAATCGGACGGGCACCAGGTTGCAGGTCTATCTCAAACTCAACATCACGTTGAGGGGGTAGAGTCGCCACTTCTTCAGGGAAGATGTCCGTAAAATCACTGATGATCCCTGAGACTTATACCAGTTCTGTATCCATCGACTCCACTGATAGTTCAGCTAACAAAGAATGGAGGGGCTCCTCTCACCTGCTTCTTTTCTAGCAACCCCACATGCTGATGAAAGTTACACATCGACCTCCCTAATCTGAAAATGTGATCCTTCCTCGGAAGAAGTCAATGAAGGCACATACAAATAATAGCCAATCAATGCCTATGATGACATCGTATGGTTCTATTTGCAACAGTAGAGGATCCCTGATAGAATGATGTGGCCCTATCATCAGTCTACACCCTCGAAAAACATTAAACAAGTAGGTCAGACCTTGGACTAGTGTACTCAACACTAGGGGAACTAGAAGTCTCTCAGCAGCTAGACCTAGATCACGGGCTAGAAAGGGCGCAAAAAAGGAGTGTGGAGCTCCTATATAGAACAAGGAAAAGGAAAGAGTACTAAACAAGATGATCGTACCTCAAACGACTTCCGACCCTACTAGAGTCGATACCTCCGTGGAGTGTAGTAGCCCACGCCCTTCTCCCCTTCCCCTCGACTATCGGTCGCCTCCCTGACTGCGCCCTGGTCGAGGTCCCTAAGGAGTGCCCTCAGGTCGGCCACCTCCTGTGACGTGTTCCCTTGGAGGAGTAGTAGCTTGCTGCCCCTGGTGCTCCTACTAAAAGGGCCTAGCTATAAATTGTTGGGGCTGGGGCGGGTGCTGCACCGTCCCACCCCTATTGTACTGTAGTCCGTCCGGGAATTGATTCCGAAGTAGACCATAGTTTCCACATATGAAGCAACTCGGTCCTGGGCCTGAAAAGATAGGGCAAGGACCGGGATATCGGTACTGGAACTTCTAGGGCCGGCTCCATATTTGTTGAATCCTTGAGGGACCTAATGTTGGAGGCCTACTGCTGGCGACATTCCCCTTCGACGAGCCCAACTAGATTCCTTCTCATGATACACCTCCCAGCATTTGCATCCTCTCCACCACTTCAACCTTCTTCTGGACCTCATGTATGTCGGTAAGGTGAAGGGAGTAACAACATACTGAAGAGATGGTCTAAGTGCCTCCTAAAAACGTCTCGAACAAGACTCCTTTCTGGAAAGAGGTTCGGAGAAAATCAAGGGAGATCCTTGAACTTGATCCCCAAATCTCTCACTAAAATACCCCATGTGGGAGGGAGAGAAGTTCCTGCCTCTTCTCAGCCTTCATTGTGGAAGAGAGGAATTCCTCTTGGAACTCCCTCTTGAAGTCAGTCCATGTCACCCTAGCCTTCCTGTTCTCCCAATGATAATGCATCCACCACTAATGTGATGCTCCCCGCATCTGGCTTACATCCAGAGTAACCCAGTATTCCGTCAGAGACCGGATCAAGTTAAAAGTTATAACCAACTCCTCTAGCTAGCTCTCTGTCTCCATGTCTGAGATACTACCCTCATACATCCCAAGGATCTTCCGCTGAAAGGCACAGAGAGTCTTCTACCACTGATTGTCCTCTTCCTCTTAGTCATCCCTCTATCGATCAGCCAAATCAACCTCCGGGGCCTCGATCGCCCGTACTACCCTTGGTCACCATCCGAGTGCCATAGCTACAAGGTAATCAAGGAATTACTAAGCCCAAGTAGTGTAGTATATTTCTTTTAAAATTTCTTAGACTTATTATATATTTTAAATCCCAAAAATACCCATGAAACACAAGAACACAAGTAATTATGGTACATTTACCTTCCCTAGGTTCTCTACCTTGAAATAAATGTAGCCATACTTGGTCATTCGGTAGGCTCATATTCCATGCATAGGATCATAGGGGACCCTAAAATCCCAAGTCCTAGTCGGTCTTCCCTGGCCTATTTCACGCACCATGACCACCCAACACTGTTTCCCTACCATCCCATGCAATCCTCACTATGCCTAACCCCATACTCAATCCGATCTCACAAACCTTGATCTGATACCATTATGTCATAACTGGCCTTTACCAATATGAGAGAAGGGACAACAGGGTTCTAGAACCTTCCTTCATCAAGTTGAAGGAGACATAATGACCCCCAAGACTATCCTTCAATAGGTCATACAGTGGCGACTAGCACCAAGGGTATAGAATCACACACAAGATGGAAGGCATTAACCTTTTTTATTTAATATGATTAGGAGATAAGATAGTAATTTCCAACAACACCAAAAAAAAATTTAAGTACACATAAATCCAAAAAAACCATTCCCATATGCATTTTCCAAATGTAAATGATACAAGGTATGATAAAAACCCCAAAAAATAATGTTCCAAAGATAAGAAAAACATCAACAACAACTGTCCTGACTTATAAACTAGTGTGATCCTGTACGATCCCTAAAGTCCTCATAGAAACCTAAAAATAGTTATATATACATAGGGTGAGCATAAAAGTATACTTAGTAAGAAAAACAAAAAGCTCTCCTGCACAAGTGGGGAGACATTCTAATGCCCCGTGAGAAAAGAGATAACCAAACACCTAGTAAGGAAAACTGTCCACCCAAAACTCACCAAGGCACACTCCCCAAATAACGCAAGTCAAGTACTGTATAATAATATCACATCGACATTTGTGTACCCCACAACACTTTCCCACTGGTTATTGAAGACATTCTACGCATTAGACATCTCCCGCCATTCTCACCGCAGTCCCACTACCACACCCTGCCCGCACACACCTTGGCCACAACCACACATTCCACTTGAAAATACATGGGCCACAGAAACCATGCATAACCATGACTGCAAACACCTAGGCTATAATAACTACTGTCATGCCTGGAGACACCTTGGACACATCTCGATGACACTTGTGAAAAAACTGCCCGCACACACCAGGGCCAACCACCACAACTACCCTACCCGAAGAATCATGGGCTTTAATGGACCTCAATCCATCACTACTTGCCTGATGTGTCTTGGAATATTCAGAAAAGGGATCATAAAAAGAGCTAATAACCATCCACTCATAAGAGTGTTGGGAAAAACACCCTTCCCATGGAATGGGGGTGTTCGGAACGAAGTGCTCAACATGGGTGGGGCGTGAATAACAAACATAAAAACTACAATTATATATTTTGCTAACAAGAACTCATCCAAACCCAGGGGTTCCGAAACCAACTTATGAACAAACACCCTCGTTACTATTCATTCACAAGAAGCACCGAACCCCCAACTGTGTCACCACTCATCCGGGAAAAAAATCCCCCATTGAGCCCATTCTTGATTTCATGTTCAAGTGATTCCATATGAGTAAATTCTGCACTATTGGGAAACTAAGAGGCATAACCACAAGCCTGAGAAATAGAAACAACTAATAATCAATTTAAGCTTTCACACTCGGTCCTCTAGTAATGTTAAGACAAAGGGATCTGTGAGATCCCTCAAAGTTATGGAACCAAACCAAGCCCCAAGATACTACCCCCATGACTTCAGATTCACAACCCACAATCGTGCCACAATAGAGGATCCCATCCCAAATACACATCACCCCAAAAGAATCAAGAAGAACAACACACCTACTACCAAAAAAATGTAAGGAAACTTCTTGGTTCAAGCACATTAGTCATGAGGTTTTGTTTTCTGTTGGTTAAACGTGGTGACCACACAAGGATTGATGTTCACGGGGAATCCATTAAACCACCCGAGATTAGGTGATAATCCAATTTCCATGTTTCAGTTATTTAATCATGTAAATATCCGGAAGCACAGAGGTTCATTAGTGCACATGGAAAAACCACCAACGTCCATGATTTTTAGTGTGAATGAGCCCGAACAATTCAAAACACATAATCAAGAATAAGAAATAAAATAGAAACACTGATCCCTCCCCCCCTTCATTCTTTAAAAGTCCACTTGTTATCTTAATTAATGTTTGGTTTCATCCATCCCAAAAAAACAATAGGATACCCACCCCAATTGATACACAGTAAGAGAGACGAAGGAAAATCCTTACCTGGATGATCAAAGTTCGATGTTTCTCTCCATGCACCATGGACTGCGGATGCGCAACATGTAGGGGAGGAGCGTCCATAACTCCAAGGATGGGAATTAAGGGCTCCAGCACATGCGAACTACTTGCCTCAGGAAGGGGACACCAAATGCTCAATGGGGAGAACAGACCCGACGAAGAAGAAGAAAAGGAGGAAAGCTAGTGCGATATAAAGATGAGCCCAGGCGTTACTTGATATCAAGATCTTCAGTGGATTTAAAGGTGGATCATGGTTCCACCACGAGGTTGGGTGGTTACACACGACAGGATTAATTTTTATTTAATAACACTCACTGGGAAATGGTGGTAACAGCTATGAAATTAATGATTTTATATAAATAGAGCGGAACGTTACACCGGCACACAGCTGGGTCCGTTGAGGGTCACCCCACTCTTAGGAATTAAAAACATTGATCATGGGGAATAAATCGGGCTTAAACCACATCCAAAAGGTTTAAAAGGTTTAAAAGTAGTGTGACGGGAAGAACTATAGAAGAAAAACCTGAAAAGGTTGTGTGACACCGATCATGTCGCACCGATCAGTGACAAACCGATCATGTCGCATCGGTCGGTGACACACTGATCCTGTCCCACCGATCGGTGACACACCGATCGCTGACACACCTATCGTGGCACACTGATCGTGTCGCACCTATCATGGCACACCGATCGGTGACAAACCTATCGTGGCCCACCGATCGGTGACACACCTATCATGGCCCACAGATCGGTGACACACTCATCGGGTCGCACCGATCGTGTCACAGAGATCGGTGAGACATCGATCGTGTCGCACCGATATGACATCCTGCCACCAAGACGCTACCCTTAAGATCCAAAATTTGGAAAAGGGATAGTCCAGGAGGGTCTGGGCCAATACAGTAATGTTATAAAATAATAGGGAATAACAATTCTCATTATCAAATGGAATCCTATCATAATTGAATGTATTGGGTGATAAATACATTGTTTTTTTCAAATAATATACTTAGAAGTAAACTACATTGAAAATATAAAAGTGCTAAAAAATTAATCGCAATAATTAAAATTCAAAGAAGAAAATTTAAATGAAAATTTTGTTTCCTAAGGAAAAAAATGTAATTTTTAATCCTTGTAATAAAAGTTCCAAAGAGATGATCATTGAAAAGAAAAGAAAGAGAAAATGCCGAATTTGGAGTGGAAAATATTATTTTAAACATGGAATGCAATGTATTTTATAAACATTATAGTTTTTTAATGGAAACCCAAGTAAGAGAAAATTTGAAACATTTTACTTTTTAAAAATGTTAAAGGGAAATAAAAGGATGATTAAATAAAAATCATATTTATTTTTCATTTTTAAAATTACATTTTATAATAATAATATGTCCCGGGAAGAGAAATATACACCCTTATGAATGGGAGTTATTTTTAAAAGAATCACATATTGGTTATGGTAGGTAATTAATTTTTTAATGAATATTAATATACGGACTAAATTTTCATAGGGAAAAATAATACCATATTGAATATAGGTAAGCTAGAATAAAACAACCCGTTAAGACCAATTTTATATAAGAATTATTATAATATATTGAATAAGAAATTATGTCAATGATATCATTACCTTTGATTAAATAATTTTCAAACACACTCTAACATCAAAAAAAACTAATTCAATAAACTATTTCAGATCATTATTCTTATATTTTTCATTTATATATTTCATTTATAATTCTTCATTCATAATATATTAATCAATCATGACTTACTTTTGTAATCACGAATTAAAATTTTTTTTATATCCAATAGGTTCTATATTGTCCATGGTGATCCAAATTACTATATAATTATTTCTTAATTCATATATAATTTATTATATGTGAATATTTATTTCATAATTTTTTTTCTTTTTCCATTTTTTAGAAAACTTGCATATGGATGGTTAAAATAAAATTGGTGATATAACAGTATTCATGATTTTTTAAACAAAAATATGACATTTTTACAACCGATATAAATTTCAATTTTACCTTTCTACAACCATAAAAAATAATTATTTTCTGATTGATTTAAAATTATGAAAAAATTTATTTTCCCTTAGTTATATTCGATAATGATTTATAGAATTTTCCACGTAAGTGGTTAAAATGATCCAAAAAATGACATACTATAATCAATGGGGTAGTATAGTTATGAAATTTATTTATATGGGCATAATGTCATATTTAAACAATATTGATGATACCAATAAGATTTTTTTTTTCATTTTTGAGTCATATTTTGAAATATTTTGTTAATTAAGAATTATACTATTTGAAAAATGAGATACATTTCTTTATAGAGGTCGTATTCAACACATATGTGGAGTCAATGATTTCATTTCTCAACAAATGATAGAGAATAAAGGTGGATTTTAATTTATAATATAAAAATTTTCATTATATTACATATTTTACATTTTTTCATCAATTATTTCAATATAACATGTGATGATATGAAGAGGTGAGAAACATAAGATGCCACTTCATGAGGGTAGTAACTCGTATAAACCCACAAATGGCATTTTTTATTTTCATGGAAATGGGGAAGGGTTATAAATTATTATTACATTATCATAATAAAATATAGTATAAAAAAATTATTTATTAAAATATATATAAATAAAAACATAACAATTGTAAATATAATGTTGAAAAAGTAAAAAAAAAAGGAAAAGGTAAAACTCATGTTCAGAAAATGAATTTTATGTTCGAAACCCTATTGTAAATAGAGTTCTTGGGACAAATAATTCATAATAGTGGATTTATAATATGATAAAGTATTCTACAAGGAGAAAAATTTGATAATTATAATTCGAAATTAGATGTGATAGTTAATGAATGAAGGGGTGAAAGTGATCCCTTATATATATGAATAGAAATGGTATTCATTAAATACTCTTTAGTTTTCAATAATAAAGTACCATTATTCAATTGGAAATGATTAAAAATCATGGATGTAAAATATGTTTTCCAACATATAATGTATAATTCTATCAGAAATTATTTTGTCGAGATAAATTTTAGTGATATCAGGTTTTTCCTCTTCGTTAACCTTCATTTACCATAATATAAAATTTCTATGGAAATTAATTTTTATTCAAAAAATTATAATTTTAATAATGAAAATAAATATATTATTTCATAAATATTTTCAAAATTCAAATATCTAATTTTTAAATAATTTTATAAAATAAAATTTAATTTTTTGGGAAAAGATAATTGAAAAATAAATACCCATATAGAGTAATTTTTTATGAAACGTTAGTTATTAAAGATATAATTTATATATTGGATAAGAATATAATAATTATATATTTTCCTAAAATAATTTGTTTTCTATAAAATTATTAAAATATATGTGACCTCTAATCAAAGGGAAAAAATATCTTCATTAAAATTATTAAAAAAAATTCAATAAGTGTATTAAAAGTATGGTGATATTTTACATTTGTTTAAAATTATTGATCACATGTTTTCTAAGATTTACATAATATTTCAAAATAAATTATATTAATCCTTAAATACATATCAGATCCATTATATTGTTTTATAAACATATAGGTTTTAAAAATATTATGACAAAGTCATTGATGTTATAAATTTGGTGAAAACTGTATTTTTTACTACCCAAATAAAATTTATTACTTTATGAATCTCGCCCAAATTCATCCTAATATAATATAAGAATTTTAAATTCAAAATTTTAAATCATTTGATAAAAAATTAAATAAATTAAAATTTATTTTCTAAAAAAATAAAATATATAAATTAAAAAAACATGTTGAATTTTTTTTTAATCATTAGGTGTTCTTGGTTCTATTTTGTCTAAAATTATAATTTATTAATATAATTTTACATAATAAAGGTTTTTTACTATTATTATTTATAAAAAATATTCATCTGATATATCACATATCATTTTATTTTAGAGTATTATGTGGACAGAACTATAGAATATGGTATAAATTAAGAGAAAAATATCTTCCAAAATATTTTCTTTCTCCATTATACCCACTACCACCCTATAAAATAAAACATCTTCTCCGAATTTTGATAATTGTTCACTAAAGGATGAAAATAAATAATCTAAAAGAAACTCAAGACATATATTTTACTATGATATATACGTCTAAATAAAATATACTAGGATGTGAATTATTCCCTAAGTAATACGAATGTACTAATATTTTTCCATTTCCATAATAATTTGTAGAAACGATGCTTCATTAGTTGATTATTTAAGTTTATAAGGGCATACATTTCATAGATTTAGTTTCATTATATAATTTCCAACCAAATTATAATTCTAGATGGTTATGATAGAATCTATAAAAATCATAGTAAATGATTATATAAATGTGAAATCTCATTCGAAAGATGTCTTTTCTATTAACACATTAATTTCATCCTGGGAGAGAATAAGACCAATAATGATATAAATAGATCAACCTGTAAAAAATATAATTTTTCTTTGGATTTCATTGATCAAATTCTTATTAGTTTCTCTAACATATCATGTTTTATATTAACCCATAAAATATCATTTAAATCCTTCATAATGGCACGTAAGGAGAATGTGAATATACCATTGAATATCACAAAAGGGTGTCTACATAGGTTTTTAGTATTCAGCCTACTCATCATGTAAGGGGTGAATATCATGTTGATAATCAATGAACCTTTATATAGGGTGATTAAAACAAAGTTTATATGTGAAATAAGTGAAACCACATTATATTATCCATATGGGGATTTTGTTTCTAGGATAACAACATACTCATGGAATAACTATAATTTATAGATGTTTTCTAATATTTAGACTCATCATTTGGGTTTCAATAATGTTCTCTAATCCTAATTTCTAAGATAAATAAAATAGTTATCATGAATAACTAAACCTTGTTCTGATACTAGTATATATATCCCAAGTTTAATGTTAATTAATAATACATTAAAAACATGACTTAAATATTTAACCTAAAAAATAGTCACAAAAGTCAGGAAAGTAATTTAGAAACCTAGTTATTCTATGATAAATAAATTTCAGAACTTTTTTGTGTTTATTAATTATATTTTAAAGAGTAAAATTCAACACCAAAATATTAGAAAAGATTTCTTTCAAAATGTAAAAAACATTTTTCTGACTAAATTGGATTTCCATGTATTTTATGGTTTTATATAAAAGATTTATTTAAAATTTTTATAATTTTAGTTTTTTAATATTATCTTCTTTATTTGATTTATCATATAACAATTATCTTAGGATAAAGTTTTAAAATTTTATGAAATGTTTAATTTTTCAATGAATAGTTACTGATTATGTTTTCATTGAAAAAAAAATTTCATTTCATGTATATAAAAAGCCACATTTTATTTTTTTCAAATACCATTAGTAACTTTTGAATAAAAATAATCTAATATATTTTCTTATATTTATAATTATACATTATTATTTTATAAAAAAAACCGATTAAATGGAAATTTTTTGAAAATCTATTTTTCATTTCGTTTTACATGCATAATTTTGAATTAAATTCTTCCACTTTTGGTTTAAATTTTATATAATTGAATAAAAATAGTGAATATAAAAAACTATGAATCGGTAATAAATTTAACAAAAAATTTCTTAATAGTGAATAGTAGAAGCAATAAAAATATGTTATCAGGGTTATGTTTTAAACAAATTTACCAGAAGGGTAAAAAATGGAAAAATGTTTATAGTTAAAAAAATTAAATCCTTTATAATGTCCATATTTCATACCTATATCTTCTCATATTTTCTATTGATGAATTTTGGATCCATTTGTAAGGAGTCAGACAACATGTTTTTGTAATATTTCTAAAAAGTCTATCTTTTTCCTCTCCCATTCTAATTAAATGACACCACCTCTATTTTCCATTATATACAAAAATAGAATTTTTTTATATAAAATACCAAAATACCTTTCTAAAATACCTCCACATGCATTATAGTTGAAATTTTGATCATAAAATAAAATTACAGAGGGTTTAGTTTTAAGCCTAAATAAGTTGTTTGAAAAAGATGTATTGTTCTTAACCACAATGTGTCATTTTAGTTATTTTTAAAACCCCTTATAATATTACTAAAAACAATGGAATTAATAATATTTGAACAATTAATAAAAATACACATGGTTAGGATTATTTAATAACCTATATCAATATCTTACATTCATCAAGTGGGAAATGAAACCATTGTTAATGTATAAGACAAATTAAAACCTCGTTAATTAATGTAATTATTTTACCATTTCCATATCTGATGGAATGATATAATTATGATTTGAATATATATAAATATATATGGTATTATTTAAATAATTACCAATTTTCCATGATATTATTACTTACATTTTATTTCCATTCTATTAATTGAAAAGTCGTAGCAACGCTCTTGCTTAGGTTTTTTTTACCACCCCCACGAAGTGATATAATTAATTTTTCATCATTCAATAAAATGGATGTTATATTTTATTGTATTAAAGTATATGATATTATATTTTTGAAACGATCATCACTATTCAAATATAACATGATACTGTCCTTTTTTTCCACCCTCTCTTGAAAAATGAAAATGTTACTCATACAAAGGATTGGCCTACTATCTCTATGTATGTAACATATTTCATTTTCCCAACCATAATTAATTTATTTTATTAAAATAATAATTAATAGAAAAATAAAAATTATGTTGTTATTATTATTTTATATATGATTTAGTAATAAAATCTTTTTCCATAGCCAATATACGAAAGATATTTTGATCATTTAATCAAAATATCATCAAAACATCCAACGTGAACAAAAATGATTAAGTAATTATATATAACATGGTAATAAATAAAATAATTGGACTAATTAAAATGAATATATTTCTTATGAAAGTAAAAAAATTCACATTAGATTATTATTCATGAATATAAATAATGTCTCTGATGAGTCAGACTTGAAGAAAAGGATTATTTACTTTAAAACCCTCATTTTATATGTATTAAAAATTTATTTTCTAAATTTATTTTCACAAATTTACATTTTCATAAAATATATATATATATATGTAATTATATGGAGATATATGATGTATAAATAATATTTTATTTAATTTTGTTCATTTCATTATATGGGTTTTAGAGGGAATATTATTTTGTATTCTATATAGACTATTTTGAAAAAATAGATAATTAATGTTGTATTTTATATTATATAGATTCAATAGATTTTTCTAATAGTGTAACCATTAGTTTATTTTCATATTCTGTTATAATAATAAATTTTTTACTTCATACAAAAAATATATATTTTTCTTTGTTTTGGTTATTTTCATCTCTATAATTTCATTATTATCATTGAAAAGAATATTTTTTTGAGCTTGATGATGAAAATGAATGATTTGAAGTGTTTTGAATTTTCTGTGGTTTCTGGTCATTTTTTATGATTATGGGTGTGACTGATATAGCTCTTGATGATGGGTGAGACTAATATAGATCTTTTTGATTACTGAACTGAATATACCTCTTCATTGCATTGGGTAAAGGGATTTATTTTACATTTTTTGTTTCTTGAATGATATTATTTGAATTTTATTTATAGGAAATTACATTAGTAAGAGTGATTTTAAGGGTGAAATGATAATTTTTTCCCATTTAATTTCCATTTTTTTCTATGATTTATTTTTTTATAAAAAAAATTATAATTTTACAAGGAAAGCTAATATTTATTATGATTAAAGGGATGTTTATCTTAATTATTTAGGGTGATTTTTTTGATATAGTGAAAAATAATTCTTGGGTTTTCAATAATGGAAAACAATTAAATTTCTTTGTTTTATTTTTTAATTTAATATATATTAGTAAATCTTTTATGAATAATTTAAGAAAAATAGTTGTTTTATTTTTTATTTATAATATTATTTTGAGTTCAATGTTCATTTTGAAAATGAAAAAATATTTATATTATTTGTGGTCTAATATATTTCATTATTTATAATTATATATCATTTAATGATATTGTTGTTCTCATTACATGTTTTAATTTTATTTTCTAGTGGGTTTTATGACTATTTTGGACAGTGATGACGTCACTATGAAATTGTGAAGACATTTCATGAAATGAAAAAAAAATATATCATAAATATTTTTTATTTTGGAAAACATATATAACATTTTAAAGTGTCCCCTTTGATATTTAAATTTAATTTATATAGGGTTTAAGACCTAATTATCTAACACTCTAAATTTAAAATATCATCTAGAATGAACTAATTATTATTCATTTCCAAATATATAATTTTATAGATTAATTAAGGTCGGTCCATAAAATTTATATAATTGGAAGGGATTAGATAATTATAGAGGTCACAATAAATTATGTAAATATACTTAAGATATTATAATTTATATTTATCAAGATATAACATTAGTTGTTTTCAATGTTACTTATTTTAAAAAAATTATGTACTATAACGAAACAAAATTTAATCAATAGAACGTCCCTTATTTTAAATATTTCTTGTAGTTTAAAGAAAAAACATTACATAAATAAGAAAACATTATTATTATATATAAATTATGAACCTATAGTCAGTAAAAAAACAATAATAATGCTAAATATTATAGTGGGACTATATATAGAGAATTTGATAATAATAATAGAAAAATATTGATGCATTTGAACAAATAAAAAGACCACACTCATTAATCATTCTATAAAAATAAAAAATAATTCTTATAATATAATACTCATTTTGAAGATTAATATATATATATGACCTTGAGGGAAAATTCATGTTAATGAAAAATAAATGAAATAAGTGGTATTTATAAGAATTTGTGAACATGTACAATCGTAGTAGTAACCTAACCACTAGAATAATAATATAGTCGTTGAAAAAGTTACCCCACCAATGAAAGTATATATAAAATTTATATATTTTTATAAATTATGATAAGATATAATTATATAATTCAATAAGTAAATAACTTTTCTATAAATGATAAATTATGCGTGGATATTTATGTGAAATATAACTGATTATTTACAAATATTCAATTAATATAATAATTTAAATGAAAAATTTATTTTAATAAAATAGAATAAAAAATTAATATTTTTTAGTATTATATTTATAATATAATTTTACACGACATTAATTAATACTTCCAAGGGACATTAAATTGAAATATACATATTGAAAAAAATTGGGTGAATTTATTTGATTTTTAAAAAATAGTTGAATGTCTATTTGATAATGAAATATAAAAATTTACTATATTTAACATTTAAAGCCAAATACATTAATATGTGTGTCGCAGCTGATGTAATAAAGCAGTATTTTGAACTATGCAGAACTAGTTGTTGTATTTAGTAATAAGAATTGATACTATTGATAATCATGAGCAAGAATAATAGACAATTGAATAAAATAATCAAAACACCCCACCCCCTTATAAATACAACCCCTCACATTCCCTTATCCTATGATTTTCTAAGACATGTAGTAGGTAATTTTTATATACAATTACCTACCAATGAATCTTCTAAAATTATATTTTTTTTGGTTTTAATAAAAGATCACACTCATGTTCCTTAAGGATATTCTCAATGAGATGATATTCATGGTGTAACATCCTTATAATTTCTTTTTTAGTTTTTCCTTTTCTTATCCTATAATCACATCCTCTAAAATGGGAATGATAAATCCAAAATCACACACAAAAATATATATTATATAATTATATTGTTTTTCTTTAATATCCATAATAAAATCTCTTCTCTCATTTTTTATTCATATAATTAAAACATTGTTCTTAATATGTCGATACTTCATCTTCATAGAAGATGAGTTTTCATTAACTATTACCACTTTCATTGATGGTCATAAAAACATTATAATGCTTAAATAATATTTTAATACACATATTACAACTTATTTTTATTTTGTAACTAATATATAATCATAGTATCAAATAAAATGAATCTAGTTTGTGATGATCGAAAAACTGCCCATGAAAAACGAAATATTTATCATTAATTATTATCAAATGAATCATCCTCATAGAAGAAAAAAAATGATATATGGGATGTTTTAAAAATATGTATGTTCATTAATAACATATTATTTTACATTTGTCGAATTATTATAGTTTGAAAAAAAACTTCCATTAATATATACAATTTATCAGATCCTAGAACAATGACACTATACACTCATGGAATGAGAAAATATAAAACTATAAATCATAAAAAAGACCATAAATTAACATCGTAAATTATTAATTAACAAAATGAATGTATATGTGGGTTTTTAATTAGTAATTAAAATGTCAAATTATATTATTCGGGATATTTAGTGAATGTGAGGATCACATTCGTGCATAAGGTAAGAGGATTCTTGAACCTAACTCATTTTCATCATCTTATTCCTATTTAATGAAAACTAGGGTAATAATAATCCAATAATTTAAATAAAATATAATTTAGTTATTAATTTATTTTATTTTAAGGGATATAAATGTTTCAAAACTTTATTTTACAAAAAATATAATGATTTTTCAAAAGAACACTTTTTTTTGAAGAAAATAATGATTTTTCTCAAGTAGTTTCTTCTTCACTGAAGTGTAGTGATTTATATACAAAATATATTTTCCCATATTCCTTTTCAAACCCCATGATTATGCATGAAATCATGAATAATTAAATACTTATTAAACCCATTCCACACCATGGGTAAATACATGACAATGATTTTAATACATCCTATGTGGAAGACCTAATTATGTAAATATTATGAAGTGATTGGTGGGGAAAGAATTATATAACCCTACGATGCATTTTATAATGTGATTTATATCATGAGAAAATATTCATTGAACATAAAAATTATTCTAGTTTTGTACAAAATTATTGTGATAGGATTATACACATATGTCATGCATGAACATGATGCTAGCCTTATTCACAAATATGTGTGGTTTTCAACCACTATTACAAAATGATTCATTTTTAATAATATCAATATTTTATTAATTTAAACATCATTTTACTTATGGAATTGATGATGTTTCTATGCTTACGTGAAAATTTTTATGACCATGATCTCTCATGTTATGTTTCTTTATTTCCCTTATTCAACATCTTACTCGGATTTTAGCTCACCCATATATTTAATGTATATCCTCACGTGAATACATGTATAAAGGATAAAATGATCATTATAGGAATAATTAATAATTATTTAAATAAATTTTTATGTTTTGTTATTTATAAGTGATGTTTGTTGCTACTTTTTCCATGATACAAAGACATTGGATCCTACATTGTAAGGATATTATGTGGTTTATCTTAATAATGATGTAATAATCAGGTAAGGAAAAGTAGAGTCAATATAGTTTGTATCATAGAATAGTTTACTTAATTTGGGAAATATGATTTGTGAACTTTATTGAATACCCTTTGGATAAGAAAACATATATATAAACAACTTAGATATATTGCTTTAGAAAAATTTTAAACATGGAGATCCAATAAGATATTCCATTAGATATAATTTACAAATAAAAAAAATTATTTATTCATGATTTGTTGAAATATGTTTTGTTGAAATATTTTTTATTTTAGAAAAACGTTTGAACATGGAGAAACAAGTCCAACAAACCGATAAGAAGGAATGTGAAATGATTTCCCAAATAACAAACCCTATTCTTCGGAAGGTGGAGTACTATACTTTAAAGAAATACAAAACTAGTTTTATTAGGATATAAATAGCAATACATACCATAAAAAACATCCAACTTCAACCAAGATGGAGAAACTATCCATTGAGTACATTATTAAGTAGTATCCTCTATCATTTAGTGGATCATTTGATCAACTTATTTTGTAATAGTGTTAAACTCAAAAGTGAAGATATTTCCCATTTTTTATTATTATGTGATGTACAAGCTTACTCTACACATATATATTCTTGATGGGGAAGTTGATAAATAGATGGAATTGATAAATAACACCAAATAAAATGATGAAATAGAAGATATAGAGGGGGAAGACAATACGAAAATAGTTGTTAAAAATTATTTCCCTCAAACTCTCTATAAACATATGAACAAAGAATTTATGGTGCTGAAGAAAAGGGAATGAGAATGTATCATGTATAATGAAGAAAACATCACAATACTAACAAGATACACCTTGGGTTTTTTATGAACAATGATGATAAAATAGATATATTTATTAGCTGTTTGAAACTACCAATTCAAAAGGATCATTCTATTTGAGACTTTCGAATCTGTGAAGATGTGGTTGTATGTGCTCTCATATAGGATATGGAGTTTGGATAACGGTCTCGTGGCTAGAGAGATAATAAATAGATTATTGAGCTTCATGATAGAGGATGTAATGAAAATGGTTGAACGAAATATCAACCACCCATATGTCAAAACGATTAAAAAAAGTATCATAGGAAATTCCTAAAAGGGAAATGTAATTATTATATCTATGGGAGAGAAGGACACCAAGCTCATGAATCTCAAATTTACATGAATAATTAGGGAAATGTGATAGATGAAAAAAATACAAACACCCTTGGTTTAATATGATACCTATTGGGGGAAAGGGAACTCTTCAAGCAAGTGCACTAAATTTCTGGTCCCTAAGGTTAATTAACATTAGTAACCAACAATTTCAATGGGGGGAGGAAAATTTTATGAAGCAAATAATTTTAATGTGGATAAAGAATATAAGATCATACATTAGAAAATTATTATTCAATCAATAATGGGAAAATATTTTTTTCAATTCTGGTTCCACAAATTCTATTATATCATGTATGTTTTCATAAACTATTAAATCGAAACCCCAATACCATGAAGAATAAATATACATAAAACAACGTACTAGTGTGATCATTTAATCTCATGTTGTGGACTCTTTTTAAGTTGTTATATGTGGGATTATTATTCAAGTAAATCTCATAAAATATCCTATGGTGGAATATGATGCTATACATGTCATGGATTAGATCTTTTTATATAGAGGACACATTAAAAATTTTAGAAGAAATTAACTTTTCATATTCCAAACCATCCCATGTTTCTTTTTAAATGAATATATGATTATGAAACTCCATTATTAAATCCATCAGTTTTATTTGTGTTGATACCTAGTGAAGAATAATTCATGTGGGAAATGGTTTAATCAATTAAAAGAATCAAAATTTATGAAATTCCCATTGAGATTGAATGTAGTTATATTTTTCCTGAAGAGTTACACAGAATTGAAATAGACTATGAGGTAGAGTAATATATGGATCATTTATCCAAATGCATAACTATCTAAAAATGAACATAAAATACATCCCCAATAGAACTAGAGGGGCTAAAGAAGCACCTCTAAGATAACTTGGACCAGGGGTTCATGTAGCCCAGTGAATTTCCTCGGGGTGCCCAAGTTCACTTCCTATAGAAGAAAGATGGATGGATGAAACACTGTATCAATTTTTGGGAATGAATTATGATCACCATAAAAAAAATTCCAATGATTGATGAATTGTTTGATCAAATACGAGCATCTCACTACTTCTCAAAGATTGATATTCATTTTTGATATAATAAATTTATGTTTAAGAAGAATTATATTCATAAAACTGCTTTCCATAAAAGGTATTGGAACTATGAGTTCATATTTATGTGACTCATAATTCCTAGTTTCACTCCAATAAACATGTATTTGATGAATATAGTGTTTAGAAACTGTAAGAATTTTTATGGTATTGTTTATATATTTTATGCTCATTTAATTCATGTGAATGGAGAAACCATAATAATATATAAGGATTGGTTAAGAGTTTTTAAGGATAAATTGTAAAAAATAGTTAGAATTTATTAATTTTGGATGCAGAATGTCACATTTTCGGGGAATGTGATCACAAATAATTGAATTTCTATCCATTATTAATAAAGATATATATAAATGGATCTCACTCACTTGTGTCCTAAGAATCCATAGTTTTATTAACATAGCAGGGTACTACTTACTTTTTGTGAGAAATTTCACATTACATTCTTTCCCGTAACTATGTTAACAATGAATTTTGAAAAGTATGTATAGATTGAATACTTTGAGAAAATATTTATAGATCCCAAGAATTGTCTAATCACTACGCTTTCACTCAAAATAACAATATTTTGAGAAATTTATTTGACATACAATGATGCTTTTAAGAAATATTGGATTGTTTACACATAAAAAATGATAGAGTCATAGTCTATTCCTCATGATAGTTGACAATCCAAGAGAGAAACTACCCAATGCATGATTTCGAGCATGAAGATGATATATTTTCCTTGAAATTATAGCGTCACTAGCTCTATGGTGGTAAGTGGGAAATATATTCCAATAAAAAGGGTCAAACGTATCCATTAAAATAGAAGGATATCTACAAAATTTATATATGATGGTCATAGATAATCAAGGATTATGATTTCATTATTCATTACCATACTGGATAGGTAAATAAGGTACCCAGTTCTCTTACCATGAAATATTGTGATACCTTGTCAATGATGTAAATTGAGAAAGACCCTATATTTATGTATAATCAATGGATAGATCTGGAAATCATAGTGTCCAAAAATATATCTTAACATGCCCAAAATATTTCCCAATAATATAATCTAGATAAGAACATAGACGAACAAATAAATGATCTAGAGAATAAAATTATGGTTTAAATATTAAAGGTAGTAGAGATATATGATTTCCATATCGATGAGGATGGTTTCATCCAATTTGGAACTAATATTTGTGCCCCTTTATCCCTATATATAATGAATGAGATATTGGATAATACACATAGATTTTCTATATATATCCATACCAGAAGCACTAAGATGTATCATGATATCTAGGAGAACATATGGCGTGATAACATGAAGAAATATATTTCAAATTATATGTCAGTATTCTTGGTATTTTAGCATGTTAGTGAAACTCAAAAGGAGTACAAAGGGACGATGAAACCATTTCCTATACCCGCATGGAAATGGGAGAATATAACTATGGAATTCATCATTTGATTACTAAATAAATCCAAATAGAATAATGATATATGTGTTTTGGTGCATTTAGTCACTAAGACATCCAATATCATTTCTATTTGGGAAGATTTATAACTGGAACAACTATTCAAGATATATGTGAAGGAAGTAGTAACGATTTATAGGGTTTAACATTCAATTGTATCTGATCGTGATCCATTGTTTACATCAAAATTCTAGGGAATTATTAATTATTATTTGGTTAATTAAATAAATTTCATCATTTCATATCACCCCCAAACTATGGCCAATTTTAAAGGACTATTCATATGCTTGAGGTCATGTAAAGAATTTACTCAGTGGAATTAAATGGAGGATGGGATAAACATATACCATTATTTGAGTTCTCAAATCATATAAATTATACAATACGATTCATATAGATCCATATAATTCTATGTTTTTGAAGAAATTTAGATCTCAATCTTGTTGGAATGATGTTATAAAATGAAAGCTACTCGGACTTGATCTTGTGGGAGAGATGACTGGGAAGGTTCAAGGAATCCAATAACAAAAATGAGCTTATTAGTGTTAAAAAAATTTAATTGATTGAAACTATAAATGGGACATAGTGTACAATGTAGGAGAAGAATTAAAATTTCAAATTTCCCAATGGAAGATGAAATTCAGTTTAGAAAGAAACCATATCTTATCCCAAGGTACATTGGCCCATCAGATATCCTCAATCGCAAAGAGGTAGAGGTCTATCAGCATTAGCATCCACAAAATCTAGCTCATGTTGATGATGTGTTCCATGTTACTCTTATATGGAATAATATAATTGAGGCCTCACATGTATTGAATCCAAAGGTGGTTTAACTAGAGAATGGAATCTTGTATGAGCAGTTCCCAGTAAATATGGTAGACAGTATAGACAAAGTTCTATGAAAAAAGGCAAATCACAATGTCAAAGTGTTGTGGGGGAACAATAAGTTTTAAGAGGTTACCTGGGAACCAAATGAAGAAATTAAGGATAAATACCATCACCAATTTTCACAAGAGTATGTAATATGAAATTTCTATGAAAAAATAGCATTAGGGGGGGAAATTTAACGAGCAAAAATTTACTCAAGCAAATTTCAATTCTTATAATTATATTATTTAGTGTTAATAAAAACATCCCATAGAGAAACCCATAAAATATTTATTATCATAAATTAATAATGAAACTTTGGTTATCACTCAAACTAGTAATAATTCCAAATATTACTATGGGATAATAGATATTAAATAATATAATATAAATATGAAAATATAGAACCTCTCAAACCTCTAGAAATACTTAAATCATGAGAAAATATCTATAAAAACATAAATGTAATAATATAATATTAGTATTGAAGATCAATAAAGATATATATATATAGAACATTGAGAGAAAATAAAAGTGAATGAATAATGACTAAAATATGAGATATTTATATGAATGAAAGAATCTATGCCATTGGAATGGTAACATAAAATCTGGAATATTAATCTAAATTTAGTAATAATAGATAAGTTTTTAGAATGGTAAAGTCACTTATGAAATTAATAGATTTTTTTATTCTTATAAATGAAATTATGAAATAAACATATCAGGGTATAATTAAATAAATTTTTTAAAATGAAAAATTAAGTGTTGTTACATTTTTGATCTGTTAATGTTTATTTAAAATTTTATAATTAATATAATAATTTAGAAGAAAACGTTATTTTCATATAATATATTCATAATTTAATAATTATTTATTATCATTATAATACAATTTTAGGTTACCTTTATTAGTTTCTCAATGGGTCATAAAATCTATTATAATGTTAAAATATGTATGATTTTAATAAATTATTATTTTATTTAAAATTTTAGTTTACCAAATTTTTAAAATTATTTTCACAAGATGGATTCCATTTTTTAAATATAAATATCAATAAAATTTTAGGCTTAATTTCTATATTTTTCTAAAATAGTTTATTTTTCCAGTGAATAGTGTAATAGTGTAATTTATTAATTTTATCATTTTAAACTGAATACATGAATATATATGTCAAGAATGAATAATTAACCCATTAGTTTTATGTACCCAGAAATATTTACTACATTTTTTATAAGGCTAAATACTATTGATATTCTTGAGAAAAAATAATAAATAAATGAATAAAATAATCCAAAACAACCCTCTCCCTGTTGGAACCACATTGTGTATAGGTTTGTATTTGTTGTCAATGGTTGTCAATGGAATATAAAAATGAAGTAGATCATGAAGTACTCCGATGAAGTAGAGGATTAGTGATTCAGACGATTGTTGTGCAGATCGTAAGTTCAAAGAACATGTGTCAAAGGTGATACATTGTTTACAACAATAAAGAATGTGAGGAGTAATCCATACAAGGATGATTAAAGAAGGATGGTGTTTTTGGATGAAGACCATGCAATTCCTCCTTAATGCATAAGGACCATGGGATTTGATGAAGACCATCCAATTCCTCATTATTGCATGAGAACAATGGGTTTTGATGAAGACCATGAAATTACTCATGATTGTGTGAGAACCATGCTAGAGACTTCTTGACGGATTGAATCACATGGTTTCCATGAAGTTGATCATGACAGTTGATGAAGGAGGCAATGTGCCAATGAGTTGACTTATGAAATGGCCTTGCACATCACACTTTCATAGAATATGATGGTACTAAAGCTGTTCCTTCAATGAATACATATCACAATGGTGGAGTTTTTGATAAAAGAAAATGAGTTACTGAAGGATACAGATCACCAAGAAGAAGTGTTTTTGAGGTGACCGTGCTTGTCGACAAAGAAAACAAACGACATACAAATTTGTTGAAAAAGGAGATTCCATGGTGACATGTCGAGTTCAAGAGTTGTGGTCAACGATCTATGTTTTATTAAAGAACATCGACAGAGGAATGGATGATCTGGAGGCGGTACACAAAGAGCAAATACAAGGTGGCGCCGTTTTCCAGTGTTTGCCAAATTTCAGGGCCTCAAAATCAACAAATGAAGAAGAGTGATTTTGGAAAAGGGACTTGCTCTCCATACTCTTGGAGGATAAAAGACTTGTGTGCCATATTTTTTTGAGGATCAGAACATCAAAATTTGGCTAAGGAAAGAAGGTTGTGCAAGTGTTGGTTGGGTCACGCAAGTGAGTTGCACGACAGACGTTACTGGAGACAAGACTTGCGCGCCGATGGATGACTTGCGCGCCGCCGCGCAGGGGGTCCAGTTTGCCTATAAATACTAGACCACCCCTCCTCATTTCTTATGGAGCTCAAGACTTTGAGATTGTTTGAGATCTCGTCACGCAGGTGGTTGAACCGCGCAAGTGGTAGTTGGATCGCGCAAGTAGAGGTTGCGCGCCGACTGATGGTTGAGCGCCCTAGTTGATTTGGGCAAGGAAGGAAGTGAGTCGCGCAAGATTGAAGTTCAAGAAGGAAGAGTCGCGCAGGTGCTTTGGAGACACTTGCGTTCCAGTTTATACTTGCGCGCCTAATACTTGCGCGCCAGGGGAGACTTTCGCGCCGGTCTTGAAAAGAAGAGCCAGATATTGTTAAAGCACGCCCGCCTTTCTGGAGCTGCACAAGAGCGGAAATATTTCCTAGTACTTTCGGTGAAAAGTGAGATTGAATAAGAAATATAAATGATACATGCATGATCTCATGCATACAAGGAGAACTGATTCTGACAACGCCGAGTAAGCTGAGCTTCATTAAGTAAGCAATCACATCAGTGATTGTGATTCAGGCAAACGAAGACAAGGGGATCTAGTGCATTCATTCATTGCACTAAAGAAGAAGGATTGAACTAAAAGGAGCATCAAATCTGTACCCTGATGCAAGCAATGTCTCATGCTGAACAGGAGACGAAGAACTTCAATGCACACCTATTGAAGAGACCTTCACGTCTATAAACTGAGTGGGACTTCACCAACGGCAGTGAGCCAGGGGGAGTCAACGGGAGTGACCCGAGGGAAGCAGTGAGCTATCCCTGAACCTTTGTAAAGGCAGTGAGCCTGGGACATAGTGACTGTACCCGAACCTTTGTAATCTACAGCTAGTGAAGCATAGTGGATTTAGGTATGACCGAAAATTTGTCGGCGTATGCTCCTTGGACGTAGCCCTTATTGGTGAACCAAGTAAAAATAGATGTGTCATCTCTCTGCATGTGAATGTTTAATTGCTGTTAATATCCATCATACAGGCTTAAGTAATTCCTACCAACGTGGGAACAAGATCCAAAACTAATAGAAGAAAAATTTGCCACCCTGATTCACCCCTCCCCTCTCAGGGTGCCCCGGGGTCCTACACTCCCCCACTTATAAATACAACCCCTCGCCACCTATTTACTCACACCATATCAGCCATGCATGTTGAAAATATTCTCCCCATTTGATTTCCCAACACTCTTCCTAATGTCCAGTACCTTCTAGTATCGAGAAAACCCCAAACCCATGTTCCTTAAGAATTTTCTCAAGGATACGATATTCAAGAGGTAAAATCCACCATCTTTCTCTTTTAGATTTTCTCTTTTCTTATCATATCTTCTCCTCATATATCTAATTTGTCTTTATAAATGTTTTATAATATATATATACTATAATTTTATTATGTTAATGGATCATCCATCCTCAAAAATCATCTCTCCTTTTATGATATAAAAAACATCGTCCGTAATATGTTAATTCACTACCTTCATGGATGAAAATATTCATTTTCCATTATGACATTAAATAATAGTCATAAAAATATTATTATGATTATATAATATTTGAAAATATATTTTATAAATTGGTTCATTTTCTAGAGATAATATACTAAAATAATTTCAAATTAAACAAAATTAGTTCATAATAATCAAAAAACCACTAAAAACTATTAATTTATCAATAATGTTTAATCAAATCAACCATACTCATACAAGAAAACAAAATTATATATGATACTATTTAAAAATAATTACGTGCATCAATAAAATAAAATTTCACTTCTAGAGAATTATTTATCGTTGAAAGAAACTTCTATAACTATATTCAAGTGAACATATCATAAAACTAGGAAACAAAACTCTCATCAAATGACAAAATTTAACTCTATAACTCATAAAAATGGATCTAAATGAACATAACAAATATATAAATAATAAAATACATGTAGTATATATTTTTTATTATTTAATTAATGAATCTAATTTGATAATCCATGAATTTAAATGTAATTGGAAAATACATTCAAACCTAAGGAAAAGGGATTCTTGAACCAAACACCTTTTCATTGGGTTATTCCTCTATCAAGACATATTGGGTATTAATACTACTATAATTTTCCTTAAAATCAGTTTCATTATTATTCCCTTAATTTCTTTTTTAGATAGAAATGTTTCAAAAAATAATTTTAGGTCCAAAATAAGGCTTTTCCAAAAGAAATAATCTTTCCAACACAAATAATGATTCCTCTTGAGGTGTTTCTTCTTCTTTCAAGAGTGGTGATTTCTAAAGAAATAGGTTTTTAATTTTTTTCATTAGGTAACCCCAACTATATTCATGAAATCATGATTAATTAAATTACTAAGAAACTAAATCCTCTATATGGTTTAAATTATTAATATTATTATAATACTTACTCTGTATTATTCATGATTATGTAAATTTTCTTATGTGCATAGTGGGCCCAAAATATAATATCCCTATAATTAATTAGGTAAAGAGATATTTCTCATGAGATGATGCGTATTATGCATGAAAATGATTCTATATTAGTTCAAATATATCATTTTATGATTATGGACATATGTTAAGCATGATATTGATTCTAGCTTTTTTCACATCTATGTGTTGCACTCGTGCACTATGTAATGTTGTTTCATTTGTATGAATATACATATTCAATTAAATTATACATTGTTACCAATAAAATGTTGATTATGATCTATTTCTTATGTGATAATGTTCTTGATTATCCCACAAATTCTATATTTATTCATTTATCTTATTCATCCTCTTACTGATATTTTAGGTCACCCATTTATTTGATTTATATCTTAAAGATAATACATGCAATTAAAATAATGTGAGGATTATAAGGATAATTAAGTATATTTAAAATAATTGTTTGTGTTTTATTAAGTACATGTTATGTATGTTCTTAATTTTTCCATGATATTAACCTTTAATCTTTATTTGGAAGGCCTTTTTCTGGTTATCTTAAAAATTATGTAGTAGTCATGTAAGAAAATGAACAATTTCTATATGTATAGAATGGGTTTCATCATAGGAAATAGGGATATTAATGTACAAAGGCACCATAAGTAAAATATCCTTCCAAATAACTATCCTAGAATAGTTTTAGTTGAAATGGAAATATTTTTTAATGTGATGAATCATTTTACATAGACTAAAAATGGTGGTGGAATTCACGATATAGAGAAACAAGATCAATCATAGAGGAACACATTAAAAGTGGATCATTTTATGAGACCAAGTCCTCCATAATTTTTTGGATCCTTCGACCTAGGAGATGATAAGTGATAGATTAATGACATGGAAAAGTTATTCTAAGTCATGTATTTTTTTTGGATCACAAAATGGTAACTCCCTCTATTTATCATTTTGAATGTCAAGTCAATCAATGGTAATCAATAGTTAATTATATTATAGAAAGAGTAGATATTGACATAATATAAAGGTATATATTATTTAATAATTTACTATACAGTAGTTTTCCTATGAATATTTGAAAATGGATAAAAAAATATTCATTTAATTAAGGGTAAAATAGAGAGATTTTATAGTTGTATTCGAATAATGCTACAAAAAATTGGCTAGGAATGCTCCAAATTCTATCGGGGATCATGATAGTTAAACAAATCATCATTTTATAGTTTTAAATCCCTGATACTGAACAGAATTGGCCTCTCCTGAATTTTAATGTTATAAAGAACTTACTTGATGTCTTTTTATGGTTAAAAAATAGTTTACTGATCTCTATGTTTTCAATGATGATAATGATAAGATATTATCCATGTGGATTAAATTGTTAATTAGTCTAATTAATAAATTATAATTTATGAAAGTCAATATTCAATATTGTGATTCTTGTGATAAAAATCCCGATGGGGGAATATCTTATAAAATATTTGAAGATCACTATTATAATTTTTTATTCATAGGGACCAAGAATAAAAAAAAAAAATTTAGTGGAATGTTAAAATTTAATTGAAAACAATTATGGTTTTTAAAAAATTTAATTAAATAGGTCCTTATACAGATTAATTTCCAAGGAGGGGAATAAATGGTGCGATGTTTCATGAATATGAGAAGAATGGTGTAGTGAAATCATGTTAAACCACTTATAGAGATATTGGGACTTCAAATGAATTGGTAACATGTATATATATTTTTTATTCAAACTATGATAATGTCTTTTTGATTTTACTTTCTATATGTACTTTCCATTTTATGAAATTTGATGGTAAAATTAAAATTTCACCTCCAAAACGAAGTTATAAATTTTCATTAAAAAAGTTTTATTAATATAGAAAAATTAATTTAGAAATATATTCTTATTTTCAGATATAGAAGGGTTTTGTTTTTTAGCTATGGTTTCATTCCCATTATAGAGTTTGATGTTATTTTGGGTATAGATTGGCTTTTATTTTATCATGATATGATAGATTTTAGAGGTAATGTAGTAATTTTCTAAAATTATTTTTAGTTACTTTATAATAATGAATTCATTCAAATGATTGCCAATCCAAAATCATTGAAAATAATGAGAATATGGAAATTATCATTATAATTATCATATTTTTGGAAATAAGAAAACTATTTAGGTTTTGGATGTGATTGTAGTAAATGAATTTTTTTATGTTTTTCTGATAGGCAACCTGGTAGTAGAAGAGATTGGGATGTGTAGTTTACTATTGAATTACGGAATGATTCAAAGGCAACTTCCAAACCCCCTTTTTGAATGGACCAATTAGTACTTTTTTACATGAAAATTCATAATTCTTTTTGAGAGAATGATTTTAGTCATCCAAGAATTTCACCACAAGCTGCTCTTATTTTGATTCTTTTAAAATAAATATTGTTTTATAAGGGTTATAATTTTTTCTATACCATTGAATAACATTGTGGTTTTGACTATGTATATATTCCATATTATCAATGTAACACCCCAGGTAAATAAAGAATATGAAATTTTCATATTTATCCATATTTGTGAATAAATTATTAATATTACTTTAAAGGTAACGCAATGCTCGATGGCGTACCCAATACGCAACAACGAGTTTCATGGAAATCTTACGTTGCACTCTAATAAAAAAATATTATTATATTAAATGGTAGTTAACACCTAGATTTTGTAATGGTGTGAATGAATGGAACTAACTACAAAATGATTATATATGTTTTTCAAATATTTTTACTTTTATCTAATAAATGTTAGAGGCTTAATGTGCAAATGAATCCAATTTTAAGCATAAATCTTCTAATATTATTTAAAAGGTAGATTAATTGCCTTTTGATGGAGAACCATTTTTAAATATACTTTTGACAATTTTATATGTTTTATTTGACAAAATAAAATCCTTCTTTATAATCTGGACATCAAAATTTACTTTGTGTAATATTCTGTTATTTTTCCTATAAAGATCATTTTTATTGAAAATGTTGAATTTTAATTCAAAACCCCATTTTAATATGATTTATTTTTATGGATAGATTATATTTTTAATTTATATTAATGTTTATTTATAATATATTTTTACCATTTAATCCAATGGTGGCCATTAGAATTAATTTCACTTTGAAATTGGACTTAAATTAGTGTCAATCTTTTAATAGATATTGTTTCTTAAAAACACGCTATTTGTTTTGACAGCGGGAATTAATTATTAAATTAATTAATGTAACTTATATGTTTTGAATTTTTTAAAATAGACATCATTTTTTAATTCGGAATATCAAATATTGCATAGGGTGAATTTTTAGTATTTTACTGAAAAACATCAATTTTTGATGAATAGTGAAACCACTAAGTGGTAGTTAAAGAAACTGATTTCTCGTTTAAATGAAACATTTCCAATTATGTGATTTTATTTTCGAAAATCTGACATACATGGTTGTCATTAAGAAGTAAAATGTGGTTCAATGAGATTAAAATAATTTTTGGTGAGTAGTAACTCATAAGTTTTATTAATCGCAATTAAAGGAAATTAGTGTAATTTAAGGTAAAAATAATGTTTTAATAATATGAAATGACCTAGACACATGTCCTACCCTCCTTGGATGTGTCATGGACGACCAAGAAATTCCATGGGTCAACTTGGGGACCCCATAGAGCCACTTTGATAGGAAAATGACATTAATACCTTTTTATGTAATGTTAAAATAAAAATGTCACAAACATGTGTTGTTTTACTAAATCAATTTTTATATGGGGTTATAAAAGTCATATTTTTGACTATAAATATTCATTAGAATGATAAAAATATTTAATACATCATGATATTTTTTATATAATTTTTTTACATTAAATATATTAAATTATTTATGACACCATGATGATGCAGTGATTATCTCATTATTTAACAATTTAAATAAAATGAAAAGATAATGTAAAATCTAAGACCTACAATTGTCACAAACCTATTGAATGGGTGGATTTCTAAACCTTATCACCTTATCATCTAAATTTATCCTTTTGGGACCTTTAAAATCCGAAAATCATTATAAAATAAAGTACTATTTTATAACTTTCCAAGAGTATATCTCATATCCTCTTATAAAAGGCCCCCACCTCTACCACCTTACACACACCTCTCAAGACATTGTGTAACCCCCTGACTGTATTTAACCGGAGTCGGTTCCATATTACATAACATTGTCATGATCACAAGAAAGATCATGTCTCGAAAGACCGATTAGTTTAGTAGCCTTGGAAACACTAGATACATTCATAAAATTTTACATTACATCATAAAAAACATCTTGTCTTCATATCCCCCCATACAATCCCTGCAGGTCAATAATAAATTACTTCTTCATACTCCTGGGAAAAAAATAAAAAATTGAAAGGGTTGAGCTCAGATTCTTAGTATGGATAACATTATAGTATAAGCTTTCATAGATAAGCATAAACACTTAAGGCAGTTTATAACTAAAACAAAAGCCTTTTAAACATGAACTACATCATAAAATGGAAAAGATAAAATAAAATAATGCCATTTACTTACTCACATGGATATTCTGATAGTCTAATGATCACATTAAATATCAATAACCACTTTTATAATGATGGAATGCATAATGCCAGACTATCATAACCATATAGCCAGGGCCTCGTGCCAAGACTGCAAATAAGATTTTTCCATGGCCTTGTGCCAAGACACTAGTTTGTCTCATGAGAACTACCGATGCATCGAGGAGTTATAGAGGGCTCCACCTGTCACTTATTAAGACCAATGCATTCCTCATATGAATAGGTTTAAACATAACATAAACATTCATATTAAAACTAGCATACGAAATGTCAATATGTTAACCCCAAACCATGAATGGTATAAAAATAGCTCATCCACAGTCAAACATAACTCATTCGATACAATATGTAAGATTGTATTGTATCACATTAACCTCAATCAATAATAATGAAGGATGTTGACATAGATGAAAATAATCATCGAAACTATTTGAATGAAATATCCCCCTTTTTCTTGAAATCATTTAAAAGTCACACTATTTGTCAAGAAGCCATTTAATATTAGATTTTTGAATCAAACTATCCCATACCACTTTGAAACTTTTTAAAAGGAGTTTTAATTTTAAAACTGTAATTTCCTTATAAATAAATCCTTAAAACCATTTTTAAAACATGGACATTAATGAACAAGATTTAGATGAATGTGTTTTAAAACATTTAAAAAAATATTTTAGTTAGAGATTCTAACCAAAATAGAGACACTTGAATACAAATAATTTATGTAATAAAAACTTTGTAATATCATGAGAATAAAGGGATTCATGATATACTATGTCAAAGTACATTATATACACCACATAAAAGTGATTTGGTGTATAACAACAAAGAAGTCTCAATGGAATTTAAATTGAGATGAAATCTCTCATAAAGGCTGTATCCTTGGGTTAAGGATAAATCAATGACATAGTTATGTGTGACAAATAGAAATACACTAAATATGATTAGATATTAAGTGTAAAACAATCAAAGGATATTCACACATAATCTTGTAAAAACAACACCAATGGATTGGATGTTTAACTCGAAAAATGGAGAATGAGTTAAAATTACTCTTATCAAATTCATATCGATGACTTGAGAAATTATCAATGTAGTGATTATGTGTATCAAAAGTATATCCACAAAAAAGGGTAGTGGAAATTATGTAATAAGAAAATGAATAGTTATTCCACACATTTTCTCAGAGTAAAATAATCAATGAAGTTTGCATAAAGCCGAATAAATGGAAATTGAAATTTCAAATTCCCTTATTGATTTGGTAACATACAAAACATACACCCATGAATGAATGATCATAAAATTATTATTTAAATATACATGGATTAAAGTATATTACACAATGAATACTAACATGGGAAGTACACACACCACATGTAATAAATAAGTGGTGAATAATGGAATTCTCACGGAATTAAAAGTGAGATAAGAAACCCCTTACCATGTTGTAATCCATTGAGTCATACGACCAAAAGTTAATAACCACCAAATTGTTTACAGAATAACATGAATATAATGATAATCGTGATAATATATATCAAATGGAGGTGTACAATACACCACTTTCAATAATTTAGTGGCGAACAATGGAAATCTCACGGAATTGAAAGTGAGATAAGAAAATCCCTTACATTGTACTTTTCCTTAGTTGGGGGTAGGTTAACCTCATGTATAATGTTGAAATAATTGTTATTAAATTATTCATGAATCGTATACATTAATATGATATCATATATGATCTTTTAACATTGCTTTGTTAATAATATCTTAGAATTATCGTTGTTTCGGGTGTTAACTTACTCGTTTTCTTTTATATGTTTTGTTACGTAAGCCATGTTTGTCAAGGATAGGTTTTATCTTATTCATATCCAGAATTATATCATGTTCTTAAACATTATTTTTAAATAATAAAATGATAATTATACTTGAATGGATATGATGGAGAATGAATCTCATCGTGTTTGTGGAGAGGGTAGTTCGTACGTACGCACGAGCGACAATATCATTATTTTGATATTAAAATAATATATACATGGATGTTATATTATATATAAAGAATAATTATCATGTTATATTTATTGTTTACATGATTTATACATCATTATTATACCCATCCAAATAATAATATATTGAATAACAATTACACCACTACGCGGAGACAATAAGCCTTACGTACGCACATATGGTGACATGTTATTCAAAGGGTGGATAGAATAATGAATATGGTTGTACCATATTTACAATAACATAACAGTATATATAAGATACTGGATTTATTATTTTAGAATGGTAATAACAAAGAAAGAAGAAGTGGAAGAAGAAAGGAACTTGAAAAGGGGTGGTGAAAACATTACCTCTTCTTCGGGTTCTTACTTTTGATTTGATCAAAAGGGCTCCTTAGGTTGGATTTCTGATAAAACTAAGGCCTCTATGTTGTAGTGAGTAAAGTTTAGAGAGTATTTGGGAAGGGGTTGGCCGAACCAAAAGGCTTTAAAGGTGGGATGAAATGAGAAGGAGGAGTTCCCTTTTATAAGAGGGGTAAGTGGCACCTTTGGAAAAGCTAGAAATATTAATTTATAATAAATTCATATTCGGTTTCTAATGGCTCAAAAGTTGATTTATTGTTTATGGTGGGTATAGGTTTAAATACATTCAAAAAATAGAATTTAGACAGGTTTGGGTCATTATATCGACCTTATGTTTTAGTTTTAACTCTTAGTTTATTAGTTTGACATTTACCATGTCACTTTGTATTTTTATATTATATAGTTAATAAACTAACTATATACATCCAAGAGACCCACAAGTGCTCAATTAATGATACAAATATTATGATATATGTCTCTTGGCCGAGCCTTAGGCTTTTAATAATTTAATATCAATTAATAATATAATATTTGTTTTAAAAATTCTTTTATGTCAGTTTTGACACTATTCAATAATTGATTTTTTGTAAAACTCATAACAGAATGATTACTTCTAAAAAAGTTAATTAAATAAATCCTAACATGTCATATTATCCTAGAAAATTTTTTTAATTCATAAAAAGCCTGAAATTATATTTATTTGAGAATTTATAATATCAATTATTTTAATTTTTCACTATTATGGTAATTACTGCATCATCATTGTGTCATAAATAAATTAAATTATTTAATGTCTAAAAATTATAAATAAAATATAATTATGTATAAAATCTTATTATATTTCAAATGAATATTTACATTATAATTTATCTTATGTATAACCCTATATTAATAATGTTTTAATAAATAAACATGGATTTTAATTGTTTTAACTCTTCTTTGAATTAAATAATAATAAATGTCCTAATCTAATCCAGGTGGACCTAAATGATAATATTTTATTCCTAAGGTTGTTTTTAGTTGATATGAACCTGTCCAATAGAGTTAGGACATGTTTTAGGGAAATATTAATATCATTTTTACCCTTAATTACCCTATTTACTTTTAACTGTGGTAAATAAAAGTAAAAAGTTACTATTCACCAAAAATTATTTTTATCACATTGAACAACATTTTACTTCTTGATATTAACAATGTCTCTCGGATTTTTGAAATTCCATTCATAGGAGCGGTAAAATTATGTTTCATGAAAAAAAACAGTTTTTTAACTACCACTTAGTAGTTTCACTATTCAAAAAAAATTGAAGTTTTTCAGAACAATTCCAAAATTTCACCCTAAGCTATAATTGATATTCCGAATTCAAAAATGATGTATATTTTAAAAAATTCCAAACATATAAGTTGCATTAATTAATTTTATAATTAATTCCCGTTGTCACAGCAAAAAGCATGTTTTTAAGAAACAATATATATCAAAAGATTGACAATTGTTTAGGTCCAATTTCAAAGTGAAATTAATTCTAATGAACACCATTGGATAAAATGGTAAAAATATATTCTAATTATAATTTAAAACCACTCAATAGTATAATTTATCACTATAAATTATTTTGATTAAAAAAGTTGTTTTTAAGTATTTTTCACTATTCATAAAAATTAGAAGTTCTCAGAAAAATACCAAAAATTCATCGTAGGATAATTTCGATATTCCGAAACTAAAAATGAAGTCCATTTTTAAATATATAATATACATAATTTCAAAAATTATTTATTACTATTCATAACGGCTAGTTTGATTGGTTGTGGTGTGATAGAACTCGATGTTGCGTACAACACATGCTATCCCATTATTCAAAGAGAAGCATACCGTAGAAGCTTGGGGTGTTACATTATCCCCTCCTTCAATAAATTCTGTCCTTGAAATTTCTAAAATTGTGCTTGGGAATATAATGGAAAGTCCCACATCAGAAAAAGAGTCAATAAAACTATCACTTTAAAAGAAAGAAAGAGAGTTATAAAGGTCAACCAAGATAACCCATACTCGGATTCCATGTAGGAAAAAATGTATATAGATGATAAACTAAGTGTCTAGTTCTGATGGAGAGGGATATAAATCATGATCAGGACAAAGTTAACAATAAGAAACCACAAACTTGTGTTGGGAAAAACAGCCATTAGTCTCCTAGAAGGAAAGTAAACGGACAACATTTTTTTGTTTTAAGTTACATTACATAAGGATGAGGAATTCATTTATGATATTGACTAAGAATATAAAGATATATACTTACATTTTAAGTAGAGTTTCATTATTTAATAAATTTCCACCACTAACTCATTTTTTTTAAACGATGAGTCTTCAATAAGACTTGGTCACACTGGAAGAGCTAGAATAAACTTCTATAGAATCACATGATCCATGCAGGATGAACTATATATTTACATTGTCTTTAGAGATTAATAAAAACCAAAATGGTTAGTACAAGATCTAATGATCCCCTAAAAGGATATTCTTTGAGAGAAATAAACACTAATCTTAATTTCCAAATTAAACAAACAATACCCCAAAGTTAAATAAATACTATTCGATAATCAATTGTCCTTAAAGTCCTTCAATATAATCAAAACTAATATTGAAAACCAAAACTTATTAAGAATGTAGTATTCCACATTAAATTGTATCTCCAAATGACGTTAATTACTCTTAAAGTCACATACTTAAATGTAATTAACCTAATCATTTCCATAAATAACACAAATCATTATAAATCCAAAATAGAAACATAGATAAAAATCCACCATTACTCCTCAAATTAAATCTCATACTATTCTATTTTCCTTGGGCATATAGTCTTCCCACCAAAGCGAACAACTTCCAAAATAACATTTATCACTTAATCACCAAATCATTTTCCTTTACTAACGGTATTTATTTGATAATACAGAAGATCCCCAATAAAATTATTATTGATCAATAAAATCATTTAACTAAAAATGATAGTCACACTAACCAGGGACTTCATGTAGTCCAGTGGTAGGCGATAAATCCCAATCGCACTTTGGTTGTTGGTTCAATTCCCACAGCTTTGTCCAACAGGATGGGTTATCACCTGGTCTGCATGTTGTCCATTTTCAAAATCTATATTTTATAACATTACCAAAATGAGATAAATTCCTCAAAATAACCATAACATAATTTAACCACAAATGTTATCTAATACCTTTCATTTTCATCCCAAATTATAATAATTTTTAATTGCCTCAAACCCAGTGATCATATAAAACCAAATGGTTATTTATAACTATATCCACAAGAGAAAAGATAATTCTTCATCAAATATTAATCTCACATGGAAAACGTTAGGGTTACAAAAACAAGAGAGAATTATTCCAAATTAAACCCGTCAACAAGGACCACTAATTATTTTTAAACATTTATCCAACCATTTATTTCCACATAGCTTCTTCTTTGTCCAAGAAAATATCCTATAGGATAGGACATTCACTTGGGTAATGTCCAGGTCCCCTACATTTACGGAAAACAACTGTAAATGGATTCTTGGGACCATTTTTTATCTTCTTCCATAGTACTTGTCATTTTTCTTCGGCAAATCTTCAATTTATGTCCTTCCTTCCCGCACGTAAAGCATTTCTTTGTCCCATTGAGACACTTTCCTGGGTGTCTCCTTCCACATTTCCAGCATGATGGAAATTGAGGATTTCTTTCTCCATGGTCTCCACTACTGGAGCTCTTATCATTCATCACCTTTGTCTTCTTTGTGGAGTCCGGTAATTGGTTAATATATATATTGTTGATCATATTTTTTTGAAAAATGATTTTTCATAAAGACAATATCTTTTACGGCTATCAACATTCCATTTTGTTGCTCATTTCCACCACTGTTCCCACCTTGTACATCATTCTCAAAGTCACTATGACTTCATTGGAATCCAACAATTGACTAAAACCAGAAAGCATTGTGTGAGTAAAAGTAGTCATAAAATCATTTAGAGATTAACATGTCATCATATTATCAATTTGAAACACATTAGGATTAACCAATGTCATTTACTCTTATCTTATATATTTAATACTTCAAATCGGTTAGTAAAGAAAATGTAAATTATCCTAATCATATCCCTCGGGAGTGTCATAACCAAGAGTGCAGCAAAGCCCGTTGTCGTGCACCAGTTCCCATTCGAGTCTAGCTCAAAGTGGTGTTTTCGGGTTTTACCCATAGGTACATCTGTTCCAGAGCCACCTCTACCTGCTCGTATTTAGACAGGGATGTATTGCTCGAAAAACTCACAAAATCTCTACAATACCAAAATTCTAGGAAGTTCTTCTATACTAATCCTCAAAGTTCATCTTATGTCTATGTGCTCTAATCAAAGTTTATCTAAATCTAGCATCCAAGGTTTGTACTAAACTTTCTCTGATACCAACTGTAACGCCACGACTCCAGTTACCCAGAGTCGGTGCATTATTACATAACATTGGCATGACCACAAGAAAGATCAAGTCTCGAAAAACCAATTAGTTTAGTTGCTTTGGAAACACTAGATACATTCATAAAATTTTACATTACATCATAAAAAAACATCTTCTCTTCATATCCCCCATACTATCCCTGTAGGTCATTCATAAATTACATCTTCATACTCCTCGGAAAAAATAAAACATTGAAAGGGGTGATCTCAGATGCTCAGTAAGGATAGCATTATAGAAGAAGCTTTCATAGATAAGCATAAACACTTAAGGCAGTTTATAACTAAAACAAAACCTTATAAAATGAAATTCAGCATAAAATGGAAAAGATAAAATAATATAATGCCATTTACTTACTCACATGGATATTTTACTAGTCGAATGATCACATGAAATATCATTAACCACTTTCATAATGATGCAATGCATAATTCCAGACTATCATAACCACATAGCCAAGGCCACGTTCCAAGACTACAAATAAGATTTTTCCAAAGCCTTGTTCCAAGACACTAGTTTGTCTCATGAGACCTACCGATGCATCGAGGAGCTATAGCGGGCTCCACCTGTCACTTATTACGTCCAATGCATTCCTCATATGAGCAGGTTTAAACATAACTTAAACATTCGTTTTAAAACTAACATACGAAATGTCATTACTTTAACCACAAACCATGAATGGTATAAAAATAGCACATCCACATTCAAACATAACTCATTCGATACAATATGGAAGATTGTATTGTATCACATTATCCTCAGTCAAGAATAATTAAGGATGTTTACATAGATGAAAATAATCCTCAAAACTATTTGAGAGAAATATCCCCCTTTTTCTTGAAATCATTTAAAAGTCACACTACTTGTCAACAAGCCATTTAAAAATATATTTTTGAATCAAAGTGCCCCATACCACTTTGAAACTTTTTAAAATGATTTTTATTTTTAAAAATTTAATTTCCATATAAATAAATCCTTAAAACCATTTTTAAAACATGGACATTAATAAGCAAGATTTAGATGAATAAGTCTTTAAAGCATTTAAAAAAGATATTTTAGTTAGAGATTCTAACAAAAAGAGAGAAACTTGAATACAAATAATTGTGGTAATAAAAAAATTGTAATATCATGAGAATAAAGGGATTCATGATATACTATGTCAAAGTACATTATATACACCACATAAAAGTGATTTGGTGTATAACAACAAAGAAGTCTCAATGGAATTTAAATTGAGATGAAATCTATCATAAAGGCCATATCCTTAGGTTAAGGATAAATCAACGACATAGTTATGTGTGACAAATATAAATACACTAAATATGATTGGATATTCAGTGTAAAACAATCAATGGATAATCACACATAATCTTGTAAAAACAACACCAATGAATTGGATGTTTAACTCAACAAATGGAGAATGAGTTAAAATCACTCTTATCAAATTCATATCGATGACTTGAGAAATTATAAATAGAGTGATTATGTGTATCAAAAGTATATCCACAAAAATGGGGTGTGGAAATTATGACATAAGAAAATGAATAGTTGTTCCAGAGATAATCTCGTAGTAAAATAATCAATGAAGTTTGCGTAAAGCCGAATAAATGGAAATTTAAATTTCAAATTCCCTTATTGATTTGGTAACATACAAAACAAACACCCATGAATGAAGGCTCATACAATGATCATGTAAATATACATGAATTAAAATATATCACACAATGAATACAAACATGGGTAGTACACACAACACATGTAATAAATATGTGGTGAACAATGGAATTCTCACGGAATTAAAAGTGAGATAAGAAACCCCTTACCACGTTGTAATCAACTGATTCGTATGACCAAAAGTTAATAACCATCAAATTATTTCCAGAATAACATGAATATAAATAGAATCATGATAATATATATCAAATGGAAGTACACAATACACCACTTTCAATAATAATATATTGAATAACAATTACACCACGACGTGGAGACGGTAAGCCGTACGTACGCACGTATGGTGACATGTTATTCAAAGGGTGGATAGAATACTGAATATGGTTGTACCATATTTATAATAACATCACAGTATATATGAGATACTGGAGTTATTATTTTAGAATGGTAATAACAAAGAAATAAGAAGTGGAAGAAGAAAGGAACTTGAAAAGGGGTGGTGAAAACATTACCTCTTCTTCGGGTTCTTCCTTTTGATTTGATTAAAAGGGACCCTAGGGTTGGATTTATGATCAAAATAAGGCCTCTAGGTTGTAGTGATGGAATCTAAGAGAGTATTTGGGTAGTGGTTGGCCGAACCAAAAGGCTTTGAAGGTGTGAAGAAATGATAAGGAGGAGTTCCCTTTTATAAGAGGGGTGAGAGGCACCTTTGGAAAAGCTATAAATATTAATTTATAATAAATTCATATTCGGTTTATAATGTATCCAAAGTTTATTATTTAATGTTTAAGGTTGGGATAGGTCTAAATCCATTCAACCAATATAATTTATACAGGTTTGGGTCATTATATTAACATTATCGTTTAGTTTTAACTCTTAGTTAATTAGTTTTACATTTACCATGTCACTTTGTATTTTTATATTATATAGTTAATAAACATACTATATACATCCAAGATACCTCTAAGTGGTCCATTAATGAGACAGATATCATTATATAAGTCTCTTGGAAGATCATTTGATTTTTTGGAATTTAATATCAATTAATAATATAATATTTATTTTAAAAATTCTTTTTTGTCAATTTTGACACTATTCAATAATTGATTTTTGTAAAAATCATAACAGAATGATTACTTAGAAAAACGTTAATTAAATAAATCATAACAGGTCATATTATCCTAGAAAATTAGTGTAATTCATAAAAAGTCTGAAATTATATTTATTTGGTTATTTAAAAAATAAATTATTTTAATTTTTCACAATTATGGTAATTACTGCATCATCATTGTGTCATAAATAAATTAAATTATTTAATGTCTAAAAATTATAAATAAAATATCATTATATAGGAAATATTATTATATTTCTAATTAATATTTACAATCGAATTTATCTAATTTATAACCTTATATTAAAAATGTTTTAGTAAATAAACATGGATTTTAACTCTTTTACCTCTTCTTTGAATTAAATAATAATAAATTTCCTAATCTAATCCAAGTGGACCTAAATGATAATATTTTATTTCTAAGGTTGTTTTGGGTCTATGTACACTTTCCCAATAGAATTAAGACATGTGATAGGGTAATATTAATATCATTTTTACCCTTAATAACAGTATTTACTTTAAACCGTGGTAAATAAAAGTAAAAAGTTACTATTCACCAAATATTATTTTCATCTCATTGAACCACATTTTAATTCTTGATATTAACCGTGTCTCTCGTATTTTTGAAATCCATTCACAGAAGTGGTAAAATTATGTTTTATGAAAAAATTCGGTTTTTTAACTACCACTTAGTAGTTTCACTATTCATCAAAAATTGAAGTTTTTCAAAACAATGCCAAAATTTCCCCCTAAGATATAATTCATATTCCAAATTAAAAAATGATTCCTATTTTAAAAAATTCCAAACATATAAGTTGCATTAACTAATTTTATAATTAATTCCCGCTGTCACAACAAATAGCGTGTTTTTATGAAACAATATATATCAGAAGATTGATAATTGTTTAGGTCCAATTTCAATGTGAAATTAATTCTAAGGAACCCCATTGGATAAAATGGTAAAAATATATTCTAATTATACTTTTAAACCACTAAATAATATAATTTATCACTATAAATTATTTTGATTAAAAAGTTGTTTTTAAGTATTTTCACTATTCATAAAAATTGGAAGTTCGTAGAAAAATACAAAAAATTCATCTTAGGATAATTTCGATATTCCAAAACCAAAAATGATGTCCATTTTGAAATATAAAATATATATAATTTCAAAAATTAGGTATTACTATTCATAACGGCTAGTTTGATTGGTTGTGGTGTGTTAGAACTCGATATTGCTTACAACACATGTTATCGCATTATTCAAAGAGAAGTGTACCGTGGAAGCTTTGGGTGTTACATTTGGCTAGGCCAACCCCTGAACATTTCATCTCTCCACATCCCTCTCTTCATCATTGAATCCTCACGTTGGGCATAATCCTTTCAAAGGAAGCCTTTGAGCTCGAATCAAAAAGAGTTACCCGATTTAAAGGTAATGGCATCCCTTGTGTTCTTTTGTTTTATTTTGCTTCTCCAACCCTCTAAAATATTTTTATCCCTTTATTTTGAAACAAAACCAGTATCTTAAATATACTAGAATGTTTTTATGTGAAGTATTCGAGCTACACTTACAGACACCTTCGTCTAATGGTTAATGAATATATTGTTTCTGTGGATGGCGAACTTCTGCCTCACAAAACGATGACTGTTGAATCTTCTCTTAACACCATTCATGGTGGATATTATGATGTCACTATATTTTATATATTATATATATGATATTTATGTTTTCTATATGCTTCTGAATTTTATATTTATAACATGCCTTTATTCTTTTAATGTTGTGCAAATGCGATAATTTCATACGAGGAAGTGTGGACTACTGCCACCTCAAGTGATGTGACTCGTTCATTCAAAACATGGAATGTATAAAGAATGAAATTAATGAAAATATGAGACCTATATAACATATATATTATACTGTAATTATAATACATATATCTCTCTCAATTATTTTTAATTCCATTAATATGACAAAGAAATGAAAGTAGCATTCATGCGTACGTACGTCCTACCATCTCCATGAACGATGCATTTCATTTATTTTTATCTCCAAATTTTATGGAGTAGTATATAATGAATATTCACTGTATATATATGATATTTATATCATTAATACTATTTTGTAGTTGATTTAATTATAACTACATGGTCAATCATTTTCAAACAAATTCAATTTTTACTCATGTACCGAACATCGACAAAAACGTCTGATATGAACTCACTATATTAACCAATTATTATAACATTATAATATGTGATATGAAATGAATAATAATTTTTAAAGGAGGTCCTTACGAATTTATAAATTGACCAAATTTTATTATTCATGAGATTAAATAATGATCGAGTCATGTCGGACACGAGGTAAGGGATCTGACCTCTCTCTTTATTTTTAAGTACACTCTTTTATATCATTCCTTTTAAGACCATATTTTTTATGATTGGGATGTTTTTTTATATTAAAAATACTGTAATTTTTATTTTCATATGATGAGAGACCCTATATTCTCTCATCAACCCATTTTGGATGTTTTTATTGGCGTCGTTAGGCTGCCGAATTTTCGTAAGAGATCCAACCTCTCTCTTTATTTTTAAGTAATATTCTTTATGTCACTTATCTTAATCTCCTCTTTGTTATGTTGGGCGATTTTATTTTATATTAGTCTTTCTTTAAATTTTATGTCAATATGATGAGAGACCCTATTTGATCTCATCAATCCATATTTGTATGTTTTATGTGGCGTTGTTAGGCTACCGAGTTTTCGTAAGGGATTTTTCATCTCCCTTTTATGCACGTGAGATTTATGCTACATTTGCCACCATTTCCTTTTAGTGTTATATGTACTTCCCATTATTCTACTATTTGTGTAATATAATTTCGTTTATGAGCATTTACATCAATGTTTTATTGTCCTTCTTTCAAGGGGTGTATGTTTGGAATAATACCCAAGTCGGTAAGGGAACTTTTCACCCTCCTCTTTTTAAAAGAATTATTTTGTTGGGTCTTATAATTTACATATTATAATATTGGGATATGTTATTCTATATACTTATTGATGTAAATTTTATGTCCAAGTGATGAGATAACCTTTTTATCTCTCATCAACTCATTTTCTTAATTTTAAAGTGACGCAGTTAGGCTGTCGAATTTTACCAAGGGAACTTCTTAACCCAATTTCGATTTCTTTGGGTTCAACATGTAGTTAATGAATATTTCATCCTTTTAATATGTGTGAATAACCATTTATTTTTTACACATAATATCCACTTATATTGGGTGTATTTATATTTGTCACACATAATTATGAGATAGATTTATCCTTAATTTAAGGATACCTTCTTTACAGGGGATTTCATATCATTTTACATTTCTATTGAGACTTCATTGTTGTTATTCACCAATTCACTCTTATATGGTGTATATACTGTCCTTTGGAATATTATATCATTAATGACATTATTCTCATGATATTATAAAGTTATGATTAAATGTCATTCCTCAATTATTGTATTCAAGTGTCTCTCATTTTGTTAAAAACCCTTTTAATAAAATATCGTTTTAAATGTTTTAATGATTTATTCTTATAAATATTTATCATTAATATCCATGTTTTCAAAATGGTTTTAAGGATTTATTTATATGGATATTGATGGTATAAAATGTTAAAAGCTTCAAAGTGGTATGGGACACTTTGATTCAAAGATATCATTATTAAATGTTTTAAATGGTTTTGAAAATGGTTTTTAGAATGGATTCATTATTTCAATATCATAAAATGTTATATTGTTATTGAAATGTGGGAATGTTATAGTTCCTTTATGCTTAAGTTATGTTCTATGATTATGTTATGCTTCTTTGTCATTTTTTATGAAGACGACTGGTTCCGTAATAAACTAAGGGTGGGTGAGCCAGATATGGCACTCCAATGCATTGGGTAACGTGAAGGAGTTAAATGTTAAGGTTTCTATGAAGAGATTTAGGGAATATACTGTAATGGGTATTCCAAACGTAACCAAGAGGGTTACCCCCTATGTAAGAATGATATAAATGCTTCAAGTTACCTTTATGCCTTAGGATTTCTATGTTTTATTCATGATTTTTATATGTTATATTAAAGTTATTATGTTTTATGGGTAAATTATGATTTCATTGATTCTTATGTATACATGTACTCATGTTTCCTTTCCATATTTTTATATCCCTTACTGAGCTTTTTTATGCTCATCCCACGTTTTTGAAATGTTTTACACAGGACTTAAAGATGAATAGTGTAACATCCCACATAAGTAATGAATAATAGATATTTTTATCTATGTCTATTAATGATTAATATAGTGTTATAGAGGCTTAAAATGAAAATAAATACAATCTTATGCATGGAATACACTAATATTCTTAAAAGATTGTTTTAGTGCCTTTTGATGGAAAACCATTTTTGAATCTATATTTTGACAATTTTATAAACTATTTTTGTCAAAATAAAATTATTCTTTCTGATTGGGACATCAAAATTTACCTTGTGTGAATTTTTGGTATTTTTCTGACAATGTTCATCTTTTAATGAATAGTGAAAAATACTGCATTTTACATCAAAACTACTTTTTAATCTAATTTATTTATATGATTAGATTATGTTTTGAATTCGTTTTGAAGTGAAATTAGAATATATTTTTACCATTTTATCCAATGGTGGTCATTGGAATCAATTTCACTTTGAAATTAGACTTAAACTGGTGTCAATCTTTTGATACTTATTGTTTTGTAAAATACGCTATTTGCTCTGGCAGCGGGAATTAATTATTAAATTAATTAATGTGACCTATATGTTTTGAATTTTGTAAAATAGACTTCATTTTCGAATTCGGAATATCAAATATAGCTTAGGGTGAATTTTTGGTAATTTTCTGAAAAACATCAATTTTTGATGAATAGTGAAACCACTAAGTGGTAATCAAGCAAACTGATTTTTCAGTTAAATGAAAGTTTACCACTAATGTGTATTGAATTTTGAAAATCCGACATACATGGTTGTCATTAAGAAGTAAAATGTGGTTCAATGAGATTATAATAATTTTTTGGTGAATAGTAACTTATTAAGTTTTTAATCGCGATTAGTGATAATTAGTGTAGTTTAAGGTATAAATAATGTTTTAATAATATGAAATGACCTAGACACATGTCCCAACCTTATTGGTTGTGTCATGGCAGACCAAGACAATCCATGGGTCAACTTGGGGACCCCATGGAGACACTTTGGTTTGGAAATGACATAAATTACTTTTTATTTAATGTTAAAGTGAAAATGAAACAAACATAATATGTTTTACGAAAACAATTTTTAAGTGAGTTTATACAAGTCCAAAATTTGATTATAAATAGTAATTGGAAAGATAAAAA
Organism: Viscum album; assembly: GCA_963277665.1. NCBI lineage: Eukaryota > Viridiplantae > Streptophyta > Magnoliopsida > Santalales > Viscaceae > Viscum > Viscum album. The sequence continues at coordinate 801,019,228 of OY728164.1, forward strand.
TATTTCCAACATCATTGTATTTTGTTTATGATTTTTAGACAATAAATAAATTTAATTATTTATGACATAATAATGATGCAGCGATGACATCATTATTTGACGGTTTAAATAAAATAGAAAGATAATGTAAAATATATGAACTACACATGTCCAAAACCAATTGGATGAGTGTACTTCGAACCCTTATCACCTTATCCACGAATTATATCAATGTGGGACCTTTTTAAACCGAAACACATTTTCAAATAATGTAATATTTCTTTACTTTCCAAAAGTGCCCCTCCTCTCCTCTTGTAAAAGGCCCCCACTTCTACCTCATTTCACACACTCTTCAAGCCTTTGGCTCGGCAAACCCCTACCCATTTGCTCTCTCCACATACCTCTCCTCATCCTAGAGGATTCCCTTTGGGAAGAATCCTTTCAAAGGAAGCCTTTAGGCTCAACTCAAAAGGAGTTACACTTTTAAAGGTAATTTATTCTCTCATGTTCATTTGTTTTATTTTGCTTTTCCAACCCCCTAAACTCTTTTTATTTACTTCTTTTGTAACAACACCAGTATCATAAATATACTAGGATGTTGTTATAATATTTATTTGAGCTACACTCTCACACAAATACATCAAATGGTTAAAGAACATACGGTTTCCGTGGATGGCGAAATTCTGCCTCCCGAAACGATGATTGTTCAACACTCATTTAACACCTTCAAAGGTGGCCATTATGATGTCACTATTTTTATATATGATATATAATATGTTTATGTTTTCCTTAAGCTTCTGTTTTTTTCATTTTGGGCATAACTTTATGGTTTCCATTATGGGTAAAACACGATATCTTTATTTTAGGAAGTGCGGACTACCGCCACCTAAAAGTGATTTGATTCGTTAGTACCATATGTGGGATGTGTAAAGGATAAAGTTAATGATATTATATATGTTATTATACTGTAATTATAATATACTCTTATATCATTATGATTCCATTCCAGAAAATATGAAATAGAAATGGAAGTATCGTTCATGCGTACGTACGGCTTACCGTCTCCATGAACGGTGCATTTCATTTCTTACCTCTAAATGTGATGTAATATTATAAATGAATGTATGTACTGGATATATATGACATATATGATATCTACATCATGAATACCATTCTGGATATAATGAACCTTTGACCAAATTAACAACATGTAATGTAAGAAGTCTATTTTTGACTTAAGAACCAAATACCGACAAAATGAACATTGTTAACTTAACAGATTACATGATGTTCATAACATGGTATAAAAGGAATAATGAACTTGAAAAAGGTTCTTAAGCAAGTAGATATTAACTCAAGTTTATTATTCAGGAGATTAAAGAACGGTCGGGTCAAGTCGGATACGAGGTATGGGACTTCGTCTCAATCTCCTTTCGTTGAGGAATATTTTATTTTATACACAACATTCTTTTATACGGTGTATAAACCCCTTTGAATTTTAAGTTTATTCAAAAGGAATCATTTTTATACGAAGCATTTACTAAACGACAAAACGGAATGTTTTTGTCGTACGTATGCGGCGACAATGACTTCTCCGCCGTCATGACCGTTATTTGAGTTTCGGCTTCCTCTACAAGCCATACATTCTTTTTAAAAGAAAAATAAATACCATGTTTTACTTTTCTTTTATTTTGGTATTGAAAATGGTTTTCATAATATTTTTATATCAATGTGTGGTATTGATATCTTGTGATTGAATGGTGGAAATGTTATGTTTCCTTTATGCATGTTTTATGTGATACGTTTATGTTGAGGTTCTTGGGCATTATTATGAAGACGGGTGGTTCCATGATAGACTAAGGGCGGGTGAGCCCGTTATAGCTCTCCAATGCATTGGGTAACGTGAAGGAGTGAAACGTTAAGGTTTCTCCGAAGAGATTTTAGGGAATATACTGTGATGGGTATTCCAAACGTAACCAAGAGGGTTACTCCCTACGTAAGAATGTTATGAATGCCTCAAGTTACCTTTATGTCTTATGATTTCTATGATTTATTCATGATTTTATGAGGTATGTTAAAGTGCCTATGTTTTATGGGTAAAGTATGATTTCATTCTTATGTATATATGAACTCATGTTTCCTTTCAATGTTTTTATAACCCATACTGAGCTTTTTATGCTCATCCCAAGTTTTTTGAAATGTTTTTCACAGGTCAAGGGAAAGGTACATGATAAGATGATAGAGTCAAGGATGTGTCAAGAAATAATCCATGTTTTATTTTAAATGTGTTTCCATTGATGGGAATGAAGAATACTATCTTTATGTAACCACTTTGTTTATATGTGGAATGTAATGCAAGTTTTATGATCTAATTCTCTAAAACTCTAAACCCGAAAAGATCCTCAATGTGTAATCTTGTAATAACTCAAGATTAAGTAAGGTTTAAGGCTGGGGCCTAATAGTTGGTATCAAAGGTTGGTTTAGATAACTTTAGGAGTTAGAATTCTATTAAATGATTATTATTATTTTTTAAATGGTATAGCATTTAAAAATTACCATGTTGCTTCATCTAAGACATGTTTGTTTAGAATGGTTTTCCGCCGAGGAAACAGGGAAGCAGTGCTAGGAAGGCATACAGAAGGAAATAACCTTCCGAATCAGCTTCCATAAATAGTCGGAATTGGAACTGAACAGTTTGTTGCAGTAATGGCGCAGTTGACTCAAGCGATAAATGGTGGTGGTATCCATGCACGAGATCAGACAGAACAACCGCCGAGGAACATGTCAGTGGTGGAACATTTCATGAGGCAACATCCACCATCATTCAGAGGATCATCTGACCCTATGCTAGCTGAAGGGTGGATCAAAGCACTGGAGAAGATTTTTGATGTCATGGGGTGTTCAGACAATCAAAAGGTTAGTCTTCCTATTTACCGTTTGGAGGGTGAAGCAGATCAGTGGTGGTCTATGGTTAAAAATATCAGGGATGCCGATGAGATTGATGCTCTTCACTGGGATGAATTCAAAGGTATGTTTCTTGAGAAGTATTTTCCTAAGGCTGTTCGACTTAGGATGGAAAATCAATTCTTGGAATTGAGGCAAGAGGAAGACTCAGTGGCTGCATATGAAGAAAGGTTCACTCGATTGGCAAGGTATGCTCCAAATTTTATCCGAGACCTTGATAGTAAAATCAATCGTTTTTACTCGGGATTAAAGCCAAAGTATCGAAGGGCATTAGGTTCTCGTGGGTTTAAAAATTATGAAAAGCTTTTTCGATGTGCTGAGAAGGTGGAAATGGAGTTTTCCGATGACCAAGTTTTCTATAACAAACAGCAAAAGAAGAGACCGAGGTGGCAGGAGAAAGGTAAGAATTCTTCAAAAAAGTCTGATGGTAAGAAAACTAAGTATCCAGTTTGTGATAAATGTGGAAAAAGGCATGCTGGGGAATGTCTTCTGAATTCTGGAAAGTGCTACCGATGTGGTAAGATGGGATATAAGGCTCGTGATTGCACTGAAAAGGATCAAGCTGAAGGTAAGAACAAATATGATTTACAGTTAGTGAAGTGTTATAAGTGCAATGAGATGGGTCACTATGAAAACGAGTGTCCGACAAGGATCTTGAGTGATGGGAAGTAGTTAGACTACAAGCAGAAAGGGGTGGTGAAATCCTTTGCAACTACTTCAGCAGATGTCGGGCCATCAAATGAAGTTGTATCAGGTACTTTGTTTGTCTTTTCAGATTATGCCAGTGTGTTGTTTGATTCGGGGTCTACACATTCTTTCATCTCTGAAACCTTTTCTAGTAAAATTGGAATACCATCTCAAGAAATGACTCCTGAACTTTTGGTAAAAACGCCTGGGGGAAGTGTCGAGGAAAAAAGAATTTATAAGAATCTTCCTATCCTTATCTGTGGAAAGAACCTACTTGCAAACCTTATTGTTCTACCTCTAGTAGAGTTTGATGTTATTCTGGGTATGGATTGGCTCTCTATCTACCATGCTAAGATTGACTGTAGAGCTAAAGAAGTTTCTTTTCAGAAATACTTTCAGTTTGTTTATAAGAATGAACCCTTACTTTTGATAACATATCAAGAGGCCGAGAAACTTGTAAAAGATGGAAATGAATGTTACCTTGCACACGTCGTTGAAAATAAAGGAACTGTTCAGATTAATGATGTGCCAGTGGTAAATGAGTATCCTGATGTTTTTCCTGATGAGTTGCCTGGAAATAATACCAGATCGGGAAGTTGAGTTTACTGTTGACTTAGTTCCTGATGCTAAGCCAATTTCAAAACCCCCTTATCGAATGGCACAAATTGAACTTTTAGAGTTGAAGGATCAATTGCAAGATTTATTAGAGAAAGTTTTCATTAGACCTAGAACATCACCATGGGGTGCTCCTGTTTTATTTGTTAAAAAGAGAGATGGTTCTATGAGACTTTGCATTGATTATAGAGCCTTGAATAATATCACTATTAAGAACAAATATCCTTTGCCTCATATCGATGATTTGTTTGATCAGCTCCAGGGAGCTCAGTTTTTTTCCAAGATTGACCTGAGATCAGGGTACCATCAGCTGAAGGCAAAGGAGGCAGATATTCCGAAGACCGTGTTCCGTACGAGATATGGCCATTATGAATTTGTAGTAATGCCTTTTGGGCTAACTAATGCACCTGCTGTATTCATGGAGTTAATGAATAGAATTTTCCATGAGTTCTTGGATAAGTTTGTGGTGATTTTCATTGATGATATTTTGGTGTTTTCTAAAAGTAAAGAGGAGCATGAAAAACATTTAAGGGTTATCTTGCAAACCTTAAAAGAAAAGAAACTGTATGGGAAATTCAGCAAGTGTGAGTTTTGGTTGCAACAAATTTCTTTCCTTGGTCACATTGTTTCTAAAGATGGAATAACTGTTGATCCTGCAAAAACAAAAGTTGTGGAAGAATGGCCAAGACCAACAAATGTAACCGAGATTCGTAGCTTCCTTGGTTTTGCGGGCTATTACCGAAGGTTTGTTAGAAATTTTTCACGGTTATCTAGTCCAATGACTAAGCTAACTCGGAAGGGTGTTAAGTTTATCTGGACAAAAGAATGTGATGATTGTTTTCAGAAATTGAAAAGATGATTGGTGAATGCTCCAGTTTTGGCACTACCTTCCAGGAATGGTGAGTTTGTTATATACAGTGATGCTTCATTGAAAGGAATTGGTTGCGTCCTAATGCAAAATGATCAGGTAATTGCTTATGCTTCACGACAGTTGAAAACTCATGAGGTAAATTACCCTACACATGATTTGGAATTAGCTGCTGTTGTTTTTGATTTAAAAATTTGGAGGCATTATTTGTATGGAGTAAAGTGTGAAATATATACCGATCACAAAAGTTTAAAGTATATATTCACTCAGAAAGAGTTAAACATGAGACAAAGGAGATGGCTGGAATTAATCAAGGATTATGATTGTACAATTCATTACCATCCGGGAAACGCAAATAAAGTGGCTGATGCTTTGAGTCGAAAAAGTAATGCTTCATTAACAATGTTGCGTTTAGAACGTGATCCTTTGGTTAAGGATTTGATGAACTTTGGCATAGAAGTTGTTGCGGCAGGAAGTCCATCTGTTTTGTTTCAGGTATCAGTGAGATCATCTCTATCAGATAGAATCAAGCAAGCACAGAAGCAAGACAGTGAGTTGGAGAAAAAGGTAGAGCTAGTTCAGAAAGGTAAGTTGTCTGAATTCAACATTGATAATGATTGTGTTTTTAGATTTGGGAAGAGATTGTGTGTGCCTTGTGATTCACAGTTGAAAAGAGAGCTGTTATGTGAAGCTCATAGTTCTCCGTTTTCAGTTCATCCGGGCAGTACTAAGATGTATAGAGATCTGCGGGAGTATTACTGGTGGGATGGAATGAAAAGAGATATTGCTGATTTTACTGTGAAGTGTTTGACTTGTCAGCAGGTTAAAGCAGAGTGGCAGTTACCGAAAGGGATGCTTCAGCCTTTACTAGTTCCAGAGTGGAAATGGGAGAATATATCCATGGACTTTGTTGTTGGATTATCGAAGACATCTCGAGGTAATAATGCAATCTGGGTTATTGTTGATCGCTTGACCAAATCTGCTCATTTCCCTGCTATACGAGATACTTTATCTCTTGATCAACTTTCCCGTTTGTATCTTAAAGAGATAGTCAGGTTACATGGAGTTCCTCTCTCTATTGTATCGGATCGTGATCCCAGGTTTACTTCTAACTTTTGGAAAGGCCTTCAGAAGTCATTGGGTACTGAATTAAATTTTAGTACAGCTTTTCATCCTCAATCAGATGGGCAGTCAGAATGAACAATTCAGACATTGGAGGATATGCTACGAGCTTGTTCTATGGATTATCAGGGAAGTTGGGACCAACATCTTTCTTTGGTTGAGTTTTCATATAATAACAGTTTTCATTCCAGTATACAGATGGCACCATTTCAGGCATTATATGGGAAGCGGTGTCGAACTCCAGCTTTCTGGGATGAAGTGGGTGAAAGGAAGTTGATGGGACCAGAATTGGTAGAAGAGATGGCAGAAAAAGTTCTGCTGATTCAGAAACACATGAGAACAGCTCAGAGCAGGCAGAAGAGTTATGCTGATAACCGGAGGAAGGATCTATCTTTCGAGGTAGGTGATCATGTTTTTCTCAAGGTTTCTCCTTGGAAAAGTGTGATGAGATTTGGTAAGAAAGGAAAGTTGAGTCCAAGGTTCATTGGACCATACGAATTTCTGGAAAGAGTTGGATCAGTTGCATACCGAGTGGCTTTACCTCCGAGTTTATCTCAGGTACACAATGTTTTTCACGTTTCGATGTTGAGAAAGTATATGCCAGATCCATCTCATGTTTTGAGCCCAAAGGTAGTTCAGCTCGAAGAGAACTTGTCTTATGAGGAACAACCGGTCCAGATTCTTGACCACAGGGAGCAAGTGTTACGGAATAAGGTGATTCATCAGGTAATGGTTTTGTGGAAAAACCACATGATTGAAGAGGCAACATGGGAATCTGAAAATGGAATGAGGGATAAGTACCCCCATTTATTCGATAAGTAAATAAATTGCGGGGGCGCAATTTTCTAAAGGGGGGAAGGATGTAACATCTCAAGTAAGTAATGAATAATATATATTTTTATCTATGTCTATTAATGATTAATATAGTGTTATAGAGGCTTAAAATGATAATAAATACAATCTTATGCATGGAATACACTAATATTCTTAAAAGATTGTTTTAGTGCCTTTTGATGGGAAACCATTTTTGAATCTATATTTTGACAATTTTATAAACTATGTTTGTCAAAATAAAATTATTCTTTATGATTGGGACATCAAAATTTACCTTGTGTGAATTTATGGTATTTTTCTGATAATGTTCATCTTTTAATGAATAGTGAAAAATACTGCATTTTACATCAAAACTACTTTTTAATATAATTTATTTATATGATTAGATTATGTTTTGAATTGGTTTTGAAGTGAAATTAGAATATATTTTTACCATTTTATCCAATGGTGGTCATTGGAATCAATTTCACTTTGAAATTAGACTTAAACTGGTGTCAATCTTTTGATACTTATTGTTTTGTAAAAACATGCTATTTGCTCTGGCAGCGGGAATTAATTATTAAATTAATTAATGTTACCTATATGTTTTGAATTTTTTAAAATAGGATTCATTTTTGAATTCGGAATATCAAATATAGCTTAGGGTGAATTTTTGGTAATTTTCTGAAAAACTTCAATTTTTGATGAATAGTGAAACCACTAAGTGGTAATCAAGCAAACTGATTTTTCAGTTAAATGAAAGTTTACCACTAATGTGTATTGAATTTTGAAAATCCGACATACATGGTTGTCATTAAGAAGTAAAATGTGGTTCAATGAGATTATAATAATTTTTTGGTGAATAGTAACTTATTAAGTTTTTAATCGCGATTAGTGATAATTAGTGTAGTTTAAGGTATAAATAATGTTTTAATAATATGAAATGACCTAGACACATGTCCCAAAATTATTGGTTGTGTCATGGCCGACCAAGACAAGCCATGGGTCAACTTGGGGACCCCATGGAGACACTTTGGTTTGGAAATGACATAAATTACTTTTTATTTAATGTTAAAGTGAAAATGACACAAACATAATATGTTTTACGAAAAAAAAATTTAAGTGGGGTTATACAAGTCCAAAATTTGATTATAAATATTCATTGGAAAGATAAAAAGATTTACTACATCATAGTAGTTTTTTTATGATTTTTAGACATTAAATAAATTTAATTATTTATGACATAATAATGATGCAGCGATGACATCATTATTTGACGATTTAAATAAAATAGAAAGATAATGTAAAATCAATGAACTACACATGTCCAAAACCAATTGGATGAGTGGATTTCTAACCATTATCACCTTATACATGAATTATATCAATGTGGGACCTTTTGAAACCTAAAAACATTTTCCAATAATGTAATATTTCTTTACTTTCCAAAAGTGCCCCTCCTCTCCTCTTATAAAAGGCCCCCACCTCTACCTCATTTCACACACTCTTCAAGCCTTTGGCTCGGCCAACCCCTGACCATTTGATCTCTCCACATCCCTCTCCTCATCCTAGAGGATTCCCTTTGGGCAGAATCCTTTCAAAGTAAGCCTATAGGCTCAACTCAAAAGGAGTTACAGTTTTAAAGGTAATTCATTCTCTCATGTTCATTTGTTTTATTTTGCTTTTCCAACCCCCTAAACTATTTTTATTTACTTCTTTTGTAACAAAACCAGTATCATCAAAATACTAGGATGTTGTTATAAGATTTATTTGAGCTACACTCTCACACAACTGCATCAAATGGTTAAAGAACATACGGTTTCCGTGGATGGCGAAATTCTGCCTCCCGAAACGATGATTGTTCAACACTCATTTAACACCTTCAAAGGTGGCCATTATGATGTCACTATTTTTATATATGATATATAATATGTTTATGTTTTCCTTAAGATTCTGTTTTTTTTCATTTTGGGCATACCTTTATGGTTTCCATTATGGGTAAAACACGATATCTTCATTTTAGGAAGTGCGGACTACCGCCCCCTAAAAGTGATTTGATTCGTTAGTACCATATCTGGGATGTGTAAAGGATAAAGTTAATGATATTATATATGTTATTATAATGGAATTATAATATACTCTTATATCATTATGATTCCATTCCAGAAAATATGAAATAGAAATGGAAGTAGCGTTCATGCGTACATACGGCTTACCGTCTCCATGAACGGTGCATTTCATTTCTTACCTCTAAATGTGATGTAATATTATAAATGAATGTATGTACTGTATATATATGAAATATATGATATCTACATCATGAATACCATTCTGGATATAATGAACCTTTGAGAAAATTAACAACATGTAATGTAAGAAGTCTATTTTTGACTTAAGAACCAAATACTGACAAAATGAACATTGTTAACTTAACAGATTACATGATGTTCATAACATGGTATAAAAGGAATAATGAACTTGAAAAAGGTTCTTAAGCAAGTAGATATTAACTCAAGTTTATTATTCAGGAGATTAAAGAACGGTCGGGTCAAGTCGGATACGAGGTATGGGACTTCGTCTCAATCTCCTTTCGTTGAGGCATATTTTATTTTGTACACAACTTTCTTTTATACGGTGTATAAACCCCTTTGACTTTTAAGTTTATTCAAAAGGAATCATTTTTATACGAAGCGTTTACTAAACGAAAAAAGGGAATGTTTTTGTCGTACGTATGCGGCGACAACGACTTCTCCGCCGTCATGACCGTTATTTGAGTTTCGGCTTCCTCTACAAGCCATACCTTCTTTTTAAAAGAAAAATAAATACCATGTTTTACTTTTCTTTTATTTTGGTATTGAAAATGGTTTTCATAATATTTTTATATCAATGTGTGGTATTGATATCTTGTGATTGAATGGTGGAAATGTTATGTTTCCTTTATGCATGTTTTATGTGATACGTTTATGTTGAGGTTCTTGGGCATTATTATGAAGATGGGTGGTTTCGTGATAGACTAAGGGCGGGTGAGCCCGTTATAGCTCTCCAATGCATTGGGTAACATGAAGGAGTGAAACGTTAAGGTTCCTCCGAAGAGATTTTAGTGAATATACTGTGATGGGTATTCCAAACGTAACCAAGAGGGTTACTCCCTACGTAAGAATGTTATGAATGCCTCAAGTTACCTTTATGTCTTATGATTTCTATGATTTATTCATGATTTTATGAGGTATGTTAAAGTGCCTATGTTTTATGGGTAAAGTATGATTTCATTCTTATGTATATATGAACTCATGTTTCCTTTCAATGTTTTTATAACCCATACTGAGCTTTTTATGCTCATCCCAAGTTTTTTGAAATGTTTTTCACAGGTCAAGGGAAAGGTACATGATAAGATGATAGAGTCAAGGATGTGTCAAGAAATAATCCATGTTTTATTTTAAATGTGTTTCCATTGATGGGAATGAAGAATACTATCTTTATGTAACCACTTTGTTTATATGTGGAATGTAATGCAAGTTTTATGATCTAATTCTCTAAAACTCTAAACCCGAAAAGATCCTCAATGTGTAATCTTGTAATAACTCAAGATTAAGTAAGGTTTAAGGCTGGGGCCTTATAAATAGGGTCAAGGATGTGATAGAGGAAAGACATGCTATCTAAAACATGGAACTAGACATGTTTCATTTAAGGGTTTTTATTTATTTATGGAAACTTAGTAGAAGTTTCTACTTTGTAATCATTTGAGATGTAATAGTTATATCCTAATTCTCTAAAACTATAAACCTGAAAAGATCCTCAATGTGAATTATACTTTTAATTCAATATTAAGTAATGCTTAAGTCCGGGGGCCTTATAGTTGGTATCAGAGGTCGGTTTAGATAACTTTAGAGGTTAGGGTATTCTTTATGCATAAGTGACAAGTTTTGTATAACCACAATGGTTGGTATATTAGATAGAGTCATTTTTATTTTTGAATGTTGGAATGAGTTTGAGATAACATGGATAAGTATATCATAGTGTTTATCTTCTTCCTTAGCACATGATGATTCTGTTGATATACTCACACTGAACTTTTTGGTTTAGTAAATGGATGGATCTAGCAGGCACCAAAGTGACAATGGGTTTGAAGGAAACAATGGTGGTTCTCTAATTAAGAGACTGGATGAAATGGGGGATTCAATGAGGAAACTCATGGTTGTTCTAAACCAACTACCAAGGAGTCATGATCAACCACTTGAACCTTGGTAAGTTTTGTAATGCATCATGTACGAGATGACCAATCGATGTCGAATTTCATGTAATAATTATAAAGGTAACCATTCGGGTTTATATGATCCTTACTTTTGATTTAATTATGGGTTACTGTATGTTATGATGGAATATGAATGGCTTGAGATAAATTTGAGGTAAAATTATGTTATGGTTATTTTTGAAGATTTTATCTCGTTTTGGGGAATGTTTTAAGAATAATATAGTTTTGGAAAAAGGACAACACAAAGACTGTGCGACAACCGGTCATGTCAGACAAAGCTGTGGGAATCGAACCCACAACCAAAGTGCGACTGGTATTTATCGCCTACCACTGGACTACATGAAGTACCTAGTTAGTATGACTTTTTCTTTTTAGTTAGATGATTTTATGAATTAATTGTAAGTTTATTTTGGGTTATTTTTGGAAATTATTAACCTATCATGGAGGATATGTGATTAGGTTAATTACTTTTCAATATGATAATTTTAGAGCAACAAATGTTATTTGGAGATAACTGTTAATCTGTACCTTGGAAGACTATGTGATTAAATCCTTCAAATATTTGGGTTTCAGTTTTAGTTTTGATTACATTGAATAATTTTATGGATAGATGTTTATTGAATGATCTTTGTTGAACTTTGGGTATTGTTTGAAAAATTTTGGAGATTAAGAATAGATTTTTTATAAAGGATTATCCTTTTTGGGTATTATCTGATCTCGTACTAAACTTTTTGGTTTTGTTTTGGTTGATATCTAAAGACGTGGTAAATATATAGTTCTCTTTTGTGATTAGTTGATTCTCAAAAAGTTGATTATAATACTCTTAATGAGAAGAAGTCTTCCTAAAATCTCGTCTTTTGGAGAAAATATGAGTTTGATTAAAGAATCTAGTAAAATTTTAAAGTCTACGTGACAAGTATGTATGTTTCATTATGATTTAGTTATGCCCAAAAATAAATTCCTCAATTAAGAGTAACTTAAAACAAAAATGTTGTCTGTTAACTTTTCCTACTGGGGAATCAAATTCCATTTAACCCATCACAAGTTTGTGATTTTCTTGTGGTTAACATTCTCCTAAACATGTTTACTATCACTCTCTATCAAAAAATGACGATTTATTTTTTCCTCCACATCCATATTTTCATAAGTGTAATCCTAGTATGGGTTAACTCAGGTGACCTTTGTACTTCTCTCCCATTCTTTTAATATGATAGTTTTACTGACTCTTGTTCTGATGTGGGATTTTCAATGAAGTTTCCATGACCAATTTTAAAATTGCGAGGATGCAATTCCCAAAAGTGGGGAAGGATGTAACACACCAGGTAAATAAAGAATATGATAATTTCATATTTATCCATATTTGTGAATAAATTATTAATATTACATTAAAGGGAACGCTATGCTCAATGGCGTACCCAATACGCAACAACAAGTTTCTTTGAAATCTGATGTTGCATTCTAATAATAAAATAATATTATTTTAAATGGTAGTTAATGCCTAGATGTTGTAATGGCGGGAATTAATGGAACTAACTACAAAATGATTATATATGTTTTTCAAATATTTTTACATTTATCGAATAAATGTTAGAGGCTTAAAATTCAAACGAATCCAATTTTAAGCATAAATCTTCTAATATTCTTTAAAAGGTCGATTAACCACCTATTTATGGATAACCATTTTTAAAAACACCTTTGACTATTTTATATGTTTTATTTCAGAAAATAAAATCCTTCTTTTGAATCTGGACATCAAAATTTACTTTGTGTAATTTTTTGTTATTTTTCCGATAAAGATCATTTTTATTAAAAATGTTGCATTTTAATTCAAAACCTCCTTTTAATCTGATTTATTTATATGGATAGATTATATTTTTAAATTATGTTAAAGTGTATTTGGAATATATTTTTACCATTTAATCCAATATTTTTCATTTGAATTAATTTCACTTGGAAATTGGACTTAAACTAGTGTCAATCTTTTAATAGACATTGTTTCTTAAAAACATGCTATTTGTTTTGACAGTGGGAATTAATTATTAAATTAATTAATGAAAATTATATGTTTTTAAATTTGTAAAATAGACATCATTTTTGAATTTTTAATATCAAATATAGCTTAGGGTGAATGTTTGGTATTTTTCGGAAAAACATCAATTTTTGATGAATAGTGAAATCACTAAGTGATAGTTAAAGAAACTGATTTCTCGTTTAAATGAAACTTTTCCAATTCTGTGATTTTATTTTAAAAAATCCGACATACATGGTTGTCATTAAGAAGTAAAATGTGGTTCAATGAGATTAAAATAATTTTTGGTGAATAGTAACTCATAAGTTTTATTAATCGCAATTAAAGGTAATTAGTGTAATTTAAGGTAAAAATAATGTTTTAATAATATGAAATGACCTAGACACATGTCCTACCCTCCTTGGATGTGTCATGGACGACCAAGAAAATCCATGGGTCAACTTGGGGACCCCATGGAGCCACTTTGATAGGAAAATGACATTAATACCTTTTTATTTAAAGTTAAAATTAAAATGCCACAAACATGTGTTGTTTTACTAAACAAATTTTACATGGGGTTATACAAGTCATATTTTTGACTATAAATATTCATTATAAAGATAAAACGATTTCCTACATCATGATAGTTTTTTCATAATTTTTAGACATTATATATATTAAATTATTTATGACACCATGATGATGCAGCGATTACCTCATTAATTAACGATTTAAATAAAATGAAAATATAATGTAAAATCTAAGACGTAAACTTGTCACAAACATATTGTATGGGTTGATATCAAAACCTTATCACCTTATCCTCGAAAGTTATCCTTGTGGGACCTTTAAAATCTGAAAAGCATTATAAAATAAAGTTATATTTTATAACATTCCAAGAGTGTCCCTCCTCTCCTCTTATAAAAGGCCCCGACCTCTACCACCTTACACACACCTCTCAAGCCATTGTCTTGGACAAACCCTGCCCATTTAATCTCTCCACATCCCTATTTTCATAATTGAAGCCTCAATTTGGGCATAATCCTTTCCAAGGAAGCCTTTGAGCTCAAATCAATAAGAGTTACCCGATTTAAAGGTAATGTCTTCCCTTGTGTTCTTTTGTTTTATTTTGCTTCTCCAATCCTCTAAAATATTTTTATAACTTTATTTTATAACAAAACCAGTATCTTAAATATACTAGGATGTTTTTATCTGATGGGTTCGAGCTACCCTTACACACACCTTTGTCTAATGGTTAAAGAACATACTGTTTCTGTGGATAGCAAATTTCTGCCTCACGAAACGATGATTGTTCAATCTTCTCTTAACACCTTTCATGGTGTCCATTATGATCTCACTATATTTTATATATGATATATATTTTATTTATGTTTTCTATATGCTTATGAATTTTATATTTAGAACACACCTTTATGCTTTTCATGTTGGGAGAATGTGATAATTTCATACGAGTAAGTGTGGACTACCGCCCCATCATGTGATGTGACTCGTTCATGCAATGCATGGAATGTATAAATAATGAAATTAGTGAAAATATGTAACCTATATAACATATATATTATAATGGAATTATAATATATATATATATATATATCTCAATTATTTTTAATTCCATTAATATGACAATGAAATGAAAGTAGCGTTCATGCGTACGTACGGACTACCGTCTCTATGAACGGTGCATTTCATTTCTTTTTATCTCCAAATGTTATGGAGTAGTATATAATGAATATGAACTGGATATATATGATATTTAAATCATTAATACTATTCTGGAGATGATTTACTTATAACTACATGGACAACCATTTTCAAACAAATTCAATTTTAAATCATGTACCGAACATCGACAAAAACGTCTGATATGAACTCACTTTATTAACCAATTATTATAACATTATAATATGTGATATGAACTAAATAATAATATTTAAAGTAAGTCCTTATGAAATTATAAATTGACCAAATTATATTTTTTAGGAGATTAAAGAACGATTGAGTCATGTCGGACACGAGGTAAGGGATCTGACCTCTCTCTTTCTTTTTAAGTACACTCTTTTATGTCATTCCTTTTAATCTCATATTTCTTATGATTGGGATGTTAATTTATATTACACATACTGTACTTTTTATATTCATATGATGAGACACCCTATTTTCTTTAATCAATCCATTTTGGATGTTTTGATTGGTGCCGTTAGGCTGCCGAATTTTCGTAAGAGATCCAACCTCTCTCTTTCTTTTTATGTACTCTTCTTTATGTCACTTCTTTTAAGCTCCACTTTGTTATGTTGGGGGATGTTATTTTATATTCCTATTTCTGTAAATTTTATGTTAATATGATGAGATACCCTATTTTATCTCATCAATCCATTTTTGTAAGTTTTAAGCGGCGCTGTTAGGCTGTCGAGTTTTCGTAAAGGATTTTTCATCTCCCTTTTATTCCCGTGAGATTTATGCTACATTTTCCACCATTTCATTTGAGAAATATATGTACTGCCAAATATTCTACTATTTGTGTAATATAATTTCGTTTATGAGTATTTACATCAATGTGGTATTTTCCTTCATTCATGGGGTGTATGTTTCGAAAGATACCCAAGTCGGTAAGGGAACTTTTCACCCTCCTCTTTTTAAAAGACTTATTTTGTTGGGTATTTTAATTTACATATTAGAATTTTGAGATATATTATTCTACATACTTATTGATGTAAATTTTCGGTCCATGTTATGAGATACCCTTTTAATCTCTCATCAACTCATTTTCTGAATTTTAATGTGACGCGGTTAGGCTGTCGAATTTTACCAAGGGAACTTCTTAACCCAATTTCGATTTCTTTGGGTTCAACATGTAGTTATTGAATATGTCATCCTTTGAAAATGTGTGAATGACCATTGATTTTTTTACACTTAATATACACTTATATTGGGTGTATTTATATTTTCCACACATAATTATGTGATTGATTTATCCTTAATTTATGTATACCTTCTTTACAGGGGATTTCATCTCATTTTACATTTCTATTGAGAGTTCATTGTTGTTATGCACCAATTCACTCTTATATGGTGTATATACAATCCTTTGGAATATTATATCATGAATTCCATTAATCTCATGATATTATAAAGTTATGATTAAATGTTATTCCTCAATTATTTTATTCAAGTGTCTCTCATTTTGTTAAAAACCCTTTTACTAAAATATCATTTTAAATGTTTTAATGATTTATTCATATAAATATATCTAATTAATATCCATGTTTTATAAATGTTTTAAGGATTTATTTATATGGATATTGATGGTTTAAAATGTTAAAAGCTTCAATGTTGTATGGGACACTTTGATTCAACAATATCATTATTAAATGTTTTAAATGGTTTTGAAAATGGTTTTTAGAACGGATTCATTATTTCAATATCTTAAAATGTTCTATTGTTATTGAAATGTGGGAATGTTATATTTCCATTATGCTTAAGTTATGTGCAATGATTATGTTAGGGTTCTTGGGCATTGTTTATGAAGACAGGTGGTTCCGTGATAAACAAAGGGAAGGTGAGCCTGATATAGTTCTCCAATGCATTGGGTAACGTGAAGGAGTTAAACGTTAAGGTTTCTCTGAATAGATTTAGGGAATATACTGTAATCGGTATTCCAAACGTAACCTAGAGCGTTACTCCCTACCTAATAATGTTATGAATGCCTCATGTTACCTTTATGCCTTATGATTTCTATGTTTTATTCATGATTTTGATGAGGTACATTAATGTGATTATGTTTTATGAGTAAAGTATGATTTCATTGATTCTTATGTATACATGTACTCATGTTTCCTTTCTATATTTTTATATCCCTTACTGAGCTTTTTTATGCTCATCCCAAGTTTTTGAAATGTTTTACACAAGACTTAAAGATGAATAGGGTCAAGGATGGGATCGAGGAAAGACATGCTATCTAAAACATGGAACTAGACATGATTCTTTTAAGAGTTTTTTTATTTATGATAACTTCGTAGAAGTTTCTACTTTGTAATCTTTTGATATGTAATAGTTATGTCCTAGTTCTCTAGAACTCTAAACCTGAAAAGATCCTCAATGTGAATTATTCATTTAATTCAATATTATGTAATGCTTAAGGTCGGGGGCCTTATAATCAATGACCAGTTTGATAATCTCCAAGGAGGTCATTATCTTTCAAAGATTAATCACATGAATGAGAATCATCAGCAGAAGTTGAAGGAGGATGAGGTTCAAATGGAAGTTCTTCACAATAGGTATGGTAATTATGAGTTTGTGGTTATACCCGGTTGGATGATGAATTATCTAGCTAAATTAATGTATATTATGAATAGATGTTCCATGAATATTTATATAAGTTTATCATTGTGTTTATTGATAATATATTAACTTGTTATAACAATTTTTAGGATCATGAGAAACATATGAGGACTAATTTTCAAAACATGAATCAAAATAAATTATATGGCTAATATAAAAAATTAATCTTTTTATAATATATTTCATACCTTATAATTATTTTAAATAATTATTAAATCCATATTGATCTTACTATATCTAATGTGGTTTATGAATAGAGAATACCTATAAATATTTCTCGGATTCATTATTTTCATTTATTAAATGGATGATACTAGTTTTTTGTTGTAATGTTTTCATTTTATTTATCCCAAAAACTAATATTACATGAAATGTAGTTAGTTTCATATTAAAAAAGGAATTAAATTAAGGTTTACATGAATTAATTAGAAGATTTATATATTCATCATTTTCTCCATGCCATGTAGGAATAGTGAAATTGTTATCTATAATGGTGCATTATTAAAATGAATTTTAATTTTTTAATTTATAAGGATCAGGAAATATATTATTCATTATGTCAATTAAACCTAAAAGTGATAAATTATCATACAGAAGACCTTGAACTAGAGACTATATTTTTTTTTAAAACTAAGAGTCGTCATTTATATGTTGTAAACTGTAAAATATTTATTTTATAATTAATTTATAAAGTATATATTCACATAGAAAAAGCAGAATATGATATAGAGAAGATGTATTGAAACTATAAGATATTATAAATGATAAATTAAATTATATCCAAGTAAATGGAATAATGTAGTTGATCCTTTAAGTAATAAATATAATGTGTCATTATCTTTTAAATGTCTCGAACATTATTTGTTTGTTAATTATTTGAGGCATGGGGAATTATAAATTGTGCAAGTTAGAAGTCCTTCATTATTCCATGAGTCAGTAAAATCATCTTTTTCATAAAAAATTATGAACAATTAGATTGAAGAAAGTGAGATACTAGAAAAGGAAGAATTGGTTAAGAAAAATAATTTTCATACATTTAAAATAGAATAAGATGGTGTTTTGTGATTCTTTAAAAGGTTATTTGTTTCATGTGACCCATAAATGAAGAACGAACTATTGAGTGAGGATCCTAACTCACAATTATAAATTCATACTAATAGAAAAAAGTGTCGGGACATTCCATAAAATATCATGTTTAAGGAATGAAGAATGATATATTTTTTAAAATGAAATGATTGACTTTCCAAAAAGATAAATAAAAATAATGATTTGTTGATGGGGATTCTTCAGTTATTTTGGGTTCCAAAATAAAAAATTCGCAAATAAATCAATATATATCCTGGTTTCCATACCACTGAAATATCGAAGAAATAATTAAAATTGTGTAATAATTGAATGATGAACTAAATCATTTAATATTTTTCCAATTCAAGATATTATGTATTTTTATCAACATTATACACTATATATTAAATATATAATTATATTACATGGAATCCATCATTACATTTCACCTAATCAGAAACCCATATTTACCTCAACATTTTGGAATGTAATACTCAAGACACTTTTTATTGGAATTAATTTCAATACAGCCAGTCATCCAAAATATTATAAAGAATTAGAGAGAACGATTAAGTCATTAGATAATCGTATCTATCATTTTTCAATGGATTGTTAGGGATGTAGGGATCAATGTATAACATTTTATGAATTTTCATAAAAAAAAATATTGCATTCTCATATACTGATGATGACTTTTGAAGAATTACATTGAATGTGTTGTTGGACCATAGATAGTTTTCATGATTTTGGAGAAAGAATGTTGTTGAGACTAGTAATAAAGGAATAAACAAATTAGAAAGTGGAAATGATTTATTAGTCCCCGAGGAAAACTTTGAGAAGGGTGTAAATTTATTTTAATAAATAGAGGACATACCTTTCAATCGAGGTATGTAAACATTTTTTTATTAAATTATCTCCATAGAAGGAAGTTTTGTATTTTATAAAAATTAAGTAAATCTATGACCACCATTCCCTGTACCATATGAAAATTTTGAGACTATTTAATAGTTTTCTTACTGAGTGGCCTTACATCAGAGTCTATCATAAATATATGATGTATTTCATGTTTTCCTATTATGAAAATATGTTCAGGATATATATCATGTTTTGAGAAATGATTTACACCCGTTGGATGAAAACCATTCTTATAGGGAATTTCCTGTAAATATTCATGACTATAGGGTTTTTTTGGAAAAATTAAATTCACAATTTTATGGTTTTTTTAAAATAACAAAAATATTAAATATATACATTTTCAATCATAAATTTCTATGATGTAATTATATTCCAACTAGTTTAACTAATGAATATAATTTAAAGGAAGAAATATCAGAAACGAGGGTAGAATGTAAAAAACAATTTATTGTAAAGAGAAATAAATCCCATGTCTTATTAATATTTGTTAAATATTATTTATTGTTTTTTCTTCTTATTATGAATTTTAGGTAATATTTCAATCTAATTTATAATGATTTTTTTCTACCAAAATTGTGTTTTCATACAATATAATGTTTTATTTAAAAGTGTGATTTATAAAATATTGAATTTTATATATCAAAATAAAAGAATATTTTTTAATTAATTTGTTTAATATAAGGTAATTATTTATTTTTCATCATTTTATGTACGACATTATTTTTTAATTAATTTTGAAAAATAAAAATTTAACTGAAAACAATACATTAACTTTAATTACAAACAAATTAATATTATATTGTTAAAATATAATTACTTATTTTTTATTAAAAATATTAAAATTAAAATTATTGAAAATTTATTTTCAAAAAAAAATTTATACTACAAAATAATGTTGTAGGAAATAAATTTGTCGTTATGTTTTATGGGTTTCATTATAAAATTAATTATTCAAAATTTCTAAATTGAAAATGATAATATAATATCAATATTTTTAACCCAAATTATTAATATTAGGTAATATTGACTACATATGTTTTGTTTATAATTAATTTTACAAATAATTTAAAAAAATAGTCTTGTTTAAGGTTAAAATTGATTTATTGATTTTCAATGTGAAAAGATAGTGGTCAAAATGACAAAAAAAATTGAAAATAAAAATATCTAACCATATTTCAACCCCATATGATCTAATCATTATGAATAATTTATTTTTAATTTTAATTTCATAATACATTATTATATTTTAGTATTCTTGAATATTCAAAGTGTGTTGTCTCCCCACTTTTAGAAGGAGATCCCCTATCCTCTCCACACCACATCTGAAGAACCTTTTGGTTTAGCCAAAACCAGAAAAAAATACATTGTTAACATCACACATCATTGTTTGGATTCACTTTATTGATCATAAACCCAATAATGGAAGGCTCTATGTATAATCCCATAGAGGATTTCAAAAAATAGGTAGACCACTTAACCAAGAATTTTAATTTTATTTCATCTTATTCCCCCTTCAAATCTTATTAAAACTATAAAAAATAATAACACAAGTATATAATATATATTGATGCCTTTTTATGTCAATATAATAACATATATCAATATCCTTCTTCTATCAAATGGGAAATGAATGCATCATTTATGAGTACAGCAGACAACTGCCTAGAGAACCGATGTAATTTTTTTCCATTAAGGCCTCTTACAGATATTTATAATGATTGATTATATATATATATATATATATATGATATTAATTAAATAATAATAATTTTATAAAGATAATATATATTATATTTTCATTCCTTTCAGTCTATAGAAAATTTATAATTGTCTTCTTTCATACATGTAGATTACATCCAATATAGATCTGTGTGAATCATGTTTCATCACCACATCACATGGATAGTGTGTGTATATATATAGATATATATATTATGTTATTAAGGAAACAAAAATCATTAAGGAAGATTTAATTTAAAATTTATTTAATCTCATCTTTCTTTTTAAAAAATGTGAACATTAATCATACGTATGTACAGCCTACCCTCCCTATAATGTACAATAAATCATTTTTTCATTACCATCCATGATGGTTGGTTGATGTAGAATATTTGATTTATAAAAATTATAATTATTTCATAATTAATATTCTTGATATGATTTTTTAAGTAACACTTTGACCATAATCATATTTCTGAAGTTATTTTGGACATATCATCTAAACTTCTTATGTGTACACAATTTAATAAATTATTGTCTATAACATTATAATAAAAATGGAATAAATAAACTAAACAATCATATAATTAATTAAAATAATTACAATAATTTAATTAATTAAATATACATGATGTGTCAGACATGAGGTAAATGAAACATTACCTTAAAATCTTATTTTTAAATTTTATGAGGATTTCATCTCTAAATATATTCTATCCATGTATATATCCATAAAACTGCTTTATGTATTTATTTATATGATAATAAATTACATATAAAAAACTTTTTATATGCCTTTTTTCTTTCATTCTAGGGGGTTTGTGTAACACCCCATGTAAATAAAGAATATGACATTTTCATATTTATCCATATTTGTGAATAAAATATTAATATGACTTTAATTTGGATGCTATTCTCGATGGCGTACCCAACACGCAACAACGAGTTTCTTGGGAATCTTACGTTGCACTCTAATAATAAAACAATATTATTTTAAATCGTAGTTAACATGTAGTCGTTGTATTGGCGGGAATAGATATAAATAACTAAAATATTATTATATCTGCTTTTAAATGTTTTTACATTTATCCAATAAAGGATAAAAGCATAAAATACGGAAATAATTCAATTTTAGGCGTATATGCCCTAGTTTTCACTAAAGGTTCACTTATCGCCTTTTCATAGATAAATGTCATTAAATATAGTTTTGTTCACTCTTATACTTCCTTTTGGACCAAATAAAACTCTTCTTAAGAATTGGGACATCAAAATTTACATTGTGTAAATTTTTGGTATCTTTCTGATAATGTTCATTTTTTTAATGAATAGTGTAAAATGTTGTATTTTAATTCAACACCTCTTTTTAATCTAATTTATATATATGATTAGATTATATTTTGAATTGGTTTTAAAGTGAAATTATAATATATTTTTATCATGAAATCCAATAGTGGTCATTGGAATTAATTTCACTTTGAAATCAGACTTAAACTAGTGTCAATCTTTTGATACTTATTGTTTCATAAAAACATGCTATTTGCTATGACAGTGGGAATTAATTATTAAATAAATTAATTTAACTTATATGATTTTAATTTTTTAAAATATACTTCATTTTTGAATTCAGAATATCAAATATAGCTTAGGGTGAATTTTTGGGATTTTTCTGAAAAACTTCAATTTTTGATGAATAGTGAAACCACTAAGTGGTACTTATAAAAACTAATTTTTCTGTTTAAATGAAAATTTTCCATCTTTGTGTTTTGAATTTCAGAAATCCGACATACATGGTTGTCATTAAGATGTAAAATGTGGTTCAATGGGATAAAAATATTTTTTTTTGTGAATAGTAACTTATAAAGTTTTTAATCGCGATTAGAGGTAATTAGTGTAGTTTAAGGTAAGAATAATGTTTTAATAAAATTAAATGAACTTTACACATGTCCTAACCTCATTTTATGTGTCATGTACTACCAATACAACCCATGGGTCAACTTGGGGACCGCATGAAGCCACTTTGGTTGGAAAATGACATTAATATCTTTTTATTTAAAGTTAAAGTAAAAATGAGACAAACATGAAATGTTTTACTAAAACAATTTTTACATGGGGTTATACAAATAATATTTTTGACTATAAATATTAATTTCAAAGAAAAAAATATTTCCTACATCATAATATTTTTTTTATAATTTTTAGTCATTAAATAAATTAAATTATTTATGACATCATGAGGATGCATCGACGACCTCATTATTTAACGATTTAAATAAAATGGAAAGATAATGTAATATCTAAGACCTACACATGTCCAAAACCTATTGGGTGAGTGGATTTCTAACCCTTATCACCTTATCCTCGAAACACATCAATTTGGGACATCTTAAATCCGAATACCATTTTCAAATAAAGTAACATTTGCTTACTTTCCAAGAGTGCCCCTCCTCTCCTCTTATAAAAGGCCCCCACCTCTACATCCTTACCCTCACTCCCAAAGCCTTTTTCTCGGCCAACCCCTGCACATTTTGTCTCTCCACTTCCCTCTCTAACTCCTTGAGGCCTCAATTTGGGCACAAGGCTTCCCAAGAAGTCTTTTAGCTCAAACCAAAGGGAGTTACCCGATTATAAGGTAATGTCTTCACTTGAGTCCTTTTGTTTTATTTTGCCTCTCCAACCCCCTAAACTCTTTTTATTCATTTATTTTGTAAAAACTACAGTATCGTAAATATACTATGATGTTTTTATAAGAATGATTCTTGCTACACTTACACACAACTACATCAAATGGTTAAAGAACATACTGTTTCCGTGGATGGCGAATTTATGCCTCACGAAATGATGATTGTTCAACATTCTTTTAAAACCTTCAAAGGTGGCCATTAAGATGTCACTATATTTATATATTATATATGATATGTTTATGTTTTACTTAAGCTTCTTTATTTTTCTTTTTGGGATTACCTTTATGGTTTCCATTATGGGTAAACACGATATCTTCATTTAAGGAAGTGCGGACTACCGCCCCCTGAAAGTGATGTGATTCGTTAATGCCATATGTGGGACGTATAAAGGATGGATATAAAGTTATTATATATGATGATACACTAGAATTATAATATACCTCTATATCATTATTATTCCATTCCATAAAAATATGAAATATAAATGAAAGTAGCGTTCATGCGTACGTACGGCTTACCGTCTCCATGAACAGTGCATTTCATTTCTTACCTCTAAATGATTATGTAATATTATAAATACATGTATATTATGGATATATATATGATTTATATGATATCAAAATCATGAATATAATTCTGGATATAATGAACATTTGACCAGACGAACAACATGTAATTGTAAGAAGTCCACTTTCAACTTAAGAACCAAATATCGACAAAACAAACATTATTAACTTAAATGATTAAATAATGTTTATAACATTGCAATAAGTGATCTAAAACGAATAATGAACTAGAAAAATGTTATTAATAAAGTGGAAATTAACTCAAGTTTATTATTCAGGATTTTAAAGAACGATCGAGTCAAGTCGGACCCGAGGTAAGGGATCCTACTCCTCTCTTTCTTTTTAAGTACACTCTTTTATGCCATTCCTTTTAAAGCTCATATTTCATGTTATTGAGATGTTATTCTATATTACTCTTACTGTAATTTTTATGTTCATATGATGAGATACCCTATCTGATCTCATCAACCCATTTTTGTAAGTTTTATGTGGCGTCGTTAGGCTGCCGAGTTTTCATAAGGGATTTTTCATCTCACTTTTATTCCCGTGAGATTTATGCTACATTTGCCACAATTTCCTTTGAGTGGTGTATGTACTACCGATTATTTTACTCATTGTGTAATATAATTTCTTTTATGAGTATTTACATCAATGTTGTATTGTCCTTCTTTCACGAGGTGTATGTTTCGAAAGATACCCATGTCTGTAAGGGAACCTTTCACCCTCCTCCTTTTAAAAGACTTCTTTTGTTGGGTATTTTAATTTACATATTGTTATGTTGGGATATGTCCTCATATATCCTTATTGATGTAAATTTTTTGTCCAAGTGATGAGATACCCTTTTTTTATCTCTCATCAACTCATTTTGATGTGACAACGTTAGGCTGTCAAGGGAACTTCTTAACCCAATTTAAATTTCTTTGGGTTCAACATGTAGTTATTGAATATGTCATCCTTTGAATATGTGTGAATGACCTTTTATTATTTTACACTTAATATCAACTTATATTTGGTGTATTCGTTTGTCACACATAATTATGTAATTGATTTATCCTTAAACCAAGGATACCGTCTTTGTAAGGGAATTCGTCTCAATCTCCTTTCATTGAGGAATATTTTGTTTTATACACAAATTTCTTTTATACGGTGTATAAACCCCTTTAAATGTTACGTTTATCCAAAAAGAATGTTTTTATACGAAGCGTTTTACAAAACAAAAAAAGGGAATGTTTTTGTCATATGTATGCGGCGACAATGACTTATCTGCCGCCGTGACCATTATTTGAGTTTCGGCTTCCTCTACAGGCCATACCATCTTTTTAAAAGAAAAATAAATACCATGTTTTACCTTTATTTTATTTTGGTATTGGAAATGGTCTTCATAAGGTCTTTTATATCAATGTGTTTTGTTGATATCTTGTGATTGAAATGTGGAAAGGTTATGTTTCCTTTATTCATGTTTTATGTGAGATGATTATGTCATGTTTCTTGGTCATTGTTATGAAGAACGGGTGGTTCTGTGATAAACTAAGGGAGAGTGAGCCCGATATAGCTCTCCAATGCATTGGGTAACGTGAAGGAGTGAAACGTTAAGGTTTCTCCAAATAGATTTAGGGAATATACTGTGATGGGTATTCCAAACGTAACCAAGAGGGTTACTCCCTACGTAATAATGTTGTGAATGCCTCAAGTTACCTTTATATCTTATGATTTCTAAGATTTATTCATGGTTTGATGATTTATGTTAAAGTGCCTAAGTTTTATGGGTAAAGTAAGATTTCATTCTTATGTATATATGAACTCATGTTTCCTTTCCATATTTTTATATCCATTACTGAGAATTTTTATGCTCATCCCAAGTTTTTAAAATGTTTTTCACAGGTCAAGGGAAAGGTACCTGATGTGATGATAGTGTCAAGGATGTGTCAAGAAAGAATCCATGTTTTATTTTAAATATGTTTCCGTTGATGGGAGGAATGAATCCTGTCTTTTATGTAACCACTTTGTTTAAATGTGGAATGTAATGCAAGTTTTATGATCTAATTCTCTAAAACTCTAAACCTGAAAAGATCCTCAATGTGTAATATTGTATTAACTCAAGATTAATTAAGGTTTAAGGATGGGGCCTTATAGTTGTTATCAAAGGGAGGTTTAGTTAACTTTAGAGGTTAGGGTATTCTTTACACATAAGTGGCATTACCATAATGGTTAGGATTTCAGAAAGAGTCCTAGTTTTGGATAAAGTGAATGAGTAAGTATATCTTAGTGTTTATCTTCCTCATTAGTACATGATGTTTTTTTTGATATACTCACACTGACCTTTTTGGTTTTAGTAAATGGCTGGATCTAGCAGGAACCAAAGTAACAGTGGATGTGAAGGAAACTGTGACAGTTTTTTGAGCAAGAAACTGAATGATATGGGAGATGCAATGAGAACTCTTGTGATTATCCTCAAGAAACTATCTAGAGTCATGATTGACCACCTAAACCTTGGTTATTTCTCTAAGGCATCGTATATGCGAGAAACAAATACCTACGGAAGTACAGGTAATAATCATAAAGGTAAGTGTGTTCAAAAACCTATGTGTCAAAGATGTGGAAAGAAACACCTAGGAAAATGTTTCAAAGGGACAGAAATATGCTATAGATGTAACATCCCAAGTAATTAATGAAAAATAGATATTTTTATCTATGTCTATTAATGATTAAGATAGTGTTATAGCGGCTTAAAATGAAAATAAATACAATCTTATGCATGGAATACACTAATATTCTTAAAAGATTGTTTTACTGCCTTTTGATGGCAAACCATTTTTTGAATCTATATTTTGACAATTTTATAAACTATTTTTGTCAAAATAAACTTATTCTTTATGATTGGGACATCAAAATTTACCTTCTGTGAATTTTTGGTATTTTTCTGACAATGTTCATTTTTTAATGAATAGTGAAAAATACTGCATTTTACATCAAAACTACTTTTTAATCTAATTTATTTATATGATTAGATTATGTTTTGAATTGGTTTTGAAGTGAAATTAGAATATATTTTTACCATTTTATCCAATGGTGGTCATTGGAATCAATTTCACTTTGAAATTAGACTTAAACTGGTGTCAATCTTTTGATACTTATTGTTTTGTAAAAACACGCTATTTGCTCTGGCAGCGGGAATTAATTATTAAATTAATTAATGTGACTTATATGATTTGAATTTTGTAAAATAGACTTCATTTTTGAATTCAGAATATCAAATATAGCTTAGGGTGAATTTTTGGTAATTTTCTGAAAAACTTCAATTTTTGATGAATAGTGAAACCACTAAGTGGTAATCAAGCAAACTGATTTTTCAGTTAAATGAAAGTTTACCACTAATGTGTATTGAATTTTGAAAATCTGACATACATGGTTGTCATTAAGAAGTAAAATGTGGTTCAATGAGATTATAATAATTTTTTTGGTGAATAGTATCTTATTAAGTTTTTAATCGCGATTAGTGGTAATTAGTGTAGTTTAAGGTATAAATAATGTTTTAATAATATGAAATGACCTAGACACATGTCCCAAACTTATTGGTTGTGTCATGGCCGACCAAGAAAAGTCATGGGTCAACTTGGGGACCCTATGGAGACACTTTGGTTTGGAAATGACATAAATTACTTTTTATTTAATGTTAAAGTGAAAATGACACAAACATAATATGTTTTGAGAAAACAATTTTTAAGTGGGGTTATACAAGTCCAAATTTTGATTATAAATAGTCATTGGAAAGATAAAAATATTTCCTATATCATAGTATTTTTTTATAATTTTTAGACATTAAATAAATTTAATTTTTTATGACATAATAATGACGCAGTGATGGCATCATTATTTGACGATTTAAATAAAATAGAAAGACAATGTAAAATCTATGAACTACACATGGACAAAACCAATTGGATGAGTGTATTTCAAACCCTTATCACCTTATCCACGAATTATATCAATGTGGGACCTTTTGAAACCGAAACACATTTT
This sequence comes from Viscum album, assembly GCA_963277665.1. Classification (NCBI taxonomy): domain Eukaryota; kingdom Viridiplantae; phylum Streptophyta; class Magnoliopsida; order Santalales; family Viscaceae; genus Viscum; species Viscum album. The sequence continues at coordinate 801,047,861 of OY728164.1, forward strand.
CAAATAAAGTAATATTTCTTTACTTGCCAAAAGTGCCCCTCCTATCCTCTTATAAAAGGCCCCCACCTCTACCTCATTTCACACACTACTCTAGCCTTTGGCTCGGCCAACCCCTGACCATTTACTCTCTCCACATACCTCTCCTCATCCTATAGGATTCCCTTTGGGCAGAAGCCTTTCAAAGGAAGCCTTTAGGCTCAAATCAAAAGGAGTTACACTTTTTAAGGTAATTCATTCTCTCATGTTCATTTGTTTTATTTTGCTTCTCCAACCCCCTAAACTCTTTTTATTTAATTCTTTTGTAACAACACCAGTATCTTAAATATACTAGGATGTTGTTATAAGATTTATTTGAGCTACACTCTCACACAACTTCATCAAATTGTTAAAGAACATACGGTTTCCGTGGATGGTGAAATTCTGCCTCCCGAAACGATGATTGTTTAATACTCATTTAACACCTTCAAAGGTGGCCATTATGATGTCACTATTTTTATATATGATATATAATATGTTTATGTTTTCTTTAAGCTTCTGTTTTTTTTCATTTTGGGAATACCTTTATGGTTTCCATTATGGGTAAACACGATATCTTCATTTTAGGAAGTGCGGACTACCGCCCCCTCAAAGTGATTTGATTCGTTAAATACCATATGTGGGACATATAAAGGATGGAACTATGATATTATATATGATATTATACTGGAATTATAATATACTTTTATATCATTATGATTCCATTCTATAAAATACGAAATATAAATGAAAGTAGCGTTCATGCGTACGTACGGCTTACCGTCTCCATGAACGGTGCATTTCATTTCTTACCTCTAAATGTGATGTAATGTTATAAATGAAAGTATGTACTAGATGTATATGACATATATTATATCTACATCATTAATACCATTCTGGATATAATTAACCTTTGACCAAATTAACAACATGTAAGTGTAAGAAGTCTATTTTTGACTTAAGAACAAAATACGGACAAAATGAACATTATTAACTTAACTGATTACGTGATGTTCATAACATGGTATAAAAAGAGTAATGAACTTGAAAAAGATTCATAAGAAAGTAGAGATTAACTCAAGTTTATTATTCATGAGATTAAGGAACGGTCGGGTCAAGTCAGATACGAGGTATGGGACTTCGTCTCAATCTCCTTTCATTGAGGCATATTTTATTTTATACACAACTATCTTTTATACGGTGTATAAACCCCTTTGACTTTTACGTTTATTCAAATGGAATCTTTTTTATACGAAGCGTTTACTAAACAACAAAAGGGATTGTTTTTGTCGTACGTATGCAGCGACAACGACTTCTCCGCCGTCGTAACCGTTATTTGAGTTTCGGCTTCCTCTACAAGCCATACCTTCTTTTTAAAAGAAAAATAAATACCATGTTTTACTTTGGTATTGAAAATGGTTTTCATAATGTTTTTATTATATCAATGTGTTGTATTGCTATCTCGTGATTGAAATGTGGAAATGTTATGTTTCCTTTATGCATGTTTTATGTGATATGATTATGTTATGGTTCTTGGGCATTATTATGAAGACGGGTGGTTCCGTGATAAACTAAGGGCGGGTGAGCCCGATATAGCTCTCCAATGCATTGGGTAACGTGAAGGAGTGAAACGTTAAGGTTTCTCCGAAGATATTTTAGGGAATATACTATGATGGTTATTCCAAACGTAACCAAGAGGGTTACTCCCTACGTAAGAATGTTATGAATGCCTCAAGTTACCTTTATGTCTTATGATTTCTATGATTTATTCATGATTTTATGAGGTATGTTAAAGTGCCTATGTTTTATGGGTACAGTATGATTTCATTCTTATGTATATATGAACTCATGTTTCCTTTCCATGTTTTTTTTATAACCCATACTAAGTTTTTATGCTCATCCCATGTTTTGGAAATGTTTTTCACAGGTCAAGGGAAAGGTACATGATTAGATGATAGGGTCAAGGATGTGACAAGAAATAATCCATGTTTTATTTTAAATATGTTTCCATTGATGGGAATTAAGAATACTATCTTTATGTAACCACTTTGTTTATATGTGGAATGTAATGCAAGTTTTATGATCTAATTCTCTAAAACTCTAAACCCGAAAAGATCCTCAATGTGTAATCTTGTAATAACTCAAGATTAAGCAAGGTTTAAGGATGGGGCCTTATAGTTGGTATCAAAGATCGGTTTAGAATACTTTAGGAGTTAGAATTATATTAAATGATTATTCAAAAAAAAATTTGAAATGATATAGCATTTACGGATTACCATGTTGCTTCATCTAAGACATGTTTGTTCAGAATGGTTTTCCGCAGAGGAAACAGGGAATCAGTGCTATGAAGGCATACAGAAGGAAATAACCTTCTGAATCAGCATCCAGAAATGGTCGGAATTGGAACTGAACAGTTTGTTGTAGTAATGGCGCAGTTGACTCAAGCGATAAATGGTGGTGGTATCCATGCACGAGATCAGGAAGATCAACCGCAGAGGAATATGTTAGTGGTGGAACATTTCATGAGGCAAAATCCACCATCTTTTAGAGGATCATCTGACCCTGTGCTAGCTGAAGGGTGGATTAAATCACTGGAGAAGATTTTTGATGTCATGGGGTGTTCAGACAATCAAAAGGTTAGTCTTGCTATTTACCATTTGGAAGGTGAAGCAGATCAGTGGTGGTCTATGGTTAAAAATATCAGGGACGCCGATGAGATTGATGCTCTTGACTGGGATGAATTCAAAGGTATGTTTCTTGAGAGGTATTTTCCTAAGGCTCTTCGACTTAGGATGGAAAAGAAATTCTTGGAATTGAGGCAAGAGGAAGACTCAGTGGCTACCTATGAAGAAAGGTTCACTCGATTGGCAAGGTATGCTCCAAATTTTATCCGGGACCTTGATAGTAAAATCAATCGTTTTTACTCAGGATTAAAGACAAAATATTGAAGGGAATTAGCTTCTCGTGAGTTTAAAAGTTATTAAAAGCTTGTTCGATGTGCTGAGAAGGTGGAAATGGAGTTTGTCGATGACCAAGTTTTCTATAAAAACCAGCAGAAGAAGAGACCGAAGTGGTAGGAGAAAGGTAAGAATTCTTCAAAAAAGTCTGATGGTAATAAAACTAAGTTTCCAGTTTGTGATAAATGTGGCAAAAGGCATGTTGGGGAATGTCTTCTGAATTCTGGGAAGTGCTACCGATGTGGTAAGATGGTACATAAGGCTCGTGATTGCACTGAAAAGGATCAAGGTGAAGGTAAGAACAAATTTGATTTACAGTTAGTAAAATGTTATAAGTGCAATGAGATGGGTCACTATGTAAACGAGTGTCCGACAAGGAGCTTGAGTGATGGGAAGCAGTTAGACTACAAGAAGAAAGGGGTGGTGAAATCCTTTGCAACTACTTCAGCAGATGTCGGGCCATCAAATGAAGTTGTATAAGGTACTTTGTTTGTTTGTTCAGATTATTCCAGTGTGTTGTTTGATTCGGAGTCTACACATTATTTCATCTCTGAAACCTTTTCTAGTAAAATGGGAATACCATCTCAAGAAATGACTCCTGAACTTTTGGTAAAAACACCTGGGGGAAGTGTCGAGGCAAAAAGAATTTATAAGAATCTTCCTATCCTTATCTGTGGAAAGAACCTACTTGCAAACCTTATTGTTCTACCTCTAGTAGAGTTTGATGTTATCCTGGGTATGGATTGCCTCTCTATTTACCATGCTAAGATTGACTGTAGAGCTAAAGAAGTTTCTTTTCAGAAAGACTTTCAGTTTGTTTACAAGAATGAACCCTTACATTTGATAACATATCAAGAGGCCGAGAAACTTGTAAAAGATGGAAATGAATGTTACCTTACACACATCGTTGAAAATAAAGGAACTGTTCAGATTAATGATGTGCCAGTGGTAAATGAGTATCCTGATGTTTTTCCTGATGAGTTGCCTGGAATAATACCAGATCGGGAATTTGAGTTTACTGTTGACTTAGTTCCTGATGCTAAGCCAATTTCAAAACCCCCTTATCGAATGGCACAAATTGAACTTTTAGAGTTGAAGGAGAAATTGAAAGATTTATTAGAGAAAGGTTTCATTAGACCTAGCACATCACCATGGGGTGCTCCTGTTTTATTTGTTAAAAAGAAAGATGGTTCTATGAGAGTTTGCATTGATTATAGAGCCTTGAATAATATCACTGTTAAGAACAAATATCCTTCGCCTCATATCGATGATTTGTTTGATCAGCTCCAGGGAGCTCAGTTTTTTTCAAATATTGACTTGAGATCGGGGTACCATCAGCTGAAGGTTAAGGAGGCAGATATTCCGAAGACCGCGTTCTGTACGAGATATGGCCATTATGAATTTGTAGTAATGCCTTTTGGGCAAACCAATGCACCTGCTGTTTTCATGGACTTAATGAATAGAATTTTCCATGAGTTCTTGGATAAGTTTGTGGTGGTTTTCATTGATGATATTTTGGTGTTTTCTAAAAGTAAATAGGAGCATGAAAAACATTTAAGGGTTATCTTGAAAACCTTAAAAGAAATGAAACTGTATGGGAAATTCAGCAAGTGTGAGTTTTGGTTACAACAAATTTCATTCCTTGGTCACATTGTTTCTAAAGATGGAATAACTGTTGATCCTGCAAAAACAAAAGTTGTGGAAGAATGGCCAAGACCCACAAATGTAACCGAGATTCGTAGATTCCTTGGTTTGGCGGGCTATTACCGAAGGTTTGTTAGAAATTTTTCACGGTTATCTAGTCCAATGACTAAGCTAACTCGGAAGGGTGTTAAGTTTATCTGGACAAAAGAATGTGATGATTGTTTTCAGGAATTGAAAAGAAGATTGGTGAATGCTCCAGTTTTGGCACTACCTTCCAGGAATGGTGAGTTTGTTATATACAGTGATGCTTCATTGAAAGGAATTGGTTGCGTCCTAAAGCAGAATGATCAGGTAATTGCTTATGCTTCACGACAGTTGAAAACTCATGAGGTAAATTACCCTACACATGATTTGGAATTAGCTACTGTTGTTTTTGCTTTAAAAATTTGGAGGCATCATTTGTATGGATTAAAGTGTGAAATATATACCGATCACAAAAGTTTAAAGTATATATTCACTCAAAAAGAGTTAAACATGAGACAAAGGAGATGGATGGAATTAATCAAGGATTATGATTGTACAATTCATTACCATCCGGGAAAAGAAAATAAAGTGGCTGATGCTTTGAGTCGAAAAAGTAATGCTTCATTAACAATGTTGCGTTTGGAACGTGATCCTTTGGTTAAGGATTTGGTGAACTTTGGCATAGAAGTTTTTGGTGCAGGAAGTCCTTCTGTTTTGTTTCAGGTATCAGTGAGATCATCCCTATCAGATAGAATCAAGCAAGCACAGAAGCAAGACAGTGAGTTACAGAAAAAGGTAGAGCTGGTTCAGAAAGGTAAGTTGCCTGAATTCAACATTGATAGTGATTGTGTTTTGAGATTTGGGAAAAGATTTTGTGTGCCTTGTGATTCACAGTTGAAGAGAGATTTGTTATGTGAAGCTCATAGTTCTCCGTTTTCAGTTCATCCGGGCAGTACTAAGATGTATAGAGATCTGCGGGAGTATTACTGGTGGGATGGAATGAAAAGAGACATTGCTGCTTTTACTATGAAGTGTTTGACTTGTCAGCAGGTTAAAGCAGAGCGGCAGTTACCGAAAGGGATGCTTCAGCCTTTACCAGTGCCATAGTGGAAATGGGAGAATATATCCATGGACTTTGTTGTTGGATTACCGAAGACATCTCGAGGTAATAATGCAATCTGGGTTATTGTTGATCACTTGACCAAATCTGCTCATTTCCTTGCTATACGAGATACTTTCTCTCTTGATCAACTTTCCCATTTGTATCTTAAAGAGATAGTCAGGTTACATGGAGTTCCTCTCTCCATTGTATCGGATCGTGATCCCAGGTTTACTTCTAACTTTTGGAAAGGCCTTCAGAAGTCATTGGGTACTAAATTAAATTTTAGTACAGCTTTTCATCCTCAATCAGATGGACAGTCAGAACGAACAATTCAGACATTGGAGGATATGCTACGAGCTTGTTCTATGGATTATCAGGGAAGTTGGGACCAACATCTTTCTTTGGTTGAGTTTTCATATAATAACAGTTTTCATTCCAGTATACAGATGGCACCATTTCAGGCATTATATGGGAAGCGGTGTCGAACTCTAGCTTTCTAGGATGAAGTGGGTGAAAGGAAGTTGATGGGACCAGAATTGGTAGAAGAGATGGCAGAAAAAGTTCAGCTGATTCAGAAACACATGAGAACAGCTCAGAGCAGGCAGAAGAGTTATGCGGATAACCAGAGGAAGGATCTATCTTTCGAGGTAGGTGATCATGTTTTTCTCAAGGTTTCTCCTTGGAAAAGCGTGATGAGATTTGGTAAGAAAGGAAAGTTGAGTCCAAGGTTTGTTGGACCATACGAAATTCTGGAGAGAGTTGGATCAGTTGCATACCGATTGGCTTTACCTCCGAGTTTATCTCAGGTACACAATGTTTTTCACGTTTCGATGTTGAGAAAGTATATGCCAGATCCATCTCATGTTTTGAGCCCAGAGGTAGTTCAGCTGGAAGAGAACCTATCTTATGAGGAACAACCAGTCCAGATTCTTGACCACAGGGAGAAAGTGTTACGGAATAAGGTGATTCATCAGGTAAAGGTTTTGTGGAAAAACCACATGATTGAAGAGGCAACATGGGAATCTGAAAATGCAATGAGGGATAAGTACCCCCATTTATTCGATAAGTAAATTAATTGCAGGGACACAATTTTCTAAAGGGGGGAAGGATGTAACATCCCAAGTAAGTAATGAATAATAGATATTTTTATCTATGTCTATTAATGATTAAGATAGTGTTATAGTGGCTTAAAATGAAAATAAATACAATCTTATGCATGGAATACACTAATATTCTTAAAAGATTGTTTTACTGCCTTTTGATGGAAAACCATTTTTGAATCTATATTTTGACAATTTTATAAACTATGTTTGTCAAAATAAACTTATTCTTTATGATTGGGACATCAAAATTTACCTTGTGTGAATTTTTGGTATTTTTCTGACAATGTTCATTTTTTAATGAATAGTGAAAAATACTGCATTTTACATCAAAACTACTTTTTAATCTAATTTATTTATATGATTAGATTATGTTTTTAATTGGTTTTGAAGTGAAATTAGAATATATTTTTACCATTTTATCCAATGGTGGTCATTGGAATCAATTTCACTTTGAAATTAGACTTAAACTGGTGTCAATCTTTTGATACTTATTGTTTTGTAAAAACACGCTATTTGCTCTGGCAGCGGGAATTAATTATTAAATTAATTAATGTGACTTATATGATTTGAATTTTGTAAAATAGACTTCATTTTTGAATTCAGAATATCAAATATAGCTTAGGGTGAATTTTTGGTAATTTTCTGAAAAACTTCAATTTTTGATGAATAGTGAAACCACTAAGTGGTAATCAAGCAAACTGATTTTTCAGTTAAATGAAAGTTTACCACTAATGTGTATTGAATTTTGAAAATCCGACATACATGGTTGTCATTAAGAAGTAAAATGTGGTTCAATGAGATTATAATAATTTTTTTGGTGAATAGTAACTTATTAAGTTTTCAATCGCGATTAGTGGTAATTAGTGTAGTTTAAGGTATAAATAATGTTTTAATAATATAAAATGACCTAGACACATGTCCCAACCTTATTGGTTGTGTCATGGCCGACCACGAAAAGCCATGGGTCAACTTGGGGACCCCATGGAGACACTTTGGTTTGGAAATGACATAAATTACTTTTTATTTAATGTTAAAGTGAAAATGACACAAACATAATATGTTTTGCGAAAACAATTTTTAAGTGGGGTTATAAAAGTCAAAATTTTGATTACAAATAGTCATTGGAAAGATAAAATGATTTCTTATATCATAGTATTTTTTTTATAATTTTTAGACATTTTATAAATTTAATTATTTATGACATAATAATGATGCAGTGATGACATCATTATTTGACGATTTAAATAAAATAGAAAGACAATGTAAAATCTATGAACTACACATGGACAAAACCAATTGGATGAGTGGATTTAAAACCCTTATCACCTTATCCACTAATTATATCAATGTGGGACCTTTTGAAACCGAAAAACATTTTCAAATAAAGTAATATTTCTTTACTTGCCAAAAGTGCCCCTCATCTCCTCTTATAAAAGGCCCCCACCTCTACCTCATTTCACACACTACTCAAGCCTTTGCCTCGGCCAACCCCTGCCCATTTACACTATCCACATACCTATCCTCATCCTATAGGATTCCCTTTGGGCAGAATCCTTTCAAAGGAAGCCTTTAGGCTCAAATCAATAGGAGTTACACTTTTTAAGGTAATTCATTCTCTCATGTTCATTTGTTTTATTTTTCTTCTCCAACCCCCTAAAATCTTTTTATTTAATTCTTTTGTAACAACAACAGTATCTTCTATATACTAGGATGTTTTTATAAGATTTATTTGAGCTACACTCTCACACAACTGCATCAAATGTTTAAAGAACATACGGTTTTCGTGGATGGCGAAATTCTGCCTCCCGAAACGATGATTGTTCAATACTCATTTAACACCTTCAAAGGTGGCCATTATGATGTCACTATTTTTATATATGATATATAATATGTTTATGTTTTCTTTAATCTTCTGTTTTGTTTCATTTTGGGCATACCTTTATGGTTTCCATTATGGGTAAACACGATATCTTCATTTTAGGAAGTGCGGACTACCGCCCCCTCAAAGTGATTTGATTCGTTAAATACCATATGTGGGACATATAAAGGATGGAACTATGATATTATATATGATATTATAATTTAATTATAATATACCTTTATATCATTATGATTCCATTCTATAAAATACGAAATAGAAATGAAAGTAGCGTTCATGCGTACGTACTGCTTACCGTCTCCATGAACAGTGCATTTCATTTCTTACCTCTAAATGTGATGTAATATTATAAATTCAAGTATGTACTGGATATATATGACATATATTATATCTACATCATGAATACCATTCTGGATATAATGAACCTTTGACCAAATTAACAACATGTAAGTGTAAGAAGTCTATTTTTGACTTAAGAACCAAATACTGACAAAATGAACATTATAAACTTAACTGATTACATGATGTTCATAACATGGTATAAAAGGAATAATGAACTTGAAAAAGATTCATAAGAAAGTAGATATTAACTCATGTTTATTATTCAGGAGATTAAAGAACGGTCGGGTCAAGTCGGATACGAGGTATGGGACTTCGTCTCAATCTCCTTTCATTGAGGCATATTTTATTTTATACACAACTATCTTTTATATGGTGTATAAACCCCTTTGACTTTTATGTTTATTCAAAAGGAATCTTTTTTATACGAAGCGTTTACTAAACGACAAAAGGGAATGTTTTTGTCGTACGTATGCGGCGACAACGACTTCTCCGCCGTCGTAACCGTTATTTGAGTTTCGGCTTCCTCTACAAGCCATACCCTCTTTTTAAAAGAAAAATAAATACCATGTTTTAATTTGGTATTGAAAATGGTTTTCATAATGTTTTTATTATATCAATGTGTTGTATTGATATCTCGTGATTGAAATGTGGAAATGTTATGTTTCCTTTATACATGTTTTATGTGATATGATTATGTTATGGTTCTTGGGAATTATTATGAAGACGGGTGGTTCCGTGATAAACTAAGGGCGGGTGAGCCCGATATAGCTCTCCAATGCATTGGGTAACGTGAAGGAGTGAAACGTTAAGGTTTCTCCGAAGAGATTTTAGGGAATATACTGTGATGGGTATTCCAAACGTAACCAAGAGGGTTACTCCCTACGTAAGAATGTTATGAATGCCTCAAGTTACCTTTATGTTTTATGATTTCTATGATTTATTCATGATTTTATGAGGTATGTTAAAGTGCCTATGTTTTATGGGTAAAGTATGATTTCATTCTTATGTATATATGAACTCATGTTTCCTTTCCATGTTTTTTTATAACCCATACTGAGTTTTTATGCTCATCCCATGTTTTTGAAATGTTTTTCACAGGTCAAGGGAAATGTACATGATTAGATGATAGAGTCAAGGATGTGACAAGAAATAATCCATCTTTTATTTTAAATATATTTCCATTGATGGGAATGAAGAATACTATCTTTATGTAACCACTTTGTTTATATGTGGAATGTAATGCAAGTTTTATGATCTAATTCTCTAAAACTCTAAACCCGAAAAGATCCTCAATGTGTAATCTTGTAATAACTCAAGATTAAGCAAGGTTTAAGGCTGGGGCCTTATAATAGATGTGGAAATGATGGTCATAAAGCAAGAACCTTCCATGGAAAAAGGAAGCATCCAGTTGACTCGAGTAAATGGAATGAAGTTCTTTCTGAGGGATCAATTGAATGTTTTAAATGTGGTGTGCATGGTCATTATGAAAACACATGTCCTATGAAGATGTTTCGTGAATGGGGTCACCAAGATCATACAAATGTTTGTTTACCAATACCTAATTCCATTCCGATTGAGGATGATGAAACTGACAATGACCAATCAAAGGTATGTATGATTTCATGACTATTGTTTTCCTATTTTGGAATCTTAGGATATGATTCATGATTTTGTTTGTAGGAAAGAGGTATTTCGGAATAAGTTGGAAAGGAATGGTTAATGGACCATGAAGAATGTTGAATGAGTAAGATGTCAACATATAAGGGCTTCAAGAGTTATGGTGAAATTCTTAATAGTATTAAGTCTCTTTTAATGATGGGGTTACATTAGAAGACTTTTTATATTATGTGTAACCCTGATGTTTAATATAAGAATTTTTTATTCAAGGAATAGTTATCTTTTCTCTTGTGGACATAGTTATAAAGAACCATTTGGGTTTATATGATCCTTAATTTTGAGGTAATTATGGGTTACTATATGTTATGATTGAAGTGAAAGGCATGAGATAAAATTGAGGTTAAATTATGTTATGGTTATTTTTGATGATTTTATCCCTTTTGGGGGAATGATTTGAGAATTATATAGTTTAGGAAAAAGGACAACACACAGACCGTGTGACAACCCGTCGCGTCGGAAAAAGCTGCGGTAATCGAACGCACAACCAATGTGTGACTGGTATTTATCGCCTACCACTGGACTACGTGAATTCCCGGGTTAGTTTGAATATTTCTTTTTTAGTTAGATGATTTTATTAATTAAGAGTAAGTTGATTTTGGGTTATTTATGGAAATTTATTAACATATCATGGAGGATAAGTGATTAGGATTAATTACTTTTCAATATGAGACATTAAGAGCAACTGATGTGGTTTGGAGATAAATGATACGATTTAACTTGGTACACTATGTGACTAAATCCTTCAAAATATTTGGGTTTCAATCTTAGTTTGGTTTACTTTGAAGAATTTTATGGACAAATTGTTTATCGAATGGTCTTCGTTGAACTTTGGGTTTTCTTGGACAAATTTTGGAGATTAAGAATAGATTTTCTTTTTATAAAGGGTTATCCTTTTCTGGATTATCTGATCATGTACGAACCTTTTTGGTATTGGTTTTGGTTAGAGTCTAACGAAATGGGAAGTATATAGTTATCTATTGTGGATTATGTGATTCTCTAGAAGTTGATTATAGTACTCTTAATGCGAACAAGTCTCCCTAAATACTCGTCTTTTGGAAAAAAAATATGTGTTTGATTAAGGAATCTAGTAAAAGTTGAAAGTCAACATGATAAGTGATTATGTTTCCTTATGAATACATTCCTCAATAAAAAGTAACTTAAAACAAAAATGTTGTCTATTAACTTTTCCTACTGGGGAATCGAATACCGTTTAAACCATCACAAGTTCGTGATTTTCTTATGGTTAACTTTCTCCTAGACATTTTACTATCACTCTCTATCAGAACATGACCCTTTGTTTTCTCCTCCATATCCATATTTTAATACTTGGAATCCTAGTATGGGTTAACTCGGGTGACATTTGTACTTCTCTCCCATTCTTTTAAAGTGATTGTTTTACTGACTCTTGTTCTGATGTGGGACTTTCAAGGATGTTTCCAAACTCAATTTTAAAAATTGTGAGGACACAATTCCCAAAAGGGGGGAAGGATGTAACACCCCAGGTAAATAAAGAATATGACATTTCCATATTTATCCATATTTGTGAATAAAATATTAATATAAATTTAAAGGGGACGCTATGCTCGATGGCGTACCCACCATGCAACAACGAGTTTCTTGGGAATCTTACGTTGCACTCTAATAATAAAATAATATTATTTTAAATCGTAGTTAACATGTAGTCATTGTATTGGCGGGAATAGATAGAAATAACTAAAATATGATTATATATGTTTTTAAATGTTTTTACATTTATCCAATAAAGGATAAAGGCATAAAATACGGAAATAATTAAATTTTAGGCGTATATGCCCTAGTTTTCACTAAAGGTTCACTTATCGCCTTTTGATGGAGAACCGTCATTAAATATAGTTTTGTTCACACTTATACATTCTTTTGGACCAAATAAAACTCTCCTTAAGAATTGGGAGATCAAAATTTACTTTGTGTAAATTTTTGGTAACTTTCTGATAAAGTTCATTTTTTTAATGAATAGTGTAAAATTTTGTATTTTAATTTGAAACCTCTTTTTAATCTAATTTATTTATATGATTAGATTATCTTTTGAATTGGTTTTAAAGTGAAATGAGAATATATTTTTACCATGAAATCCAATAGTGGTGATTGGAATTAATTTCACTTTGAAATCAGACTTAAACTAGTGTCAATCTTTTGATACTTATTGTTTCATAAAAACACGTTATTTGCTATGACAGCGGGAATTAATTATTAAAAAAATAAATTTGACTTATATGATTTGAATTTTGTAAAATAGATGTATAGACCTGGAAATTTCAAGGAAAGTTTTTTCTTAATTTTCTTTGAATTTTACAAGAACGCTGTTTCTGATGGAGCCTGATTCCGTGGCCCGATGTGCCCGGAATTAATTTCCGAAGTTTGGCTCGGGTACGTTCAGTGAACGAACGAGCGGAAATTTCTAACTTTTGGACCGGTGCTCGGAATCGAATTCTGAGGGCACCGATGAACTCACAGCACCAGTTTTTGCTTAGGAACTCCTGTTTCGGAGTTGCGTTTACACGAGTGTTGATTATAAAAATTGTGGAAGTTTATTTTATAACTACACTACAATTTTTATTAACTTACTCTAAGTGTCAGCTCATGGTGGAAGTTGGGTAACCACCCAACCTCCCTTGGGAGGTTATGAGGGTGGTGGGGCCCACACGAACCCCACCTCTTCATATCCTCTAAAACCCCTCAACTCCCACTTAAATGAATTTTAAATTAGTTATAACTTATGTCTTAAATGAGTTGAATTTAATGTGGTGAGATGTGTGAGTCTTTTGAATGTCAAGACCCATGTGAAGTTAATAAAATAAGTGGAGAACTTATTTCTTTTGGTTGGGTTGTGTTGTTTGAGAGCTTTTGGAAAAAAAGGATTAGAAGTCTTGAAGTTTCTTCGTCCTCTTGACAAAGAATGCGAAGAACAATCGGACATCGACGAAGAAAGCCACGTTCTCGGGAACCGTCTTTCGTGACCCCATACCCGCAACACCGATGACGTCTTTTTCCGCGACATCTCTTTTCGCGACGCTGAATCTCGTCACCTCATAAATCAAGGTAGGGGGTTATTTTATTCTTTTGATCATGATTTATACCCGTGATTATTTCTTCGTGAAATTTGTCCAATTATTAGAAAATAACGCGAGGGGGTTGGACCGCACGAACACAGCCGACCCTCCTCCTTTTCATATTGATTCTGTTGTGGATTGAAACGGGTGTGGCATGGTGCCGTCACACCGTGCAGGATCATGCTGCAAGAAACGCGCGACACCATCGCGCCGCGTCGTAAAATAATGAAAGGACGTGATGCCGTCGCGCCGCGTCGAAGAAAGTTGAAGGCACCACGGCCGGAGTGGTGCCGCGGTGGAGGGGCACGATGTCGTCGCACCGCAGCGGACAACGAAGGACGCGGCCGGTTCCGGGCCGCGGCGGAACGAGAAGACAGATGACCAGCCGGGCCGCCGGTGTCGGAATCCGGAAAGGGGACCGGCCTTGCCTGTCCGTTGAGGAAGAACCGGCCGGCCAGGTCGGGCCGGCCGGAAGGGAGAAAACTGGGGGAAATAATTTCCCCCGGCTAGCCATAATGGCCCCCCATTATGAGGGGGGCCGGTTTCACAAAGGGGGGCAGGTGGCCCCCCATTTTCTCGAAGGCAGGCCCCCACGTGAGGGGGGCCGTTTTTTTTCAAGGCGCGGCAGGTTGTCGCGCCACCAGCTGAGGAAAGGCGGGGGCTTTGACCCCGCGCGCGGCGCTCACGCGGCACCCGGACCGCGCCGCCGCGCCGGACCCCGCCACCGCGCCGGACCGCGTTGCCACGCCGGCCTTTGCCGCCGAACCAAGCCGAGCTTCCGGCCCGAGCCGGGTCTTCGGGTCGGGCCGCCGCCCGGGCAGGGTCGACCCGGTTCGGCCGACCCAGGGGGGGTCGGGCCGGGTCGGCCCGGGCCCAGCCCCCCGTTTCGGACCACTTTCGGTCAAATGCCCGTAACTTGGGCTACAAGCCTCCAAATGACTCGCCGTCAGCGGAAAAATGATCCGTGGATCGAGACGGCCGTTTCAGTTTATCGCACTCAAGGTTTCGGAGAACTTGGGGTTCAGCCGGGTTGGTTCGTACACGAAACCAATCGGGCCCTCAGAGCGGAAACGCACGTAACTTGAGTTCCGGACGTCCGATTGACGTGTCGTCAACTTTGATTGAATCCTCTATGTGAGAAGGAACTTTTGGCATACTCCGCTCAAGGTTTGGATGTCGTCGGAGTGCCGTCGGGTTGGTTTGCTTATGAAACCAACCGGGCCCCTGGAACGAAAAAGCCAATAACTCACAGACCGGGCGTCTGATTGACGCGCCGTCTATTTCGTTGAATTCCACTTGATGAGACAAAACTTTTGGCATACTTCGCCCGAGTTTTGGATACAGTTGGTAGTGGCCGGGTTGGATCGCACCCGAAATCCAGCCGGGCCCCTAGAACGGAAAAGTTGATACCATTCTGACAGAACGTCCGTTTGACGAACCGTCAACGGCGTTGGTGATCTTGTTGAGAAACGGTCCCTATGAGTATACCCTATGAGTGTTCGGGGTATAGTTGAGTTATGGACGGTTTGGTTTGCACACGAAACCAACCGGGCCCCTGGGACAAAAAGGCTAATAACTCACAGACCGGGCGTCTGATTGACGCGCCGTCTGTTGAGTTGAGACCCCTATGATGAGGCGGTCCTTTGAGATACTTCTTTTTGGGACTTTGTGATACTTGGAGTATCGACCAGTAGCTCGTGGAGCGGACCCTCCCGGAGACGAGCGTGCGGAGTACGGAGACCGTGTAGCCGGCTGAGACCTGACCACTGCATGACCGACTCGACTTGGAGTGAGTCGACTAGCCCAGTGGACGGAGCGCCCGATATTTGGTGACAGAACCACGATGGATGGAGCACCCGGTAGTTGGCCACAAACCTGCGGTACTCGACAGGAGGAGTACCTCTATAGGCTATTGGGGGGAGTGCCCGGTATTTGGCAACAGACCCACAGCAGACGGAGCGCCCGGTAGTTGGCCGCAGACCCGCGGTACTCGACAGGAGGAGCACCTCAGCAGTCTTAGGTTAGTGAGCAGTACCTCGGAGTCGTGACAGGACCACTGTACAGTCCAGAGACGGAGCTCTTCAGCAGTTACGGTTTCGATAATGAAAATCCTTGTTGGTTTGAGCTGAGTCTTTTGACATTGTGTTTACCTCATGATTGAGATGGGTTACTTGCTAACTTAGGTATATGTATGGGCATATACCTGGGTAGTGGTTTTCCATTGATTTCACAATCCTTGTGTTTCCTCATGATTGAGATGGGTTACTTGATAACTTAGGTATATGTATGGGCATATACCTAAGTAGACATTATCTGTTGAGATCTTCTTGTGGTTATCCTTGTTGGTTTAGTGAGACCTTGAGGGTCTTGGGGTCCCTACTGAGTATCGTTATACTCACCCCTGCACGGGCTATGCCAGCACCTCGTTGTGTTGGTTGCAGACGACGGACAACGTTGATCGTGGTTGAGACTTGTAGAGCAGGACGGTACCTTGAGGTGGACCACTGGGCGGGACATACTCGGAGCAGACGGTGGGACCCGAGGAGCTGGGGAGCTATCTGTACCCACCCTTTAGGTGGTATTTCCAGAGGACGACTCGGCGTAGCTGCTTTTACTTTTTCAGTTGTTGTTTTCCTTTTCGAGTTGTACTTTACTTTCAGTTGGGGTTTGTATACTAGCCCTTTTACTTTTCCACACTTATAGTTGTACTCTGATTTCACTTAGTGTTTACTTTCCGCTTGCTTACTCTATAGAGTTTGTTTACGTTACAAAGGCAATGCCTTCCATTTTTACTAGGATTTACGCCTTGGTGCTAGTCGCCAGCCCCTGGCCAATGGAATGCGGGCTTGGGGTAGTCACGCCACGAGCCCCGAGGACAGGTCGTGACAAATTGGTATCATAGGAGTTCGGTTCTACCGCTGAACTTATAACTCTGATGTTTCTTTCTGTGAATCAATAGTGTTAAGAGTACCGTGTGTGGTTTTCAGTTCAGGGAGTCCAGTGTTGGTGCGGGCGGCTGACGTATCCATACACCAGGATCCTGACAACTGATTTCCGACTTTGTGCATGAAAACACTGATTGCGTTTGTGTTTTCCAGAAGTTTTATTTAAATGTAATCTCAAACCAGGTCATCTCACCAGGTATAATATTTTGACCGTGTCACGTTGTTTCTTTCAGGATACCTCCCCGTGGACGACCAGCTAGAGCCCTGGGAGTGGTGCGTACTGACAGCCCGCCGATCGACGAGGCCTCAGTACAGGGCCCTATCCCAGATGAGGCACCAGCAAGGGAACCAGCGGTACTACTACCCGTTGGGGCACCGATGCCACCAGCCCCAGCAGCAGAGGATGCACGTCGCTTGAGCACACTGCATGAGTTCCAGCACCAGAGGCCACCCATGCTTCAGGGAGGGACGGACCCGCAGGCAGCTGAGGATTGGATGGAGGCTCTGGTGAGAGTCTTCAGGCTAGTGGGGATGCTGACAGATTTCATGGTGATCCTTGCTGCCAGCCTTCATTAGGCAGCAGTAGGCAGATGGTGGAGCCTGATGCTCCAGATGCATGATGAGGAGACACTTCTATGTGCAGAATTCGAGAGCCTGTTCCAGGAAGAGGTTGTACCAGCCACCCTTCGGCGGTGCGTATACAGGAGCTACTTCAGCTGCGGCAGGGCAGCATGTTAGTGGCGCAGTACTCAGCGAGATTCACAGACCTCTCGCGCTACTCCACAGATATGGTACGGGACCCGTTCTTTAGGGCCCGAAACTTCGAGCAGGGGATCAGGCGAAAGATTAGATCTTCTTTTGTTTCTCACAGCATTCCAACCCAAACATGAGTGTTGGAGAGATCCCTCTTAGTGGAGAGTTTCCTTGTTGAGCAGTCTCCACCAGCACGACCCACCACTAGCCGACTTGCGGCAGAGTCTTCTGCAGAAGATAGTAGATAGATGACACAGAGGTCCAAGAGGACCAGACCTACCGGTGGCCGACTGCACGACTCAGGTTCAGTTGTGCAGGGAAACCGGGGTGGAGTCAGAGCCAGACGTGCCGAGAGTGGACAATGTTACTCCTGCGGCGGAATGGGTCACATGGAACGTGACTGTCCGACCCGCCATGCAGATGACCAGTAGTTAAATGAAGAACCTCCGAGGCAGAGGCAGAGGTTCGATCAGGGCGGACCGCAAGGAGCTGGCGGCCATGGCAGAGGAGCTGGCCATGCAGGTGGAGGTGGGCGATGCTTCGGAATGTTGCCACCACCACCACCAGGAGGCCCACCCCGACCGCAGGGGACAGGAGGACATGGGAGAGATCAGCTTCAGGCAGCTGAGATCTACAGTCATGGAGCTCCGGAAGTAGATGGACAGGAGCGGGACTAGCTTTTTACCTAGAGGCTATTGATCTCGTTGCTTCTGGTTTTGTTGATATCTGTCTGTAGTTGCTTGTGTCTTGTAATATGAGCTGCAATAATAAAAAGACACTTATCTTTGTTTGTTTCCGGTCCTTTTGTTTGGTTGATAATGAGTGGTCCCGGTTAAGACTGTTGACTTGACCCTCACTTTCGAGTTTTCTAATGAAGTAGACCTAGTGGCCACACATTGATGCCGACAGTGTGACTCGGCCCTTGGAGGCGAGAGTGACAGTTGGATCTCTTGGTAGTTACGTCGAGGCCTTACGACGTCATCCATGGCATGAATGCATCATTCATGTCTGGATTGACTGTATTAGGCAACGAATGTGGTTCATTCAGGAGATGAGACCGGATTTCTCTTATCGAAAAAGAAGAAATCATAGCAGCTCTTGTGAGACTAGAGAAGGTCCAGGTCATCCAAGAGCAGATGAGGACGGCAATGGGCCGACAGAAGCCTTATGCTGACATGACATGGAGGCCTCTAGAGTTCGAGGATGACCATCACGTCCTTATATGTGTCTCACCTGGACGAGTTTTAAGGAGATGTGGACAGGGAGTCAAGTTATCTCCGAGGTTCAACGGACCTTTCTAGGTCCTCAGCTGGGTAGGCGAGGTGGTTTACCGCTTGGCCCATCCACTACAGTTGCACTAGGCGCACGCCGTTTTCCACGTATCTCAACTGAGGAGATACGTGCTGACCCTCTGCATATCATCGACCATGAGTAACTGGATGATGGAGATGGGGTGTCTTTTTCGGAGGTCCCGGTGGAGATCGAGGATCGACAGGAGCGGGTCCTACGTGGACGGTCGATTCCTCTAGTGCACAACAGATGGCAGCACGGGAATCTCCAGGAGAGAACTTGGGAGCGGGAGGCTCATATGCGTGCTAAGTACCCTCTTTTGTTTCCCTAGTTTTTGTTGAAGCTTTACGGGGACGTAAATCCCTGAGGTGGGAGTAATGTAAAGACCCGGAAATTTCAAGGGAAATTTTTTCTTAATTTTCTTGGAATTTTACAAGAACGTTGTTTCTGACGGCGCCTGATTCCGTGGCCCGGTGTGCCCGGAATTAATTTCCGAAGTTTGGCTCGGGTACGTTCAGTGAACGAATGAGCGGGAATTTCTATCTTTTGGACCGGTGCTCAGAATCGAATTTATAGGGCACTGATGAACTCGCAGTGCCGGTTTTTGCTTAGGAACACCTGTTTCGGAGTTGCGTTTACACGAGTGTTGATTATAAAAATTGTGGTAGTTTATTTTATAACTACACTACAATTTTTATTAACTTACTCTAAGTGTTAGCTCATGGTGGAAGTTGGGTAACCACCCAACCTCCCTTGGGCGGTTATGAGGGTGGTGGGGCCCACACGAACCCCACCTCTTCATATCCTCTAAAACCCCTCAACTCCCACTTAAATGAATTTTAACTTAGTTATAACTTATGTCTTAAATGAGTTGAATTTAATGTGGTGAGTTGTGTGAGTCTTTTCAATTTCAAAAGCCATGTGAAGTTAATAAAATTAGTGGAGAACTTATTTCTTTTGGTTGGGTTGTGTTGTTTGAGAGCTTTTGGAAAAAAAGGCTTAGAAGTCTTGAAGTTTCTTCATCCTCTTGACAAAGAATGCGAAGAACAATCGGACATCGACGAAGAATGCCACGTTCTTGGGAACCATCTTCGGAGACACCATACCTGCAACACCGACGACGTCTTCTTCCGCGACATCTCTTTTCGCGACGCCGAATATCGTCACCTCCTAAATCAAGGTAGGGGTTTATTTTATTCTTTTGATCATGATTTATACCCGTGATTATTTCTTCGTGAAAATTTTCCAATTATTAGCAAATAACGCGAGGGGGTCGGACCGCACGAACACGGCCGACCCCCCTCCTTTTCATATTGATTCTGTTGTGGAATGAAACGGGTGTGGCACGGTGCCGTCGCACCGCGCAGGATCATGCGGCATGAAACGCATGGCACCGTCGCGCCGCTTCGTAAAATAATGCAAGGAGGCGGTGCCGTCGCGCCGCGTCGAAGAAAGTTGAAGGCGCCGCGGCCGGAGCGGGGCCGCGACGGAGGGGCGCGGTACTGTCGCACCGCGCCATACAACGAAGGCCGCGGCCGGTTCCGGGCCGCGGCGGAACGAGAAGACCGGCGACCAGTTGGGCCGCCGGTGTCAGAAGCCGGAAAGGGGACCGGCCTTGCCGGTCCTGTTGAGGAAGAACCGGCCGGCCAGGTCGGGCCGGCCGGAAGGGAGAAAACCGGGAGAAATAATTTCCCCCGGCCAGCCATAATGGCCCCCTATTATGAGGGGGGCCGGTTTCACAAAGGGGGGCAGGCGGCCCCCCGTTTTCTCGAAGGCAGGCCCCCACGTGAGGGGGGCCGTTTTTTTTCAATGTGCGGCAGGTTGCCGCACCCCCAGCTGAGGAAAGGCGGGGGCTTTTCCCCTCGCTCGCGGCGCTCATGCAGCACCCGGACCGCGCCGTCGCGCCGGCCTTCGCCGACGGGCCGGGTCTTCGGTATGGGCCGCCGCCCGGGCCGGATCGACCCGGTTCGGCCGACACAGGGGGGGTCGGGCCGGGTCGGCCCTGGCCCAGACCCCCGTTTCGGACCACTTTCGGTCAAATGCCCGTAACTTGGGCTACAGGACTCCAAACGACTCGCCGTCAGCGGCAACACGATCCTTGGATCGAGACGGTCGTTTCAATTTATAGCACTCAAGGTTTCGGAGAACTTGGGGTTCGGACGGGTTGGTTCGTACACGAAACCAACCGGGCCCTCGGAGCGGAAACACTCGTAACATGAGTTCTGGATGTCCGATTGACGTTCTGTCGACTTTGATGGAATCCTCTAAGTGAGGAGGAACTTTTGGCATACTCCGCTCGAGGTTTGGATGTTGTCGGAGTGCGGTCGGGTGGTTCGCTTACGAAACCAACCGGGCCCCTGGAATGAAAAAGCCAATAACTCACAGACCGGGCGTCCGATTGACGCACCGTCTGTTTCGTTGAATTCCTTTTGATGAGACGTAACTTTTGGCATACTTCCCCCCGAGTTTTGGATACAGTTGGTAGTGGCTGGGTTGGATCACACCTGAAATCCAACCGGGCCCCTGGAACGGAAAAGCTGATACCTTTCTGACAGAACGTCCGTTTGAAGAACCGTCAGCGGCGTTGGTGATCTCGTTGAGAAATGGTCCCTATGAGTATACCCTATGAGTGTTCGGGGTATAGTTGAGTTACGGACGGTTTGGTTCGCACACGAAACCAACCGGGCGCCTGGGATGAAAATGGTAATAACTCACAGACCGGGCGTCCCATTGACGCGCCGTCTATTGCGTTGAGACCCCTATGACGAGGCGGTCCATTGAGATACTTCTTTGTGGGACTTTGTGATACTTGGAGTATCGACCAGCAGCTCGTGGAGCGGACCCTCCCGGAGATGAGTGTGCGGAGTACGAAGACCGTGTAGCCGGCTGAGACCTGACGACTGCTTGACCGACTCGACTTGGAGTGAGTCGACTAGCCCAGTGGACGGAGCGCCCGATATTTGGCGACAGACCCACGGCGGACAAAGCGCCCGGTAGATGGCCGCAAACCCGTGGTACTCGACAGGAGGAGTAACTCTGTAGGCTATTGGGGGGAGCACCCGGTATTTGGAGACAGACCCACAGTGGACGGAGAGCCCGGTAGTTGGCCGTAGACCCGCTGTACTCGACAGGAGGAGCAACTCAGTAGTCTTAGGTTAGTGAGCAGTACGTCGGAGTCGTGACAGGACCACTGTACACTCCAGAGACGGAGCTCTTCAGCAGTTACGGTTTCGATAATGAAAATCCTTTTTGGTTTGAGCTGAGACTTTTGACCTTTTGTTTACCTCATGATTGAGATGGGTCACTTGCTAACTGAGGTATATGTATGGGCATATACCTGGGTAGTGGTTATCCGTTGATTTCACAATCCTTGTGTTTCCTCATGATTGAGATGGGTTACTTGATAACTTAGGTATATGTATGGGAATATACCTAAGTAGACGTTATCTGTTGATATCTTCTTGTGGTTATCCTTGTTGGTTTAGTGAGACCTTGAGGGTCTCGGGGTCCCTACTAAGTATCGTTATACTCATCCCTGCACAGGCTACACCCGCACCTCGTTGTGTTGGTTGCAGATGACGGACATCGTTGATCGTGGTTGAGGCTTGTAGAGCAGGACGATACCTTGAGGTGGACCACTGGGCGGGACGTACTCAGAGCGGACGGCGGGACCCGAGGAGCTGGGGAGCTATCTGTACCCACCCTTCAGGTGGGATTTCTAGAGGACGACTCGGCGTAGCTGCTTTTACTTTTTCAGTTGCTGTTTTCCTTTTCGAGTTTTACATTACTTTCAGTTGGGGTTTGTATACTGGCCCTTTTACTTTTCCAAACTTATAGTTGTACTCTGCTTTCACTTAGTGTTTACTTTCCGCTTGCTTACTCTGTGGTGTTTGTTTACTTTACAAAGGCAATGTCTTCCCTTTTTACTGGGATTTACGCCTTGGTGCTAGTCGCCAGCCCCTGGCCTATGGAAGGCGGGCATGGGGTAGTCACGGCACGGGCCCCGAGGACGGGTCATGACAATAGAATTTATTTTTGAATTCAGAATATCAAATATAGAATAGGCTGAATTTTTGGGATTTTTATGAAAAACATCAATTTTTGATGAATAGTGAAACCACTAAGTGGTACTTATAAAAACTGATTTTTCCGTTTAAATGAAATTTTTCCATCATTGTGTTTTGAATTTCAAAAATCCGACATACATGGCTGTCATTAAGAAGTAAAATGTGGTTCAATGGGATAAAAATATTTTTTTGGTGAATAGTAACTTATTAAGTTTTTAAACGCGATTAGAGATAATTAGTGTCGTTTAAGGTAAAAATAATGTTTTAATAAAATGAAATGAACATGACACATGTACTAACCTCATTGGATGTGTCATGGCCGACCAAGACAACCCATGGGTCAACTTGGGGACCCCATGAAGCCACTTTGGTTGGAAAATGACATTAATATCTTTTTATTTAAAGTTAAAGTAAAAATGAGACAAACATGAAATGTTTTACTAAAACCATTTTTACATGGGGTTATACAAATCAGATTTTTTACTATAAATATTCATTGGAAAGCTAAGAATATTTCCTACATCATAGTAGTTTTTTTATAATTTTTAGACATTAAATAAATTAAATTATTTATGGCATCATGATGATGCGGCGATGACCTCATTATTTAACGATTTAAATAAAATGGAAAGATAATGTAATATCTAAGACCTACACATGTTAAAAACCTATTGGATGAGTGGATTTCTAACCCTTATCACCTTATCCTAGAAACAAATCAATTTGGGGCCTCATAAATCCGAATACCATTTTCAAATAAAGTAACATTTTCTTACTTTCCAAGAGTGCCCCTCCTCTCCTCTTATAAAAGGCCTCCACCTATACCTCCTTACCCACACTCCCAAAGCTTTTCACTCAGCCAAACCCTACCCATTTTGTCTATCCACTTCCCTCTCTAACTCCTTGAGGCCTCAATTTGGGTAGAAGTCTTTCCAAGGAAGCATTTTAGCTCAAACCAAAGGGAGTTACCCAATTTTAAGGTAATGTCTTTACTTGAGTCCTTTTATTTTATTTTACCTCTCCAACCCCTAAAATCTTTTTATTCATTTCTTTTGTAACAACTCCAGTATCATAAATATACTAGGATGTTGTTATAATAAGGATTCGAGCTACACTTACACACAACTACATCTAATGGTTAAAGAACATACTGTTTCCGTGGATGGCGAATTTATGCATCCCGAAACGATGATTGTTGAACATTCTTTTAACACATTCAAAGGTGTCCATTAAGATGTCACTATATTTATATATGATATATAATATGTTTCTGTTTTAATTAAGCTTCTGTATTTTTCTTTTTGGGCATACCTTTATGGTTTCCATTATGGGTAAACGCGATATCTTCATTTAAGGAAGTGCGGACTACCGCCCCCTCAAAGTGATGTGATACGTTAATGACATATGTGGGATGTATAAAGGATGGATTTAAAGTTATTATATATGATTTTATACTAGAATTATAATATACCTCTATATCATTATTATTCCATTCCAAAAAAATATGAAATAGAAATGAAAGTAGCGTTCATGCGTACGTACGGCTTACCGTCTCCATGAATGGTGCATTTCATTTCTTACATCTAAATGATTATGTAATATTATAAATACATGTATATTCTGGATATATATGATATATATGATATCCAAATCATGAATATAATTCTGCATAAAATGAACATTTGACAAGACGAACAATATGTAATTGTAAGAAGTCCACTTTCGACTTAAGAACCAAATATTGACAAAACAAACATTATTAACTTAAACAATTAAATAATGTTTATAACATTGCAATAAGTGATCTAAAAGGAATAATGAACTAGAAAAAGGTTCTTAATAAAGTGGAAACTAACTCATGTTTATTATTCAGGACGTTAAAGAATGATCGAGTCACGTCGGACCCGAGGTAAGGGATCCTACTCCTCTCTTTCTTTTTAAGTACACTCTTTTATGTCATTCTTTTTAAAGATCATATTTCTTGTTATTGGGATGTTCTTTTATATTACTCTTACTGTAATTTTTATGTTCATATGATGAGAGACCCTATTCTCTCTCATCAATCCATTTTTGATGTTTTATGTGGCGCCGTTAGGCTGCCGAATTTTCGTAAGAGATCTAACCCCTCTCTTTCTTTTTAAGTACTCTCCTTTATGTCACTTCTTTTAAGCTCCTCTTTGTTATGTTGGGGGATGTTATTTTATATTCTTATTTCTATAAACTTTATGTTAATATGATGAGATACCCTATTTGATCTCATCGACCCATTTTTGTATGTTTTATGTGGCGTCGTTAGGCTGCCGAGTTTTCATAAGGGATTTTCAATCTCACTTTTATTCCCGTGAGATTTATGCTACATTTTCCACAATTTCCTTTGAGTGGTGTATGTACTGCCCATTATTTTACTCATTGTGTAATATAATTTCTTTTATGAGTATTTACATCAATGTTGTATTGTCTTTCTTTCACGAGGTGTATGTTTCGAAAGATACCCATGTCGGTAAGGGAACCTTTCACCCTCCTCTTTTTAAAAGACTTATTTTGTTGGGTCTTTTAATTTACATATTGTTATGTTAGGATATGTCCTCATATATCCTTATTGATGTAAATTTTATGTCCAAGTGATGAGATATCCTTTTTTTATCTCTCATCAACTCATTTTGATGTGACGTCGTTAGGCTGTCAAGGGAACTTCTTAACCCAATTTCAATTTCTTTGGGTTCAACATGTAGTTATTGAATATGTCATCCTTTGAATATGTGTGAATGAACTTTGATTATTTTACACTTAATATCTACTTATATTTGGTGTATTTGTTTGTCACACATAATTATGTAATTTATTTATCCTTAAACCAAGGATACTATCTTTGTAAGGGATTCGTCTCAATCTCCTTTCATTGAGGCATATTTTGTTTTATACACAACTTTCTTTTATAAGGTGTATAAACCACTTTGACTGTTACATTTATCCAAAATTAATCTTTTTATACGAAGTGTTTTACAAAACGACAAAAGGGAATGTTTTTGTCATATGTATGCGGCGACAATGACTTCTACGCCGCCATGACCATTATTTGAGTTTCGGCTTCCTCTACAAGCCATACCTTCTTTTTAAAAGAAAAATAAATACCATGTTTTACCTTTATTTTATTTTGGTATTGGAAATGGTCTTCATAAGGTTTTTTATATCAATGTGTTTTATTGATATCTTGTGATTGAAATGTGGAAATGTTATGTTTCCATTATTCATGTTTTATGTGATACGATTATGTCATGGTTCTTGGGAATTGTTATGAGGAACGGGTGGTTCCGTCATAAACTAAGGGTGGGTGAGCCCGATATAGCTCTCCAATGCATTTGGTAATGCGAAGGAGTGAAACATTAAGGTTTCTCCAAATAGATTTAGGGAATATACTGTGATGGTTATTCCAAACGTAACCAAGAGGGTTACTCCCTACGTAAGAATGTTATGAATGCCTCAAGTTACCTTTATGTCTTATGATTTCAATGATTTATTCATGGTTTGATGAGGTATGTTAAAGTGCCTATGTTTTATGGGTAAAGTAAGATTTCATTCTTTTGTATATATGAACTCATGTTTCCTTTCCATATTTTTATATCCCTTACGGAGCTTTTTTATGCTCATCCCAAGTTTTTAAAATGTTTTTCACAGGTTATGGGAAAGGTACGTGATGTGATGATAGTGTCAAGGATGTGTCAAGAAAGAATCCAAGTTTTATTTTAAATATGTTTCCGTTGATGGGAGGAATGAATCCTGTCTTTTATGTAACCACTTTGTTTAAATGTGGAATGTAATGCAAGTTTTATGATCTAATTCTCTAAAACTCTAAACATGAAAAGATCCTCAATTTGTAATCTTGTATTAACTCAAGATTAAGTAACGTTTAAGGCTGGGGCCTTATAGTTTGAATGGAATATTTTAAAGTATTATACAGTTAATTTTTTGACAAAAAATGAAAATGGAATCATCTATTTTAATGTATGCGGTAACAATAATTTTTCAGACTTATAAAAAAATAATTTTTATTGGATTCCATTAAAATAATATATGTATTCTTAAAATAAAACCCTCATTCATTTTTTCAATGTATCTTCAAAAGGACTTTAAATAGAGTTGATATTTTGATATCAAAATTTTTTATTATTATGGGTAAAAATAATATTTTTATGGGTATGATGATTAAAATAAAATCATTCTATCGTGATGAAAATGTTACAATACTTGGGATTTGTTAACTATGATAGGTGATCTTGATTTTTCTCTTAATAACAATTTTTAATGACATATCTCATAATGAAGAGTGAGTCCAATATTTCTCTCTAACATAATGGGTAGTGGAAAAGGAGTGTCTGATATCATTACAAAGGCAAGTTTTTGATTCTTTATAATGGAGAAATCATTAAATTTGTGAAAATGATTTAATAATTTTACTATGGTTGAATTGAAAAATATAAGTTTTTTAAATTTCTCTAAATATTTATTATGAAATATTTGTAAACAATATTTTGGACAGTAATTTTATGTCTTCTGAAATAGAATGTTTATTTTAAAAATAAATGTTATTTTAAAAAGGAAATTTTTTATGTTTATTCATGGAATTATAAAGTTACTTATTTTAATGTTTCCCTTAAATATATTATAGTGTTAACACCATGTTTTAAAATATCATTCACATTATATTACGGATGATGGATAGATGAAAATTTTAATGATATGTTAGAAAAATAAATCTTGTTATGTCATAAATGTTTTGTTTTTCAGTAAAATTGTTACTAAGTAGAAGTTTCTACATTATACTATAATATTTATTTATGTAAGGGTGATGAAAAAATTATCTAAAAATAAACAAAAATGAACATTGGTAATGAAATAAAATGAATTATGGTATAAAAAATAAATTATATTAATTTTTTAAGGTCAGTTCCTTGTACATAATGATTTTGTGTGGTAGATATTAGTTATATAAACATAATATTTTATAACAGGTTTGAACTCTCTCTATAATCACACCCCTATCAACCATATTATAAAATAACATATGATATAATCATCTTTTTATCATAGGGAAGGGAAATATAAGAAATGTGAGTACTCAAATTCTCAATAAGTAAACATATAAATTCATCATAATGATGATCTCATAAAATTGAGAATCTTAAAGAGGATATTTTTCTTTGAAACGGATCATTGGAAAATAACACCATAATAACACCAAAAAATTGGAACAACCATAATAACATAACATATAATTATAACAAAATAATCCCTAATCACGGAGAATAACATAAATGTTTATAATATCATTGAAAGGAAGATTAAACATGAAATTTAATATAACATGAAATGAAAATAAACATATAATCATGGAAAATATTATGCATGGGAATCATTTTTAGAAATAATATTATACTCACACCTTTCTAAACTATATAATTATGTCCACCCATTAAAATTTGAGAACTCTTATTATGACCATGAATTTGTTACGAAACTCGTTTTTTCTATGAATTTCTAACTCATGAGTGATTAAACAAAAACAAATTCTTCTTTAGGATATATATGAACACAACTATCATTATCCTTATATATATGTGCAACATAAAATCAATATTCAATTTGTCATTAATTTCATATAAACATAGAATAGTTTTTATATGTTTTTGAAGGGGAATTGTGTTACGTAAAAATAAAAAATCATCATATATAAAATGTCTAAATTCCAAAATTATAATTATAATAATATAATATAGTGGGTGATTGATATATTTCTTCAAAACTGAAAATCCATAGAGGGAAAAAAATTATAATTTGATAGGTTTTATAGAAACATTTAAAACATTATCCTTAAAATATAAGGATGCAAATTTTATTAAAAAATATATGAGGAAAAAAATAATTTTGAAAACAACATTTTATAAATAAAAAATTTCAAATAATTGAATAGAAACAAATTTTAAGATAAAAAATAGTTAAAATTGTAGTACATTTTTTTTCAAAATGAGAAGTAATTTATTTCTTAAAATATTATGGTCTTATTAAAATAATTCCTCCTTATAGAAAATTATAAAGATTTTCTTATTTTAAAATAGGTAAAGGGAAATAAGTGGAATACAAAATAACAAAAATATTCATATTTCATTAAAAAAATCAATTCTATAGAAAGACATGGACATAAAATGGAATGACCCATTAATAATATTTTCAAATATTTTTTACAATTTCAAATTATTTTTATGATAATGAAAATCATTTAAAAAATTATAATAAAGATACGAATTAATATCCATTGAAAATAAATTATAAAAAAATAATAAAAAATAGTAATGGAGGATTCAAAGATACCTTGATGAAAATATTCATAGATTAAATATTTTTACCCAGTAAATTATAAATTGAGTTGATGAAACACTAAGCAAGAATTATTACATTTTCAAATGCACTATATCCAAATGTATATCGAACCTAAAAATCATAAGAACAACTTAATAGAAATTTTTATTATCATTTAAATTTTATATAATTCATTTAAAATAATTATTTAAGAATATATTAGTGAATTATAGATTACATTTACCATCAGGTGATAGAAATTTTGACTATTTCACACACATTTAATAATGTTGAAGTTTAACCACTATCCATTAAAAAGAGTAAATTATTCTCATATTATTTATGAAATGTGAATATTTTTTCATTAATTTTAATCCAATTTTTCTTTTTATGGTTTAAATTTATAATTCTTTCTGTGATTAATTTAACAATGAACATGTTTTCTAGTTCTTATCGAATAATGAGTTCAAATCTTATTAACTAGTTTAAAATATAATGTCCCCTTTCCATTACAGAAAACAAATTTTTATTTCATAATTCTTATCTAATAACGGTATTATTTTATTTCCATATTACATTAATGATAACTATTTAAAATATTTTCTATATAGAAGGTCAAACCCAATAAAATAGAAGTATACTATAATTGATAGGTGAGTATGGTTATGAATATGGTTTTTTGGAATAATATAATTACTAATAATTTATAATGATATTATTTATAGTATATTTATCTTTTTTATTATGTTTTAATATATTTTCGAAAAAAATGAAACATCTTGAAGATCGAGATATATTACTTCATGGGGGTGGTAGCCTGCACACACACATGGTTAATGTTTTAATTTCATAAAAAATATAGTGAATTATGGTGGATTATATTTTTTCACCTTTTTATTATTAATTAGGTTATATTTTTCATATTTATTCATCAATTAAAATAATTTATACAATTCATGGATGTGGTGGTAAATTATGAACGATGTTTCTTTATAGAGGTTGAAGTCTACAAAAACATGCAAATGACATTTTAAATTTTTATTAATAGAATGGAAAAGGGTGGGTAATGATAATTTAAATTGTATAATAAAATTTATTATACTAATTAAACTATTATTTTTACAAAGTAATTTGAATTTTTTTTTCAGAAAAGTATGCCAAAAAAAATTAAATCATTAATGATTTCTACTCTGGTTGAGAACTTGAGTTTTATATTTGAGATATTCTTTGAAATGGAGACACTGTGTTAACTAATTTAGATTATACAATTTTTAAAATATCAAAATATTTTAGGTGGAGAAAAAATATATTCTTTTTAGATGATTTTTTAGGTGATAGATGTACCATGAGGTGGTGGGAGTGATCCCCTTTTATAAGTGGAAAAATAGGATTTTTATACATACTCTTTAATTTTAAATAATATCATGATACTATTCCAAGGTAAAATGATCAAACATTGAGGAAATAGAATGATTAATAATGCAATGTCTATAATACTCTTATAAAGAGCATCTGAGAGTCAAATTTGAGTCACATTAGGATTTTCCCTTAGTATTTTCACATTTACAATAATAAACAATTACAATAGTAACTAATTGTTTTCAATGTTAAATAATTTTAATGAAAAAAATAATGATTAAATTTTTTACATATTTTAAATATTCCCAAATAAAATATAGAATTCAATTAATCAATGAAAATAATTTATTTCAAGAAAATATATTTTCAAAATAAAAGCACATGGCATGTTAAAATCATTTTAATGAAATATTAATTTTGATGAAAAAAATTTATATATTGGATAGATTTATCAATGTAATTTCATTTTATGAAATATATTTGTTTTTTATGAATAATTAAAGTTTATGTTTCTTATAAAGTAACCAAAAACTATATATATTTATTGTAATGTATAATTAAATGAAAATACAAAAATTATATTTTAAATTATAATTAAATGATATATTTTTAGTAAAATGATGAAAATAATATTTCTATAATTACAATATTATTTTTAAATACATATTTTTGATCCAAAAAGAAATATTTTCTCAATTAAGTTTTTTTATTTTATAGATCTGAATTATTTAATAACACTTTCAGAAAAGAAAAATATTTTCTGACAAATAAATTTTTCACTATTCCAAAAAAATTATTATTTTAGATAAAACTATGTGATATCTAGGGAAATCTAAGTAATATATTTTAATGATAAGTTCTTATTTCTTGTGATCAGAGTGGTTTAGAGTTTGTTTGGGTTATTTTTAGAACCTACTCTTTATACTGCCTACTTGAATCATTAATATCTTGAACTGGATACATGATGTGATTCTTTTTCTAAGAAAATTCCATTATACCTGTTCAGAGAAAGAAAAATTAAATGACCACAATTATTTTCATCTAATGAAAATATCCCTGTTCATATTTTATGCTCGAGGATATGAATTTTTCAATGTATATTTAACTCAAAATATTCATTTTGTGAAAGGAATTGATGAATTGAAACATTCATGACCTATAGGATTTATTATATTTCATACCTAAGACATTCATAATTTGATGTGAAATCCTCATCCATAAATTGTATGCTCCCCTAATTTTTTTTTTGAGATTTTTGGGTTATATCTCTCCTTTTAGACGCCTCCCTTTGGCATTCCATCTCCAAAAAGGTTGTGCCACCTTTCACCGGTTTACCCATATTTCAAATTCTCCCTTATCAATAGTCATAACAGTAATGATGGATGTGTTTATTAATGGTTTCTATTTTAATTGATCATTTTTACCTGAATTCCTTGACTTTGGAATGATTATATAATTGTTTCCTATATCTTTATTCATTGTAATAAAGGTCTCCTCTGTTCTTGAGTAGGATCTGTTGATTCAAGATGTTAACTGTTTAATTTTTATATATTATAATTACAAATTTTAGGTTATTCATTAAACATTCATGATTTTAAATTGGAATTTAATTTTTTTAAAGGAAACATGTTTTTAAATGATTTTTCTTTAAAAAATAAATATCAACACCATATTTTAATTAAAAATCATTAAATGGTGGTTTTTTTCGAAATTGGTCTTTAGGATCAAAAATAGAATTTGTGTGATGAAATTTTCTTAATAAATATTTTCTCCAATTGTATATGGATTTTGATAAATATATAACATTGGGTAAGGTTCATTGTATTGGTAAATATTCAAGTCACTCTTATTGAGTGTGTAATTACACAAGATAATTTTTTTTTCATTTTAGAGTTTGTAATAACAACAGATGTTATATTGGATTGATCAGCCTTAGTCCTAGAATGGGGTTCTTTATCTATATCTATCATGTATTCCCATTAGATAGATCCCAAATAGTGATTTCTTCATTTATGATTGGTTTATCACATGAAGGTATTTTCGTTGTTAATTTTTCTCTTTATTGTTATTTGGCGTATCCTTGGTTTTTTATATTGTACATTCTTGTTGTATTTCTTGTACATTAAATATTCTATGATCTGGTGAATATGTTATAGTTTTATAAAACCAAAAGGAATATTTAACAAAATGAATAATTTTAAAAAAAATAATTTGAAAATTCTTTTGTTTTAAATCTAGAGATAATGTATTCTAGATTTTAGAACTTGTATAGATTCATTGGTGGTATCATATTGGGATTTTCCCTCACACCCAAAATTATAATTCTTGTGGAAGTATATATTGATTTCGCAGAAATCAGATAAAGAGAATAAAATTTTGTAACAATATAGTTACTCTTGTTCATAATCACCTTTGTAAGATGATATTTTTTTGGTGATGGATAGTTTCATGAAGACTTGTCTATAATTTTCATGATTTTTCTTTTTGGTTTCGCCATTTTTTATTTTTTTAGTTCTCGTAGATTTAAATTTTGATTTCTCTTTGTAGAATTTTGGTTTTTCTTGTTCAGGATTTCATTTGACACATATAATTTTGTTCAATGATATGTATCCCTGTGAAAAAATCCCTTGGGTGACTTGTTTAATTAATCTAGGTTGGTTTGTTACAAATTGGAATTAGAACCATTACTACCTAGAAGTGTTGTGACAATACCTTGATTTTTTCATTATATTTGGAAGATTAGAGTAATGAATTTCTAATTTTGGATGTTTATTATATAAGGGTTCTTGGACAGATCTATTTTGCGTATAAATTCTAATTAATATGGATGGAGAGGGATGTTATTTTCAAGATTGTAACATGGATATTAATGGTGTTTGGATAAAACAGATTTGGGTTTATTTAAATAGACCTTTTTTTTATAAAATAATTAAATTTCATTCATATAACTCATAATATCATTAAATTATTATTGTTTTAAATAATTTTTTTTAATTTATTGTAGTTGGTATTATGATTTTTGAATTTAAACTTAATCTAATTTTATTCATCATGTGTTTATTACACAATTACACTAACAATAGATCATCCAAATTCAAGGGAGGAAGTTTTGAGATAAGTCCTGCAGGAGAATCCCATAGTGGACCCTTTGTTAAGGAAAGTTACAATCTACATCATTCAAACACCAGGTTATATTGGTGTTGCAATCCTAGAAAGAGTGGTGTACCATGGCTCAAAAATTACTAAATATAATCCACCAATAATCCATGGTAACAATGTAACCTATGAGTATGAGTATTTTTTGAGTATACTAAGTGGAAATAAAACAAATTTATGCCTCATAAGGACCTTAAGGTATTATTAGCTATGTATAATCATGAAGAACTTGTGAGAAGGTTATAGGACTATATTTTTTAAAATAAGAAACACAAGGGTCTAACATGGGATTCCTTCATGAAAATATTCAACTAAAAGTATTTTTCTAGATAATTTACTTGTGTAATAATACTAGCAGTTTCTGAACATAGAGTGTGGGGTGAATAACAGTCTGACATGTTATAATCACATTCCCAATTTCTTGAACTTTGTATCACATGTCATTAACAATGATTAACTGAAATACCAGAAATTTGAAATGGGGCTGATAGATGATATTAAATCAATTCTAGTTCTCATTTTCCTTCGGAATTCCTTGGTGGTGGCTGATAAAAATGATTTCGAAGTGGAAAAAAATAGCTGGGATACAATTCTAGGTTGGGAGTTGGTTGAGGTTTTTTTAAGGTGTGATTTGTATCTCAAAATGAAGTGAAAAAGATAATAGTTTAATTCCAAGCTAGTTTAAGGGGCTTCCTCAACACTGTTGTTGGTTTTTTAATATTAGCGTAAAAGTCCAAGTCATACCAAGGAAAATTTTAAATAGGGTCTAATGACTTATCATCATTGAAAATATTCTATACATCTAATCCATTTTTTGGGAGGATATCTCAAGGAATTAAGGATGGATACACCTTCAACAAGGATATAAAAATTCAGTTCTATTCTTCAATGGGTGGTGTGTCTAATCCTAGAACCATGTGGGATGTTCTTATGTATAAACTACTATGAGGGAATTTATTTCATATATCTTTGTGCAACAGAATATGTGCTGGAGTTATCTGAATTATGATTGGATAATAATATTGATATAATGGCCAATCCTTTTTCTATGCCATTATCCTTTTTTGATTCTAGTGCTACTCATTATTTTTTATAACAAAAGTTGGGTAATGATTTCGGGTTATGTTAGGATATAATTCTATTTTTTTCGATTTTTCCATGATTTTAAAAAAGTTGTCTAATGTTGAATTATAATTTCCCACATGTCTTGTGATGATAGCCAACATCATAATGGTGTGGTATTTCATTGTTTGTGATTTTGATATGTTAATCCTGATTATTGGAATGAATTTTATGATTAGTGTTAAGGATGAAAATGAATGTTATTATCATATATTGTAGTTTTTATCATTAGATGGAGTCACTCATGTCTTTTAGGGTTAGTGTGATTCTAGGTCTTAGAGCATGGGGGATTTTGTTCCATATTAAGGGGTGATCATATGTCATTTTTTAGAGATGTTCCTTGATGATTTTGATTCTTGTGTGGGAATTACACATCTTGTAGTGGTTTTTTCGTACCTAGATGAATTTCTAGGTGAGTTTTCATATATAATTTTATAGAGAGTGGGTGATATTATCATTGACCTTTTAAATAATATGATTCTTATTTTATTGAAATCTTATCATAGGAACCAACTCAGTTATAGGATGTTATGTTTTGGGTTGCAGACTTTATATCTAAGTGATTTATTTGTTCTTATCTATCACTATGGTTTTGACCATTCCTATTTTATAAAAATGAATAATTTTCCCTCCTACTTTTCATGGAATATCTAATTTTAAATAATGTTATCATGAATAAAAAATAACCCTTTCCCAAGACTGGTAATTTTTTTAACAATCTCAAAGGGGAACATTTATTACATGATTCACCTTTGATCAATTTACCTCTAGTTGAGAATCCAAGTAGAAGATATACCTAAGAGATATTTATGGTTCTAGTATGGTATATTTTAATATATTGTTTTAAAATTATATCTCCCAAATTCTCCTAAAATATTTACAGCATTGATGAATCATATCTTTCCTCAGTTTTTAACCCTTTTACTATAATGTTAATGGAAGATATTTTTATGTAATGAAGGTTAAAAAATGATCACATGAAACATTTGTATATAATTATTATTATTACATTAAAATAATAAGCTTTCATAGTTGTATTTGAAATTGTGAATTATGGATTTAATATTTAATGTTTCAGGGACATGTTAAATTAAGAGGGTAATCTCAATGAATCTCAAAAAGAAACAAGCAGTGATTTCCTTGGAGTGGCCGAATTTTTTTCGTTCTGTTATTTCTTTGAGTTGACTGGTAATTATAGAATATAGATTTCAGAATTCTCCAAGCTGGAATATACAATGATAGAATTAACTTATAATGGAGTTAAGAATGAATGTAATAAAAAATTTCTGAGAAATTTTGAGAAATAATAAATGAAGGTGAATTCAGCTCTGGTTTTGAATATTTTTTATCTGGGTTCAGGTTATGATGTTTTCTGCAATTATTTCAGTATAGGTTTTAGGTGTTTCTTGATGAATAAATGATATGTGGTGTCCTATGGCTAACAATATTAATTTACTCTAGAGAAGAACTACCCAACATATGATGTCATGTTGGTAGTGGTTATGCATGCAGTAAAATCATGGAATCACAACAAATTTGCGGTGAATTTTATACTATATCCTGATGTCAAAACCCTATATAATATTTTTTGTAAAAGGGATATGAAAATTATATTGATGAATTAGTCTGAGTGTCATAAATATTTTGATTTAGATGTCATGTATACCCTTTGGAAAGGGAATGTAACATATTGACTTGGATGC
Source organism: Viscum album (assembly GCA_963277665.1). Lineage (NCBI taxonomy): Eukaryota > Viridiplantae > Streptophyta > Magnoliopsida > Santalales > Viscaceae > Viscum > Viscum album. The sequence goes on from OY728164.1 coordinate 801,084,442, forward strand.
CACTAAACTGGTGCCCCGAACTGGTTTTCCACAAGACGTCAAGGGTGCCTCCTCATATTCTAGAGGATTATAACTATTAGCAGGGGTCTAATGTGGATATATGAGGATAATGTACCCACATATCACAGTTCCCAACTAGATATAAATTACTAAACAACATGAAATTTAGATTATAAAGAAGAATAAATGAACTTAAACTGAAAAATGATGTAATAAAATGGAATATAATAATGGCACAAAAAACCATTCCACACCTGAAACAACAATAACCCACTAGGAATAATACATATAAAATGTATACAAATGAAAAAATACATCATTCAATACTTCGAACACTATTCCATATTACTTATCAAGTCTCCACTATGATGTTTATATGCTCCAACCCAACTAGTCGACTCCATATGAGCACCATGATAAACCATGAAATCATCATCCTAAGACTGATCCATCATTTATCCAAGATAAACATGAATTAATAAATAACTATTAATAAATATTTAGGTTCATGTATAGGGGGTGACAAAAAAAATCTCAGTAAGCCATACCCAATGGTGAGTCTAAAAAAGGATTCCCTATGTGAATGATTATGCAATTTTCCCAGGATAGATGAAATAGAACTAAAAATATAAATAATAAAAGTGTTTTAGTTCCTTAGTTCCAAGACCATGATCAACCATACATTCTTTTCCCAATGTCAGAGTGTCTCTCAGCACATCTTAATGATTGTGCATCAAAAATAAATCACAACCTCCATATCTATAGCTGCCATAGCCAAACCTGAAAATTTTGTGGACCCATCCATTGAATGTCCTATCATCATGGATACTAATCTATTTCATCTCATTCAATGTACACATCACCCAAAAATTATCTCATACTTGTAACCTCACACATATTTCCTAATCACCAAAAAATTAATACCAAGCATAGACAATCATCCTGACATCTATCTCACATATTATAAACAAGAATACCTAAAGAATAAGTTCAAAACTATAAAACATATAATTTCAATATTTCTCAAGGAATTAGTTTAGTGCCTATACCATATAACAAATTAATAATGCCCATATCCTTCATTCAACACCTAAAACATATATTAAATTAATTATGCTGAGATCCTTAGTAATGTTCTTAAACCATATAAAAATAACCATTCCGAGTTCTTTATTCCAACAACACATCCATATATAAAATTAGTCATTATAAAAGACATAACTGAGAAAATCCACCAATTATAAAATTAATAATGCCTCAATCCTCATTACAATACCTAAAATATAGATGAAGAATATTGTTCAACCATCTATCTAGATGTTATACCATAAATTACCAATGAATTATTCGAGATCTAAAACAACAATGTATATAGTCTGTGTATTTATTAATGGTTTGACACATGAACATATAATATATTATCCATACCCAAAGTCTCATTCTAGAATGAACAACATACATGTGATGCCACATCGACAAAACTCAACACATTACACAATGTTCCTAGAGCATTAGTCCGAAGCTCAAACCATATATAATCTATCAGTACAAATACATAGCATCATTTCTAACAAACTCAATTAAAATATCTAGCACCACTATTTTGGATTTTCTATCGAGCTATCATAACCATCACATCACTTACTAATTAACTGGGTTACAGAAAATGGAAATCGAACCATATAATAATAGACTTTGAGGCACGATCCATTTCTCAACATCTAAAAATGGAAGATAATTTATACTGGATAAATATATATCTTTTCTATCAACATATCAAAACCAAAATCTCATACATATCCTCAGGTCCCAAGGGAAAACCCAAAAAACTATACAAGAACACAAAATTTCATAGGTTCATCTTTTTAATCAGGCACAAACATGGACCACATGATCCAAAAATAAACAGAGGAAACCCTCTTCGGATCCTCAAATATCCCAAATACCACAACGTGTATAAAATATTGTACTAAGGGTTTTTCAATCTTATACAAGTCTCTTGAAAATAAAATTACATGAAATATCCTATAGAAACCCTCAGTGGTCCCTAACCGGTCATTTATAGGAGCAAAATATGAATATAGATTCTCAATTACAAGTGGTGGGGGTGAATCGTTTGTTTAAATACTTTTGTTTTTAGCCTTAAAGAAAACTATATTTAAAAATGTTAAAAAATGTAAATTTACAAGACAACATAATTCTATAAACATGATAGGTTCCAAAAATGTGGTTTCATAAATGATACTTTACATATGTTTACAATAAAAAAATTATACCTTAATGCGTATAAAAGCGTATTTATGAGAGTATAAAAATGAACAAGAAAATATAAGAAGGTTATACATTCATTATTTATCAAAATATAATGGAAAATAATAATGAAACAAAACATGTAAAAAGTATGAAATCATTTAACAAAAAGAGAAGGGTTTCCAACAAATTTGGATAAAGGTCCCTCGATTTATACTTTCAAGAAAGTCTCTCTTACCCACACCAGGGTAAGCCCTCAATAGGAATATCCTAATCTTTCATAATATCACCGAAATCCCTCAAACTTTAAGGAAGTTGGCACCTCTATCTTCTTATACCCATATTTCCTCGAACATTAATGTGGTCAACACCTCAATCATTATCTCCCCAGAAGTCCTTGATTGTACATAGCAATAAACATAGTTTAACAAAACTAGTTGAACAAGATGTGCAGTACGCACAAGGAATGAGAGTCTATTTCCCTAGAAATCACTTCAGCAACATGTAATCTCTATATTCATGGATCTATAATGAGATCGTTCAAATGAGCTCCTATTTGTAGGAATTTTCCCAATGGTCGACTCCCTCCTCCAATGATAAATTTTTTTGTTGAATCTTGGAGGGACATGTACATGTGTCACTCAAATAATTGTTAATTAGAAATAGATTGCACAAATTTTTTTCATATCTATAAGAGGTGTATGTAAAATATGGTTGCTTAACAAAATCCAATTTTCCTTAATCTAAAGAAGAATAAAGTTCTGAGGCTATGTCAATAAACACATGGAGAAAATAAATCAAAAATATTTGGATTCTGTTTTTCAATGAATTCTAAACCTAAATTCTATAGATTTCTACGTTTAAATTCCAATGGATTTGGAGTCTTAATTCTATGGAATTTGGAACCTAAATTTCAGATAATTTAGAATCTAAAATTAAAATAATTCAGAATATGAATTTCAGAGAATTAAAAATCAAAATTTTAGAGAATTTGGAATTTGAATTTATAAGAATTCGGAATCGGAATTTTAGGGAATTTGGAATATGAATTTTAGATAATTTAGAATCTTAATTTCAGAGAATTCATAATCATAATTTTTAAATACTCTATATCTATGATTTTATAGAATTCCAATATTTTTTATGAAAAAACGATTTTTAAACTATTGAAATAAAATGTGTTAGAAATAGAGAAACTATAACATGAACTATAAAATCAAAGGTAATGAGAAATTTTTATTGGGGAAGGAAAATTTTCCTTAATAAGTTAAATCTTAGGGAAAATAAAACATTCCTTGAGATAGAGTGTTTTTGATTTTCAAAACATAATGGAATGGAAAATCCATAAGTAAATATTATTGACTCAATAATCTCCCACTTTTTGGAAATTACAAACATCCTTACTAAAAGGAATATAAAGACTTATAATTTTTATGGACTTGATGATAAAAACATATCCCCCTTTACATACAGATCGAAGTGAATATGGCTAACTCCCCCTAAGGCTTTGGAATCCCTATGAATTGTATTCTTGATTTAATAAATGATATTTTACATTATATTTCATATGAAAATCATCTTTGACAATAACATACACTTAGATGAACTCCCCCTTACATAGGGAAATATCTTTATTCTTAGTATTCATTTTATTATTCCATTCTCCCAATTTTGATTTTCAAAAAAGAATTTAGGTAATGAAAAAAATGGATGGTACTTAAGAAATTAGTAGAAATCAAGAAAATATATAGAGGACCACTAGAATTTCATTAAGATAGAGAGAATCTGTACAAGGAAGAGATTCAACAAAAGATCAGAATTAAAAAAATTATCCTTCTTTCTCCTTCAGTACTAACTTATTTACAATAGTTTTTAGCTTATTAAGCTCCATGTGACCTTATTCCATGCACTTGAGCAACTGATCCTGATCATCACTTTTCTTCTCTAAGGCTTTTATCTTTTCTTCTTGTGCCTTAAGACATTATGCATGAGCATTTAACTCTTCTTCTTGTTTCACAAGCTTTTCTTCAAATTATATTTGGAGATCCATTTCCCTCTTCCAATTCAATGCCATATAATTAAGATTCCAATTTAGATCATTAACTTCATTTGTTTGATACGTTTTTTCGAGACATAGCTCCTCCTCAAAATTCATAGTAAGATAATTAATCTAACTATCTTCGGTGACAAAGAATCATTGAAATTTTCTTGAAATTCATAAAAAAATATCCGGTATTTGACAGTCTTCCTTTACCATTTTGTAATCTTCTTTATTGACCTTTTATGAGCCTCAAAACCAATGAAAAAGGATTTGAAATCTAACTATTGTCCGAAAAATTTATCCATAAGCACTGAGACTGAATCCTGATTTATAATTGAATGAATGATAAAGAAACTGACACCTCGAATCTGTACATGGAAATAATGTAATAGTAACAACTAGAATTTTCCAAGAGTGTGGCACAAAGTCATGTCCAAGAGAGGGAGATTTAAATTCATAACATTTGGTTGGTGATGATTATTTTTTCTAACACATCAGCTTTCCTCTTGGATGAACTCTTAAGAACCTTCTTTTTTACTACAAATTTTTTAGGTGTATGTACCAAAACTTGCTTTCTCATATCATCTCTCTGAATGATATCTTCTGGTTTAGGTGATTCTTGCTCACTATCTAATAACTGAACAATTTTATCTTCCCAAAAATTTTATTTCTCTACATCAGCCACTTGATCTTCTGGATGAATGAAATCAAGATTACAGATTTCTTCTTCCAATGGGTTGTTTACTTCTTTTTGGTTCATCTATTTATTACATAGAGTAGCAAGTTATGAGAATTCAGATTGGGATTTCCAGATCCATAATTTTATAGAGGGACTTTCCTTCTCATGGTAATATTAATATTTATTTATGAAATCATTAGTGTCATCCCCTTCTTCTTTTACTTTTTCTTCTTCTGTTTCCTCTTCCTCTTCTTGAACAATATCATAATCTTGTTCTGGATCCAGAATCACCACCTTCATTACAGGAGTCTCAGGATGTGATTCTATCAAAAATGATTCTAGTACTGGGATTTGTTTAGATTCTTTCTCAACATCCTTGAGAATTGATTGAACAATTTGATCCTCTGATAACTTCTTCCACTTCTTCTATTATTTCCATTACTTCTCAAGGCCTTCAAAACCATTATCTTTAATGCTTTTTTCCATAGCAGGATCGAAGAAAAACGTTGGATCCCATTCTTTCATGTTTTTCTTTTCTTCTATACACATAAAAAATACTTCATCAGCATAATCCTTTTGCTTATTTGGCTTCAGTGGTGATGAAAGAGATTCTTTTTCCCAAAAAGTTTTCCCCTTCATTTCTAGTTTTTTGGCCTTCATTTTTTTTCCACCCTTCTCGAAGGTTTCAGCCACGTCTAGTTTCTTTGTTACACCATGGATTTTATCTTCCAACAAATCAAAAAATTCTCTTGAATCAATAGAAAAACTAACATTCATTCTCTTTAGAGTATCATCACTGAGCAACATTACATTGAAATTCCATGGTTTTGAACTATAAAGAATTTTGAAAGACTATCGAAAAAGAACTGTAATCATCGAATGAATAGGTGGATGCATGATAATATGAGATTTCAGGGTTCCATTGTTGATATTATCGATTATTATAAAAACATACTTTAATAAATTTATTTTCCTATGATTCAGAAAAAAAATCTAATGAATATATATCACTTTTCTTCAGGGCATCTTTTTCCCTTTTTCTTTGATTGATAAATCTCTGAACACATAGATGAAGAATCCGATGATTTTTAGAGAGATGAATAATATTTAGAGTCTTCACTTCCTTCAAGACAAGACACTCAATAGCTTCCTTATTATCAATAGATTTGGCTTCATTAGGTAACTTGTGAGAGGAGAACTCTGCTTCTCCCTTATAAGGGATTCCAATTAGGTTGGCAGCCATACTGTAATAAAGGGAGTAGTTATTTCCATAGATTTTGAAGGAAAACTTTTCTCTTCCTCTTTCGTTGAAGAAACATACTGATTCATTTAAATCTAGTAATAACTCTGGATAAACTAGATCATGTTCCCTCAGTCTTGATATAGATAGGCTCTCCCATCCATTCAACATAATATTCTTTGAAATGATGGAATCATTCTTAGTATGTAATTTTTGATTCACTAACCTATCTCTATACATTTGGCACTTAGAGTTTTCCTTAACAGAATACATTTATTTCTGAGGAGAGGCTTCTAAAGGCATTCGGAATTAAGCAAACCTTGAAAATTCAGAACGACCTTAAGTAGAGAAATATGGATTCAACATGCCAGAGCTTGAAGATCTGTGTGGGACAACCATAGCGGGGTCCTCATATATGTTTTTGAGGTGATAGTTCAACTTTCATACATGATCCCAAGGTTGAAATACTTCTGATTAGATCAGACAGTTGAGTTGATAATCAAAGAAGGATATTTATAGGTTCTGATCTTTTGAGGGTTTTAAGATAAACATCTAGATTTAATAAAGAGAAAAAAATGAATCTGAAAAGAATTATTAAACAAAATAAAAATAGAAACATGAAAAAGAATGATTATGTAAATTTAATAAACAAAAACATACCTTCATAATTTCTAGGAAAATTGTTCTTAATGATGGAAATACTTCTTGAAGAACATTATATTTCAAAAAAAAATTAAATAAACAAAACGAAAAATTTAATTATGAATATTTTGTTTCAAAAAAAATTGATACAGAAAAATTTTGACTATAAAAAATTTATTTAAAAAGTAAATGTCATCCCCTTATGAAAAAGAGTTTTTTACTATAAGGATAATAGTTTTAAAAAAGAGTTAATATAGAATATTCACTTATGGTTATCATTCCTAATTTCTGTTTAATATATTCAAATATATCGGATGGTAATGATTTTGTGAAAATATCATCAAGTTGATCTTGCGTTCCGCTAAATTGAAGAATGATATCTTCTTTTTTGTGTGTGATCCCTAAGAAAGTAAGGCATTATATCTTTTTGTTTTTCATGAGAGTGATGTGAAGGGTTTGTACTTAAGGAAATGGAACTAGTATTATAACACAATATTTGTGTTTTGGAAAAACTCATACCATTGTCCATGAGTGTCTGTTGCATCCACAATACATGAGCACAACAACTTCCAACTGCTACATATTCTGCTTCAGTAGTGGAATGTGCAAATAAGTGTTGTATTTTGAATGACCAAGAAACTAATGAATCTCATAACAAATGAAAATTTCCATATGTACGTTTACAATCCCTTATACACCTACCAAATTTAGCATCAGAAAAGATTTTCTGTAACAAAATAATTTATAGAAGTAAAAAAGTGTCCTAAATCAATGGTTCCATTTAAGTAGAAAAATATTATTTTCACATTATTTAAATGAGATTATTTAGGATTGGATTGATACCTTTCACATTAACATACATCAATCATTAAGTCTGTACGACTAGCTATCATGTATATTAAAATTTCTATCATACCTCTAAATCTTGTTTGAGCTATTGGTTTCCCAGCTTTATCAAGATCAAGTGAATTTGAGGTTCCACTGGGAGAACTAATACCGTTAGTTATTTCATGTCCATAATTTTTATGAAGATCTTTAATATACATATGTTAATAGATATAAATTTCTTCTAGTTTTTGAAAAAATTGAAAACCAAGGGATAAAGTTAACTCACCCATGATACTCATTTCAAACTCAGATTTCATTAGATTCCCAAACAAATCAGTAAAATGTTGCTATGTAGAACCAAATATAATTTCATCAATATAAATTTGAAAAATCCAAACATTTTTATTATCATTATTTATAAAAAGGGTTGGGTCAGCATTTCCCTTATTGTAATTTTTTTGTAATAAAATTATTATAAGTCTATCATACTAGGCTCTAGGGGATCGTTTAACTCCATATAAATCTCTGGTAAGTATGAAAAAAATTTCAAATTGTTTTCTATCTTCAAAACCAAGTGGTTGTTCAACACAAAATTCCTCTTGAACTTATCCATTAAGGAAAGCACATATAACAACCATTTGGAAAATATTGAAATTAATAAATGTAGTAAGGGAAAGTAGAATACAGATATATTCATGTCTAGATACTAGAAAATAGGTTTCTAAATAGTCTATTATTTCATATTGATTATAACATTTAATATCTAATCTAGCTTTATTTCATACTATGATTCCATTTTCATCACACTTATTTTCGAAGAACCATTTTTACTCAATAAAAGATGTTTTCGTAGGTCATTCATCCAAGGTCCAGATTTTATACCTTTCGAATTCATTTTTCTTATATTCTATGGATTTAATCCAATCATCATAACCTAATGCTTCCTAATTACTTTTAAGTTCTAATTTAGAATGTAATGCTGAATGTTACACATAATTTCAAAAGGAACTTATATTCCTTGTAGGTTTATTTACATCTCCAATGACACTATCACTTTGAAAAATCATATGAAACAGATGATTTGGGGTTTCTAAATAATTTTCATCAACATATGGTTGGAAATATTTTGGGGTAAATGTATCAGAATCATTTTCATGAAAGATTTTTTATCAGAAGAATGTTCTATCAAGGGTTGATAATCAGTTTTTGAAAACACGTTAGAAGATTTAGGTTGAGCGTGTCTAAAATAATGAGATTAGTTTTATCAAATTTTACATGAATTGTTTCTTCAATAGTATAATTATTTTTATTTAAAACTCTATATGCCTTAGAAGTTGTGGATTATCCTAAGAAAATTCCTTCATCTGATTTGGGTGAAAATTTATGTAAATTATCATTATTATTCAGAATGAATACATTGCATCGAAATACCTTGATGTAGGAAAGTCTATGTTTTCTTCCATTCCATAACACATAAGGGATTTTATTATGAAAATGTCTAATACAATCTCGATTTATTGAATACCAAGAAGTACATACTTCTTCAGCCCAAAAATGTTTGCCTATAGAATATTCAACCAACATGGTTGTTGTTATTTCATGAAGAATTCGGTTTCTTCATTTAACAACATTATTTTTAGTGGTCCTTGGTGATGATAAATTATGATTAATGCCTTTTCTACTAAAAAAAGTTTCAAAATCAGAATATTAAAATTCTCTTCCATGATCACTATGAATTGTTATTAGTGGAAGGTTTTTCCCATTTTTAACATGGGCTCAAAATATTTTGAAAAAATAAAAAGCCTCATATTTCTTCTCTAGAAAATAGGCCCATGTAAATCAAGTGTAATCATAAACTAAGACAGATACATAATATTTCCCCTAGTTCTCCCAGTACTTATTAGGCCAAAAATATCCATATGCACCAACTGTAATGCATCAGTAGTTGAGACTTCACCGACTAATTTAAAACATGATTTATGTTTCGTTCCATATTTACAAGGATAAAAATCTGCTGAATAATCAAATCTATGCTATGTAAGATCCTTAACTAGTCTTTTCATAGTGAGTTTTCATAGGTTCCTAAGGTTACAACGTCCTAGCCTTCTATGCTATAACCAAGAATGATCTTCCATTGGAGTAAGACAGGGTAGATTTTGGCTCCTAAGGTCTTATATGTTTATTTTTATACATACTCTTTCATATGGGTAGAAAGAATAAACTATTGGTATTGGGTACTATGAACTTGTCATTTCTAAAATATAGAAGGTAACCTTCATCAAATAATTGAAATATGTTAATATGGTTTTGATTAATACCATTAAAAAAATAAAATATTTGAAATGAATGTTTTTCAATGAAGAAAAATGTTACCAATACCAATAATTTATACCTTAGCATTATCTCTGATAGTTACTTTTCCCCATTTTGTCTTGATAATCATTTCAAAGAGGTTTTTTTTTCATTCATGTGCTCGGAACATCAACAATCCATATACCATGTATTGCGGTTGGTAAAATCATTATTTTCCTAAAAATAATAGTGTTAGATATTCAAAACCCAATCATTCTTGGATTAGGTAACTTTTGAAAGAAAAATTTTAGGAATGCACATTTTCATAGAAAAATAAATTTATAAAAACCTAGAGAATGAGTTTTTTTAAGGAAATTTGTTTCCCAATGTCCACCACACTAACATCTAGCGCACAATGGAGCACTTTGAGGAACAACATAATTATTATTAAACACTGGTTTAGAATGAGTGTATCCAAATCGAGAATTATTCCTTAAAGGTCGAATTTTGGAATACATCTTATCAATTTTTTCCTTACCTATGGTAAAGTTTGACAAACACAAGCACAAGAAAAATATTTCTGACTTCAGTCTAATAACTATGTTTTTATCGTAAAAAAATTATTTTTAACACTAGGGTTAGTCTCTAAAATATTTTTCTTAGAAAATACTTTCTCTAGATCCTTATAAAGTTTATCCGTATCCGAATTAACTTCCTCAAAAGTTTTTGAAATACTTTCAAAATCATAAATTATCTTAACAAGATATTTAGAAAGACCTGATACTTCATTAGTTAATATAGAAATTCTAGATTTTTTCTTATCATGATTTTCTTTACTTTAGAATTCACATTTTCAAGACATTTAGATATCCAAGAAACTTCATCCGATGTAGGTAAAGAATTATCTTCATCCAAAGAAGATTCTTAATCTGATGAATCAAAATATTTAGTATCACTATAATTTTCATTTAAGGATATATTGATTATAGATTCAGCATTGGGTACCTTGTCCATTAGAAAATGATTTTCAATGGGTAATCATGATATTAAACCCAAATTCTTCTGACCAGAAGATTCATACTCAGAGGTTTCATCAGAAGAATCTCCCCTACTGGAACTCTACGTGTCATTAGCATTCAAAACATTATTATATTTAGCATTGTAGTACTAATTTCTATTTCTCTTAGAATGCTTTTCCTTTATATCCTTTATCTTAAGCATAGGATGATCTCGCCTTATATGGCCTAGTATTTTGAATTCATAACAAGTGACTTCAGTGTCTTTCTTGTCATTTATTTCTTTATTCTTAAATATATACTGAATGTCTATCCTCTAAACTATCTTGGTTATCCTTTGTGTAAGATTATCTAGCTCATTCTAAGAATGGTCACTTTTACATGATTCAGATAAAACAGTGAGTTTCTTTGGATTGGATCTTGTAACCCTTTCTGGAGTATTGACTTAGTAGTTGTAAAAGCTACACTTCCATTTCTATTCTTCTTATTATTCATATCAACATCTCTTTCCATTCATGTCTTGTGATGAAGATTATTTCCCAAAATCTCATCAAGAGTAATCTGAGATACATTCCTATTCCCATCAAAAAAATTTCTCTTAGATTCCCACTCATTAGGAATGATATCTATAATCTTGTCCACAAGTGCCTCATTATATAATCATGTCTAACACATGTACTGTGAACTATTAACAATAGTCATAATCCATTATTGTACCTTACACACTTGTTCGCCATAAAGAAATAAAAATCTATGATATTCTACTATAAGAATAGATCTTCTATTTTATATAACCATTGATGTACCAAAATGAGTAACCTCTAATGTCTTCCAAATTCAATTTGAAGCTTTGAAAGAAGAAATTTGATTATATATATTCCTGGTCATGGAACATAACAGAGTACTGCATAACTTGTAGTATAGTTGATATTCTGAATTTTTTTATTACAAAATGTTCTGACTTCCTTATTCAGAATTTTTTGATATCTAGTACGAATAACGATGTGGTCCACTCTAGTATTAATATCAAATGTCTTCATACAATATATCTAATATTCATAAAAATTCACATAAAATATAGGTGGCCTAGTAGTATTTAGATTTTAAATCGAAAGAACATTCATTCCTTCAATCTAAAAGGAAATATCCTTGCACAGAAACATGTTAATAGGAAAAATTTGTAAACAAGGATAAAAATACTAAGAAAGGAAAATATATTTACACCAATGAAAACATGAGCCTGAAAACTTATATGTGAATAAGTATTTAAGAGACCACATTTTATAACAATTTTATGATCAACATATGAATTTAGATTCTCAATTACAAGATGGGGGGTTAATTTTAAGTTTAAAAACATTTGTTTTAAACCTTAAGGAAAAATATGTTTAATAAAGTTTAACAACGTAAATTCACAAGACATCTCAGTTCTAGAAACTTGCTAGGTTCTTGAAATATGGTTCTAGAAATGAATATTAATTAAATTTTATAAGAGAAATATTATTCTTTAATGAGTATAATATCATACATATCATAGTATAAAAAATATTAAAAAACTATAAGAAGGTTATACTTTCTTTCTTTATCAAAATACTGTGGAAAATAAACATGAAACAAAAAAATTAACAAGTATGAAATATTTTAACCTAAAGTGAAGGGTATCTGACAACCTTGTATGGAGGTCCATTGATTTATACTTTCATGAAAGTATGTCTTACGCATACCAGGGTAAGGCCTTGATAATAATATTGGACTCTATCTTGCCGTCCTCGTAAGCCCTCAAACATTAATGTAGTTGTCACCTCTGTCTTCCTATCCCCCAAATTACTCAAATTTAAGGTAGTTGGATCCTCTGTCTTTATATCCCCAGAATTCCATGATTGTACAAAACAAAAATCAGAGTTCCATGAAGCATGTTGAACAAGATGTTCAGTATGCAGAAGGCATGATAGTCACTCTCTCATGAAATCACTTCAGATGTATGTAATCTCTAGATTGATGGATTAGTAACGAGCACATTCAAATGATCTCCTATTTATATGAATTTTTCCAATGTTCGGCTCCCTCCTCCAATGGTCATATTTTTCCATGATTATCATAGGGACCTGTACATGTGTCACTCAAAAAATGGTTAATTAGAAACAGATTCCATAACAACGTTTCATAACTATAACAGGGCTAAGTAAAATATGGTTGCTTAACCAAATCTATCTTTCCTGAATCTATGGAAAAATAATTTTTAGAGTCTATGTAAAAAAAATTGGAGTCTAAAAATCATAAATATCTGGATTCTATTTTTCAAGTAATTCATTGTTTAAATAATGAGGAATTCAGAGTCCGAATTGTAAGGAATTTAGAGTCTGAATTATAAAAAATTTTGAGTCAGAATTATGAGGAATTCAGAGTTGGAATATTTAGGAATTCATATGTGAAATATGGAGTAATTTATGGTCCTAATTCGGAGGAATTCAGAGTCATAATTCAAGAAAATTAAGAACCTAAATTTCAGAGAATTCATAACCTAAATTTTAGAAAATTCGTAATCTGAAATTCAGAGAATTTGAAATTTGAATATCAAAAAATTTGGAATCATAATTTCAGTGAATTTGGAATCTGAATTTCAAATAATTCAAAATCTGAATTTCAGAGAATTCGGAATCTGAATTTCAGAGAATTCAGAATCTGAATTTCAGAATACTCTATATCTAATATTTTCTATAATTCTGAGATTTTAGATGTGAAACCGATTTTTACAATTTAGAAATAAAATGAGTTAGAAATAGAGAAACCATAACATGAATAATGAAAACAAAGGTAATGATAAAATTTCTTTAGGGAAGTAAAAATTTTATTTATAAGATAAATATAAGGGGAAATAAAATTTTCCTTGTGATATAATGTTAGTGATTTTCAAAACATAAATGAATGAAAAATTCAAAATTAAATCTTATTGACTCAACATCATCAATCAACAATATTACAACAAGGAATCCAAAAGAAAACCAATGATAGGAAGCATTATCAATACCTGACAATGGAAACCAAGGATCACTTGATTAGAATCTATCTCACTAGGGGAATACTCAAGAGTCACTTAGACTCAAATCAACCCCACAACAACTTCAATTTGAGACCACCATCCTATGAGGTTATCTAATCCCAAAGGTATCAACAACTCTGATCCCCAAATAAAGGATCTAAACCTCAACTTTTGTATCCTTATGCAACTAGGCACAATGCATAGGGACAATCCCATATCCCCTAGAGATAGTACTTACTTGCATCTTCTAGGATCTATCTAATGAACCTCAACCAAAACACAATGGTACACTCTATCCAGACCAAACACCAATCTCACAACCATCGGTTAGGACACATATCTCGCAGGACATCCCACTGGATGACTCTGAAAATAATCCTCCAGGAAATCACCGTAAAAAACTATCATGGTCCCAAAAAAGATCTAGGAGAACTATATATGTTTAATTGGTCCCACCAAAATTATCTAAATAGAGAAATGTGGAAAATATACTACAAAAAAAAGTCTAATTTTGTTAACAAGTTACAAAACACAAAAATCCCCTTAAATGGTAAGAAAAGTGCATCACATTGCATGTATGTACGAGTACACGAAATGTTCTCTCATAGACCAACATGGGCATGTAATCCAGCCGAACAAGGCATATAAAAGCTAACTAAACAAAATGTATATTAGGTACATGATGTGTATCCTACATGGGATACCAACTCATTTACCTCACATGGGCTATCCATGTGCTCTGGTTGGTCTTGTACTCATATAGGACATGTAGCCGGCATGTGGTATAGACATGTACCATACACGACCATGTCCAACCCCTCTTACACAAGATGTCTGTCCATGTAGTCATCCACACACTTAGTGACACTACACAAAAGTCCTATAGACTACATACTGTATATTCATATTCTTCTCTTCTTCCACAAACCATAAAAACACATGATGTTTTTTCTTCAAAACACACACCGTGTAGTCTAGTTATCTAAACCCAAAACCCATGGTAACCACCACAAATACCCAATTTTCCAGACTAAGAACATATTGACCCCCACAAGGTTCTCTAAAATCATATTATCTCTTGAAAACTGAAGAACAAATATTATGTAAGGATCATGGAATAAAAATAAAAAACTAACCAACCACATGATGTAAATTCTAATTTGTTGGTTCCAAATCTGTTCCAAGATTCCACTACACCATGATCTATTTCTGATCAACACCATGGATGATGTCTGGTGGAAACACATACTCCTACCCTCTCAATCCTTCAATCATTTGAGAGGGAGTCACCCTCCCTCTCTTCTAATTTTTAGGAACCCAAAATTGATGGGGGTGTATACTCTTTTAATTTATTTAATAAATTATTTAGTTACACTTTTTAATACCTATCTTGAGTCCCAAAACGCAACATTGGTTTTTACCTCAACCACCCCCCCCATAAGGACTCAACTGTAGAGTTAAAATATATATATGAAACTCCATTTAAATGATATATCCACCCAAATCCTATTGAAAAATTTAATATTTGAATAATTGTATATTATATATTCTTCTGAACTAGGAACTCCTCAAAAAACCACCAATATCTAGTATAAGGTTAAACTCTCTATTCTAGGACCAGTAGAGGGGTCATATAAATTATCCCAGATATTCTGCTAGGGAAAATTGATCATTTTACCCCGAAGCCACCCTAAAAATCATATTTTTTCTCAAATTAAAAGACCTATAAAAACATAAATATTTATTCATAATGTGGTATGAGTAGAAATTACTATCACAAATGTGAAGGAATCAGTGGAATAGTAGAATGTGATTTTATAGTTCTCAAAGATGAGCATATGAATAGTGGAAACTAGTGGGTTGGTGTAATTGGATTTGACAAAGGAAGACTCCTCATTTTATGAATGTTTTTATGTTGATACAACTCCAAAAACTCACTTCCAACTCTTTATTAAAAGCGTAAATTTTTTGGAGACCCCAGGTTAGTGGTCTCAGTCTCCTAGTGGTGCATTGTGTTTTTATTGGAGGTTGGTTCTCCCAATTTCTCTGAGGTAGGAGTTGATTGACAATGTATTCCATTCTTATTGATCCATGTGAACTAGGACTACCATATTTTATATTGATATGTTATGTTAGTTTTGGTGGATATGGATGATGTGGTCGATTGTGGCTATCAAATCACTATGTCTCTCTTGTTATATAATTAAATCATATCATCTGTGAGATACTTGTTTGTTATATAACTTACCCATTCATGTATAGAAGTGGAATATATTTCCATGTCCTTCATCATTGGTTTACCTTAGACTCATAGTTGGAAGAATTTGATATTGGTGATCATTGATCAACTCATGAAATAATAACATTTACTCCCCATAAAATTGACAAAAAAAGTATAGTAGATCACAAACTTGTATGCCTAAAATTTTGTGAGAAATCATGAGATTCCCTCTACAATTGTTTATAATAGTGACTCATGGTTTACATCTTGGTTTTGGTACATTTTTCAAGATCCATGTTTTCCCTATTGAAATTGAAAATGATAGATCATACATAGAAGTATTGACATATAGAGAGATCAATCTAGGATTATAAGGATGTGATCTATGAATGTGTCCCTGATTTCAGATGTTCTTATAAAAATTAAATTCATTTTGTTGTGTTTTCCTATAAATATATCTATCGTTCCTCGATTAATATGGTTCCTCTAAATACATTTTAGGGATATCCATGTTGATCTTCCTTATAATTGGAAGAATTGGGGGAGTGGCCCATTGTTGGGTTGCATCTTATTTAAGAGAAGTCATAAAAGGTCTTATTTATATGGAAAATATTTATCTCATCATAAAGTCATTAGAAATTCTATGTGAACCATCATTTTTAGTCTCTATTGTTTTATGATGGTTATTAGGTTTTACGTAGAGTTTCAATTTGCATAGTAAATCACCATTTTAGTTTATATGTTAAGTTGGAACCACAATTTGTTGTCCACATTGAGATTGGGGAGAATATTAGAAAGGAAAAAAAATAAGTTGGACTTACTATCTCATTTAAGTCCAATCCAGGTTGTGTTTCATCTATCCAAATATAGTAATTTTCATCCATATTCTTCCCATGGGATTGATATGAATGAATTTTATTTTGATCTGAATACAACTATGGTTGATAAATCACATTAGATTATTAATCATTTAAAGTGGGTATTATGGGTTAAAACAATTCCATTGGTCTAAGTACTTTGGATTTGTTGAAGGGATAACCATGAAACATGGGAGCATGAATTTTTTATGAGGTAGTTGTGGCCTTTATTATTGTTCATCTAAAATACTTTGGAATTTGTAGGGGTATAAATATTATATGTTGGGGAGAATTGTAACATTACAAGTAAAATAGATATGTCGCATTTAATATAAAGGTATTTTTCTTGTGTTTTGAGGTCATCAAGGTTGGTTTAGGGGATGTTAAACAAAACATGAGTTGTGTACTGCCTGATGGACACATTCATGCCAGGAACTGTGTAGATTATATGAATGTTGGAGTTGGTGTCCTAGATATAACTACTTTGTACATTATGATAAACTTTTATTCATTGTATTTAATATTAATAAACACTTTATCACATCTTGATTGTTCTATTGTGTGAAAAATCACGTTATATTGTTCTAAGTAGAGTTTTTTCACTAAAGGGTCATAGAGGATCACTGCTATGATGGGAAATCGGAAGGGCCATAACACTATTCTTGGGTATATGTTCTATGACCAGATGATGTAATTTAAGGGACCCAAATAATACTATCCATTAGGGGTGAGGAATCTTACAAATTTAAGGCAACTTCTCTGTGTGTTCACCCTTGGTAAAATCCAGGAGGATATTATGGGAAAGAGACACGCCTGTAATAATTCCACATTTCATAGTGTTATTGGATGATCCAATCTAAGGTCATGTGTATTGGTCCATAGACATTAAGATTATTATTATTGTGTATTATAACTCATGTAGTTAGATATATTGATGAAAACAATAATGAAACACTATTATCAGTTACGTAGGATATATTGTGTGTGTCACGATTAATAGATATTGCGAGAAAAGATTCATCCCTTCTGTTCCATAACATAAGTTGATATTTTATTCTATTTGATGGAATTTTTATAGCTTAAATAAATCCATGACCATGGTAAGGAATGCATGAGTTCAATTCCGGGAAGTCATTGAAATAATTATCAAGCACATGGGTTGAGGACACTAGCATGAAACCCTCTTGATTTGAGATATCTGACAGAGGGATTACCTTACATGGTAAGCATTAGTATGATTTGGAACATCATTGTGGCATTAACATCATTCTCTATGGATTCCATGGCATGTTACTGTACTTTAACCATGTACTTTAGACAGGCACTTCTGAATACCACTGAGAAAGAGGTTTAGAGGGTCACACACTAAGTGTAGCCAATTATCTCAATTAAATATTCATTTAACAAGTTGAATATATATTATTCCAAATTATGGAAAAATATTTATTCAAATTTCCTAATCACACTTTCTTAAAAAATTGTTATTCGCGTTAATATATTGTGGGAAAAATAATATATTTATTAATGAATAATGCAGTGTTATTTATTTAAGAAATAAATATCCATTATTCAAGGTTCAATAAATTTGGTGGAGGAAATAAAAAAATGGTAAAAATAAAAATTACACTCCTCGAATATTAATATAAAATCCATTTTGTTTTTAGAGCATTTATGAGAAAAAATATTATCTATTTAAGTAAATAATATTAGGTGTAATTTTCTGGGTGCATGTAAAGTGGTAATAATATTTAAATCTTTTTACTAGACATGGGGTATTACTATGAATGAAATGAAATAAACAAATTCATTGGGGTAATAAATTCAAATTATTATTGTACATATTATAAATCCCAATTGTGTAATTCTTATTAAGCATAGCCATTCATTTTGTTAGTGCATCGTGGATTTGGAGAAAGCTCTCAATCCAAGAGAGAATTCATTTCTTCCAAAAATGATCTCCAGTTAAGAGAGAGATCGCCCTCCACCAGATCCAAGAGAGTTCTTTGGATGCGGCTCTCAAGGTGATTGAAGGAAAACATCGAATGAGAAGGTCCATTAATGCTAGAACCTATAAATCCTTTGGTAAATATCTATAGACATGTGGAGCATATATGGATCACATCTAGAGGAATCCTACATATGGATTCTATGACACAATGATGGATCAAATTGGGTACTGACTATAAAAATTAACGTTGATAGAATTCCCTCAAGTTAATTCTTTTCATTTAATTTAAATATTTATAACCAGTAGATTATGATCTTATATGTTGTTCTAGGACTTCCCTCTCTCATTTTCATTCTACATTCTATTCCAAGGATCCGATGTTTTATCATCATGACAAATCATGGATTGATCATTGATAACCATGATATAAATGTTGGTTACACCCTCCCATGCCCTTCTACTGCACTTGAATCCTACAAGTGGTAACATATGGGTCATATCATTGATTATAATCATTTAGTTTTTTTGTTGATGATTTATTCATTTAATAATATTATTGTTTCAATTCAAGTTAATTTTTCTATATATCTAAATATCAAGATCTATTACTCCTCTTTTGTATCTCATTCACCATATAAAAACGTTCATTTATATTAATTTATATTAAAAAAATATATGATATACTATAGAGGATACAATAATATGTGGAGGTACAACATGAGAACACATGTCATGTATTTAACATTACATGAAATATAATCAAGTTCAATGCATCAGGACTGGTCCCCCAAACGAAGCCGTGTGACTGGAGTTTTTCTATGTCTTAATGAATCCATGTTGACCAGGAATAAGGGGTACATAGTTGTCGAATTCCATGCCATGTGGCCCACTGAACATGGAGTGTATTCCCTTCGGGTTAGGATTAGTCTGTATACCATGTACACATCTTTCTTGGCTAGAGACTGTGTAATGCAGATACAACACGACATGTGGCCTACTGGACATGTTGTGTACTCTGATGATTTCCAATGTACATCTACATACAAGATCCCATGCTGTGTAATTTGGATGGATAGTGAACGATAGTACACACTGTGTAGTGGGAACTACACACTGTGTACTCATCCAAATTATGTATATTAATTATATTTTTTTATTATATTATACTATTCTTTGAGACGTGTACCGTGGTGCATGTGTAAATATGGAGCAAAACACATGATAAGTGTTTTATACATATGTGTTTAATTTAACATTTGTGTTATGTTCATTTCTACTCATTGGGTAGTTATAAATGGGATGTCACAGTGTTTCCTCCAATGTAAAGGTAACATACAATGATAATTTTAAATGAATTTATTTGATTAAAATTAGGATTGATGAGATTCTCAAGGAAATTCAAAAAATAGTTTATGGTAAAAGGATTGATTAATTAAAGATAATAGTTAATTTATTCGAGCAGGATTTATCTGAAATGAGAATGATTAGTGAATTGAATTATAGATTAATTTATGTGTAAATTATATTCCATGTATAGGTGATCATAAGCTAGAGCATGACCATTGTATGTGAATGGATTCATTTGATTTATTTAAATTAAATTTTTTTTCCGGTGAGCCTTCTCCTCATTAATATGTATGGTCTTCATTCCCAAGGATTCGTTTATGTAAAACCTAATTTTACCCCTTAATTTCCTGTGAGATAAAAGAATATATAATGGATGTAGCTGATAATATATTAGGGGTGGGTCAAGTTAAGATCCAAAGAAAACCAGTCCAAGGAGATAGAAATGTGGACAAGTGGAACGTTGTAAACATGAACCCAAAAAGAAACATGGTGTTTTCTCCCCTAGGTCATGGGTTAGATTATCAAATACAAGATAAAATAACCAATGGAAAAATAACATGTTCATTCCATTTATTTTATTTCTGTCAGATGCTTGGTTTTTTTTATTGTGGGTGTATTATCACGATCACAATGTTAAAGAATTAAAACAAGCATGTAGGATTGAACTAAAATATGACTGGATTATGAATATATATTATCATATGCATGGTTAATCACTTAAGTATCCCCCATTTATTATTAACCATCATTTAAGAATGATAACGAAATAGAAATTGACATATAAGGATAAAAATTCTCAAAGAAATATTAATTTGGTATAGCCTTCCATAATCATGGTTTGAATCAAACCATAGTAAAATGTTCTTGACCAACCCCAGTTGTGGTGATTTCAATTATCTGGAATTCTTAATCAATGTTTTGGGTTGACTTGACGTCGTTCACATCAAGGGTTGACTTCCATTTTATGTCTTGGTGTGACCAAGAGGTAAAGGATGGGGAAATTAAATATAAAAGGATTTCAGGATTGGGGAGTCCACTCAGTAGATCAAGGAGCACTGAGTTAATGCAGATTGCATTTGGAATGCCTACCTAAAACATTTCATGTTTCTTGACCAAACCTAGTTCGGGAAATGTGATGGGAAATATGGATCCATTCCACTAGAATATTCACGCAATATAATATTTAGAAGTCAGTGGTGAGAACTATTTGATTTTGATAAAATAATGGGAGACTAAAAATTGTTAATTTATTTATTTGAATCAGTTTTATTATGATAAAGTACTAAATATTTTCCCATCTTAATTTGTAGAAGTGGTAAGAATGGTGACAAAAAACATATCATTGCGAACTATACTAGAATATGAAATATTTTTCACTGGAATCAATTTCCAGGAGTGGCAGAGGAATTTACGCGTCATCCATCACCATGAGAGGAAATTGTACATACTAGAGAAGCCTAAGCTAGTTGCATAGAGAAATAAGGCCGGTGTTGAGGAAATTCATCACTATATGAAACATTTGAATTATTCCACCAATTTTGTATGTTTCATGCTATCGGCTATTTCTAATGAGCTTTTGATGAAACATGAGAAAATGGATGTGTATAGAATTATGACTGACATTAAAGATCTATATCAAGAAAATGTGATATAGGAGAGAAATGAGATCTCCAATGATTTTTTCATAATGAATCGTTTAGAGTCTATGCGAGTTGCACTTCATGTAGTCTATCTTATTGGATACATTGAATATAAGATCATCTTAGGGATTACATACTCGTATGAGTTGCATAAAGATGTCATCTTATCATCACTTCCAAAGAACTTCTCTTTCATTATTGTCTACTACAACGTGATAAATAATGAGAAGTTTCTATCAGAACATCTGACCATGATTCATTGGGTAGATAAGGATATGGGGAGTGAAAAACCCACAGTCCTTTTGCTAAATACGAAGAATATGGACGAGGAAAAGGGTCCAAGGATTTACAAATGGTATGAAGCCCTCAGTAACCATACCACCAAGAAGGGAATGAACTAGAGGCCTAGAATGGATCAAGTGGCAGTATTTTTGCATGTGGAAATATTGGCCATTGGAAGACAAAATGCACCTAGAAGCATTGGACTGTGAGTGAGGCATTTGTTATCAAGTGTAATAATTCCATTTCTACACATTGGGTATTACATATAGCACAGGGGACTCAAACATATATTCAATTGCAAGAACTAAGTATATTTAGAAATATTTTCAGAGGATAGGTTGATTTTCACGCTACTAATGGTGCAAGGCTAGCTGTGTTATGCATTGGAGATTATCATCACTCATTTCCAACATGAATGCTTTAGGTTTTACATAACTAATATTATGTTCATAGTATAACCAAAAACATAATTTATGTATCATATTTGGATATGGATATATTTATTTTCATGATTGGAAATAAGGGTTTTTCTTTTAAAATAAAAATATATGTTTTGGTATGGATCATTTAAATAATGGTTTGTATGTATTAAATTATGAAAAGAAATTTCTGGAAATTGATAACAAAAAAACTCACATGACTCATACAACACCCAACTGTGGCATCACCGTCTCATTCTTATAAATTATAAGTGCTCGAAAAATCTCGGGAAAGATGGTTATTTAGATACACCCAAGAAAAAACCACATGATAGATTCAACACTTGTTTATAGGGGAAAGTGTCCAAGATGTAATTCAGTGGAATGGGTGAAAGGGCCACAGATCTTTTAGGATTGGAACACGTGGATGTGTTTTGACCACTTCCAATTGAAGCTAGAGGTGGATATTCTTACTTAATTAGTTGTAATGATGAATTGAGTATATATGGATATATATAATTAATATTGTTAAAGTTTAAATACTTGGAGAAATTTAAGGAATTCAAGAATGATTTAGTGAATCAACTTGTTAAGAGGATAAAAAATTCTTCCATCAGATCAAGGTAGAGAATATCTAAACTAAGAGATCAATGAACTTTTGTAAGAGTTTGGGATCTTATCCTAACTCACTCTTCAATATACACCACAGATGAATGATTTTAGTGATAGAAGGAACCACACCTTGTTGGACATGGTGAGGTCGATTATGAGTCAAGAAAATCTTCCATTAACCATTTTGGGATATGCATTATAAAATAAAACATATACATTAAATTGGGTACCAACTAAATAGTCAGATAGAATTTCCTTTCAGTTATGGAATGGAAAGGAACCAATTTTGTCTAACACATGTCTGTAGGGATGCGAGGTGTCCGTTAAGGTCTTCTCAAGAAACAAGGAATATACCCACAGAATAAGGTGTATCATTATTTGATATGTCAAGGAAACAAAATGATATTACCTACTAAACCCTTTAGAAAATAATGTGAATGACACTAAATAAGCCTTGTTCCTTGAGAGGGAGCATATCCTCAAAAATTATAGTAGTACCAAGATTGACTTCAATGAAGTCGACGCTCAATAAAAATATGAGTTGGTACATGAACATATTCTATAGGTCCCCAAGGAAGAGGTTCCAGAAACACAAGTATTGCATAAGAGATCAAGAGAGTTAATGGAACCAGAGAGATTTTGTTACTTAGTCACCAAGGATGGGGATTCCTTATTGTTTTAAAATTATGAAACTCTCTCCTAGAAGGAGGCTGTAGAGATCTCAATAGATACAAGATGACTACAAGCTATGAATTATGAGATGGATTCCATATATTAGAACCATGTCTAGGTTCTAGTAAATGAGCTAGTTGATTTAAATTCTATTGGATAAAAATGGGTATTCAAGAGAAATCTAGATATGGAAGGTCACATTAGCACCTATAAAGAAAGACTAGTGTCTAATGGATTCAGACAGTGTCAGGGAATTGACTATGATGAAACCTTCTCTCTAGTTTCCATGATTAATTCTACAAGATTCGTACATTCCATAATAGCTTACCATGAATAAGAAATATCTAAATTGGATGTCAAAATAGTATTCCTTAATGCGAACATTTGAGAAGATGTCTATATGACACAACCAGAAGGGTTTGTGACACCAAGTATAGCCAAAAAAGTTTGCATGTTGCAAAAATCCATATATGGATTAAAGAAAGAATCTAGGTCATGGAACATGGGGGTATTTCATTCCGCTGTGGCATTGGTCACGACTCTCTCCTATGTTGTAGCGACATCTCCATTTCTGTGGTTCTTCAGGCATCGTGGTTTGGATGGCGACCGAATTCGATCATGGCGGAGAGGGTTCAATTCTGGTTTTTCTTCATCATCTTCGAGCAGCGTACTCTTCTTCTTCGGCTTCTGTTCCAGTTCTGAGTGGTTCTTTTCTCCATAGCGACGACTTTTATTTCAGTTTGGATTTTTCGGGCTACGCGTTTCAGACATCTTCCTGCTTCATTTACGGCAGTGTGGGGTCAGATTTGGACTCTTTGTATCTTATTCGTGTGGCTTTGGTGGTTGTTTTTCTTCGACAGTTTCTGTTCCAATGCGGTGGTGGATTATCTCATACCGGATTCCAGTGCTTCTGTGGGGGTTCTATTTCATATTTACGACTCGAGTTCTTCGGGCGTCGTGGTGACTTGAAGGTTTGGATTTGATTTGTTTTTTTTTCATATTTCTATCATCTTAAATGGGTTTTATTCTTGTTCGGTGTTGGTTCTATTTTTTTTTTGGTCTTTTCATTTCTTATGATGGTTGTGCTTCATCGACCTCGGTCGATAGGAGTTTGGACGGATTCCTCGTCTCTCGATCGGTACTGTTCTAGTCGTTGTTTTGTCTTACACAAGCCAGTGTATTCTCTGCTCTGGGTCCAGGATTCCATCGTTCTCTCTGAGGTGGAGTTGGGAAGTGGTTTCATGGCTCTTTGGGATGTGACCTCGAGTGGACAGTATAAGGAGGGTGATGGCGATGACGTCCGATCGACGACGACGAGGTATGGTAAGGCTCCGATGTTGTTGATGATGGAAGATGGCAGGGATGCATCTGTTGGTGTATATTCGACACTGGCGGGCTTGCAGTTCGTGATCTCTTATGAATTTAGAAATTTGGTATTATGAATATTGGCGGGCAGTTTGATTTTGGATTTTGTATGGATTTAATCTTTCATTGTGTGGGTTTTGGGGTTTGCGCTAGACTCGAATACATGGATCAGGCCTCGACGGATGTTTTAGAGATGGTGGTCATCTTTGAAGAGCTTTTCGGATTGGGTTTTTTGACAGGGTATGGCACTTCCCATCCGATCAGGCCTGTGCTTTTACACAATACATTTGTTAGCCGACCAGTCATGCAATGATGGAGAGCTTCATCACGATCAAATGCTGGGGTGGGGCACCTCCTTGTTATTACACTGGTTCTATTCTCTAAGAAATTCGTGTCATGATATGTTTGAAGTTTCTGATGTCTGTCTGGGTTCCCCCTTCTACCCTTATATGGGGGGTATTATTATAATAAAAAATTGAAGGTCTTCGGGATGTTTGATGGATCTAGGTCATGGAAAATTTTATTTGATGAAGCTATAAAGGAACATGTTTTTATTAAGAATGAATTTGAGCCATGTGTTTATAAGTTGTTTAATGGGAATGTGGTCATTATCCTAGTAGTATATGCTGAACAAATATTACTTATATAAAATGGTATTCTAGTATTAGATCTAGTTAAGGACTAGTTGAACAAGTCTTTCTCCATGAAGGCCTTAGGCAAAGCAGCCTACATTATAGGGATCAAGATCATTCGTCATAGATCGAAGAGGCAGCTTGGAAGAAGTCCTGGTATATACATTAACGTAATAAAAAATAGATTTGGTATGGAATAATCTAAGAGGGGATTTGATCCAATATCACATTGCCTACATCTTTTTAAGAAAATGTCTTTTAAGACACAACAAAAGAATGATATGATGAGTAAGATCCCATATTCTTCAGCCATAGGATCCATCATTTATGTCATGTTATGTACCAAGCATGATGTTGCCTATGAACTGATAATTGTACTCAGATATCAAGTAGATCTAAGAGAACAACACTGGACTGCTATTAAGATTATCCTTAATTATCTATGTAGAACTAAGGATATGTTCCTGGTCTGTGTAGGAGACGAGGGGCTCTCCATAAGATGGTATGTTTATGCTGGTTTTTAGGTAGATCAAAATGATCTGAATTCTCAATTAGGATATCCTTTATGTCTCAATTGGGATGTTGTGAGTTGAAATGGTTTAAAGAATCCATTTTTCATCAATTATATAGTGATTTCCAAATATATAGTGGCTTCTAATGACTCCAAGGATTCCATCAGGATTCAGAACTTTATCGAAGAGCTTGATATCATTCCTAGTATTAGAGACCTTATCACATTGTATTATAATAATACTATATCATTGGATTTTTTGAAAGACCCAAAGTCACATCAACAGACAAAAAACATTCTCTGTATGTATCACCTATTGAGGGATTTATATCAAATGGGTGATGTTGCTGGGAGTTGTGTTTCCATAGAAGAGAACATGGGAGGCCCCATCACTAAAGTTCTATCTCCGTATAAGCATGAACATCACATGAGATCTAGTAGTTTAAACGTTTTTAACAGTTTTCTCTAGTCCATGTGGGAGTCTAATGGAGTTGGTGGCCTAGAACCAACTACTATGTACTTTATGATAAACTTGTATTCATGTATATGAATATTAATAAATACTGTATCACATATTTATTGTTCTTTTTCATGAAAATTAATGTGATAATGTCATAAAGATTTCTATTTCACTAAATGGTCATCACGAATACCTGCTATGATGAAAACCAAGAAGTGCCATTACTCTATTCCAAAATTTATGTTATATGGACAAGTGATGTTATTTGATGGACATAAATAATACATGACATTAGGGGTGAGGACTCATAAAACATTGAGGAACCTACTCATGGTGCATTCCCTATGTAATATCTTGTAGGATATTATAAAAACGACACCTTCCAGTCGGAAATCCATATTTCATAGAGTCATTGGATGTTCCTATATATGGATGTGTGTATAGGTCCTTAGAAAATATTATTTTTATTAATGGGTATTAAAACACATGAACTTATATGTATTGATGAAACTATGATGAAAAAACTATTTATAATGAGGTGGGATATGTGGGGTGATTAATGAGTAATGGTTCATTAATAGATAATACATGAAATGAACTTTCCCTTCTATTCGACAATGAAAGTTGATATCTCATGCCCTTTTATGGAATTTATATAGCGTAAATAAATATAAGTGTATGGTGAGGAATGGAAGAGCTAAATTTCTGGATGTAAAAGAAAGAATAATTGAACACATGGGTTGATGACACTAGAATCCAACCCGCTTGATTCGAGATATCGAGAAAAATGGATTACATTACATAGTTATAATTTGTATGAGGTGACATGTCATTGTGGCGTTAACTTCTTTATATATGGGTGCCATGGCATGTTAATAGATGTTAATCATGGACATCAGAAGGCTTCAACTTATAACACTAAGAAAGAGACCTAGAGGGTCACACCCTAACTGTATTATAATATCTCAACTACATATTTATATAACAAGTTGAATAAAATTATTATCAGTTGTGGTTTAATTATAATTCAAGGATACCTGAGGACATTTATTTCTACACTATTTATTCAAGAGAATATATTGTGGGGGAAATAATATAGTTATTAGTGAATAATGGAGTGATATTTATTTAATAAATAAATATTCTTTATTCAGGGTCTAAAAAATGTGGTGGAGGAAATAATGAAAATGGAAAAACAAAAAGTACACGCCGAGTATATTAATATAAGCAAAGTGTAGTTTTCCTGGGGATTTGCGGGAAATAATATTAATTTATTAATTAATTAATATTATATGTAATTCACCAGGTGAATTTCATGTTATAATAATACTCAATTGTTTTTATTAGTCTTGTGGTCTTATTATGAATTAAATGAAATGAATAAATTCCTTTGGGTGATTAATTCATTTTATTATTCTATGTATTATAAATCCCAATTACATTACTCCCATTAAGCCTTGAATTTTTTTGTGGTTGTGCTCAGTGGATATGGAGAAAGCCCTCGAGAAAAGAAATAATTCCTTTCCTATAAGAATTCTATAATGTTATGAGAGAGATCCTCCACCCCTGGATCAAGGAGAGTTATTTAGAGGCGACTCTAAAGGCGATTGATGGAAGACATCACAAGTGAAGGCTTTTCCATGCTATCACCTAGAGACCCCATCAACGGTGTCATGTTATACGTGTAGCATTTGTGGATCGCCGTTGGAGGAAACATACACTTGGATTCTACAACGCAATAATGAATCACATTAGATCATGATCGAAAACACCAATGGATAGAGAATTCCATTAAGGTAATTCATTCCTTTAAATTAAATTAATTCCAACAAACATATGATGATCCTCTCTATGGTACCATGAGATGCCACATTCCTTTTCTGTCACCATTCTTTTGCAATGATCCGGTGTTTTATAATCATGATGGATCTCATATTAAACATTGTTAATGGTAAAATTAATGATGAGTACACCAATCCATGCTCTTCCGATGCACTCAAAACCTACAGTCAATCAGTTAACAATAAAATTCCATGTCCCTTATTCAGTGTGTAAAAATATAAATTCTATGAAATTTTTTCACATTGTGAATATATCGAGAGATGTAATTTAATCCTGAAGTGATTCATTTTTTAGTTATTTGTAACTCATGATATTAATGATGTAAAATAAATCCATGAAGTGAAATACTCACAAAAGGTATGATTTATTAACTACGTGACTGAATCATTCATTATTCGATGCATGTGAGTCATCCTCTAATTCTAGGATCTATCATTGTATTTTTTTGATTTTTTTTATATCTATCCTTCCAGATAAATGTTCCAACATTTTATCTTTGATATGGTTACACCTCTTCCCTTTTGGTAAAAATTCATTCTTCATCTTCACCTCCCTTTATCATGACATGAAATTTTTTTTGTTTGTGATCCTTTTTTAATCAATACATTGTTGTTTTCCCTCATAACATTTCTTCCATAAACCAATCTACTTTTTTATTATCTCTATTTTCAACTAATACTAGGTTTCCTCTATAATTATTGTAGGTTTCTCTTTAAAAAATTTATAATTATTGAATTCCTATATGATCTCTTCAATTGCATTGGGTTATTCAATGAAAATGACTTATTTATTTGTGGAAGTGAATTTTTTAAGTGGTACATGTCTATAATTATTATTTCCTTAAAAATATATTTTTACACACCATGTGTTCTATTAATTTCTTTAAATGGTTGATTTTGTTTTGAAATGGGTCTCCCTTTCGTGGAAGAA
Organism: Viscum album; assembly: GCA_963277665.1. Classification (NCBI taxonomy): domain Eukaryota; kingdom Viridiplantae; phylum Streptophyta; class Magnoliopsida; order Santalales; family Viscaceae; genus Viscum; species Viscum album. The sequence continues at coordinate 801,114,208 of OY728164.1, forward strand.
TAAAGGCATTGATGTGAAAATGATTTAATAAATGTATTCCTAGTTTTAAATGGATAATAATAAACTCTACATATTGGATAACCATGGGTGCATCAGGAAATAAGCATTTCACTAATTGTGTGTACAATGACATTAGTGGTTTTATACCACTTTAATGTGATTAATTACACTATTTTTTATATTGGTTGGATCCACCATAGGCAAGGATTGGGATTTTCATCCAAGTGTAGCATTTATTACCATATTTTAAATCACAAATGTTGTTCTTTTTCATTTATGATTGGTTCATAAAAATGGTATATTACTTTTCCCCACAATATTAGCATATAGTGAGATATAGGTTCTTTTTATTATGTAATTGTGTTATATTTTTATAAAATACATATTTCTAGATTTCGGGAATATATTATACTATTCTAGAAACCAATTTATGATTCTAAAAATGGATTTTAATGAAAAATATTTTAAAATTTGATTTTTTATAAAAATTGAGCTACTAAAATAGGGATATTATAATTTTTATAATTTTTTTATATTGTATCCATCCATACATTTTTCTAACACCCTAATTTTTCCTTTTGGTGGTCAAAGATAATTATTTCATAGACTCTAGTAAACGTACATGAATTTTGTGGCATGTTGGTTTCTCTTGTTGGTTATTTCGTATTTAGTATTATGGTTAAGTGGTGATGGATATCAATACATAAACATGATTAGACTATTCATGTTTCATATTTTGGGTTTATCATGTTAAAATAGGTTTTTTATGTCTTGTGGATATAAATTCATGCTTCTGTTGTATAAGTTGTTTGTTTTCCATTTTCATTTCTTCAATTGAGATACATTATTTCAGTACGTGGTACTTCACTATGTGGTCAACCACATTTAGGGAATTTTTTTGGTTGGCCTGGGTTGGTTCGTTATAGTCCTAATGATCCATCCTTAGCTAATTATGGGGTTATAAATTTAAAAAAGTTATTTATTTTAATGAAATCAAATCCAATCTTTTATACTATTTTTTTTGATAAAAATAAAATATATAAAGAAAAAATGATTATATTAAAAAAATGAAATTTTTATGATTTATGTGTTCCCAATCCCTTTTTGTATGAATATCTAATTTATTACTATCTTTTTATTTACTATATATTTTATTGTTCAAAAATAATCTTATAAATATCAATATAATATTTTGTGTATTGTTTTGGTTTGGGGATCCATGTGGAGAAGGAAATCGAACATAAAGTTGATTTTCGGTTTAATATGTTTCAAAATTTCTTAACGTTTTAGATACAAAAAAATGTAAACCATAAACACAATAACACACATTTGTAATAAATAACATTACATAAATATACATTACATCTCTTAATAAAATAAAACCCAAAACCTATTTATTTATTATGTTTAAGGATTAGTTACATAAATGACCTATTCTATAACCCATTGATCGTTCATATATATTCAAACCAAAAACAACCCCACTTCTAGTAATATAATAATTTATACTCTTCTTCATGTCATGATGAATTAAAAAAATAAGAAATGGGTGATATCATATGCTCAATAAGGGTAATATAAGAGACATATATCATGAATAATCATATATAAAGCACATCATAGTAATAATAAGATGAACATGTTTTTATAATAACAAAATAATGATATACGATCATAAGATAAGGAAATAATAACCTATATTTAATGGATCATTGAACAATAATAATGACATAAATTTTGTTTTACAACAAAATTGAATCCTTGAACAAGGAAACTGTATAAAAGTTTCATAAGAGAAGGGAAAAAAATGAACGTTTCATAACATATAAATGATTCATAACAAATAAATGAATCATAACAAATAAATGTGGGAAAAAATAAAAACCATATTTAATGTTAAAGACCACATCTAAGACCAACACTAGGTTGATAGAATCACATATTTCATTGTGTTCACTCACAATTCTAATAAAAAACTAAATTCGGTTCACTAACATATCTTATATATGTTACCTCATGAGGTATATTAATCTACCCAATATATTGGAGGAATTTATAATTTTATACCATTAATAAAAAATATAAAATCCATAAATATTTGTGGCATAAGAACAAGATTAAATTAATATATCAATATAAAAAAATTATCCTTGAGAAACAAATAGTTTTCATAAAAATTTCCAAAAAACATAAATTAATTTTATGGAGTAAAAAATCGGGTAACATAATTTTGAATTATCCCCCATTTAATCACTATAATCCAATAAATAGATAAGGAAATAGTTATCATACAATTTATTTGAAAATTATAAAATTGTTTTGAAAATAATAAAAATAATTCATTACTTCTTGATATAAATATGTTTCTTATGATTTTTTTTAGAAAATAATAATTTTATTAATTTAATGAGAAATTGAATTATAAATTCAATGATTAATTATGAAAATTTGAAAACAAGTAATTTTGAAGAAAACAAATGTGACCAAATATTAACATACATAAATATTACATCATTTTAGATTAATATTATATAAATCTCAAAATAATACACACCAATGAATCATAATTATTTAGTGTACATGGATAACTGTCATGTAATAAACATATTTAATTAATGATCTTTGTAACCTTTAACAATTTTATTCTATTATATTATCCTTCATAAAAAATACCTTACTTAAAGCCTTCCTTTATAAATTGTGGGAAAAAATACATATGAAAGTGTCAGTTCTGATTCTCAATAATTGTAAAATATGGAGATGAAAATAAATGATCATAAATGATTATTAAGGATCACTCACAAAAATACTATAGTGGAAAATTCCCCATAGTGTATATGGTTGACTCCCCATATTCTCTTTCATTCATGGAATGGGTTCAATCTCCATCGAAATTTCATTCTTATAATAGGTTTTTGAAACCCTAAGACATTACATCATTTTCATTCTAGAATAAATATTATTTTTTATCTTTATACACAACACCATTTTAGCCTACGCTACACACCATACTAAGTTAGCTTTTTTTACATAGAGCATTGGATTTTAACTCAATTTATTGGTTGAATGATATAAAAATTAATTTTTAGAAAAATTATAAATTTTAATTGTAAAAATATACATCAAGTCTTTATTTTGGATGTCATGAAAAAAAATTTAGAGTGTATTTTTGGTATTTTCATGATAAGTTTCATTTTTTTGATGAATTGTAAAAATACTATGTTTTAATTCAAAATGGACATTTCATTTAAATAAATATTAGTTATTAATTATATATGTAATTAGTTATAAAAGATAAAATTGATAAATTATACATATAATAACCCAATTTAATTAATTGGAATCATTTTTATATTGAAATTATATATTAACACCTATTGGACTTTTTAATGTACCACTTAAAAAACCCACTTTCTCTCTATGTATACGGGAAAAGTGCTAATTGTAATTTTCCCACAAATGTGATGTAAATTTTGAAAAAAAAATGTAATATTATGTTTAAATTAGTACAATAGTATTTTCATAATAAGATTATCATAATTTTTGAACAAAAAATATTAGTGAATGTTATTGAAATTAATTATAGCGATTGAGGTAATATTAAGTTTAAAATGGGACTAAAACATAACATTAAGGATGTAAATGACATATAAATTGATAGAAAATCCATTTTCAACAAGTAATTCGACAATATTAACAAATTATTATGAATTCTATTTGTTATTGGGATGTTATTAAATAGAGGTACCCTATATAAAGGGTTAATTAAAAATAAAGACAAAAAATAGAACTTTCCTTACCTTTAATATTTACGGAGCATTTAGATATTTAAACAAAATCATATTTTCATTTTTAAATATCTTTCTAAAATATAAATTCATTATTTTTATCAAAAAAAATTATCACTAAATTTATAAATGTTTTAGTTACTTAGAATGCTTAAGAAACACCAATGTAGTGATTATTTAGTTAATAATTATCTAATATAAATGATACTATAAAAATTAAAATTGAAGATAGTTGATTTAATTACTGTATTTATTTACTTTTTTAGATTCATATATCATTTTTAAGGTAATTATACCTAATATATATTAATTCTAATATGATATTGATATTTTAAAAGTAACATTAAATAAATAATATCAAAATTAACATTATTTTTATATTACATTAAAGGGAATTTTATTAATTGATTTATAATTATTAAATATAATATAATATTCAAAGTGACTTTAAAGTGTTATTAAATATTAAATATGATTTATTAATGGATTAGTTATATTTTTAATTAACATATTGACCCATATATTATAAAAACGTTATTATGACAGTTAGGGATTAACCAGTTTTTTAGCGTGTCACATGCACTTGTTATAAAATCAATTTTCAAAAACAAAGGGATTTTAACTTATAAATTAGATATAATATTATAAAATAAAATAATATATATTTTATAATAAATATAAATTTATTATATTGATAATGGTTAAATTAATTTGATTAGAAAACAATATTCATTAATAAAAACAAAAATGATAAATTTTAGAATCTTATAAGATAAGGAATAAAATTATTAAAATGAAAATATTTTTGTACAGTGCAGTTATTAATAAAAAATTATTACCATTTAATTCATTATTTTTCCTTTTTTAGTAAAATGATTTATTCTAGACCTCTAATTAATTAATACCTTTTTTTATATACAAGAGCACCACTCTCCCACCAATATAAAAAGCCAAGAACTCTAACCCTTACTCACACCTCTAATGCCACTTTTTATTATCCAAAGTATTCTTAAGTAGTCTCCCAAAATCCATTCCCTATACCTAGAATCCAAAATTTTGGAATAAACTGGTACAATTAAACCTTTTCGTACAAAGCAGAAGGAGTTAACTGATTAATAGGTAACATCTTTTCTTAAGATCTCTAGTTTCATTTCAATTATCCACAGCCTAAAATATCATTATTATAAAATTATATAACAAAATTTGTATCGTAAATATAATATTATGTTTTTATTTTAATATTTATACCCACACTTACTCACACCTTCATCTAATGGGTGACGATCATACTGTATCGGTGTATAATGATCTACTGCCTCACAAAATGATGAATGTTTATTTTTTTCATCTACAACCTCTCATATAGGGAATTATTATGGAAAATATATTTATATATATTATATATGATATTTATTAGGTATTTATTTTTCATTAATTATTTTAAAACACATACCTTTAATACTTCCCATTTTGCGTCAACGCAATAACATCGTTATAGGAAGTGTGGACAGTGTCCCATTCGATGCAATGTGATTCATTCACACTATTTATAGAATGTATTAAAAATGATTTTAATAAACATATATACCATATATTAAATATATATTATAATAAAATTATAATATACATATGTATAATTTGTTTTTCATTCTTTTAAAATGACAATGAAATGAAAGTAGCATTAATGCCTACATACGACCTATCGTCTCCACGAATGGTGCACATCATTTATAATTTCGAAATATTATAGAATAATATAAATACATATACTATGAATATATATTATAATTATGTAATGTCTTAAATTATGTAGACAAATTAATCATAATATAATTAATAGTTACAAAAAATTAGTATTCAAATACCTACTTGAGAAAACTAGGCGATTATCCCCCAAAATAGTGAAATCAATGAAAATTTGTTAAAAATATGTAATGAAATATTATAAGAAATTAATATATTATATTATAAACAGGATTATGGTTCTGGAATAAGTTGGTAATTTTTATTAAACCACTATACTATAGGATAAAGACCACATAACAAAATGAAGTTTAAGGTAAGGGATTTCGGGTTAACTAACATTTCATCAAGACTTGTTTGATTCTATGTAGCATATCGATCTTATATGGTTTATATACATCCCTTAATATGTTATATCGAGAATAATCATATTATATTAATATCCTAATATTCATTTTATTTAGGGGGAATTGTGATTTAAATTTCTTAATGTGGTATAGGACACTCTGGGATGTCTAAATATTATTTTTCCACGAGTATGTTTTCGTTTCCAGAACACTTATTGTTACTTATCCTACTCAAGGATATTATTGATAAAACCATATGTTTTTAAAAATGGATATTTAATAATTAACATTATTATTTTGTTATTTGAAAAATTATTTGGACATACAGTACAGGGGTTGGGGGATTTTTATGTAAATACCTAGTTGTTGGTGACTGATTAATGAAATTACCTCAATGAATCAGTAGTGTCATGTGGTGAATTAGATTTTCAAATATTTTAAACTATCTCATTATAGTAAAGGTATAATGTTCCTTGGAAACATGATGTCCAATAATTAAACATTCCATTTATTGAGAATTCAGTTATTATATATCCATGAGATTTTGGGTAGATATATATATGGATGCATTTCATTTTTAGTTCATTGAATTAATGGCATTTGTTTTTGGTTTGTTATGTTTCCATATTGATATTTCCTTATGATTTTATTATTACGGCTGGGGTTATCATATATTTAACACTACATGCTAATTTATTCCTATCGATTCATTATTTCACCCTCTTTACATACCCATAATGATTATTTGATCTACCCCTTATTATGCTTCCTTTCTCCAGGTTATGAATAAGAACTCTTTGAATTAGCATTATAGGACACCATTTATTTTTCTTTTCTAAATCTTTTTTAATTTTTCTATTTCCAAATATATTATGGGTATCATGAATGTAATATGGATTTACAAGACTGATAAACTAATTAATCCTTTTGGATTTGATTCATTTAAATTTAAGACCCCAAGGATCTATAAATAATTTAAATATTTACTCCATGAAACACTGACTCTCTAAAAAACACTAGTTTTTTATAACCTAGATGGTGACCATAATTTTTCAGGCTTCTATGATTGGAATTTCAAATAACTCACATTTACAATTGTGATCAGGATGATATTTACTATCTGATAGGATCAACTTACATTTTTAGTAAATAGTAACTTACCCTTATGAATAGTAACATACCCTTATGAATAGAAATATACCCTTATTAATATTACCCTCACCCATCTAAGTCTAAATAAAATTTAGGCACCTTTTAAATGAAATAGAACATGTTATAAATGAATAATTAAGTGTTGGTATTTTTTGAGTAATAAGAATTTAATTACAATTTAAATTAATAATTCAATAAAATTAATTTTCATAAAATGTATTCTTAAATAAATATTATTTTTTCCTATGATTTTATGATAATTGTATGAGGCCTTAGTTAATTTATAAATTTAGTATAAAATCAGTTTTAAATTTAAAATACGTATTTTCAAGTAAAGATCGGTCTTATTAAAAAAATAAATTTTACTTACTTAGAAAATTATTTTTAAAAAGGGAGTTCAATTTTGAATTCTACACATCAAAAAAAAAATTACGGGAAACTTTTCTTATTTTTATGAAATCCTAAATTTTTTGTGAATAGAGAAACAAGATAATTTATGAAATATATTAAATAAATGAATTTATGCATCATTCTTGAGTCATAGATAATTAAAATGGCCATTAGTTTGATCACACATGAAATTATTACTATTTTGAGTCACAATAATCATGAATATTCATATACTAGAGCAAAAATAAGAAGATAATGATTAAAATACTATAAATGACACCACTCCTCCACTATAAAATCCACACATTACTCCCTCTTATCCTCACTCCTATAAGCCCTGATGCACCTCAATATTCTACCCAAATAATAATATCTAGTCCCTACCCATGTCCAAGATACCTTGGGATATCCAAAAGACAAAAAACCCTTCCCTTAAAGAGGTTCTCAGAGAGGTGTATTCTAGAGGTAAATCCAAATCATATTTCTTTTAATTTCTTTTCATGTTCTTTTAATTTGTTAAATTCAACCCACCTCCTTTGTCGAGATGATCTTGATAACTATAGTATCACATATATACATGAATTCTATCATATTAATTTAATAACTATTATCACGATTCTTACAAACACACACACACACACACACTCTCTCTCTCTCTCTCTCTCTCTTATTTTATAAATGAAATCATTATCCGTGAAGTTCCATTTTACACCCTTCATGGATGATAAAGTCTCATTCTTCAATTTATCATCCAATATAGGAGATGAAACCTTTTTTATGGTTTAAAAATACTATTAAATATGAATTATAACCTAATTACCTTTTAGGAACCTGTTTATGTACATTATATATTTTCATACGACAAAATTAGTTAATAATAATAAAAATACCACCTAAATAATCTATGTGATTGTCAGTAATATTTTTTTCAAATGATTCATAATCATACCATGTATCTAACTGATATATATAATTATTAACACCTCTATATTTTCATAAATAATATATAAATTGAATAATGGATAATTATATCACTTTCACATGAACATCCATACACAGATACAAGTATACCAACTGTGAAAACCAATGAAACGAACACTCCAGAATGGACATAATTCAATTTTATAACCTCTAAATAAATACATAAATGTACATAATAAAATTATAATAATCTAAATACATGTCTAATAAGTTTTGAATTATGTTATTAATAATTCTAATTTCACATTACATGTCATTAAGTTCAAGAGTGGAACATATTCTGACATAAGTGAAAGGTTTTCTTCCCGAATGTCAATTTTCATTCACGTTAATCTTTTCCTTTCTTAATCCCAATTAATATTTTATTTATTATTATTTACTCAACACAAATTCTTTGGAAATGTTCTATATATGGGTAAAAACTCTAATAATTCTTTCTTTTAAGGAGAGATCCCTGTATTAAAAAAATATTTCAAAAATAATTCCCAAAATACAAACCCGATTCCAGGGAATTTCTCGAATTGTTAACTACATTCAAAGGAACTCTATAATATGTTTTTAACTAACATTATTTTGAAAAAATAAATAATTTTATTTTGAATGAAATAACATAATTTAAATATTTTTTTTATACAAATACTTTTCAAAAAAACACTTATTTTCAATGAAATAGAGTATTTATCTGAAGAATTACTGAATGATTTTTATGAGTACTTTCATCTATTTCAACAATCTTGTTGATTCTAATGTTAAATTGGTATTAATATTTTATGATATCATATGCAATACATTATTTAATGTTTTATTATTAGCTTGACAGTGGATGTTTTCATGAACCTGCCCGAGTCGACCATGAACCAAATACCCTGGCCAGCCTACGACAAGTACTGAATGGTGTTACCGATCCTCCTGGGATGGAGAAAATAACCAAGGGAATCAATTGAGTAAAAATGGAAATTATTTATCTCCTATATAAAAAATAAAAAAATAGATAAAATAAATTGATAACCCAAAATACATTTACATAAAAAATTGAACTGAACAATATTTGTACAAGAAACCAAAAGTACAATTAAACCAACAACTGAACCGAAAAAACCTGACAACCAACTAACTCCATGTGACCCTTCGAGAAACTCTCCATACAATTATCACACATCTCTCAAGGTGATTGAAATCAAACTGAAACATGCACAAAGGATAAAAAAAGAAGACTATAGGCTTGAGTATTAAAACTTAGTAGGTTATCCCAAAATTTTATTCCCAATGATCTTCCTTTAAAATAGAAGAAACATGAATATCAAGTTTTAAATAAAAGATATAAATTTTTGTTTTCGAAATGATTTCACATGATATAAAATATTGATCATAGAAAAACATGCATGTTTTTAAACAATAATGTTAGTAACAATTTTGAAAGAGGTGTAATTTCAAAAAGAAAATACATTTCAAGAGAAACGATTTAAAGAATTTAAACATTTAAATAAATCACACATGCTGCTGAATTTACTAACCAAACACATCATATACCAATGTTGAGTAAAAACTATCTAATTATCCCAAGTCATTTTAACAGCCCTAGGCAATTGTTAGTTTTGCGCCTCAGGTACCTCATATCTTGTTGAAGGTAACCATAATAAATAAATGTTCTCGCGCACATGATCCCCTAGTAAGGTGCATACCCATAACCTAGTGGTCATCCAAATATATCATTATCATAGTTTAGTTAGTGTTGTAATCATCAAACATGCTATGTGAAACAGGGGCCGAACCCCACAGGATCACTAGAAAACTAGTACACGTCCACCCACTTAGATATATGAGATTCCCTTTAGTGCTCAATCAAGTTACAAATATTATAAAAAACATTCCACGTAAAAAATAAAATTCCCAAACCATAAAAAATCCAACATCCCACAAACATGCTTTAAATTTCATTCAAGGATCAATAAACAACTTATAATTTTTATAAAACAATTTTAATTATTGTAATGAGTGTTTTCACCTAAAAACCATTCAAATACACTATATTAAGGATAAAATCACAACAAAACCATTACCAACCATATTTTTCATCCCTAAAAACATTTAATAAATTTATTTCATGGACCATAAAACAATCCCAATTGACTCTACATGGTATATATATGTAAAACACTCATTCTTCATTTTTTTAGGAAAGGCCAAATGGGCCTTCAAACATTTTTACCAAACATTCATTTTTCAAAGCCACAAATACAAAATTTAATAAGTACATGAGAACCCACAATTATAAGATTAAAAACATTGGTAAGGACCTTAAAAATATTATTATTTCTTTTCCATTACACAACCCCTTATATAAAAGTGAAAAACATGCCTTCAATTAGAAACACATGTCAAAATACATTAAAACCATTACAGCATCATTATAAAAAACAAAACCCTCCTATAGTCCACATAATGAATACAATAAAATTTTATTTCCTACTTCAAATATGATTATAAATCCAATCCAATCATTTTAAATCACCCTCAACAAATAAAAGAAAACTGGGTAACTTACCGAAAACATGCCATGCATTTATTTTTTAAAACAAAAAAATTCATTTTAATCACTGTAGAAGAGATAAAACATCATTGTAATGAGATAAATTAATTCAAGAAAAAAAATGTTCAAAATACCACAAACCAGGTGCAGAAGCTAAAATATAATTTCAATAAACACGGTGTGTGCACCATTTTATCAAAACTATACCACTTTACAAAAAACAAGGTTTTAACCACCACATGGCACACCAAAAAAAATTACCCGATGCATAAATTACAATTTTCATAGAATAAGGAAGATGGAAATAGTAGGAAATAGATGTATCTTAAATAAAAATCTAAATTGGAAGGGGAGACCTACCTCATATCCAGGGCAGAATGGAAACTCATATCAAAAATCGCCTTCCATAGGTTTATAAACCCTAAAACTATGAAGAAAATCCAAAAATGAATATATCCTCCACAAAAAATCATTCTAAAACATAACCATAGGTATTTCATGGACAGTTGAGAATAAATAACCATGGAATAATAGATAGAGGAGGAAGAATAAGGGCAAAAGAAAAGTAATATCACATTGGAAACGAGAAAACTCTTCACCTTCCCTTATATCCACACCCTTAGAAGAGAGGGAATGGATTGAAACTCGGTGGAGCATCGCCTTAGGTTTGGAAGATCTAGAGGAATAAAATTTTGTGGGAAAATATTAGTAAATGAATGATTTATGGATGAAAATATTTACCTTCTAAAATCTAGATGATTCGAGGAACCCTGAGATATTTCGCCCAAATATGCGATGCAAACGATCTCCAAAGAGGAAAAATCCATAATTTGGGTGATGATTGAGATTTATTATTCGAGTGGGATATTGAATCACCAATAATTATTCAACATTTAATAAGACATAAAATAAACCAGTTATTTATTTAAAACTAGAAATGGGCTCAAGGGATAGCCCAATACCTATATTAGTAACCAAAAATTCACCATGCTTATGAATTCTTAATGGATCCAAAAGGATATGGTGGTTTGAAAATGTTAGGGAAATAAAAGTATAAATAGGAGTGGGTAGAAAATGTAGAATAAAAAAGGAGTTGTAAAAGAAAAAAATTTGGTTTTTATATATGTAAATGGGCATACGGTTGGTCCAAATCTTGAAGTAACCACACTTTTCTCTTAAACACCCAGAAAAGCTATGGGGCACCCATGGTAGGATGATTAGACATATATTGTTGTGAAAAAATAAAAACTAAACTCTCTAAAAACCCATGAAATGTATCCTTATTTCCAATGAACCAGATCAAAACCAATACAAGAAAAGACAAAACCTGAGAGCGACATTTCTACCCACCATTAAAGCTTTTCGCCCTAAGAAATCCATAACACATTACAGCTAATAGAACAACACCTATGGATTCATTATCAACATGATATAATCTTTAAATATAAGGAAATATCATTTACCTTCAACGAAATTTAATTTAATTCCCAAAAAAACACTAAATCACAACCACTTCCTCAGAATCAATGAAAAGATCAATACACCAACTCAACATACAATCCAAGAACCAAATTTTTGAGCTTTCTCCCAATTAACCCAATGATCACACAATCCAATGTTCAATAACGAAAGATATCGACTTGGGGGAGGAGGCTGGAATGGGCTCCACACCATTAAATCCCAACTACCATATGAAAAATCTGTAAATAAAAGATTTTCGAGACCTGCAGTGGGTCTCACAATAATTAATGATCAAATCTAAATGAATAAAAAAGAATTCAACATGAACTATAATTGGGTCTCACATGCACAATTCCACCAAAAATCTCCCTCAAAAACCTACCAACTCATGTTAATAGGGTTATAACATGAACATTTAAACAACCCACTACCCAATGAAGGGTAAAATAACTGGGCCAACACATTTGGCACAGATCAAAACCTTAACCACTTGGGGAGGGGAGGTAAGGGGATCCAATAATTGGGGCACTAAAACTACAAATAAAATAGGGTAACCACCCAACACCATGCATCTATGAATAGGTAATAACAAGACAACACCTAATTCACATTGGTGGTCCATATAGGGACATTGATCAGAAACTGGAATATGAGAAGGCATAAACATAGACACTACATGAGGGTTAATTCCACCATGCTCGTTGATAGAAGAATAAATTGGATGTAATGAGGAACCGCAATAAAGACATAGAAACTACCTTACAATAATAATGGATGTATGAGACTATTCGAGCTCCCAACACCTCTGGTGATTTCATTACTATGTGAGAAGCTTCACTCCAAGGCCTATGGTTGAAACCCTAATGCATGAAGCATATGGTTCACCACAGTTAGATACTAAGGTCGCAAACCCCCCAAAAAAACACTTTCACCTCAAAAGAGATTCATTTAAATAAGAAGTCATAGATAATTAGCACTTTTCTCTCTCACTCAGAATAAGGAGCACAATGGAAAAAAGTATATAGAAAAACACATCCAAATCACTGAACAGAAATGCTATGTCCAAAATAAATATCACGAGCTGGAATCACATTAAATACATCTATGAAGTTCTATATTCCAAAAAATGGGAAGAGTCATCACCTGGTGCAATTGAGTTCCATAAAATCTGCTCCTCATGATGTCGGCCTTTCCTAAACTAACTCGACATTCCCTAAAGGAGTAAGCCAAAGGGCCTCAATATCTTAAGGGTTCAAACACGACATACGACATGTTAATAAGATGCCTGGTTTATGAGTTAAATGCATTTTAGTGCTGAGGGTCTGGTTGGATTTGGGTCAAATCCATCGTGGCCATACTAAAAAATTTTCCATAACTCATGTGGAGTATCTAAAAATAACCTTCTCATTCCAAGGATTATATCAATGTAAATGGTTTGTGAAACAGATGTTTGGTTTGTGACAAACGACCTTTTAAGCGTATCTGGAATGCAAAGGGTCTGGGCCCGGCCCGAACCAGTTGGATCAACCTGACCCACCCCATCCTAGGCTTACCTGACCTAGTTCAGGTTGACTAAACCATGTTTGTGTCTGACCCAATCCAACCCAAATCGGCAGGGCCATCCTGTGTAGGCTAGGTCGTGTGCTTGGCCCCCCAGGACGCGGTCCGCCCCTGCCTACCTTGGCTAGGCATGGCCCACCATGCGTCCCAACCCATATTGATAGGCGCAGTCTTCCAGGTGGGTGGCAGACCCCCCTCCGGAAGAGAAAACCAATTTGGGTATTGAACCAGTGGTTCCAAGTGTAAAACCCTCCTTTCAGTAGGACACGTCGGGTGCGGGTCCCCTCTACCTCCGTCGTGGCATCGATGCCAATAACTTTTTACCGCAGAATGAGATAGCGCGCCAACATCCACCAATGCGGTTGGCGGAGGACTGACCACCCATACTGACTATCACAGCAAGATATTGTTGCTTCCATCCACGTCGTGCGACGGCCCATCGCATGATGCCACTGCGGCCGGCCGCCACCGCGTAGGTAACGCACTGGAAAAACATCCGTGGGCCACCAGGTCAGCTCTAGTTTTCAATATTTTCTTCTGAATGTGCCTACAGGATTCCCATGATGATTTCTTCACTACCTAGATGTCAGATTTATGTTCCCATCGATTTTTAACTTCTCCCAAGAAGAATGCGACAAAAAATCGAAGCGGCGAATGGTCTGGGCCTTATTTGTTTAACTCGCGCCCTCTTTTTGAGCATCATATCAATCAAGTACAAAATAAATACATCACATATATAAATTTAATCCTATTATAGCTATTGAAACAACCTCATGAAACATCATACAAATCATGGATCAACACATTTTTGTTGATCCACATTCATCATGATTTTTAGGAAGGAGGAAATGAATCGGGAAAATTTTCATGAATTTAATAACAACCCCTACCTCAGAATCAGAGGAAACATCACAATCATGGAAGAAAAATCCATGCTTGATGAAGACAACAGTGTTCATTAATCCCAGATCGATACCTCCAATGATAACATCCTAGAATTCGTTCGTCATATGTGGAAGATGTCGCGACACTTCATTAGAGGTTTCTCACATCCCTGTAAAAAACCCAAGCTAAATGACCAATTAAATAGAGAGGATGGGAGATTAACTGAATGAGATACTAATGAGGTTCATTAATGTATGAACCTATTAATCTCAATAGTGTGTTTACAAAAAAATAGTCAATCCATTAAATGGATTGAAAGGTGAGTTGTCCAACAAGCGTTACTCAACCATTGGTAAAAAAATAAAATAAATAATTATGTTATTTTAATATTAGTTAAAATGTTCGTAAAAATATAATTTACTCCTGAACTACTGTGGTTGATGTTATGGATCCCTTGAGAGAATCCCATCACTGTAAGATTCAATGGTGCCCTCATATTTTTAATCCGAGCACCAGTTCAAAAGATAGAAAACACCGCATGCACGTTTTCTGAACATACCTTTAAAAAATGATCCAAAATCCATTATGGGCACACCGAGCCTTGGAATAAAGCGCCATAAATTTTCATAGAGTCTTAATAATCCCCTATAATTTTAAAAAATTATATGGAATTTACGAGCCCTTACAAATGAATACATTTTGGTATTTACAAGAGTGACACTCCCCCTCCAATATAAAATGCAGTCACTCCACCCCTTCCTCACACCTCTCAAGCCAAATAGGAACATAAAAACGCTACATAAATAGACTCCCAACATACCAACCCTCACTTTATAATCCCCCATTTTAGATTATATTCATCTGATAAAACCTTTTGGTAAAAACAAATGGAGTTACCTGATTATGAGGTAACGTCTTCTCTTAATCCCTCTAGTTTCATTTCTATTCACCAACCCATAAAATATCCTTATTATATGATTATATAAAATAAAAATATATAATATATATAATACTATGATTTTATGTTAATATTTCTACCTACACTGAAAACACAATCATCAAATATGTAACAAACTTATTGTTTCTCTTTACGGGGAAGTACTGCATCACGAAAGGATGATTGTTCATTTTTCCTTTACGGCCTCTCATGGTGGATATTATGATGTAAATATGTTTATATTATTTATATGTGATTGTTATTCTGTATTTATACCTCTTTAAACATTTTATAACATATTCCTTTAATGCTTCCCATTTTGTGTTAAAATGATAACATTGTCTAAGGAAGTGTGGACTACCGCCCCTCGAAGCGATGTGATTCATTAATGCTACACAAGAACATATTATGTTTTATTTTAAGCAATATATTTAACATATATAACATAGATATGATACTAGATTATAGTAAATAAATGTATCATTTATATGTAATTATTTTAATATGACAATGAAATTAAAGTAGCATTCATTCATATGTATGACCTGTCATTTCCATGAACAGTGCACTTCATTTATTTTATAAAAATATTAATGAATACTATAAATACATATATACTGAATATGTATGATACTGAAGTCAAATTTTATGTATTTATATGATTAAACTTTGATCTAATAAATAGTAATAACATATCCTATGTCAAGAAACCAAGTCGAGAAAACTAAGGGATTAACCCATGAAATAGTCAAATTAATGAATGTTTGTTGCCAAACAGAAAATAATATATTATAAGAAACTAATATATGATATTATGAACATTATTATGGTTCTGGAAAAAGTTGTTAATATATTTTAAACAGTTATATGGGAGGGAAACGTCCACACAACAAAACTAAGGGTAAGGTAAGGGATTTCATCCCAATTTAAATTTCATTAATACTAGTTTGTTGTTATGAACCAACTCACTCTTATATGGTTTATATACATCCATTGAAATGTCATAACATGAATATTTATATTTTTTTATATCATATAAATCTTTTAATTTTAGGTGCTTTATGATTTAAATTTTTCAAAATGGTATAGGATGCTTTGGAATGATTAAATATTTTGCCCTCAAGACTATTATAATGTCAAAAACCATTATTGTGACCTATCATACTCTATGATATTATTGATAAATACATATTTTTTAAAATATGAATATTTGATAAGGAAATTTATTTATTTTTTAAATGTTTAATTATATAGAGATGAAATACCCGGGGTGGGGACTGTTTAAGGCAATCTCTACGGGATGGGGACCGGTTAATGGAAGCCCATTAATGCATCGATTGCCTCATGAGGTGAAATAGAAGGTAAAATAGTTTAAATTGAATATCGATGATGATGGTATCATGTTCGTGGAAAAATTATGTCTGATAAATAATCATTTCCTTTATAGATTTTTTATTATTATTTATACATGAGATTTTGTGTTGATATATCTATGTATGCATTGAATTTTATGTTCATTGATTTAGTTGAATTTGTTTTTAGTTTCTTAACGTGCCATATTTATATTACTTATCTTGTTTTTATGTAACGTGTTATCATTTATTTACCTTTAAATGATAATTTATTTCTATATATTCATTCTTTCTTTAACTTCACATCCCTTTACTAAGTATTTTAACTCACCCTTATTATGTTTCATTTCCCCAGGTTTTAAAGAAGAACTCTATGAATAAGAATTCAGGGAAACCATTTCTTTTCATTCTATGTATCTTTATTATTTTTCCAATTTCCCAATGTATTATGGGTGTCATGTTTGTAATCTAGCTATCCAAGACTTATAAACTAATTTTTCCATTGGGATATGATTCTTTGTTATCAACCCAATGAATTAAATTATACACTAGATCGGGGCTTCTATGGTTATGGTTTTATAGGTTTATCACCATTAATTTTCTTATCATATAATAGGTTCACACAGTATTCCATAATTATTTTAGTTAAGGTTCACTATCTGGACTGTCATAGTTTATAGAGTCCCTTACTAAAAAAGTTTCACTCTAGATTAATGTTTATATGATCACATGAGCAAAAAATAATTAGAAATTTTTTAGAGGGATATAAATTTATAGGCCTTGACATCATATAATGGAAAAGATACATTATTTTTCAATAAGTCTGTAAAATAATACATCATTAAATTAAACAATATCATGGTAAAATAGATAGGTTTCAGAAGAATTTTACCATCTCATAATCATAATCCACCATTCTTTTGTAAGTGAATTGTATAATTAAAATATTTTTTACTACTTCATAGCTCTATTGACACATAAGAAAAAATTGGGATTCATCAAATTATTTTTAAAACATTCATTACATCTTCAGAGACGGATTAAACTATTTTAATAAGTCTAGATTCATTAAATAGTAATTAAAACATCATCATCAGAATCAATATAGCTAAATAAAGTATATAGTATCATATGATCATATATCTTATGTAGCATAGAATTCATTAATGGATGTTGACATATATCAAAAATATCTTTAATAGATTATTTTATTTTTTTCATTAAAAACTATTAAAATAACATTTTCCTTCAGAATCATTATAAACATACCATTCCTATAATTTTGTAAATAATATTTTATTTAAAAATAATTATTGAGACTGTAAATGATGCAACAATTCAAGGACTGGCCATGGTATTTAGAAATTATTTTATACCATATATTATAAAAGTGTCCATTATTTTAACAATTATTAAAAAAATTAAAAATTGAGTCCTGTGTAAATAAATTTAGAAGAGGCTATTTAATATTATTAATGAAACTAAAAGGCTCTTAATATAAAATTTCTAATGCAAGTATGTTTTTATACAAACATATAAAATTCATTTATATAAAAATGGACATTAAGTATTAGGATTCTAAACCTGAGAGGTATAAATAAGTTCAGGATTTTGTAAAGATTTACATGAATATGTTTTTTTTAACGGTGTAAAATGTAAATAGTAATTGAGATTTAGAGAAATATACAATACAAAAGATAATATATAGAGTTCAAAGGTATATGAATCATATAACTTCAGTCAATGGAAGTTTTGTATAGAATAAATATAAATGAAATGAGAATTTAATATTAAATCCTACCACATTGGTTACCTTATAATCATAATTCCCTAGAAAGAAATAACATCAATTGGAACATTAAATATAATGAATCCAACTACAATCTAGATACAATATATCTAACTTTTAGTATATAAATTACGAACTAAAAATATCATGAATTTTGTTGAATTTTTTTTAAAGATATTGTTATGAATTTTAATAAAAATACCTATTAAAATCATTTTATTAATTTATAGAAATTTACATCATAGAAATTAAAATGATTTAAGTTTGATCAAAATGTGTAATCTTTATGATTATACATTAATTATGGATATGGTTGAATATATTTGTGTTTTTTGTTATGAAACATTATACATTTTTAGGGTTTTTTATAAAAATATGTGATACATGAAGTATAATTCAAACAATAGACCATACACATATTGCATGCCTCTTCAAGAGGTCTCCAGCCAGTCAGTCAGCTTAAAGATACATCCCATGGAGTAAGGTGTGTGTGTGATCCCACGAGATCATCCCATGAGTATTACTGAGGCTAATCATACTAGGGCCTTGAATGAGAGATGTGGCCCCTACAAGTGTGTGATGTTATACAGGAGAAGATCCATGTTGCGAGCATCTGACCAGCTAAAAGGTGGTATATCAATTTAAGGGACTACAACATCGTTTCTTAATATTAATGTCAGGTGGATGGTCCTAGTTTTCTATTAATCATTAAAAAAATATAACACAGTCTCGTGTCTCACATGAACAATCCCATTGGGACAAACATCTCCTCTCTACTCTTCCACTCTATCGCTACTTGATATCATCGGCCCCCACTAGAAACTACATGGAATAACCATGAACGATGCTGGAGAGAATGAAGCATAATCTAATAACCACTCTTGAAACCCATGGAAGATATGCATTACCTAAAAATCCTCATATGATGCACAATAAGAATATTTCAAGGTCCCTCAAAACATTGTGATGCTAGTAGGGGTCATGGAAGTGTCAATCACCTCTTCTGACATTGCTAAGCTCTACAATTTCACTGCTTCATTCATCGAAACATCTACATCACCCACACATACAATTCCTATATGAGATCATGAGATAGAATCCCATGATTCTCCTTGTTTCCCATTCCCAATAACCCATCAATTTCTTCCATGCCTAATATTTAAACACTTGATATTCTTAGGTGTATCATTGAAGACATCTTGTGTCTCAAGAAATAGAATTTCATGTCCCTTTTTAACAAAGACACTCCCTATCTCAATAATCGGAGTCCATCATTCCTGCCAAGGGGTAATTACATACCCATGGGAGGAGGCCACAATGCTTGTATCCCTTTCCTATTTTAGTATTTTTAATTTTATTGTATATTTATTATTTTATAAAATTTAAATTCAATTCATTTTTAAATATAACTCATGCATGTCTGATTTTAAAAAAATGTTTCTTCCCCCACATTCTTCTTCTTATTCTTCTTCATATTTTTTTATTCTTCATCTCATCATCCTATTACTCATTTCTCTTCTTTTTTATCTCATTGTTAAATATCATTATTTTTTTATATTATTTATATTATTTTTGTATTATAATCTTCTAATTCTACCAGTTTTATTTTATTTTACTTTATTTTATTCTTTTCTCTCTCTATACTCATCCATTAATGTTCTATTATTTTATTTTTTCTTATTCTTACTATTTTATTTTTATGTTTATTTTATTCTCCTCCTTCTCATCTCTACACTATCACATGTAAATAATGATAATTGGAGGATAAATAGAGGCTTATTCTGGGGGAGGTAATTGGTGTTTCCAATCATTATTTTCATTAATTCATATTTTTTTTATTAAAATTTATGTTTAGAAAGAGTGAGGTTTTTGTGTTTGGTGATTTCCCACCACAACATTGAACTCAGAATAATTTTTATTCTATTATTTAATTATTTTCCCCTATTTTTAACAATAACTATTCACATGATGGAGTTAATCCACTAATGTAATTAAATGACATACAATGGAGTAGGGTCCTAGAAAGTGACACACTCTTGATTGGGGTGTTCCATTATACCATATTATAGGATGAGGTGAAATCTATTTTTTATAGGAACTAATGATTTCACAATTATAAAATAAATGGATAATATCATAACTTAGATACTTCTTGTTTAAAATACCAACTGAAATTAAAATATTACAATATTAATGGTGGGACCCATAACCTAGACCACAAAGTACATGTTTATTCCATTATAATGTCATATTACATTGTAGGTTAGTTTAATTTCTAGAAAAAATTATTTCACTTAAATTATATTATTTTCATAAAATAATAAAAATATAAAAATTATTTGTTTATGTTAATTAGGTTAAGTAATTAGTAAAAACAAGAATCTCCTCAAGTGATATGACAAAAGATAGCCACTATGATTCCATAGTAAAAATAATAATAAATGTTTTCCACCCCAAAATAGGTTTATTTTCGAAACTAATGCATTATCCAAGGAGTTAATCTATTGTTTTTTTAAAAAATTCAAATTTCACATGATAAATAATATTCATTTCTTATAAAAAACCATGAATAGAATTATTTTCTCTCTGATGTTTTCAAATGATCCATTGTTCAGTTAATTGAATCAATACTCATGAATGAATGATCCAATGAAAGTACCAAACAATTCATATAATTCTCTACTATAATAAATTATTTAAAAAATAAGTTAGAAAATTATATGATGAATTATAGTAGATCCAACCATTCATTTTAGGAGTTGATAAATATGATTTTTTAAATCAATAATGATTATAAAAAAATGATGTCCATAAAGTAATTGAAATAGGGGAAATCTAATTTTACTAATGATATATAGGACGTTGAGGCCAAACATGATAAAAATAAACAAACCAACAATTTGAGGAGCCAAATTTAAGCTGATCTTGAGGAGTTATAGTGGATCCATGATGAGTTAGACATACATTTTGAGATACACATAAAAGGTGAACAAGAAATAAACAATTTACAGAATGGGTATAAGGTACAACATGATATCTAAATTATATATAATTTATAATATCCATCACCACTAAACTTTTCTCTAGCCATGTAAGAGGAGGTTTCCACACAAGTAATGGAATTTTGAAGAAAATTCAGAGGATCCAAACTACATATCTCTATCAACTGAGACTCAATTTCAAAAGGCACATACCATTAAAGAATAGAATGATCCTAAAACAAATACAGGAGTGGATCTTATCTTAAACTCTATTTATCATGATTTAATTCAATCTATATTGAGTATTGGTTTCCATTTTTATAAATTTTAATGTTTGAGTAATCATTATTTCTCACAGAGGATGATGAACATACAATATATGTAACTATAAAAGAACACATGAAGCTCCCTCATTTTGATGTAAATTAATTTGTGGAATCCCATTAATATTACAAAGTAGCTTAGAAGGTGGATATAAAGACATAGGATTCTCATTATGAAATGATAAATATTTTTAATAATTAAAATTTAATTTTTATTTATGTAAAAATAACTTCTTACATTTACTTTGGTTATTCAATTCATGTATACCATATTGATAAAGAACTAAAAAAGAAATAGAATCCTTCATATGTAAAAAAAATATAGGGTATGATCTATACATCATTCTACACCCACCATTAAATGTGTACATAATTATGTAGGGATATATTTTTAATAATCAGTCCATAGAAAATTTGTCACTAATATGGTTGAAATTAATGCATGGAAAGGATATATACATTGGTTAAAATCATATAATATCCATCCACCATAAAAATATGGATAATAAATGGTACCTCCCTAGGGAGGTATTAAATAAATTAGGAACCACTTGGGGGACTTAAATATAATTTATATTTCTACTTTATTTAAGTGATTTGAATTTTATGCATATAATCAGATTAGCATGAAGCCCACTACCTCTATCATTTTGAGATTTAATGACCTAATCCTTATGCTTAATTGAGTAATATAATATTATTATACTGTGATGGAACAGATAATCCCCTAATAATTATTTGAATGAGGGGGATCAAAAGCATTATATCAAAAGGTAAATCACTTTTTATGTTATCTTTTAGGCATCCTATATTTTACTGTGATTTTGAATTGATGATTAAATCAGAAAATTGAAATCAGAAATTTTAATTTATGCATTAAATGACTTATCATTGAGACATTACTTTCTTTGGAACCATGTGATCCCATGTTTTATAATTGAATGATAATGAGATCGAATTAGTAAAATAGATAATTGAATTATCATAGTGTCGCGTGGATATTAAAAAAAGGACATATGATTTGAGGAAATTATTTTATGCATGTAAATGAAATTTGGATATCATTTTTTATGATTTTAATTTCCAAAAATTACGTGAGTTGAGTTTTATTTATTATACATTCCATGAGAGAATGTACAAAATAATATGTCACATTCCCGAGAGTATTTCTAGATAGAACTATTTAAATTTATTCTTGATAATATTTTTCGATTGATCTTGGGATATTCCAAATACTAGAACATCTATTTGAACATGTTATGGAAAATAATAATGAAAAAAAAATTAAATGATTTATTTATCTTTTGAAAATCCCTCATTCTTGGTCAAAACTGTATAATATTCCTTTTTTAGCTCTTAGATACAATCAATTACCTTTTTAGGATATACCCATGTTTTAATCAATTATTATCCACTCATACCCTCCACTAACGTACTTTCATGATAATTTAAGGATGATTTGTGGGTTTGATGATGTCATGTTGAAAGGGATAAAATAAATTATAAGGAATATATGTGAGGTGATACTTGTGGTTGTTAAGAATCATTTTTCATTCACTCATTATGATTTATTATTTTTCCCTATAAAAATAAAAAAAATTAGAATGGGTTGCGACTTGGATGAACTAAAAATCACAATTACCAGACCGATGATTTTTATCTAATATAGTTAGGTGGATGATGTGAAGTTTATTGTAAGAAATTTTTTTGAAATAAATATTAAGAAAGTACATTTAAAAAACGAATAAAAAATAGAGAAAAGTTAAATAAGGTAAAAAATCATTCAATATGTTGTATTTTAACTTGAATATTACATTATATTTTGGGAATATAGGATTTCTCACAATTGTAATTGGATAATTCCATTAATATTTTAATTTTATATATCAACTATTTTATTTTAGAGATAAAAATGTTATCTGATCCTATATTTATAAAAATTAAATCCTACCCACTCATATTCATCAGAGTCATATAAACTATGATTGAAATTCTATCATGGTTTTATACACAATTATTTTTACAAAGTGGAGAAATTAGTTCCTTTAAATGATTACTAATAAGGATAATTTTTTCATGATATGATCATAAATATATTTTAATTACATTCATGAGGGATGAGAAGTAATGAATGAAAATAAAGGTAGATTATGATATGACATGTTTAACAATAGTAAATTTAGGACAATTAATGGATGAAGGTAGAAGACCAATAATTTTTCTATGGGGGAATGTAAAACTATTTTACTTATTAATATTTTGAAAATCTAGAAATAAAATTAATATTTTATGTGAATTTTTAATTATTTTACATGAAAATGATAATTTTTGTTACTTTGTTACTATAAAATTGAAATATTGGGTGAATTAGTACCCTTTGAAATTTAATATCAATATTTAATGCTTAAAGAAAATCATGGTTTATTTGTGGGGGTATTTGATACAATAAAAATATGAATAATAATTTCGAACCTTTTTTTGTTTTATATGGGTTTTAACCAAGATAACTATTTAATTAATTATTTTATCAATTTGTGGAAATTATCATCTTTGAATTCTAAAATAAAATAATATGTATAAAAATGTGGATAATTGATGTATAGAAATTAGTTATGGTTGTGGATGATATAAATTGTGTATTTTCATTATAAAAATTTGGTTTTTTGTAGTTTAGTAAGAAAATGGTCTAGCCATGGAATGGACTTCAAATTGTAGCCTTCAAAAACATATCTAGGCTCTTGAAGAGTCTAGATGACGAAATATTCTACTAGGAGAGATTTCATGTTGGGGAAGGTGTTTGTGTGTTAGCACATGGGAGAAGCCTGCAATTAGTTGGGGATATATTACCACTTGGGCATTACATGTGAGGTGTGACCCATGTAATTTTGTTAAGTGATAGAGGAGCCTGTCCTCACTGTGAGCTTCTGACCAGATAAAGGGAGGAATTTCATTTTAAGGGCTCACAACATCAATAATAAATATCATTGTAGGATGGATTGCGATGTTTTCTTAATCATTTATAAAAATTATGAAAATTTCATGTCTCTCAAGTATGCATTCCCTCTGAGACACACTGCTCTATCATCCTCTACCATGATTCTAGAACTCGAGATCACTAACCTCCACCTAATACTACCTAGAACAACCATGAACGATTCTATAGAGATTGATGCATTATCTAGTCACCACTACTCAAGACCAGGGGATCCATAAATCACCTACAAATTCATATATGATCTCCATAAATAATATTTTGAGCTCCCAATGTCCACTGTGAATGCTGAGGAGGTTGAGGAAGAGTAAATCCACACTACATCCCGTACTAAGATATTCTATTTCACTATGGCCTTTACCAACCCTGTCCCATCGACCATGCATCCCATTCAATGCATTCGTCCATTTAGGAGGAGAACATACAACAACACGTTTTCCAATCCCTCTACCCATGTGTATTTAATCCACAAAAATATTGAAACACATGATATCCCTGAGTGTATCATTAATTACACATTGGGAATATAGATTCAATTTTGTAGGCCCTGTTTAACAGAGACACTCCTTACCTATATAAAATGAGTCCAAAATTAGTAGCAAGGGGGAGTTCCACACCCATGGGAGGATATTGTGCCCCATGGTTCCAGTTTTTATTTCACTCTATTGTTTTATTCATCATTTTTTAAATTTTTATGGAATTTATATTTATTATATATATATATATAATTCATGCATGTTTAATTTTAATAGAGTGATAACCACCATTTTAATCATTTTTTTATCCTCCTCCTCCATATTCTCTTCCTCATCATCCTAATTCTACTTATTTTTATTTCATTATTAACTCATATTATTGTCTTATATTTTTTCTTATTTTTATATTATTCTATTATAATTCTACCAAATTCAATTTTATTTTATTTTATTTTATTGTCTATCTCTCTTTATAAATTTATATTCTATTATTTGATGTCTTCTTCATTATCCCTGTTTATTTTTTATTTTTTATCTTTATTTACATCTCACCACAATTTCTTTTTATTCTTTATAAAGGTACATTGATCAGAGGCTTTCCCTTGAGAAGGTATGTGGTGTTTCCATTCATTCTGTGATTCAATTAATATGTCTTATTTATGTTTTTGGTAAGACAAGTCTAATTGTATGAGTGTGGAAATTTCCCACCCTAACAATAAACTAAAACTAATTTATATTATAATATTTTTTATTTTCCCTTCCACTAATATTAGATATTCACATGATGTATTTAAGCCTACTATTAGATGAAATTACATAAGATGGTTTTGGCTCCCGAGAAGTGTCACACTCTTGATTAAGGTGTTCAGTCAACCTTGATTATATGAGGAGGTAGAATATAGTTTCTATATGTAGTAATGATTTTAGAATAACTAAATAAAATCAATGTATCTTAAAATTGAGATTTCATTGTTAACCGGTCGAAACGAATTTTAACAACAATTAGAAGAATGAAAGAAACCCATATACCAAAACAAAATGTCCATATTCTATCTAGGTTAATATAATCTTCCATAACATGTTAGATTGATATTAAGAAACATTTCATTCATTTTATTTTAATTTATTTCATAAAATAAAAATAAAATCCAAAAATAAGCTGTCTAGCCGAATTATATTAAGCATGTACACAAATTGAGAAGTAGTCTAGCTGAATTATATTAAGGTAAAGAACACTTAATATTTTGGCTATCTCTAAAAAAACATCCCAGATGAGATAACCATATATTGATTTTTAAATACCTATAATATTCATTAAAATAATCATAAAATACATTTGTGATAATTATATACGTCACAAAAAATAAAAATGTGGGGAATATGGGTTATGTCATATGGAAATTAAACTGACATGAGTAACCATAACCATAAGACTAGTCTTGCTTTGCATGCAATAAAAAAATATAATTAATATATATTTGTTATAACTATATTACTTAAACAATTCATATACATATTACTACATATCATTCCATTATAATTTCTAATTAACAGTTTATTATCAACTGTTTATTGAAATCAATATTCAGGTGGAAACCGAATCATTTTCCATGCCTGTTTTAGTTCAATGATTCTAACTATAGAACCTTTTTAAATTTTTTTATTATTTCCCTAATAAAAAATAATTTCATATTTATAATATTTATTCATTATATACATTTTTATAAACATTTATACAACGTGGTGGTAGAAAATGAATTTCACATGTTCAGAGAGACGACTATCTGTCTGTACGCACATGTGATGTTATCACTTTTCAATGAATATATTGAATGAAAGGAGGAAAATAAATAACCATTAAAAATAATAATTAAATTATATATATATATATTTTAAAATATTCCTTATTATAATTATTTTGAAGATAAATAAAAAAACACATTACATTATCAAGGTGATAGTTAACACGAACACATGGGTGAATTTGACATTTTCAAGTAAATGGGAAAGAAATAGTAAAGTAAACTAAAATTAATATAAAAAATCAGGAAAATATTATTTATATTAAATTGATCATAGTAATATTATTATTGAACATTTTTTAGGGTTTATTAAGAAAAATTCATGAAAATGATCAATAAGATCATATAACACTTATTTGAAAACCCCCTTTCGAATATACCATAAATATTCATTGATGGGACCTTTGGGAATATGTAAAGATAATGGACATGGATAAAGATGTTTGGATAGAATATGGGAGGATATTGATTGATATAAGTGGCTCATGTGCGGTTTATAGGATGAGATTTTTGTTTCCCTTTTATAAGTGAGGAGAGTGGCACAATTTTAATTATCTTGAATATTTAAATATAATATGGCGTCTAAAATGGAATTTCACCCCAAATTGTATGAAGTTTATATATGTAATGTGATAAAATATAAAACAATATATTAAATAGGATATAAATAATTTTTCTGTCATTTTAACCATTTCCCATTTTGCTTAACCCCTCATAAACTTCTTTATAATTTATAATGGAAATAATACTCCATCATTGAAATTTTTGATTATGAAAAGAAACTAAGTTGACCATATCAAATATTATTAATTCTAATGATTCTAATTATAGAATTCATTTTTAAATAACATATTCTATTATGTTGTAGAAATTAATTATAATATCCGTGGGGAAAATGTGTTAGAACAATTTTTATTAAAATGATATTTTGAGAAAAGAACTAAGAGAAACGAATTCTATTCATATTTAGAACCATTATATTAATGTGTAATGTCTATCAAAGAATAGATAATGTACAAATTTAATTAATAACCTTCATAAATGGTGACTAATTTAAATTATTATTTTTATAAAATTGTGTGCTCATAATGGGTTTTTTCAAATATCATCCAATTTTTAAATTCAAATTACCTTATTTATATTTATAAGAAATTGATATCCAATAAATTAATCTAATACATATGAAACAATAATTTTTCAAATGTTCAATAAAATGAAATAATTTTGAAATAAAAAATATATGATGAAAAAAATTATCATAAGAAAAATATTTGAAAGCAATTATTTAGGATCAACAATATTTCCTAAGAGAATTATAAATTACATTAAAAAAATTATATCACATCTAAATACTATATAATGTTATTCATTTAATATTTTTTGAGAATTATTCTTATATTATCAGGATATTTATTGAAACTCTTTTGATCAAATAAGATTTATTAAAAAATATATATTCTAAAATAACATGAAGTTACATTCTACCCCTTATAGCAATTTCTCATTATAAACAATCTTACCCAAATAAAAAACCCCGAGGATTACAATAAAAAATCACATCCTTCAGTTCTTAAAAATCTTCCTTAATTTTATTTTATCTCTATATGACATTGGTCATATGAGTGGTCTTGTTTCATTTCGCATTCCCTCTTTGGTCTATAATCTATATTGGTTCTTCCTAAGAATAATAATCACACTATATTTTTATGACATTTGAGATTAATACATGTGAGGAATCAGTTATATACTTTCTTAATAGAGATATATTGAACATATAATGAACATTTATGGAATTCCATGAAAGAAAAAAATAACAATACACATTTCGGATATGATCAAGAATTTAAAATGGAACAACATAACTAGGGATCAGAAAGCCATTATATCTAAATCACATGACCTTATTCGAAGGGGATTTATATAGGAAAACATCTTCATCAACATTGAACTATATATCTCATTAATTAATGTCATTATGACCTCTTTGACTACTCTAAGATGAACTGATGTGTTTCTAAATAGATCGAATTGTTTCTTTCATTTAGCATATCAATCTCAAGTACCAATATCAATATTTCTCCAACTTCACTCCAGCATAATGATGTTTTCCACTTATATATAGAGAGTTCATAATAAAGATCCATTTGAATTATCACATGAATGTTATAGTTTTATAAAATTTGACCAATTAATTTATTTGATCCCCTTCACATTTAAATTCCATAGAATTGGACTCAACATATCTTCTACATTATTAATGATCCTATTAGAATGATAATATTTTTGAAGATAAAATATAGTCCTAATTTTCAACTCATTCAATTCTTACTAAATACATTTCAAGAACATTGAGGTAAATCCTAGATCCTAAAAAATACAATAAAGGTAGGTACACTATGAAAATGTACCCTTTCTTTAATGTATATCCATTAAATATGGTCATGAGATAAATATTCTTTGATTCTAATGAAATTTTATGACTTTGTCTGTTTGGTAAACTACAATCCAAATGTCATTTTCACTATTATATATTTTGGGGAGTCCGATAGGGAATTATGTGGTGAGGTTTTCCCAATTTCAATTTTGGTATGAGGAATGTTTGTAAAACCCACTATGACTTATATCTATCATCAGTAACATTAAAACATAAAAAACAGGGAGAAACAAAATCTTTATTGTCCCTTTTCATGTTTTCCCAGGAAAAAAACTCATTCGGTTATGTATTTGCCTTTGTTTATTAAGGATGAAAAGATAATTATGAAATAGGGGATTTATATAATGTTGAAATTATTACATGTTGTATTTTTTGGAAACATATATTATTTCTAAACCATAAATTTCTATAAAAATATTGGATGAACTCAAGAACAGTCCTCACATTCAATTATTATTACAAATCATACTTTTGTGATGTATTTATCCTCACGTGGATAAATTTTTGAACATCATCTAACAAGGATACGATATATACCCTTTCTTAATTATATTATGATAAATATTATATAATTTGATAATTATTTGATTTCATTCAACCCTCATGTTAGAATAACAAGAATGTTTCTTCTAACTCATATAATCAGTCTACTTTTCATCATTTCCGTGGTTGAATGGTATAGGGATATCATAGTCATTAATCAAATAAATCTTTTCTATTGGTTAATATTAAACTCTTGTGAATATATTCTTTAATCCATTTTTATCATAAAAAATATAAAACCACTCATTATATTAAATTCTTCCATATTATCACTTTTGGGTCTCTCCAAATTCATTTTAGATAAGTACCACTACATAATATGTAGTAAGACCCAGATAATGGATGTAATTTCTATTAAAATTTATTTTTAATACATTCAATAAGAATGAAACTATTGGTTTATTCATAATAACAAACATGTCTTTCTTTCCATGAAAATTGATTTTTGATATAAAAATGTGTACTAATAATATTTTACAATAACATCAACATCCACTAAATGAAGAATTTTCATATCTTTGTAAAATAAATTTTTAATCATTAACATGATACTTCAATGTATAGAGTGGTTGTTAATCATTCATTAATAAACCACATCAGTGATTGACATTACATTATACCTTCCACTTATCCTTATTATAGAAGCTTTCTATTGGACGATGGAATTGAGTAGGGTAATTCCCAAGTTCAACTCATTAAATATTTAATAAATTAGCAGCTATTAGTATGATATCTATTTCCATCAATAAAAATATCCAATTTTCTATGATTATTATTTTCTCTATGACTTTCTTATGAAGACATAATACATATTCTCATTCATTTGATAAATTTACCAAGATTTTCATCCCATAGTCATGAAATATATGATGTTGAATGTTCATTCTTTTATGATTTTAATTAACAACACCCATAAAAAACTCTATTTTTCTATTCTTATATTTCGCATCACACTCAGCTAGCTTTAGATTAACAAATTTAATGACCCATGTTTTTAAGGATTGAGAATTTGAGAAGAAATTATAAATCTTTCATTTAGATTCAAATGTGTGGTAAAATTTTCATTTTACCCTAAAATTGATCTTAAATAGTTTTCTATTCAACTCTTTTTGTCCTCGAATAGGGTTTTTTCCCTATGAAGAAGTTTTTTAGGAAATTTAATTTGTTAGAATTTTCATAGAATAATTAAATTTTTATTTTCAACTAACTAAATATAATTAGTTCACACATTTTTTTGATAAATATTTTGAATAGAGAATCGAATTTACATTTAATATCACTAATTTAATTAATAGATTGAGGATTTTTTTAGGTGAGTAATAACATCAGGTTGAACAAATAGGTCGGTGTATTCCCCTATTTATTTTCATTTCTTTTCCTTTATTCATTCTATATTTATAATTCTATTTTCATATCCTCCAATGGAATCTCAAATATGCCCCTGTGGGATTCAGCTACACATGACTATGATTTAAAAATATATATGTTGGGAGATATATGGAGTAATAGGATGAGAGGTTCTTATATGAAGCTTTGGATGATTTGTACAGTCATGCGCCGTGGGTAGAATATAAATACATGTTAAACAATAGGGAATTCAACCCAAAGGTATGTTGTTTTATATTTTTTCAATAAGTCCCCATAAATGTACCAGTTTTTAGTTTAAAGAACATTTATGATTACTAAGAACCCATAGAGGTTGGTGCTAGGATTATCCAGAAGAATAACCGGGTTTCAGGCCATTATAAAAGGGTTTATTATTTTGAAATTATGATCACATGGTGTATAGTTCAGTATCACACTCCATATTTTATTCGCAATTATGAAAGGTGAATTTCTATAAGCATACTCCATGTATATGGAGAACACGATGCGTACTCATGCTTGTCTATATAGCAAATTACATGGACAGATGAGGTATTATAAATGACATTCCCTATATAAGGGGGAAATATGTGTAGTTTTACTGGTCCAAATAGATGAATACCTAGCCTGATAGTCAAGTAGGGGCACTCATCTATGTAACATACATGATTAGATCCCCTTTTTATTAAACTCTATGTAGGATTACATGACCCGAAGGGATGACATAGACAAGCCATGTGAGTAACATGGTATGGTACCACATATAGGGTACAATCTATGGACACATTTTATAGGTCGTGTACTTGGGTATTTCATGCTATGTTTTGTTGGAGTAAATACTTAGGTTAGAATTTGGGATTAAGTGACATGTAATCCTGTATTTGAAATGTGTACTTCTTCTTTATTACCATTTTTTGGGTTATTCATCTTTCAAACCCCAGATATAGAATTGGAAATATGTGTAGTCCATGATTTTAACAATTTTTCATTTATATCACTATGGTAGAACCCTTTGGATGATTCAAGGGCACTTAATTGGAATTCTATTCTTATGGGGAAATGATGGAGAGATGATTCATCTAGTAAATAGTTTTACTTATCTCTTGATTGTAACATCCCAAATAAGTAATAAATAATAGATATTTTTATCTATGTATATTAATGAATTAGATAGTGTTTTAGAGGCTTAAAATGAAAATAAATCCAATCTTAAGCATGAAATACACTAATATTTTTTAAAAGATTGTTTTACTGCCTTTTGATGGAAAAACATTTTTGAATCTATTTTTTGACAATTTTATAAGCTATGTTTGTCAAAATAAACTTATTATTTATGATTGGGACATCAAAATTTACTTTGTGTGAATTTTTGGTATTTTTCTGACAATGTTCATTTTTTAATGAATAGTGAAAAATACTGCATTTTGCATCAAAACTGCTTTTTAATCTAATTTATTTATATGATTAGATTATCTATTGAATTGGTTTTAAAGTTAAATTATAATATATTTTTACCATTTAATCCAATGGTTTTCATTAGGATTAATTTCTCTTTGGAATTGGGCATAAACTAATGCCAAACGTTTCATAGATATTGTTTCAAAAAAACCCGCTATTTGTTTTGACAACGGGAATTATTTTTAAATAAATTATTGAAATTTCTGTGTTTGGAATTTGGTAAAATGGATTACATATTTGGAATCAGAAGGTACAAATTATGTAATTAAGACTCTTTTATTTTTGGACATTATGAATAGTAACGATGGTAATTATCTTTAATTATCTTGATTAATGAGTAATCAGGTAGTTAAAGATAATAAAATGATATCATAATAATACAAAAAGACCAAAACATTTGTCCTAAGGATACTTGTTGTCTCATGGCCTACCATGGGATTCCTTGTTCCAAACATGGGGCCCCCATGGAATCACTTTTGTGAGAAAGTGACTTTTTATCTTTTTATTTTTAAAGAATGTTAAATGTGACAAAGAATGTATCACCTAAGTAGAATATTTTTAATTTTGTCTACATAAATTATATTTTGGACTATAAATATTAATTAGAAATCTAAAAGGATTTCCTACATCATAGTACTTTTTTTATAATTTTTAGACTTCAAAATAAAATAAATTATTCATGACATCATGATGATGCAGAGAGTACCTCATTAATAAAGGATTTAAATAAAATTAAATGATAATGTAAACTCTATGACCAACACATGTCCAAAACCTATTGGATGGGTGGATTTCTAACCCTTATCACCTTACCCTATAATTATATCAATTTGGGACCATTTGAATCCGAAAATCATTTTCAAATAAAGTAACATTTCTATACTTTCCAAGAGTGCCCCTCCTCTCCTCTTATAAAAGGCCCCCACCTCTACCTCCTTACCCACACTCCAAAAGCCTTTAGCTAGGCCAAAACCTGACCATTTTGTCTCTCCAAATCCCTCTCTTACTCTTTGAAGCCTCACTTTGGGTAGATGTCTTTCCAATGAAGCCTTTGAGCTCAAACCAAAGGGAGTTGCCCGATTTTAAGGTAATGTCTTCACTTGAGTCCTTTTGTTTTATTTTTCTTCTCCAGCCCCCTAAACTCTTTTTATTCGTTTCTTTTGTAACAACTCCAGTATCTTAAATATACTAGTATGTTTTTATAAGATGTATTCGAGCTACACTTACACACACCAACATCTAATGGTTATAGGACATACTATTTCCGTGGATGGTGAATTTATGCCTCCTGAAACGATGATTGTTCAGAATTATTTTAACACCTTCAAAGGTGGCCATTAAGATGTCACAATATTTATATATGATATATAATATGTTTATGTTTTCCTTAAGCTTCTTATTTTTCATTTTGGGCATACCTTTATGGTTTCCATTATGGGTAAACGCGATATCTTCATTTAAGGAAGTGCGGACTACCGCGCCCTCAAAGTGATTTGATTCGTTAAATACCATATGTGGGACGTATAAAATATGGAACTATGATATTATATATGATATTATACTGGAATTATAATATACCTTTATATCATTATGATTCCATTCTATAAAATACAAAATATAAATGAAAGTAGCATTCATGCGTATATACGGCTTACCGTCTCCATGAACGGTGAATTTCATTTCTTACCTCTAAATGATTATGTAATATTATAAATGCTTGTATATACTGAATATATATTATATATACATCAGGATTATAATTCTGGATATAATTGATACACGAACAACTTTTATTTATAAAGGATTTATTTTTTACTCAAGTACCAATGATCGTTAAAACGACCGTTATTAACTTAAATAATTACATAGTGTTCATGACTTGGAAATAAGTGATATAAAAGGAATAATGAACTTGAAAAACGTTCTTAAGCAAGTAGAAATTAACTCAAGTTTATTATTCAGGACATTAAAGAACGATCAAGTGAAGTCGGACCCGAGGTATGGGACTTCGTCTCAATCTCCTTTCATTGAGGAATATTTTGTTTTATACACAACCTTCTATTATATGGTGTATAAACCCCTTTGACATTTACGTTTATTAAAAAAGATTATTTTTTAGACGAAGCATTTACTAGATGACCAAAGGGAATGTTTTTGTCGTACGTATGCGGCGACAACGACTTCTCCGCCGCCGTGACCATTATTTGAGTTTCAGCTTCCTCTACAAGCCATACCTTTTTTAACAGAAAAATAAATACCATGTTTTACTTTTATTTTATTTTGGTATTGAAAATGGTTTTTATAATGTTTTTATATCAATGTGTTTTATTGATATCTTGTGATTGAAAGGTGGAAATGTTATGTTTCCTTTATGCATGTTTTATGTGATACGATTATGTTGAGGTTCTTGGACATTATTATGAAGACGGGTGGTTCCATGATAAACTAAGGGCGGGTGAGACCGATATTCCTCTCCAATGCATTGGTTAATGCGAAGGAGTGAAACTTTAAGGATTCTCCGAAGAGATTTAGGGAATATACTTGGATGGGTATTCCAAACGTAACCAAGAGGGTTACTCCCTATGTAAGAATGTTATGAATTCCTCAAGTTACCTTTATGTCTTATGATTTATTTGATTTATTCATGATTTTATGAGGTGTGTTAAAGTGATTATGTTTTATGGGTAAAGTATGATTTCATTCTTATGTATATATGTACCCATGTTTCCTTTCAATATTTTTTATATCCCTTACTGAGCTTTTTTGCTCATCCCAAGTTTTTTGAAATGTTTTTCCCAGGTCAAGGGAAAGGTACATGATATGATGATAGTGTCAAGGAAGTGTCATGAAAGAATCCATGATTAATTTTAAATATGTTTCCATTGATGGGAAAGAATAATACTATCTTTATGTAACCACTTTGTTTATATGTGGAATGTAATGCAAGTTTTATGAACTAATTCTCTAAAACTCTAAACCCGAAAAGATCCTCAATGTGTAATCTTGTAATAACTCAAGATTAAGTAATGTTTAAGGCTGGGGCCTTATATTTGGTAACAGAGGTCGGTTTAGATATCTTTAGGAGTTATAATTCTATTAAATGATTATCCAAAAATATTTTTTATGGTCAAATTGAAGTGATATAGTATTTGAAGATGACCATGTTGCTTCATCTAAGACATGTTTGTTCAGAATGGTTTTCCGCAGAGGAAACAGGGAAGCAGTGCTAGGAAGGAATGCAGAAGGAAATAACCTTCCGAATCAGCATCCTGAGATGGTCGGAATTGGAAATGAACAGATTTTTGCAGTAATGGCACAGTTGACTCAAGCGATAAATGGCGGTGGTATCCATACACGAGATCATCCAGATCAACTACAGAGGAACATGTCAGTGGTGGAACATTTCATGAGGCAACATCCCCCATCATTTAGAGGATCATCTGACTCTGTGCTATCTGAAGGGTGGATTAAAGCACTGGAGAAGATTTTCAATGTCATGGGGTTTTCAGACAATCAAAAGGTTAGTCTTGCTATTTACCGTTTGGAGGGTGAAGCCGATCAGTGGTGGTCGATGGTTAAAAATATCAGGGATGCTAATGAGATTGATGCTCTCGACTGGGATGAATTCAAAGGTATGTTTCTTGAAAAGTATTTTCCTAAGGCTGTTCGACTTAGGATGGAAAAACAATTCTTGGAATTGAGGAAAGAGGAAGACTCAGTGGCTACCTATGAAGAGAGGTTCACTCGATTGGCATGGTATGCTCCAAATTTTATATGACACCTTGATAGTAAAATCAATCATTTTTACTCAGGATTAAAGCCAAAATATCGAAGGGAATTAACTTCTCATGAGTTTAAAAGTTATGAAAATATTGTTCGATGTGCTGAGATTTTGGAAATGGAGTTTGCCGATGATCAAGTGTTCTATAACAACCAGCAGATGAAGAGACCAAGGTGGCAGGAGAAAGGGAAGAATTCTTCAAAAAAGTATGATGGAAAGAAATCTAAGTTTCTAGTTTGTGATAAATGTGGTAAAAGGCATGCTAGGGAATGTCTTCTGAATTCTGTAAAGTGCTACCGATGTGGTAAGATGGGACATAAGGCTTGTGATTGCACTGAAAAAGATCAAGGGGAAG
Organism: Viscum album; assembly: GCA_963277665.1. Taxonomy (NCBI): domain Eukaryota; kingdom Viridiplantae; phylum Streptophyta; class Magnoliopsida; order Santalales; family Viscaceae; genus Viscum; species Viscum album. Next base: position 801,151,633 of record OY728164.1, read on the forward strand.
GTAAGACCAAATTCGATTTACAGTTAGTGAAATGTTTTAAGTGCAATGAGATGGGTAACTATGCAAACGAGTGTCCGACAAAGAGCTTGAGTGATGGGAAACAGTTAGACTACAAGCAAAAAGGGGTGGTGAAATCCTTTGCAAATACTTCAGCAGATGTCGGGCCATCAAATGAAGTTGTATCAGGTACTTTGTTTGTTTTTTCAGATTATGCCAGTGTGTTGATTGATTCGGGGTCTACACATTCTTTCATCTCTGAAAACATTTCTAGTAAAATTGGAATACCATCTCAAGAAATGACTCCTGAACATTTGGTAAAAACACCTGGGGGAAATGTTGAGGCAAAAAAAATTATAAGAATCTTCCTATCCTTATCTGTGGAAGGAACCTACTTTCAAACCTTATTGTTCTACCTCTAGTAGATATTGATGTTATCCTGGGTATGGATTGGATCTCTATTTACCATGCTAAGATTGACTGTAGAGATAAAGAAGTTTCTTTTCAGAATGACTTTCAGTTTGTGTACAAGAATGAACTCTTACTGTTGATAACTTATCAAGAGGCCAAGAAAATTGTAAAAGATGGAAATGAATGTTTCATTGCACACATCATTGAAAATAAAGGAACTGATTAGATTAATGATGTGCCAGTGGTAAATGAGTATCCTGATGTTTTTCATGATGAGTTTCCTGGAATAATACCAGATTGAGAAGTTGAGTTTACTGTTGACTTAGTTCCTGATGCTAATCCAATTTCAAAACCCCCTTATCGAATGGCTCAAATTGAACATTTAGAGTTGAAGGAGCAATTGCAAGATTTATTAGAAAAAGGTTTCATTCGACCTAGCACATCACCATGGGGTGCTCCTGTTTTAATTGTTAAAAAGAACGATGGTTCAATGAGACTATGCATTGATTATAGAGCCTTGAATAACATCACTGTTAAGAACAAATATCCTTTTCCTCATATTGATGATTTGTTTGATCAGCTCTAGGGAGCTCAGTATTTTTCAAAGAATGACTTGAGATCGGGGTACCATCCGAATAAGGTAAAGGAAGCAAATGTTCCGAAGACCGTGTTCCGTACAAGATATGGCCATTATGAATTTGTAGTAATGCCTTTCGGGATAACCAATGCAACTGCTGTATTCATGGACTTAATGAATAGAATTTTCCATGAGTTCTTGGATAAGTTTGTGGTGGTTTTCATTGATGATATTTTGGTGTTTTCTAAAAGTAAAGAGGAGCATGAAAGACATTTAAGGGTTATCTTGAAAACCTTAAAAGAAAATAAATTGTATGGAAAATTCAGCAAGTGTGAGTTTTGGTTGCAACAAATTTCATTCCTTGGTCACATTGTTTCTAAAGATGGGATAATTGTTGATCTTGAAAAAACAAAAGTTGTAGAAGACTGGCCAAGACCCACAAATGTAACTGAGATTTGTAGCTTTCGTGGTTTGGCAGGCTATTACCGAAGGTTTGTTAGAAATTTTTCACGGTTATCTAGTGTAATGACTAAGCTAACTCGGAAGGGTGTTAAGTTTATCTGGACAAAAGAATGTGATGATTGTTTTCAGGAATTGAAAAGGAGATTGGTGAATGCTCCAGTTTTGGCAATACCTTCCAGGAATGGTGAGTTTGTTTTATATAGTGATGCTTCATTGAAAGGACTTGGTTGTGTCCTAATGCAGAATGATCAGGTAATTGCTTATGCTTCACGACAGTTGAAAACTCCTGAGGTAAATTACCCTACACATGATTTGAAATTAGCTACTATTGTTTTCGCTTTAAAAATTTGGAGGCATCATTTGTATGGAGTAAAGTGTGAAATATATACTGATCACAAAAGTTTAAAGTAAATATTCACTCAGAAAGAGTTAAACATGAGACAGAGGAGATGGCTGGAATTAATCAATGATTATGATTGTACAATTCATTACCATACGGGAAAAGAAAATAAAGTGGTTGATGCTTTAACTCAAAAAAGTAAGGCTTCATTAGCAATGTTGTGTTTGGAACGTGATCCTTTGGTTAAGGGTTTGATGAAATTTGGCATAGAAGTTGTTGGTGCAGGAAGTTCTTCTGTTTTGTTTCAGGTATCAGTGAGATCATCTCTATCAGATAAAATCAAGCAAGCACAGAAGCAAGACAGTGAGTTGCAGAAAAATGTAGAGCTGGTTCAAAAAGTTATGTTGCCTGAATTCAACATTGATAATGATTGTGTTTTGAGATTTTGGAAGAGTTTGTGTGTGCCTTGTGATTCACAGTTGAAGAGAGAGTTTTTATGTGAAGCTCATAGTTCTCCGTTTTCAGTTCATCCTTGCAGTACTATGATGTACAGAGATCCGCGGGAGTATTACTGGTGGGATGGAATGAAAAGATATATTTCTGATTTTACTGTGAAGTGTTTGACATGTCAACAGGTTAAAGCAGAGTGGCAGTTACCGAAAGGGATGCTTCGGCCTTTACCAGTTCCAGAGTGGAAATGGGAGAATATATCCATGGACATTGTTGTGGGATTACCGAAGACATCTCGAGGTAATAATGCAATCTGGGTTATTGTTGATCGCTTGATTAAATCTTCTCATTTCCTTGCTATAGGAGATACTTTTTCCCAAGACCAACTTTCCTGTTTGTATCTTAAAGAGATAGTCAGGTCACATGGAGTTCCCCTCTTCATTGTATCTGGTCGTGATCCCAGGTTCACTTCTAACTTTTGGAAAGGCCTTCAGAAGTCATTGGGTACTGAATTAAATTTTAGTACAACATTTCATCCTCAATCAGATGGGCAGTCAGAACGATCAATTCAGACCTTTGAGGATATGAAACGAGCGTGTTCGATGGATTATCAGGGAAGTTGGGACCAACATCTTTCATTGGTTGAATTTTCATATAATAACAGTTTTCATTCCAGTATACAGATGGCACCATTTGAGGTGTTATATGGGAAGCAGTGTCGAACTCCAGCTTTCTGGGATGAAGTGGGTGAAAGGAAGTTGATGGGACCAATATTGGTAGAAGAGATGGCAGAAAAAGTTCAGCTGATTCAAAAACACATGAGAACAGCTGAGAGTAGGCAGAAGAGTTATGCATACAATAGGAGGAAGGATCTAACTTTTGAGGTAGGTGATCATGTTTTTCTCAAAGTCTCACCATGGAAATGTGTGATGCGATTTGGTAAGAAAGGAAAGCTACGTCCAAGGTTCATTGGACCATATGAAATTCTGGAGAGAGTTGGATCAGTTTCATACCGGGTGGCTTTACCTCCGAGTTTATCTCAGGTACACAATATTTTTCACGTTTCGATGTTGAGAAAGTATATGCCAGATCCATCTCATGTTTTGAGTCCAGAGGTAGTTCAGCTGGAAGAGAACCTATCTTATGAGGAACAACCGATCCAGATTCTTGACCACATGGAGCAAGTGTTACGAAATAATGTGATTAATCAAGTAAAGGTTTTGTGGAAAAACCAAATGATGGAAGAGGCAAAATGGGAATCTGAAAATGCAATGAGGGATAAGTACCCCCATTTATTCGATAAGTAAATAAATTACAGGGACACAATTTTCTAAAGGGGGGAAGGATGTAACATCCCAAGTAAGTAATCAATAATAGATATTTTTATCTATGTCTATTAATGGATTAGATAGTGTTTTAGAGGCTTAAAATGAAAATAATTCCAATCTTAAGCATGGAATACACTAATATGTTTTAAAAGATTTTTTTACTACCTTTTGATGGAAACCCATTTTTAAATATATCTTTTGACAATTTTATAAGCTATGTTTGTCAAAAAAAACTAATTCTTTATGATTGGGACATCAAAATTTACTTTGTGTGAATTTTTGGTATTTTTCTGACAATGTTAATTTTTTAATGAATAGTGAAAAATACTACATTTTACATCAAAACTTCTTTTTAATCTAATTTATTTACATGATTAGATTATCTTTTGAATTGGTTTTAAAGTTAAATTCTAATATATTTTTACCATTTAATCCAATGTTGGTCATTAGGATTAATTTCACTTTGGAATTGGGCATAAACTAATGCCAAACTTTTCATAGATATTGTTTCAAAAAACCCGCTATTTATTTTGACAACAGGAATTAGTTTTAAATCAATTATTGAAATTTCTGTGTTTGGAATTTGGTAAAATGGATTAAATATTTGGAATCATAATGTCCAAATTATGTAATTAAGAATCTTTTATTTTTGGACATTATGAATAGTAACGATGGTAATTATCTTTAATTATCTTGATTTATGAGTAATCAGGTAGTTAAAGATAATAAAATGATATCATAATAATACAAAAATACCACAAAATGTGTCCTAAGGATACTGGTTGTCTCATGGCCGACCATGGGATGCCTTGTTTCACACTTGGGGGCCCCATGGAATAACTTTTGTGAGAAAGTTACTTTCTATCTTTTTATTTTTAAAGAATGTTAAATGTGACAAAGAATGTATCACCTAAATAAAATATTTTTAATTTTGTCTACATAAATGTTATTTTGGACTATAAATATTCATTAGAAATCTCAAAAAAGTTCCTACATCATAGTATTTTTTTCATAATTTTTAGACATTATATAAATTAAATTATTTATGACATCATGATGATGCAGCGATTACCTCATTAATAATGGATTTAAATAAAATGAAATGATAATGTAACACCTATGACCTACACATGTCCAGAACCTATTGAATGGGTGGATTTCGAACCCTTATCACCATACCCTCTAATTATATCAATTTGAGACCTGTTGAATCCGAAAATCATTTTCCAATAAAGTAACATTTCTTTACTTTCCAAGAGTGCCCCTCCTCTCCTCTTATAAAAGGCCCTCACCTCTACCTCCTTACCCACACTCCCAAAGCCTTTTCCTCGTCCATCCCCTACCCATTGTGTCTCTCCACATCCCTCTCTTACTCCTTGAAGCCTCACATTGTGCATAAGACTTTCCAATGAAGCCTTTGAGCTCAAACCAAAGGGAGTTACCCGATTTTAAGGTATTGTCTTCACTTTAGTCCTTTTGTTTTATTTTGCTTCTCAAACCCCCTAAACTCTTTTTATTCATTTCTTTTGTAACAACTCCAGTAAATTAAATATACTAGGATGTTTTTATAAGAAGGATTCATGCTACACTTACACACACCTACATCTAATGGTTAAAGGACATACTGTTTCCGTGGATGGTGAATTTATGCCTCCAGAAATGATGATTGTTCAACATTCTTTTAACACCTTCAAAGGTGGCCATTAAGATGTAACTATATTTAAATATGATATTTAATATGTTTATTTTTTCCTTAATCTTCTGTATTTCTCATTTTGGGTATACCTTTATGGTTTCCATTATGAGTAAACGCGATATCTTCATTTAAGGAAGTCCAGACTACCGCCCCCTCAAAGTGATTTGATTCGTTAAATACCATATGTGGGACGTATAAAGGATGGATCTATGATATTATATATGATATTATACTGGAATTATAATATACCTTTATATCATTATGATTCCATTCTATAAAATACGAAATAGAAATGAAAGTAGCGTTCATGCGTACGCACGGCTTACCGTCTCCATGAATGGTGCATTTCATTTTTTACCTCTAAATGATTATGTAATATTATAAATGCATGTATACAATGGATATATATGATATATACATCATGATTATAATTCTGGATATAATGGATACATTAACAACTTGTAATTATAAAGGGTTTATTTTTTACTCAAGTACCAATGATCGTTAAAACGACCATTATTAACTTAAATTATTACATAGTGTTCATGACATAGAAATAAGTGATATAAAAGGAATAATGAACCTGAAAAAGGTTCTTAAGAAATTAGAAATTAACTAAAGTTTATTATTTAGGACATTAAATAACGATCGAGTCAAGTCGGACTCGAGGTATGGGACTTTGTCTCAATCTTTTTTCATTGAGGCATATTTTGTTTTATACACAACCATCTTTTATATGGTGTATAAACCCCTTTGACTTTTACGTTTATTCAAAAGGAATATTTTTTATACGAAGCATTTACTAAATGAAAAAGTGAATGTTTTTGTCGTACGTATGTGGCGACAATGACTTCTCTGCCACCGTGCCCATTATTTGAGTTTCGGCTTCCTCTACAAGCCATACCTTTTTTTAACAGAAAAATAAATACCATGTTTTACTTTTCTTTTATTTTGGTATTAAAAATGGTTTTCATAATGTTTTTATATAAATGTGTTGTATTGATATCTTGTGATTGAAAGGTATAAATTTTATGTTTCCTTTATGCATGTTTTATGTGATACGATTATGTTGAGGTTCTTGGGCATTATTATGAAGACGGGTGCTTCCGTGATAAACTAAGGGCAGGTGAGCCCGATATAGCTCTCCAATGAAATGGGTAATGCGAAGGAGTGACACGTTAAGGTTTCTCTGAAGAGTCTTAGGGAATATACTGTGATGGGTATTTCAAACGTAACCAAGAGGGTTACTCCCTACGTAAGAATGTTATGAATACCTCAAGTTACCTTTATGTCTTATGATTTCTATGATTTATTCATGATTTGATGAGGTATGTTAATGTGCTTATGTTTTATGGGTAATGTATGATTTCATTCTTATGTATATATGTACCCTTGTTTCCTTTCCATATTTTTTATATCCCTTACTGAGCTTTTTATGCTCATCCTAGGCTTTTTGAAATGTTTTTCACAGGTCAAGGGAAAGGTACATGATATGATGATAGTGTCAAGGAATTGTCAAGAATGAATCCATGTTTTATTTTAAATATGTTTCCATTGATGGGAAAGAAGAATACTATCTTTATGTAACCACTTTGTTTATATGTGGAATGTAATGCAAGTTTTATGATCTAATTCTCTAAAACTCTAAACCCGAAAAGATCCTCAAAGTGTAATCTTGTAATAACTCAAGATTTAGTAAGGTTTAAGGCTGGGGCCTCATCTTGAGTGTATTACCATGATCTAAAATGGGCCATCATCAAAGAATCGTGATGATATTAAATATCATTTTCCTTATGCACTTATCACTTGTGAGATGTGCCCTTATGGAATAAGAGTTCATGAAATTAAATGTGAAAAGGATACCTTGTAGGATTCCTCTATTAACATTCTATTTTCAAGTACACCTTGTAGTATTCATACACTTATGTTTTCACAGTGAGTTTATACTATCGAATGCCCCCAATATCTTACCATGCCTGATGATCCCATTTAGGATGACTCAACTTTATATCATTTCCAAGACCATACCATATAGGATTACTATGTATATTATTATTTATTAGGATCCCATGTAGTATTCCCCCATTTATATATCGATTCTTAGGATCCCAAACTAGATGAATCTCGTGTATTTTAATTCAGGGGAACTAATGAGTTCAATAATGTTTGAGAAACCCTGTATTAGATTATTGTATTTTAATAGAGTTGGTAATGGGTGTCACCATAGAACCCATACCAATCTGGTTAGACCACAAGTGTGTAGTATTAGTGATTGGTTTAGTCTTTCATCCACCCTCACGCGTTGATTATACATTCAAAAAAATTCGATTGATGTAGCTATGATTTATTAAAGTGATTCATTGTGTATATCCCGTGGGGCCTATTATAACATGAGGCTATAAAGGGAATACTCACAGTAACTACCTGGGATCTGTCCATTGATGTATCTTGATTTTATTTTACCTTTTTGGGATCCCAAAACATATTTACTTGGATCAAGATTTTGATCTGAGCGTGATGAAGTTTTTCCATGATTATTCAATCACCTCTTAAGATGTTATCAATGATGATTACGCTCTCTAAGAGAGACACCTAGGATACTCCCTTTGGTTGGGGTAGACATAACATTACTACATTGTGGAAATATTTTTTTCATTTGCGATAATAAGTATTTTATTTACTATTACCTTATTAGGATTTCTAGAGGTGCTACCTATGATTCATCTATGCCACCTTATATACAAGCATGTTGGATGTGACACCTCGTTACAATTATTGGGTTTATAGAGAAGACCTTAAACACCCCCATTGTGATGGTTGTGGGATATGACACTCCTCACCCCCATGATTTATGATGTCAATCATGAAATTTGAAACCATTGATTGGAGAACCAGATATAACAATCCCTCTCCGCCAATGATGGATTTGGCTAATGAGACTTATTAAGATTTGAGGTCCTTATGATGTTATGCATGTAATCCTTAGATCCATTCATGAGGTCCTAGATAGTACCTTTTATCTATATATTAATTTATTTACCTGTGTTAAATAAATATATTATAAATATATATATATATATAATTAACTATATATATATATTGATATATGTTCATTGATATTTCCATCATTTTCCAAAGATTGTATAATTGATCATGATTATAGAAAAAATGGTCAGTAATGGATTTTTTTTAATTTATTCATTTCAGTTGGGGATCAACTAGGCTTTGAGTATTTCATGATCATGAACTTATAAAATAAGATTTTAGGATCATCATTGGTGGTGGCCTACTGATATTTATTTCACACCATCAGTATGTACACCTTAGTGTTCATATAAACCCTTTGTTTTCTTTTAGGTTGAGAATAGATATATGATGTATAGGTTTGACTCTTAATGTAATATGTTTGAGTGGATATGATCATTTATATTTTTATGATTAGGATAGAGAATCTAAATATTGTCATGGACTCCAGGTATGTAATTATTTGTGGAGTTAGTATTTGAGCATTATGATTTTATTTTATTTCCGTTAAATACTCTTTCATGTATGGTAAGCCCAATGGGTGACCAACATTTCATATATGATATATCTATTTGCGGAAGTGTATCATTTCATTAATTATTAAATACTTGTTTATAAATTATTCTTCCACACACTAGTTATTTATTACTATGGATCATATATAATTATTTCCACTATTTTTTTTGTCTAATACAATGACATAATCTCTCTCAGGACAAACCCTTGGACCACACTATTAGTCTATATCCTCTCAATTATGGATAGGAAAGCATGAGGGTTAGAGTAAATATCACTCAAGGAACCAGTTTAGTGGAATCAAGGTTAGGGTGTTACGAAGTACTATCAAGGTTGTTCATTTCATGTTTCTGTACTATATTCAATATGAAAGATAGAAATTTTTTTAATGAATTAAAATATATGATGATTATCAAATGGGTGCATCATGAAATCTCATTCGAGTAAGAGGTCCCATTATCTAGGGTAATGGAATTCTTGTTCTTGATATTTGATATCATAGTTATATTTATTACATCTCTGATCGAAGAACATTTAATATGGAAATTGTGATTTACGGTTGATTTATGGATTTCATCATTTTGGAAATATTCCATCGACTAATTTTGAATCTTGGATAGAAAATGAGAAAACATATCACACAACATATTTGGAACGTATCATCATCCTGTTTTTAGCCTCATAGTTTTTGATTATTACTAAAAATAGAGGACTAATGTTTAAACTATAAGTAAAAACCGAAATGGATTTTTCCATTATTTGTTGTCTGTGGAATTATACTCAGCTAGACAACCATATATATATTTTTCCATCAAATATAATTCTATGATGATATATAGTGAGTCAATTTTTTACAAGGTTGAGGGCTCATTCCACATGGTCATAAGGTGCAGTGAACCTAGTATTTATTAGGAACATGATGCCCAGGTGTTGGGCCTCTCATAGGATGTAGTTACTTCTGACTAGTTATATAATGAGTCTGTGAAAAACTATTTGGTTTTTTACAATATAGATTGGAATGAAATTTTACATAAATGAACCACCAGTATGACATGAAATGTTTGTTAAGAGGATGTTGTTTGATTTATATTAACCCTCATAAGTCAATGTTGTCATTTTATTCATTTTCTCTAGTTCATTTGTATATTTTTTTCTGAAGTGATTAACAAATGATTTATCAAAATATATAAAGAATTTTCCATTTTTTTGATATTTTAGATAATAATTATTTCTTATGTTTCACTAGTTGGATAAAATATTTTTATTTTAATAGGTAACCAAATGTTTATTGTGAATTGGAACATAATGGGGCTCTTCCTTTTTGTGGATTCTCATTGAAGGTCAATTCACTATTTTTTCTATGATTATATATCATGAAACTGAAGGGATAATTCCTTTATAAGGATTCTCATAGTGTATTGGGGCCATTTTGGTCTAAGACATTATAGGTGACATCGTTAGTGTTAATTCTAAAATATAGTACCTAATAATGGGTTACTATAAAATGGGATTCCAATTACAATGTCAAGGGTGTTTTTCTATAACCATTAAATTGAAAAACATTATAATAAAACTCATTTTGATTGGATTTTACCCATGTAGGAAAACATTATCTTTAACAACAATATGTATTATTGATAGTTTTATTGGATGCATTATGTTAGGAGGAGTGCATGGATGGCGCCTCATGAGATGATAAATTGGAAAAAGGTTTCACTAATGGGTTTGGTTGGAGGAACTGTTTTACTTATTCTTAGAGGTGACTAGTAGGGATATGTGGGAGATCTAGAGGCCACTTGTTGTTAATCTATGCCTATCAGTTGATGTTTAGTTTGATCTAGGGAAACCAACAAGTTGGCTCCTAGGGTGAAAATGATTTTTTAGTGGGGTAGTTGTTTGTTTGTTTTGAGACTAATGAATGAATTGTTATTGAGTTTTTTGTTAAATCCATGATATTGAATTTGGTTCCAGGGAATTAATATCAAATTCATGTGTATCAATAAATTCATTGATGAGGAATAATATTCAATTTCATGACCCATTCAACTAATAGTTATATGTTTGAAACATTAATTTCAGAAAACAAAGATCGTGTGAAGTGTGGAAATAGATATAACTATGGACTTGGTCGAGTAAATGACCTTAAATGGATGTTTGAAGTGATATTCTAGATTGATACGAATGATTTTTCATATAGAATAGTCAAGATGGACTTTTAATGGACAACCTAGATGATCATGATTTTGGTGATAATGGAATGTGCTGATTGTATGTGGTACCCGATAAATTGTAAATTTTTGACTGGTAATATTCAAGTTGAGGATAAATGGTTTATAAATATTATGTGGGAAAAATTTCTATGGAGGTTTGAAACACAAAGAAAGGTCTATCCATAGTAGAATATTCATTGAAAAAACCCAATTTTATGTTGTAGTCGACCCATAGTGGGACACGAAAACTCATTTTCTACAGATGTGGTTTCATGAGTGATTTAAAGGGGAGTAAAATATGTTTTGATGTGAACATGGACCTATAATTGATATACATTCCCATTAATTGAATATTAATATACTCATAGTTAAAAGGAAATCATTCCCTAAATGTAGACATTTTCGTGAGTATGCTACGAAACAATTGTCTATATGATGATCTTTTTAAATAAATTTTATACGATTATAGATGGGACCTTTTGAGTTTGTGCTCATGAATCAGTGAAAATGTTTTTGATATGGTTTAGAGTGCACCATTAGAAATTTTAGGGTCATTAATCCTTTTCTAAATTGAAATTTGTATTTTTTACATAGTAACCAATATTGGGAATTTATAATTGGTGATGTTTCTATCATTTTATATTGTAATATTTGTATGAGTAGTTCTATCAATTATAGACTTCGGATTTATTCATTTGTGAAGTGTAGTACTTTTGGATTATTCTTTATTTGTGAGGTGAAAATAAGGGAACTGTAATGGTAGGGAGTAATATATTTGTCATATTTGACTGACTTCCTTATGGGGAGTGTTTCTAAGGGTATAAGAAATATCATTCGAAGGTTGATATAATGTACTTTTGGGGATGATCAGCATGGGATAAAAAATAGGTTTATCTACCATGGATTCTCAAGGATGATAAATATTTTGGAGTGAAGGTTGTAATGACCACTTTTTCTGTAATGACAATTTAGTAATTGTTTTCTTTTTGGTAAATATATGGTGTATAATGGTCATTTCCCCAAGTATATCATCACATATAATTTTTTTACCACTCCATTGGACCTGGAGTAGATTTTGTACTATAGGAGTGGTGTTATGTAGAATCTCGAGTCATTCAAATCTTGATGGATTAATTAATAATAAATATTTAATAATTTAAATATTAATTTATTCCCACTTGTTTTTTTAGTTATATATCTTGAATATATTTTTAGTATGGGATTCCATATTTACCATTACATCCATAACATTTGGTGTTTCTTAGGTGACAACTAAACTCATGTTGGGCACCAATACTAGGGTTGGCCCCATTTTATTTATTATTTATATTAATTTCCATCATTTCATTATACTATTTTCCTTTATATTCATCCACAAAGTTTATCACACATTAACCTATAGTATTCCCCTTCACATGACTGATATTCAAAAATATCTACAAAGAGTGATATAGAGATGGGTGAAGAGGAAGGTATTTGCTACGAAAAAGCTCGAGTGGAGCTGAATCATTGTGAAATAGATGTAGAACATGTATAAGGGCGATGATTCGGCAGATTATTCCCAAATATTGGCTAATTTTATAATTTTTCAATATATCTCATCATATTCAAATCATAATATTTTATGGAATGTTTGACTGCTATGTACACTTACTAGTTTGATCAGTGCTTAACTTTGATAAATACTAGATTTCAGAACAATTCCAATGGTTTCTAGTTTTGAAATCCTAATCATGTGTTATTTAATTTAGTAATTCAAGCCATGTATTCTTCCGATTCAAGGAATAATAGTCATTATAAAGAAACATAGTGTATAGGGAATATATTCTGTATGCCTGTTATTGTCTATTTATCAAAGTACAAGGCTATATGATGTTTTAGAAATGACACACTTTTCACAAGGGCTAAACGCCATGTAGTTTTACTCGGTCATGTATCTGAGTACCCTATCAGATAGTGATGTATGGGAACTCATCTATGTAGTGTACATGACCAGAAACATTTGGGTTACAGTACCTATATGATTAAGTAGATATGTAGATTCCATTTAAAATCCATGTGAGGTACATGCCTAGGTACCCCATATAGGGAACACACGATGAAATCATTTCCCACATCATCTTCTTGAGTGTTACATTCTATTTATTATTGGATTACACTCCCATGTGGGACATTAGAAGTATATTCCATGTATTAATTCTTTTTAAACCTTTTTAGGGTTTGTTCTTTTCCCTCTAGATTCATTATTTCACACATGGAAAGTATTATTTTGAGATTTTCCTTATAGATCATGATGGTGGAACACATGTGATGAATCGTGGACTCATAATTGTTATTTTTTGGTGAGGGATATATAATAGAGATGTTCATCCCCCAATAAATAATTTTAGCTATATCCTGAGATTGAGAATGTGATCCGAGATAGGCCATAATCAATTTACCTATATGATAATAGGTTTTTTTTCATTATAGACATTTCCTTGAATGATTTACCCTTCAAGAATAAGATGAAATAAATTTAGTTGTTACCAAGGATCCCATATAGGATGCCTCCATTAACATTAAAAAATTTTATAGGATACCCTATAGTATTCCTCCACCTATGTTTTAACATAGAGGATATCATATTAAATGCCTCCACTCTCTGACTCTTTATGAAGATCCCATGTAGGATGACTTTTCATAATATCATAACCAAGAGAATACCATGTAGGATGCCTTTGTATATTATTGTTTGGAAGAATCTAATTTAGGGTCTTCTACATACATATTTATTCCATGGATCCAACATAGTATTCTTCTCCTATGTTTTGATTTAGGGGACCCAGCTGGTGCCGGAATATTTTTATAACCTAAGTGACTATATTGTGTTTCGGTAGAGATGGTAATTGTTGTTTCCATAAAACATGTACGAAAGAGTTAATCCCAAGGGGTGGTAGCATTACTGTTGGGTTTAGGTGTTCATCCACCATAACTCCATAATTACACACTCATATAATTTCTATTTTTGTATCTATGATTACCAGAAGTACTTCCCGGTATTCCTCTTATGTGGCCTATTGTGATTTGATTATAGGGTCGGGATACTCAGAGGAACTACATAGGATCTAAAAAATGATGTCCTTTGATTGAATATTCCTTTTTCAGGATTCGTAGACGTAATTGTTGGGATCTAAATTTGGAGATTTACATGATGGGATATTGATCATGGTGCCCAACACACCTCTTGATATAATATTGATGATGATTACGATATAACACCCAATGTTTTTGTAATATATATATTTGTAAAACTAATTTAATATAATTAATATTTTCATTGAAACACAACACTAGGATTATCCTAAGTTACACAAAAAAATTAGTTTGTCTTGAATTACATACAATACCAATATTATCTCTCTTTACACAATATAATTATTTTAAATGAAATGTGGCATATTATTAAACTATAATGATTTAATATGATATTTATTAACTATTAATTACAATTGAAGTTGAGTATATGATTAATTAATTAGGAAAATATGGTGTAAAAATGTTATAAAATTAATTCTTTGGTTAGAAATTAATTATAAAAAAATTAATAATTATTTTAGAATAAATAATTTGTTTTTCTGGAAAAAATTATTTCAAGGAACAAACATGTTTTATTACAATAAATTAAACGAAGTATTTTTATTAATGATTTGATTAAATTTCAAATATTATATATTAAATAAACTATTTCAAATTCATATTCTCTGTTTTATATAGAAGAGATAAAAATAAATCTATTTTTAAGCTTAAAAAGATGTATTCCTTCTTAAATGTTATTTTACCTTCTTTTAATGGTGAAATTATTTGAAAAAAAATTATTGTCACTTTCATACATTTTAATTGAAATAATAAAATTAAATTTTTAATGTGATATTTCATAATTATCTTTTGTTAAATTTTAGATAATTTTCTGAAAAGATGCATTTTTGATGAATAATAAAATATTCTGAATTTTAATTGCAAACACCCTTTTTGTTAGAATTAAAAATATTTGTTAAATTATATGTTTATTTATTTGAAAATAAAATTATTCCAATTTTACATCCATAAATATAATTTCAGTCTCATGAATTAATTTAATATTGAATTAATATACAAAAACATAGTATACATTGGAACATCTTCACATTAACAACCCTATGCATCGTCCTATCAGGGTGATTACCTTTAAATTAAACTCTCCTAAATTTTCAAATTAAACCCCAAAAAATGGATTTATTATTTATAATAATAAAAATTTATATTATCTAATGAGATAAAGATAATTTTTTACCTTAATTAATAGTGAAAATATATAAAATTAATTAATGTGAATATGGTTAAGAAATGGGTTGGGACATAACCAGAGTTTGTATTGAAATTAAATTTACACACATATAATATTTTTTTAATAAATTCTTAATAATATTTTAAATTAGTGGGTATAAATTATATATTATTTATATTATTATTATAGTATAAAATGATAAATTACGTAGGTGAATAAAAAAACATGTTTCCATGGTAAAAACTAAGAAGATAAAATTGAGTAAAATTAATGACTAATGAATAACCTGATAAAAATGTACTTATATTTTGTGTAGGTTGTATATATCGACCAAATCATCCATTTCGTACATTATTGTTCAATTTTTGTGTAACATGAGGTAAGGGTGAAATCCAAATAGTGAATACTTTTGGGTATTTAAAAGAATGATGCTCCACCAGTATAATAGGTCATTCAATCTCCCCATTTCTCCACACCTCTCAAGACATTAGGTTGGACCAAAACCAAAAAAAAACACTTACCAACTTCCATACCACTATCCTATAAGCCTCAATTTGTGAATAATTTCAATCAACGATGACCATTAGTTTATCCAAAAAGAGATACCTGAAGAAGAGATAATGGTAATCATAGAACAATTTTGTTTAATTTCTTCCCCAAACCGTTAAATTATTTTTATATTATTTTTACAAAATAAATTATATATATATTAAATATAATAATATTTTATTATTTTAATTATTTTAACTAAATACACACACTTTTACCAAATGGGTTATGAAATCATCCGTTATGTATATAGAGGACTACTTCCCCATAAACTAATGTTGTTCGTTCCACCATTACAACCTTTCAACGTAAGACATAATGATGGATACAATGTCATTATATGATAATTATGATTTTTTGATGTTATTATGATTATTTAATTGTTATATAACAAATACTTTTATGCCTTTTATTTTTGTGAATACAATTACGCCATTCATGTGTGCAACCAATTACTACCTCACGAAGTGAAGTTATTCATTTCGACGTTACATAGAAAGTATTAAAGACTGGTTTAATATAAATATGATATATATATATAATGTAATATTAATATTTTTATAATTATATAATTATATTTTTTTATTTCTTTCACTATGACATGAAAATGGAAACAATTTTCATGCATACAGATGACCTACCATCTCTATAAATAGGGCATTTAATTTCATATGACTAAATGTTATGGGTTAGTCTAAATAAATATATGCTGAATATATAAGATATTTAGAGAATCATTATAATTTATTGATGATTTAATCATTATCTTTATATGATAGACACCAATAACATGTCAAAACATGTAAGAAAAAAAATCATTTGTTACTTGAAACATACTTTCACATGGAATTGTTAATAAATGGGTAATATAATTTCATAATTAAATCAAATAAGGTATTACATATATATATGAACATGGTTCTATAATAGATTTATAATAAACTTATTTTTAATATAATTTTGGTTTGATTGTGTATGATTAAATTCATTACTTAAAGTATGAGATTTATGTGTCACGTCTTACTTTTTTGAGAAACATGAAATATTAACCACCACTTTCTATATTTCTACATATATAATGTCTATGAATGTACATTAAAATAATTCTACATAAAATTATTTTCATTTACACATACTCTTTAGTATATCTCTTTTAATGGGTTATAACTTCAATTTTACTTATGCCGTAAGAGAATTTTGTTTCAATTATCATTTTTGAGTGACATGATATGATATGTAAATGTATTCTTTTAGCGAGTGTATTTATTTCCCCTTTGACATGTTATAACATGAAAATTATTATTTTATTTTTATGTTAAGGTTCATTTTTTATTATTTATTGGGGTTTTATATTCAATTTTACCAAATTGAACTATTGGAAACATCATCTAGCCCCAAAGATCTATACCCATGGTTTAAAAGAACTGAGGGTATAGATTTTCTAGACAAACTAATTCCCACATATTTTTAAAAACAATGGTTATATACCTTTAATTAGTTGGCCTCTCTTGAAATCTCACTTCCCCTCCTCATTCAAACCCTATCCTCTTCTCTCCCACCAGTAGTAGGCGACCTCGATGCCCCCTGGGAGGCTTTAATGTCCCCTCCCCTCTTCATGTGACATTGAGCCAATCAGCCATTAGTTCTTCCAAAATTTATAGAAGTCTATTGTTTTAGAGTCAATATTTATTTCTATCCATTTATTTATTCTTTTTTCTTTCTCTAGTGTCTAGGATTTTTTTCTCTCGCAAGGACTCAATTAGGGGAGATGAATGTTTTTTTATTCCATTGTTGAAAAATAATGGATTTGAATGAGTGAAAATTTGAATCATAAATTTTTTTACAATTTAAGAGAGGTATTATGGGTAAATTAAATAAATCATTAATATTGTTTGGTTTTTTCTTACAACTGAAATTTTACCCTCTCATAGGGTATTTCAAGACTGGCTATTATTAACATTAGAATTTTATAGTGTATTTTGGTGTAAAAATTTTTAAAATTGTTATTAAATAGAATTAGATTATTACTAGATATTGGTTAATATTATTGACTTTAATAACCATGATAAAATAGTTTTATCAAAAAACACATTTCTATAATACATTTTTCTAAAGAATTGATTTCCAAAAGTAGATTTTATTGTATGATAAGGATTTATCCCATTAGTGGTTCATTATAAATGTCTTTAAAATGTGAATTTTTTATAATTAAAAAATGTTGTTATTTTTAGAATATTTTTTAAAGGTTTTTATCTTTGGTAGTTTAATTCTTGGTTTTTATCACTTATTTATTGGAACTCATTGAATATGGGGGTATATAGTTTTATAAGGAATGATTTGTTAATTTTTTTGACTATTTGGGATAGTTGTCTGATTTATGGGGAATTACCATATTGGTTTGATTTATCATGTTGAATTAATATAGGGCTCATTTAATGATCTATTTTGATGATAATGTTCTTTCCTTTGGGGTCATTCCCCCTTCTAGTTGTAAAACATATCTAGCTTTGAATATAGTTCCATGTGTTATCATCACTTGTTTCTATATTATCAAGGGTATTTATATATTGGTGACATCTAGTTGGAATGTTTATAGACCATATATTTTTAAGTGGATTGAACATTAATCCTAATATTGGTAGTTTTATTGGTGATGGATAATTATACAAGATAAATAAATGTGTTCTAGAGTTTTTGTATCACATCTGTGAGTATGCTATGGTTTTTTCGTATGGAATGCCTCATTATTTTTAGGTATGGATAGTTGAGTATTCTCTATTGGTCACTTAAATATTGCATTTTATTCCATTTTGTTTCATAATAGTGTTATTTAATTTCAAGTATAATATACATTTAATTTTTATTTGAGCATAGATATCATTTTAATTATGGTTTATAAAGATTATTGAAACATAAATTTTTTCCCGATAATATAATGGATTTAGGCTTTATGTATAAAACTGATCAGATTTTAATTTCTTTTCAAGACAATTTTGAAACTTTTTTAGATTATTAATTTAAAAATTATTTAGATGAGAGGAATATACAATTTAAATGTCATAAATATGTTTCAATACCATGTCTATGCTAGTAATAAGTTATCTACCATATAAAAAATTATTTATTTTTAAAAAATGTTTTTTTGGGTATAAAAATATATAGATTATACAATATTCTATTATTAATGAATTGAATGAAGAATTTAGTTTAGGGAAATTGATATTTTATTAGTTTTCATATATAAATCATCATGAGATATATAATATTCCAATGAGCTAATATTATGATATCAATACATATGAAGAATAGACTTAATGGCATGATGTTGAAGGACTGAAAACTATAATGGATGATTCAATAAATCATGTATATCAAGAATACAATAAAATGAAAAATTTATAATTTTTAAGGATATTATATCATTGAAAAATGATTCATGGATTTTATTATACCTCATTTGTTTATATTATTACATTTTTCAATGACTTTCTTCATGATGGTGCAGATATTACCCCAAATCATTATAAGGAATGAATGATAATTACCTTTCTCAAATTTTTTTACAATAGAATTAATGATTTTTTGAATGATTTCTATTTTTTTGCTGAAATATATAACCATAATGAATATCAAGAATGTGGTATATCTCATTGGGAAGAAAATGCATATGTAACACCATCTTGTGAGCTATGTAAATTCATGTGGAATTTTCCATTGATTAAAAATCTTCAAAATATATTCAGGTTTAATGAAATATCTTACAATATTTGATGTAATGATTCTATTAAAATTAAAGGTGATGATGAGTTGTTTCTTCTTTTAGATGGATAATCATAGAGATGATTTGATGTACAATATCCAAATTTTTCAGCTAAGGTTCATAATGTTAGGTTGGGTCTATCCTGTGATGGGTTTAATCTGGTTGGTCAGATATTCACTACAAAAACAAATATGGTCAATTTTTATTCACGTTTATAATTTTCTCCATGAATATGTATGAAAAAATATTTTCCTTTATTGATTATTCTAATATCCGGACCTTTGGATCCTAGAAATGATATAGACATCTACATGAAGCTCTTCATAAGAGAGTTGAAGAAAATTTGGTATATCGGTGTGCACACATTTGATGCTTCATCAAAAAAATTATTTTAGATTCGTGAATCCATTCTACAGACTAAAAAATAATTTTATTCTTAGGATTTGATGTATTGTTGAAATATGATTACAAAACTATAATGTCGTATTTTTTTAGGCAATACCCCATCGGGAAGGCTTAAATATAATTGTAGTTTCAGTTTCACTGGGAATTGATGAATCTTTCCAATGGATCATCAATAATGGAAGAACTTATAAGGCCTAGTAATACTGTTGACACTAAACAAAAACCTCAGACCATTTTAGATAATGATGTGATATATAAATTGAAGGATGTTTGTTTTTTTATTAAAGAAATATCAAATGAAATCTAAAAAGCGGAAAAATGTTGACATTGAATCCATATACAATTTGAAAAAGAAAAGTCATTTTTTGAATTTACATATTTGCCTAGAAATTTTTTAGATAATTGTTTAGCCATAATTCACATTGGGAAAAATATATAAGTGAAATGTTTCTTTCATTGTATTATAAATATCAGGGGGGGTGTCTAGAGATTACTTTCGATATGATTGTGTCTTTTCTGGATTGGGTTATTCAACCAGAACTACATCAATTGTGTATTAGCGAAAAAATAGAAACTTCATTTTGCTTCTTATATGATGACACCATTAGTAAAAACCTAATTTATGTAATACTTTGAGTAAATTAAGATTCTTAATGGATATTACATCAACATATTGAAATGATTTAACAGAAGTTATTTGAAACTTAAATCCATAAAAACTCTTCATAATGACATATTTCATAATGAATTTATTCCAATAATAATCCATAAATTTCTATCCAATTATGTAAGAGTGAAATTTATTCAGTCATTCCATTTTTTAGATAACTTTTTTCAAAAACAATATCGATGTATTTCATGACAAAAATTTAGCAAGGGGTTCATTTAATTATGTGTGAATAGGAAAAAAAATTATTCCATCATTTTGTCCTTTAATGTACATTTTACAATTTAACTTATAATCGAAACCAATTTTGGGGGACCCGATGATTTTTGGTGGATGTATCCTATTAAAATAAATATACAGACAATGAAATCATATATCTAAAAAAAGAATCACCCCTAAGGTTCAATTTTGAGAGGTTATCTAGTGGAATAATTTATGGTTTTTTGTTCAACATATGTTAATGGTTTGAGCAGAATACATATCCATAAAATGAGAAATTAATATGTTTATTATAGGTAAATTGAGCCCTCATTTCCATATCACCCCCAAATTGGATGAATTCTTGGGTAATATACATTGTAAACATTGTTCCTTAAAGAAATATTTATAGAACATCACATAGTCTATTTAAATGTGGTTTTTTAGATGACTATATCTAGTAAATAATTTGAATATTTATTTTTTATCTCATACCATGTGATTTCTCATTTACCTAAAACTTTTATTATCATTATATGCTGGGAACAAAAACAACTTATAAGTAGAGATTATCAATATTTTTCTTTGAGAAGGAGATAGGCTTTGTATAGCCAAGAGTTTCTTTCATGGTGTAAAACAAAGGTATGAACAGTAATTTAATTATATTAAAATATTGATATTCAATTAACTGTATTATTCATATATATTTTTTGTATTTATTTTACCAATTCTCTTCGTTTCACATGAATTAAGATCATTGGATTATGGTCATAATTCCGTCGTTTTTGAATGTAAATATTTAATAATTAATGGGTATAATTTCATTATGATAGATCGAGTAGTGAAAATAAGAACCCAAATTGAAGAGTTAGGTAAAATATTACTGAAAATGATATTTTCAGTGAATTAGATAGTTATCCTTGATATGTAAATGTGGATTTTTATGGAAATGTTAGAAAATATTGTTATTGGATTACCAATACTAAGGTCGGGTCACTACGATTAAATGAAAATTGTTTTATTCAATGAATTGGTATGGTGTATTTATTTATTATTATGGATTTAGAGTAATTAAAATTATTCAATTCTAGGAAACAACTGAACCATACATTTTAGTATCAATATAAAAAGAGTGGTTTATGGGAAATATCACCTGAGGCCTTATTATGGTGTCATTAATGGGGAAATCCCAATACATATTTTTTTATGAAGATGTGGTGGATATTGACACCATTGATGGCCATATTGGTGTTAAATTAAATATTCAAATTTAAGACTCAAATTTTCCCATTTTGAGAGTTGATGTTGAACCTAAAGTAGTGCTTGGTAATATATAGATGAAATATTAAACAATCATAGTTCATTCAGTTCACATTGACATGGGTTTCTCTGGTTTATATTTTTGTAATTACATCAATTTATTTTTTTTGGAATGATATGTATATTAAAGTATGGTTTGGTTTCATTTCATTTCATTATATTCATTTCAACAATTTAAACTAGGTTTTAAATAATTTTTTTGAAAGAAGTGTATAACATTTTTTTAAATTGATGTTACTAAAACATGTTATGAAACTTTTTTTGGATTAATTTTACTTCTACTTTGTATTCATGATTTTTTATAGTATTTCTAAAAAATGTACATTTCATTTTTATGAATATTATGAAAAATACTACATATGTTCAATAGAAGTGATTATTTGATTTTTATTGATTTATGCATGAGTATATGATGCCTCCATTGATTTCGTTAGTGTGTATAATAATAGTAATATAATTCTTATACATTACATAAAATAACATTTTATTATTCTTTATTTAATTTTTTTGGGATATGATGTTCCACCAAAGTTGACTCCTCCACATTATATTAGCATGGGTCTGAGCAGGGATGAGCCTAGACATAGATGCAGTAACCATCATACACGTTGTCACCCTAACCCACCAGCAGGAACTGCATCTTACTCACCTTTCAATTCGCTTCTTATACATCTAGAGATGTTCCCACACATTCCTCTATTATCATCTAAGTTTTCACATTATTCTCATACCATGTCTAGGGTTCCTCAAGACATAGTGATACCTTTACCATATCCATATCCTTTGATGTATCCCAGAAACTACTACCCATATACTACCATGAATAAATCACATCAATTTCCTACTATCGATAAAATATATATTTATTTTATTTCTTTAACTTACACTCTAGTGCATGAAAATAATCTAGAGAATGCATTAGAAAATACACATCATTCATTGGTTCCTCATCCAGGATAGCCCAAAGATCCATCATAGTTTATTGAGTAGGCTTCATCAGATTTATTTATTATAAGCTTGTCAAATATTAACACATAATTTTTCTCCTATTGTACAATGAATTAATTAATCCTTTCCCCATTTTATCATATTAAATTGGATGTTATAGTAAGTGACATGAGAAAACCCTTATGCAGGAAGCTTGGAATTTCCAAAAATAAGTAATTG
The DNA here is from genome assembly GCA_963277665.1 of Viscum album. Taxonomy (NCBI): domain Eukaryota; kingdom Viridiplantae; phylum Streptophyta; class Magnoliopsida; order Santalales; family Viscaceae; genus Viscum; species Viscum album. Next base: position 801,175,016 of record OY728164.1, read on the forward strand.
TTGATTAAATTGAATAAAATTCCATGATAGGTTAAAATTCCTAGAAGTTTGGAATATTCATGTTTGATTTAGCCATGTATGATGATATAATTCTAGTGTAATTAGCCTCATTGAGAAATATGAGTAATGAAATCTAGGATAATGAATGTGAATAGATATGTGTAGGAAAATTTGAAAAATTTATTACTATATTATTCATGTATTTATATTAGTGTATATGTTTGTCGCATCATCAGTTTAACTCACTCGATAGTGAATCTGATAAGGTTTAATTGTTTATAGATCTTGGGGAGTTCTAGTGAACATATAAGCATGATGTATTTGTTTTTTTTGCAAGAGTAAAGTAATATCTGATTTAGAGGGTGTACCCACATTTCTTTATTTTCCAATATTACAATATCAACAAATGATCGCATACTAGAAGTGTGATGAGTTTAAGGTATTTCCAATATATAGTTTTTTTAAAATAAAATTAATTTTTTTTAATTTTAATGATTTTTTTATTTTAGGATGCATCGAGAATAAATATAAATAATAAAGATAAAATTGCATGTCTTTATAAATTGGGGTGCAAGATGATTCTCGGTCAGGATATGTGATGGTTATATTAATATGAATATAAATAGAATCTATATTTATATTGTTACTTATCCATCCTTTATGATGAAATTTATGTTTTATTACATTTAATCCCATTATTAGAAGTCTTAAAATAACCCTTTTAAATGTCCTATTGTCCTAACAACCTACTCGTATAATGGCCAAAATGGCTAATGGACCTAAAGGCATAATGAAAAATTGGCAAAATAGCTTAATGGACTAATTGAAAATTGGCCAAAATTCCAAATGTCTAATTGGAAAATTGGGCTAATGGACTAATATCCAATTGTAATAATATCTTAAATGAAAATTGGTGTAATGGCCTAATGTCCAACTGGCCGAACAGTTAAATTTACTATTACACAATTGGACTAAAGGCTAAATGTACAATTAGACTAAAGGCCTAAAAGAATAGTTATCCAATTTTATAAATGGAATATTGGAATATTGGACTAATATAAAATTGTCCCAAAGGCCTAATGGACTATTAGTATAAAGGCTTAATTCCCAGTTGCCCAATTAGATTAATGGACTAATAGAATAATGACCAATAGATGGAGAGCACTCCCGTAGGTGGTTCTTCGGTGGCGGTGGGTGCTTCGAAGGGTGGTTTTTCTATGGCGGTGAGTGCCCCCGCGGGGTGTCCTTTTGCGGCGACTAGAGTTCTAGTGGGCGGAGCTCCTGTGTAGGATTCCGGTCTGCTCTCAGGAGGAGGTGGTACAAGGGTCGGGGCTGGGGCTGCTTTGAAGGCTTCTTTTAAGGATGTTATGTGTGGTTCGGATCCCAGGAGCTATGGTGGTGGTCCTCTTCTGGGGGCATTAGTTTCTGAGATTCCTCTAGTGAAGGTGGTGAGTCTCACACCTCGGTAGGTAGAGGGGGTCCCGGTGGTGATTTTTTCAGCGCAGGAGCTCTGAGAGGCGGTGTCTTTCCATGATCTTTCTTTGGTATCCCGCTTCGGACGCAATAAACCCTCTTTGAGTTTTTTCTGAGGCCTTGTGGGTTCGTGGGGGTTGTCCCGTTCGGCGGAAGTTTTGGAGTTCTCTTGGGTGTCGTTCAGTATCCACCTTGCTTCCAGGGAAGACTTTGTTAAGGCTTGGATGAGGAGGTGCAGGGTTTGTGGTGCTTGGCGCTTCTCTTTGACAAGGTGGTCTTGGGATTGCCACTACGGGTGGGAGTCCCCTCTAGACGTTGTGTGGTTATCTCTTCCAGGCTTACCGCTTCCCTTACATAACCTGGAGATGCTGAAGGTTGTGGGGAACTCTTTCGGTTCTTTTTTGTGTGCAGATGACAATACTAGGAGTCTCCCAGCGGCCTCAAATCCTTGTATCTGTGTGGAGATAGACTTATCGTTGGATCAGCCTGCTTAGGTTCGGATTGAGTCGGATGATGGTTTCTTTTGGAGACAGAGGATATTTTATCTCCAGGGGTCCCAGTTTTGTGTTGGTTGTGGTTTGCCTGGCCATGGAGTGGCGGCTTGCCGGAGACGGTGGGGTGTGGTGGAGACTTCCTGACGGGACAGGGCGGGTGGGTCGGATCAGGATCCACCAGGTCTGGTTTCCAAGGAGTTGGGTGTGGCTAACGTTAATCTTCGGCCTGCTCCAAATTCAAATTCATATTTTTCTGGCAACTCTTGTGCGGCGGAAATAGCGGACGGAGTAAAAGAACCAGACACGCTCAGCTTTCGGTCGGCTTTTTCAGAGGAGTCTTTGGACCTCATTTCCTGGTCTCCTGGGCTGGTCCAGAAGTTGTCTCCCTCTCACAACAGGGGGTCCTTCTCTCAGCCGGATTCGGAGAGTCACTTGGATTTTACGTTAGGAAGCCCATTTAGATCTTTGGCTCTCCCTCGCTCTCCTTTCTGTATCTCTTCTCATCTCTCGCCCGAGGTGATCCAAAAGTCCCTGGTAAGTAAGATGACCCTATCTCCTCTTGGAGATGAGGAGGTTCCTGGCTGGGCGAGGGGTGTTGAGAAAGAACTGTCGGTCACTTGCCTGTCACCTCAGAGGCGTCTGTTGGATTCTTTGGCTCATGGGGACTTGGAGGAAGGTGGATCGGAGGTTAACCTTTTGGGAAGGAAGCCTATCTTGGATGAGGAGGTCACTCCTTTTATGAAGGTTATCCTTTCACAGAAGCGGACTCTTGGTGAGGATGAGTGTGCTGGCCCAACAACACGATCTAAGGCCAAAGGGAAAGGCTTGGTTGCTTTTCCCCTTCTTCCTTACTCCCCATTGCATAAGGCCCGGAAGGGCTCATGGTGATGCTCTCGCTCATCATTTGGAATGTAGGTGGGTTTGCGGCTCAAGTCATGTGTGCATACTTGGATTCCGAAGGCAGGAAAGCTAGGGTGTCGTTAATTGTGATTTTAGAGCTGAAGCAGAATCCATGCAAGTTGGATGGGTTTTCCATGATTATGGATTTTTCAAACTCCTTTCATGGTGGATCAGTTAATTCAAAGATATGGATAGGTTGGAGAATCAATATTTCGGTGGATGTCAGGAGCGTCATTCCTCAGTGTATTGATGCAAGGATTGATGTGGGCAGTCTTTCTCTTCTTTTCATGTTCTACTATGCAAGTACGCTAGTTAATGGAAGAAGGGATTTATGGAGCCATCTGGATACTTTACAAGCTAGGTCTATGCCATGGTTCGTGGGAGGGTATTTCAATGCCATTGTGGACTTCTCTGAGAATAAATCTGGGTCGGGGTGGAACCGAGAGAGCATTATTGAGTTTCAGGAGTGCTTTACCTGCACGGGGTTGTTAGATTTGGGTTGCAGGGGTCCTAAATTTACATGGTGGAATAACCGAAAAGGTGCTAACCGCATCTGGAGTAGGCTGGATAGATGTCTCACAAATGTTCATGGTCTGGATCTGTTCTCAAGTTCCTCAGTTACACATCTTCCATGTTTAATTTCAGATCATGCTCCTCTTCTGATTGAAGTACGTCGTGAGGCGGTGATGGGTAGGTCCTTTCATTATTCTAGATAATGGAATCGTGACCTGGGTTTCATGCAACTATTGAAGGTATCCTGATGAAGGAGGAGGAGGGGTGGTCTTGGGGAGGGCTCGTGAATCATCTCAAGCACTTGAAACATGATATTAGAAACTGGCTAATCATGCAATGAGACCCTTCCAATGGGGTGGCGGGTCTGCAGGTGGAGGTGGGAAGACTGGAGAAATCCTTATAGGACTCCTGGGATGAGAATATTTTTGTTATTGTATGTGATAAAAGGTTCTTCTTGCTGAACAACTTTTAGAAATGGAGAGAGTTTATAAGCATAGGTCTCGGGTACGTTGGTTAAGGGAGTGTGATCGGAACACAGCCTTCTTTCAGGATTGCATTAAGGAAAAGAGAAGTATGAAGATAAATCTAAAGCTTGACGGCAGATCCTACACGTCTGATGTGAACACCATTGGGAAGTTGGCACTGGAGCATTTTGAGGGTTTGTTGGCTGGGAGGGAGAATTCGGGTTTTGAGAGAGAGGCAGTGGATCATCATGACTTCTTCCAGTGTATTCCAACACTAGTTAATGAAATGGAAAATGCTTATCTATCATCGATTCCTAAGAAAGAAGTGATCTGGGAAGCTTTGAGGAGCATGCCATAGGAGAGTGCTCCGAGTCCGGATGGCTTTCCGGCTTCCTTCTTCAGTGCGGCGTGGGATGTGGTGGGTTCGCAGGTTGTGCATGCGATCCAGACTTTTTTGGTGGTGGGGCGCTGATAAAGGGTGTCTCTGCGTCTCGGGTGGTGCTGGTTCAAAAGATCAAGGACCCAAGCCTGCTGAATCATTTCCGGCATATTTTTCTTTGCAATGTGACGTATAAAATCCTGGCCATGGTTATCAATAAGAGATTATTTGGACTGATGACTAGGGTGATCTCGGTAGAGCAACATGGTTTTATACAGGGCTGTAGCATTCAGGGGGTGGTTGGCATAACAAGTGAATTAGTGCATGATATCAACAGACGTACTGTGGGTTCGAATATCATTTTTCAAGTTGACATGAATAAATTATACGATAGAGTATAATGGAGTTTTATCATTCGGGTCATGGGGGCGTTCGGCTTCCAAGAGTGGTTTTGGACCTTTCTTCAGGAGATACTCTTCTCCTTGGTTATCGGTCTCCATGTTGGGGAAATTTTTCGGTTTCTTTAAATCTGTCCGAGGTGTTCGGCAGGGAGATTCGTTATCACCAACTATCTTCATTCTGGCTCAAGATGTGTTGTCCAGAAATCTTGTTCGAGGCATTTCAGAGGGTATGTTGAAGCCCTTCTATGGGAGAAGGAATGCCAGCTCCATCTCTTATTTGATGTTTACAGACGATATTTTGATATTTATGAATGGTTGTAGTAGATCCTAGAAACATCTTGATGACACTTTGGCCGTGTATGGACGGTTTAGTGGACAGTCTATTATTCCTTTGAAGAGCCACATCTTTATCTCGGATAGGTGCTCCGGGAGGAGACGCAAGGTGATCCATGGGATTCTAGGATGCAAATAGAAACAACTTCCTATGTTCTACCTTGGGGTTCCGCTGTCTAGTGGGCGCATCAAAAAGGAACATTTCAATGAGACCCTTGATCGGATTTGGAGTAGGATTTTTTGTTGGAAGAACAGATTTCTGTCATTCGGAGGTCGGGTGATCCTCATAAATAGTGTTCTCTTGTCCATTCCCATGCACGTGTTTTTTGTTGTCAATCCCCCAAAAGGCATGGTGGCGAAGGTGAAGAGTGTATGTTCTTCATTCCTTTGGGATGCTAAAGGGGAAGGAAGATGCCACTGGGCATCTTGGGTGCGGCTGGCTCGTCCTGTGGATGAAGGTGGAGTTGGCCTTCGTGATGTTGAGGATACTATTTTGGGATTGCAAGCACGGTTAGCATGGGAAGTTATTGTGGGGGAGACTCTCTGGGCAAGGTTTTTTAGAGCGAGATATGGCTGGCAGGGGGTGTTTCGCATACAGTGCGAGACTGCTTTAGCTAAGAGAATGTTTGCTCATATTGAGAGGCTATCTGGCTATGTCAGCTGGATCATTGGACGGGGGGAGATTAGCTTTTGGGAGGATAATTGGGCCGGTGAAAGACTGGATTACGCGGGTTTCCCTTCGCTGAGGATCTCTTTCAGTGAGGCAAGTGATAGGTATGATTTAATACAAGCAACTCTTACTCCCAGCCAACATGAACTGTTTGGTGGCATCGTGATGAGTGAGGAGCCGGACCGGTGTTGTTTCACGAAGACAAGCAGTGGAAGGTACACTGTAGGGGGCTACATGGAAATCCTACAGGGAGAAAGCTTTATTGGGGAGCGGTGGCAAGCTGTTTCGTGCAAGGAGTTACCTATAAGAATGAGCTTCTTGGTGTGGCGGGTGTTAAACAGAGCAGTCCTGAAGGAGGATAATATACAAAGTAAGGGGGTCTGCATGGTTTCACGTTGCTACTGTTGTGAACATCCTAAATCAGAGATGATGGCCCATCTGTTTTTTCAAGGGCAATGGGCCTCTTACATCTGGTCTCCCTTCACCCATCCACCATTTCCAGTTGGTGAGTCCTTCTATATCCAGGATTACATGTACGTATGGATACCAGGTAGTGAAAGCAGGGCAATGAGCAGACTATCAGAATGCTCATATTGGTGGCTATGTGCTGGGTTATTTGGGAGGCGAGGAACCAGGTTCGGCTGGGGAATAGAAGTTCATTGGTGTCTATCGAGGTTTAGTTGATGTCACTCATTATTGAGATTTCATCTCATGTAAAAGGAGGGATAACATCAGAGATAGTGTGCAACCTGCTCAATCAACCCCTCATTCTGCATAGAGGAAGTGGATGATGGGTGAGGTGGCTACCACCGAACCAGGGTCTGAAGCTGAATATTGATGGATCCTGCATGGAGGGGGTCATGAGGGGTGGTGGGCTGCTCAAGGATTGTTGGGGATCGGTCCTTCTGGCTTTTAGTGCCTTTTACGGTCCAGGGAACTCACTGGGTGCAGAGGTCCGGGTGCTTGCATCTGGGTTGGCGGTGTGTAGGCAGAGAGGAATGCATGTGGCCGAGGTGTAATCTGATTCTGAGTTTCTTGTGAAGATGTTACAGGGAGGCCACTGCATTCCGTGAGATTTGACTTATCTCATTCGTAGATGCAAGGTGGAGACTAACCATGGAAGGGCCATTCATCACAGCTGGACGAAATCTAACTTTGCGGCAGATGCTCTATCCCTCTTGGGTAGACATGAAGAGCCTCTTGTAATTTTTGGAAGTTTGAACTCCCTCCCCATTGAGTGCTTTACTATAATGCACGGAGACTCCCTTGGACTCCACCACTTTCTACCTCCTTGAAGGGAGTCCCCTTGTTTTGTTGGTCTATTCTGAATAATAATAAAAAGTAACTTGCAGGCAGGAATAATGACCAATAAACCTAATGGATGAATGACCTAATTTCCCTTAATCCAATTTTCCTATAATCATAATGTCCTAATGGATATTTGGACTGAAGGCATAATGGCCAATTTTCTAATTGGACTAATGAAATAATGCCCAATTTTCCTAAAGGCCTATGTCCAATTGGCCTAAAGGCCTAATGGCCAATTGTCAAAATGGCATAAAGGCTTAATAACCTATTTTCTTGAATGCCAAATGGAAAATTGGTCTAATGGAATAATGACCAATTTACATACATAAACATGGAAAATTATCATAAACGGATAAAGTCTAAATGGCCAATTCCCAAAATGGCATAATGGTCAATTGTCCTAAATTCATAATGGCCAAATAGCCTAGAGTCATAACGGAAAATTGGCCAAATGGATAAATGGCCTAATGTCCTATTGGACTAAAGTCCAAATGGATTATTGGCCAAAAGGAATAATTGTGTAATGTCCAATAGTCCTAATGGCTAATTTTCCAAAATTCCAAATGAAAAATTAGATTAAAGGACTAACAGAAATTTGGATTGAATGTATAACAGCCAATTGGCCCCATGGAATAATGGCCAATTATGAAATTGGTATCGTTTACTAATGGAAAAGTTGTGTAAAAGCATAATGAACTAACAAATTGGTATAATGGGAAATTGACCTAAAGTCCTAGTGGCCAATTATTTAATTGCCCAAATGGAATAAAGGAAAATTTTACTAATGGAATAATGGCCAGTTTTCATAAAGGTATAATTGGCAATTCACTAATTGGATTAAAGGTAAAATGACCAATTGGTTTAAATGTCAAATAGAAAACTGGCCTAATCGCCTAATCTGCAACTGGGATAATGGACTAAGGCTTACATGGCTAATAGGAATAATTTCCTAATTACTAATTTACCTACTATCTTACACTCCAATTGGCCTAATGTCCTAATTGGAAATTGGCATAATGTTCTAATTTATAATTGGACTATTTCCATAATTGGACTAATGACCAATTGTTCAAAAAACCTAATAGAAAATTGGCCAATTGGAAAAATTGCGAAATTTACAATTTCCCGAAAGACCAAATGGAAAATTGGTTTATCAGCATAATAGACTAATGGTCAATTGGAAAATTGGCCTAGAGGCCTAAAGACCTACTGGTAAAAAATACAATTTTCATAATGGAATAATGTCCACTTGGACCAAAAGACTAATAACCAATTGGAATACCGGAATATTTTCCAATTGGCCTAAATACGTAATTGAGAAATGGCCAATTGGCTTATTCGCCTAATTGAAAATTAAAAAAATGGTATAATGACCAGTTGAAAAAATGTCCCTCTGGAAAATTGAACAAAAGGGATAATATCTAATTGTCCTAATGTCTTAATAGCCTAATTGGACAATAGGAATAATGGAATAATTACCAATTTGAAAAAAGTCATAAGGGAAAATTTTCATAAAGTTCTAATGGCCAATATGCCTAACGGAATAACATCAAATTGGCCGAATAGACTAATGTACATCTGTCTTGAATGCCTAATAGAAAATTTTCCAAATTTCCTAGTGCCCAATTGGAAAATTTCCCTAATATAGAAATGGAAATTTTTACTAAATTCATAAAGACCAAATGGAAAATTGGCCAAAAGTCATAGTGGATAATTGGACAGTTGGATTAATTTCCTAAGGGACAATAGGAATAAATACATTATGGCTAATTGGACAGTTAGTTTAATGTCTAAATGTAATATTGTCTTAAAGTCATAATATACAATTTATATATTTTTTAAAAAGGCATAAGATCCAATTTCTAGAATGGCATAATGTCCAATTGGACAATTCTCATAATGGAAAATATGCTATTACAATTAAAGACCTAATGGTCTGACTACTAGTTGGTCTAAATAAATAATAGCCAATTGGACTAAGGGAAAAATGAACATTAATTTTAATGGCCTAGGGGCCATTTTCCCAATTGGCCAATTGACCAAATTGGAAAAATTAAATGATGGCCAATTGGTTTAAAGGACTAATGGGTCATTTGACTAAATAACTATTGTCCAATTGGACTACTGGACTAATTACCAATTGTAACAATGGAATAATGTCCAATTTCCCTAAGTCCTAATGAAAAATAATGAAATTTCATTTATTGTCTAATGGATAATTGGCCAAAATGCCTAATGGAAAATTATCCCATTGGCCAAGGGACCTAGTTATTGATTGTCCAAATGGATTAATGGAATAAGTGAAAATATTACTAAAGTCCCAATGGCCAATTGGACTAAAGGAATAATTCCAAATTATCTAATTGGAATAAATTCCTAATAAACTATTGTCCAATTATAATTTTTAAAAATTTGAATAATGGACTAATATATAGTTTTCTAACTGGACTAATGGTCTAATTGTCAATTATCCATTGTCCTATTGGAAAATGTCTAATTGGTCTGAAGGCTTCATGGATAATTGGTCTGACATCCAAACCTAAAATTTGGAAATTGGTCTAATTCCCTAATGTATAATTAGAAAACTATCCATAAGGCTCAATGAACAATTGGTCTAAAGGCCTAATGGCCTAACTATATAGTTTCCCTAACAGATTAATGGCCAACTCACCTAAAGTTATAATGGAAAACTGGCATACAATCCTAATGACCAATTGTCTAATTTACCAAATGGCATAACAAAAAATATTCCAATTTTCCTAATGTAATAATGGAAAATTACACTAAAGGCCTAATGGATATCTATGAAATTAAGCATAAAGGCTAATGGACAGATGGCCTATTGGAAAAATGTCCTGACGGACAATTGGACTAATGTATTAATGACCAATTGGAATATAGTCTTAATGGGAAATTTACCAATTGGAATAATGGAAAATTGGCTAATTTCCCTAAAGATATAATTTCTAATTGACCTATTGGCCTAATGCCCTAATGGAAAATTATTCCAATGTCCATAATTGCTTAATCCCCAATTGGAATAAAGATATATTGTAATATTGGCATGTTGGCCAAATGACCAAATAGAGAAATGTCTAATTGGCCAAATGTATTAATGGATAATTTCCCTAACAACCTAATAAGAAATTCTCCTAATGGTATAATGTCCATTTGGACTAAAGGCATAATGAACAATTGATAAATTATCCTAAAGTGATAATGGATAATTAACCTAAATACTTAATTTCCTAAAGAACAATTGGACTAATGGACATATGATTAATTGGACTAATGGAATAATGGAGAGTTAGATATTTTCCCAATGGCCTAATGTCCAATTATGCTAATTATCCATAAAAACTAATGGAAAATTAGAAAATTGGCCTCATTTCATAATGGATTAACTTCTAACTAAATTAATGGATAAATAAACCACTGTCCAATCTGCTTAATGGACATTAAATAATAATCCAATTTTCATCCCGTATGACTGAGAAATAATATAATTAAATTTAATGATTATGATTTTTTCATAAATAGATAAATTTATTTATTGAAATTAGGCGCCTCATTTTGATATTATTGAAACCACATCAAAATATATGTAATTATTTATTTGATCAATAATTAAATTTTATTAACTTTGTGAAATTTGTATTATATAAATATTTTATATAATAAATTTATAAATAATATTTGTATACTTAATAAAATTTTAATATACATAAAGGGAATCCATATAATGAATAACATGGAGTTAATATGAAGAAATTAATATATATAATTCCTATTCATGATTATGGAATGTTCATAATGAGTATAATAGATTATAATTTGACTAATAATATCATTTATTTATGTTTTTTATCAATGTTTTTCACATGATTAAATTTAGGAATATTACATTCAATTAAAATTAATTATCTTTTATTATTTTTCAGTATTATAATTTTTTATACTATGAATACTTGTATACTAATCAATTTCATTTTCTGAAAACTATATAGGTCATTGAATGTTGTCTTTCTTGAGAAAAATTATTTTTAGTGAGTAGGAACAAAAAAGAAGGAAGTGTAGAAAATGCACAAAAAAATAAAAAATTAATTGTTTTTTAATTTATATTTAAAATATTTATATGAATATCAAAATTAAATATATTTATTATATTTTAAGAAGTATTCCATGGATTACCTCGATGATAGAGAAGATAAAAACATTTATTCAATTGGTCATCTGATTGAGTAATTAGATGAAGATACCTATGTGGATTCTAATGTAGTCCTATAAAAAACATCGTCCCCACTTGGAATTTTTCCTCATCTGACTCCTCTATGAAATATAATACCATTGAGCTGAAAAGAAATCATACAGAAGAAGTTGAGAAAAAAACGTTTTACTAAACCATAAAATAAGTAATATGGTCACTAAACACTTCATGAAATCTGTGAATGTTATAACTCAACCACTTTCATATGAGGATGATTCTACTATAGATTTCTATATCGAATCAATTACCTCACTAAATGATATCTAGAGTGATGTGAATGGGGTTCGTGTTGGAAATTGAGCTGATAGTGGTGGTGTTGATGATTTTAATTATGATGATGCTACAGCTACTCGAAATGATGTTGTTGGTGATGTAGATGTTGGAAATGGGGGAGATATTCATCACCTCTATTTTTTAATTAGTAGAAAAGAGACATGGGGGTATTGTTTAATGAAATGAGTTGTTTGGTTGTATGGATCTGAATGTGTCATAAAATATTTTGAATGGTTTGAATGTTTTTTGAAGTATTTGGTTGAATGATAAATATAAAATAGTTTTATTGAACTGAATGTGTTATTATATTTAATGGTTCAGAGTGTGGAAGAGTTGATGTTACTTTCAAATGGGGACAACTACCAATATCCATGGTCTGGAGAATTTTGGGTATATACTTTCTACTGGGAAAGTCTATACCCATATTTTTTTAAATAGTGTTAGAGATATATACTCACCAATTGGATAAATAATGGGTACACAAAAATCCTCTAAGGCTATCCCACAGTTTCTGTAGAAACTGTGGGTATAAACATATACTGATGCCTCTTAATGACATTCCTCCTATAGACGTAGGTTTAGTCTATACACATGGTTTTAGTGGCTATACCAATGTTTTTAAACCATGGGTATATTAATTCTTATAATAGTGTTGGTAAGAGTTTATTTAAAAACTCTCATCATTAATTGGTATTATTTAGGATTATGCTTCCATGGATGAAATGCTTTGAACCATATCTCAATAATTATCAAGTATAGCCTATACCCACAACTTTGTGAACTGTGGGGCTAAGAGGCATTAGTATAGGTCTTCAAACTATACCCACGGTTTCACAAATAGTGGGTAAATCATTATTTCCATGCCATCAAACCCACATTTTTCTCCCCCATGGTGTCAAAGTAATATTCCCACAGTTCTAAAACCGTGGGTATAATTTTTGTACAAAAAATCCAGCGGCTGGATTAGAACTCGTGATCTCCATATTAATTTGAAGGAACCCCACCACTCATGCTACACAAATTTTATTTATTTATATATATATATGGATATATATAATAATTTATTCCAGTATTAGAAAAAACGAACCACACGGTATTCAATCATGTGACATCATCTTAAAATTCCCATCGACAAACAAACTGAAAAAACCTGATTATATAGTATTATATCTATATTTAGATAAATATATTAATATTACTCCTCGTTTTAGAAAACAATGGTCAAAAGGATTTAATCCCTTGGCCATTTTTCAAATGAACTGACACCTCACCAACTCAACAATGAAACTTTTTTTATTTTTTATTTGTATATATATAAATATATATATTAATCCGAACAATGGTTATAGGAAAGAAAACCATGGGTATATGTTATTATCCCGTGGAATTTTGTCCCCGCTATAACCCAGGAAAGCTATACTAACAGATTTATAAAACAGTGGGTATAGGTCTTCGAAAAAAATTCCTATGCCCACAGTTATGGAATAACCTTGGGTATAAACCTTAAAAAAATTCCTATGCCCACAGTTATGCTCAAAACTGTGGTTATAGCTATTTTCCCCCACTTTTTTCCAAAACCATGGGAATAGGTCGTAATAAAAAAACATATACACACGGGTTTCCAAAACTGTTGGTATAAGTGACCATACTACCCCTATACCCACGGTTGTCAAAAACCGTGGGTATAGGATACCCCTATACCCACTGTTTTCTGCAAAACCATGGGTATATGGCTATTTTCCAGTAGTGAAAATTCCATGTATTATTTTTATTTTACACTCTCATGGATTATTCTCTTTATTTCATTATGATTAACACCTCATGATCTTCAAACCATTATTATATGACTCATATATATGATCTTTGAAATTCAAAGTATGGTCTACAAATGTTATTATCATGTTCTCAAAAACTCATTTTCATGTTATTATTACAAATCTCTTTTATTTACTCATATATTACTTCAAGACTACCCACTATTATGTATTCTATCCCTAGGTTATGATGAATGATTTTATATTGGATTACAAAATGGGATGATGTTACGAGGAATATTGAAGACCATTTACCATGTCAGAATATTGTGTTCCATGTTTCCAAAGTAAGTTAACTATTATAATCCCTAACCATTCACTTTTGTAATGTGCTTAATATTCATATAAAAGGATGTAATGTACCTGTATGAGACGATTGGGTCACTATAGATGGTATAAATGGATAGTTTTAGTCAACCATTGGATACTCGGATAAGTATGCAATAGATAGATCTCTAGGGATAATTCTAATGAAATTTATAGGGATGTATCTAAAGATATATCCAAGGATGAGTTAAAGTATAGAAAAATGGCCTAGAAAATTAATAAAAGATTTAGTATGTTCTTTACAAGAAGAAAATCACCATCTGGATAATATTAGTGGATTTGGATTTGGAACCAATGTAACTAGTTGTAACTACCCCAAAAACACCATGTTAAGAAAGATGTGATTGGAAATTGGTGCATGGTAACAGACCTTACTGTACACCTTGTTTGGAAGTCCTAGGGGATATGATTATGAAATTCAAGAAAATTTATGAACCAACATATAAGGCCTCAACATTAAACATTACATATTCTTGAGTTAAGTCAAGAATTATAAATTGAGGATCATCCTAGGTTTACTGTTTTAGATAATAATTCCATAACTATTACATTACATATCAAAAATTACAATATATATTCTTTTACTCTATCCAATTTGTTTCCACAAAATAAAACCCATTAAAAAAATTAAGAATTAATTTGTTGATATAAATACTTTTTAATTAATCCTCTCTCTTACCCTTCCATATACCCTATGAGAAAATATAAAATACATAGGAAGAGCATAAAAGGCTCAGTAAGGGTTATAAAATAATAAAAGAAAAAATTACTCCATCAATATATGAAAACTAATGTAATAAAAATTTTCACTCAAAAAAACATAAGCTCTTTACCATACCTCATGAAATAATAATATTTATGAATAACACGTAGTAATCATAAATCATAAAGGTATCTGGAGGAATCTATATCATACTTTCTTTGTAGCTTTGAAAACTACATAGAGAGTAACATTTGTAATAACAATCATAGTATATTCACTAAATATATTAGGAGAAATATTAACATTTACCTCTATCACATTACCTTATGAATTAGAGAGCTATCTCGGGATCACCTATCCTAGGTTTATCACAGAACCACCCATATAAAAAAACAATTCCAAATAACCATAACATAATCATAACACATAAACAAGAATAAAGGAATGATAACATTTCCACATGGAAATCAAAAGATATCGGTTAAAGATATTGACATAATCAATCCATTTTCAAAACCATTTTTAATAAAAAAATACATAAAAAGTGTATATGGTATTTATTTTCTTTTCAATAAAATTCCGGCTAGTTAAGGAAGCCAAATATCAAATAATGCTCATGGATGTTGAAATGTCGTTTTCACCCCATACATCAAAAAAACCATTCTATTATTTGTTTAGTAAAATACTTCCTTGAAAAACTATTCCATTTGAATGAGATTACGATTTAAATGGGTTTATACACCTTATAAAAGAATTTCGTGTATAAATCAAAATATGACTCAATAAAAAGAGATTGAGATAAAGTCTTTTACATAGACTGTATCAATGATGTATGAATTTATCAATGGGATGATTTAGTGTTGTAAAATTATATCCACACAATGGGAAGTAGAAATTAAAACATAAATAAATAAATAGTAATTCAACACATATTCATGGTATAATAAAATCAACGAAGTATGAGAAAAACCCAATGAGTGGAAATTGAGTTAAAAATTTCTATATGAAAATTTGGCAGCCCAACAACATCACATAAAATTTGAGAAATTGAGCTGATGAGAGAAAAAAGGGTACGACATTAGTTGGATAAGAAATTTACAACAATACAGATATATAATAACATATCCCAACATAAGAAAATGGAAAATTACATAACAGAAAATAAGTTTTTGACTAAAAGATAAGGGTGAAAGACTCACAATTATCTTTTTGTATGTAAAATAGATCCATTATATATATTAACTATAAGTAGAGATAATCAATTTATAAATAAAATACATTATATCAAAAGTTATTTATTAAATAATCATATCACGACATAATTAAAAGTAGATGATTAATAAAAATAATAGAAATTGGGTGATAAGTTCCCTTACCTTGTGTCTGACCTGACTTGTTCACTATTTATCTACCTGAATAATAAACATATTGTTGGTCGGAGTGGATACTCAAGAGGAAGGAGGTGAATTGAGATTGAATTATATTTTTTTGTTAAAAACATTAGGATAAAAATCTCCCAAATTACATATAAGTTAAATAGTAGTGAATTTGTAAAGGTTATGAATTTTCAATTAGCTTTTCAAAGATTGGTTATTTCTCAGTCAATTTAATATGAAGATTAATTTGACTTTTGAAACTAAATTACTGGCTTACAACAATTACAAACACTTTCTAAATTAACTATCAGAGTTACTTTAAAACAGATTTGAATTTAATGTACTTAGCAGCGGAATATAAAATATAGTTTGAAATAACACAGCAAAGTCAACCAAGAGGTTCAGTCTCAAGTTGAGACTTAGTCCTCTCAAATAGTTTATAGAAACTTTTGATCTAGACCTCGGATCAGGGGTAAACACCAGTACACAGACTGTCTAGGTCCTAAGACCACTACAACAATTCTTCATGGGAATAACAATAGCATGCAGGCTATCCAGGTCACACTCAACCTCTACCACAATTCACAGTGGGGCTATGAAAGAGTTTATAAAGATTGAGTGAGTATTGATAAATCCATCAATTATGATCAGGAGACTGTGTGTGTTTCAGATAAACAGAGACAGACACACAGTACTCAAAATGTAAGTAAATGATTCACAACAGAGTGAATAATATTTGAGATGAGTTTAGAATGCTATGTGTGATAGTAGTGCAGCTCTGGACTCCTAGTTTGAAAAGATGAGGTTTTTTAGTCCTTCTGTGATTTTTTGAGAATACAAAGTGTCGTGGTTTCTCTTCCATACTCCTTCGTCAATAATGTTTTCTCGAGGTTGCAGTAGAATATAATGCTCAACACTCTGCCTCATCTTCTAGAAAAAGTTATTTTCTTTTTGGCTCGAGCGTACCTTTCTGTATCAGCCTTTTCACCACCATGTCTCCACTTTTTCACCCACACTCATATGCGCTCCCTTTGCCTTTCATCTTATAGCACATGTGGTCTGACAAAGAGGATGATTTCCTTTGTAGGTACGACGTACGGTTCCCTGAAATTCAGCAGAAAACATTTAATGAATAACAGATTCATTTAAATCATAAATATGATCGTTGATAGATAAAACCAAGATAACTAGAGTTTAAGAAACAGTGACTATTATTCATCAGTAGCTCATTGTATTAGTGTGTTTGCAACGGTGGACTTGTGTCTATAGGTCTGTTGTTGCATCAGTATCTATCACTCTGTGTAGCAGCACTCTCTTTGTATTAGTAGAAGTTGTTGCGGTAGCTTCCTTGTGTCAGTAGCTTCATTGAATTAGTAGCTTCCCTGAATCAGTAGCTTCGCTGAATCAGTAGCTTCCCTGAATCAGTAGATTGGATGTTCCAGTAGCACTGTCCATTGGTAACTGGCATTTACGGCCGCTATTTTATATCGGTGACTAGTTCTGTTTGTATCAGTAGGCTTGTACCAGTAACTGTTTGTATCAGTAACTTGCTTGTACCGGTAGCTCTTTCTATAAAAAAGCAGACTAAGTCTATATCAGTAGACTTAGTGTATCGGTAGCTCTATACCCGTGACCTTGTGTCATAGATCACTTACTCTAATGGTAACCTTTGTCTATCGGTAGCTATCGGTACCAGTGACATTTGCATATCAGTGAGCTTTGTAATGGTAGACCTGAAGACTTGGTTTATCAGTGACCTAATCACTTAACATTTATCTGTTCTATGAAAGATATTTCTAGATTAAGTTAGAACAATTATAGACACAAATTAACATTGTAAAAACATATTCCAATGATTATTTTGATATTCCTATTTACTAAAAATCATTATGAGATTATAATTAATAGAAGAATAGATATTATTTGAGATTTTCAAAACATTTTAAAGCATAATTGGGATTATCAAAATAGGTGAGGTCAACAATCTCCCACTTTTTGATAATCACAACTTCTGATATTATAATCCAAAACAATCAGTAAAGTATTAGAGGTGATCAAAAATAATTATTAAGGTATCAGAGGAAAATCATAATAATTAGTGATATATCAGAGAAAATTCAGAAAAATCAATGATGATCAGAGGTAAAATATAATAGGTTATCAATGGTAGACTATATATAATAGGTTTCAGTCCCTTTGTATCGACATCATAACGAATGTCATGATGATCATTATTACTCTCCCCCTTTCTAACTAGAAAAAAGAGATAAACAATATATCAGAGATAAATGTAAAACATAAAGTGATCAGAGGTAGAAAAGGGTATGTATTAGTTGAGTCAAAAAGTTACAAAAGAAATACACAATAAGTTACAAAAGGATATCTATCAAAAATCTAAGCTACAATCAATCCACATCCACGTCGGTTGCTTGGGATTTACCATTAGTATCATAAGTTTCGGGTTCTGTAGAGGCAGGAGAAGGCTTAGGGACTCCAGTGATAACCACAGGTGCCTGAGCTACTGAAATTGTTCCTGGCCCGTAATTATTAGGTTTCTATGGGATCATAAGTGAAAGGCCATGAATGGGTTGGATTGGAGTCATCTGAGGAACTGAAGTAAACTAAGCTGAAGCTGGTAAAGTAGGACGAACTATGACAGGTTTACTGTCCACATGCATGAACGGTTGCAGAAAATTCCTGAAGTCCATAATGATTCTACCTCCCCTCTCCATTGCATATAAAAAATCATCTTTATTCTCTATATTTTTTTCCAAATCACGGTTCAATTCTCTCAGTTTGCTGACCTTCTCCCTAAATTCCTGAGTCACTAGAGGCAGCTTCATATTCTCTATCAAAATCATGATGTGGTTGGTCATTTGTTGATTGGTATAGATCTTATCAAAGTAAGAATCCACCTTATTCTTAATGGATTCTTGAGTAGAAATAGCTGCTCTCAAGTGTTCACGAACATAACTATTGACTTCCCTGGAGGTACCAATTACCTGAGAATCATAGGTTCCACTGGTATTGGCCTTAGAATTCTCTCCCTATATCACATTTCTGATCTTGTCAATGTTCATAGAGGTGCTAGATGATGGAAGGGGTTTGACTGAGAATGCTATTGTCTCTTTGAATGACTGATTCAAATTACCAATCACCTTCTGAACAAGTGCATCCCAACTATACATATGTTCTTTGACTGATGTCTTAAAAGCCTAAAAAACATCCACAAATTTCCTGACTACCTCTTTGATGTATTGAATCTTAGAATTCACTTGGTTTTGAGAACTGCTCATGACTGTCAATGAAGCAACTGATTGTCTTAGGGCAACTACAGCTCTGGTCCAGCTTTGAAATTGAGTATGGAACACTCTAATCTCATTCAGCATTTCATTTAATGGACTAGACACAACACATCCCAAAGATAGCTCCAAGGATTTCTGCACACTCCTCAACTCTTCAACATGGATATTCTTCAAATCTTCCACTGATTCTCTCAGGTCCCCTTTCATTTCAACCTGCAAGGACTCAAGGTCCTCCTTGGTTGCTAAATTTTCAGCCATGACAATTGGAATTATTTTTGGTAGGATTCCAGAATCCCTCTAAGGCTGGTCTTTCTCATCAGAATCTCCATAATTGAGTCCATGTACAAGGCACCCTGGATCTGTTGACCAATCCTCTATGTCATGCAGCAAAAAAACTGATCCAAGGGAAGTAGGTTTCTCCCCCTCAACATGAGCTTCCTCTACTTCATTTTTATCTTCATCCATATTTTCTACATCAACATCAACTAATACTGCAGATACTGCCTATTTCTCATCAACATCTTCCACTTCATGTCACTTCATCTTCTTGATGAATCATCAACATCTTCTTCCATATTAGTTGGAAATGTTTGGGGTATCTGGGAACTAACAACTAGTTTGTCTTTCTCAACCAATTCTTCTAGTTTGACTGGCTCAGTAATTTTATCAAGCCTATCTAACTCAACCTTTTCTTTATCCCTGTTTTATTTTTGGATCTCCTCTACTGGAATAATAGTGTTCCCTATTAAGGGACTAAGGCCTGATGAAAGGCTTATGTCAGGACTTGCAAATCCCGATCCTCTACATTCTGAATCCTATTCTATTTCACTGCCATGAGCAGTCTCTCCAGGGTTCAAATTGAGCCGGTCTTCCTCATCACCAGCAATATATTATTGAGTAACTATTACAACCATAGGACTGGGAGGCAGGTCCGGTTCTCCTCCATCTCCTGCAGATCCATCCTCCTCATCTGATTCATCAGACTCATCACTATACTCTGGCTTTTCCACATCAGATCCTAGGCCTAGATCTCTCTTATCCCTTGGCCTACTTGGGTGATCCACTGGATTGAATTTATCAAAGACTCTTCCATCATCTGACACCCACTTCTTTCTCCATGGGTTCCAGCTTATCTTCATGTACTGGCAATTGATTCTAGTAATTCAACTGTTGTCCTCAACCACTTCAGTCTCATCCGGAGATTCAGCTGCATCCTTTCGTTTGATCATGACCAAAATCAGCTTAGCATAGAATAGTGCATTTGTCTTTGATTTTACCCTGGTCATATCTTCCATTTGGATCATAATCAGCCTACATAGGTTGACCTTTACTCCATGCCTCAGTAGATATAATTGGTAAATGTCCAGATACCTTAGGTTTGCAAAATCTCCTCATCTTGGACTTACAACATGTTGAAGAAATTTGAACATTATCATATTCTCTCCATTCATTTTAGCACCTTCCATTGCATTCCTCTTCCAGCCAGCTCTTCAAAAGCAGCATCATAGATAAAAAAATCCCTGGCAGGAGGAATGGTATTGGATGAATAACTATAATCGCCTCATGTAGGACTTTCATGCTCTATACCCACTCATCCGAAGAAAAATCTATCTCATTGTCATTCACTAAGGATATCATCATGTTCTCCTTATCAATTATTTCATAACAAACATTGGCATAAAAAACCTTCACTAACATCGAGTAGTAAGGCCCATTATTGTTCGAAAAACAATCTAACTATCATTGCTCATCTAGTACCTTTAGAACTTGCGACTTACTGGTCATCATCAACTCTACACATAGCT
This sequence comes from Viscum album, assembly GCA_963277665.1. Lineage (NCBI taxonomy): Eukaryota > Viridiplantae > Streptophyta > Magnoliopsida > Santalales > Viscaceae > Viscum > Viscum album. The sequence goes on from OY728164.1 coordinate 801,195,821, forward strand.
CTCTTTTGATGAATATTTCTCTATGTAATATATGCCGGTTCACTGTGTCCTTTACGGATTTTTCTCAAACTCCACTGATGCCAGCTTCAGTGGTGGTCTTCTTCTTCTTAACCTTCATCTCATCACTGGTATCTCTGACATTAGGAAGCTTGGTTTTCTCTATTTCAGGATTGAAGGGATTACAGTTTTCACATGGGGATTCGAGGTGTCCGGTTAGAGAGAGGAAGAGGAGTAGATGGATCAGTGGATTGAGAGATGACTTAAATCTCATTTTTATCATTTAGGAATCGAAAATCAGGAAAAATTATATTTTTAAAATAATATGAGTTTCGTCTTAAGAAATCGAAAATTAAAATAGCGTAAAGTCATAACAGTTAGCATTCTACCGGTGAGGTCTACCTATCAACAAGGTCTATCCATCGGTAAGGTTAGTCTACAGGTAAGGATTCCAAATAGTAATGATTTTACTATCGATGAAGACATCTAACAGTGAGGATTTCTAATGGTATGGTTTCTCTATCAGTGAGGTGTACATGATGTTGATAAAAGCATACAGTGTGGTCTATCTAATAGTAGGATCTGGCTAACGATGAGGTCAGCTAATGGTGAGGATTTCTAATTGTGAGTTTGGCTAACAGTGAGGTTTTCCTTATTTAGAGTTAATCACTATATTTCCATGATTAATGGAGCTTAGACTTTCTGAAATCAAGGGCTTGGAGAATATATCAGCCACCGTAAGTTCAGTTCCAATAAATTCAAGAGTAATATCACTTTTTTGTTAATGATCTCTTAAAAATTGGTTCCTGACATCAATGTGTTTGGTCCTAGAGTGAGATATGGGGTTCTTAGATATATTAATCACACTAGTGTAATCACAGATGATAGATAAATATCTAAATTGATGACCATAGTCCAGTAATGTGTGTTTCATCCACTGAATATGTGCACAACAACTACCATCAGCAATGTATTTTACTTCAGTAGAAGATAGTGCAACAGAGTTCTGCTTTTTTCTAAACCATGATACTAGGGTCTTACCAAGAATGTGACATGTTCCAGAAGTGCTCTTTCTGTCTAACTTGAATCCAAAAAAGTCATCATCTGAATAACTTATTAATTCAAATGATTTTCCTTTTGGATAAAATAATCCCAAATTCATAGTATGTTTAAGATACTTAAAAATTCACTTAACAGCCATAAAGTGTGACTCTTTTGGATTTGATTGAAATCTAGAACATATGCATACACTAATCATAATGTCTGGTCGACTAGCAGTAAGATAGAGCAGACTCCCTATCATACCTCTGTAATTGTTTTGATCTACTGGTTTCCCAGTTTCATTAGCATCCAATTTAAATGTGGTACTCATGGGTGTTTTATTACCCTTACTTCTATCCAAACCAATTTTTTTTAAAGATCCTATGTATACTTTCTTTGATTTAAGATAATACCATTTCCTTTTGAAAACCTTGAAATCCAAGGAAGTATTTAAGTTCTCCCTTAAAAATCATTTCATATTCATTCTGCATACTTTTTAAAAAATCAATACATAGGAGATTATTAGAAGATCAAAAAATAATTTCATCTACATAGACTTGCACTATCAAAACATCATTTTAAATTTATTTGATAAATAAGTTTGGGTCAGTAATTCCTTTTGTAAAGCCATTTGAAATAAGGAAACCACTAAGTCTATAATACCAGGTTCGTGGAGCTTGTTTTAAACCATAAAATGGATTAGAATGTTTAAAAACTCTATTTGAAAAATGAGGATTTGTAAATCCAGGTGTTTTTTAAAAAAAATCATCTTCAACTATAAAACCATTTAGAAAAGAACTTTTAACATCCATTCGATATAACATGAAATTCAGATGAGCTGCAAAGGCAAGTGGAATCCTAATAGCTTCTAGTATAGCTATATGTGAAATGGTTTCCTCATAGTCTATTTTTTCCTCTTGACTATATCCCTGTGAAACTAACCTAGCTTTGTTTCTATTGATGTTTCTAGATTCATCAACTTTATTTCTAAAAACCCATTTAGTGTCTTTGGTCAATGTGTCCTTAGGTCTGTCAACTAATTCTGAGACATTGTTTCTTTAAAATTTATTTAATTCTTTTTGCATATCCATTACCCATAATTCATCATTGGTTTCATAATTGATATTTTTAGGTTCAATGTAACACCCCAAGCTTCCACGGTACACTTCTCTTTCAATAATGCAAAAGCTTGCATTGGACGCAAGTTCGCGATTCTAACACACCGTGACCAATCAAAGTAGTCGTTATGAATAGTAATTACCACTTTTGGAAATTATATAAATTTTATAATTCAAAATGGACTTCATTTTTGTTTTCGGAATATCGAAATTATCCTAAGTTGAATTTTTTGTAATTTTTTTAGAACTTCCAATTTATAATGAATAGTGAAAAATACTTGAAAACAACTTTTTTAATCAAAATAATTTATAGTGATAAATTATACCATTGAGAGGTTTTAAAGTATAATTATAATATATTTTTACCATTTTATTCAATGGTGGTCATTATAATTAATTTCACTTTGAAATTGGACATAAACAATTGACAATATTTTGGATATATATTATTTCTTAAAAACACGCTATTTGTTGTGACAGCGGGAATTAATTATTAAATTAATTAAATCAACATATATGTTTTTAATTTTGTAAAATAGACATCATTTTTGAATTAGTAATATCAAATATATCTTAGGTTGAATTTATGGTATTTTTCCAAAAAACATCAATTTTTGATGAATAGTGAAACCACTAAGTGGTAGTTAAAAAACTATTTTTTCGCTTAAATGAAACTTTACCACTTATGAGAACTAAATTTAAAAAATCCAACATACAAGGTTGTAATTAGTAAGTAAAATGTGGTTCAATGGGGTGAAAATATTTTTTGATGAATAGTAAATTTTAAGTTTTATTAATCATGATTAAAGGTAATTAGTGCAATTTAAGGTAATTATAATGTTATAATAATATGAAATTACCTTTACACTTGTCCTAACATTATTGGATGAGTCCTGGGCGACCAATACAATCCACGGGTCAACTTGGGGACCCCATGGAGCCACTTGGGTATGAAAATGGCATTAATAACTTTTTATTTAAAGTAAAAATAAAATTGTCACAAACATGAGTTGTTTTACTTAAACAATTATTACAAGGGTTTATATAAAGTAACTTTTCAACTATAAATATTCAATGGAAATCTAAAATGATTTCCTATGTCATGGTAATTTTTTTTATAAATTTTAGAAATTAAATAAATTAAATTATTTATGACACAATGATGATGCAGCGATTACCTCATTAATTAACGATTTAAATAAAATGAAAAGATAATGTAAAATCTAAGACATAAACTTGTCAAAACCTATTGGATGCGTTTATTTCAAACCCTAATCTCTTTATCCTCGAAAAATATAATTTTGGGTCCTTTTAAATCTGAAAATAAATTCATAATAATGTAACATTTCATGACTTTCCAAGAGTGCCCCTCCTCTCCTCTTATAAAAGGCCCCCACCTCTACCACCTTATTAAAACCATCAAAGCTATTTATAATGGAAGGCCTATGACCAAATACTCTCTCAACATCCCTCTCTTACTACTAGAAGCCTCACTTTGGGCAGAAGTCTTCCCAAGGAAGCCTTTGGCTCATATCAAAAAAAGTTACCCGATTTTAAGGTAATGTCTTCTCTTATGTTCTTTTGTTTTATTTTGCTTCTCCAACCCTTTAAACTCTTTTTATTGCATTCTTTTGTAACAACACCAGTATCTTAATTATACTAGGATGTTGTTATGATAATTATTCAAGCTACACTTACACACACCTTCGTCTAATGGTTAAAGAACATACTGTTTCTGTGGGTGGTGAATTACAGCCTCATGAACCGATGATTGTTCAATCTTCTTTTAACACCTCTCATGGTGGGTATTATGATGAAAATATTTCTATTTATGATATATATTATGTTTATGTTTTCCTTAGGCTTCTATATTTTTCATTTATGGAATACAATTATGATTTCCATTATTGGTAAACGTGATAATTTCATTTTAGGAAGTGCGGACTACCGCCCCATCAAAGTGATTTGAATCGTTAATTCCATATGTGGGATGTATAAAGGATGGAGAAAATGATATTATATATGATATTATACTTTAATTATCATATAACTTTATATAATTATGATTTAATTCTATTAAATACGAAATAGAAATGAAAGTAGTGTTCATGTTTACGTACGGCTTACCGTCTCCATTAACGGTGCATTTCATTTCTTACCTCTAAATGATATATAATATTATAAATGCATGTATCTACGTGATATATATGATATATATGATATCTAAATCATGAATATAATATTTATGATAATGGATATTCTACAACATAAATAACTTGTAATTATAAGAAGTTTATTGATGAATCACGTACCAAGGATCGACAAAAAGACAGTTATTAACATAAATAATTACATAATGTTCATAATATGGTGATATAAAAGGAATAATGAACTTGAAAAAGGTTTTTATTAAAGTATAAATTAACTCTTGTTTATTATTCAAGAGATTAAAGAACGACCGAGTCAAGTCGGACGTGAGGTAAGGGAACTTCTTAACCCAATTTTTGTTCTTTGGGTTAATCTCCTTCTTTCAAATTATATCATGATATTTTTATGTCTTATCTTGTATTTGTACTTTCATTATGTGTACTTATAGTGAATTCAAATAATAGTTCTATTTTATTTAAAAAATGATCTTTGTAAGGGACTTCGTCTCAATCTTCTTTCATTGAGGCATATTTTGTTTTAATACAAGAATTTCTTTTATACAGTGTATAAACCAATTTTACTTTTACATTTATTCAAAAGGAATCTTATTATATGAATCGTTTTACTAAAAAAAAGGGAATATTTTTTTGTCGTACGTATAAAACGACAATGACTTCTCCGCCGCCGTGACCATTATTTGAGTTTCGGCTTCCTCTACAATCCATAACATTTTTGAAATGAAAAAAAATAAATACCATGTTTTACTTTTATTTTATTTTTGTATTGAAAATGGTTTTGATAATGTTTTTATTATATCAATGTGTTTTATTGATATCTTGTGAATTAAATGTTGAAATGTTATGTTTCCTTTATGCTTGTTTTATGTGATACGATTGTGTTATGGTTTATGATATGTTTAAACCATTTCATATAATGAATGCATTGGACTTAATAACTGACGGGTGGAGCCCGCTATAGCTCCTCGATGCATCGGCATGTCTCATGAGACAAACTAGTGTCCTGGCACGAGTCCTTGACAAAATCTTATTTGTAGTTTTGGAACGAGACCTTGTCTATGTGGTTATGATAGTCTGGCATTATACATTCCATCATTATGAAAGTGTTTATTGATATTGCATGTGATTATTTGACTAGTAGAATATCCATGTGAATAAGTAAATGATATTATTTCGTTTTATTTTTTCTATATTATGCTGAAGTTCAAGTTTAAAAATATTTTTTGTTACTCATACATTTCCTTAAATGCTAATGTTTATTTATGAAATATTATGCTATATTGTTATCCTTACTGAGAATCTGAGCTCACCTCTTCCAATGTTTTAATTTTTATATGATGTGAAAAAGTATATTATGAATGACCTGCAAGGACAGTATGAGGGTATATAAAGATAGGATGTTTTTTTAGTTTTGTTTTACTTTAGGATGTATTGTAAGAATTATGAATGTATCTAATGTTTCCAAGGATACTAAACTAATCATTCTTTCGAGACATGATCCTTTGGGATCATGCCAATGTTACATAACAATGCACTGACTCTGGGTAACTGGGGTCGGGGCATTACAGTTAATATCAGAGGTAGTTTAGTACTAACCTTGGAAGCTAGATCTAGATAAACACTGATTATAGCACATATCTCTAAGATAGACTCTGAGGATTAGTTTAGAAGAACTTACTAGAATTTTGGTATTATAGAGATTTTGTGAGTTTCTGAGCAATACATACCTGTCTGGATACGAGCAGGTAGAGGCAGCTCTGGCATAGATGTACCTTGGGGTAAAACCCAAAAACACTGCTTTGAGATAGACTCAAATGGGAACTGGTGCATGACAACAGGCCTTGCTACACTCTTGGTTACGACACTCCTGGGGGATATTCTTAGGATAATTCTCATTTTATTAAGAAACCGTTATGAAGGGTTTTTGAGTATATACTTCCTTAAAGAAAACATTTTTATGAATTATAGTTCAATTTATGTTAAGTGTTTCACAAGTATGGAATTATGTATTTCGATTCAAAAACTAATATAGTTTATGAAATTGTTCAGAAATGGAGCCTAGTGGAAGGAATGGAAACCGTATCAATGCATGCACTCTATGTAGGGATTTCCCTCCTGCTCAAGATAATTATAATGGAGTTGGTGATACAACTGGTTCTGATCAGTTTGTCACCATACTTTGACAACTCACTCAGGTTATGAATAATAACCTTACTCGTATAGAGCACCTTGATCCAAAGCATGGAGGATCAATGTTAGATTTCTTTAGGAGGTAGCAACCACCATCATTAAATGTGAGTTCAAATCCCTTAGTAGCGGAGCAATGGATAAGTTCCTTAGAAAAAATATTCCATTCCTTGGGGTTTAGTGAATGGGAAAAGGTTATCATGGTAGTTTACCGCCTCACTGGAGATGCTAATCAATAGTGGTCATTGATTCGAAAAACAAACAAATATGAAGAAGTATCAAGTATGGAATGGAGGGATTTCAAAGATATTTTCTTAGAAAAATACTTTCCTCTTGACCATCGAGCAGATATAGAAAGACAATTTCTAAGCTTGAAGCAAAAGGAGGATGAGAATGTCGCAAAGTATGAGGCAAACATTACAATGTTAGCAAGGTATGCTGCAGATTATATATGTAACCCAACAAGTAAGATTGATCGTTTCTTTGATGGGTTAAAACCATTTCTCCATTGAGATTTAGTATCATAATCTTTCTCAATGTACGAAGATATAATCTTGTGTTCTATAAAGACAGAAAAGGAATTCTCTAAATCTTATGAAAATAAAGTAAAGCAAGAGAAGAAGAGAACGGTCTAACAAGAGACAGATAAAGGGGAAAAGGTGAAGAAGTATTTTCCATTATGTGATAATTGTGGGAAGAATCAACCAGTACATGCCTAAAAGGAATGGGAGTTTGTTATAAATGTGGAGAAAAAGGTCACCAGGATCATGATTGCAGGGGAAAGAAAGAGGCTATTAATGTTGAATGCTACAATTGTAGTGAAATGGGACATTATGCAAATAAATGTCCTAAGAATCAGGGGAACTTACCTCAGAAAAGGGAAAGGGATCAAGGCCAATCTTATACTATTACTACAGTTGAAGTGGAATGATTAATGTATTGGTGATTTTGGACTCAAGGATTATATTCTGGTTATATGAAAAATGTGATATATTTAAGGATTGTACTGCAGTACTTATTGTTTTCATTATGCTTTTAATATGATGAAGGTAATCATATTTTTATTATGTCACAATAAGAGAAACATTAGTTTGTTGCGGAAATCCGATGAATTGATTTTGGAATTTAGAGACCTTTTAGAGAAAGTCTGGACAAAGGTATTTTGGATAACTATAAAGGTTGCAATGGATTACGTTGAACTTTGGATAGTATTGTTTAAGGTTAAAACATTTTTGAAGATTATTTTTGGAATATTATAATACTATAGTTTTTGGAAAAGGACAACCTGCTGTTCGAGGGATAACTCATCGCCTCGGACAAAGCTGTAGGAATCGAACCCACAACTATAGTGCGACAGGCCTTTATTACATACCACTAGCCTACAGGAAGTCCCTTATTTTTAAAAAATAGTTTTCCTAATCTAAATGGTATGTGTTAATGTTTGGAACATTGTACTATTAGGATATATATAATATTTTTGAGTTCTATTATCTTTTTGAGTGAATGATGAGTTTGTGGTAGAAATTAGTTGAAGGTAGAAAATTTACTTGTCAAGTACATATATATATATATACCTATCTCTTATTCCATGAATAAAATAATTCTTAAGCTTTAGGAAAGGGATATTAAAACAAAAAATGTGTTATCCTAATACCTTATGTTTTGTTGAACTGATGATATTTTAAATCAACATAGATTGAAGGCTTTGAGGCCCTCAATTTTGCACTTGTTTGTGATTGATGACCTCAATCACTCCCTAAAAATATATATGTTTTTCATCTAATTATATGTCTCTAATTTCCACAAATTTTCTCCTAATCAAGATCACAATTTGGTGGCGACTTTTTTCATTTCCCTTTCCCTCTTATTAATGCTAAATTTTATTAACCTTATTTCTGATGTAGGTTTTACACAAAGGTATTTTCTATTTTCAACATTTTATTTTCGAAGAACATTTTCAAATTGTGAGGACGAAATTTATTGAAGGAGGGGAGAACGTAACACCCAAGCTTCCACGGTATGCTTCTCTTTCAATAATACAATAGCTTGCATTGGATGCATGTTCGAGATTCTAACACCCCGCGACAAATCAAAGTAGTTGTTATGAATATTAATAACCACCTTTTGAAATTATATAAATTTTATAATTCAAAATGGACTTCATTTTTTTATTCGAAATATCGAAATTATCCTAAGTTGAATTTTTTGTAATTTTTTGAGAACTTCCAATTTATAATGAATAGTGAAACATACTTAGAAACAACTTTTTTAATCAAAATAATTTATAGTGATAAATTATACAATTGGGAGGTTTTAAATTATAATTATAATATATTTTTACCATTTTATTCAATGGTGGTCATTAGAATTAATTTCACTTTGAAATTGGACATAAACAATTGACAATATTTTGGATATATATTGTTTCTTAAAAACACGCTATTTATTGTGACAATGGCAATTAATTATTATATTAATTAATTCAACTTATATTTTTTTAATTTTTTTAAATAGACATCATTTTTGAATTAGGAATATCAAATATATCTTAGGGTGAATTTTTGGTATTTTTCTGAAAAACTTCAATTTTTGATGAATAGTGAAACCACTAAGTGGTAGTTAAAAACTAATTTTTCGTTTAAATGAAACTTTACCACTTATGTGAAATAAATTTAAAAAATCCGACATACATGGCTGTCATTATTAAGTAAAATTTGGTTCAATGGGATGAAAATAATTTTTCTTGAATAGTAACTTTTAAGTTTTATTAATTGCGATTAAAGGTAATTAGTGTAATTTAAGGTAAATATAATGTTATAATAATATGAAATTATCTTTACACTTATCCTACCCTTATTGGATGATTCATGGCCGACCAGAAAAATCAATGGGTCAACTTGGGGACCCCATGGAGCCACTTGGGTAAGAAAATGACATTAATAACTTTTTATTTAAAGAAAAAATAAAATTGTCACAAACATGAGTTATTTTACTAAAGAAATTATTACGGGGGGATATATAAAGTAACTTTTCGACTATAAATATTAATTGGAAAGCTAAAAATAATTCCTATATCATGGAATTTTTTTTATAATTTTTAGACATTAAATTATTTAAATTATTTATGACACCATGTTGATGCACCGATTACCTCATTAATTAACAATTTAAATAAAATGAAAAGATAATGTAATATCTAAGACATACACTTGTAAAAAAACTATTTTATGAGTTTATTTCGAACCCTTATCACCTTATCCTCTAAATATATAATTGTGGGACCTTTGAAATCTGGAAATCACTTCATAATAATGTAACATTTCATGACTTTCCAAGAGTGCCCCTCCTCTCCTCTTATAAAAGGCCCCCACCTCTACCACCTTATTCACACCATCAAAGCCATTACCTCGAAAAAAAATCTACCCAAATACACTCTCAACATTCTTATATTACTCCTAGAAGCCTCAATTTTGGCAGATGTCTTCGCAAGGAAGCCTTTGGCTCAAATCAAAAAGAGTTACCCGATTTTAAGGTAATGTCTTCTCATATGTTCTTTTGTTTTATTTTGCTTCTCCAAACACTTAATCTATTTTTATTCCTTTCGTTTTTAAGAACAAAAATATCTTAAATATACTGGGTTCTTTAAATGATAATTATTCGAGCTACACTTATACACACCTTCGTCTAATGGTTAATGAACATACAGTTTCAGTGGGTGGCGAATTAATGCCTCACGAAACGATGATTGTTCAATCTTCTTTTAACACCTCTCATGGTGGACATTATGATCAAACTATTTATATATATTATATATACTATTTTTTTGTTTTCCTTATACTTATTTATTTTTCATTTATGGGATACCTTTATGATTTCCATTATGGATAAATGTGATTATCTCATTTTAGGAAGTGCGGACTACCGCCCCCTCAAAGTGATTTGAATCGTTAATGAAATATGTGGGATGTATAAAGGAAGGATTAAATGATATTATATATGATATTATACTGGAATTATAATATACCTTTATATCATTATGATTTCATTCCATAAAATACGATATAGAAATGAAAGTATCATTCATACGTACGTATGGCTTACCGTCTCCATGAATGGTGTATTTCATTTCTTACCTCTAAATGTTATATAATATTATAAATTCCTATATCTATTGGATATATATGATATATATGATATCTTAATCATGAATATAATATTGAAGATAATGGATATTCTACCTCATAAATAACTTATAATTATAAGAAGTTTATTGTTGACTCAAGTACCAAAGATAGACAAAACGACAGTTATCAACATAAATAATTACATAATGTTCATAAAATGGTGATATAAAAGTAATAATGAACATGAAAAAGGTTATTAAGCAAATAAAAATTAACCCTAGTTTATTATTCAGGAGATTAAAGAACGATCGAGTCAAGTCGGACACGAGGTAAGGGAACTTCTTAACCCAATTTCTGTTATTTGGGATAATCTCTAACTATCAAATTATATCAGGATATTTTTATATCCTATCTTGTATTTTTAATTTCTTTATGTGTACTTATAGTGAATACACATAATAGATCTATTTTATTTAAAAAATTATTTTTGTAAGAGAATTCGTCTCAGTCTTCTTTCATTGAGGAATATTTTGTTTTAATACAAGGCTTTATTTTATATGGTGTATAAACCCCTTTGACTTTAACATTTATTCAAAAGGAATATTTTTATACGAAGCATTTTACAAAACGAAAAAAGGGAATGTATGACAACCCTCCTTTTTAATACAATATAAACCTGATTTATTACATAAAACTTCACTTGATACAACAATGAAGATCAAGAGGTTTAGTTTCCTTGGGGCTTAGGATCATTACAGAAAAAATTAAAACATGAAATACAACATCTTTATTGAAAACATCCTTCACATTACCACTACATTCCTTTGTACTTAGCATTTCATCGGATAACCTGAGGACATGCATAAGAAAAGGGTGAGTTATAAAACCCAGTAAGGGGGTAAATATGGAATTACCTGAGGAGTACAATACATGTTAGAAAATAGGAATATCAATAAATCATAATAAAAACATGAAAATAAAGGCATGATAAAGCATGATAATCATAAAATGGAAATGTGGCACCAACACTTAACATGGAATTAGCATGAGTTAGGCTCATTGCACATGGAGCATGATTAAATCCTCATTTCACATAAAGCACGAGTAAACCCTCATTGCACATGAATTATCATGAGTCAACACTCATTGCACATGACGTATCCTGATACTATACTTTACCCAATGCATTGGAGCGCTATAAGGGCGCACCCTTCTTAAACTTTTCATTTCATACATAAGTGTGCCACATGGATCATAAAACATGGATTCATAAAACATAACCATTTATTCAACGATAAACGAAAGTGGAATTCATACATGAAACTTTACATTCAATAAGTAAATGTGCAAAAACGTGAATACCCTTTATGGATAAATGGGCATGGTATTCACTAAACAATGACATTGGGATAGAAAATCGGTGCGATTTCGAGAGCGTAACAACGTGACATAAGAATTCCGAAAAATGGTTAATGAGAGAGAAAGGGGTTCCTCGTCATATTTACATGTAATGGAAAGTAATGAAGTCTTATATATACATGTCCCAACAATTGTAATTGAATTTAGATTCATGATACAAAAGTATTGATTGCATGTAAAAGAGGAGAGGGAAGTTCCTTTCAGAATTTTAGCATAGTAACGAGTGTACATGGGAGGAATTTAATGAGAGAGAAAGGGTATCCCTTCATTAAACCATAAATAGGTAAGTATGAGGGAGGTTCAAAACCATACCTCAACATTTATAATTGATATTAAAAGGGAAAAACAACTTAAAGAAAATTGGACAAAAATGAGAAAGGAAGAAAAAACCCTTACTTGGAAGTGTGCTTCCAAAGGATAGATAGAGGCTTGTGAGAGGATTATTGGTAGGTTGGGACACCTTGGGAGGATTCTAGAGAGTGTAGGGAAGACTTTGGATGAAATAAAAAGGCTTTTAGTGAGGAGGAAGTGGGAGCTTGGGTGGGTTTATATAGGAAAGGTGAGAGAATTCTTTAATATTTATGTTTGGGACCCCTTATATTAAATTAATCCAAACCACAAACCATACCATGGGGTTTTCCAATGATTTTTGGAAAAGGGAAGAGTAAAATAATATTTTATAATTCCAAGGTCCTAACATCTTAAAATATTAAGGTTGCTTATGTGTAGGTGAGTCACACTACCATGGAAATTAATTTAAAAAGACAAGTTGTTTAATAAGTCTTGAGGGAACCATTAATGCTTTGAAAAGTAAGTCAAACAAACCCAAAATCACATTATTTTAATGGTAAAAAATATATTGTCCGAACATAAAGATCATAGAATTTTATTACAACACTATTGGGACATTCTGATGCCATAAAGCACTATATATATTTAAACGGTATTTAATTTTTATTCAAAAATTTGACTGTCTCCGAAAATTATGAAAAATTCACCATTGGATAATTTCAACGTCCAGATTCCAAAAATAAAATTTATTTTATCTAAATAATTTTTTAAATATTTTAATTTTCACTTTTAAAATAAAAACTGACATTTATCAAAAATTGAAGTGTTTTGACAAAAATGGCTTTCAAACCTTAATAAAAATTATAATTTCATTCATAAAATTACATGATCATTTATATATAATACAATTAATATAAAAATAAAAATAGTAATATTTTATTAAAATATTATTTAATTAAAAAATCCATTTATTTAATAAAATAGATTTCTTAATTAAATAATAACTAAAAACACCATTTGTACTTTAAAAACTATTTACAATGTATCAATAATGACAAGAAATTTTCTTCATTATTATATACAAAAATAATTTACATGAACATAGTACTATCGATTAGTTACATACCCCCTTAAAATATCCCCATATGACCTAAGGGTAAGGTGTGCGATGGTGACAGAATCTTGGGGTGGTTCAGATAACATCACTCGAGTGGTAATTTTCATCAACTTCCACTTCTCCCATAGATAGTCCCGTTTGAGCTTGACATGGTGAAGCTCAGCTTGGGCTTGTTCAAGAGCGAAGCTCAAGGATTACACCTCTTTTTGGAGCTCCTATAAATGGGATTCGTATGGGGAAATTCTACTGGATGAGGCCATCGCTTCCTTTTTCTACGTAAAATTAGATGTGTTAAAGACCTATATTTATACTAATCTTGTGATCACTGTTCAACGACTATAAAAGTAATGGTCGGAATTCATATCATAAAACCAAAGAAGTTGAAATTTTATAAAAACATTTTATATAAAGAGACATTTAATACGATCAAGAGGGATTCTTCATTAATGATACTTTGGGTCGTTACAGAATGTTTTTGTTGTTGTACGTATACGGCGACAACGACTTCTCTGCCGTTGTGACCATTATTTTAGTTTCGGCTTCCTCTACAAGAAAAAACTTTTTTTAAATCAAAAAAATAAACACCATGTTTTACTTTTCTTTTATTTTGGTATTGAAAATGGTTTTGATAATGTTTTTATTATATAAATGGGTTTTATTGATATCTTGTGATTGAAATGTGGAAATGTTATGTTTCTTTTATGCATGTTTTATGTGATACGATTGTCTTATGGTTCTTGATATGATTAAACCTTTTCATATTAGGAATGCATTGGAATTAATAAGTGACGGGTGGAGCCTGGTATAGCTCCTCGATGTATCGACAGGTGTCATGAGACAAACTAGTGTCTTGGTACGAGGCCTTGAGAAAATCTTACTTGTAGTCTTGGCAAGAGGCATTGGCTACGTGGTTATGATAGTCTGGCATTATGAATTCCATCATTATCAATGTGGTTATTGATATTTCATGTGATTATTCGACTATTAGATTATCCATGTGAATAAGTAAATGACATTATTTCACTTTATTTTTGCCATATTATGCTGAAGTTCATGTTTAAAAGGCTTTTTTTAGTTATACATTTTTTTAAATGCTAATTTTTATTTATGAAAGCATCAACTATATTGTTATCCTTACTGAGCATCTGAGCTCACCCCTTCTAATGTTTTAATTTTTTGAGGATGTGAAGAAGTATATTATGAATGTCCTGTGAGGATAGTATGAGGGGATATGAAGACAAGATGTTTTTTTAGTTTTGTTTTACTTTATGATGTAATGTAATACTTATGAATATATCTAATGTTTCCAAGGCTACTAAAATAATCGGTCTTTCAAGACATGATCCTTTGTGATCATGCCAATGTTACGTAACAGTGAACCGACTCTAGGTAACTGGGGTCGGGGCGTTACATTCAAGTTATGAAAGAATAGGTTGATGTTCAGCCTGATTTCTTAGAGAAGCTCTAGTTTGGGTTCCTCTACCTAAATCTCCTACAACAACATTCAAAGGATGGTTCTTCAGAATCCTAGTTGTTCTGGTCATGGTAGGACTAGAAAACTCAGGTTCTTATATGGGTTTGGTTCCGACAGAATTAGGTTCTGGAAATTGTTTAGAATTTCTTAGTTTCACAGAAGGTCCACTGTTTTTGTCATTATGGTCCAAAACAGACACGTCTTCTTCAAGATTATCAAGAGAATTTTTAGACTCATGTGGATTAGTCTCATCAAACATGATATGCACTGATTATTGCACACATTTTGTCTTTTTATTAAAGAATCTATAATATTTACTAGATATGGAATAACCTACAAAGATTCCCTCATCGATTTTAGAAGTAAATTTATCCAGATTATCCTTTGTATTAAGAATAAAAACATTGGAACCAAAAACTCTGAAGTAACTAACTTTAGGTTTCCTATTATTATATAACACATAAGGGGTATTTTTATGAATAGGTCTAAGTAAAACTCTATTAATAATGCAACAAGATTTTTTTACATCTTCTGCCCAGAAATAAACAGGTAGGTCATACTCATTGTAACGACCCGAATCTGGAGCCCCTCCACTGGTGCCCCGTACCCGGTTCACCACATGACCTCAAGCGCGCCTCCCCAAACACCAGAGGATACTGACTATAAAATAGGGCCTTGGTTAGTCGGTGAGGAAACTATGCCCTCATTCGGTAAAGTATACAGCGGAAGAACAACCAGACACAATAATGGAAACAATAAACAACACGCAACAACTGAACTGAACAGCGGAAGCAATGTATAAACTAATAATGATGCAAAATGGTACATATGTATATGAATAGAAATAAAAAACGAATGTTCTAAAGTACAAATGAAAAACATAGTGCAAAAGAAAACAAAGTAAACTCCTCGGCATCGCAAGCCACGGCTCGGTCCCATGCTCTCCAACTCCAATGCAACCAAGAACCTGAAGTAGAGGGGCGCTTGCCCTTATCTATACCTGCAACAACAGAGTCTTCTTGGGCCCAAAATTATAGCCCAAACAGGGTGTGAGATACCATCCCAGTAAGAAATCACCCAAATATATGTGCCTAACAGTCAATGAATACAAGGCATGTAAAAGTGCAGAAAGCAGTAACTAGAAAAGCACACAGCAGCTAAAATCCAAAATACTAGCATATAATTATAGGAGTAAAAAACCAACAACAAGTAGAAAACAGGTAACCCTATGGTTCAACCTAAAATTACTATAAACCCTCTAGGAGGCACACACAGTCTCACCCCTCTAGTTAGGCTAAGAATAGACTCTCTGAGGAAGCACTCACCGTCAATTCCTCCAATAGTCTCATATCATGCTAAAGGATCTTTGGGGAAGTACTCAACGTCTCATTCCCTCTGTGGCCCACATCGAGGAATTACAGACTCTCTGAGGAAGAACTAATCGTCAATTCCCCCTGTGGTATCGCATCGTATTAAAAGACACTATAAAGAAGCCCTTACGTATATTCTCCCTATGGTCTACTACACTAGGATCTCATAGTCCTATGTGAATCTAACATTGTCAGCGTGTGTGTATCATCCATGTAAACCTCAAGAACTACATGTCTATCATTCTAAATCCCAACAGCATAACAAAGCAGCAGTTCCACTATCCTACAACTAGGCATGGAAACTGGAAAACGTCAAACAAGAAAAACAAGCATGGAAAGCATCCAGAGTACAAAAAAAATACTCTATTCACAAAGGTAAACCTCTACTATAGCAGTCATGCAAGTAGGAAATAAAATCAAGGGTAAAACAGGAAAACACACTATTCCTGTTTGGGGGAATTAGTGCAATTGCATAAGATACTCATGGAATTTCTTCAGAAAGTCAAAAAACACCTACCTTGATGCTAGGGGATCGATATACTTGAACCACGAAGACTAATTCTCTATAGAATGTCATAGATCTGAGAAATACTCTGAAACACATAAACCACAATAACATGAGAAAGATGATGAACCATGGAACAAGGATAATGAAAAAGGAATAACTCACCATTATGCTTCCAACGCAATCGACCGTGCTCGAATCAGAGAATGGACGGAGAGGCGGCGGCTCGGTGAAAATCTGGTCGTACTGGTCGATCTCAGACGAAGAACCTGGAGAAGGGGTGTGTTCTGTCCATCAGGAACGACCCCAGGGTGTTTAGTGAAAAAAATGAAAAGTACACGACCTATAATTTTAGAGTACATGACGTGTACTAGGACTTTCTGTACTCTGCCAAAATCGGCCTCCATGTCACCCCTACACACCGTGTGTGTGGCCCGGGAACGGCCAACACACGGCTACATGCCAGAGAAGAGTACACGATGTGTAATCAGAATGTACACGGTGTGTACTTAGAAATTTTCCAGAAACTCCATTTTCCTTAAATACTCCAGAAAAAGGAAAGGTGTACCTGCAACAAAGATCGGAGTTCTTACAAACATCCCCACTTAAAGTAATTCGTCCCCAAATTACACTAGCGAGGTGTAGAAGAAGAAACCCCGAACATCTTGGGTCAGTGTGATTGTAAATTGGCCTCTCTCTCCTAGGTCTTGTCCTATACTCGCCCATGACTCTATAGAAACCGTACCAGAAGGACAGACCGCCCACGAAGAACCTTCATACTACGATTGAAAATCTAGATAGGATGCATCTCAAATGATGCAGCCGCTTCGAGCACAAATTCCTCAGGCTGAATGACATGGATGGGTCTAAAAATTGATGTCAGAGCTGAGAGAAGTGGAAGATGTTGTGCATGGCCCGGTACCTATGGGGTAGCTGCAAACGATAGGCGACCGGCCCAACACTCTCCAAAACCTCAAACGGCTCGACGTACGGTGGTGAAAGCTTACCCAATCAATGAATCCTCTTATGTCCTATCCTCAGTGTGACATGCAGGAAAACATGATCCCCAACCTCGAACTCCAGGGTTCATCTCCGCTGATCAGTATAAGACTTCTGATGAGACTGTGTTGTAGCCATCCTCTTCCGAATTATCTCTATCTGCTCTGAAGTCTCCTGAACAAGACGAGGGCCAAGCAAAGCTGTCTCTCCTACCTCAAGCCAGCATAAGGGTTATCGGCATGACCTACCGTACAAAGCCTTGTATGGTTCCATCTGAATGGTCACCTAATAACTGTTGTTTTAGGAGAACACCACAAGAGTTATATGATTCTCCCAAGAACCGCCAAAGCCTAGGATGCAAGATCGGAGCATATCCTTAAGCACTTGGATCGTGCACTCGGACTGGACATCCATATGGGGATGGTATGTCATACTCAAATATACATGTGTACCCAAAGACTTCTGAAGTCTTTGCCAGAACTAAGAAGTAAAGCATGCATCCCTGTCTAAAATAATAGAGTGTGGAACTCCATGCATACATACAATCTATCTGATGTAAATTCATCCCAGATCATCAACACTGAAGGTCTCCTTGATTGGCAAGAAGTGAGCAACCGTCGTGAGCCTGTCGACAACAACCCAAACAGCATCGTTCCCTCGAGGCGACCTCGGCAACCCGGTTATGAAGTCCATCACAAAATCATTCCACTTCCACTCCGTAATGGGTAACTTTTGTAAAAGACATGCTGGTCGCTAGTGCTCCGCCTTCACCTATTGACATGTATAACATGGAAAGATGAAACCAACAACCTATTTCATCATACCAGGCCACCATTACTGGCGATGAAGATCCAGATACATCTTGGTGAAACTAGGATGAAATGCTCAAATAGAGGAATGAAAATTCCGCATCATCTCCTCGCGTATGTCTTCCGACACCCATACACATCCCTAGAAACACAAGGTCTCATCCTTTCTCACTGTCCATCCAGGAAGATGGTCCACTTCTGACACACTCTTCCGCATGACTAAGCCTTCTGAGTCTAATAGCTACCTCATCCGTACTCGATCAAGTAGTGTAGAGGTAACAGCTACAGAAGATAGAAAGGTATGTCCATGTCTATCGTGCACCTCCAGATACATCTTAGATAATAGAGCCATAAGATGCCACTCACTGCTAGCCTCATGAACTGCCTGAATCTCAGTTCTCCTGCTCAACACATCTGCCATCGCGTTGCCGTTTCCTAGCCTATATGCCATCTCAAAATCAAAATAATGTAGATACTTGACCCACCTGCGCTGCCTCAGATTCAGATCACGTTGAGTGAATATATACTTGAGACTCTTGTGGTCCGCGAAGACCCCAAAGTTCTCTCCCAGAATATAGTGTCTCCAACAGCGTAAGGCAAGAACAACAGCTACCAACTCTAGATCGTGCGTAGGGTACTTCATCCCATGTGGCCTCAACTTCCGAGACTCGTACGCAATGACTCCATCTCCCTGCATAAGCACAGCTCCTAGGACGATACCTGAAGCTTCACAACCGACTGTATAGCTCTTTCCTGGCTCTAGAAAGACTAATATCAGTGCCGACATCAACCTTTCCTTCAGCTCTTGAAAGGCTGACTCACAAGAATTTGACCATAATAACTTCTCCCCATTCTTTGTCAGACCTATCAATGGTGCTGCTAGGCGCGAGAATTCTGGAATGAAGCATCTGTAGTATCCAACCAGCCCTAGGAAACTCCATACCTAATAAACGTTCTTCGGTAGCTCCCAGGTAACTACAACTCTCACTTTCTCTGGGTCCACAGATACTTCTTCCTTTGAGATGATGTGATGCAAAAAATGAATCTGATCCATCCAGAAGTGGCACTTCGAGAGTTTAGCATAAAGTCTATGCTCTCTCAGTGTACTAAAAATGATCTCAAGATGTGTATCATGGTCGTGTCGAGTGTGATAGTACACCATGATATCATCCATAAAGACCACAATGAAGGAGTAAAAGTAAGGATGGAACACTCGGTTCATCAGTTCCATGAAAACTACATGCGCATTCCTGAGGCCGAACGACATGACTGTATACTCGTATAGACCATACCTGCTCCGGAAGGCTGTCAGAGGTATATATGATTGTCTAACGCACAAATGATGATAACTAGACCTCATGTAAATCTTCGAGAACACCTGGGCTCCTTGATGATGATCAAATAGTTCATAGATCCTCAGCAAGGGATATCAGTTCTTTACCGTTAACTGGTTCAGCTTCAGATAATCCACACAAAGCCGAAGGGTACCGTCTGCCTTCTTCGAAAAAAGGACAGGCGAACCCCAAGGAGAAGTACTAGGTTAGATTAAACCCTTTGTCTGCAACTCCTCCAACATCTTCTTGGGATCCTGCAACTCAGGTGTGTCCATCCTATAATGAGGAATGGACAATAGGGCCGCTGCTAGCACGAGCTCAATAGAAAAGTCTACCTCACACTCCAGAAGAAAACCTGAAAAGTCCTCTGGAAGGACGTCCCTGAAACGATCTACCACTAGAGGAAAGTCTATCTGTGAAGTCCCTTGATCATCCAGATAAAGACTAGCTATCTGGGTTGTAACCCTTCATAGCCCACGATGCTCGAGTCTTGCTCGACTCGCCTAAACATCCCATTCACCTCTATGAAGAAAGTATTAAACCTCTGGTGAAACGAAACTCACTCTGCGGCAATAACAGTCGATGACTTCCTGGAAGGGAACCAACCAGTCCATCCTGGGGATTAAATCATTGCATGTCATCTCTAGGATATAGATATCCCATGGGAAAAGATACCCTGCAACCTCGAGAGGGAGCTCTCTACACTGGCGTACACTAGATGTCCTTGTCCCCAAAGGTGTGTCTAGTGTCAACGAGTTGGCAGAAGAAAAGACACATATCCCAATGCTCTCCACAATAGCAACAAAGATAAAACTATGCATAGCACCAGTATCGAAAAGATCTGAAGATAAAACTGAGGCTCCTAAGATCGCACCTCGAACTGTAGAAGGGTCGGGATCCTGCTCTTGATAGGTCTGCTCTATGGAGAAAGACTGGCCTGCACCGCAGCCCTGCGCCACTAGTTGACCACTCTGAGCTGATCCACCTTGCTGGTGCTGAGGGACTGGTGGCTGAATGTCACGGCCTCGACCTCCACCTTAGCCGAAATGGCCGGAAGAACTCTTGTTCCAAGACTGGTGAGAAACTGGTGGTGATTCTCCTGAATGAGGGGTCTTGGAAGAACCTCGGTCACCACCTGCTGGTGAGAAATCCTGGAAGAAATGCTGAAGGTGACCCATCTTTCCACAAGATCAACACTCCATGGGGTCTCTCTAGCACTACGGCCTCGTGTGCCCTGACCGGCCTTACTAGTATCATACCACCTAGCTACCTGACGATGCATCTCTCTTCCTCATATCATCACGTGTAGACTCCCTATGGTGATTCTTGATGTCATCTAGAGGAAAACTACATCTGGAAGTAGAACCACCCCGGCTCGTAGCTCTGAAGACTCTCAGAGTGTGCTCCGCAATTAGTGCATGGTTGATGATGGAAGTGGTGAAAGTCAACTGGAAGATATTCACCTACAAGCGGATCTCCCGCTTGAGACCATCCTCGAACATCCTTGCTAAGAACACCACACTCCCATCTTAGAGGGGTGAGAAATGATGCAGTTCAGTGAAACAAGAGGAATACTCCATGACCGAAAGAGTACCCAGCTCTAAGCTCATGAACTCCCAGGCCCGGTCAGCCCTCAGGGTCTCCGGGTAGAAGTAGTCATAAAAGATGCTCTGAAAATCCTCCCAAGCCATAACCTACGGGTGACCCGCCTGTGAGATCACGTCCCACCACCTCTTGGTGGAGTCTCAGAGCATGTAGGTGGAGATCTTGACCCGCATCTCTGGATGTGTTTTCTGATGCTTGAAGATAGTGAGCATGGCTTCCATTCATGACTCTGCAGCCTGAGGTCCTCCTTCCCCCGAGAAAGTTGGAGGATGCTGCTGCTGGAAAACCCTCGTCAAGTCGGTTATAGTCGTGGTAGGACGTACAACCGGAGGAAGTCTCAGAGGCATAGCTCTGAAAGATCAAAATTACACCTTATATTAGAAAAACAGGGACATACAAAAAAAGAGTACAAAACTGGAACAGGGGAAAGAAAACACACAAGTTTACAAAACACGAATACACGGCGGGTATAAAACTACCTGGCGTGTCTTATTAAGACACTGACATGGGCGTGTACCCCTGCCGTGTAGATCATTTAACACCTCAAAATACACGGCGTGATGACCCAACACATGGCGTGTACTTTAAAACTATTCCCATGCCTGAGTCTCTTTACTCTGCTAACCCACACGGTCTGACTTAACCCGAGACTACATGGCATGTTCTGATCAAACACGACCTGTACTAGACAAGGCTTCAGTGGCCTGTGTTATTATATACATGGTCATTTACACGGATGAACCTTACATGGTGTGTTCCGAAAAAACACGGTGTGTATAGGTGAAGGTGACATTGTCCCGTGTAGTTCGGGACACGGCCGGGTACCTGAACAAGACTACATGGTGTGTGTCGAAAACACATAGTGTGTATAACAGAAGGTGACGCCGACCAATGTTGTTCGTGACATGGCCGAGTACCTGGACGAGACTACACAACATGTTCCTTTACAACATGGTGTGTTCTACTCGAGCTTCCCCGAACCGTGTTGTTAGTGACACTTCTGGGTACACGGCTCCAAACTACACGATGTGTACCTACCGCACATGGCGTGTTCATGAAGTAATTCTCATGACACCTTGTTTTTGCTCAGACAGTTAGTGACACGTCTTGACAACTACACGGAGTGTAGTCAAAAGTACACGCCATGTATTCTAGGGTTTTCAGGGCAGTAGCTTAGAAACTACATAGAAGCCTAGAAAACACAGAAAAAAGTCACGGAAGTGCCAAATTCCAATTCGTCAGGGACCATAATCCCCTCTAATCAAAACATGGCGTTCATTTAAGCAAGGTAGGATACAAAAAATCCTCTAAAAAGGATGTAGATATTCAATCAATCATCTATCACAACATCATTAATAATCGACACAATGTATATCACAATAGCGTGCAATCACTAATGAACCCTAGATTCATTGGAATGAATTCATGGCATGTGATTTCTACAAGTTCCTATATGATGCATGAGATGGAATACCCTCATCTCATTAGGTTTCGTTAGAAATAGAACTGTAATTGTCAAGAAAATAGCAATACAAAGCATGTGAATCACTCTAGGTGAAATCATATCAACCGTAAAATCTCAAAACCAGCAAACTGCAATTAACGATGTAGTATGTCTTTTCCTTGTACATTGGTTAGCTACTCCCAGACACAACTTAATACCAAGTACTGAATCCATCCTATCCCTGTCTAATGTTTCCAAATAGTAAAGCAAGAGAAAAGAACTCCTCCGATACCACTTTGTAACGACCTGAATCTGAAGCACCTCCACTGGTGCCCCGTACCCAGTTTTCCACATGACCTCAAGCACATATCACCAAATGCCAGAGGAAGCTGACTAACAGTGAAGGACTTGGTGAGTCGGTGGGGAAACTATGACCTCATTTGGTAAAGTATACAACAGAAGAACAACTAAACACATTAACAGAAACAATAATCTGCATGCAATAACTAAACTAAACAACGAAAGCAATGTATAAACTATTATGATGCATCATGGTACACATGTCTTTGAAAAGCAATAAAAAACGAATGTGCTAAAGTAAAACTGAAAAACAATGTGCAAAAGAAAATAATGTAAGCTTATCAGCATCGCAAGCCAGGACTCGGTCCCATGCTCTCCAACTCTAGTGAAATCAAGAACCTGAAGTAGAAGGGTGCTTTCCCTTATCTAAACCTAGAACAACATAGTCTGCTTGGGCCCAAATGCTTGGACCAAACAGGGTGTGAGATACCATCCCATTAGGAAATCACCCAATGATCTGTGCCTAAAAGTCAATGAATACAATGCAAGTAAACATGTGGAAAGCAGTAACTACAAAAGAACATAGCAGCTAAAATCCACAATTCAAGCATATAATTACACGAGTAAACAACCAAAAAAAGTAGAAAACAGGAAACCCTATAGGAATATCTCACAGCCAAACCCTTATGGTTCAACCAAAATGTACTAGAAACCCTCTTGGAGGGACACACAGTCTCACCCCACTGGTTCAACTATGAATAGACTCTTTGAGGAAGCACTCACCGTCAATTCCCTCTATAGTCTCGTATCGTGCTAAAGGCTCTCGGGGGAAGCACTCAACCTCTCATTCCCCCTATGGCCCACATCAAGGAACTACAAACTCTCTAAGGAAGCACTAATCGTTAATCCCCCCTGTGGTCTCACATCGTATTAAAAGACACTCTGGAGAAGCCCTTACGTCTATTCTCCTAGTGGTCTACTACACTAGGTTCTCATAGTCCTCTATGAAACTAAAATGCTCAGTGCCCCTGTATCTTCCAAGTAAACCTCAAGAACTACTTAGCTATCATTCTAAAGCCCAAAATCCTTACAAATCAGCAGTTCTACTATCCTACAACTCAGCATGGCAACTGGAAAATGCCAAACAAGAAAAGAAAGCATGGAAAGTATCCAGAGTACAACAAAAACTACTCTATTCACAATGGTAAACCTGTACTATAGAAATCAAGCAAGCAGGAAATCAAATAAGCCGTAAAACAGTAAAACACACAATTCGTGTTCAATGGAATTGGCGCAATTGCACAAGATACTGAAAGACATTCTCAAGAAAGGCACAAAACACCAACCTTGATGCTAGGGGATCGATATAATTGAACCACGACAACTGATTCTCCTTAGAACATCGTAGATCTAAGAAAATGTCTGAAACACATAAACCATGATAACTTGAGAAAGAGTAAGAACCATGGAAGAAGGATAAAGAAGAAGGAAGAAATAACCGATGCGCTTCCAAAAAAATCGACCGTGCTCGAATCGGAGAACAGATAGAGAGGCAGGGGCTCGGGGAAGATCCGGTCGTACGGGTCGCTCTCGGATGTAGAACCTGGAGAAGGGGTGTGTTCTATCTTTCAGGTGCAACCCCGGTGCGTTTAGTGGAAAAAAATAAAAGTTAATGGCATGTACTTTTAGAGTACACGACGTGTACAAGGTATTTCCGTACTCTGCCAAAATCGGCCTCCACGTCACCCCTACACACCGTGTGTGTGGCCCAGGCATGACCAACACACGACTTCGATCCAGAGAAGAGTGCACGATGTGTACTCAGAAAGTACACAGCGTGTACTTAGAAATTTTCCAAAAACTCCATTTTTCTTAAAATCTCTAGAAAAAGGAAAGTCATACCTGAAACAAAGATCCGGGTTCTTACACTCATTTAGAATAGATCTAGAAATTTCTTGAAGGGTTGTATTCCTCATTTCAACTACACCATTCTGTTGAGGTGTCCTAGGGGCATAAAAGTTATTATTTTTTCCGTTATGTGAGCAATAGTTTTCAAAATCATGATTCTCAAACTCACAGCCATGATCACTTTTCAAGGTCTTAGTCATAAGTCCACTAAGGTTCTCTACAGACTTGGAGTATTTAATAAAGTAAGAACAAGCTCCAGTTTTCTGATCAAGAAAGTATACCCAAGTATATCTAGAGAAGTCATCTACCAAGACATAAATATATTGCATCTCATTCAAACATGAATTACTAGATGGTCCAAACAAATCCATGTGAACCAACTCTAAATGTTGAGAAGTTGAAACTTCTTTATTTAATTTGAATGAATCTTTATGTTTCTTTCCATTTTGACAGGGAGTACAAACTTTTTCTGTTGGGAATTTTAGTTGAGTTTGGACTCTAACTAAATTATTTTTAGTCAATTTCTTAAGATAATGAACATTACAGTGTCCTAATATTCTGTACTATAGCCAAGAATCTTTGTGAAAATCATTTAAACAAGTAATATTTTTTTCGGCTAATGAGTTCAAATCTACAACATATTCATTTTAATTTCTTAATGAAGTAAATACTAAACCATTTTTAGAGTTAAATACATTACAAGCATCATTTTCAAATTTAACTGTTAAATCCATCTTCACATAACTGAGAAATGATTAATAGATTATATTTTATCCCATTAAAAAAATAATACATTGGAAATTAAAATTCAATCAGTGTTACCAATCTGACCTAGGATGAGGATTTTTGCTTTTGTCATATCACCAAAGGTGACATGTCCTCCCTCTACCTTGATTAATCATTTGAGGAAGGAGTAATCTCCACTCATATGCCCTGAATATCCACTGTCCAAGTACCATATCTTCTTGTGAGAACTCTTCAAGCATGTTTCCAATAAAACATATTTAGACAGGAAATGATTTCGGTACCCATATCATCTTGGGTCCAGATAGGTTATCCAGCAAAACTTTAGGCATCCATATTTGTCTAATATGTTTTCTATAATTATTAGGTTCAAAATATTTTGAATAGTTTATTTTGTTTTGTCTAGCAGAATAAGAAAATCTAGATGAGGAAATAGAATTTCCAGAACTAGAACTAGAAGCATACTGGTCAGACATTGGAAGAAATCTATTTTTGGCATGTTGTCTCTATCCAGGTTGATAACCTAAACTAGTAGTATACCTTGGTGCTATTTTTTTCCAAGCATTTGAGTTAAGGTGTTCTTTACATTTGTAAATTTCTCTAAATCCTTTTTAATTTTGTCATTTGAAAGTTTTAGTTGAGTGTTCTCTTTCAACAGTTGAGAATTCTTTTCTTTTTCTACACTTAGATCTATTTTAACCTTACTAGTCAAGGCATTCTGTATCTTCAAGGTTTTATATTTGTCTTTTAGTTCATTATAGCTATCTTCCAGCATATTGAAATTTTCAAACAGTTCAGCCTTAGACATATTTTTATCATTATCTGAATCACTATTGTTTCCAGAATAATCATCATTTAGAATAGGGGATATAGGTACCTTGGATATGTTAGTCATGAAACACATATGGCATGATTCTTTTCATAATCATTAGCCTCTGATTCACCTGTGCTGCCTTCCGATGGACTCCAGGTTTCTTTCATGGATTTCTTGTACTTGTTGTCATTATAATCATATTTATTTTTTGAATTTTTACTCTGGACAGTCATCCTTGATGTGTCCTTTCCTCTTGCATTCAAAGAAGACTATGTCATATTCCTTATTAGATTTTATCCAATCCTTCTTCCACTTACCTTGTTGATCATACTTACCCTTGTAGTTTGGTTTTATGAAAAATTTATTCTTCCTATAGATCTTCTAAAATCTACTGGCAATTTGATACATTTCTTCATCACTATCTGAATCTGAATCTTCACTGGTTGAACATTCAGTAGTTACATGTATTTTCTCCTTGTCTTTTCTCATTGAAACAGTAGACTTGAATTCCATGGATTTTCTCTTGGGTTCATCATATTATTCTTTGTTCACTTTCAGTTCTTGTTAATACATCATTAATTTACCAATCAACTCCTTAAAAGGTATCTTGCTGATGTCACATGACTCTCAGATAAACACAGAAGTGACTCTCTATCTGTCTGGAAAACATGTCAATATTCTAATGATTTACTCCTTCTCTGGAACATATTTTCCAAGTGAACTCATGGTGTTGACAATCTCATTAAACCTAATGTACATGTCAGAAATGGGTTCATCATGTCTCATCTTAAAATTATCATATTTAATAGTATAAGTATATAATCTCATTTTATTCGTGTTGGTTGTTACTTCATGAGAAACAACCAAGGTGTCTGAGATTTCATGAGCAGTTTTACATGCATAAATTAGGTCAAATTCCTCATCTCCTAAAGAGAAGTAAAGGGAATTCATAGATTTACAGTTATTGTTACAGTCAGTCTTTGTAGCATCATCCCAGGAAGATCTAGCAGTATTGGGGATCTCATATTCTGATTCGATAGCAGACCAAATATCAAAACCGACACTTTCCAAATGAATTTTCATTTTAATTTTCCATTGAGCATAATTCACACCATTAATGAAGGGTTCCCTGTTAGTAGCAACACCTTCTAGTCTATTGTCTATAACTAGATTTTAGAAAATATATTAACGGGATAAAATTTCTAACTATCATTAATTTAAGATATTTAAGATAAAACTAATATCATAGTAATACAAACAGAGGGTATCAAAAGTTTTTAAAATAAAAACTTTCCTATAATACAAAATGTTGGTCAGAGTGGATACTCATGAGGGGGTGGGGGGGGGGGGGGTGAATTGAGTTCCAATTAAAAATTTCTGTTAAAAAATTTAGTATTAAAATCTCCTAAATTATATATAAGTTAAATAGTAGTGAATATTTTATGGTTATCAATTTTCAATTAGCATCTCAAATATGGATTAGTTCTCAATCAATTTAATCTGAAGATTAATTTGACTATTGAAATTAACTTACTGGCTTACAACAATTACAAACACATAAAAATTTAACTATCAGAGTTACATTAAAATAGATATTAATTTAAAGTACTTAGCAGTAGAATATAAAATATAGTTTGAAATAACACAACAAGGTTAACGATTAGGTTCATCCTTAGGCTGAGACATAGTCCTCTTAAATAGTTTATATAAAGTATTTACCCACACCATGGATCAAGGGTAAACACCAGTACACAGACTGTCTAGGTCATAAGTCCTCACCCACAGTTCTTCTTGGAAAAAACAATAGCACGCATGCTATCCAGATCAAACTCGACCTCTACCAAAATTCATAGTTGGTGTATGAAATAGTTTAAAAATTTTGAGTGAGTATTGAGAAATACTTATGTTATGCTCAAGAGACTGTGTGTGTTTTAGATAAATAGAGACACACACAATACTCAAAATATATTTAAATGAATCACAATAGAGTGAATAATATTTGAGATGAGTTTAGAATGGTATGTGTGATAGTAATGAAGCTCCGGAATCCTTCTGGTTTGAGCATATGAGGTTTTTGAGTACTTCGGGGATATGTTGAGAAAAAAAAGTGTCGTGGTTTCTCTTCCAGACTCCTTCATGAATAATGTTTTCTCGAGGTTACGGTAGAATATGCAGCTTAGCACTCTGCCTCAGCTTCCAACATAAGTTCTTTTCTTTTTGGCTCGAGTGTACCTTTATGTATCACCCTTTTCACCACCGTGTCTCCACTTTTTCATCGACACTCATATGCGCTCCCTTTGTAATTATTCTTATATCACATGTGGTCTAACAAAGAGGATGATTTCCTCTGTAGGTATGAGGTAAAATTCCCTAACATTCAGCAGACAACATTTAATTAATAGCAGATTCATTAAAAGCATAAATATGACCATTGTTAGATAAAACAAAGATAAGTAGAGTTAAAGAAATGGTGACTATTATTCATCAGTATCTCAATGTATCAGTGTGATTGCAATGGTGGACTTTTGTCTACAGGTCAGTTGTTGCATCGATAGCTATCAATCTGTGTATAAGAAGTCTTTGTGTATCAGTAGAAGTTGTTGTGGTAGCTTCCTTGTATCAGTAGCTTCATTGAATCAGCAGATTCTCTGAATCAGTAGCTTCTCTGAATCAGTAGCATCCCTGAATTTGTAGCTAGGATGTGTCAGTAGCACATTCCATTGGTAACTGGATTGTACCGAAAACTGTTTTATATCTGTGACTTTGTCTATTTGTATATGTAGGCTTGTACCAGTAGCTGTCTATATCGGAAACTTTCTTGTACAGGTAGCTCTTGTTATAAAAAGTAGACAAGGTCTATATCAGTAGACTTAGTGTATTGGTAGCTCTGTACCGGTGACCTTATGTCACAGAACACATACTCTAATGGTATCCTTTGTCTATCGGTAGCTATCGGTACTAGTGACCTTTGCATATTAGTGAGCTTTGTAATGGTAGACTTGAATACTTGGTCTATAAGTGACCTAATCACTTAACATTTATCTATTTTATGCAAGATATTTCCAGATTAAGTTAGAACAATTATAAACACAGATGAACATTGGAAAAACATATTCCAATGGTTATTTTGATATTCTAATTAACTCAATATCATTAGGAGATTATAATTAATATAATAATAGATATTATTTGAGATTATCAAAACATATTAAAGCATAATTGGGATTATCCAAACAAGTGAGGTCAAAACATATGATAATTTCTACTTGATTAAAAACCATTTTAAATATAATTATTCCATTTATGTCACATATTACCTTTCTATAACAATCATATAATTTTTCAAGTTAATATCGGATGTTTTAATGATGTTCGGTACATGAGTCAACATTGAACATATAATAATTAAAAATTCCAAGTGTGATGAAAATTACATTATCTTTAGAATGTTATTCAGGACATAGATTTCATATATATCATATATATCTAGTATATATTTATTTCTAATATTCCACAAGATTTTGAGATAATAAATGAAATGTATTGTTCATGGAAACGGTAGGTTGTATGTACGCATTATTGTAACTTTAATTTATTTGTCATATAAATGAAATGAAAACATAAATGATACATAGGTATAT
Organism: Viscum album; assembly: GCA_963277665.1. Lineage (NCBI taxonomy): Eukaryota > Viridiplantae > Streptophyta > Magnoliopsida > Santalales > Viscaceae > Viscum > Viscum album. The sequence goes on from OY728164.1 coordinate 801,226,227, forward strand.
TTTAATTATATTACAATATCATTTTTATATATGTTATATAAGTTAATTAATTACATCCTTTATATGTTCCATGTATAGCATGAACGACTCATATAACTTTGAGGGGGCGGTAGTCCGCACTTACTCAAATTAAATTATCATATTTATACAACATGAAAATAATAATGGTTTGTTCTAGATGATAATTAATGTATCATAGAAAAAAAAATAAATATAATAAATATCATATGTAATATCATTGGAATCTTAATGGCCAATATAATATGCGACATGTGATAATTGAACAACCATCGTTTCGTGAGACAATAGTTCGTTGTCGACAAAAAACATTATGTTATAAATCTATTAGATAAAGGTGTGGGTAATTATATTTTAAATAATTCTCATAATAACATCCTAGTATATTTAGGATACTATTTTTTTATGTAATAAAATAAAAAGAATAGAATAGGGAGTGATGAAGTAGAATAATTGAAAGAAAATATAGAGAAGATGCTACCTCTTAAAACATGTAACTCCCTTTGATTTGATCCAAAAGGCATTCTTGAATTGACTTCATCGTAGGGAAAATCATCTAGGAGAAAGGGAGGTACATTGGGAACTTATTTGGTTAGTTTTTTGGATGACTCTAGGGGGAATGAGAGGTGTGTGTAATGGTTATAAGTGTTGGCCTTTAATAAGAGGGAGGAGGGGAACGTAAAGAATATCTTGAAATATTATTTTATTATAAATTATATTTATATTATAAATGTGTAAGAAATACGTTATTTACAATATAATATTAATATAAGTCGATATAAAATCATCCAATAAGAATTACATAGGTTTTGGACATTTTTTTAATCCTTATCATTTTTATTTAACATATTTTTACTCTTATCATTTTATCAAGCATTTAACACATTGAGAATTAATATTGTTAAAAAAACATAAAAAAATTAATTATTGAGTCAATAATAAAATTTAATACTTATTATAATTAGTTTTTAGAATCTTATAATTTTTTGGAATTTTATAATATTTAATAAAATATTTTATATTTTAAAATATGAATTTTTTCAATTTTGACACTATTGATATAATGAATTTTTAAAAATCCTTAACAACATTATTAATTCAAAAAACATAATTAATAATATTATAACATGTAACTATCATGAAAAAAATCATGGATGAAAGCCATATAACAAAATTACATTTATTTTAACATCTATAATATAATATATTTTAATCCTTTTTTAATTAATTAGTCACTGCATCTCCATTGTGTCATATTTAAATTTATTTATTTAATGTCTTAAAATTTAAATAAAATATAATGTTGTATATAATCAGTTTATATTTTTAATTAATATTTATAGTCAAATAGATCACTTATATAATCCCATATAACTTTTTTTACTAAAAGATATATGTTTATGTTAGAGTTTTCCTTATCTTTAAATTAATTTTTATAAAATGTATTTTTCACTTACATGTTGCTCTATGGGGTGACAAAATCCACCCATGTATTTCTATGGTTCTAAATGTATAATTAAATAATATTAGAAAATGTGGTAGGGTAATTTAATAATATTATCATATTATATTTTACCCTAATTTATCAGATTTATCCACTAACCATGGTAAATAAAATATTTACTAAAGTTACTATTCAGAATGTCTAAAAATAAAATATTCATATTTAAACTATTTGGATATACTGATTCCAAATATGGAATCCAATTTTTCAAATTCAAAACAATTAGGTTTCATAAATTAATTTAAAATCAATTCCTGTTGTCAAAACCAAAAAGTGTTTTTTAAGATGTAAAAACTACCAAAAGATTGACATTGTTTATGTCCAATTTCATTGTGAAATTTCTTCCAATGAAAAAAATTAGATTAAAAAGAAAAACATTAATCCAATTGAACTTTAAAACCTTATAAAATTATAATATAACTATATAAATAAATTATATTAAAAGGATGTTTTGAATTAAAATGCAGTATTTTCCACTATTCATTAATAATGAACTTTATCAGAAAAACACAAAAATTTTATCCAAATAAAATTTTGTTGTCCCTATTATAAAGAAGAATTTTGTTTTTTCAAGAAGAGGATATATAATTGAAAAAAAATTATTTAAAAAGGGTTATCTATAAAAACGCCGTAAAATGACTTTTTAAAAATATTACAGTTTTAATGCATAAAATTGGATTCGTTATTATTTTATGCCTCTAAAACTTATTGGATAAAAGAAAAAACAATTAAAAAACATATGTAATAATATTTTAGTAAATTTTTTCATTCGTGCCAATACAATGTATTGGTTTTAGCTACCATTTAAAATAATAATAATAATAATATAATTTTACGGTATAACTCTATGTTGTATGCAACGTATGATTTCAATGAAACCTGTTGTTTGGTGTTGAGTGCGTTATCATACATAGAATCCACATTAATGTAAAACTAATATTTGATTAAAAATCATAATAAATAGTAAAATGTCATATTCTTTATTTACCTAGGATGTTACATCCTTCACCCATTTTGGAAATTGCGTCCTTGCACTTTTAAAATTGGCCTTTGAAAATTCATTGAAATCCTCACTTTAGAAAATGAGTCAATAAAATTATCACATTAAATGAACAAAAGTGAATTATAAAGGTCATTTAATATAACACATATTAGGATTCCTTGTTGGAAAACATGGATATTGAATAGAAACTAAGTGCCAGGTTCGGATGGAGAGTGATTGAAGACATGATAAGGAGAAAGTTATCAATCTGAAAACCCTAAAATTATGATGGGTTAAACATTCATTGGTTTCCATGTAAGAAAATTTAATGGAAAATATTTTTTTTTCAAAGAAATTTTAATAAATTTGAGAATTTATTTTTGAGATTTAATAAGGGAATAAATAAATATACTTACCGTTCAAGTAGAGTTTCATCCTTTAATAAATTTATACCACAAACTACTATTTTCTACAACCAATGTGTATTCATGATAACATGGTCACACCTGATGTATTAGAATCGACTTATAAAGAATCACATAATCCATAAAAGATGAAATATATATTTCTCATGTCTTTAGACATTAACTAATACAAAAATGGTTAGTACGAGATTAGATAATCCCCAAAAAGGAAGATCATTTATAAAAATAAATACTACTATTAATCTCCAAAATTGAAAAAACAATCCCCAAAGTCAAACAAATACTATTCAATACGCAATTATCCTTAAAAATTTTCAAAATAATCCAACTACGATTGAATCCTAAATTTCAGAAGGATTTGATCACATAGTCTTCCACGATAAATCTTAACATTTATTTCCAAAATATCATCGACTAGTTTTAGTGTCTCATTCTAAAAATTAATTAACCTAATCACATATTCTCTATAATAGGTTAATCATTTCCATAAATAACCCAAATATACCGATTTCCACATTAAAACATAGATTCATCCAAAATAACATTTCATCCACTTATTCACATATAAATCCCAATGTATTCTATTTTCCTTAGGTATATAGTGTTTTCAAAAGAGAGAACGTCCTCAAAACTAACATTATCACTTAATCACCAATATTTTTTCATATACTATGAATATCAATTTTATAAAACATATGCTACAAAATCAACATATTATTCATTCATAAAATCATTTAACTAAAAAGAATAAGTTAAAATAATGTGGGACTTCACATAGTCTAGTGGTAGGAGATGCACCCTTATCGGCCTTCGTTTGTGGGATCGATTCATATGGCATTTTCAGACACAATGGGTTGTCACCCAACCTATGGGTTGTAACGCATACTATAGGTTGTCTTTTTTTCTAAAACCATTTCATTCATACAACATTTAAAAAAATAAGATAATTTTATAAAAAAATATCAAACCCTTATTTTACTATAATGTTATCTAATACCTTTCGTTTTTCATCACATTATATAATTACGATTAATCACATAAAACAAGATCAAATTAACCCATATTCTTATCCATTATGTCCACAAAATAAAAAGTAATTCCTCCTTGAATAAAATTTTCACATACCAAACATCATTGTTACACAAATTAGAAACAATCATCCCAAACTAATCCCATAATCAAAAGGGAATTAATAATTTTAAACATTTCATCATCCAAAAATCTACCATAACTATATAATCCTTTATATGTTGACTTCTTACTCATTCTATGCTCCTCATAATCAATTAACTACGAATTTCCACTTTATTTCATAATACATAATTTTTACATAACGAATATCACCATCATTTATAAATATCAATCCAATGATGCTTCATTATTTATGGATAAGAAAAGAAATCATACCTTGAATCCAGATATCATGATCTTCATGATGTTTCCTATCTCTTTCGACATGTTGTCAAACATTCAAAAAGTAAACATTTCCTTTACTTATGACATTTCACTTTTTGATAGAATTAGAAGAGTTTAGATCTTTAAATCATATAAAAAAGATACCATGACCCAGATAATTGTTTTAGAAATGAGTAGGTGTTTGAAAACTCTAACAATTTCTTGCAGGTGATTTGAATACTCAGAAATATGTCAACATAATTTGAGCAGTCTTTTTTTATAATAGTTATGATCAAATCATCAAGGAGGGATAAGATGTTTTTGCAAGATATATTTCCCTGCATCTTGACAAATGACCCTTAATTTTCTAAAAACAATCAACACTTAATGAAGAAACAAATTATTATTCAAAAATAACCCCTTATAGGGTAAAGAAAATATAAAAACTTTTATATTACTCTAATAAAGAAACCTCCTTATATCTATATTATTTAGTTTTTTATTAAAACATCTAATTTTACCGTAACCCCAAATATTTTCTATATGATAATAATCATATTGGTTATATAGAATCCTTTACTGACACCTGTATAACATCCTAAAATCTAATGTTATCTACACCAAACTTTGATACCGAATATAAGGACCTGGAATTAATGATTACATAATCTAGGGCTATGTCATGAATTAGACATTGGGGATCTTTTAATGTTTCGAGTTTACATAATTACACCACAAGTTTTACATTACATCTCACAAATTTCAAAGTAGACATTTCTACTCTATCGAACTTTTTTCACAAAAATTAATCTTATTAAATGAAAAAAGAATTCCTTGATGTAAATATTTATTAATTCATCCTTTCTCTAACCATTCCTTATACCCTGTGAAAGAAATTTCAAAAACACGAGATGAGCATAAAAGGATCAATTAGGGTTATAAAATAATGAATGAAAACATTAAACCATCAATATATGAAAGTCAATGATATCATCCTTTTCACTCAAAAAAAACATAAGCTCTTTAACTTACCTCATTAAATCATAATATTTATGAATAACACATGGTAATAATAAATCATAAAGGTAGCTTGTGGAATCCATATCATTCTTAGGTTATAGCTTACACACCTACATAGGGAGTTACATTTGGAATACCCATCATAGTATATTGCTTAAATATCTTAGGAGAAACATTATCGTTTACCTCCATCATGATAGCAAATGAATTGGAGAGCTATCTCGGGCTCACTTGACCTAGGTTTATCATATAACCACCCATATACTTAATCATTTCCCAAGAACCATAATATAATAATTACCCATGAACAAGCATAATTGAATGATAACATTTCCACATTGCAATCAAAAGATATAAGTTCAAGATATTGTTATAATAAATCCATTATCAAAACCATTTTCATTACCAAAATTCATAAAATTAGTACATGGTATTTATTTTCATTTTAAAAACATTTCGACTTATTATATTACCCAAATATGAAATAATGCTCACAGCGGAAGAAAGGTCGTCGTCACCGCATATGTCAAAAAGAAACATTCTTTTTTTATATAGTAAAACACTTCATAAATAAATATTCCCTTTTTATGAAATTAAAATCCAAAGTGATTTATACACTATATAAACGAATGTTGTGTATAAATTAAAATATGACTAAATGAAATGAGATTGAGATGAAGTCATATACATATATTGTATCAATGATGTATGAATTTTTCAATGGGGTTATTACGTTTTGTAAAAGTATATAAACACAATGGAATGTTAGATTTACAACATAAATAAATAAACAATTATTAAAAAAATTATCATGGAACAACATAATCAATGAAATAAGTGTAAAACCCCATGAGTGGAAATTGAGTATAGAAATTCCCTTATAAAAATTCGGCAGCCTAATGGAATCACATAAAATTTTAGAAAATGAGTTGATGAGAGAGAAAAGAGTATCTCATCACATGAAAATAAAATTTACATAAATATTGATAACGAAGAACTTATCACAACATAAGAAAATTGAAAAATACATAACATAAATGATATCTTTGACTAATAGAGGAGGGATAAAGGATCCCTTACAAAGATCATTTTTTGAGTAAAATGGATTGATTATATATATTCACTATAAGTATTAATAATTAATCTATATTTAAAATATATAATATAAAAAGTTATTTTTTAGATAGTCATAGCATGACATAATTAAATGTAGATGATTATCCAAAAGAATGGAAATTTTGTTAAGAAGTTCCCTTACCTAGTGTTCGACTTGTCTTGTTCATTATTTATCTACCATCATAATTTACATAAGATAATTTATAATTTATTCATAATAAATTAAATGTTTATTATTCCTTTTATATCAATTATTACCTTATTGTAATAATAATATAATTATTCAATTTTATATTGGTCATTTTGTCGATCTTCGGTACATGAGTCAAAAATGATCTTATTATAAATAAAATTTGTCCATGTGGTCAAAATTTTATTATCTATAGAATGATATTTATGATTTACATTTCATATCTATAATATATATCCATTATATATTTATTTATAACACTGCAAAATTTGTTTTGATAATAAATGAAATGTACCGTTTATGGATAGGGTAAGTCGCACGTACGCAATAACACTACTTTCATTTATTTTTCATATTAATGAAATTAAAACATAAATTATAGAAACAGATATTATAATTCCAGTATAATATCATTTTTTATGTATGTTTCGTAAGTTCATTAATTCCATATTTTATACGTTCGATGTATAGCATGAACGAGTCATATCACTTTGATGGGGCGGTAGCCCGCACTTCCGCAAATGAAATTACCATTTGTACATAACATTAAAATAATAAAGGTATAGTATAAATGATAAATAATGAATCCTAGAGGAAAAAATAAATATCATAAATATCATATTTAATTTTAGTGCCATCATAATGGACACTATAAGAGGTGGTATGAGATAACTGAATAATCATCGTTTTATGAGGCATTAGTTCGACGTCCACAAAAATAGTATGTTCAAAATCTATTAGATGAAGGTGTCGGTAAGTATAGTTTTAATTATTATCATAATAAAAACCTAGTATATTTAGGATACTAGAATTTTAATTAAATCAAATAAAAATAACAGAATATGTTGTGAAGAAGTATAATAATGGAAAGGATATTTAAGGAAGGCGTAACCTCTTAAATCGTGTAACTCCCTTTGATTTGATCCAAAAGGCATTCATTAATTTCCTTATTCTGAGAAAAAATATTCTAGGATAAAGGGAGAGATATTGGGAGTATACTTGTGTAGTGTTTGGGAATTAAATGCGGGATTGAGAGGTGTTAGTAACGGTTTGAGGTGGTGGCCTTTTATAAGAGGGAGGAGGGGGACTTAATGAATATCTTAAAGATTATTTTATTATAAGTTCTATTTCTATTATAAATAAGTCCAAAATAAGTTAATTCTAATATAAGATGAATATATGTCTAAATAAAATCATCAAATATGAATTGGACTGGTTTTGGACATTTTTTATTATTAATATTTTTTATTTAACCCTTATGTTACTATTATAGTTTTATCAAGCATTTAACACTTTGAGAATCAAAATAGTTTCCAAAACATGAAAAAAAATCCAATTAAAGACTATGTAATAAAATTTTAGAATTATGATAACTATTCTTTTGCATCTAATATTTTTTTTATAGTATTTAATAAAATATTTTTTATTTTAAAATATGAATTGTGTCAATTTGGACACTATTCATATCACGAAATTTTAAAAATCCTTAACAACATGATTACATAAGATAAACATAATTAATAAAATTATAACATGTTACTATAATCCAAAAATTTCTTATAAGACATCAAAATAAAATAATTTCATTTATTTTAACATTTATATTATCATTTATTTGAATCTTTTATTAATGAAGCAATCATTGCATCGCCACTGTTTCATAATTAAATTTATTTATTTAATGTCTTAAAATTATAAATAAAAAACATGATATAGAGAATAATTTCATATTTATAATCACTATTTATAGTAGAATATATCACTAATTTAACCCCATATAATTTTTTTACTAAAAGATAAATGTTTAAGTTTTATTTTTCCTTAACTTTAATTATATTTTTATAAAATGTCATTTCACATAAAAGTGACTCCATGGGGTCCCTAAATCCACCCATGTATGTCCATGGTCGTAAATGTAACATAAAATATTTTTATGAAACGTTTTCGGGAAATTCAATATCATTATAATATTATTTTTTACCATTATTTATCAAATTTACCTTTTAACCATGGTAAATAGAATAAAAACTGATGTTACTATTCAGAATGTTTAAAAATAAAATTTAACTATTTGAACAGTATGGACCTTATGATTCAAAATATGGATTCCATTTTTTCAAATTCAAAACATAGAAGTTACAGAAATGAATTTAAAATAAATTCTCATTGTCAAAACTGAAAAAAATGGTTTTTAAGAAGTAAAAACTACCCAAAGATTGACATGTGTTTATTTAAAATATTAAAGTGAAATTATTTACAATGGCCAAAATTGGATTAAAATTATAAATCATAATCCAATTACCCTTTAAAACCAAATAAAATTACAATATATTTATATTAATAAATTATATTAGAATGCAATTTTGAATTAAAATGCAGTATTTTCACTATTTATTTAAAAATTAATTTTATTATGAAAATTCTATAATTTTACCCACTGTAAATTTTTATATCTCGATTCTAAAGAAGAATATTATTTTTTTCAAATAAAGCACAAAAATTTATAAAAACTAGATTTAAAAGGGTTGTCCATTAAAAAGTGGTAAGATGATTTTTTAAAAAATTTACATTTTTTTATTCATAAAATTCGAATCATTCTTATTTTGCACCTCTAAGACATACTGGATTAAAGAAAAAAATTAACAAAAATATGTAATAATATTGTAGTTAGTTCTGTTTATTATCGTTAATACAATTACATGGAATTAACTACAATTTAAATTAATATTTATATTATTTTATTTTTCTATATTACTCAAAGTTGTGTGCGGTGTAATATTTCAAAGAAACCCATTATTGCATGTTTAGCATGCTATTAGACATATAATCTCCATTAAAGTAAAATTAGTATTTAATTCAAAATTATTACTAAATATGAAAATTTCATATTCATTATTTACTATGGATGCTACACCACATGAATGAACTAAATATAATATGAAATTGAATAACCTTAGAGAAACCTGTGGTTTTATTGATTAAAGAATATTTTTTCATCATTTAGACATCCAATAAGTATCTTTTCATGATTTTTTTAATTTTCAATATGATTAGACTTAGTCACACTCATATTTTTGGTTTTAGATAAATGAGGGAACCCAAATGTTCTGGGTTAAAATTGAATGTAAAGGAAACATTAAATATGAGTAAAAAAATTGTATGATTACTAGAGTAAAAGGATTTGTGATTATCCGAAATCAGAACACATAGAACATGGTTAACAATGTGTACCTTAACCAACTCTTAGAATCATTGAGTAAGATAAGGAATGATTTGACTAAGAGTTATGGTAATAGAGACCATGGATAAAAGAATACTTTTTTCTTATGTATGTAGAATGTGTGAAGAAACAACACATTGAATTCCTCATACGAACCAGAAGATGTTTTGACTATGTAAAAGAAAGAAAAATAGGAAAGTAAATACAAAGGGAACAATTAAAATTTCAATTTATAGAATGGATGGAAATTTTAAATCCATAAGATATCAATAACTATTTAATTATTTAATTTTGGAATGTATTTACATTATGAAAATCAAAGTTCTAAAGGGAAAACATTTAATGTGAATCTGAAAAAAGGTATGAGAAATGGTTATATTGATGATTGTGAATTGACTGGAAATGGTATATAAAATAAAAGTGTAATTAATGAATAAGGGGATGATAACTAACCAATTTTTTAAGGATAAGGTTGAATAATTATAGTGTATAGTTATTTTAAGTCAAAAAAGTTTAATATATAAGTATTTTTTTTGGAAGAATGGAAATATCGATTGTAAAGACCCAAACATTCATTAATGAAAATTACACTTGGTCTATTTAAAAGTCTTATTATGGTTATGTAAAACATATGAAATTATTTGGTTCCATGTTTTAGATTTTAAATCACTGGTAAGAATTTTGACCGTTGCTAATATATCCATTGAACAGTGATCACATGATTTTTATAAATATAGGGCTTTAACAAAATCATATTTACTCAAAAAATGCAAGCGATTGCCTCATCCAATAGACTTTCCCCATTTGAATCCCATTTTTCAGAGCTCAAAAAGGAGGTGGAATCATTGGTATTCACACTTGACCAAGCCCAAGATGATCTTGAATACGTTAAGGTCAAGCAGAACTACCTACGAGAGAAGTGGAAGTTGATAGAGATTAGCACTTGAGCAATTTTATCTGAGCCACCCAATGAGTCTATCACCATCGTGCTCCTTACCCTAATTTCACATGGGGGTGTTTAAGGGGTTATGAAACAAGTCCCTAGTACTATAATCATGTACATTATTCTTGTATAGATAGTATACATTCTTTTTATTATTGTTAATTTTGAAATAGTTTTTAAAGAAAAAATAGTATATTTAGTTATTATTCAACTAAATAATATATTCGATGAATTAATATATTTTTGAATTATATAATATTTTCATAAAATATTATTATTATTAAATTACTTTTTATTAAATAAAAATGGTCTTATAATTTTATGAAAGCAATTGTTATTCTTATTAAGGGTTGAATGGTGTTTTTGTCAACCCTTGAATTTTTGATAAATCTCAGTTTTTATTTATAAATTAGAAATTCACATATTTGTAAAATTATTTCGATAAAATGAATATTTTTTTTGGAATCAGGACGTTTAAATTATCCAATGGTGAATTATTCATAATTTTCTGACACATTCGATTTTTTTGTGTAAAAATTAGGTACTGTTTAAATATATAATGTATTTTATGACATCATAATGACCCAATAATAATTTAATAAAATACTATAAACATTATTTTCGGCCAATATATGCTTTAAGATTATAATAATGTGATTTGGGTTATTTATTTATTTATTTTACAATGATTTAGTGGACCCTTCAAGGATTATAAAACATTTTGTCTTTTTATATGGTTTTCCTTAAGAGTGGGATTCACCTCCAAATAAGAAACCCTATAATTTTAATAATTCTGGCCACTTCCCTTATAAAATATTTTTTTCCACTCTTCTTTTGAAAAAACCATGGGAAAAAACCATGGGACGGTTTTTGTTTTTGATTAGTTTAATTCATGGTGTCCCAAACCTAAATAATAAATAATTCCCTCTCCTTTCATATATAAACCCACCAAAGCTCCAACTTCATCTTCACTCAATGATTTTGGAGTAAGTCCATACTCTTCCCTCATCTTTCTAGAATCCTCCCTAGGTGACTCAATCTCCCAATAATCCTCTCTAAAGACTCTCCCAAGCCTTTGGGATCACACATCCATGTTAGGGATTCACATTTTCCTTATTTATGTCCATGTTTCCATATATTTTATAACCATTTCTTTTGAAGAATAAATTTTAGGGTAAAATTTCTCACCTCCCCCATACTACCCAATTTATGTTTTAATGATAAGAAAATACTTAATCTCTCATTAATTCCTCCCATGTACACCTGTTACCATGCTGAAATTACATAAGGAATTTCTTTCTCCAAATTTAAATTCAAGTAAGTCTATTTTATCATGAATCTAAATTCCATGAAAATTGTAGGGACATGTATCTATATAACCCCTTGTTATTAATTTCATGTAAATTTAATGATACACCCATTTATTTATCATCTACAATTTTTATGAATTCTTATGTCACGCCGTTATGCTACTGAAATTGCACCACATTTTTCAAGCCAAGTCATTGTGCAGTGAATACCATGCACATTTCTCTATCAAGGGTATTCACCTTTAGGCACATTTACTAATTGATTATGGAGTTTCAAGTATAAATTACATGTTCTTTTATCATTTAATAAATGATGATGAATCAATGTTTTTGGATCAATGTGGAAAACTTATGCATAAAATGAAATGTTTAAAAAGTGTGAGCCCTGATATCGCTCCAATGCATTGGGTAAAGTATAGAATCATGATTTGTCATGCACAAAGGGTGTTGAATCATGATAATTAAAGTTCAATAATGGTTTACTTGTTATTTATGTGTAATGAGTGTTTACTCATGCTCCATCTGCAATGATCCTTGGCTCATGCTGATTCCATGTTTAGTGTTGTTGACAAACCTACATGTTATGATTATTATGCTTTTTAGGCCTTTATGTTTATTCTTATCTTATTCTCCATTTATATGCCTATTGTATTGCATTTATTGTATTCCTAATGTTATTCCTTGTTTATTTCATTACTGGCCCTTTTATCTTACCTTTTTCTTATGCATATATTCAGGTTATCAATTGCAATGCTAAGTACGAGGGAATGTAGTGGTCACGTAAAGTAAGTTTTCAATAAGAAGTTTCGTTTTTTGGTTTTAAGTTGTTATGGAATGTTCCTAATACCCATATAAACTATACCACTCAATATTTGATGATGTATCAAGTGAAGGGTTTATGTAATAAATCAAAGTTATGTATATAATAAAGAACATGTTTGTCATAGTTGGTATAAGAGGTAGGATTAGTTATTTTTGGTATTTGGATTTGAAAACCCTAGTGAAGACATGGAGACAATACTAAGTATAATAAAAACATAGATATGTTTTGGGGAGTATTTAGTAAGTGGTTTATCAAGAAAATACATCCTTATATGGATACGTATAGGTAAAGGAGGCTCTGGGATAGATGTACATAGAGGTGAGAACCCTAACAAGGAGTTTTGGGCTTAAACCAGAGTATCCTGGTACATGGTAGTGGGCCTTAATGCACTCTTGGTTAAGACACTCCTGGGGAATTTTTTGGTATATTCACAAGCTTATTATGAACCCTTATTAATGGAATTCAAAAAATTCCCCTAAGAATATATGATAGAAAGTATATCCTGAATAGCATAGATTGAATCCCATTGATTCATATGTTATGGAATAAATGTAATTTATAGGACATCCATTTTTCCTTTGTTTAACCTTTATTTGTTACCCCTCACATTCCTATTTTTATGGAATAATAAATCATTAGGCTTCATGTTTTTTAATATCACAATTCTATCATGTCTAGAGGGTAACTCAAAATTTGATATGTTTCATCAGTATGATAAAGGATGGTTTAGAGATGGAAGGTGAAGAACCTCATACAACAATCTTGTCCCTACCTGAGGACATACTAGCTATAATTATTGTGATGTCAATATCACATAGTATCGAAGCCTTTTCTTATGTACAACTTTCTTGCAAGACGCTCTAAAACATATTAAACACCTCCTCCATACCATGTAATCATCAAGGATCACATGTCACTTGTGATAAAATTTTAAGAACCCAAAAACATCATCATTATCGGAAAGGGTGGTACTATCAGGGTATTTCCAAATACATCACCTTGTCCAGAGTGTATAAATCACTATTTGATTTTAGGATAGTTACTGAAGAGGAAAATATTCATGCAGCCTAAATGTATATAGTCATGGATTTCGGTCTTTTTGGAAACATCGACAATATATTAGAAGAACTATATATTTGGAAATTTCAATGATGACTCTATTATAATATTTTACAATAAACTAGTACATGGTGATGTTTTTAAATTTTATGTTAGAAACAATTATTTTCAAAAATTGCATCATATTTTCCATCAGTACATTCCATGTTTCATGGACTTTGTCAGGACTACGGAATTGGAATACTATAAAAAAGCATTGAGGTATTTTTGCACTAGGTGGATCCTCGCTCTCCATGTTCGACGTGATAATGAGGGTTGAGGATTTCTTAATGGTGGGGGGGGGGGTAAGAAACCCTAAATTCATGTTTAAATTATAGAGTTCTTTTTTTTCTTTAATCAAATTGCGGGGACACAATTTTTTAAGGGGGGAAGATTGTAATGACCCAAAAATTCATTAATGAAAATTCCTCTTGGTATATTTAAAAGTCTCCTTATGGTCATGTAAAATGTTTTCACTTATTTGGTTCTATGATTTGTATTTTAAAATAATTTTAAGAATTGCAACCATTGCAAATATAGTCGCTAAACAATGATACCATGATTAGTATTAATATAGGGCTTAAACAAATCCAATTTACTCAGAAAAAGGAAGCGATGGCCTAATCTAGTGTACTTTCCCCACACGAAGCCTATTTTTCAAGGCACAAGAAGGAGGTTGTGTCAATGGTATTTCTCTTGAGCAAGCCCAACCCACGCTTGAATATGTTAAGCTCGAGTGGAACTCCCTGTGAGAGAAGAGGAAGTTGATAGAGATAACAACTGGAGCAATGTTATCTAAGCCTCCCCAAGATTCTATCTCCATCGCAAAACTAATCCTAAGGTCTCATGCATGTGTTTTAAGGGGTTATGTAATAATACCCTTGTACTACTATTATATATATTATTCTTGTATAGATAATATACATTACTTTTATAATTCATACATTGTATGTATTTTTTAAAGCATAAATAGTATTTTTCGTTAATATTTAACTAAGAAATCTATATTAATGAATTAATGGATTTTTAAATTAAATACTATTTTGAAAAAATGTAATTATTTTTAAAGTATTTTTTTAAATTAAAATTATCGTATAATTTTATTAATGTTATAGTAATTTTTATTAATGTTTGAAAGTTGTTTTTGTCAAAACCCATGAATTTTTGATAAATATTAGTTTTTATTATAAAATTAAAAATTAACATATTTAGAAAATTATTTAGATAAAATAAATATTATTTTTGGAATCAGGATATTGGAATTATCCAATGTTTAATTTTTCATAATTTATAGAGATAGTAGAATTTTTGGGTAAAAATTAAATACCTTATAAATATATAATGTGTTTAATGAAATCATAATGACCAAATAGTAATGTAATAAAATAATATAAACATTATGTTCGTCCAATATATGTTTTAAAATTAAAATAATGTAATTTTGGGTTTTTCCATTATTTAACAATAATTTAGTGGTCCTTCAATGCTTATAAAATATTTTGTCGTTTTAAATCGTTTTCCTTGACAGTGTAACTCACCTTATCATAAGAGACCCTATTATTTTAAAATGTCAGGAAATTGACCTTATGAACTAATTTAGTCTAGTCCCCTTGGGCAGAAACCATGGGAATAAACCTTGGTTTGTGCCGTGGTTTTGATTAGTTTAATGTGTGGTGTCCCAAACCTAAATAATAAATAATTCCCTCTCATTTTCTATATAAAACCACCCAAGCTCCCACTTTGTCTTCTGTAAAAGCCTTTGGAGTTCTTCCATAATCTTCCCTCCACTCTCTTGAATCCTCCCAAGGCACCCCAAGCTTCTAAGAAGCATATATCAAGCCTCTCCAAAGCCTTTGGGATCACATTTCTAAGCAATGTATTCATACTTTCCTTATTTAGGTCCAAGTTTCGTTATATTGTTACAAACTTTTATTTTCAAGTATAAATGTTTAGGTATGATTTAGACCATCCCCCATACTTCTATCTTAATGTTTTAATGATGAGAGACCCTTTTATCGCTCATTAATGCTTCCCATGTACACCCGTTACCAAGCCAAAATTCAGTAAGGAATTTATCTCTCCCCATTTATATTCAAGTAATTAATTTGTATCATGAATCTAAATTACATTACAATTGTTGGGACATGTATCTATATGACCACTATACTTTCCATTTAATGTACATAGTATGATACACCCCTTTATCTCTCATTAACCATTTTCATTAATTCATATGTCATGCTGTTTTGCTGCCGAAATAGCACTGAGTTTTTCCAAGACAAGTAATTCAATAGTGAATAACATGCCTATTTTTGTATCAAAGGTATTAAAATTTATTCACATTTTATTATTTATTATTTAGATTAAAGTATGAATTACACATTCTTTTATCATGGAATAAATGATGATGAATCCATATTTTATGATCCTTGTGGCACACTTATGCATGAAATGAAATTTTTAAGAAGGTTGGGCCCTAATATCACTTCAATTCATTAGGTAAAGTATTGTATCATGATAAATCATGTGAAATGGGTGTTGACTAATTCAAATTCATGTTAAATGAGAGTTTACTCATGATTCATGTGCACTGAGGGTATATGCATGCTCCATGTGCAATGATCCTTGGCACATGCTAATTCCATGTTAAATATTATTGCCACATCTCCATGTTATGATTATCATGATTTATCATGCCTATATGTGTATGCTTCTTTTATTCCCCATTGATATTCCTATTGTCTAAAATGTATTTTATTACTCATTTTATTCCATGTTTATTACCTTAATGGGCTTTAAAGCTCACCCCTTTCTTATGCATCTCCCCAGGTTATCCAATGCAATGATAAGGTCAAGGTAATGTAGTGGTAATGTTAAGGAAGTTTTCAATAAGATGATGTGATTTATGTTTTATGTTGTTATGCAATGTATCTAAGCCCTAAAGAAACTAGACCATTCAACCATTCATGTTGTATCAAGTGAATAATTTTTGTAATAAATCATGGTTGAATGTGTAATAAAGAACATGGTTGTAATATGGATTTTAAAGAATATGTTAATTGGAAGTGAGGGAATAGAAAATAGATATTTCGATTAAGGGAATATGTCCCTTAACATTTACCCATTTTTGAGTTAATTATGTTAGGATAAATAGATATTTTATGTGAATATATTAAATTTTATAATATTGATTACCTAGGAACTAAGCAATGATTTACTGAAATAGTTTATCATTCTATAATGGATGAAGATTAAATCATTTATGTATTTAAATAATATATCCAATAATCTATGTGTTATATAAGTAATGAGGAATCAGGTAATTTTTTATATGTTTTTATAGAAATAATAGTTATTACCATGTTTCAAAATAATTAATGATGAATCTATTAACACGTTTGATATGTTAAAATAAGGATCAACTTTATGATTTATGGGTGATAAATGTTAAACTTATTTTGGGAAATTTAGTGTCCTTATTTCAAATATTTTGGATTTCCAGCATTCAAAAAGATCAAAAGGATTAACATTTTTACAATAGGTTATGTTGAACATTGAATTAGGTTCATAATAATAATGTTTTACTTCACCATATTAAGATTTATTCATATTGGATAACTTATGAATTCCATTTTTCTTTGATGATAATTGAAGATAGATAGAATGAGTGATAATTCTATAAATGGATCCTTAGATCCAGTCATTCTTTTGAAAAAAAGCACATTCATTTGATGGAGAAATATTTGAAGTGGGAATCTATTAAGGACCAACCACATGGTGAGGTTTTCTTATAAGATGGAATGAAATAATGTAATTATATATTATCTAATAAATTTTTCAACATTTGTAATAGGGCATCGAAATAAAATTCATTTCTATTTTCATCATTTTTTATGATATTAATGCTCTTTTTTATCCTCAACGGTTTATGTTATTTTTTTCCTTAAAATTCTATCGATCAACCAGTTTTGTATAATAAATGATCCCTAACACTCTCTATAATTATTTAATATTGTTTTTGACACCCCTGATTTCATTTCCCACATATGATATCTTATTTTGAAACATAGTATGTGTTATTCTAGATGAATTTTCACATCCCATTATCATTTACAAGAGGAAATTATACTTATCCTTTTTATAATGTCGGCTTCAGTTAAGTAAATTTTAAAAGATAATCCTTTGATAATCACAATTATTTTTAGGGGTGATAATAATTTTAATGAGGGAAGAATGTAACACCATTTCATTTTTGAAATAAATATTATAATTAATTTACTATTTTTTAGTTTTGTATTCTCTTGAAAAAATAATTCTACCATTATTTACAAAAAAAATTTGATCTTGGATTTTTTTACACACAACACCGATTATAGTTTTCTTTATATAAAACACAAAGTTTAAATTAAATGTGAAAAATTCTAAAATTATTATAATTATTTTAAACGATATTTTTCACCAAGATGTTGGAATAGAAGTTATAAAAAAATATTAAATAAATTATTAAAATATGGTATACATATGTATAAAAAATTAATTATTCTATTAAAAATTATTAGTAAATAAAAATAGAACTATTTTAAAATAAAGGAAATATTTTTTTGAAAAAAAAATTATTTTTTATTCACAAACATCATTTATCAAAATAAAATAAAAAACAAATTTTTTGATATATTTTACTCAAATTAATATCTTATTTATTTAATAAACTATAAAAGAATCATCTTATGTGTTTCATAAATGTTAGAAGTTAAGAAATATTATATTATGCATAAAAAAATGTATTGTTCTAAAAGGTGGTTTTACCTCCTCTTAATTTTGAACAGATTTTAAAACAACTTATTGAAAAATTTATTAAATAATATTTGAAAAAAGGATCTTAATTTTTTAAATATGAACATACAAAATCACTCACTCTGTATTTAAGGGATTTATCTAAAGAGATTCATTTATTGATTAATACTCAAAAATACTGTTTTAATTGAAAGCTACATTTTTTCTAATTATTTATATAGTTAAAATTTATTTTTAATAGGTTTTGAAGTAAAATTAATTTAATTTTATAGATATTAATCCAATTTAATCCATTTTAAGCATTTTTATATTAAATTCAACTCTAAATAAATTATAATCATTTGAACTGTTTCATTTTAAGAAACCGATTTCACATCCTATTTGTGGGATTAATTTGAAAATAAATTATTACATATATTTGAATGGAATAAAAAAAAATTGATGCCATATTTAGAATAACAATAATTTATATTATTTAATAATTTAAAACTAAAATTCACCTTAATTATTAGAGAAAATATATAAAAATAATTTGCGTGATTAGGTTCAAAACATGATTTTTTCAAATTACATACGATTATTTTAAAATTTAATTTAAAACACATAATATTTTTATTTAATGAATTTGAATTTATATTTATAATAGTTTTTTATAAATTTAATAAAAAATATATTTAAATCATAGTAATAAGGTATAAATTATCCTGGTGAATAAAATTATACATTTACCTTGATAAAATATATAACAATAAAATTGAGTAAACATAAAGATGGAGGAATAGCATGATTAAAAATTTATTTCCTTTTTGTAGTAGAGGATTATATATACCAATTAATATATAACCTCTATTATTATTCAAATTTTTAGGGGCAAATGTGGTAAGGGAGACATCTAAATATGGAATTCTTTGGGTATTTACATGAATCAAACTCCTCCCCATTTATAGAAGAGAATTATCTCAACCCATTAATTATCACCTCTCAATATAGTTGTCTTACGAAAAACATTGAAAAATAAATTCCCTAATTCCTTTAAATAATCATATATTCCTTACCATGGAAATAAATCCAACCAAGGAATGAATTTAGTGAAAACCAAAAGAAGATACCAAAAGTAGAGGAAACAATCCTCATTGTATATCTTTGTTTTATTGCATCATCAAAATCCATTTATTATTTTAATATAATTATAATATAATATCATATGTATATTAAATGAAATGAAATGTTTTTATGATAATATAATAAATATTACAACACAAATATATCTCATATGGGTAATGAAATCATTTTTTTTTGTGTTCCAAAGACTACCGCCAAGCTAACTGATGACATTAATTTTCTATTACACATTTAATTGTTGGAAATAATGATGAACATACTATTTATATAATATTTTAGTTATTTTTATGATTTTGTTATTAAATTTTAATTATTATAACACATAAATTTATGATTTCCATTTTTTATCAATATGATAACATCGATATTTGGGTACAGAGGTCTACATCCTCACGAAGCGATGCAATTTATTAACAGTTTACATGTAATGTACTAATTATTGGTTTAATAAAAATATGTGATATATAAATATAATACTAATTGTATGATAATATATATATATATATCATTTTTATTTTAATCATTTAATTCGACAAGAAAATGGAATATGCATTCATGCGTATGTATGACATAACAACCCCATAAACGTTGTATTATATTTCATATGACAAAATTTTATAGGTGAATATAAATAATTATATACATTATATATATGATACTAATATCATGGTAATCAATCAATATATTTATGCATAATGATCTATGTATGTGGGCCAATAATAACAAGTCAAAAATTATATAACAAAAAAAGAGTTTATTAATCGAAACATAACATTAACCTCTTATTCTTAATAAATTTGTAATATAACATTATAAATAAATAATATATTGTATTATATATATTATTATGATTTTTTCTTATAATTATATAAAACATATATTTATTATACAGGTGTATTGAACAAGTATGATGAGAATCAATACTTATGGTAAGGGATTTACATCTCACTTTTTTACTTTTGTGAGACATATGATATATTAACCACCACTTTCTTATTTTTGGTTTATACACTTCA
Organism: Viscum album; assembly: GCA_963277665.1. Taxonomy (NCBI): domain Eukaryota; kingdom Viridiplantae; phylum Streptophyta; class Magnoliopsida; order Santalales; family Viscaceae; genus Viscum; species Viscum album. The sequence goes on from OY728164.1 coordinate 801,247,203, forward strand.
CATGAATGTACTATATTAATCTTTAACATATATTTTTTGGTATTTACACATCCATTTTTGGATATTTTTTTCATGGGGTTATCGTTTCAAATTACTAATGTAGCTAGAGAATTTTGCATCAATTTTCTTTCTATGAGACACATGTTATATAATGTACCTATATTATTTTATGTGGTGTCTATAATTACCCTTTGACATGCTATATCATGAATTTACTTCTATTCATTATATTTTATGCTTCATGTAATTTTATTCTTTAATGATGATTTAGTTTCAATGTTACAAATTGGAAACAGTTTATGGAAACAATCTCATCCTTTATCAAATTTTTTTATGACTATGCTTCATTTGATGAAATATTATGATCCATATATCAAGAATTATATTGAATTATAGTATTTTATACTTATTTAAGAGATAATCATGTAATGGTATCATTTTCCAATCCTTGTTTTTTAAGATAATTATGAAAATGTTTTTTATAGAATCTGACCTCATTTCACTTTTTGGTTACAAATATTTTTTATTGAAAAAACATGTTTAAAAAAAATAAAAAATATTTGTAAATAAAATTTTAATTTCATTTTCAAAGATTTTTTTTGAATTTTGTTTATTTTTTTAAATTTTTTTAAAATGGCTTATAAGGATTATGTTTAATTTTATCAAGATAATTTTCAATTAAAAAGGATTTAAAACATTTTATTTTTTAAAATTATTTTTTGAAATTAAAAATGGTATTTTACTGTAGAATATTTTTAATTGGTTTTATAAATTAATTCATATGTTTTAAAATCATTTTTAAATGAAAATTATTTTTAAAATGTTTTATGTCTTAAAAAATCGTTTAAATGAAAGGTTATTATCTTAATAAAATGCTCAAAGTTATCTTTTAAAATCCTTCTCCATTGAATTTGACTTATTTGATGTAGTTTTTTATTTACTAGAGATATAATCCAAGTAAAAAATTATTAATATTTATTTTTAAGGGTTTACACTTTAGATGAATGTTTTTTATGAAACTGATTTCTTTTCCATAGGTTATTCCATGATAAAACACTTACAAAACCTAATTCATTTCACGGGTTCATCTTTGAGGAATAGATTATGGAACATGTCTCTTTTCCATAGTTTTTTATATGAATAATATTAATGATTCCCAATTTTTGATTGGTTATGATATGATGTTTATGAAACCAATCTCTTTTTATAGGTCATGATATGTTGAATGTTTTATTAACAGGTTCCACATGTATGTTTGATTTCATTATGTTACTGTATATGCATAAATATCCATCAAATGAATTGGGAAAAGATTGATATCTCATCTGATATACATGGATGGAATGGAGAGTGAATCTAGTTTATTAAGAGAATACTTCCAGTAAGATGGCTTGAGAGTGAACCTTGACAACTACGAAAGTATTGGGAGTAAACCTTGACTGCAAAGATGGTCTTGGGAGTAATGCCAGACTAATTTAATGGTTTAGGGATTAAACCCATTCCAATATGATAGCCTTAATAGAGTGCCATGAATACAATAGATGTCATTTCATATGATTATTTTTATTCTAAGGTTTTATGTAATATTATTATATTATGATCTCATGGTTTATGCACTTGATTCCCTTAATATGAATGTCTTATAATCATCCAATATTTATTCAATGACTCATGAGTTTGAATTTTGATATGCAGGGTATGATCTTTAAATCTTATTATCATGTTATCACACCCTTATGATCATGTTATAACTATGTATCTCCCTTATTTATTCTTTTCGATCATCTAAGATCACAATTTTTTGTTTCCTTTCCCCTGGTTATAAATAATATATTTACGTATGATTACTAAATTAGAAAATATTTTTTGGAAACAATGATGATATTTCACCATATTAGAATATTATGCTCCTAGATCTGAAATATAATAAACTATTATAGTCATTGGGCATCAATGTTTGTGATGCGTTGAATGTTCATCTAAACAAATGTAATATAAATTCATTAGAAGTATTGTTTGATATATATGATATCCTTGAGTGGGACCTTGGATACTCCCTAGGGTTAGTTTGGATACATTTTGACTACATTTTATAGACTTTCCTAGAGAAGGAGCTAATGAATCTTTTGTTGACTTTTATATTATCATGACATATAGAGGAACTAAATAGGATTCATCTTATGATCCTGACACTATATAATGATTGACATAATGACTCAAATCATTTTTTTGGTTTCTGGACATAGTAATACATGCCCCCATGTGTGGGTTGTTGAAATGTATGCTTAATTCCCCTGTGGTATAGTATATTGGATATTAAATTTCACATCATTTATTGGGGATTAGAATATGATATATCCTAACCCTAGATGAAGAATTGGTTTTATACCCCTCATTAAAACATGATATCCTTATGATGTTATGTATGGACGCCTATGTTTTACGCCACAAGTCCTAGCTAGTAATACACATCAATATATATTTATTAATTAAATAGATATAATATATATACACATATATTTACAAGTATATAAATATATATATATATATGGTGACATATTTTCATTAATTTATTTTGGCATTGGCTAAAGAAGGTATCATCAATTAGGATCATGGAGCCAAGGATCGAATGTAGATTTATTTTGGTTTATTTATTTATTATAGTTGTGCCTCATCTTGACTAAGAATATTTAATGAGAATTAATATATACCAGTAGATTATAGGTTCACCTTAGAGGGTGTCCTAGTGAGATTTATTTCACAACCCCTTTATTTACACCATTGTGTGTTTACAATTGACAAGTATACATTCAGGTTCAACATAGTTATATGATAAATAGGGATGACGCATTGGGTGTCATGACTGGGTGGGTACAACCATTTGAATATTAATGATAATTATTTAGTATCTTGAATATTTCATGGAGATCTGGTATGTGGATGGGCATAAAGTTAGTAGTAGAGTATTATACTATTATTTTAATTATAGTATGTACTCCTACTTGTAAGTACAAAACAATGGGTGTCTAGTGTATTATGCATGACATGGTCATTAAGGTATTAATGTTATATCATTTATCCTAAAATCATTATTTATATATACTACTTCAGCACTCGAACAATTTACTATTATGGAGGAAATATGGTTATTTTTTATGTTTCTTACTCTTATATGATGGTATAGTCTCCTTAAAGATAGATGACAAGGACTTTATGCTAGTTAGAAGCCTATGGAATATGGGGAGGTGCACATTAAGAATAATGTAAAACAACCACAAGTCATTTATTTACTAGAATCTGGATTTAGAGGATAAATTAACCATAAATAGATATAGTTATTTAGGTAAAATTGTATGATTTTTTACATTATATTTTATCCTAAATGGATGTTCACATGGATAAAAGGCAACATTAACTATCACACACATCATTTAACTAGTTCATCTTCGTTTCATCCTTTTAATAAAAAAAGAATGTTGGATCATCAAGACTAATTAATTAGAGAGGGAAAATATATAATCACAAAAATAATCCCCATAATGTCATAAATTATTACTCCAACATATCATTCTAGGAAACGTTATGTTCATACAGTAACAAAAATGTTTATGATAATTTTCCATAGGTTATTTTCTCCCATTCATCAAGATTGTTTTCAAATAAAACATTAATTAGATAAATAATATCCCCTAGCAGTGTCATACTTGGTGTGCAGTTATTCCTCGTTGAAATACACTAGGTGATGATCATGATTATACATGAACATTCTTTTTATATATATTGAACCTAGGTAAATCTATTCTATAACATGAACTGACTAATTTGTATCCGGATTAGGATTTCATAGCTAGGATACCGTACAATATCTAAATTATTTATTTATATAATTGATACATTGGTCACCAAGTTATACACTATTTTTTTCAAATACAAAAAAATAAAAATTACAAAAATCATATTTGAATAATAGATGTTCGATAAATAGTGTAAGGTCACTAGGAAAGGGAGTGGTAAATCAGCGATCCCATTCTTTTATGAAAGATTCATAAAAAATTAACCTCTAAAACTTTTAAGAGTCATGATTCACTTAATTATATCTATAAAAATCACAACATACTTAGTAGTATACATTAATAGATCAAATCATGATATTGTTAAGGATAATTCAAATAACTAATTCTTTCTATTCTTGTTCTCCCACTAATATGAATTCTTTTAGAAATTTCTCTTAAGAATGCAATGAAATAGGTAGAAACTGGTTTTGCATCTTCATAATCTATCTAAATACTGACACTGGTTCTACATCCTAGAAGTAAAATATTTTTGAGGAGTAGTGTTTACCCCATTTCATTAATTATCATATTCACTTCCATCCAAACTAGTTATACACCCCTTCTACACAACTTTTCATAAACTAGTTCTACACCCTATATACAAGATCTTTAATTTTTATTTATAATCCATTGTAGAATGATATTATTCATCATATGTTATTTCTTTATAAGAAACATATTACACCTTCACATGGGTACAATCATCCAAATATTCAACAAATCTATTAAGAGTTTCTTTAACTCAAAATATATTTCCAATCGGGGAATTACCTAGACAACCCAATATCACTTTACAAAATATTTCATGGAAATTTATCTTAGGAAAAATCCATCTAATTATTGTCCATTAAATATTCCCTCCATTTAATTGGTCATATTATTTCTATATAATGTGTCTATCCTCTACTAATATATTCAATGAGATTCTATTAATTGTGGACTATCTGATGTAATACTATTTTTTCTACTCAAAATAATGATTATTTTTCTGATGAGGTAGGATTAGTCTAATGTGGCTTGTTGTTCATCTGATGAAACATAAACTGATGAATCATCTAGCATTGAGAAAGAACTTAGTAAGCAATTATCATTTCACTTCTTCTCTAAACAATTAAACTCAGAAACAAGAAAATTATTTTAATATCGACATTTAACTATGTTGAATAGTGGTTAGAAACACATGATATAAATTCAATATCATTTACACTAATCCCTGAATAAATTTTATTCAACACATAATATTGCACCAAGATATATATGATAAATTTTATGGTCAACATTTTTTACTCGAATGTATTTTACCACTCAATGAAACTGAAACAATAGAAACACTTATCAATTTTATTTTTTAGGATGCTTCTTAAATCGTTATGAATCATCTTGAGAAATCCAATAACATTTGTCGTATAACAAAATTTCATCAAGCATATTTATATCATTATTAAGGAACTTCTTAAATGATCCATAACATAAGAATGATAAAAACCATTGACTATGTATCTCAAAATTGTAATTGATAAATATTTTACAATGTTTATGTATTGATACATAGATATTAATATGTTATGTCCATCCAATGTACTTTTCAACAAATCATATATTTGATTAACTCAAAATCAAATTCGCAATATGTTATATCATCCCCTAGTTTGAATATATTGAACACAATTTATCCTTTTGGATCTATATATATCTATCCAATATAACTCTATAACATTACTAATATTTTATGAACATCCCTTACTATAGTGCCTCCATCAAATGGAAACAAAATTATCCATCATCATTCATTATAATACTCGACCAATTGGTTCTTTATTGTTTTTATGATTGAGATTATTCCTATTAAAACTCATAAGTTTATCAATATAATGAAATACAATTGGTTTATTCATCTGATTTAATTAACATGCTATAATCCATCTGATATTCCAATCAACTCAGTACCTCATACATTTTATAGAATAAATCTTGAACTTCCTGAATAAAATATTTATGTTCTATAAAATTACATACCATTTCCTTATCCGACCATCCTATATTTTTACATTGTAAAGCACTCTTTATAATAAACTATTTGACTATAGGAACTCCATTGATTCGTGATATCACTTTCTACTATCCTCTTCCATCTCATATAATTTGGTTTATATTCATTCAAGAAGATTGATATAGCTCTCAAACCAATGCACTAAATGGGTTTCACATACTTGATCATTCATCTTTTGACATAGGTAGCTTCTTTAGTTAATCATTGGATAATCACAAATTCATAGATCAACATCTATAGAGACACATCACCAAACAGTTGAACCTAGACTACATATATCTACATATTTTCAAATTGAGTATTTCTATATGACAACACTTTTTAAATTCATATTGTATTTAACAATATAATTCTCTGGAAACCAACATATAACAATTATAACCTACTCATACAAACCCAAGAAATCCAAAATATTACAAACCTATATCTACTAACATAATCGGTTTTATATCTAGTAACATTGTTTTGAATCAACCCTTTTACATTTTCCCAAAGTATGAATTCTTAAAAAATCATCTTGGATCACTTTTTGTTCATGAAGTTCAAAAAATTATGATTAGACCAATATCATTTGACATTTTAAGGAAACATTCATAACCTTTATAAGGAAAGTATCTTACATAAATTCTCCCATATTATTCTAATCTCATAATTAAATTTCTATAATATAACATATTAAAATATTGATGAATAATTTTACAAAACACAAATTGGAATAATAATATCTCAATTTTTTTATTTTTCAATACCCACATCAATCATCAAACATCTTCAAATCCAATATGTGTGCCCAATTATTTCTCCCCATATGATGCTCTTATTTTCTGGTTACCACTATGTTGTTTCCCCCTATTGATTTTTAAATGACAGGTGTAATATAAAGATCATCTAAACTCATCATCTGTTATCTCAGAAACAATAAAACATTCATTAGTAGAAGAATATTATCAGATGTGTTTCTTAACAAATAATATTTTAGTAAATAACTCTATCTGTTTATGGTTAATCCTGGTGTAAGAAAGCAGAGTGTATAATCAATATGATAAATTTATTTATATTTAATAACTACCAGGTAATAGTTTCTTCAATGTTATTACAATATATTTATACTCTAGTCGATCTGATTAAGTCTCATATGATATATCTAATATCCCTCTCAAAAAAGATATCGAAATATTTCATTTCTCTAAACAAAATATCCCCAATATATCTACTTTAACAACATCATTAATTATTATTTCATAAATATGTTATACTTATACCTAAAATTTATCTTTTCTTCCCTATATAGGTATACTATATTCGTCTCTAGGGTTAGGAAATTTCTAATAATAGAAGTGTGTTTTTATTTTAAAACATATAATGAACATGGTAATATTTTTAAAAAATTCTCCTTTAATTCCATGAATGTTAGATAAAATATACATTAATATTGTGAAGAAGAATAACTTCAATGTTTCATAGAAGTAATGATAAAACTATGAGTCTTCCATTAGTATATAATTCCTTTTATTTGTGTTATATTTCGAATGTGACTTTCATTCTTCCAATAACCAACCTTAATATATTTTTAATAGATTTATTTTCCACTTTAGAATATTCATATAATTTGGTCATCTTCTCGTTATATTTGAAACTTATTTATTAGATGGATTTTTTTCTTCTTGTTTCCCTCTTAGGCTGGTAGGATAGTTAGAAAATTTTTAGTAAAATTCACATCTATCTCACAAATATTTCATTATTTCTAAATCATCAAAACATAATAAATTTCAAAATTATTATAAACATTGTTATAATCTTTAAAATCCTAATTCATTATTTTTTTATACCACATGATTTTTATTAATATTTAATAAAATGTATCTTTTTTGTATATCAACACCTATAAAGTATTTCTTACCATGGTCAATATTCTTATGCTGCATTCTTTTCTTACCCTTCTCACGATGCTCAAATTACCTAAAATTTCCCTTGCCATTCTTGAGGTCTTAAAATCCTCCATCCCATAAACAATATTTTATATCTCAAACAAAATTCTATATTTTTTCCTTCTCTACTTAATATAACTCTCTAATGACAATAAACTTTTTCTTGGTAGAGAAATATTTTTTAAGCAGACATATTATTTGTACCCAAATCTACCGCAACATCCAAAAAAACCTCCAAACCATGATATATCATATTAATTGTGGTACAATTTGGATACTTTTTTTGGTTTCTTCCAAAACTATGGGAGACAATATTCGGAGAGATACCTTCTTGAATAGTTATACACTTTCATACTAGAGGACAATTTCACACTAATAATAAATTTTAAACATTGATTTTAGTATAAGAATATGTATATAGATATTTTTAGAAAATGGAACTTACCATTATCTGTAGAACCTTATTTTGACCATCTTGAGAAGATTCAACTTTAAGAAAACATTTTATGGTATAGTTTTCTATGGAAATTCATAAATCATTTTGTGTTTTCATAATCATTTATTTTTTTTTCCGGAATACTATTCTACATTAACTGTTAGTTTTTATTTATGATAATTCACTCTCATTTTGAATTCAACCATATTCTTCATATACTACATAGATTCCTCATCTTGTGTTGTTTCACCCATGTTGAAAATCTCCTATCTTATTGATGTTCCTTCACAACCTTTCAGTTTCCTTTATTTGCCAGACACATTCATTTTCTATTCATTTTTATTTTTTAATTTTAATATATAATTTTATATTTATTCATTATTTACAAAAGTGATATCTTTAAATTATTTCATATGCACCATACTTTCATTCTTAAGTTGTGTATTTTCATTAGATAATATTTTATGTTTAATTTTAGAATATACTCTCATTTTTTCCTCTCTTCTCTATCAACTTCACTAAATGATGAGGAAATTATTCATTAAGGATTAGATAATGAGTGGAAATGTCAATTTAATTCATTTCTGGTTAAAAAATCATCTATATATCTTCTAAGAAATAATCATTTCATCTTCTTTCAATGAAAAAATTTCTTATGTTTCATCCAATTTGGTTTTTGAGACTTCTTATCTTCTTCATATTATTCAATATTATTAAACTTATATATGGGTAATATTCATTGAAATTTTTATATGTCATTGCAATTTTAATATTTAAGTGATCTCATACATTTTCGTTACAATTTTACTTTTTTATCTTTCATAAATAAGTGTATTGATTGCATTAAATTCCACATTATTTTCTATATAATTTGAATCAAATTATTCATTTTCTAAATAGTCTCCCTATATATCAATTTTAACGATGATTCCAAAACTATATCTTCATTATCCTTCAACATAAAGACTATTTCATCTATCATAACATATTCCACAATGAAAATTTATTTTATCCTCTTGAGATAATTCTTCATGATATTCAATAGTTGACACTATGGCATCATGTCAATTTATAAATTTTCATGTTAACTGCATAACCATAGATGAATCATACATATTATCATTAGAACATCAGATATTATTGTTAATATTCATTAATTTTTAATATTATCCTTCAATGCATTCTTAGTCAGAAATATTAATGTTTTAAAACATGCTCCTTCACGTTTTAAAATTAGTTTAATTAATTATTTCATTTCCTTATAAATCCTTCTCAACTTATCCCATATTTATTTAGTATTTGGTAACACCATAATAATTTTATAATCAATATATGATAGATCCATCATAATATTATGTGTAACAAATTCTATAAAATTTAAAATTTCACTTATCAGCATCTATCATTGAAACCACATAAATTGTTGTTGATACAATTATTGTATCATCTCTAAATTCAAGGTAGTAAGATAGAAGATTGGGTACCATACAGTTATTCCTATTATAAATTTCTGGCCAAAAAAATTCATGAATTTTACTTTTTAAAAATATATTTACATTATACATCCAGAGTAGAAATTTGGATATTTTAAAGGAAACCACATATAATATCAATTAATTTTCCAAGATCAGTGTATGTTAACCGAGAGGGGGAGGGAGTGAATACATGATAAATTTCTTTTAAAAATACTTGTTATAAACTCATACTCTAATACATGTAATCATAATGATCCAATATAATATATATCTCAACTGCATTTCATGTACAGTAAAACATACTGAGATATCAATAAAAAATATTCATATAGTAATGAAAAAATACATACCCTTTTAAAGTTTATTATCCCCGAAAAAGGAAACTTTTTCTGAATTATTTTAAAAATAAAATGTCACAATAAGAAACTAGTTCTTCCCACCAATCAATTTCCATCAATCTTACCTCGGTTTTATACCCCCAAAAATTAGATCTTCTACTATAGCTATTTATTACCCAAAATTTTATTCTGGTAAATTATTACTTTTTAGATGGATATAGACTAAAAACATAATAATTTGTAATATTTGGTTCTACACCCATGTCCTAAACTCTCCTTTATTATTTATTTATGTACAATAAAAATATTGCATTCATTTGTTGTTCATTTTCCTCAACCCAATTGGATATCTTTTTTTGGCTACACTATTAAAGCAAATGAAAAACCCTATTAAGATTTTCTAGGTCATAAAAATGATCCTAATTTTAGAATGACATGTCTAAATCAATCTCAACATACAAAATATTGTTTTGAAATTTACATTAAAAATATTTTCTCTGATCATTCTATGTCTCTTACTGCCTTCTTCTGATGGGTTACACTCGCTATTTAGTATTTCTCAATCCATTACATTTTAAATAAATCTATCATAGTCTTTTATAATATATAAAATCCACCTCCATCCAATAATATACTATATAATGCTTCTACATCCAACAAAGATGCCTCTATTTGTAGTGAATCCATATTTATATAATGAATCTCAGCCTGATGAATCATCTATATAAGAGTAGGAACACATTTGAAAATTCACACTAAACTTTTTATTGTTCTTATTAATGTCAATTTGATCTTATTAAATGATCCCCAATCATACAGTATTCATTCAAAAAATTAATAAATTCTTTGATAGTCAGAGAAAAAATTATAAAGGACATATTTTCCTCCATGATTAATAGTCATTTAAACTATTTTATTTTAACCCATTATATTGGTTAACATATCTTAGGAGTATACAAGGATGTAAATGGGTTCTCCGACTCAATACATATAATTTATTTTATCTCCCACTGAATTGAATTTCATAGGATTCTTCTCAACTCTACTTGAATCTTTTTAAGACTTACTATAACATTATAAGTTCCAAAAAGCTTCCTAAGCATCATTATCTCAGAATTTAAGAACATTGTCAAGATTTTTTATCCTTTTAATAGTAAAAATTGTTGAATGAGTATACTAATACACTAATTATTATGATTTCTAAAATGGTTATGTATAACTCCTTAGATATTTGTATAGTATATATGTCCAATGTATATTTCTTGAACTCCTCATTCAAATGGTATATATTTATCATTCCTAATATGATGTTCTTGATATATAAAACTATTTTAGATATTTCTTTGATTTATTCCAATATATTAGGATCCATTTTTTAATGGGGCTCTACATGTCCTTATCCAATTCAATAAATATCATCTCAATTATCATATTCCCTTTGCTGTATAGAGTGCCTCTATATAATTGAATCAAAAATCATAGTCTAATTTCATCCTCAAAAAACATCTATTAGATCTATTTAGTTTCTTTTAGATGGACCATCATATAATTAACACTCATATATTTTTCTATCAATAGATCTATACAAGTTTTATTCTTAAGAAATCAGTCACATGTTATCATCCATATGATACATGTTTCAACATTATATTATAGAATTTATACATAGACCATATTGATATTTTTATAAATAGAAATTGTAATTTTTAAATAAACTTCACATTATATCATTTGACTAACCTATATCTTCATTTTTTAACCCAAAATAAATAATAAATTTCCAAATTAATGGAACTTTATTAATTCATCAAATAACTTTGTCCTATTTTATTCTATTAGATATGAATTTATTCGTGTTCACACTATTATATCCACATAGATCCTTGAATAGTTTCCATAAATGAAATATTATATCCTATAATTCTTCTTCTAATCATGATAACATAAAATATAAAAATTGGTAAATTCAAGACATCATAGAACAATCTCTATATAGTTGCATCTTTTCAATCTGTAACATGGACCGCATAATACTTTTTCCATCCACATTTAGCCTTTAAAAATGATAAAATTGTTCAACATCATATAGTATAATACTAAATATTTCTTCTGAAATAAACTTCTCACAATTTATAAAAATCATTAAAGCTCAAGAAGGCCATCATTTTACAACTATGCATTTTGTAACATCATCCATCTTCTAACTAGTAAAAATGGGTTTCATTTGACATTTGAAATATTTCCCTTTCTATGAATATATAACAACATGTACTGGATTATTATTATGTTCATGATAATTTGAAATTAATAATTAACAGAACATCTTCTAAACTTATAGGGAAACATTCATAACATTCGTAAGGAATCTCTTACATCTACTATCTCAAAATTCTACTACATTATTTGGTAGCTTTATCAAAAAAATATAGATATATTTATATAAAATGAAAAGAAAATTAATTTAGAATGAAAATGCCAACTAAGAAGACTCTATGACAACATATATAAAAATTAGTTCACTTTAGATAAACATTCAATATATTTCATAATAATTTATTCTGAAAACCCATAATGGTTTAGTGTATTTTTAAACTAGATACATAATCAACTTATGTCATGATATATGTTCATTATATCCCATGAATTTATTCATATATAATACATTTTTCATAAATATTGGGATATAATATAGGTTAATGTATGTAATCTGGTCACCATTTTATTTGTAATATGTAATCTTCTTCTTGGACTCAATGCTCAATTTCTTAAACCGGTTATAAAGACTTATAATGCCTGTGAGGGTCATTTTGTTGTAAAATATACCATTTTAACATGATCTGTATGCTTATTATAAAAATAATTTATAATATAATTTCTCTTATTACTAAAGAGACCATTTCTTGGAACTAATTTAGCTTCGTTAAAGGCTGGTGTATTCAAGATTGTATTGGCACAAATTTAGAGTATCTCAATCTTCTAAAAACGAATAATAGGAGTTTTAATATTTATCATAATATTTATATCAATAAATCATTTGATACTATGTATTGTAATTTCATTTATATATTCCTCCAGAATTTCATATTCATCCATAATTTAATTGGATGGGTGAAATCCCTCTATAGTTCAACTCACATGTCAGTTATCATTAATGGATATTCTAAATGGTACATTAAGTTAAATCAAGGGATTAGATATGGTGACTCTCTCTATGGTATTTTATTCTCAATTATTGAATACTATATCCTTTTTCTCATCCATGAAATGGTGTCTCAAGGTACGATCCAACCCATTTATGAATCTATAAGTCTTTTTGAACATATCCATCTTCTTTATAAAAATCAAGTCATCCTATTATTACTTGTTACTAAGTAAAAAATCTAGAATATTTAGTATATTATGCACTTATATGTAAAATTATTGGGGAAATCTATCATTTTGGATCATACATTCATTTATTTTGAGGATGTGTTTAGTCATTTTAAAAAATTATACATTAAAATATAAATTTAAACCATAGAGGGTTCAATTCACTTAAATAATATTGGTGTACCAATATATTAAGGTAGGAAAAATCCAAAATCATTTTTTACCATGTTTATCAAATTAAAAATACTATTTCATCAGGGAAATACAAGGCACTCTAAATGCGTTTTCACATTTACAATGTTAAATATACAATTGCCTCATAGTTGGTGCACAATTTTATGGTTCATAGATGGACCATGATACTGATTATGTTCATTAATGTCAATATATGAAACATTATTTGGACATGTAGTATTATTTAGTGGGAAATGGTCATGGTTTCATAGAAAAATGTTTTACTCCTCCACCCATTGGAATAATTGTAATTAATAACCTAAAATAAATTAATGATTCACTTTAGAAAGGATTCACCTGGACCCTAATTAACATTTTTTCCTAGGATATGTAATTCCTAAGACATATATCTATGGTTATATTGATGTAGGGTTATACTAGTAAGATGGATACTTCTCTCTCACCTTATATCATGTATTCCTATTCCAATATCACGAATATATCTTGATGGATTTTTAGGAGATCCTCTAGTGTCAAAATCCAGATTGATAATTTGATTGGAATTCATCGATTTTCTTATTTCAAGCCACATACTTCATCTTCTAATCAAAATTTTACATAGGTAAGCTTCGTTGATTACCCTCATGTCGATTTTACATACTAAAGTTACTGATATTGTCACGAACCATCCCTTTGATCATTATGAGGACAGTCTCTTCTGGAAACCAATAAACAATAGTATTATAAGAAATTTCTATTATTATATGACTTCCTCTAAGGGAGATGCCATAATTTTTACTAGATATATCATTGTAAAATATACTATATTTGAACATTGAGGCTCACTCTGATTTGGAATTTTTCACGTGATCATCTTCCTACTAACTCATGCCTCTAGTCCTTCAATGTTTTCATTAGTTTCAGGTGTTTAAATAATAATTAGAATTGGGAGGATGTCACTCACCTACTTCTCAATTTTTATATGGCCTCAGTGCTCTGGAATGTGATCTTTGACCTATTAAAAATGCAGAGACCTATGACTCACTTGAGCTGAATCTTGCTATATATCTTTTTCCACATCTTTTAAATCTATAACACGTGGAATTTATTGAACTATTAACGTGATTTAGAATAGATGTATCAGGTGATTCAATAAAACATCACATTTATTATTATTTTAGTACTTCCAAGTATTTTTTTTAATAATGGAATCAAATGTACTATATAATGGTTTATGTTTCATTGGAATTCATGATTTTATAGTTAATATAAGTTTTTGTATTGTGGGAAATTTCATGTTGTCTCTTGGAAATTTTGATGTTTTTCGGATGAATCCTCTCCATAACTATATTAAATTAAATTAATATGTTTCATTAAAGGGAAATAATTTTCCATCTATACGTGGTGATATTTTTTTGACCGCTGTGAAAATGTTCATGGTTAGATCATTGGTTCATTTGAATTAGCAAGGTCTTGGGAATCTGAAATTAATTGAGTAATTAATGTGGTTTCGTTTTCAAAATCCAAATATTGGAATAACCTTTGGCCTTATTTTTATTCCACTAATATTGTTTTCTCTATAAAGAATAGACCAACTCATATTTTTTCAAGACATATAGATTGATGGATGGAATAATTGAATAAAATTTCTAGAATCAACTATTTCCTCAAAAATTCTAATTGAGAGGAAAAATCAGGTGGCATATGGTCCTTCTCGTAATATTATCAACATTCATCTTACATATATGGTTTATCTTCCTCTGGATTTGATTTAAATTCATGGTTTTTTGAAATACCTTTATTCAGACTCATGTAAATTTTTAATGTTTTAGTAAATTTTTATTCTCCATATGGGTCAATAATCCCACATTTATAAAATGGGTTATTTCTTAAGTCACAACTATAAAAAATAGATATGTTATAAAAGTTTGGAATCGTCAAAAATGAATCATGATCTATATTAAATTATCATAATATTAATATATAAATTTTTTTCATGAACATATGACTTGAGGAAATTTTCTATAGTCGAGGTTCATTGGGAAGACTACCATAGTTGTTAAAGTACCATTATGGATTTGGTTCACTCTCCATATCATTTTCCATTTTTTAGTTGGTTCACCCCCTCATCCCCTTTTTATTGTTGCAATGATTTTACTCCCAATCATTTATTAATTTATGGATTATCGTCACTCCCCATTTCGTCATTTATTCAGTCAAGGTTCAATCCCAAGATAATTATAGCGGAAAATGTCCCTTACTAAAGCTATTTCACTAGAAATTCTTAATTATATAATCTAATTATATATCAATATTTTCCAAATTCATTGGAGGGATATATAAATTAAGGTCCACCCATCAAAGAGAGAAAATATACATATGTGGGACATATGATCATAAAATAAATCCCCATATCATCATAATATAAATCAACAAATGAAGTAGGTATTATAAACATTTCCTAATCACATAATCATAATCCATAAAAAGGATGGAACAAGATGGTATCATAAAAAATCATTAATTCATCATACCTTGATTAACCCATAAGAATTTGTCAGGTTTAATTATATAATTTTTTAAATATAATCATATTTAGTTATTCATACAATTCTAGTAGATGGTATTTGAAGATTAAATTCTCACTGAATGAAAAATTCCTATTTAATTTTGACAGAAATGAAAATACTATTAAAAATCATTTGATTACTTCATAAAAAATTGGTAAAATCCAATTTTATTTTGGGAATCCTTAAAGACTATTTTTTATAATATTTGAAAATAACCTTTTAGTTCAAAACAATAATCGAAAAATACAAACTAAGATTAAATTAAATTAAATTTATTTATAGTTTATAAATGTGTTCATTCTAAAAATGATTAAAGAATTCATTATTTTCCAACATTTATAATAATTAATAATTCCACTACATGATAAATATTCAAAAAGAATCCTTTTCAAAAAAAAATTAATAAATTTGAAAGGTTCAAAAATCTAACATTGTCAAATATATATATATATATATATATATATATATATATCTAAAAATTTTTTATGAACATATATACAGAGGGGAAATGTTCCATACTTAAAAAATAAGAAATATGGTAATATTTTTTTCAAACATATTGTTAATAATTTTTAGTGAAAATGAGAGTAAAATCGTACAAATACTTCAAAATTATAGAAATAAATTGATGACAATAAAATTGATTGGGATTACAAGTTCATGATCATAAAATATTCTTCAACATAAATTTAGAATAGACATTCTCTAAAAGAAATGAGATTGTAAAATAAACCCTTACCACATTGGTAAATTTTGAATCATAAGCCCTTTTAAATAAATAAGATCAAATGAAACATTAAATATCCTAAATTTAAAGTGATTATTGATATAATTTGTCTATTAAGAATTTTATAAACCATATAAACAGTAATAGTTGTATAATATGAATCAAATCTCAATTAAAAATTTATTAATAAAATAAACCCTTACATTTTTTGAAATATCTGAATCAAAACCTAAAAAATGAGTTAAACATGGATGGATATTTTAAGTAATAATAATATTAATTAAAATTATTATTATTTAAATTTATGTGAATTTTAGAGATCACATATAAAAAATATATGGTGAATTTGGAATTTATCTCAATGATTGAAAAGTTATATGGGTAACTGTTACCTCTACCCCATCTTGCTTCATTTGTCTTCTAAATTATTATACAATAAATGTATTATTTTTATAAATAAATTCCAAAACAAAATTAATATAAATAATAACATATGTCATTCCAAAATTGTTTAAAAATACTCTTTTGTTAACAATTCATCAGTAAAATAATTATTTGGATAAAACTGGTACATTTTTCATGGTTATGTTGGTTCAATGATTGCAGTCCTTGCACCTTGGAAATTGTTTCTTCATATCAAAAATAATTTTAACTTCCTAATTACAATATATATTAATCATAAAAACATTCATAAACATTCATATAATGCTGTGATGATACATTAATTACAACACTTCATGGAGAAGGAGGATAATACGTACA
Organism: Viscum album; assembly: GCA_963277665.1. Lineage (NCBI taxonomy): Eukaryota > Viridiplantae > Streptophyta > Magnoliopsida > Santalales > Viscaceae > Viscum > Viscum album. The sequence continues at coordinate 801,264,865 of OY728164.1, forward strand.
CATTAGTGAAGTTTTCACTTTTTAAATAATTGAAAAAAATAAAAGTTTATAAGAAATAATCACTATATATTAATATTTATATACTGAATTATATATATATTCAAAAATATTTAGCTAATTAATATCCATTTAAATAAAAATGGAAAATTAATCACATCACTTTATAGATGTGGTGGTCCACACATACACATGAGTAATGTAGTCATTTCCTTCAAAAAGGGAAGAAAGAGAAACTATTAATAAAAATATTATAAAAAAACAAAATTATAGTATGTTTAATGATTCTGTAATATTTTAATGGTTATAGATCATATATAGAATATTTAAGAATAATGAAACTTGATAACTATTGGTAATAAAAAATACATCTTCTTTGGGTAACCCCCTTTGAAATAACATTAATGATTATAAAATAGGTATGTTCCAATGAAATAAACCTCATGGTACTATATAAAAATATTGAGTGAGTATTTTTATCAAATAATGGATGATCTCAAAGGCTCATGTTGTGTGGATAAGATAGAAATTGATGTACTCATTTATATGTGAAGGGAGTAGCAAACATGTAACTGTGATGAATATTAAAATATAAAAAAGTCACCCTCTAAGAATTGTGGCTCCAAATTGGACTAATATTCAATGTAGTCTTATAAAGAAACCGAATAAACTCATAAAATAGTATTATAAAATGATTTTGGGTAACATTAACACTTATCTATTTAGTTTATCATCTCATTAACCCTTTCAAATTTTAAGATTGTAAAAATATTTTTACGGTTGTTACTATTAATTATGAATGAAAATTAAGATGACCATGTATCATAATATTAATTAGTATAATTAAAATTATTTAATCAATTTTATTTGATTCAATTCTTAAAATTTTCAAAAATTAACTATATTATTTGTATGTAAAACCTTTAATTTTTCAGAAGAGTATATTTAAAAACCATAAATAGAATTTAATCAAATAATTTTCTTTCTAAAACCCAATATATGAATAATAATTTATTTTAATTATAATTTAATTTAATTTTTGTATAAACTAATTTATAATTTTTTTTTAATTTATTCATTATGATAAAAACACTTTTCTCATATAAAAATGATTTTTTAGAAATACATCACTTTTTTACTATCAACTGATTTTATTTTACTTTAAAATGATTTAATAAATAATTAATTCATTTTACATATCTATTTTTTTTTATATGTTTAACTTCATGATTTCGGTTATAAATATAATTTTTTTTACTAAAAACATGATCCTAAAAAAATATTTTAGGCCAGTTTTTTATAATCAATTGTATTTTTATAGGGAAAGTGAATTTATTTCGCACAGTTATATATCATTAAAATGAATCATAATATCCTTTGTTTTATTTTTTATAATATATTCATATTTTTTTATATTTTGTCTTCAAAATATTTCTATCAAATAATATTTTTAATGGAAAATATAATATTAAATCTCAAAGTTTAAAAAAACCAAATAAAATGGTTCGACAATGTGACATTACTCAAAATTTTAAAATATATCCATTTAATTATTTTTAAAATTAAAATTTTTATTAGATGAAAATGAACACAATAAATCATATATTTTATGTATTATAAAATCAATAAAATAATCAGAATTTAATTTTATGGGAAGAAAATTAATTCTCAGGGAAAATAAGAAATAATGTTAGTTTAACTTTCAAAACTCATTTACAGTGAAATATAAAACATGGAGGGGGTAAATGGTAATAAAAAATAAAAAAAATAACAATAACAATATATCAAAAAAAACAAGAGAAAGAAAAAAATAATTTCCCTTTAAAAATTTTAGACATAAAAAATCTAAATTTTATTGTAAGATTGAAAAAACCATTACATTTACCCAAGACATCCATTAATATTATTTAACCTCATGAAAAATTAAAATAAGAATTTAAATTACTTATTATCAAACATTAATAGTATCCATTAAATTTATTAATTTTTAATTATGTTCATTATTATATATTAATTAGTTTATTATCAAATATTTTTAGTATTGGTTCTTTTGGATAAATTTTATAATAGCGATATCAAACATCATTTTTTTATAACAAGTTCATTATTACCAAATTTTTCACAAAATAAGAATCATATTATTATAATTATTTATATATTCCTATTGTTATTTGATTGAATAGTTAGGCACAGTTTATTAAAATGAAATTTACGATGAGAATGTTTCGAGTAATTTTATCAATAATGAGTTGTATTATTAATTTCATTACTTACTATATCAAACATGTAGAATAATTACATAATTTAATTAATAATACCATATATTTCATGTATTTATATATTTATAAATATTGATAATGAAAATTATGGTATTGGTATAACATTTCTCAATTAGAAGATTAATCTAGCCTAAATAACAACACATTATACTATTGTATCTGTATGATTTTAGAGTTATATAATAGAAATATCATGTCCATAGAAGCACAATTATGTCAATATAACATATTTTTAGATAAGAATTATATTTAAAAATATTTTATGAGGAATTGAGGAAAAAATTTCCCAAAAAAGGGAAACAAACATTAATGAAATCAATCCTTCTCAGAAAGGGTTTATTAAAAAAATGGATTTTGTCTCCTTTGTGAGACATAGAGATACCAAATGTAAGTCACTAAAGAGGAAAGTTTTTCAAGGATAAATTATTGAAACCATCGATATAAATTTTATATAGGGATTTATAGATATCTCATTTTATAGGTAACAATGCGATATTATTCATTGCCACATGAGGTAGTTAAATAGAGAAGATGGAACCACATGGGTTTTATTGAAGATATGTAAGAAAATATAGGGGAGAAATTCTTGACTAATTTACAAACCTATTAAGGGTCTTATATAACATATTTTTATCATATTTACTAAAAAAATGTATCAGTTTCAATTTTCCACTTTTTATATTATTTAATTATCTATAATGGTAATACTTTTTATTAAATATATGTAAGAACCCAGACCTTCTTTTTAGGTATGTTTTTCCTTTTTCTATAGTTTTTGAGAAAAGGGGAGTTTCTGGAAATTTTTGATGTACACGCCATGTTCATTATAAGTACACTCCATGTACTTCGATGTCTCACGAGGCAGTGTGTGGGACATGTCTGGGCCACACACATGGTCATGTTGGGGATGTGGAGGACACTTAATGCATAGTATAAAAAATCCTAGTACACACTGTGTACTCCAAAAGCACACGCCTGGTACTTTTTTTTTTCATTAAACACACTAGGGTCATGTATTAACCCCATAACTACGTTCTTCTAGGTGTTCTTCAACCGGGAGAGACTGTACGACCGCAGAACTTCTTCGAGCCCCCATGCCTCCATCTATTCTCTGAATTGACCGTCGTCGATTGTGTTGGAACCGCAGCGGTAATCTCTCCCTTCAACAAGAGCAGCGTTTTCCAATTCCTCTTCTTTTGCAAGTTATTGCGGGTGGAACGTTTTGTCTGTTTTAATAGATGTACGATGTTGTACAGAGATCCAATCCTTGTGGTTCAAGTATATTGATCTCCTAGAATCAGGGTAGGTGGTTTGTGCCTTTCCGTTCGAAGAATTTTAGTTTTATTTGAAATTTCCACCAAAACCCTTGAAAGGTGTATTGTATGTTTTCTGTTTTTCCCCTATTGTTTTCTTGCCTTGTTTATATGATTGTGTAGAGTTAATTTGGTTATTCATGAGAATAATTTCTATGCTTAGATTATTTTCTCATGCCTTCTTCTATTTATTATATTTTGGCATTTGGTCGTTATACCTGTTTTCCATGCCTTGTGACCGTAGGATTGAGTGTTGTTTCCTAACATGCTTGTTATGTTGTAGAATGGTTATCCAAGTAGTACTGTAGGTTTACATTGTTCTTATAGCATTATTATGCACTTCCTGGCATGGGGCCATGAGAACCTGGTGCTATAAGCTATAAGAGGATAGACCGAGTGAGCTTCCTAAGAGAGTCTTGGACATTATAAACTATAGGGGATAGACCGAGTGAGATTCCTAGAGATTCTTGGATATTATAGACTACATGAGTATAGATCATGTTATCTTCCTCAGAGAGTCTTGATCTTTATAGATTATATGGTGGTAAACCGAGTGAGTTTCCTCAGAGATTTTGTGTTTTGTTTGAATTTCCTTAAACAATTCCAGGCTGTAGGAGGAATTGACTGAGTGAGCTTCCTCAGAGAGTCTGTGATAGACCTGAGGATATAAAATTAATTGACCGAGTGATCTTACTCAGAGAGTCTCTAGAACATGGGGCTATAATGGGATTAGACTGCGTGATATTCTTCAAAGAGTCCCGGAATAACATAGAATATAAGGGGAATTGACTGAGCGTTCTTCCTCATAGAGTCTTATAATTTCGTATGACCAAACCAGAGGGGTTGGGCTGAGTGTACTGCCCAAAGGGTTGTTGGTACATATTGGATAAGACCAGAGGGGATGGCTGTGAGTACTTTCTAGAGGGATTTCTATTTGTGGTTAGCTATTTGATTCATTGATGCTTGTTGATCTGTGGATTGGTTACTGTTGTGTGTCATCTTGTTTACTATTTACAGTTTACTGCATATTGTACTATTACCGTCAATATGCTCACTAACTGTTAGGCACATATCTTCAGGTGGTTTCCTACTGGGATTTAGTCTCACACCTTGTTTGGGTCATGCTTTTGGCCCCAAATAGATTATATTGTTGTAGGTATAGACAAGGGAAAGCGCCCTTCGACGTCGGGTACTTGATTGAATTGGAGCAGGAGTGCATCGGACCATGTCGAGGCTTGCGATGCTGAGGAGTTACTTATCTATTTTTCATTTTTACTTTGGTTTAGTATTGTATTGATCATTGTGACATTTTTGGCTTCATTCCTAGACATATGTATCATGTATAATTTCATATATATGTGTGTGCTCCAGTTGTTTATTGTTTTAGTCTTCTGATGTTTATTATTGTTGAATTTTTACTGTTTCTGCTATTGTATGAGTTGTTTACTTTCATTTTGTACTCTGTCAATTATGTAATAGTTTCCCCACTATCAAACCTAAGGCCCTCGCTGCTAGTCGGTAGCCTCTAGCATTTGGGGAAATGCGCTTGAGGCCTTGCGACCAACCGGGTACAAGGCGCATCTGGGTGGCTTTCGGAACCGAGATGTTACAAAGTATATGATGAACACTCTTAACTAATTTTAATTAGATGAATCAAAATATAGTACACCATTTAATATAATTCAACTTATAAATATATGAAATTTATCTATTGAAGGAAAAACGAAATATATATATATATATATTGTAAAAAAAATTACTTTTTAAACATGATGTGTTCTTAATAATATTCACTATAAATTAAAAATCCTTAAATGGTAGGAAATATATAATTTATAGTAATAAGAATTAAATTTTTATAAAATATTCCTTAATGAATGATAAATTTAGTGTCTTAAAATTGGAATTTATAACGTATATAAAATGAATTTCATGATGTATTTTTTTAAATACTAAATAATTTTATACATATTTCAAAAAATTAATAATCATAATAATAATTTTAATTCATTGAATACATTAAAATTAATTTTCATTAATAATCATTTCCTTAATGTGAAAGGTTTAATTAAAATATAAAATCTATAGAAAATGAGTATATTTAGAATAAAAATAAATTTTTTATTATAGTTAATAATTTTAATTTTAATTATTCATGAAATATTCAATAAATTATAATAACATATACATAAACACATATTTTTTATGGAATATATTGTTAAATTTTTAAAACATTTTAATTATTAAAATATATGAACTAAAACAATATTACATCAACATTATAATTAAAAATGCCAATGATTGTTCATTTGTGTATAATATATAACCAAAATTAACAAGGGATTTATAGTTTTATATATATTCTCATTAAAATAAAATCAATATTATTATACAAGCAATTCATTTTACTAATTTATCCTAATTCTACCATTCCATAGGATTGATGTTCACCCCTAGGTTAAAATTTTTCACACAATAGGAATTATTTAATGTGTTATTAATATTTACACTTTTCATTGATTATATTTTAAATTAATTATAAGTGTATTTCATAATTCATATAATAATCATTAGAGTCATGATTAATTTGGAAAATGACGGTAAAATATTCACCCTTATTGGTTTCTCATTTACTCCGAAATTATATTTTGTATGTTTTTATAAATTTTAATTCTGTTTCTTTAACAAAATAATGAAATCATTTTAAAAAAAATTATTTATCTACTTTTTATGTAATTTTTAGTAATTTAATTGGTTTAAAATTTATAAAAAATAATGTTAATGGAATATATACTCTAAAAATTTCGTCTATTGATTTACACCCTTAAAAAAATGATTCCTTGATTTTTTTTATTTTTTTATTTATATATGTGGTTAGTTTTATAAAGATAATTTTAATACATATTCAAGAGTTCATAAATCACATTATTAGGATATAATCATTTTTGGTGTATCTGAATGATTCCACACATTAATACAATGCTTCATATTATCAAAATATTCGTCAATGAACTTTTTCTGTATACAGTTGTTACATTTGGATAGAAATGGATCTTGAAAAAAAACTATGCAATCGTGTTTTTTTGAATATAATGGCCTAGAATATCATTGTGATTTTATTTTTAATAAAACCCCAGGAATATCCCATTCATAACCTCTATGATCAGTGAGATGGGATATTTTTTTGATATTTTATTCTTATATATAGTTTATGTGAAAAAAAATCATCTCTTTTTGATGAATAATTATGTTGATGAGAAATAAAAACATAAACACAATCCATAGGAACAAAAGAATTTGTAATGTTCAGTACTTAATAAGTGTATCACTTAATTGTTATAGTTTGGATATAATCCAATCCCACTCAATACACTAGGAAACAATCCTTTTATGTGGTTATATAAATAATAGAATATCTTTAACATGTGTTAGAATATAATTAGACAATAGTACATGTGTTATCCTAATATATAAAAGATATAACAAATTTTTTTTTAACAAATATTATGTGACTTCACTATCAAGAATTATAATATTTGTATTATTTATAATTTTCACCATTTTACATTCCTACCTTGTAAATAAATCTTCCTCACATTATCTCCCAAATAAAATAAAAAATAACCTCCTCAAAATTTTGTATAAAAAATCCATCTATCCGCATGATAATCTGATTTCTCCTTCCCGTAATCCATTAGGAATAATCTATTTGATTACATTATAAATCAATATGTCATTCTTAATAATTATCCATCCATTTAATGTTCATATAATCACCACTTAAAAAAATGTCTGATTCCACCATATATAAATATCTTCATATTTATTACTAATGAATTTGTTCCCATGACCTATGTCTAAAAACTACATTTCATTGACAAAGAAGATACATTATTGGAAAATTTCAATTATCATAATTTTTCATTGGATATTTTTGTCAATTTTCTCTATCTAGAAATATCTCTATATCACATCACCATTTACACTAATGAACTGTACAACACACTATGTTGTATCGAATTCTCCATTAAATTGTATAACATAAAAATTAATATACGGTAATTAAAAATTGGTTTCCCTCTTAATGAAAAATATAATATCGTTTCTCCTTCACAAATTTTTTTTACTAGGTTCATAAAAATTATTCTATAATACTCTTGAAACAACTCATAATCTTAACCATCTATACATTTAAAAAACAACCTTTTACCTTAATGATTATGACATATCATCATTTCATTATATTTAATCTTTTGAGTAATCAACATACCATCATGAAATTTTATATCGTTTAAAAAATAATAATTAACATAATAAATAACTCATATTTATCAAATATTTTTAGGTTAAAACTTTTATAAAAGCATCCTCTTGAGGAGAATCCATCTTATGTTCTTGTAAATATCTGCTGTATACATGTAAAGTACATCCAAAAAATATATCCACCATATTATGAGATGAATAATAACTCACCCTCTATGTCCTTCGTACATGACCCTCGATCCATTTTATTATACGAATAAGCATCCATATAATTATTTCACCAAAAACCTTCTTTCAAAATACATGGAGTCATCTATTCGATCTTTAGTTCATCTAATGGCCTTTGTCTGATGTCATTCTGGGAGATTATATATAATTATTTTCTTGATCATACATTATCTATTTGTGAAATAATATAATTAGAAATCATTCATTTTTGAATTAATATGACAACATTCCTTAGCATCATCCCTCTTTTACATCAACCTCAATTCACTACTTGGAAGAGTTCAAAAACATCAAACACATACTTCATAAAAGCCAATCCTCTTTATATTTCCAATACATATTTAACACTCATAGATCATCATAGTATGACGATTTAACTTTCAACTAATTTTACCCCCATTTATAAAAAATCATTGACTGTGAGATCATTAATAACACGTGATGTTAGTTATTTAAGAATAATTGGGTGGTTTCTTATTTATACTTCCCTAAAACCCATTTCTGATGAACATAATAAGTAATATAAGGCAATAATTCAACAAAAACCTCCCCAAGAACATCTTAGTCTATAATTGTCTATCCAAAAATCTCAGTCTTGTATTATCTATCGAGTTACCACATGTTAGAATGATTTAAAATATTAGATGTTTTGTGATATGATAATAAAAAAATAAAAAACATGTAGCACACCATCTTTAGTCAAAAATACATTCACTAAAAAACTTCAAATCATTTGAAACCACCAACAAATTTCATTGACCAAAAAAATATTCCGCTTTTGAAATTATTTTCACCTAGGTAAACAAATTAATAAAATATTGAAACCCATGTGAAATATCACTTATCCATATTTTCTATGTCTACACGAGTGAACTCAGGGTAAAAAAAATATAGTGAACATTAATACCATTTCATCCATAAGTAATGAATTAAGAAACATTTTCATTCACCTCCTATGAAACATTTAATTCCACTTTAAACATTTATCAGAATCTAAAAGTCAACTTATAAGAACATTTTTTTCTATATCGACTAAAATATATTGTTAAAGTAGTTCAAACATACTAAAAACATAACTTAAACCATTAAAAAATACCCCCATGTTCATTCATTCCATTGAAAGTAAAAACACATACAATGGATTGATTTATGTTACATCAATTTTGAAACCCGTGAAAACAAAATCCAATGATAAAATCATATATGGGGAATAATCACTTAGATTATCCCTAAAGAGATAGAGGATATAAACCCATGTCAATCCTCAATCATGGAATCAATTCCTTTGGTAATGGTGTTGTGAATATATCAAAAAAATTTCCATAATTGGAAAAAAACTACAATTTTAGTTTATTATCCTCCACATACTCTTTGATAAGGAGATATAATATATCAATGTTATTGGAATGGTATTATTGAATTTTATTTTTAATTTTTTTATAGCACGTTGATTATCAAAACCAATTAGAAGAATACCTATTTCATTTATAAGAAAATAATCCAATTGTGTCTTAATTCACCTATGTTTTATTTCATGTTGATTGAAATCAAGAGAATTATCTTTTACAATGATTAAATTTACTGAATTATCTTTTTTTTTCTGTCCTAAATCACACAACATTATACAAAAAAAACTCAACCTGATAAGGATCTTCTTTTTTCAACACATCCATCCAAATCTATACAATTTAATGAAATATACCACTAATTATCGATCTATTATAATTTATCGTGAAATTAATTATTACTTACAAATATATAAGAATAATGTTTTTAACCATGAGATGAAATTATATTAGCATAAATTGATATCATGTTGAGGGTTTAACAGTATAAACTATATCTATCCTTCAAGACTTTTGATATAATAAATTTACAAACAACTTTGTAAGTTCTTTAGAAAAAACCTCATTTCTTTCTCCGTCATTTGGAAAAAAATTCAAAAAGAAAATAGGTTTGGAAATTTATTGGTGTGTTCCATGCTAAAAATCCACTGATGTTCTATATAATAATAATTTTGAGATATGAATATATATTTCTTAGATTGTGTGATTTTAAATATAATAAATTATTTCATTTCTTATATCATGTACATTTCAAAAATCCTTTTCATGTACTCATCAAACATTTCACTTGTTTCTATATCAATACACACAAATATGATACCATGAACAATAGAAGTTACAATTAGGGAAAATATTTATCTATGTTGAGGTGTATGTTATTATCAACTCATCCTTTCATGAAGTATAATTTTTAAGAATCATTTTAATTTATATTATGAATATCTTGGAGAATTCTTTATCCCATACAATTTCTAATTAAAATTACACCTAAAGCAATAATAATTACCATGAAAAAAGCCACATGGTTGTTAAACATTAATATATTCATCATGAACTGTGTTATGTATTGTAGAAATAAAATCCATATGAAATATATTATTCCTCTATTGTGTAGTAATATCTAGAAATATTCTAATATTTTTTAATCATTCTATTATAGAAATTTTTATATTAATAAAATTTCATTAAATTTGTCAGTAACAATTTTAAAAAAATTTATTATGTGTTTCATATTTATTCACCTTTTAAATTAAACAATTTTTAAAACACTAAAATTGTAGAAAAACATTATAATTATTTGATTTTGATACATCTTACAAGGTATAAATCTTCTCATTATAACCATTCTTTTCATTTATGTAATCAATACAAATTTTATGTTCTAAATAATTTTCAACATATTTTGGTTCAACATATTTTGGTTTAATATGTGATTATAATGATGTATGTGAAACTGTAATTAATAATACTCATGTTTGAAATGGTTTACATAATCCCTGAATATGTTATGAACATCTACATGATTCTATAGAATTTGATGAGATGTACATAATTGTTTCTTATCAATTGAGATATATAATTTATTAGAATTATCTTGAGCAACATTGACATTTTAATTATCATTAATAACTTTGTAACATTGTTCAACTTCAACCAACTCATATATATATTTTTCTATATCTATAAAAGTTTTTCAAGAATTCTTATCATCTCATTCAATAAATTTTAATGTTTTAGAGTAATAAATAATCCTTATTTCTATATTATAAAATCTTTACCCTCGACCATTTAAAAAATCACTGGGAATGATTCCCTCAACACCTCTTATAACAAACATCTGAAATTTCGAACTATTAAATTTTATATTTCATGTACTAATGTACAACATTATGTTTATTAAATTTTGGGTGTAATTATAACATATATCATAAGTAATAAAATAAATTATTAGAATATATAAAAAATCATTCCAAACCAAAAAATCTATTCTAATATCTTCCCTATGAAAATATTGAAAAGAATTTTGTTTTATCATCATCGTTTGTGAAATCTACCACAATCCACTATTTATCCAAAAAATATATTTTTTGTGGTGTGTATGGTACACTAAATTTATTGAAAATTACTTTATTTTCATGATAATATATAACAATTCCACCTAAATATTCATCAATGTGGTCAATATGAATCTTTTTTATAGGATATCCTATGAATTTTTCATCAAATTTCAAAAAAATAATAATAATTTATAGAGCCACATATTTATAATTCAGAAACCGAATACATGTAATGTGATTAATGTAAAAAATAAAATAAATAATATGTGTTTCTCCGATTATTAATTGTTTACTCATGGATCCAAAAATATAAAAATGTATCAGTTAAAAGGGATAATTTTAATGTGTCCCAATATTCATATATAATAAGAATATTATCTACCCTTTTTGTGAAATAGAAAATCACAAATATCTCCTTCGTTTCCTCTCAAGAATATCACAAATACTTTCCCTATTTTCTAAATTTCTCATAGTTTTCTAAAAACTGTTCTCTCTAATTTTAACCCATATCATTTTTTCTATTAAACTTAGATAGCATGAAATCAGTAAATCAACAAATTTTAAACCAGTTTCCCATTGTTTAGTAGGACCCAGCTAATAATTACCTATCTTCTATACTATTTAAAATAGGACAATATTATTTTTTTTAAAAATTGTTACATTCATAAAAATGTTATAAAATATATATCAAATTTCCATTTAGCCATTCCCAATATAAGGCTCATTTTTATTTTATCAAATCCTCTCCAATGATAACAGATCTAATGTCATTGACTCTGAATGAATCATTGTTATAAAAAATCACTGTTCCTTATATAAAATCTCTCAAATCCCTATATATTTTTAAAAAATCCATATTATGTCATGAAGGTTTTTATTCCAATATCAAGGATGATTATACATTGGTATCTCAGAGAGTAGTTTAAATAACTAAATATTTTTACATGACTGTTTGAATCATCACATGTGGTATTTGTGATATTTTTTAAAAACAATTCTTTACTATAGTATTTAAAATACATAATTTTTTTGATGAATAGGACGGTCACATGTTTAAAAAATATTTTAAAATGCATTTAATCTATCTTCATCATTAAAATTTATTTCATATAGTTTCCATCATAGAGTGCATTGATTCACCCTAAAAATTCGTGTCCAATTTATCCACAATTCATTACAAAGTTGGTTAGTAAACTATAATTTCTAGGATTTATGCCCAAATCCTCCACAATACCAGATGTTACCAAAACAATTTCTCTATGAAAATATAATACTTCTTGATTTTTGGTTTTTTTTCATTATATATCATACATTTAATATTGTAATTTCAATTTTCAACATTATTTTGGGTACCTAATAAAATTTTATTCATACCTTCAGCAAAATATTCAGTTGTAGAAACATTTGGTTTTGTCATTGAAAACATATAATATTATGGTTTTTATTTTTTAATTATTTTCTATATAACCATAATCTTATTAAATTAATTTTTCTAAAATAGAATTTCAGTATTATTACAATTCTATTGGAAATTTGTTTTACCCTCCTATGTTTTTTCCATTCTCGAAACATTCACCTGCTTCTTTAAATGAGATAGAGATATTTTTAATCTCATGGACAACTTTAATATGTTTTTGTTAAATAAATTCTAAATAATCTTCATTCATTGTCAACTTTTGTTCATACATGATGTTGATAATTCTCTTATCATCTAAAACATTATTTCAATCATAAATTTCTTTTAATAATTTTTTTTCATCAAGTGATGATTTTTGGTTGTTTGTTGAATGGTTTAATTTCTTCAAACTATTTTCCCCCTATTATGTCCTTTGAAACATAAAAGACATTATTTAAAATCCCCCATTAGAATATTGTCTATATGATTTACTTGTTCTCCTAAAATTATACTTTTATCAATAGTGATATTTTCAACATCCACTATTGCGGCATGATGTTTTTCAGAAGAATCACCATTGATATTATTGTAATCTTCTTCACTATCATCAAATTATACACTTTTTGAAAAATAATTTCTCTATTATTATTTTTATAACTTCTCATATTATCATGTATAATATGTTTTTGATTTCTATAGATTATTTTGTATGGATCTTCAATACATTTTTCATATTTTCCACATTCTTCAACTTTATTTAATAAAAAAATGATTTTCTTTTCAATAATTCCATAACCAATGAAATTCCATGGTAACATCCCATTGTACATTCATATTCCCCTTTTCAATATATTTTTAAAGTTAAATAAATAAAATCATCAAAAAATTGTAACCTCTTCATTGATATTATAATCTCTAGATTATTCTTTTATAACATTCTTTTACATTCCACTCTTGGTGTCCTTAAAATAAATATCCACACCAGCCTTCTCATTGTTATTTATAACATTTTATATTCTCATTTCAGATGTGATGAATGTGTTATATATAAAATCAATAGATAGTGTTTCAAGATCTCTGTATTCTAATAATGATGATTTTGAATCAAATTTATCCCAAAGAATTTGTAAGAAATTTTATGCATTCATTGTATCTTCCAACATCCCAAAAATACATATTATGCTACCACAATAGAATTCAACCCTGTAAATAATTCACCAATATAATCATAGTAACCCATCATACGGTTATCCTAATTCAGTCTGTAGATATAAAACATATCTTTTTCAATATTTATATTTCCTTTATAGTTGTTTTTCAACTTTTACCAGATACATTTATTAATTTCATCTTATTTTACTCTAAGAAACAAACTTTTATATTGTGGGGAAATTTTATCATTTATTTCTCACACACCATTCAATAAATTATTCATATTAGATTATGATAGGGGAAATACCTCAGCACATGGTGGTAAAAAATATATATCAACTTCAAGAACCTCATAATCATGATACATTGGATTAGGAATAATTATATCATTCAAAATAAAATTATTCACTCTAAAAAATAGAAACCCCATTTTTATACATACAATTAAAAACATCTATGGAGTTTTACCTTTTCAAAATACATCAGCAAAGCGTTAGTAATGGGAACCTTTACTCTAATACAATATTAAAGGTCTATTTAGTATATGTGTTATCTTTGAGAGTGTGAGTGTTTGAATATAAGAAATTTTTTATTTATATTTTAATACACATGAAAGAACCTTCACATTATGTGAAATAGTTATGAATTTTCTAAAAAAATAATTGGTTTCAATCTAAAAGATAACAACAATTTACTATGATCATTACAGAACAAGATTAGCTAGTCTTTTTCATAGTTTAGATATAATTTGATAATATATTGAAAACTACAATAAAATATAGTTATGTGGTTATAAAAAGTAGGTAATATCATTAAATGTTTTACTATAATCAAAACAACAGTTCATATTATCTACATAATGGTAAATTACATAACAATGATTTTTGTATGAACTATTAGATACCATCACCAACATAAATTTTAATGTTTTCATTGTGCTTATTATACTTATTAAAACAATATATTCTTACAATATACTCTTCATTAGTTAAATTACATGTAAGTGGTATGATATTCATCCTTGTACTACTATATAAAAAATTCAGATACTAACATCTTCATCTTATTTCTCGGTCTTGTTATTAATATAGAAAACACTATTAGGTTTTATCTTAAACCAAGAACAATTTATTACTCTTTATCCATATAATCAATGTTATCTTTCCACCTATATATAAATTCAATATAATTCCCACTGATATAAAACTATATATAGTGTCTAACCGAAGTCATTGATCATAACTCGACATTCGAATTACAACTTCTTATTCGACCATGTTATTCCTTTAGGGGAAACATACCCCTCTTAATAACTGGATTTCAGATTTTAATCCAGTGACTAATTCCAAAACAACTTTTAATATACTTCATCTTTTCAATGGGTGAATAACACATCGTAATAAGTTATACAAACAGCTCCTTTAAATAGTAGATCTTAATAGTGAACATGCCTAAATTTTGATATAATTTCCCACTTATGGAAAAAAATTACCTCCTACTCAGAAATAATCTTGGGTGAATATTAGTGATTAAATTTTATAATTGAATCTTATTATATACTCATAAATATTACCCATTTAACAAATTTCATTATTACTTTCTCAGAATCAAATATCTTCATTTCAAGATATTTGAATCTTTAAACCATCTACATACCATCACCATATTTGATATCACTATAAAAACATAATAAATAACTATGAACTAGTATCACTATATACCAAACAGTGATACTGTAAATCATTAAGAAAAATAACCATCTAACGAGATTCCATATGATGTTATATAAATATATCATAGGATCATTTTGAAGAACATACATCCAAGATATCGAAAATATGATAACTTATATCAGAACTAATATTTTGTTTCTTTTTAATTATTGATTTTGTTTCATTGAACATTATACAGAAGAATACATTTATTTATTTCATTAAAAAACATCATTATGTTGACATGGACTCTCCCATTTGGTCTTCATTTCTTCCAATGGTCTCTGTCCAGTTTCAAAAAAGAGATATCATTTAAAATTAATTGTCAAATTATTCTTTATCAATTTTATAGTTTATGAATTTTATATTACATATAATTATTTCCCTTACAACCAACCCATTATACCTCCAAAATATTTCTCCATCTAGAAGAGTTCATAGAAATCATACAAAATATTCCTTATATCCATACCTCTATATTTTTACCACTATATGATGATCTTTCTTAAATCATTATATTATTAATTTTTTTATATATAATGGATTTTCTATCTTTTCTACAAACTACTGGACTATGGTAACATTTATAATTCATTATGAAATGAACTTATGAAAAAAAGTATTTACATATATCTAAATCACCAAAAAAAAATTAATTAACATAATAAGCAATGTATGACAATAAATCAAAATAAAAACAAAGTATGAACATCTATGCTCAGAATCAATATCACAGAAAACTCAGTTTCATATTCTCTTTCTATTCTCCATATGAAAAAAATAAATTAAATGATAAATTTTTTATGATATAAAAACAAAAGAAGAAACAAAGATCACACATTCTTTATCCAAACTAACCTTTCCTAAACATATTCCACATCCTTGGAAAAAACCTCGAAACATTATTGTACCAAAACCCTAAAATTTTATTTCATATTAGTGGTTTGAATAACCATTATTGTTTATGATATTAAAAATATTCACTCCAGATGATAAATAAATATGCTACTCTAAGTTTATCCTAAATTATTTGTTAAATATAGAATGTTATAGTGCTTGTGTGAAAGTGACATTTCCAAATATTTATAAATTCCCATATGGTATTTTCTAGACATAGAATGAGGGAAAGGATACATTCATTAAAATAAAATAAAAATATTCCCATGAACTGTCTTTATCTCTATGTATAAAAGAATATTGATAAATGTTTTTGGATTTTTTAATGTAATTGTCTTGTAGTAATTGTAGTAATTTTTTTGATATCACATAATAAATATTTCACAATTATTTTCACAATCATGTCCTCTACTATTGATACAATTTGTTTTTATAACTTATTCACATCCATATTATTATCTCCCAACACTTATTTGTAGAAACCTTGTCCGTTGACAAACAATATGTAATAACAACAATTAATAATCATCAAAGGTTATTAAATGTTTTATTATTTCACCTAAAATTAAAATTGTCTACATATTATTAGTGAAACCATTATAAAAATTGTGCCAAAATTAATAATTTTTTCCAATATTATCCTATACTGAAACATCATTCAATTAACATGTAATTATTATGGTTCACTTTGGGATATATATGGTTAATATCATATATTATTCACTAACATAGACCCAAAAAATTACAAACCCCCACTATAATGAAAACTAAAAGGACCAAAATGATATAATTTATATATTAAAGAACTTTTTTACTTGAAAATACATTATATCACTTAGTAAAGAACACCAAAAAATAGTAGGTTTCCAACGTATGACATTATATTGATAAATGAATATTTATATAACCCAGTGAAGATTTATATATATTTAAACCACATATTACCCCATTATACACACATCATATGTTATAATATTCTTCATTACCTAAGGATTGGAAACATAACAATGGTTTTATGTCAACCAAATAGCAATAGTACCGAAAAGGGATAACAATGGGTAGTTTGCGGACACAAAAAAGATCATACATGTCAATAATATGAATATGTGGGTTTGAGAGAATCATTATCTTTTATAATCATAACATAAGTAATTAAAACCTAATAAAAATATATCAAAAAACATGAATTAATATATAAATATAATGGGTTGTTTTAAGATTAATGAATTATAATGTTGAAACATGTAGAAATTATCTTAATCTATTGATATATAACATTTTAAACGAAGATTATATCGAATTGTGGCACAAAATAGAAGTGTTTCATAACATAGAAATGTGGAAAAAACATAAGAAGAAAATTATTATCTAAAATATCACGGTAATGACCATCATCATATTGTGGGTGGATTCTAATAGAGGACTTGGTTATCTATCCATTCCCATAAACATAATGCATTAGGATCAATCCTTAGTTCCACCCATATAATATCTTGAGAGATAAATCATAAAAAATCATGTGATGGTTATATAACTTGATACCCACCAATCAAATAATAAGAACCATGTATATATGTTACTAATAGATAGTATTTTTTCATCAAATTTTATTTTATTTTTAATTATTTAATCAAGAGAATTTATTATTTTAAATTCTATTGCATGTTTTTTAGTTTTTAGGAATATTTATTTATTTATTATAGAATAAGAATAAATTTTATATTTTTTATTTCTTTATTCTCAATAATTTTTTATTGGAAAATCCCTAAAATAATATATTTCTATATTGAATTTCCTTTTTAGTTAATAACTTGTGTATAAGATTCATTCTACTAAGACATATGATTTAGTTTGGAGTGTTCATGTGACATTTGGAAAAGGGTTGTGTTTATGTAATAGTCACTATGAAATGGACATAAGCCAATTTAAAATCTCATGAAATGGATTAAATTGTGAATATAATGTGTAAGGGTTATTTATAAAATACCTTTACTTATATATGAATCATTATATATAAGTAGAGTAAAATTTAACTATGTCTCGGGATATGTAAAGGTCACTCCAACTAAAATGTAAAGGTAACATTGACACATAATCCCATATATAGAAATCATTTTCATTTATTCTAAATATATCTAAAATAAATATGAATCATATGTGAATACATGAGAGTCATTCAGTGTCTACATAAATATAAAATTGATTGTGTATAAAATAACTAAAACAACTGATGAAAAGAATTAATGTAAAAGATAATTATGTCTAGTTGTGTTAGAGTCATTCTCTATATATTTTACAGTAATGACCATGACCAACCTCATTTCATAAAATTATTTTCCATTTTTTTTTGAGATTATTCCTATGATTGATATTCATTCAAAATTAAGAATGAATATATAAAGCTCAATTACGCTGTAAAAATTTGACAATGTTTCTTATGTAAATATTAATCATTGAAAAAATTTGGAAACATAAAGACATGTAGTGGAGGGACATACAAATATAAGATTTTGAAGAAAACATTAATTTAGAGGATACATAAAAAATATCATATCATTGTGATTATAACCATGTAGTCAAGGAAAATAATATAAAAATCAGTAATATTTATATCCTAGTCAATGTTCTTTCACAATATGAACTAATAAAAAAATATTGTGGCATGTTTCATGGTTCCAAACCAATAATAAATAAAGTTTCTATACATTTAAAATCTTTTGTAAAATAAGATAATTTTTCAATGTAGATCTGAAAATGAGAATCTAGATTAATGGAAAATGGTGAAAATTATATTATTGTGAATTTTGAAAGAAGAATAAATGATAGAAAAGTTTACATGAGCACTGAAAATTTCAAAGGGATAATTTTTTTTGAAGTGGGGGGACAAATTTTCATTACATAAGAATTATGATAGATATAGGATGATATTAGTAGAAAAAACATTACTAGATATCGGATCAATACATTATGAAAAAGGGATGGATATTTCATTGTACTAGTCCATGTCATGTTAACAACTATATAGTACTGATTATTAGATCTATGTAAAACTCCCTTTGTAGCCTTGTATTTTAAAAAAATTCCTAATGAAATTTGGAGAATTATTTGTAATTGATTTTAAAAATCATGATTTTATTTATTAGATCAATAGTCACATGGCTCTACTGTTTTTTTCAATCACTAAATGAAAATATTTTTTTTTTAATTTTTTTAATTTATTAATGGATGCTTCATTGAAGATCATAGTATATTCAATTAGGTTGGTTTATATGTGGTTTCATAATAATTAAATAATTTCAATTTGTGTAGAAACCATAAGACTCAGAATTTGGTTTGATTTTCAAGTAGAATTAGATGTTAACATCATTGTACTTGGGTGTTCATTGAGATATTTAATTGGAGGAGTTTCTTGAAAATGATTATGGGTGTTTAATAAGATCAAAACTATTTCATGTTGAGAATTTTCCAACAATATATACTCATTTTCAAATATAATTTTATTTTTACAAGTCAAACAAATTTAGAAAACAAATTTTTCATTATCTTTTCCAAAAATAGAATATAATAATTAATGTGATTGTGGATCATAACATAAATCCTTAATTTCATACAACCATGATGATTATTATATAAAATTAGTTGAGAAAAAACGATTAACAGTGATCTATGATAAATAAAATATATTCAACTAGAATTATTTTTTTTCGATCGATCCATTTTCACCCATGTTATAAGAATTAATAAATGTGTATAATGATAAAGAGAGATTAAATATATAGAAAAATGTATTTATAAATTATTGTTTATTTTTGGAAACACTATAATTCACCAAAAAATTATATCTCCAATTTAATAACTTATTTCAATATCTAAGACTTTAAAATGAAAAACAACTTATTCATGAAAATCATACAAAAAACAAAAACTAATAATTTTCCCTCATATAAGAAATATTTATTAACTCCATTTAGATTCAAAAACCTAACTTTCCCACATAATTTTTCTTGTAAAATAAACCAAAAGCATAGTTTGAGTTTTTTAAATGATTTTAGGTTACATAATTGTTTTTGGATATATTACCCGTTTATATCACGTAATTTTAAAACTAATTTAGAGCCCTTAAAAATTTAATTCTAAAATCATAATACTCTAGGTATATATTACTGGGCAATTAAAATAAAGAGATCATGTTTATGAAAGTGAGTGGGGGATTATTAGAGGAAAAACTATTATACACAAAAAATTAGGTATGAAAACCAAAACTGACCAAAAAATTATCCTTTTTAAAATGAAAGTAACAAGGAAGAAAATATGATTATTTTGGAATTAGCTACATAATATGGAATAAATTCAGTAATACAATGTGGAATAAGTTGTTTAGACAACTATTTTTATAATAAATTCAAATATAACATTAAAACATCTAAAATTATTTAGATTTACTGAGGAGAATCCATAAAAATTATCAGGAATGTATTTATATTCATATCAATATAATAATACCATACATAAATGATGATCAATGTAAACATAAAGGTTTTCTACTATCTTAAGATATTGTTCCATTTAAGTGGTTCTACTACTCTCATTTCATTTTCATTATGGATTGGAATGAATTAAAAGGACTGATTATTTAATAAAATTGCCTCTAGGATAGATTATATTAATATAATAAATATTTAGAATTAGAAAAAATCATTGTTGATATTTACACTAATAATGGGAGTGGTTCAAAATATGTTGTTTTTGTTTCCCATAAAACAATTGTTTTGAAAAAATATTGATTCAATATTTTTTAATGAATTATTCTTGGTGGCATGCGATTGATTGTTTCTACTATTATATGATCTTTGATATATAAAACCCTAGCTACTTCTCAAACTCTCATATTTAATATTGCTATAAATATTCAAATAATAGGAACAAGGGGCCCACTATATGTAAATGTTCCTTGGAAGTCCCCACTTATAGTTCAAAAATTAGAATGACAATATGTTAACATGGTATTATTCAAAAAATAGTGATGTTTATGATGTTACTTAAAAATTCACTAAAGCAACAAGAAATCAATATAAATTTTCATCTTCATGTTTATGAATTATTTTCTTACATAAATGAGAAATTTAGTGATCAATATCAACAAATTCTATTCTCTTTTCACATTAAATTCATTTTTCCTAGTAATTTGTTTAAAAAACCCATAAAATACCATTAAAATCTAATCCAAACTAGAAACATATATTTTTAATTTTTATGAAATATTTAAAAAACCAAAATAACTAGAAACATATTTCAATGTGAAATCAGATAATTATTAGTATAGATACATCCTAGAGATATTCAATGATTACCATAGAAAGAATATCCATCCTACTCATACCATGTATAAATATAAAGATAATAATTAGGAAACAATTACCAACAAAACATCATTATTAATATGTTAGTGAATAGAATTGGGTAACTGGCCACTAGTATTGGTATAAAATGATACAAAATAGGATGATGACTTCATTCATCAAATCTGGAGTTCCCCAAGAAGAAATATAATGATATTACCATGGAACATTAAATGTATAGTGAGTTTAATATATCCCAATGATATTTTTATAAACATGATATTATTAAATAATTTATAACCACACGACCACATAATTTTAACCATATAGATGACCACACGACCTTTATTTATATTTGTACCAATTAAGAAACTATTGTGAAAGAGAAATCATTGTCAAATGTGGATGAATTCATTAAGAAGAATAAGAGATATTATATGAGAATTATAGGACATTGGTTTTCCAAAAATAGTGATAAAATTTTCCTTGGAATACCCAAAACAAAATTCCCTTATTCAAGTGTAATCCCAATATATAAAAAGAATGTTAATAATGAATTATATTTAAAAAATTAGTGAGTATTTTGGGATGTAGATATTTATATTTCATTGTTGGATTTTGGTAAAATGATTATATGTACACCAAATTTTCAATATAGATTGGATCCCATGGGAGGATACTTATGGGATGATAGAAAGTGATCCTTGGGTTCAATAATTACTCAATGATTCTATATGCTCTCCCTAGCATGTACAATGATATATTTATATTTACTATTCTATGTACATTATGGGAGTTCGAATATAAATATCTCATCTTTTATTTTAGAGATTCATTAAATGTGAGGTCATATCCTATTAATTAAAAAAAATTGGAAACAAAAATATTCTTTAATTTCATAGAATTATCTATCAAATGTACAAAAAAACTAATGTAGAATGTAAGGATGTGTTGGTATAACTATGGTTTCTAATTTTACCTAATAATATTTATTATTTTGAAATGTATGATGATATGTTTAGTACAAGCATAACATTTATTTTGGGAAGGAGATTTCATAAAATTGTAAAATAAATAATAAATACTCTCAAAGACACATTATCACATAAATTTATAATGAAAAATGTTAACATAAACATTTTTGAATATCAGGATTATATAATGTGGTATCATTTATCAAATTGTGTTTATATGTTTTTTTTATTATCAATATATTTGTTTTATATTTTCCCTTTTAATGTACCAACACTAAATAAGTTTAATTTTAATCAACTATTTAGTGTTCTAATAGAATTTAAATTATTAAAATTTAATGAAATCATGAATTATCATCAAAATATACATAATTATCCATAAATGAAACATTTTCATTAACAATTTTATTACACTAGAATTTTAGAAAATAAATATTTAATTTATTTTAGGACTGTTTTATGAATAATGATTGCTACCATAGAGTTTATAAAACCCTATGATCGATGTGTCATCAAACTAGCTGAGTTAGAACTGAAACTATTGCATGAAGATCATGATTATTCATTTTTATAGGACGGTGTAACTAATAAAGATATCATTTCTTTGGGAAAATGAAAAAATCATTAGAATATATTTTCAGGTTTCTATATAGAGAACCATATAATAAAATAATGGACACTACCTACCACTTATGGAAAGATATCATCTATATTTATTTATAGGTTATTATTAGAGGTATATTCAAAAAAATTAAATATCAAATGATGATAAATAATGTAAAATTGGATTTATTTATGTAATAAGAGACCATTATATTGTATTCTATAATAATTATTCCAATTTCTGATAGCCAATGAGTTAGTACAGTCAAGGTAGTGCAAAAAAAGATTGATTTCACAATCTCAAAAAATAAATTTAGAATTATTGTACTTGTTAGAAAAACATGTAAATTGGGAGTGTGTATATATTGTAGTAAACTAAATTTAATAACTAATAAATACCATTATCTAACCTATTTAAAAATAAATTTATTAATAGTGTTTCATGGAGGTCCCTTTTAAATCATATTTTAAATTTTCCTGATATTTTTATACTCCAATTTCTTCTATGGAACAAAAAACGAAAACATTTACCTATACATAAAGTACTTGTTTTAAGACAAGGACTAATTTTTGATTCTTTTATTCTCTAATCACCATGGAAAGTTATATGATGACTTTTTTTATAAATTTTTTGAATATTTTATTTTTGTTTTTATATATGATGTCCCTATGTCGGGATTTTGTTATAGGAGTTTCTAAATGAGTATTGTTTTTCTCATAAATAATTAATTATGTGAAATGAGTTTCCCATCTTTGAAAAATGTTATTTTATGTTGGGTAAAGCATTTTTTATCAGATATTTAGTGTATAATGATGTAATACATATCGATTAGTCCATGTATGATATTATTTAGTCATTTATAAATCCAAAAACAATGAAGGATGTCTGACCATTCCATGGACATGATGGATACTATAAGATATTCATAAAATATATCATTAAAATTGATCAATTCTTGTATAGATTACTCAAAAAAAAAATCAATTTTTCATTGATAATAGTTTAAAATAATATTTCCGGGCGATGAAATAGAAGTTAAAATCCATAACCATTATCAAGACCGCAATTAGGGATTTATATTTTGAAATACTGATTTATGTATCTAATATATCTATAAGTGGTTTTAATTATGGATGTTAAAATGAGATATTACTTCTTATAATATGTGTCTTGGACTCTATATTTATAAAAATATCATAATAAAAAAATTGGCATGATTTTTTTATCCATTGTCTTGGTTTCCAAAATTAAAAAATTGTAACATGATATGATATATTGAGATTTTATATACTATGAACTCATCCATTTGAATTTTTTATAAAGAAAAATTAATAAATACTAAGGCTAATATGATGAATTTAATTATTGTAATAATTTTACATTTTAGTAAATGATATTTAGGGTAGTTAAATCCAAGTGTCTGGCCATTCATGGTCATTACCTAATATTTTAATTTGTAATCTTCAAATCAACCCACAAATCAATGAAAAACATTTTGAATGAAGAACATAATGTGATTAATAATTTATGATAATAGATAAATATCATTTAAAATTATTCGATGGTGAATGAGGAAACCTATAATTGTATAATGTTAAAAATCCAAGAATGTTAGTTAATAAATAATGTTTATTTTGGATGCCCCATATTTTTTTACAACGGAGGTGAATATACCTTTATAAAAGTTATCCAAGTTTTTGATATATTATCAAAGAGATATTTTTTAAATACATTTTTTTATGTTTTAAGAAAGATACAACAAATAATTGATATAAATTATCCTGGAAGAAATTATTTTGACCCAAAATATTCAGGAATTATTTTGACATTGGTAGGGAGTGTAAAGAAATCGTTTTTGAGGGAATATTTCAAAGAATAAAGGAATCCCCAATAAGCTATTTTTTTTGTTAACAATTTAAATTTGTAAGTATTTATTTCATGGTCCCATTCCCAAATTCTTGTAAATGAAGATATATTATTTTTTATGTGGACTATATTTTTATATGGGGAGAAGTTAATCCCATAAGAATTGATGATTCTACTATAGTATGAAAAATTATTTGAGAGAATATGTTTTCAAATTTTGGGTCACACAAAAATATTATCACTGATCAATGTACCCTTATTAATAATAGTGATTTGGAGTCTATTTTGAGAATATATAGGATTTATCATTTCATTTATATAATTTACCATCCATGAATAGATGTAATAGAATATTTTTCAAACAGTGTTATTAAAAACATTTAATAAAAAACATTCCACTAGATATAATGGATTGGAGTGTGATATCATAAGAAGATATTTATGTTTATATATATATTAAAATAATAAGTGGAATTTATTTATTTTGAATTTTTTATTGAATATGTTTTCATTGAAAAATGGAAGTAGGAAATAATGCTTTTTTGGGATCCAAGTGTTCAAACAGACTATGTTTGAGACTAGAAAAAAATAAATATTCTAATTTCATATGTTCAAAGAAAACATAAATAATTCTTATGTAAATTACATGATATTAAATGATTAAAACTATTCATTAGATGATGAATTGATCTGAAAAATGTGTTTAATGAAAGATTTAATTTAAGGATATTTGAATGTTTACATAATGTGTATCAAGGTAAATTTCATTCAAAATGTTTTGGAACATTTATTAATTTAAAATTTTGATTTTTATATTGGGTATATGAAAGCACTAGTAAAGGATTATATATATACGATTTTTAAAAATTGATTGATTATGTTTAGTGAAAGTTTCTAAAAGTCTCCAATAAGGGAATATATTTTTTGATCCTGTGATACCACATGATTATTGGATGGGTCTATCATATTTATTGTTTTGAATCAATTATAATTTTTTATTTACAATTCTATCACAATAAATTAACCTTAAAATACTTTAAATTATTGGGGGGGGGGTTAAATATCCATTATTATATTAGTTTTATTAGTTCGATGTTATTTTCAATTTAATTTATATTTCAATATCGTTTAATTTTTCAATTTTTTCATTTTAAAAATTTTATTTTCATTATTCTGTGTTTGTTTTACCGTTTGATCTTAAAATGATTAAATTTATATGTATAGATTATTTTATAATTATGATAAATGATTTTAAATCCAAAAAATAACATTATGAATAATTAATTTATCATTTTAGGTTATATGTTTGGTAAATTTGTAAAAAGGCCTCTAATTTTTGAATAACATGTTATGAAATAC
Source organism: Viscum album (assembly GCA_963277665.1). Lineage (NCBI taxonomy): Eukaryota > Viridiplantae > Streptophyta > Magnoliopsida > Santalales > Viscaceae > Viscum > Viscum album. The sequence goes on from OY728164.1 coordinate 801,291,647, forward strand.
AATTGAAATTTTAGACTTAATTGTGATAATTCTGAATCATTTTGAAATCATATTTTCAATCACATCAATTCTTTAGATAAACATACCTTTTAAGAAGAAAAGTAATTTTCATCATTTTTTGTCAAAATACAAGATAATTAAGTATAAAATATAGAAACTGAATAAGGAATTATTTTTTATAAAGTAACACTTCTTACAAAAAAATTATGTTGGCCTACTATCGACACCTAACAATTTTAAAACCATTGAATCAATGAAAAACTCTATCGAGAAGCTGCATTAGTGCCTCCCAATACTTATCCAACTAACTCCAAAAATGATTTCATATACTTATAATAGCTTATGTGTGGTGTAGGGTTTTACCCTATGGTGTTTTATAATCCATGGATCATATAGAAAATGAAATATAAAGACAATAAATGTTTTTGGGAGTTGTATAAAATATTCAGTAAGGATAATATTTTGAATGATAAAATCAATTAAAAGAGATATTGTATATGATGGTCAAAAAAACATTGTAACATAAAATATTGTAGAATTTAATACAAAATATTCTATTAACTAATGCTATTATAAGTTCACATCACTAATTATAGATTAAATAATCCTCTCTTTTTCCAAACTATTATTCTATGATTAATACAAAAAAATGATCAATGAAGCTATTAGTGGAAATAAGTGAAACAATTACTATTAATCTATTTCATACATTATAAAAAATAGAAATTAGATGGTGTCTGAGGAAGAATCATGTTGAAGGTGGTTTAGTGGTGATACCAACTTGAGTAAAAACTAGAAATCATTAGAATTTCATCCAATAATTCTAAACCCCATTATATATCAAAACATTTTACATTTAAAAGTACAGAATCTTAATATAGAAAAAATAATTTGAATTTCAACTTGATTAAAATTTATTGTATACAATATTTGGTGATTTTGGAATTCAAATATCATATCATAAGCCTCTCATGTGTTTGGAATGAGATAAGACTTCAATAAATTTATATTATGTGTGACAAGGGAACTAATTCCAATGAATAATGTATTTATCTGCATAGGAGGATATTAACGGTCGAAGTGAATTGAATAAACATAATTATAGATATATGTGAAATGTAATTGTGGATGTAAAATAATCTTATTTCACTACTGATTCAAAAGAAACACACATTGGCTAGTGTGTTGATTTTTTTAATTCGGTAATTAATTTTTGTACATTTGACTATGTGTCCCAGTATTAAGTGTATGGGAATTGATTAGAAATATATTTTTATTATTTTTCATTTTTCATTTAAATAGTTTAATCCAAAATAATTTCATTTTTTTTTTTGAAAATTTCAAAATAATTAGTTTTTTGGAATATTATGTGTTTTATTATGGAATTTCCATTATTGTATAATATTTTAATTAATATTATTTAATTATTGGACATGACATATAATTAACTATGTGTTTTTATAATTATAATTTAATGTTAATGGAACCCTAATTTGAGATATTTTACTCATATATATGAAAAATTACAAAGCATTTCTATGAGAGTTTTTAGAGGGAATGTAATATGTAAAAGTCATCATGAAATTCATTAATGATATTTTAGAAGAGGATGAGAAGAATAATAGAAGTGGAGAAAATTATCAAGGGTTATTATTTAAAGACCCTAAAAATGGTATGAATCCATTTACATCAATGTAATAAGATTTGGATGTGCCTATAAATACTTTCTTCTCACCATGTCCAAAATGTAACAATAATCTTGATTCATAAGCCCATATTTATATTTTATTTCAATGGGTTCTAAAAAATTATAGATTGTAAATTAATCTCATGTTAAAACATAATATTTATTCATTAATTATATAAATTTATATTCAATGGTGTGTAAAATGTAGATAAGAATGGATAAGATGTTCTGATGAAAAAACTCTTATGTTTGTGGATGTGAAATTATTTTTTTATACTTAAATTTAATCTCCATCGAAACCCTATGTATGGAATAGTCATTCCCTTTACACATGGGGATTGTATTACATTATGTAAATGTAATTCCATATCAGGGGATCATTTTATAATTCATGTTCTCAGTAAAAATTATAAAATTATACTCATGTAAATATTTATAAATTTTAAATTTAGATAACTCAGTGGAATGGTGTAAATGAAAGAGTAACACTATGACAGTTCTTAGGTTTATTACCCATGGTTGTGTTCCTATAGAACATAAAATCATTTTGATCACAAACATTAAATGGAGGTTAATGATAAGAAAATCACAAAGTGATTGGTTATGTAAAGTGTTCTTTTATGGGGACACACAAATAAAGAGGTTGGGTGGCGTGATACATGGGTTTTGGCCAATTCTTTTATCCTTGTGCTAGAAATTTAAATTTATGTGAAAATCAGGCAATGTTTCATGATATAATATAATAGGATAACCAAGTATAATATAATCTAAGTAGAATTAAATGATTCATCTTTTAGAAATAATAAATACTAGAGGTATTTCTACATTGTTGTTTTCAATTTTAAATTGTGTGATTTTGGAGTATAGGGGGTCAAAACATAATTTATTGGAAAAATGGTCATTAGAGGGAGTTATTTGATATATTTAACATGTAAGGTACTACTATCTGTATCTAATTGTTGTACCTCTCGTTCCCCTCGTTGTTTGATTTTCATGATCACAATCAACTTATTATTTTTCTAATATTGTTTGAAGTGTTTTTGAATGATAGGCACAAGGTTGCCAAAAAGTTGGCCCAAGAATGGACATCAAGTGGACTGAAATTCAGTCCACCGGCCAACCGGTGTGATAGCACCGGCCAGCCGGTGGACCTGGCAGAGGCATTGCCCACTGCCAGGCTCCACCGGTCAGCCGGTGGCTTGACCACCGGCCAGCCAGTGGCATCCAGTCGAACAGTGTTTGCTACTGTCTTGCCACCGGCCAACCGGTGGCCTCACCACCGGCCAGCCGGTGGAGTCTGGACAGAAGCATCCACCCATCTCCAAGGCACCGGCCAGCCGGTGGCCCTGCACCGGCCAGCCGGTAGCCCAGTCAAACTAGCAGTTGGCTTTGACCAGTCAACTCCCACTTGGCTCCCAACGGCTCTTTAAGCCTCTCCAACAGCTCCGAAGACTCCCCAAGGGTTCCATGCCTATAAATAAAGGCCAAGGAATCCCAGGACACCTACCGGAACCATACGGAAGCCCACGGACACCTTGTTGATCATTTGGCGTACCTCCGGCGCATTCCTCCAAGGGAACCCCAAGTGCTCCATCCAATTCCACATCCAAGAGCACCACCAAAGAAGCTTGGAAGCGGCCTTCAACATCTCCAATAAATCAAAGGCGCCCAAGACTTCCTTAAATACGGTTTTTCTTGTTTAACTATTTTGAGCTTAATTTGGGTTTGTGTCTACAAACCACTCTATTTCTCATCCCCTCCTTCTTTTGGGTTTCACATCACCATTAAGGTGTGAAAAGGTTACCAAGCTTTCCTTTAAATAGATTGAGACATAGGTGAGCTATCCTTCACCTGTAATAAGGATAGTGGGTTCTTGCTAAACCATTAAAAGCAAGTGGGTTCTTGCTTAACCACCAAAAGCAAGCTGTAATAGGTTCTAGTGCTACCTCAAAGCCTAGTGGGTTTCTTGCTAAAACCATTGAAAATCAAGCGGTAGGAATCTCTCAACGGTTGAGTTGGGAGCGGAGACGTAGGCCGGGTTTTTGGCCGAACTCCGTTATCAATTTTGTGTGTCTTGCCTCTTTTATTTCCGCTGCACTTTCAACTTTGATTTTAATTTGTTAATCTTTTTTTAAAAGGCAATTCACCCCCCCTCTTGCCATCCTTCCCGTTTTTCTCCGACCAAACAATTGGTATCACAGGGAGGTTTTGAATAATTCCCTAACCGGTTTCAAATTAAAGATCTTTTTTGATGGCATCTACCTCTTTCGCCCCCGAGGGCTACTCACTGGGTCGGGCTCCATTTTTTGATGGGACCGACTATAATTATTGGAAAACCCGCATGACTACCTTTCTTAGAAGCATAGGATATCCCATTTATAAAATTGTCCTGCAAGGTTATTCTTTATCTTCCCCCGACGAATCCAAATGGACCCCCGCCGATATTAAGAATTTTGAGCTTGATGGCAAAGCCATGAATGCTCTTCATTGCGGGTTAGATAGGAATGAATTTAATCGTGTATCCACTTGCACCACTTCACATGAAATTTGGAAGTTTTTAGAAGTGACCCATGAAGGCACTAATAAAGTCAAAGATACTAGGTTAGACATGTATAGACAAGATTTTGAAAGCTTTTCCATGCATCCAAATGAGTCAATTTCTGAAATGTTTACACGCTTCACTGATGTTTGCAATGGTAGAAAATCTCTTGGTGATGATGTTTCAGCTGAAGCAATGGTCAAGAAGATTCTATGGGTCCTTCCGAGCTCATGGGAACCTAAGGTGACAGCTATCCAAGAAGCTAAGGATGTAAAGAACATGCCGGTCGAAGAACTCATCGGATCCCTAATGACGTACGAGATCACGATGAGGAGACAAGCTCAAAAGGAGGGCACACCAATCAAGACACCATAGAACATCGCCCTCAAGGTACAAAAAGAAGTAAGCTCCTCCTCCTCATCATCATCTTCATATTCTTCATCATCAAGCGGTGACTCGGAAATGGAGAATCTCGCCCGCCAAATGCACAAATTTATGAAGAAGCACAAGAAGAAGAAGAAATCTCTCAAGGCGCGAAAGCAAGAACCCACCACAAGATCCGAGCCCAAGGTAAAATGCTATGGGTGCGGCGAAAAGGGCCATTACAAGCCCGATTGCCCACTCAACAAGAAACGGGCCACGCAAAAGGAAAAAGGAAAGAAGAAGGTCCTCAAGGCGACATGGAGTGACACCTCATCATCCTCCTCCTCCTCCTCCTCAAGTGACCAAGGTACAAAATGCCTAATGGAAAAACATGAGGTATCTTCCTCCTCTTCCTCCTCTTACTCCTCTAGTTCTTCTAATTCATTTAATCATCTATCTTATGAAGAACTCTCACACGCTAGAGACCAACTAGAAAAAGGTTTTCATGAATTATCGTCAAAATTTGTGTCTTTGAAAAAGAATTTCAAAAAACTTTCCTCCGAAAAAGAACAACTTCTCAAAGAGAAGGACGAACTCTCCCTAAAAATCCAAAATTTCCCAAATGTTGATTCTTTGGAATCAACCATCAAGGACCTTAGAGAATCCTTAGCCAAGTTCACCCAAGGTGAACAAAAATTGACCAAATTATTGGGTTCTCAAAGGGTTTCTAGGACCACTCAAGGACTTGGCTATACCAACCAAGCTTCCTCCTCCCATGCACCCACTGTTTTTGTAAGGGGGAGCTCTAGTTTTAAATTTTGTAATTATTGTAAAAAACCCAGGCACCTCATTTATGAGTGAAATTGCAAAAATGCCCGGTACGGTCAACCCAAATCTATTTTTTATTCGGACGAGTTTTATAGGAGAAGACCCGCCATGAAACAAATTTGGATTGAAAAATCCCTTTTGGCGAGTCTCTCCGGGCCAAAAATAGTTTCGTCTCCCCGGTGATTTATTGTTTTTATTTAGGGGGAGTTAGGATATTTTAATCTTTTTTTGTATTCAAAATGTTTCATTTCAAACTTTAAATTTCAACACTTGGTTTCAAATTTTTTACTTTCAAATATTTTAAATTTCTATTCAATTTCTTCATTTAAAACTTTCAATTCAAATTTCAAATCTCAATTGGTTTTTGATTCAAAACTTTCAATTCAAACTGTTATTCAAATTTTCATTTCAATTTCAAAAATCTCAATTGATTTTTCAATTCTCATATCTTGTTTTTCAAACCCTTTCCCTCAATCAAGTTTTATGCCCCACGCTATTTTGATAATCACAAAGGGGGAGAAATTTCTTGATTGATTGGGGGAGAATCCTTTTCATCATGCTTAGCATTTCCTTTCAATTTCAGTATTTTACATTAATTGTTTTGGTGATTGTGATCATAAAAATAGGGGGAGATTGTTGTACCTCTCGTTCCCCTCGTTGTTTGATTTTCATGATCACAATCACCTTATTATTTGTCTAATATTGTTCGAAGTGTTTTTGAATGATAGGCACAAGGTTGCCAAAAAGTTGGCCCAAGAATGGACATCAAGTGGACTGAAATTCAGTCCACCGGCCAACCGGTGTGATAGCACCGGCCAGCCGGTGGACCTGGCAGAGGCATTGCCCAATGCCAGGCTCCACCGGTCAGCCGGTGGCTTGACCACCGGCCAGCCGGTGGCATCCAGTCGAACAGTGTTTGCTACTGTCTTGCCACCGGCCAACCGGTGGCCTCACCACCGGCCAGCCAGTGGAGTCTGGACAGAAGCATCCACCCATCTCCAAGGCACCGGCCAGCCGGTGGCCCTGCACCGGCCAGCCGGTAGCCCAGTCAAACTAGCCGTTGGCTTTGACCAGTCAACTCCCACTTGGCTCCCAACGGCTCTTTAAGCCTCTCCAACGGCTCCGAAGACTCCCCAAGGGTTCCATGCCTATAACTAAAGGCCAAGGAAGCCCAGGACACCTACCGGAACCATACGGAAGCCCACAGACACCTTGTTGATCATTTGGCGTACCTCCGGCGCATTCCTCCAAGGGAACCCCAAGTGCTCCATCCAATTCCACATCCAAGAGCACCACCAAAGAAGCTTGGAAGCGGCCTTCAACATCTCCAATCAATCAAAGGCGCCCAAGACTTCCTTAAATACGGTTTTTCTTGTTTAACTATTTTGAGCTTAATTTGGGTTTGTGTCTACAAACCACTCTATTTCTCATCCCCTCCTTCTTTTGGGTTTCACATCACCATTAAGGTGTGAAAAGGTTACCAAGCTTTCCTTTAAATAGCTTGAGACATAGGTGAGCTATCCTTCACCTGTAAGAAGGATAGTGGGTTCTTGCTAAACCATTAAAAGCAAGTGGGTTCTTGCTTAACCACCAAAAGCAAGCTGTAATAGGTTCTAGTGCTACCTCAAAGCCTAGTGGGTTTCTTGCTAAAACCATTGAAAAGCAAGCGGTAGGAATCTCTCAAAGGTTGAGTTGGGAGCGGAGACGTAGGCCAAGTTTTTGGCCGAACTCCGTTATCAATTTTGTGTGTCTTGCCTCTTTTATTTCCGCTGCACTTTCAACTTTGATTTTAATTTGTTAATCTTTTTTTAAAAGGCAATTCACCCCCCTCTTTCCATCCTTCCCGTTTTTCTCCGACCAAACACTAATGACCTAACGACTTACCCAGGTCACAACCCAGGCAATACTAAATTCTTTGTTAGCATAGTCTGGTTACTGGTGTCTGGGAATCATAAGATGCCCCATTGGGAATGAATTCTCCCTTATATAAATGTTTAATGAAATCGTACCACTTCCTAGAAAATTCATCTTGGAGAATAAATACATTCAACTCCCATTAAAATATAGATAATCTGATACCATGTAATAAACTATCAAAAAAGAACATAATAAAATAGTAAACCATAAGAGATTTATAAAATATTCAAATATAATAAAAAACCATAAGATATTTATAAATTATTTAAATAACAGAAATAAACAATAAATAATGTAAATAAATAGTAATTTTAAAATATATGAGGCTGGGTGGGTAAATAAAACCACACCCTAAACTAGAAAAAATAATCCAAAAATTGATATGATCAATATATCATTAATGTAACCACATGTTTTTCTCTACATGCTATCTCCATCACATGAGTGCTAGTTAAAAATAATATTGAAAATATTCCTTCCAAATGAATGTATACATTGTTATTTGGTTTTATTTTATGTTTTCCATAAGTTTAAAATTTGTTTGATAGAATTTTCTACTTTCACTACTCAACTAAAATAAAATTGTGATGTTTTTTATATAAAATTGTATCCTAAAAACATATCCATTGAATTAGAAGGTGAAAATAAGAGTTAAAACATTAGTAAATATTTATTTAATTAATATGAATATTTATTTTAATATTTACAATATTAAATTAGTATAACAAAATCAAAAAACAAAATTATTGTATATATATAAATAGTTTATTTTGAAAATTTGATGGTTATTTCAATAAAATATTTATATTTAAAATAAAATAAATAAATATTGACATGATGGATAATATATTACTAAAAAATTTATTATTATCTAATTGGGACAGTAAATATTGAATTTATAACATTTTAAAATGTTATTTTTATTTATGAATAGTTTTTATCTATATTTTAAGAATTTACCTAAATATTAAATTCAAATGTTTTAGAAAAATTAATTTGAAAACATACAATTAAAATATTTATTAATAATTACTATATAGGTTTAGGATAATTTTTTATTTTTTTAAAAAATATTTTTATATTTTTAAAAGTGAATAATATTGTGTTTAAAAAAACATTACTTTTAAGACATTATTAATATATAAATATGTTTTTTAAACATTAAAATCATCTTAATAAGTGAATAAAAGAATTTTATAAATTATTTTATTATTTTATAAGATGTAAGTTTTAATTTATAAAGAAATATTTTACTTTTTATAACATAATTTTTTTTTCAAAATAAATATATTATAATTTTAGAATTTTGAAATAAATACTTATAAATTTTATAACACTAATAAAAATAAATGAATTTAAAATTTGGAATCATTTGTTAAAAATTATAGAATAATTACCATTTTATTGTTTATGTATGGATGATAAAGAAAATAGGTAAAAACTAGTTACCACGATAAAAGTTAATATGGAAGAATTGTAAATCAATGAGAAAATTATCTCAAACATAATAAAAATATCTCAGGAGATAGAGTTGATTCCTTAATTTACCTTATCCATTCCCCTCTACATTACCTCAATGTTTTGGAGTTGCATTCATAGACAGTGACATCCTATTACTATTAATTTTTGGGTTAAAAAAACTCCAACCATTTTTTCTTATAAAAGAGGCACTCTAGTCCCTACATACCCTCACAACTCAACCAATGTGACATCCCCCAATCAAGAACTCTGTAATTTTGAAATCATGAGTTTTTTTAGACCTCATGAGTACATCTTTATATTCCATAAGCTTCCGACTAATAGTAGGTGTTTGGAGAACCTAACGGTGAGTCTATACCCCTAGTAATGAGATATAATATAGTGAACAAAAAATATTTGTGTAACAAAATAGGGGGAATCATATATCATATATCTTGAAAATAATTAATGAACCACATAATCCAAAAAATCATAAACCATATAATTTCAGTCTGGAATATATCAATGTGTAAAAAAATTTATATAGATAAAAGGCCATGATTAACTACATATCTCAAAAGACCTCAGTCATGAACCCCATATTGGCCCCATCTTCGGGATTTAACCCATTAAACAATAAAAAAAGACATTTCCCCCTTCTTAAACATATATCCATGTAATATTCACAGGTACTAAAAGGAAGACTGAATATAGTGTGAGTAATACTTAATAGGTTATCAACATTGTGTTTAATGAAAACTAGTCTAACAATAAGAGAATTAAAAATGGGTAAACATGTGTATTAATTAATCAATTAATGTGATATAAAAATCATTTTGTTTTGGACCATAACTGAATAACATTGAGAAAGTAGCATAACCATGCTAGTTGTTACTAGAAGTATATGACATAATCATATAGCTGTGAAAGATCCCTCTATATAAGCATTTCAACATAATTAGAAAAAGAACTGTATATATTGATTTCATCAAAACTGGTACAATCCCTACATATAAGAATTTTATAAAAACTAGGCCAAGCCAATTATGTATGTATTTCAAAATAACCGGTCCAAACCCTCTATGTAATCATTTCAACATAAGTTAGGCTATGCCTTTTTATATTAATTTCATGATAACTAAGAAAATCATTTTATATTTTCATTTGAGTATAACTAGGATATGACCTCTATATATGAATTGGAGCATAACTAGTCCAAGCCATTAATAAAACCATTTCCTTATGAGACACAACACAATTCATAATATCATGAATTTAAAAAACATCATATCACAAAAAATGGCCAATTCATCTGGCTACTATTTTTCATTCAATTTTCAATTCATGAATCATGTTATATATGATGTTTTTTACAAGCTAGTTTACACATCCATTTTATATCAAATTATCTCTAGTAATTTTAATAATTAGGTAATACATTTTTTAAGGAAAATATATCACAAGAAATATTGAGAGGTTTCTTGTCAAGAAAAGACATATATAAGGATATTGGAAATTTCATTATTTTTCCAGGGTTGGCTCCCCCATAGGGGTAGATTCTAGCTGAGTCTCAAAACCATTGGATCCAGAGAGATAAAAATAGTTTTTTATAAACTTGAAAATCATCTCCCATTATTCTATTTTATTAATGTGAAATTCTTGTCGGTGAAATTATATAATATTACATACAATTGATCAAATAGAAATAGACCGTATGGGTTTTTTTACCACCAACACTTATTTAGAGATTTATGTAACAATTCCAACAGAAATTATAGATATTAAAGAAGGATATTATTATGACCAAGATTATCAAGATCACAAAAACATTAAAATCAATGATATATTCAATAGAGGTTAAGAGTTCCCACCACCACAATAAAGAACAAGCAGATGAAATTGGGAAACCAAAGTAAGGAAACTCACCAAATATTAAACTCTCCAACGAGATGTCTAAAAGGGATGGAATACCTTCAATATTATATAGAATCACCCTAGGGTTTTAAAGGAAGATACATGATAGAGGAAATAAAATGATAAGGGAAAATTTCTTTAAAACAAAAGATCTTGAGAGATTCAGGATGTTAAATCCTTTCAGGTAGTGAATTTCTCTCTTTAAGAGATATGCAAAAAAAATACTTATCATTGCATTAAAATATCTCAAATAAACAATTTAATTAAGAGATAAAATTTCAAAATGTTTCAATTTTCATTCCCTTACCTAGTACAGTTCCTCTTCCAAGAAACAATTCCATGTCATGTAATCCATTCAAGATAAAGAGGGTTTAAATAGGAAACAATCAACACATGTTTTACCAGAAAACCCTAAACCACATCTATATCAACCCAAAAAAATATTACCTTCAATACATCATAAAAAAATTATAAATATCCATTCATTAAAAAAACATAAACCCCAAATATTTAGGTCATTTTCCCCTATAAATAATCTCTAACCCCAAAAAGGGACTCGTCCAACATGGTTTATAGAAAAAGGAAAACCCTACTAATAGAGGATAAAAAAATAAAACGGAAAAATACCTGAACGAAGAAGGCATCTTACAAACCCGCCTCAATAGAACTAAATTTCCTAAATATTCTCGATGAATCACTATGGGGCCTCAACCAACATGTTTATCCACTCTACTGACACATATGATTCCCTATCTTAGTTATCCTCTTGAGCACATGCATTATTAAAAGGAACTCAAAATAGAGGAATGGTCTTTCCCTAAAGAACCATATCACTCTAGTTCATAGTTTTTATAGAATGCTCCTCAAAAAACACATCTACACAAATCCTTAATTCATCAACATCCACTACAAGAGAAGGGTGAGGATGATATATTTTTAGTTGCAATACATGAAATAAATCATTCATCTAATTATAGTTATATGTATGGTCTAAAATGTATCCCAATATACTGACCCTTACCACTATCTCGAATGGCTGAATAAAACAAAGGTACTTACTTCCCTTATGACTTGATACAACTTTTCATCTACCTTAGTGAAACCAAAATGAAACATGATTCCCAAATTCAAACTCCATAAATTATATCTAATGGTTATTGTAATATTTATACATTCCTTACATTTTCACCAAAATCATCCTCATGAACTAGACTTACATAGAAATTTCCAACATGAGACAAGGTCTAAGAATCATTGAATTAACTCGCTCCAACCAAAAAAGATGTACACAACACGACCTTCCATACTAATCCATGAAATGTTCCATTTGAATCATTACCTTGAATATTTTATTGTATGAGGACAATATGAGTTTTATATGTCACACCCATGATACAAATAAAAACAAAAACACAATCGTATATCATATCCTTCAAAATATAAATAATATTCATAGTTTTCCCCAAATTATGTGGACGATAAGCTATTCATAGAATAATCTATTATCATAGAGACCTCTAAAGACCCTTTTGGAACTAATTTGTGAAATGATGATCTATATCACAAATGATAGTCCCCTAAACACCATATAAGAAGACTATCTCAATCACATAAATACTACCCATAAAATAAATAGAGAAGGTATCCATGTTAAGAAATAAGTTGGTAGATTATTCATATGATATTCTATAACCTATACAATATGATTTTGGTGATTTTACTAGGTAATTGTGTCATGAAATCCATAGTGTCATCATCATATATCCACTCTTGAATGGGAAGTGGTTGCAATAACCAATATGGCATGTGATTTCCCCTATTCAAATAATGATTGATGAAAAATCTCATCAAAAATCTTGATAACTATTTTATTCCTAGACACAAGCAATATTTATGGAGATCATGATAAAAGATTTTAAGAACCAGCTGTACCACCATCTAGAATCCTGAAACACACTCATAAATTCTTCATAAAAGCCTGTAGGGACCCACATGTGGATAGGGACATGAAGAACATCTCTTCCACCAAGGGTCCATATTATTAGTGGATCCCGACCATATAAGATATCTCTCAAAGTTTTTCCATCTAGATAAGATAAAAACAACATCATAATCTAGTCAGTAAACAAGTTTATAACATATATTGAAGTAAGATACCTTCATCATTTTGTATCAATTATATCTTTATGGATGTCCACAAAGAGTTCCATCATCTTCCACTTATCACAAAACTTCTACACTACCTCTATCAGTGACTCTTGACTCAAAGAATTAGACAAAAGATGTTTCTATTTATAGGTGTGTAAATAAATTAACAGTTAAAAGACTATATATTCTCACCCCATATTATATTCCAATGGATTAGGTCCCACAGAGAAAAAATTCAGCTAAGGGTCTTGTAGTTCATGTACTCCAAATACCTATTTCCCAAGAGACGGTTTCATGATAATCTCAGTTCATGTACAGTTGTAGCTAACTCCATACCAAGAGTAGGATAATTTCTATCATGTGGTCTCACCTATCATGAGATATATACAACTATTCAGTCACCCTGCATCAAAACTGCTCCAAGTACCACTCTAAATTGATAACCATACATGGTATATACCTTACCCAGCATAGGTAAGGTGTGGATTAGTGTTATGGTTATCCGATACTTCAGATTATAAAATGTTCTCTCATACGAATCCGACCAAACAAACACAACCCATTTCTTTGTTATCCCTAACATCTATGATTCCATATTGTATATGTTTGAGATAATGAAACAATAATATCCTTCTAAATCATTAAAACTACAAATCAAGAAAATTTTCTGGGTCCTCTAACAAGATTCTATGGCTTCAACAATCTTTGGGTCCATTGACACTCCCACCTTTGAGATTACATGACAGAATAAGTCCACTTTATCAATCCAGAAATAATATTTGGTTGTCTCTATGTATAGAGGATTATCTTGTAATGTATTGAATATGTTTTCAAGATGTTTGTAATGATCATCTACTGATTGGGAGTAAACAAAAATTTTATCGAAGAAAACTACCATAAAATTGTTAGAATAACGAAGGATCCAATTCACTAATCTATAAATACCACTGTTGACGCTCCTTTCGTCAGAGAATCTAAAAATTGGAAAAGGGGAATATCTGAGCTCAAAGTGATTCAACCTTTGAAGAAAATATCAAATATCGACAAAGGCATGAACAAAGGATCAAAAGCAACCTCACCGCGCAAGTTATATCACTGTCGCGCAAGTCCACTTGCGCGCTGCACTTGGTCGCGCAGGTGACTTGCACGACCTAAGTGGTAACCGCTCGGTAACCGCCCAGGGTCTTCTCCTGCCTATAAATAGACCATATGGGCCCCCATTCGAGAGGATCTTTTTCCAGAAACTCGGATTGAAGCTCATGACGCCCAAGTCTCTTCTCAAAGATTCCCGAACACTTTTATGGTAATTTCGTACCTAGAACGGAAGATCTAAAGAGAGGGAGGAAGGCCTAAGTGTTGAAACTCATCAACACTTGCGCGCCTGAGTGGTCGGCCCTTAAGGGAAGTGGTCTCACTTGCGCACCGCCTTATTCCTTCAATAGAACTTGCGCATCCCTTTTTTGGAAGAACCTCAAGATAATTCTAAAGGCTTTAAAAAAGAGTCACTCAAGTATTTCAATGCTGGTTGACCATCGCGCAAGTATATCACATGTCGCGCAGGTATACATGCGCGACCAATACTTGGGCGCCGCCGCAGTACCTGTGCGCCTTCCAAGACTTGCGTGCCCTTTCCTTTTTAAGTTCCTTTCTTGTCCATTTCACCCCTCTTAAGCCATTACACCTTTCCTTTTCAAGATTCAGTCTTCAAGACACTCTTCAAAGCCATTTATGGCATGATTTATTGATTTGACTTCCTTATCTGAAAGGAATTCGGTGGAATATCTCTCAAAACCTAGTGATTTAAATATCCTTATGTCACTAAATATGGAGAGTTCATTCATTCAACCTCATCCTTTAAGATGAGAGAAATCCTTAAACGAGGTCTCCTTTTTAGGAATAATCCCCAGTCATAAGTCCTCTAATTTGGGCATCCATTTCAAGAGTAAGCCCCAAACCTTAATCCTTAACCTGGGCTTCCTTTTCAGGAATAAGTCCTAGTCATAAATCTTGGGCATCTTTCTTAGGAGTAATCCCCAAGTCCCTTAATTTGGGCATCCTTCTTAGGAGTAATCCCCAATCTCAAATATGGGCATCCTTTTCCGGAGGAAGCCCCAAACCTTAATCCTTAACCTAGGTCTCTTTTTTTTTCAAGAATAAGTCCCAGTCATAATTTTAGGCTTCCTTCTCAGGATTAAGCCCCAAGTCCCCTAACCTGGGTCTCCTTTTCAGGAATAAGTCCCAGTCTTAATCTTGGGCTTCCTTTTTCAGGAGTAAGCCCCAAGTCCCTTAAATTCTCTTTAACCAGTCCTAATTTACATTTAATCTAGGATTCCTTCTCAGGAGTAAAACCCAATTATCAATACTCTCCTAATATGGGTTTCCTTTTCAAGAATAAGTCCCAAGTTAGAGTATTCGAATCTCCATAAAGCACATATACCTTTATGGACCCTGTTCCTGGATTTTCTCCTTAAAGTAAATCCTAATCTTCATTCATCTGGGCAGTCATACATACATAAGCCCCACATTACTTCTTATGATTGCATCTTTTATGGAAAAATTGTCTATTTTTTTACAAATACCTCTTGTTTCTCACACCGAGCATGACTCACGTGAGCTTAGAGTGTAAAAGTAATTATGACATCCTTCTTTGAGCCATCAATCATAAACATCATACCCTTACTCGAACTACGTGGGTTCTGATTCCTTTTCCAAAACAACGGATACGTAGGTAGCCCATCTATGGGTTCGATCCCAACTTTGAAATAATTCATGTCCTTCTGAATTACAATAAACTTCAAGTGCCTCACTGAGTGGCTTTAAAACCAGCCTGGTCATCATAATGACCAACAGACTTTTTATATGAATGTTTTGAAGGTTACCATTGACCAAGAATCTCTAAATTGATATAGATGATTCTCTATTGAGGAAGAACCTCGAATAAATTTAAAAGATTCTCTAAATTTCTTACATATTTAATCATTGATTGTCAAAACTAAAGGAAAAGCTCATTTTATACTTGGTAATGTAATAAGGATTCACGAACATAACTTAAATCAATAAAGAGAGTCTCGGAATAGACAATAATTCCCCTAAAAAAGGTGTGATGAGTCCGACCTCCCATCCTCTCGACTAATGCAAAATACTAAGTCTCATCAATCCAAAAGCTAATGAGGGCCTACCTTTGGAAAGTAGGTCCAAATGGATGTGGAATCATTGGATGTTTCCGGTTCTACGAACAAACCCGCTAGAAACCGATCGGAACTTTTGAATCTCCCATCCAGGATGTCATCCCCGAATTCTGAGGGAAACAAAAAATGGTGAACCCGACGTGAATCCTTAACCAAGTTAAAATGATGTTTTACCTATTTGTTAAGCCCCTATTTAAAACTCAATAGGAGGGCTAAAAAAACAATCATTGACATATGTGCTCATCCAAAGGATGAAGTGGCTGAATTTTATCTTGATTACGTCTGTTATATCAAACATGCACTGTTTTCCAAGATCTTCTGTATTTCCATAATGGCTTCTCTCAAATTCACATCTGTGAATACTACTGCTGCAAATACCACTGCTGCTATTCCTACTGGATCGTCATCTGCTCTTAGGATGACATCACCTACTCAGCGTCTTCAACGCTGGGTATCAAATGCTTTGGTTAAGGAGTATCGTCAACATGGTACCATCCCAACTCTAGAGGCTTCCCGATAGGCCCTCCAAGTGAACAACTCACACAGGTCGTCCGGACAACGACGACCAGTGATCAAGAGGCAGGCGGTGCTGACTACCGTCTCCAACCGTTTCGGGTTGTTATCCCCGGAACGCAATTTCCATTCACTCCCTTACATTAAGGAAGTGAATGACCAGGTCCCTCAGGGCCTTAATTCAAAAAGACAGGAGTCCTTCCCGAGGGCTCCCATAAACAATCGCCGCTAGACTCGTGCGGAAGTGCGCCCTCAACATGATGAGGGTACTGACTCCGGGCATTCATCTCAGGTTCCTCGAACCCGAGCAGGCATGACGAACTGCCAGAGATGGAATCCGGTTAACAATGGGAAGTTTTTCATCCCTGCCATCTCCGGAGAAGTCCACCAACCTAACTTGGTGGCGAACAACGAGAAGGCACACACACCTGTCCGTTTTAATTCTGTTGTCCAGCTGACTCGTCTGGCAGCATCACGCCAATCTCGCTAGGCAATTCCGGCGGAGTACTATAGGCAGGAACATACACCTGCTTATACATCACCAGTTAGTCAGCAGGCTCGTCTGACTACATATGATGGATCTCGTCAACCACCTTTGGCGAAGTGTAATCAGCAGGCACATACACCTACTAGTACTAATAAAGCCTACCAACAGTCTCGTTTGGTAGCGCACGGAGAAGTCAGTCGGAAAGCTCCGATGACAAATAGGAGGCAGACTCAACTCTCTGCCTCCACACTTGAGTACAGTCAGGATTCACTGACAGGAAACGGAGGACAGGAGCAGGCACATTCACCTAGTCCAAACCCGGAATGGACGTATATTCCTGTTACGGCGGCTGAAGTCACCAAGCATATTTTTTCAACGGTGAAAGAGCAATAGCAAATTCCTGCTCATATTCTGGATGCTTGCCATGATATCATAACATCTTCAGCATCATCTCATGGAAAGACACATAAATCTATCCCTAACAGTGGAGTGACACATCAACGATTCACTTCGGAACAGACAAACACATCCGTTCCAGTCCAAGAGGGTTATGGGGCATACTCCCCCGTATCATACGGACAACCAAGTCAGGCACATACACCTGATTTGAGTGGAGATCGTCAGCCTAACCTGACCATCTTTCCTGATCAGGCACATACACCTGCTCAGATCAATCACTTTCGTCATCAAGTGGTTTCTAAAGAGAGTAAGAAGGCATCTATGAAAAAGATCCACCCAGCACAGTCAAGAGATCAAAGGCCAATCTGTAACCAAGCCATGCTCGATGCTGGAGTTCTTGAAGCCCTCAGACATTTATCTGTCGGAATTCAAGATTCTACTCCCTCAGTTCCCAATAACAGGAACATTAATTCTGAAGGTCTTCAACAGAAACTTCCTCATGAAGGCTTGCTTCATGAAAATTTGGTCAATCTTGATGTTTCTTCTTCAGATGAGAGCCACAGGAACCTTCTGTGTGGTCAGAAGACCAAGGAGCAAGAGATCTCATCTTTTGCTGTAACCCATTATGGTGGTCCTCCCAATGATGATGAATTTTTCTGCGAAAGTCCTCTCCACAGTAGTGATTCACATTTCCTGGAAAATACTCCAGTGGACAATGTAGTGCCGAGAAAGCCCTCTTATCTTGAGGCACTTGAAAATGCGAAACCAGTCATGTCTGATGCTTTATCGCTAGCAAGTGAAATACTTTCCCAATCAGAAGATAGCCCAGGGTGTAGGTCATTCTCCGAACCACCCCTAAGTCATGCATCTTCTAGTTTGATCGATGATCTCTCTACCAATCTTGTTGAATCCGATGAAGAAACAAGGAAACACCAACTCTGGTCAAAACAGGTAGAAGAGTCTTCATTTAATGATAAAGAGGAAATGCTGAACATGAGGAAAAAACTGGCAAAAAGTGAAGTACCAGTCATGTTTTGGCCATTGGATGACTCCCAGTATGATATTCCAAAAATGTTGACGGAATATGGAGTCCATGATATTCGTCTCAACATATGGAAAACTCTTTGTCAATTGAAGAAGAAGGTATTATCTTATGATGAATATGAAAATCATCTTAAGATAATAGAAGGGATACAACGTCAGATTGATTTGGCATCTCTATCAGTCTCTCAGTATCTGAAGGCTGAAAAGAAACAGAGAACCCTTCAACGTTCATGCCTTGGCGCACTAATAAAATTGCGTCAATTAATTTCCAATGCTCCATCAGGTGTTCATATCAGAGGATGGGGTGTTCACGGAACACTACATTTCACAGTGCTTTCCAGTCAGCAAAGCTCGCCGAAAATGGTCTCATGAAATGTTATTGCCCATGGCCGACAACAGTCAATGGGCTTTGTTCATAATCAAAAGCTTGCTCAAGAACAGGCTTCAACTAGTTCCTCTAAAAATCAAGCAATAGAGAACAAGTTGTTGAATTTCTCCTACATCTAGTAGGCGAGAATATTACACAAGCCTCTCGTCTGGAGCAAACAAATCATCAAATGACATAAGTCTCGGAAATCATCCAACAGTCTGTTGAACCAGGTGATAAAAGTGGATACAGGTTAATGCATCCAGCTAATTTCCGAACTAAGATTCGCAAGATCAAGAGATCTTTTAAGAAAGTCTCAGACATATCATGTCAAGAGCCAACCCAGCTTGTCAGACTGGGGACTCCTTTAACCCAACCCTCAGAGTCAACAAATGGGATTCGAGGAGTTGAGCGGAATCAGTATGAACATCCCCAGTTCACGAGACTGGGGACTCTTTCAAATCATCAATCCCCTTCTCGGAGAATATCGGTCTTTTCTCGATTGGGGTAGAATCCCCAAGAGGAAAGAAGATCCAAATTATTAGGAGATTCCCTCCAAATTATAGCTCATCAAGAAGTTCCTAAAGGATTGAATCAACAAAAGGCAATGTCTCATCAAAGATATGAAAGAATACAATATCACAGAAATGTTGATAGAAGGGATGCGATGCATTATGCATCAATCAATGTCATCAATGCCGTTGTTGCTAATCCACCAGAGGAGACTCACTCAGGGGACACAGATGAAGAGCATCCTGCTCAAGAAAATGTACAGACCGATACAAATGAAGAAGGTCTGCGTACACGAAGTCAAAGGATTACTCAGAACCAAGGTAATCCACTTCCTTCTCTCCAAAAAGTATCCAACAAAGGGAGAGGAAAGAATCAAGTTACATATCCTTCCACTGGAGAAGTTCAATCACTCTCGTTAGAGCAAAGGTTTTCACAACAAGAGAAAGAAATGAAAGAATTAAGAATGTTGAATGAAGAACTACTTCAGAGTTGTCTTCTTCTTAAGAATGCTGAAGTCCGACAGCCGAAGGAATTTGTTGCAGTTACTGAGATGGATCAAGAATATCCTCCTTTATCAGTACACCCTCAAAGGTCTAATCCCGTGGGTCAAGCACAACAACGGTTGGCAGTGCTACCATCAGTTGCAGCAACAACCACCACATCTGTCCAAGCTCCATTCATTGCACCTACTCAAGACCAGATTCAACCGGATGTTTCTCAAAAGTTAATAAATACTATTGAGTCATTAACAGCTCGGTTAGAAACTATGGAAGGGAAACGGGCGCAAGTTCAACCCGAAAAGAAAGTTTACCCTAAATCGGTAGATTCAATTTCTCCTCCATCCAGTTTTCGAAACCCTGTTTTCCCTACTTTCAATGGATCAGGCGACCCTGAACAACATTTGACGCATTACGTGTCTTATTTTGATCCTATGATGGGAACTCCAGAGCAACAAGAAGTAGTGAAACTCAGATGCTTCGTTCGAACCTTGCAAGGACCAGCTTTTGTCTGGTATACAAGCTTTCAATCCCGGTCAATCATCGGATGGGAGGATCTTCGCCAAAAATTCCTTCTTCAGTTCAACTCAACTTTGCCAAAAATGACAGTTTTCGATCTTACAAACTGCAAGCAAAGGGAAAATGAAAGAGTCTCTGATTTCATTGCTCGCTGGAAGGGATTAACGTATTCCCTTAGTTTAGCACTCCCTCATGAAGAGTTGTTGCCAATCTGTGTAGAAAATTTGTGTGACGAATTACGCAAGCCATTGATCCCTGTGAAATACACAAGAGGGTTTCGAGACCTTACTTCAATCGCTCAGCAGATTGAAGATTCCCTTATACAGGCTAAGGTTAAATCTCGTGTAATTCCACCAGCTTCAGGAAGGAGAATGGGTAATGCAGAAACTGCTACAGTTATGCTTAAACAAGCACCTGTACCTATTTCTACTTCAAAACCATCATCTTCTCGAAGGGATCCACCTCTTGAACGCCAACAACAAAGGTCGTTTCGTCCAAATGATCAAAGAGATCAACGATGAAAACAATTTGAGGATATGAAAAGTAAAACATACTTCTTCCGAAGTGACAAGTTCCTGGTTACTTCATTTCAGCTCTGGAAAATAATTTGGTTCAATTACCAGTGCCCAAGAGGCCAAACAAAGAAGGAGATGAAGACCGTCCCAATTATTGTCCCTTTCATCAAATGTTAGGGCATCCCATCCAGGAGTGTTTTTTCTTCAAAGACCTCCTGCAAAAGATGGTCGACTTGGGACAAGTCAAGTTGAAAGGTTCTTCAAATCAGGTAGCATGTGTTACTGCTACAGTTCCAGAGGAGGAAGGTGAATGGCAAGAAGTCAAAAGCAGAAATGCACAGAAGTATGATGATTGGATGGTCAGAAAGACAATCAATCGGACTCATTCCATTTTGCGAACACAATTAAAGAAACCAATTTTGTCTTCTGCCATGAATATTGCGATAAAACCCTCTTCGTCAGAGGGAAAATCCACAAAGAAATGGTTTTATTCAAAGAAGGAAAAAGAATCAGAAGAAGATGAGTATGTGTCAAAGCCTAAATTGTCTTTGACTCTGGAAGACTTTATGCCATCTACTTCAAAACCACGGGCACCTCCCCATCAAACGGCACACCCTAAACAGGCTAGTTAGGCAATGTCTTTATTAGACGAAGAGTTAATCTTCGGTTCTGTTAATATGATTCAATTAACAGATCTGTACTCAAGTTGTAATTTCAATTTCATGAGCCTAAATTCCCTATATAAAATAAGGGAATCCGAGGAAGTTCCAGAGGTTCAGGATATAGGGGAAGATGTGGATCTTTCCGAAGCCACTACTCCAGTTCTACCCCTGCTAGCACTGTGTATGCAGCAGAAACTCGTGGTAGATCCCTTCAGCGAGCTCAAAAGGAACAAGTAAGTTCTTCTGCCAATAGTCAACTCAATCTTGGCATAGTTATTTTGGAAGACCGATTGAAAATTCCATCTTCTTTATCTCAGCAAATAAATGGATCTAATCAGTCTAATCTTCCAAAATCAAGGATGTTGCCAACTTCTATCCCAATACAAGATGCATCAGCTTCCAAAGCATCTTCTTCCAAGGTACCTGCTAAACCGCATATTCCTGTTGGGAAACGTAGACCTCTAGATCAAAAGTATGATATATTGAAACACTTGGCCCAAGTACCAGCCAAGTTATCAATTTTGGATGCTTTGAATCTGTCAAAAGTTCTTCGGGAAGCACTCATCGAAGCATTGTCAAGTCCTCAGGAATTTGAAGCTGAAATTGCTGTAGCTGAAGTCTATCACATAGAGAATTATCCTGCAGAATGCCATGCGGTGATATCTTTTACTGATAAAGATGAAGATGATGTTGTGCATGGGCACATAAAACCTTTGTACTTATCTGGAAAATTCAATGGTGTGGATATCTGAAGAGCTTTCATTGACAATGGTTCAGGAGTCAACCTCATGCCCATCTGTACACTTCATCGATTGGGCCTCACGGAATCTGATTTATCTCCTTCTACCATGATGTTACAAGGATATGATAAAAATGAACAAGAACCACTGGGCGAAGTTACACTCAGAACTCAGTTTGGAGATCTTGTATCCAATTCGGATTTCATGATTGTTGATCAAGACTCAGCTTTCAACGCCTTACTTGGAAGACCCTGGCTACATCAGCATGCAGCTATCCCTTCATCATACCATCAATGTCTCAAATACTGTTTCAATGGTCATGTTGTAACACTGTATAGAGATAAGGCCCCTTTCAAGACATGTGAGTCTCAATACATTGAAGCAGAATTTTATCACATGAAGGGAAGAGAAAAATCTACAATGAAGGAAATTACCAAAGTTAATGCTCCATATGGTTTGGAGAAAATTCCAATAAATCCATTTACACATGTGAGTACAGATTATGTTTTACCTATCAGTCAAATTGAAAAAATAGGCCCAAATCAAAATACTCTTATGGAAAGATCCATAATGTCAATTACGGCAATTGAGCCAAACAACATGGGAGAAATTGGTAACCTACCAAATACTGATGAAAGCACAAGTGGTGACGTCTTCATTTCATCTACTGAAATACAATAGGTCTATACTTCGCCAAGCAGGCTAGAAGAAGTTATAGCAACATCATAGGTGAATAATGATGTCAATTCCCAATCCATCATCTCCTCTTTATTTCCCAAAGAAGGCCCTTTATCATCAATAGGGTCGGAAATGGAAGCTTCTTCTTCAAAATGTGAAAATTTTGAAATCTCTTATGATCATGAAAATTTCGTTTTGTCATCTACTATGCAAGTAGAAACGGAAGAAATGGCACATGATGAAGAGAAAGAGGAAGATCTTAGAGATGCTCCTCCAGCATTTGAAGAAGGTATCTCTACCACTGGGGATGAACTCAGAGAAATAAATCTGGGTACAGAGAAAGATCCATGCCCCACTTTAATTAGTGCGGCCATGACCCTTGAAGAGAAAGAGATGTATATTTATTTTCTAAAGCAAAATAAAGATATTTTCTCTTGGAACTATACAGAAATGCCTGGGCTTGATCCTGATATTGCTACTCATCATTTGGGTTTACCAAAAGAACATCGAGGATTTAAGCAAGCCGCAAGAAGAACACACCCAACCTATGCTTCCAAAATTGAAGCTGAAGCGGATAAGCTGATCAAAGCTAACTTCGTCAGAGAAGTTCAATATCCCAAGTGGTTGGCTAATATTGTCCCTATAAAGAAGAATAATGGGAAAATTAGGGTTTGCATCGATTTCAGAGATCTTAATCGGTATTGTCCTAAAGATGATTTCCCAGTTCCGATTACAGAACTCTTAATTGATGCGACAACTGGTTATGAAGTACTTTCCTTCATGGATGGATATTCCGGATATAATCAGATCCGAATGGCCCCAGAAGATGAGGAATCTACAGCCTTCAGAGCCCCTCAAGGTGTGTTTTGTTACCGGGTGATGCCCTTTGGTTTAAAGAATGCAGGTTCAACATATCAATGCGCCATGCATCGTATCTTCAAACCTTTCTTAGGGAAGTTTGTTGAATACTATGTAGACGATTTGGTGGTTAAATCCAAACAATGTTCTAATCACTTGGCTGATTTGGAAGTCATATTCCACAAGCTTCGACAACATAATTTGAAGATGAACCCCTTAAAATGTGCTTTTGGGGTAACCTCAGGAAAATTCCTCATCTTTGTTGTACGCCATCATTGTATTGAAGTCGATCCTGAGAAGACCAAGTCAATCCTTGGTATGTCACCTCCTCAGAATTTGAAATAATTAAGAGGACTTCAAGGAAACTTAGCCTATATTCGGTGTTTCATCGCCAATTTGGCAGGCAAAAGTTTACCCTTTACCAAATTATTGAAAAAAGTAGTCACTTACCAGTGGACTGAAGAATTTCAAGAAGTGTTTTATGTTCTCAAGAAATACCTCTTGAGTCCACCAGTACTCATGCCACCTGTTGAAGGTAGACCACTTATCCTCTATGTGACAGCTCTAGAGCGATCATTGGGTGCCTTTCTCGCTCAAAAGAATGATGCTGGGAATGAAAATAGCCTCTACTATCTCAGTAGAACTATGCTTGAAGCAGAAACCCGGTATTCAAGTATTGAGAAGTGCTGCCTGGCATTAATCTTTGCAGTTCAGAAACTGAGACACTACCTGCAACATCACGAGGTCCAATTGGTATCTCGCAATAATCCGCTCAAATTCATCCTTAGTCGTCCAATGTTAACATGACATCTAGCAAGGAGGGAAGTTATTTTGCAGCAGTTCGACATTCAGTATGTATCTCAAAAGGCAATAAAGGTCCAAGCTCTGGATAATTTCCAAACTGAACATCCTTCAGTGGAAGACACGTCTTCAGATATTGAACTCCCTGATGAAGAAGTTTTCTCTATTCAAGATAGTCCTCAAACATGGGAAATGTATTTTGATGGTGCTTCCAGAAGTCCAACAGGGAAGAAAATGGAAAATCCTAAATTCAACAAAGTTGGTTTAGGAATTGTACTCATTTCTCCAGATAAGGCATTGTTACCTTATTCCTTTTTATTGTGGGAAGGTGGTACCAATAATGAAGATGAATACCAAGCTCTTATCACATGCTTGGAGTTAGCGCTTCAAGCACAAGTGAATCACTTAATGGTGAAAGGTGATTCAGACTTGGTAATCAAACAAGTCAATGGGGATTATGCCATCAGAAAAGAAGAGTTAATCCCTTTGTATGATTACGTTAGAAAGGTAATGGCAGAATTCCCTTCAGAACCGACATTTTCTTATGTCCCAAGATCACAAAATGCTCAAGCTGATGCACTGGCTAATATAGCCACAGCTCTAGCAGATCCAAATCGGGATGAGACAACCATCAGTATTGCCCACCGTCGTGCAATTTCACCTTATGTTCAAACCAGAACAGAGGAAATTAATGAAATTAGTCCCATTCCTAATCCGTATGGTCATACTACAGGATGGATGTCACCTATCAGGTAATACCTTCAAAATAGAACACATCCACCTGATAGAGCTGAAAAAGAACAAATCAGGCGACATGTGGTCAATTTTACTCTTTATGATGGCCCAAACCACCTAGAGAAAATTATCTACAAACGTGGTTTTGATGGAGTTCTCTTCATATGCATTGATGGTGAAGAGACAATGGCTGTCATGAAAGAAGTGCATGTAGGAGTCTGTGGTGCCCACCAGTCTGGACATAGATTTTCGGATCAAATTCGAAGGCTTGGATACTTTTGGCCTTCAATGATACAAGATTGTGTTGATTTCACAAAAAAGTGGCATTCATGTCAAGTACATGCCAACTTCATTCATCAACCTCCAGAGTTTCTTCATACAGCTAAATACTCATGACCATTTTCCACATGGGGAATGGATGTGGTGGGACCTTACCCTTCAGCTACGGCCAAGCAGTTTAAGTACATTCTTACTGCTACTGATTTCTTTTCCAAATGGGCAGAGGTAGTACATCTCAAAGAAGTTAGTTCTAAATGCATTGTTAGCTTCATCAAGTCTAACATCACTATTAGATCTGGTGTCCCTCATACCGTATTGACGGACAACGACACCGACTTCTGTTCTTCTGAGGTGAAGAAATTGTATCAAGAATACAACATTAAATCCAACCATTCATCTCAGTATCATGCGGCAGCCAATTTACAAATAGAAGCTTTTAACAAGACTCATTCAAATATACTACAAAAGATGGTGGATAAAGATAAGAGTTCATGGCCTGATAAACTCTTTCATGCTTTATGGGCTTATCGGACTACCACCCGCAATGCAACGCAGTCAACTCCATATTCGTTGGTATATGGAACATAAGCAGTCTTTCCAATTGATGTTCAATTGCCCTCACTCAGAGTAGCCATTTGTGATCAGTTATCTACAGATGAGAAATCCCAAAAGGGATTGAATGATTTGGAACGGTTAGATGAGAAAAGTTTGGGCACCTTGCACCACTTGGAAATCTATCAGAATCGAATAGCACGAGCTTTTAACAAAAAAGGTCATCTTCGCTCATTCATTTAGGGAGAATTGGTATTAGTTCTCAGAACTCCAATGATACTAGGAAAGAAACCTCCCAAGCTTGATCCAAAATGGGAAGGACCTTATTCAATACATAGGTTCTACTCCAATGGAGCTTATTCATTAATCTCTATGGATGGAGAACTCATTACTACTTCAACTAAAGCCAGATTTTTGAAGAAATATTTTGTATAAAATACAAAGTATTCACCTTAAATGTCCCCGCAACATGACACTAAACTGTGCGGCACCAGTTTGTCCTTGCTATATGACGTTAAACTATACAGCAACGGTCTAATCATATGACCCTAAACTATTTTCACATACGTCCAACATGACGTTAAATTGTGTCACCTTAAATGTCCCTGCAACATGACACTAAACTGTGTGGCACCAGTTCGTCCTTGCTATATGACGTTAAACTATACAGCAATGGTCCTGTATGACTTTAAACTGCAACTTCGTCCCACACGATGTTAAACTGTGAAAAAGTTCCCTAAATGGTCTAGTAGGACCTTAAACTGCATCATCCATGGTCTATGCACATGAATCTAAACTGTATAAAAGTCCCTTACGTCTGGAAAGACGTTAAACTAAAAAATCATCAAAGGTCCTGTATGGCCTTAAAACAACACCACCGTCCAGCAAGACATTAAACTGCACCATCCACGATCCATGAATATAAACTTAAACTATTCGCACTTTCATCCAGCATGACGTTAAACTGTGAAAAAAAATCCCCAATGCATCCAACATGACATAAAGGGTGTGTTATTTTGTCCTTACTTCATGACATTAAACTGCGCAGTCCCCCTTTCGTCCAACATGACGTTAAACTCTATTGTCATCATCGTCCAAACTATATGATGCTAAATTGTACAGAAAATTCATGATACGTCCTACATAACATTAAAACGTATTTTGTCCCTGCTACATGACACTAAACTGCGCAGCACCAATAGTCTTAACTGCAAGACTTTAAACTGCATAGTCCCTTTATATGTCCTACATGACATTAAACTATGCATCGTTAAGGTTGTTGTTACCTCTTGTTTCTCACACCGAGTATGACTCACGTGAGCTTAGAGAAAACCTCAACTGTAACACTCTCTTTGGGCCGCTAACCATGTATAAGTCCCAACAACATTTTTTTTTATTATTAGATCATTGTCCCCAAGAACAACTTCATCATTAGTTCATTCATTAATTGAACTACAAGGACTTTGATCCTTTCCTTCCAGGCTGGGTACATAGGCAACCTCCCAAGGTTCAAGCCCAAAAACAATCTCGTCACACCGGTTCATCACCATCTCATATGATGTTGATTCATGAAACCGCCCCTAGAATCAATATCTTCACATTGATTCAATTTCATCCTTGTTATATGACGTTAAACTATGAAAAACTTTTGTCCGTTACGACAATAAACTACAATACTCTTTGATTTCCTCATTTGAGAGAGAACTATTATTGACATTGATTTTTTCAATCATATTTTCATTTCAAAAGACTACGTGCATACATGGTAATACCTAAACTTTTTGTCTCAGGTTAAACCATTATTGCACTAAAGTCCCCTTTCACCCTTCACATGTATGAACCAAATTTGTACAAAGGGTAGTTTTAGAACTACGTGGACTTGATTACCATCCTTATGGGATACGTAGGAACATTCAAGTGTCCCTCGAATCTAGTCCCAAGTCTTTTGGGCCTAACCCCAAATTTCACTTTCATTCCCTTGGCTGAAAAGTCCTCATGAAAACACACACTGTGTATTCATTATTATGGCCCGAATTCTATGACCCTAAACTAAGATCTCTCATACTTTCGTCCTGCACAACGTTAAACTGCATTTCAAGAACTACGTATGGCTTGATTCTCATTCTTATGAGATATGTAGTGAAGTCCAAAATTTCAATTCAGGACCTAGCCACAACATGATTATGGTTATCATTGACCTATGTATCTCTATATACATTGGACAATACCCATATTTATGTGTTATAATCCTAACCTTACATATTTTCAGATCTTCATACCCTTTTTTCATAACTTCTAGTCACAAAAATGTCAAACTTTTGAGAATTCTTTTGCCTGACTATGCAGCACGTGCCCATAGGTGGCCTTGCATAAACAGTCTACATAACAGACTTGTCAGCCGAAAGATGCTATTTATTTGACCATGCAGCCAATTCCCTTAGGTGTCCCTACATAATTCAACCCCCTAACGGGTTTTTTGTCAAATAATAGTAACTTCATTCTTGGGAAGAATGCCTCTTTTGTCCTTATTTGTCTTAAATGACGGTATGTAGGGATCTGCAAAAAAAAAGTCATCCTTAACATATTTTTCCCATATCCTTTTTCATGATCTGAAAGTATTCAAGTATATGGTTTATTCTTCTTCCCTATGTTTGGGTCAGACCTTCGTAGGAGTTATATTCATTCAATTCTCCGATATTCTTGTTCGGAAATATCTTCTCCATATTCAAGTACCTCTTTCCATACAACAAACTCTATACTTTAGAAAATTTGAATCTTAATAAACTTTCACTGGCTTTTAGCACTAGGAAAGTAAATTTCTGAGAGTTCTTTTGCCTGACTATGCAGCACGTGCCCATAGGTGGCCTTGCATAAACAGTCCACATAACAGACTTTTCAGCCGAAAGATGCTATTTATTTGACCGTGCAGCCAATGCCCTTAGGTGGCCCTGCATATTTCAACCCCCTAAAGGGTTTTTGTCAAATAATCGTAACTTCATTCTTGGAAACTACTTCTTCTAATGCCTTTTAGCTCTTTTTCATATCATTCCTCAGATTCAAAAATTCTTAAGTCGTAGATTACATATTTTCCCTCATACTTGAGTATGGTAATATGTTTTCAGATAAATTGTCAAGGAATTGAATCAATTTTAATCCATTTTTTTCAAAGCTATTTCGACCATAAACATTAGCCCCTTTATGTCTGGCGTGCATGACTTTAAACTACCCACAATAGACAAAGGAACTCTGAATAAAAGTCAAGTTCCAGCTCACTAAACATACACTCAGAATGATTTAGGTAATATTGAGCAATTAAAAGGTTCAAAGTTTGTAGGGTTATTTGTAATAATCTTAGTAAAGATCAAATTATGATTACTAAGCCCATTGGCTTAAGTAAATTTGAAGCAGGTAGTGAAAGAATGCAGGTACAAATGATTGAAGATGAAAGTGTTTTTCATTGATGCACAAGAGTTATAAGGACATCCACAGACTAGAGTCTCTTCTCTTTTCCAAGAATTACAAGAGGCTTTTAACATAACACTTTATTTGATTTACGGCATCCCGAGCTTCATCAGAAACCACCTGGAACTCATTCATTAAACTGTATACAATAAGAGATGCAGTGATACCAGCTCTTCTTGGAACAATTGTAAAAGGATGTTCTTGAGTGCGGTTTGGGAAAATTTTCTGCTGATCAAACAATGACTCTATTTATGTCCAAGAGACTTGGAAGATGGATACACGGATTTGATAATGGAGCATTTGGAAGTAAAGAGCCATTTGGAGAGAGTAATCTTTTCATATATTACTCTAATACCATGTTTGTCTTCTCTCCACCAACCGGTAGTGGAAAACATTTCAGCCCATGGGTTTTCCATTTTCATATCTGCAAGGAAATGACATGGAGGAAGAATTTGAAAGTTCACACCATTGTTATTGCTCTTAATGCACAGCATAACCGAAATGATGGAGTAGCAGTGCAACTGAATTTCAGGTGTATTGTTCTTTCCATATGGAACATTGACTCTTTACAGGTGACCATGACTATATAGAGGCAGGTAGATGCTCTGTGGGAAATTAAGATGATATTTCTTCATGTACTTAGCCAAATCTGGGAGAGTGCTATCGCATATATCATAGTAATCGTGGACAATGATGTTCATCATGTCATCAATCCACTTGCTAGCCAGTTCATCAGACGTTTTAATTCCATTAGTAGCCATTGAATCTGCCCAAAATTTGAATAAATCAGACTCTTAAATGGGTTTATTTTTCAGAATATTTGTGAAAGATTTTGAAACAATGGATAAGGATTTAAGGCGCGCAAGTCTAAAAAATGGCACGCAAGTATTCGTGTGCCGCTCTAGTTTTTGACGCACACGTATAAACCACGCAAGTAAAAATGCCTTTACGGTAGCGCGACATCAAGGAAAAACACTAGAAAACAGAGCAACCTGCGCGGCTAAGGTGCCCTGTGCGGCGAGAGCTCGAAGGTATGAAGTCCAGAAATCCGGATTCTTGTACGGAAGTGAGGCCCTCTATTTATAGACGCGGGCGGGACTCTGCGCGCCGCACCCAGTGCGTTTAAGGCCTGCACGGAGAGAACTTGCGCGCCGCCCTCTGTGCCCTGAAGACTTGCGTTCCCCCTTTTCCTTTGGATGGATTCTATTTCCTCGGAGTCAAATCCTCATTTCTCTCCGGATCCAACTCTGAGGGGGGACTTTTGTTGACGCTCCTTTCATCACAGAATCTAAAAATTGGAAAAGGGGAATATCTGAGCTCAAAGTGATTCAACCTTTGAAGAAAATATCAAAAATCGACAAAGGCATGAACAAAGGATCAAAATCAACCTCACCGCGCAAGTTATATCACTGTCGCGCAAGTCCACTTGCGTGACGCACTTGGTCACGCAGGTGACTTGCACGACCTAAGTGGTAACTGCCCGGTAACCACCCAGGGTCTTCTCCTGCCTATAAATAGACCCTGTGGGCCCCCCATTTGAGAGGATCTTTTTCCATAAACTCGGATTGAAGCTCCCTACGCCCATGTCTCTTCTCAAAGCTTCCGGAACACTTCTAAGGTAATTTCTTACCTAGAACAGAAGATCTAAAGAGAGGGAGGAAGGGCTAAGTGTTGAAACTCATCAACACTTGCGCGCCTGAGTGGCCGCCCCTTATGGGAAGTGGTCTCACTTGCGCGCCGCCTTATTCCTTCGATAGAACTTCTGCGTCCCTTTTTTGGAAGAACCTCAAGAGAATTCTAAAGGCTTTAAAAAAGAGTCGCTCAAGTATTTCAATTCTGGTTGACCATCGCGCAAGTATATCACATGTCACGCAGGTATACCTGCGCGACCAATACTTGCGTGCCGCCGCAATACCTGCGCGCCTTCCAAGACTTCCGCGCCCTTTCCTTTTTAGGTTCCTTTCTTGTCCATTTCACCCCTCTTAAGCCATTACACCTTTCCTTTTCAAGATTCAGTCTTCAAGACACTCTTCAAAGCCATTTATGGCATGATTTCTTGATTTGACTTCCTTATATGAAAGTAATTCGGTGGAATATCTCTCAAAACCTAGTGATTTAAATATCCTTATGTCACTAAATATGGAGAGTTCATTCATTCAACCTCATCCTTTAAGATGAGAGAAATCCTTAAACTCGGTCTCCTTTTCAGGAATAATCCCCAGTCATAAGTCCTCTAATTTGGGCATCCTTTTTAGGAGTAAGCCCCAAACCATAATCCTTAACCTAGGCTTCCTTTTCAGGAATAAGTCCTTGTCATAAATCGGGGGAATCCTTCTTAGGAGTAAGCACCAAGTCCCTTAAATGTTTGGGCATCCTTCTTAGGAGTAATCCCCAGGTCCCTTAATTTGGGCATCCTTCTTAGGAGTAAGCCCCAATCTCAAATATGGGCATCCTTTTCAAGAGTAAGCCCCAAACCTTAATCCTTAACCTGGGTCTCTTTTTCAGGAATAAGTCCCAGTCATAATTTTGGGCTTCCTTCTCAAGAGTAAGCCCCAAGTCCCCTAACCTGGGTCTCCTTTTCAGGAATAAGTCCCAGTCTTAATCTTGGGCTTCCTTTTTCCAGAGTAATCCCCAAGTCCCTTAAATTATATTTAACCAGTCCTAATTTATATTTAATCTGGGATTCCTTCTCAGGAGTAAAACCCAATTATCAATCCTCTCCTAATTTGGGTTTCCTTTTCAGGAATAAGTCCCAAGTTAGAGTATTCAAATCTCCATAAAGCACATATACCTTTATGGACCATGTTCCTGGATTTTCTCCTTAAAGTAAATCCTAATCTTCATTCATCTGGGCAGTCATACATACATAAGCCCCACATTACTTCTTATGATTGCATCTTTCATGGCACAATTGTCTATTTTTTTACCAGTACCTCTTGTTTCTCACAACGAGCATGACTCACGTGATCTTAGAGTGTAAAAGTAATTATGACATCCTTCTTTGAGCCATCAATCATAAACATCATACCCTTACTCGAACTACGTGGGTTCTGATTCCTTTTCCAAAACAAAGGATACGTAGGTAGCCCATCTATGGGTTCGATCCCAACTTTGAAATAATTCATGTCCTTCTGAATGACAATAAACTTCAAGTGCCCCACTAAGTGGCTTTAAAACCAGCCTGGTCATCATAATGACCAAGAGACTTTTTATATGAATGTTTTGAAGGTTACCATTGACCAAGAATCTCTAAATAGATATAGATGATTCTCTATTGATGAAGAACC
This sequence comes from Viscum album, assembly GCA_963277665.1. Taxonomy (NCBI): domain Eukaryota; kingdom Viridiplantae; phylum Streptophyta; class Magnoliopsida; order Santalales; family Viscaceae; genus Viscum; species Viscum album. Next base: position 801,324,597 of record OY728164.1, read on the forward strand.
TCGAATACATATAAAAGATTCTCTAAATTTCCTACATATTTAATCATTGATTGTCAAAACTAAAGGAAAAGCTAATTTTATACTTGGTAATGTAATAAGGATTCATGAACATAACTTAAATCTATAAAGAGAGTCTCGGAATAGAAAATAATTCCCCTCAATAAGGTGTGATGAGTCCAACCTCACATCCTCTCGACCAATGCAAATTCCTAAGTCTCATCAGTCCACAAGCTAATGAGCGCCTACCTTTGGAAAGTAGTTCCGAATGGATGTGGAATCATTGGATGTTTCCGGTTCTAGGAAAAATCCCACTAGAAACCGATCGGAACTTTTGAATCTCCCATCCAGGAGGTCATCCCCGAATTCCGAGGGAAACAACCACGGGAGAATTAATCTGATAGAAATAAATCACCCAAACGCATACAATATATAACTATATCTAAAATAACTATGAGGTATGGATGATGGTCTCATTATAAAATAATGATACATTGTTATCATGTTAATTTGGAGAATATAACATAACTTCACAGTTGTTCGAAGTGATTGTAGACTCATGGAAGGGTATACTTGTTATTGATCATTATCTGGTTCAATATCTTACATTCCACAAATTAGAAAATTTTCCCATCAAAATTCATAGTTAATTGGCCTCAATAACCCCATGGTTATGTACTAAGACCAATGAAACCCCAAATTTCAACATTTTCTAAATGAACATTCAACTCTCGATGCACAGTTTCATCTATCCTGCACGGTGGAATAGAATCAGGCTCTTCTCTCAGCACTAACTCGATCATGAACATAGAATCCAGCATAGTTGGTTAGCTATAAAACGCCTCAAAAATACATTTCGGAGTTGGTATACCACTAAAATAAAATTATCCTACTATATTCCACCATCATATAGGAAAAGAGTAGATATCTGCGCAGTTAGACAAACTAATGTACATTGAATTAGTCTGTCATGACTAGGGTGAAGATCTTACTCACCTAGGTGATAATAGAAGCATACTTCATGAGATTAAAATTAAAAACTCCTCTAATAATAGTCAATATGAGTCTAGTATATAACTAGACCCTCCAAACCATGAATCAAATCAAAACGAGTCATTTCCATCATAAATAGATCTATAAAGAAATGGTAACCACTACTTTATAGAAATTACACCTTGCAATGTTTTATATTCTCTGATCATTCTCCCAATGAGGTATCAATGTTCAAGAAATCAATTAATAATTACACAACCATTCCCAAACCATTTTTATGATGATCAGATATAATGAATTGTGTCTCTCCAATATCAAAAAAAATGTATTCAAGGGTAGATGATATAAGAGTTGTACCTCTAACATTAGAAGGTATTACATCAAGATGAGACAGTGTAGACTGCATATCATGTAGATGAATTACCCATGAACCCTAGTCTCTAGTGTGACTAAATGATATTTAATATTATTTTACTACTTATCCTACTCTAGAGTACCATACACCCTATCTCAACTAGAAAATCCAGCGAAACTCCAACAAAAAACTTGTAGCAGGGTTGCATTGTCTTTCCCAGACAATGGTACCTATCTTTACATGCTACCAATAATATGATTATGAATTCCCTGAAAAACCATTATATGTTACCCATATAACCCAAACAAGTAAAATCCAAATTAGTGTATGACACTCAAGCTACAATTTACCAAACATGTCACACTGATAGCATTATAATAGAACATAGCACTGAGATGGAATCCCACTACCACGACTAATCAATAAACTATTTCTATAGCATTGGCTATCATAAAATTAAAATTTTTTATTAGAAAAACTACTCCTAATTTATAATAATGAAATACCTTGACCACTATAGTTGTAATTTCAAAAATTCCCTTCCATGATGACATTGTAATTCATTATTTACAAAATGATACTAAAGTAAATGAAATTCACCTATTACATGATTCCATTGAAAATCTCATCTTGAAAATTCTCACCCAAGTGAACTCTTCAATAGTTAAAGATGGTGCAAGGCATTGCATGTTGGTGAAATATTTATTGTATACCATCACTAACATGAACTCCTATGTCAGATGATCGAAATCATATTCCATATCATCCCTAAAATTATTTTAGTAAAAGTGGATCAAAAACACCGTCTTCAAATCCTTATAGGATAACTCCTCTTGCAACTCATATTTCTCTACATCATCCCAAAAATGCTTGGTTTTTCCCTAAATAATGTATAAAAATGTCACCATCATCCAATCCATGGGTATCTCAAGGTTCTTCAAGATCATATAGTATTAATTGATCAAGAAATTAGTTTCCTGGGGGCTTCCCAATTTAGTGAACATAAGAATATTCTATATATTAATGTCCTTAGTCATCTTTTACATCGAATTCAAAGTGAAAACAATATCTCATTCCATGGATCAGATGACCCATAAGAAACTGTATTGAATGTGAACATGTATATCATCATGAAGGGTTATTTGATGTTGTTGTTCAACTATGTTAGGATCATGATGATATCTTCTCTCTTGACACTGAAATTGAAGATGGAAAGGATTAATTTACTCTAAAATATAAAAAAACTCTTTAAAACACTAGATAAAAACAAAGTAAAACACAACAGTTTATAGAAATATTGAAGAATTAGATCATGGTATCTATAAACATCGATTAAAAATTCAACTAGAATTCCATAATAGTTATTTTATTTTAATTTATCATATATAACTATTATCTTATTTAATCATTCATATGGTAAATATTTCATATGAAATTAATAAGACTCAATCAATAACAACTCATGTCAATATAAATTATTATGACCATATAATGATCCAATCATACTCATATCATTACATACTGGTCGACTAGTATAAATGTAAAAAAACAATAACATCACACAACATGTGAATCAATCAAGGGGAAATAACACAAACAGTTACAAATTTTCATCAGGAATGACAATCTCTTTTACAGGTATCCATATTTTCTCCCATACTTGAGTTTTTTGCTATAATGAATAAGATTAATAAAAGTCAAAACACATCCTAATCAATCTAATAATATAAAAATATATAGATCAATAGAAAATTATAACCCTCTCTAATGATACCACTGTCTAACATCCTTCGATCCAACACTCTATCATGTTTCTAATCTCATATGGTTAATGGTCCTCAAGTAAGGCTTCAAATATGCAAGAGGATGTAATTATATTGGGGTGTAAAGAACATATTCAGGAAACTATATCCCATAGAATATATTTGTTATATACTGTAAATAAAAAAATTAATACATTTAATTTTTTTTAAAAAATGGTAAATAATAATTCTGGGAGATAAAGAATGAACAAAGTAATCGAAATATTAAAAAACTATATAATTTAATATTGGAATGTATGTAAATGTAAAAATATATTTAAGAATGATAAATGACCATGCTGATAGAGGTAAACTCAATAACCCATGTTCACGAACCCCATGTTAGTGTCGTCAACAAGATCCAACACATTCATTAAGAGAAATCTGCATCAAGATCATTTTCCCTTGTCAAAACATCTCTAAATTTAATATTATTAGGTAAAAATTTTAGTCACAAATAGGGTGTGGGAAAATGATAGTAGGTCAAGACCATTATTTCTAATCAAAACAAGTCATATAATAAGTTCATATAATATAGTGATAAATAACTATATTAATTAATCAATTAATATTATACAATAATAAAACAACTTTAGAATCATGCTATAATATATATGATCATGTACCACAACCCAAAATACCACAAACACATGTCCGTGGAATAATAACGTATTTGGGATAAATCCATTTGTATAGGAATTTCAGCATAAATGAACATATACCAATATATCATCATTTCAGCATAACTAGGCTAGTCCCTTTATTTAATAATTTCATCATAACCATTTCAAGACCATTATATAATAATATTGGGATATCTAGGAATATCTTTTTATATAATATTTCCAGCATAATAGGGGAAATCATTTTATATAATCATTTCAGTAAATTGGGTCAATGTCCATTATACAAGTGTATCAACAAAACTAGGATATAACCCTTATTTATAAAATTTCAGAAAAAACAGGTCGTTCCCTTTATATAATCATTTTGGTATCACTAATAAAATACTTTTATATATGAATTTTAGTATAAAACACAACACCAGTAATAATATAAATAATAACACCACATAATATCATAAGGTAAAATATTTAACTCATCTAATTTCCATTTTTCATTCAATTGAAAATTCATTTATTAATTAATATCATAAGATGTTTCTATTCTAGTTTTTACACATGATTTATATCAAATTATCACATTTCATTTAAATAATCAATTAATTAATATTCGAAGGTGAATCTATCCCACGACCACATAATAGTTATTATATAACTTTAAATCAAATTTTATGCTATTATAAAATTCATTATTTTTCAAGGGTAGGCACTCCCTACATGTTGCTTCAAACTAGGTCTCAACACCATTGGGACCAATGGGATACAAAAGTGTTGTCTAAAAACATGATCATCATTACCCACTATTCTATTTTATTAATATAATGTTGTATAAAAAAACTTGAAATATTTTTTACATTTGAAAATAAAACTGGTCCATAGGGAATTATATTAAACCACCTACCTCTATATAGTGATTAAATAAATTCATCCAATAGGCAACTCCAAAAATGAATTATGTTGATGGTTTTCATAATGAAAACCTAGATCACACAAATATCAAAATAATAACCAGATTCAATAGTGTTTACGATATCCTTCTTCCATTATAGAGAAATTCATATTTTTAGGGTAAAGTAAATAGAATATAATCATGAGATATTAAATTCATGATCGAGATGACAAAAAGGAAAGGAATCCCTTCAAAATTTGGGAGATTTTATCTAGGGTTTCAGAGACAGTGAGAGATTCCTAATAGATGAAACAAAATCATATGCATGTTGTTGTTCAAAACCACTAATCCTGATTAATTCACAATGTGTAACCCACTCACCACATGAAGTACTTGATTTATGACATTCATTCAAAAACTTGTTTCCATGGGTTAAAAAACCCTTGATCGACCATTTCACAACATAAAACAGATTAGTGACATGTATGTTTTCATACAAAAAATTTGTTTCTAGAATATTCATAGAAATTATCTCATGACATGTAATCCATTGAAATCCCGAATGTTTACAACATATAAATCTCAAAACACATTCTACAAGAAAACCCTTAACCACCTATAAATCATTCTAGACCACAAAAACACTAAAAAATTTATGATATAGTTATACCCATAATACTCTAATAAAACAAACATACATCCCAAAAAATTTGGTAATTTTACCCTATAAATTATATCTATTTCCAAAAAGGGACTAAACAACCATGGTTTAATGAATTAGGAATATCCATCACCGATAAGTTTAACTATAACACAAAGATCAACATACCTGAAAGAAGACGTGATCTTAAATCCCACATAGATCTACCAAGACACTACCAAATTCTATTTTAAACATTCCAATACAACATCAAGTGTTTATGGAGATCTCAATAGTATAACCCTCAATAGATTATCCCCTATTAGAATGGATGCAATCCATGTAGTGAGGTGTAAATATTTTACATCTCATTTCACATTTTCTAATTCATTATATTCACTCATTCATCCAAAAATTCAATTACCCAATAATAAAATTGATTACATCATTATTAATGGTATATTGATTTCTTATTATAAAAATGATCTATAAATTAAAAATCTATCTCCATTACAAATAAAAAATGATATTGTTAATCATGATTTTATATTGATTACCACATCCATGAAGTAACATATTCATTTTTCTTCACCGACTAACATGTATGGTTAAAAAATTAAATATATATATATAAGTATTATGTATATATATGATTTATGATTCTGATGAGATGTATTATATTATTTTTCTCATCTATTAAAATAAAAATTATCATCATCCAAGTGCAAGTGTGTATTACCGTATCTATGGAATGGTATATTATTATTTCATTACAACCCTTCATTATTAGTTTTAATAATGGGTTTAAAGGATAAATAGAATGTTTAGGAAATCCATATGTTTCTGTAAATAACATTTTTGTAACTAGTTAATGATAAGAATAATAAAGGATTATCAAAAATTTAACTATTCAAAATGAGTATACTATGAGGAGAAAAGAATTGATTATAATTTTTGATACCTTTATATGAATTAACTTCATGTTATAGATGATTAAAATATTTATATGTCACAAAATGAAAACTGAAAAATATCATTATTATCCTTCTATAATAATTTTAAATCTAAAAGTCAATGTATTCATCCTATATCCATGGTTGGTTGATTTGTTGGTCTTTTTTGAAACCTACATGAACAATTATATGGAATTATATAATTGATTTTTATAGTAAAATATTTTTTTTGAAAAATAAGATTTAATTTTAAATTAATGATTTATTTCTTTTCATTTTAAGGTTATGAAAATATTCATGTATTTATTATATAAAACATCTTTAAATTAGTACGAATCCAAGAAACATCCTCGTTATCAATTCCAATTTCATTGATAAAGAAGAAACCACACATGCAATGAATTTAATAATCCATAAATCATTATATAACATTACATCCAGTTTTTTTAGTTATATATTAATGATGAAATTTTTATAAATACTGATGAAAATCTTATGAAACTATTAATAATGATCTAAATTGTTAATACATAATGTGGGAAAATATGAAAAAACAAACTAATATTCATCTGTAGATTAACTATTAATAAAGTATATAAATGGTTATGGGTGTGAATATAGTTTTGGAATAAGTGATCATGTTTTTTATGTTTTTTATATAGGATTTTAGAGTGATTTTTTGGACTTGAAGAAATAAGGTATAAGTTTTCATTATAAATTTATCTCTTTATGAAATGTATTATACTATGAACTAAATATAATTTATGTGGTGTATATAATTATTAATTGAGATGTTACATAATAATATTCTATTTATTTCTAGGAAGGGAGGTTTAATATAATGATATCTCTTTCAACAATTATGGATTTAAATTCTCATCTAGTTGAAAGGGTTTATGTTAACTCAATTCTCATTCAATGAGTCACAATTGATCTTCATGGAAAAATCTCATATATATTCATTAAATTATGAAATGTTATTATGTAATGTAGTATATTATATTTTCATTCTGGAGATTTAAATTCTCACCACATAACACAATTTTCAAAAGATTCAAAATTCACGATCTATGTTCCCTACAATGGATTTTGGTAACTCAAACTTCATTCATTTAGTAATAAGGATTCATCATGAACATAGTGGTTATATATTCTCTATATTTGTCCATCATAAAATTTATATGGAAATATATATAGTATCTCAACAAACAGAATGGGTTTTAATGCAAATACATTTCCCTAAATGAATTATTATTTTTAATTATAATATGATTCGAATAAATATCATACCACTTCAGTGATAATTTATCTTATATATGAATAATTAACTATTCCTAAAATATTATCCCTTAAAATATTGATACTGTATGATGTCGCTAAAAATGTGAAAATTAGGTTTCCATTTTCAATTTTTCAAAATAATTTGTCATTTCTCTTTTAAATGTGGGTTTTAAATAATTTTATTTCAGTATATTAAAAAGGTTATACCATCCCTTCATAACAAAATATTTTATCTTCCACTCTAAATTAATTTTGATTAACATTACTAATATTCAATATAATAGATTTTATTTTTATTTTAAAGAACATTTTTTTTCTAATTATCCACTAAAACATTTCAATGATACTTTTAATGTGATCTGAAACATCCAAGTTTAGGTCAATGTTAAAACAGTTTTCTAAAAACAAATTTACAATTTCACTACCAAATTCATAGTTTCCCTAAAAAGAATGATTTCTTTGGATTATTTTATTCTAGAATGACCCTGTCTAATTTATTTGGATATAAATTTTTTTGGTTTAATGATGTTTGGGTATTAATCGTTTCCATGAACCATGTCATTTTTTGTGATACTGTGTTTAATTGTTGTAAAAAAAATTCTTACCAATGGTTCATTATGATATAATGAATAATTAATTTCAAGGGACAAACAAATGTATGGGGGATTTATGAGTGAGGTTCTATATATCATTTTAATTAACTTATTCACATAGATTATCACAGAAGCTAACAGATGTACATGGGTTTTAGCGCATGACCATATATGTACATGGGTTTTGACCAAGGCCAAAAGAATAAAATATGTTATCACACAACAATAATGTGGTACACAAGTTATATCACAAGAATAAATAGATACAAGCATAGTTTCCCAATCATAAATAAGTAAAATATTTTTAGACCAATCATTAAGAGGGTTCACATGTTAACATAGAAAACCCACCATGATACTCGAATTGGTTTTGATTGTTACTCAGCTAAATTATACCATTTTATTATGATTATGTTTGTGCCATTTTTACAAGAAATTATAAATTATTCTCATGTTTCCATGAATATATTTTTATTATCATATGATTCAAATTTATTATTTGATTGTTAAGCCTCTCTACTGATCATACCATGGTATTATGCTCATAGTATCATTTTATAATATATTTCCTTCCAAATCCATGCCATTTTACATACATATGATATATCACTTAAGAATCATTGAAGTGATTCTATTACAATGAATTTTAGATTACTCATTACTTGTGTTTCAAATCTCTATGTTATAAGATGATATTTTCCTTTGATATATTTATAAGATGGTCTATTAGGGTGAAATTTTTATATAATGTTGACAAATATGTTAGTTATGTTTCTTTTTCTATATAATCTCAAAATAAACTAAACCTATCAGATCTAGGGAATTTTCTATCTATTTTGTGATGTATCATTTTTTTATGTTTCTTTATCCTTGTTCATCTCACATACTATCATGTCATGTATGTAATGGATGTCTTTTCATCTCTATAATTGGTAGTTATTGTCTGTGGTGTAAATAATGTGTCTTATAACAATGTAGAGTAATTTATACATATTAAAATGAGTGAAAATTGATGTAGATCACTAAAATAATCCAATGTGTATGGAAAATTCCTAAACTTTAAGCCTATTATTGAGCTCATATTTCTAAGAAATGACCTCCCTCTCTTGATAATACTTATTTACGTATGATCTGAGACACATGTACCATGTATTTGTAACCCTAAATTTGGAATATTGGGTATTAACTCAATCATCACAATGTAAATGATAAATTGTCCAAGCAACACAACTTGTTTGACACTGATGGTGGATATAATTTTTCCTACCACATTCTATTTAAAATCAATTATAAAATTTTTATTATGTGAATGAATTATGTTAGGATTTAACAGAACCCAACATAAATACACAGAGATTGAAAATTTTTTTATTTAGGATAGATGAAAATATAATGGGATGGTTTTACTGATTAAAATGTTTTCAATTAGTGTTTTTTATAATTCCCATATTATATAATTATTGATCATATAACATACTTATAGTCATATATATATATTACATTTAATAATGAGTCTGATATCATTCTTTGCACTGACTAAAATAAGTCATTATAAAATATTTTCATTAAACAATGTTCATTAAAATATCATTAGGATAAAATATCAAATATCAATATATGATATAGAATATAGGAAATATTTACATTTTAATGTTTTTATGAAATAATATTAAAAAAAACATTAAGTCTCATGAATTTTTATTTAAAATAGTTTATCTACATATTTTTTATTTTTCTATTATAATTTTAATAAATTATTATTATTTATAGGATTAGAAAAAATTAACTAATTTTCTCAATTTAGAATTTCGAAATTTATGATGATTTTATTTTACATCACTTTCAATAATTATTGATTTTTTCTAAAAATGTAGTTTTTAATAAAATTATAATTATCATGACATAAGGAATATATAATAATGAAATATATAGTCATAATAAAATTTATGTGATCAAATATAATGTTATGAAATAACATTATGAATTAAAAAAAAATTAAAATTGGAAAATCCATATCCCTCATTTTAGAACTAATATAAATGTTGTAATTATAGAGAATTTTTTTATATGTTAGTTAAATTAATTAATATATATTTACAAATCATTTATGGTGTTATTTAATTCTCACAAAATATTTTTTTTATATTAAATAAATAATTATCATTAATATCCTTATTAATAAATAATTTATCACATACATAATATTAAAGTTTAATGATACCATTTTATTATAAAAAGAAATTACTATGTTTTTTGTGAGTTTAATTATAAAAATACCATTCCAATAATAATGAAATGAATTTATTTAAATAAATGGTAAATTTAGATATATCTTGTCATTTTTTTGAATAATCATATTAAATTTTTAGAATTAAAACAATTGAGATGATTAATATTTAAATAAGTGTGATATGTGTTTAAACGACTAATTTAAAGTGGATCAAATTTTCTAATGTTTTCATACCCATATGTCTCACTAACCATACCAAACCTATATCCCCTGGCATTATTGAAAATATATTCTTCCCATATACTTATTATTCTTTTGAATAGAATGTCCTCCTTTTTAAATTTTTAATGGAGACCACTTCCACACCATCAATACATCAACTACCTTTTGAATTCCATGGTGAAACTTTTAAAATACTTTCATCTTTGAATCCCCTATTATTAGAAATATACTTTCTCCAAACCTAATTTCCCTACAGATATCATTTCTATGGAAAATTTCAATAAATCGTTTATCTCTAATGCTAGTGTTTTGTAATATTCATATGTATTTATTTTTTAATTTTTTTATATTTATATATCCCATGAATATATTAATAAAATATATTAATTTTTATTGATATACATAAAATTAATACTATTATTTTGTAAAAAATATCTTTCAAAACAAATCCCCAATTAGAGACATAATAAATAACCTTATGTTTTTTGAGTTACTAACTCCAAGATGCGATTAAGTTCATTTTTAAACATTTATTAATATGGATGGAATCAAGGACGGGGATGATGAATAATTATACTTTTTATGTTTCTTATTAAATATATAAAGGGTCACCTTTTAAATTTACCATCATTCTAACCATTCTTAATTAATTGATACATTTAATGATGCATATCTACAGACTACCACCTCCCTCAACAAAGTGTCATATTTTTCATCACCTAAAACACCCCACAATTTTAAATGAAAAAATAAATTTTATAAAGAATGTATGACATTAAAACCCAATATTACAATTGAATATAACACTGTGATAAATTAAAATTTATTTATTTTTTTATTAATTCTATCTCCTCGATATTTTTTGATTTACACAACCCTAGGTTTAAATAAATCAATAATCTAATAAAATATTGTGAATTAAAATAGTCATGTTATAATTTAGTCCCTATGTTGGAATGTTTGAGTAATAGTAAAAAAATATTTAAATCATGGTAATATATTGAATATAAAAAATATATAAATCAGTTAAAGGAAAAAGAATTTTTTTATAAAAAACATAATACTTCTGAAATATGGTTTAATCTCCCCTTAAAGACACTATTTAAAAATACTTTTTAATCATTTTATTAAATTTATTTGGAAAAATAAATTTATTTTTTAAAATATTGATTTTTAATTTACTCTTTGGTTATTTTTTGATAACTTTATGGAATGATTTATTTTTTGATTAACAGTGAAGAATGTTGAATTTTAATGATAAATGCCTTTTTGTTTAAATTATTTAATATTTTTTTTAATATGATAATAATGTGAAATTATTTCAATTTTATGATAATATCAGTACTTTGTTTCATTAAAAATAATTTCATATTGAATTTTGATACTATAATATTTTATTCATATTAGAAGTTTCTCATCGGAAACCAGCTTTTTCATCGCGATTGAGGGTGTAATTAAAAAAATGAATTCTTCTACTAAAAATTACTAAATTTCAAAATATGGATTCCATATTTTTAATAATAATAATTTATATTATATAATTTCATTAACATTATTTTTTACCGTTATATATAGTAAATGCAGTATTAAATAATTATTACCGTTTAGGGAAAAACTTTTTTAAAATGGCTTAAAGTAAAAAATTAGTTATAAAATTACATATAAATATTTACAACATGAATTGGATGACCCTATTTTGACATTATTACATATATGGTTCTATAATTTCAAAATTTATTGTCTATTGGAATGATTAAAACATTATTATAATTTATTCTTTTCAAAAATTCATCATATGTCCTCTCCTCACTTATAAAAGGCCACCCACTCTCCTAACTTCTTCAAACATAAAAAAAATATATTTACATCAGCAATTGCTAGACCAAATAAAGTTTTTTACTCCCCTAAAAACATCATATATCCCTTCATTTGATCATAATTTCATATTAGAAATGTTTCTAGTGAAAACATCAAAAATATGTATAAAAAAGACATGATGTTCTTAAAAGAATGACTTATATCTATATCATACTCTATCAACTAGGAAGTGAAACTATCAAATGTTTGTACGGAGGACTACCAACTCACAAACCAATGTGATTTATTTTGCATCACAAGCGTTAATGATTATATATAATGATGATTTTTTCACAGTTATATGATATTTTTTATATTATTATTCTTCTGGTTTTATAATATAACATATACCTTTTTAGGTTTTCTTTCTGTTTAATATAATATAACGTTGTCAGTTTGTATAGTGTTATACTGCCTCTCGTAACGATGTGAATCATTTTTAACTTACACATTACATGAAATCTAATATGAATAAATTCAGTTAAAATATCTAAATTATATGAAATTATAGTGATTCTAAAAAAATAATATATGATATAATCCCTCACCCTTTCACCCATCACAGAAATTATAACATTACATGTGTGTATGTACAGCCTAACGTCTCGACGAAGCGAGGTGATCCATTATGACTGATCAAATTTCAATAATAATTCAAAAAATTATCAAATGAGAAAATTATATTTATAACACAAATATATTTATGGAGATTATAAAACTATATAATATTTTAATGAAATGAATCTTCAAGGGAAAAATTCATAGAAAAAACGAGGCAATTAACACCAGAAACAATGAAAAAAATAAAAATAAAATAACAAATAGTGCAAATTATTATAAGTGGATCATTATGATATTTGAAATAAGGATATGGTTCTATTATAAATTAATTTTTTGATTAAAATTATTATAAATATGGTTAAATCATGTCCAACCAAATGGAAATGTGAGGTAAGGGACTTCATCTCAATTTTTCTATATTGATGCGCAATGAAATGTTATCAACATAATTTATTTTATATTTTGTACGTACTAACCCTTTTATATTTAATTCAATTAAAAATTAATAATTCATGGTTTTTATATTTTAAATTTAATTATTTCATCCAAGGTGATTTGATATAAAATATTCCAAGTGGTATTCAATTTCATCACTCAATTTTTATTCCTTAAGTAATTTTACATCTTCATTATCTTTGATATTATATTATTACTTGTTTAATTAATTTATTTATCATAAATTTTATTTTTATTTTTTAGGTGATTTTACCTTTGATACACATAATCGATTCAGTAAATAATTATTACATAATTTTTATGATCCTTTTGAGGGTTTATTTCAAAATCAAATATTAATTGATATTGTTTATTAATGAATATCCATTAATAGAAATTATTTTAACATTGGAAAATAAAACCCTTTAATTTTCCTCTCCTCGAATTATTAATTAATTTTACATATTATATTACTATTTTCCACTCATTGGGGCGTAAAATTTTTTAAAAAATGTTTTTATGAAAATATGACATTATTTATCTCCTTGGATGAAAATAGTTATTCTTCCAAACAATGTTTTCTAAATGTTTTTTAAATAATGTTTATAAAATTATCTAAATTATTTACTGAATTCATTTTCCTTATTTTTTAAATATAAAATTTTTGTAATGGAAACTTCTTTTTTTATAAACAATCCCCGATTGGATTTAATAAAAAATATATATAGAATCATTGTTTTACAATGTATGAAATGTATGAAATTTCATATAATGAGTATCACTAAAAACATTAAAGATCACATTATAATATTAAAATAATATTTTATTTTAAAATTTCTTTTAAAATATTTTCCAAAATTATAGTTTTATAAATAATTTTTTAATATGAAAAGTTTATTTCCTTAAAGAATGTTTTTTTAATAATCTTTTTATTATATTTATATTAATCAAAGAAAATATCAATTTATTTTAATTATTATAAATTATAGTTTTTTTGTATTGATGCGATATTTATTTGTTCTTTTCATTGTTTATGATAATTTTTACCACTTATGGTATTGAAATTTACTTTATGGATTCATTTTTAAAAATTACGTTTTCCTTGAGAAATTCAATTTCTTATAATCATTAGACATTAAAATTACTCGAAATATAAATATCATTTATAATGAATATATTTTTTTATTGGTATATCATTTCTACATAAAATATATTTCATTTAAAATTATTTTTTCCAACGGAAATATTGATAAATCTATATTCATTACTTGATATAGATATTTGATAAGATAAGATATTTTTCATGAATTAAATTGGTTTTTCAATATATGAGTATTTATTTGTACATGAAGTAATTGGTGGGACATGGAAATATATCGCCCCTCATTGCATCAGTAGTCTCATGAGGTGATTCAATATTCTATCATTGAAGAGGTTTTTACCAATAGTTTTAATATTTACTATGAATGTTAATGATTTTATATGTATCATGATTCATGTGATAATGATGTACTATAACTGAGAATTTATTCTTCACAAATTTACTTTTTATATCCCATGATATTTTTTATATAATATTATCTCTAGAAGGATTTAATTATCATATATTAATTAAATGACATGTGTTTTTATTTATTTATGTATCTATATTAATTATTCCTTATCTATTCATGAGAGTAAGGTTATTTAAATGGAGTTTTTATTCAATTAATTATCTTTCTATATTTATTATTATTTATCTATTTAGGATATTCATGTTAATTAATTGTCATGTGTATTCAGTCATTCACCTTTCTATATTGATCACTTTTTATCTATTCATGATATTCGAGTTAATTAAATGGAATATGTTCATGTATTTTACCTCCCAAATTTCTTATTAATTACTTAATAATGACAGTCATGATATTGATTAAATGATATGTGTGTTTAGATATTTCCCTTATAGTATTTATAAATCCATATTTCTTACTCTTCATTTACTTGTGAAACATTTTTCCAAACTTAACCAATACTAGAAATTTGAGATAAACCTATTTATTCTTTTCTAATGAATAAAAAAAATTGTTATTCGAATGAAATATAATATTTTCTTACATGGAATAATGATGTTCACAATAAAACTATTTTTTTAAAATTTTGTCTTAAAATATAATAGCAGAATCATGTATATTTGTAATTTACCATGACAAAAAACTATTTAGTCCATTGGGATGCAATTATTTGTATCTTATGACAATGTAATAATGAAGACTCTCACTCTTGGTTACTAGATAAGGGGACACTACTGTTTGTATCATAGGAATTTTTGAACAAATAGTGGAAACTAGATTATGAAAACTATATATTAAAGAATGTGAAGATATGATGAAATTTGAGGATATTTATAGGAAAACATAAAAATATATTTTATGATAGATATTATGTTATTTTTAAAATAAATACATCCATTTATGGATACTAAAAGTAGATTTGGTTTAGTAACAAGTGAATCAATGGGTCATTACACTGGAAAAGAATCATTATCCATGAATTGATTGTTATTGGGTAAAAAAAATAGGCCTTACTTCCCACCCTGTTTGACACTCCCAAGGAATCTGTATTGGATAAATATAATTTTCTTTAGAAATCTTATGAATGATATAAATATATGATGAAAATTAATTAACTAGGTCAAAGCACAGGTGCCTTATATTGAAAGTTATGTTTCTCAATCGAACGATAAACTGTTTTATGTATTGAAAAGTAGGGAATAATCAATGAATTGATAAGAAAAAATAAATTAAATGAAGGTAGAAAATAAATATAATTATATGGATCTATTTATAATTAATTGTCTTAATTGTGGGGATCAATTGAATTACTTGAGTCAATTTCCTTTTCTAAAGGTTAATACATTAACCAATTATGGACCTTTGTTGAAATAAAATGGATGATGTTATTTTTGGGATTAAAAAATTATATTTTTTAATAATTATTAGATACTATATTACTTTAATAACCATCTAACCACTAAATAAATTTTCAAATTTAAGAGGTATATATTTCTATATTAAATTAAGTCACATAGATACCGTCATGGGTGTACGAGTTAAAAACCGATCATAAATTATGTTTCTCAAATACCCTATTTTGTTTTCATGTGATGGGAATTTACTAAGATTATGGATATTATAGATGTTATTTATTATAATAAACCCCATATGTATATCATATGTTTTAAAAGAACGTTATTTAAGGAAATTTACCTTAATTTTTAGGACATATGTTTAAATTCATTGGTAACCTTTAGGGGTTTTCTTAGAATTAATGTTAAGGTAATTATAGATCATTACACATTTGAATTTCATAGTAATTATATTGATATGGTTTTATAAAAAGGAAATCTCACCTGCCGGGTGAAAACCAATTTCATACGATTAGGTTGCGGGGATAGAACACACAACTAATGGACGATAAGATTTTAATACCTACCAATGGCCTATGTGATATTCCGGTTAATATTTCATTATTATTAACTATAACCGTTTGAGTAATAAATATTAATGATGAACCGGTGATATTACTTTTTAGGTTTAGGGATTAATAACTAATGTTATCTATATTTGGTTTTGATAATATTTAGAATTAGGTGATAATAATTTTCACTCATTTATAGATCTAATGATCTGTTGAAAGTTACATTTAGTTGTTCAACCATGAAAAATTCATTTTGAGTATGAATTTCATGGAGTAAGTGATGAAATTTAAATTGATCATAGGACAACCAAATGATGAAATTTTTCTGATTAAATAAAAATATATCAAGTAAGTATATTTTGTTATTTTCATTTAGAGTAAATTAATTCCTAAACATTAAGGAAATAGTCTTTCAAAAAATGTTATCATTTTAAATTCATTTCTCGTGAATCAAAATTTCATTTAAATAATCACAGAATTGTGGTTTTGATGAAATTAACATTCCATTGATCAATGATTTTCTTTTGACCAATAATTTAAATCACTCTCTATAATTATTTATGTTTTCTTGAATTCTATTTTCTCCACATTTCATTAATGTCCACTTATTTGTAACGTAAGTTGTGTTATTTGGAATGAAATTTTTACTTCTCCCCATTTTATTAATAGGTTGTTTATTATCACTTTTTAAATTTTGGATTACACTATTTATAATTTCAAATATCACACCCTATAATTCTATGACCATGATTAAATTATGTCGTCAAAATTTATTTAAGGAAGTAGAATGCATTAAAAATATATTATAAAATAGAAAAATAATGTTTGATAATGTGTATGAAATGAAACACTATAATTTTAAGAGAATATATCACCTTGATAATTTATGATATATTTCATTTCAAATGAATTCATTATCATCGATAGCTTGTATATCACTCCACACCAGGTTTATGAAAAATATAATAATCTATTAAAATATTTTAATTTAAAATGTGTCACTTATTAGAATCTATTAAGTTAAATGGTTTTTAATAGTAATAATTAAATTATTAAAATATTTTAATCTATATATTATTAATTAAATAACAATCATTTTAAAGAAAAAGGGATATTTTAGGAAAACTATATTTTTCTAAAATACAGTTTAGTAAATCTTTATGCTCATAACTTATTAATTAAATTTCTACCACATTTATAAAATTTATTATAAAAAATAAACTTCTCTTTTTAAATATATATTTCAAGAATATCCATGGGGGGATTTTCTTGATATTTATGAAAAGGTTAATTTTTTGATGAATAGCAAGAACATTAATTTTATTAGAAAATAACTGTTTGATTTAAAATAATTACGAAGATAAATTATATTTTAAATTAAATTTAAATATAAATTAGTTCTATAATTATTAAAATTTATGTAATTTTTTTCATTTTAATCAATTTAATATATATTTTTTATATTATATATATATATATATATATATTGGAATTTTCTCTTTAGATACTCCCTTCTTAATCATGTCTATGAGTCTAATGTTAAATTTATTTCTACCACTTATGTGAATTAAATTTCAGAAAATGGATTCAATATTTATAATCAGAAAAAAAAAATTTATTATAAAATATGTTCATCTTTATTTTGTACCACAATGAGTAGTAATAAATTTAAAAATTATGTAACACAGTTTTGGTAAAAACAGATTTATCAGGGTGTTAAACTAATATAAGATGAATTAAATAACATAAAAACTTATATCAAACTTTTTTATGGCTATATATAGACCTTTTCACCTCCATGGATTGTGAATTACAATTTTTTGAGTCTTTTATAATGATAAAAATATAGCTGTAAGTGAGTATTTTCAGATATTCTCTATGTGTCCTCTCCCTCACCTAAAAAGGACACCCCTCTACTCCCCTATTAAAAATTAATATGACATTTTTTTGACATTACCTATGATAATTACTTATTTAATTCTTTAAAAACATATTATATCCCATTTTGAATCATAAATCATTCTTAAGAAGGATTTGTATGATAACCTACCAATGTTTTCTGAATAAGAGTAAATGTTCTTAAATGAGTGTTTTTATTTTGTCTCATCTTATATGTCCATAAAATATTATTAATCCATGATTTTATAAAAAAACTTTATCTTCTATATAAATATATTGTTTTAATTAAATTAATTACTAATATATATATCCTCTTATATCAAATGAGAAATGAAACTGTTGATCATACGTACAGTGGACTACCAGATTACAAACATATATAATTTGTTTTTAATCTACAACTTTCAAGTATATATTTAATTATTGATTTATTATATTTAAATGAAATTTATCATATTATTAGTCTAATAGAATTATAATATCACATAAATATTATTATATTTCATTACTATTAAAATTCAATGACGTTGCTTAATTGTGTGATAGACTTCTACCGTTTGAAGGGATGCCATTTGTTGTTAAAATACAATTTAATAGAATGGTAATATGGATAAATTTTTTGAAAATATGGAAATATATGAAATTATAAGGTTTTTTAAATAATTATATCACACACATCCTTACCCTTTCACTTAGTAAGGGAATGATATGATCGCTCATACGTATGTATGACCTACCGTCACCACAAAGTGATGTGATTCGTTTTAAATGCCAAAATTCATTAATAATTATAAAATTTAATATAATTAGTCAATATGATATTTAAATATTTAATATAATTTGATATATTATGGATCTATATCATATAACTTTGAAAAATCACATTCAAGAAAAAACGTGAATGAGAAAATTAATCAATTAACATGAAAAAAATGAAAATAATTAACATTTATTAGAAAAAGAGTTATAAAATATAATAAGAGGATCATATATGATATTATAAATATAAATATATTTTATACAAAAATAAACAACATTATTAATAAAAGTATAAATTATGTTGAATCATGTTTAACTAACGGGAAGTGTGAGATAAGAGACTTAATTTCAATTTCCCTTTATTGAGGAATATTGTAATGATGTGAACCTAATATCTATTATATGGTATATATATTTAAACATAGAAATTAAATAAAATTATTAATTATAATTCAGGTTATTTATTTTAATTCAAAAATTACCATGTATTAATAATTTCATAAATCAATAACCCTTCATTATGTTGTATTACTTGATCATTGTATTTGATACTCTATAATATTGGGTGTAATTAATTATGATTATAATTGTTTATACCTCCAACTTTTTATTTTAATTTACATTTTATAAACATAGTTCTATCATTGATGAATTTTCACATTACTGTTTCTATCATTTTGAGGGTTTTCTTTTCACAATATCATTTTAATCGATATTCTTTATATAAGAATTTACATTTAAGGATATTATTTGATCAATGGATAATAAAAACATATATTTTTCATATATTTTTGTTATTAATGAATTTTTCATGACATATTGTATTTTTTCCACTCAGTAGTATGTAAAAATTTTTAAAAAATATTTTTTTTCATAAAATTCGACTTCATTTCACTTTTCAGTGGAAAATAATTTTTCATAAAAAACAATGTTTTCTAAAAAAATCAAAAAAAATACAAATTTATAAAAATTATTTACTAAATACAGTTTTGAAAATGTATATATATTGAAAAATAAATGAATGGAATATTAATGTCATTTTCCAAACAAGGGGCATGTTGGTTTTACCAAAAATGTGAATGGAATCATTTTTAACATGTATAAAATGTATGGAATTTTCATCTTCCATGACCACTCAAGGATTTAAATCATCTAATTTAATTTTAAGAGGTTATTTTTAAAGAATATTATTTTAAAAATATTTTTTGATATTTTAGTTTTAAAAAAATATTTTCAATTTGAAAGGATATTTTCTTGAATAATGGTTTTAAAGATGTTTTCATGGAATTTTCATTCATAAAAAGGCAAAAAATATTTTCACATATACTCTCAAGGTGATATGTTGTGTTAATACCATCAAAATTATATCTATGGATATTTATTATTATTATTACGAAATAATGTATTGAGATTCACTTTATAGATTCATTTTTCTTTAGTTGCATTCCCTTGAGATATTCACATTCTTGGGATGATTGGAAATTATATTTCCTCTAAATATCTATATTATTTATCTTGGATATGTTAATTTCTAATTCATTTATCATTTCTAGATAAATTGTTATATATATAATATTATTTTTTAGCTAGAGAAATATTGTAAAATTTTATATTCTTTACTCAATACAGATATTTGAAGATAATGAACATTTTTCACGAAAAAATTCTATTATTTAAAATATATAAGGAATTTATTGGACATACAATGATGGGTGGGCACCCGAATTATATATCTCCTTTACGCATCATTATTTCTATGAGGTGAATAAGTAATCTAGAATTATATGGAATTTTACCCATATTTTTATTATTTTTTTGAAATAAATAAATGGTATTTGTTACAATATGACTAAGTTAATCACTCACAATAATTAATTATTTATTTCATTATGAATTAATTTTTTTAATCCATGATATTTTATTAAATAAATTATCTATGAATGAGCATCATTCTATGTTATTGATTAAGTTGAATTTTTTTTATCTATTTACCATTGAATATTAAATATAACTTATCTATTAATGATATTCATTTTATTTAAAGGGAATATTAATGTAATTATTTAACAGAATATAATGATTATTCCTTTTATAGTCATGAATGTATAGTTATTTAAATAGAATCAATATTCAGTTATTTACCTTTCCATAGTTATTATTCTGTTTCTATTCATGATTTCATAGTTATTTAATTGGAATGTGTGTATACTATTTACATTTATATATTCATTTTATCTTATCTAATCATCACATGAAAGTTATTTTTTAAATGGAATGTGTTATCATAAATTTACCTTGACAATTTTATTATTGTATATTGATTATTCTTAAATTTCTCATGATATATTTCTCTTTACTTAAACATTACTCAGCATTTGATCTCACCCTTATTTACTCCTTTATCTTGAATTTGGGATGTGTTATAGGAATTATAATCAAGGATATACTATATACAATAATGAAATTCTCAACTAAATTATGTTTTAATTTTAACATTCAAATTTAATATAAGAATAATGTAGTTATATATTTAACCTTTAATACTAATTTATTTTATCCTTCAATTTGTGATTTCCTGTATCTTATACAAATGTAGTAAATAAAATAGAAGCACGAGGTGAATGGAATTTGGGTCACTACATTACCACATAACATATAACGACCCATATTATTATAAACGTAATTTCTTTTCTTCTAATTATGTCAAGTAGTAAAAAAATATCATATAAATAAACCAATAAAACATTATTAACCTAAATTATGAATGATAAATTAGTTAATGAAATATACAATAATAATTCCAAATATTATGAAGGGATGGTAAATAGAAAATATGGGAATACTACTAGGAAAATTTGGATCTTCTCAAACTCTATAATGACTGCGGTTAAGAAAAAATCTATAGAAATAAGACTTAATATTGGTAATAATATTTTAATTATGAATAATAATTTATATAGATATATATTCATTACATAAATAATAATTGGAGGAATAATACAGGGAATATAAGCTATTTATAGGAGGTTGTAAACAGATATTACCATTGTAAATATGAGCAATGGAATAGAAATATGACCATTAGAATAGTAATATGACTAGAAAAATTGTAGACTCTTGTATGGAAATGTAACATTAAAATATTTTTTCTTAGAAAGTCATAATTTGAATTTTTTTTATCATGTTATAAGTAAATAAATGTTTTAAAAATTAAATATTACCTATTAGTATTTTAGAAAAGTAACAATTTTATTTGAAATATTATAATAAATATATTGTTTTTCAACAAAATTTATTTAGCAAAAATTTATTCATAAAATAATAATATGTTCTGTAATACTGAAAAAATATATTTACGTGACTATTAATAGTTTTGCAAAAGGGTCATAAATTAAATTATAATATTAGAATATGTATTTCTGAAATAGATTTTGATTTTATTTGAAAATGAAAAATCTCATATGTAAAATATTATTTTCATAAAAATGATTCCATTTTTATAATCTTCATGTTTAAAAATGTTTAGGTTCATTTTTTTGGATTTTTTTAAAATATATCTTTTTTTTCTAAAAAGATGAAATACTGTAATTAATGATATTTAAAATTTTATGACCAATACATAAATTTTGGAGTTATTCAAGATGTAAGAACCTAATAGATCGAAATCAAAGGAAATGGTAACTTTATATAGTCTTAATAATCAATAATTTTTATATTCTTGAGAAAAATAAAAATAAACTAATGAATATAGTAATATAAAATACCTCTTTCATCCCATTATAAATACAACCCCTCACCGTCACTTCTTCTCGTACCATATATGCGTTGATGCTTACCATATATTTGTCAAACCATCTCATCCCCCTCCCTTCATGTACAAGTTTTTATAGTATCACTAAAATATAAATTATAGGATACTAAAATGGTCTTTCCAGGAGGTGATGTTCAAGAGTAACTTTCTCAAACCACTTCTCTTGATTTATTTTCTTATTCATGATTTTATTTACCTCCAACAAAAATAAATATATTATAACTCTAGTATATTTTATATAATATAAATATATATTTTTAACCCAATATATTATACAAACCCTTTTTCTCATTTCCTCTTATTCGATGAAACAAAACCATTGTCAAAATTATTAGGGCTAACCATCTCCATTGATAACTATTTGTTATCTTCCATTACTACCTTAATGTATTTTCATAAAAATTTTATTATCGTTAAAATATAATATAATAGTATTATTATAACTTATTACATTTTCATGCACTAATATATATATATATATATATATATATTAAATAAAACTAATATAGTTTCTGATGGATAGAAAATATGCCAAAATGAACTAAACATTGATCATTAATAGTGTATGAATTGAATCATCCTCATACCGGAAATAAAAATGATATATTCGGCCATATTAATTTTTTTAAATTAATGAATTACATATATTTTCACCTATATATTAGAATTTACCATTTTACATGAACATACCTAAATATACACAATTTAAACAACCATGACAATGTGAAACAAATGCTCCTAGAACAATGACATTAAACTTTGTAACTCATAAAAATGGCCATAAGTGAACATAAAAAATAATAAATTAAATATTTATGGAATATGTAATAAATTAACTTATAATGAATCTAATTTGATTATATTTGAAATTATGTTCAATAAAAAACACATTCAGACATAATTTAAGGGATCTCTCTAAACCTCCATATTACCATTAGGTTACGCCTTTCATCACTTTTCCTCAATTGAACTCATCATTATTCTTACAAAATTAACCTATATTCTTTATATATGTTCTAAAAAATTATCTAGACCAATTCAACATTTTTTATTGGGAAATAAATTAATTAAAATGTTACCTTTCAATTTCTCTTAATATGAATTTCTAATTAAATAGAAACTATGATGTTTCCCTCTAATTTAAAGCACACTAAAAATGATTTAATGAACCATTATTTTTATAAGTCATTAATTTTGTGGGGAAAAAGAATGTCATTTAATTTACGGTTTTATGTAATTAATTATTCCCTTATCCTCTTTTAAGACCCATTATTCTTTCAACTAAAAATACAACAATGTGTCACATTTCTAATGATACCTGAACCCTCAAATACACATTTTTAATTAAGTTGATCATTTTATTTTGATATATTAATATTTTTTCTTTAATAATGAACAATAATGATTTTAATACATTATTTAATGGATACCATTATGTTACACCCTTTGGTAATTCCTTATGATGTGATTATTAAGACCATTTCCTTATATGGTTTACCATTATATTGATTCCTTGTGTTTTATTATTTATATGGAACACATATGCATGTACATGTTATTATGAATGAATTATAATATAAATCTAATGAGTTTTTTAAATTTTTAGTGTCATGAGATGTTATATATGGTATTAGGGAGGAAACATACTCCATTAAGGGACTTTTCCAACCATGTGATATAGTTTTGGTAGTTATCCTTCAGTCATGTTTATGATATAATATACGTAGTTTACAAATTCATATTATTATATTAGAATATATTTACATGTTATACATGTTATTCCTTAATTTTATTATTAATTATTTGTGACTTTGATGTTGTAAAAATATTTCTTTTGATTCATGCGTCATGCTTCTTTTCCGAGTTTATACAATTATGGGTATTTTCAGCTCACCCATTTTGCCTATATATTCTCCATGTTACCCTATATAGGTATAGGAGTATAAAGGGGGTTAGGATATAATTATGGAGGTTAAGAAAAAAATACGATATTTTCATCTTCTCTAATTATGTACCTAGTTGTCTAAATACACTTGAATTTTCAATCCTTGGTTTGTATTTAGTGGATAATTATGCTTACAATTATCCAATTATATGTGAAAAAGGTTTTTATATCTATATAACATGGATGGTCCTTAAAGTGTTATAATTTATTTAAATTTATATATATATATATATTATTTTTCTGCAATTATTTTTCATTCAACTTTTTTCACCCCTCAAATTTTATATAAAATATAAATTTTGACCATGTATACGTGGATATTATCTCCTCAAAAAACACATGTTTTGTTTTCCATTTATACCAATAATGTATTATTTAAAAACATATTTTATTTATAAAAAGTCTACTTAAATAACTCTGTTCTTATTTAATTTTTATTAAATTTTTGAAATAAAATTAACAAAGCTCAAGATTCCAATAGATTCACCTAAAAATAAACCAAACAAGAATAGTTAACCAACAGAAGTGAAAAATATTTAATAAATAGGAAACATATGATGATAAGTATACCATTATTGATTAATTATATATTAATATTGTAATTATTATGGTTTCTAATAAACATTGTTTTATTATTTAGGATATTAAGTGGAAGTGAAAAGTACTTTTGGACATTGGAAAGGGTTTTATATCAAAACATCATTCCTTAAGGATCAATTATTTTATGTTCATTATTACATTTAATTGGTGTATATATAGAAAATTTTATATCTATTATAATTTATTTTTACAATTCACGATTTATTATTATAATATTAATGTTCTCCTACTTTCAAGGGGTTCCTACAAGAATGTTCAAAATAAATATGTTAGTTTTTCCCCATATTCCTTTAATTAATATATGTTTTATGTAATACACAAATATAATTTTATATGGTGTATATAATTTCCAATTATTAGGGAATTATGAATTATATTTTATTCATATTATCTTAACTTATTTTTAAAACTACTTCTCCGTCATTTTAATTTGTTAAAATGTTTCTAAAGTTGTGATTGTTCTCTCGACTAATATACTCTTTTTAATGAGAGATAAAATCACATATAGATTTCAATCATCTTTGAATATTCTCATAACCTTATGTTTTAGAATGATATATTTCCTTTATTTGGTGACATTACATCCCTTTATTAATATCCCCCGATTTATGAAATGCTTCCTCAAATATTAGCAAAATGTTGATAAGAATGACTCTTATACATTCCAGTATATATATTTCTTCCATGACAATGTTTAACATATAAAAATTGTAATAAATAACCCAATTATGTTTCATATCAAGTTACCTTCATGTTTTTTCACCTATTTTCACGTGAAATATGTGTTATAATTTTTATGATGTTGTTTGCATAAAATTATCATAAAGTATTTTTTTTCACATGGATAGATATTTTATAGGGTCATACATTTAATTGATGTTATAATTTTTTAAATGAATGTCCACATATATTGTTTTAGAAATATTTTCTACTATATTGAAATTATTTTCAATAAAAAATTTAAAAAAATATTTTCAATAATAAATTTGAAAAATTATTTTTTAAATTTTTTACATGGGTTATTTTTTATTGAAGTAATATCTTTTACACATTTATCTCTACCTGTATCTCTATAATTCAATTTTCATTTTCTCTATACCATCTTATATACCCTTTCATGTTTTAATAATGGAAATTACAGTTATAATGGTATAATTAATTATATAGTTTTAATTGTTTTCCATGGACAAGGGAAATTAATATTTTAGAAGAAAATTTACTTATTCTTATATGAGTGTTCATTATAAAATTTTTATACTTGAATAGTGTTATTCATAAAATGATACCATACAAATTATTTATCTGCATGACTTATGATATTTAATTTTATATCTATAGTATGATTCATCATAACTTTATTATACTAATCATCAACATGTATGAGAATAATTTAATTCTACTTGCTTACTATATAAATTTATTATGATCCAAAACATTATTATAGCGTGTTAATGTATATTTCATATATATAAATTGGATATTTAAATTGATGTATTAATTGTATATCTATTTCGTATATTATGATAATAACATTTTCATAATAATATTTGTTGAGTTTTATTTATCGTCATATTTTTTTAAATCCATTGGATACCAGTTTATTTGTAATCAATTTTTAATATCAATATTATTGATTAAATATTAAATTCTTCCTTAGGGAACAGTTTTATAAATATATAAAACCCATATTGTTTCTATTGTATTTTATGATATTTTGATTGAAATCATTTTGGCCTGATATGTATGATTCTTTATTATGTTAAGGGTGTCCAGATATCATTACAATGTATTAGATAACATTAATGTCTCATGAGAATCTACACATTCAATTAGGTAGAAAAATTAATTTGTTTTTTATGTCCTATGGGGTAGTAATTGGAACGTTATAATGTAATAGGGAGTAATCTAAGGCATATGAGGATAATTCCCAAAGGATTAATCCTTGGAATATTCTCCTGGTTTTATTTTTATAGTGTTTAGACATTCCTATAATTCTATGCTATAATGTTATAATATTTATTTTATCCTTGCCTTTATGAAACAATCACTTTATTCCATGACATCAAAATGTGATAATTTGCATTATAATATAATGTTATGCACCTGGCATCTCAAGTTATAGTTTTTTATCGTGTTTTACTATAATGATCTATAGAGATAATTGATTTTCAGGATTACCTTTCCCCGTGTTATGAATATAGTATTTGGTATGCTAATCCTGGAAGTGTATCTTATATGGAATATATTAAGGTTAAAATGAATTATCATTACATAACTACATGATTTTTATATAGTAGAATGAAGATCCCAATTGCTGATAAGACATTGGAATTAGTATTTTATTCTTATCATTAATTCCCTAAAACCATAATCTAAATTTTCATAAAAATTTAAATGTGATAACATTATCGTAATCATACATTTGTATCAAAACATTGTTTTACGCTATATATTTTCATTTTCAAATAAATGACCATGAGTATAGGGGAAATAATTTTGGTATAAATGGAGTTACATGATTCCTATAGTGTATATAATTTAATTGTTCAAGTATAATTAATGGTTAGGGAATCATATAATTGGTTGATGAGTTAATAATTATCTTGATTTCAATGGTTTTAATTAATATTTATGTAATTTTTGTTGAATAATTTATTAATTTTTAGGGAATAGGATATTAAATCATTAGTGAAAACCCTAAATATTAGGATAAGATTGGAGAAACTCCAAAAAAGTGTCACAATGTAGTGATTGTGTGTAATTCATTGAAATACATCCCTATTTGAATACAATATGTAGATGTTGTTTTAAAATAGATACATCTTGGGGTAAAAACCTCAAGATGAGTTAGTAAAAAATATCTATGTAATAATTCAAAGTCATAATGAAGTGGCCCCAACTATGCACCCAGTTAGACACTCCTGAAGGGATATGATTAGGTCATTTTACGTTCCTTTTTTTTAATATGTAGGATATAAACATATTTATTTTTTAAATTTAAGTAATATAATGAGACAAATGTTAAAGAGGAGATGGAATACCTCGATTGATACTAAACCCTCATATGTTAGGTTATGTACATAATTTATGAGATATTTATTATATACTTATATTTTTCCATTTTTTATATTTAAAATTTTATGTATTCTCATCCATAATATATTTTTAATGTTAGGTTTATCTCAAAGAGGAACCAAGCTAATACTAGAAGCAATGGAAAATGAAGAGATTCACTAAACATAAAATCTACTAAAAAACATACACATATTAGAAATGTTATTAAGATAAAAAATGAACTATAAAAAATTATTATTAATCCTGAATATATATTTTAATTTCTTATAACAAAATAATAGTTAAGGATAGAATTTTATGAAAATTCAGTTGGAAAATATGAAGAATGAAAAATTATGTAATTTCTTTCATATTAATATTTTATCAAGAAAAACAACGATGAATTTTTCAAGGTAATAATAAAATGGTTTAGTTATCGAAAAAGAGTAATTAAATCATCTATTTAATAAGTAAAAAATGAGTCATTCACTTAACTCAATAAAAAAATAATATTTTAATTTTAATTTTTTAAAATATATAATTATGAAAATATCATTCGAAATTTTATCTTAATTCATGAATATTTTTTACATCATTTATTATCGATTTTGGAAAGAATTAATTAAAATGTATTTAATGTGTAGAGAATGATACATCGTGATTCAATTGGTTTAATATTTTCTAATAAATATTATTGAGTTCGATATATTTCTTCATATGAACTAAAATGAATGTCATGATACAATATTACATTAAAATATTATTCTTTTATATATTTGTGTTATAATCTAAAATATATCAATATGTGAAATAAAATATTTAAATTCATTAAATTAGAAAATTTTGTATCAAATAATATTTTAAAAGACTCAATGGTTAAAAAATATGTTCTAATAAATGCAGTTGATCTTTATATTATTCTGTTATCTATGAAATGATAATTAATGAATATTAATTAATATAATTAGGTAAATGTAAATTTTTAATTTTTTTTTTTCGAGGTATAAAAATTTAAATAATATCATTTTTTGGGAAATATCATTAAATATCGATTTTTATTCAAAAATAATAATTTTTTGAAATTTACATTTTTCATGAAATTATAAATATATAATAATAACCTCTATGCATGTAAAACCATTTTTCTGATAAAATATGTAGTCAAGGAGTAGCATTATAGATTTTTAAACAATTTTTTAACATAGAAGACCCCTATAGAATATTTTGATTCTAAAGTAAGAGATCAATTTAATAAATAAAAACTATTATATTTAATTTAATTTAGTGAGTTAATAGTTTGATAAAATTATATTACATACTGATATTAATTTAAGATAACCATAATTTTTTTATAATAATTCAATTACTATAATGAAAATCAGAAATTACAAACAAAACTGTCTTATATAGAATTTTAAGGGCATAAAAATAGTTTATTTAAAAATCATATTTAATGATTTATGTGGAATTAATTTTCATTAATAATTTTTCATATTTATGAAATTAAAAAATTTAAATGTATTATATATTTATATTCATCATATTGTTTTTTTGGATATTTCATCATATATTTTTAGTAAACATAATTTATATGATCAATATTTAATTAAGTGCAATATGTGTTTAAATGATTAATCTAATGTGGCATGAATTTTCCTATGTCTAAATGAAATTAATAAAATTTTAAATCCATTGTTCATTCTTAATTACAAGTCTCACCTACCGTATAACACATAACTCAACTAGATTACATGAACTTTCATTCTTATACCATACTAATAATTGTTTTCCATAGAAAGGTCAATTTATCACATAAAAAAGAAGACCACTTACAACCCTTAAATAACACATAGAAAATTAAAATTACTCAATCAAAATTGTTTCATCATAGACCCTCTTCCCTCAACCATATCCATTTCCCTCCCATAATTTACATATTTTATTCATTTCAAAGGATAGTTTCAAGGAAAGTATGTGTCTTCATCGTGAGTATTTAAACTTCTTAGTCATTAATTTGAAAGAAATTCTTATCCTTATCTTACATATATCCATTAATATAATATTTTTTTATCATTTATAAAATATAGATTCATTATATTCATTTAAAAACAATTAGATATTCATATTCATCTAAAATAAAATATAGATTTTTTAGACTACTGATTCTATAACATGATATAGTTTTTTATCATCACTACCTCTTCGGTATGGATACAAATATGGGGTTAATTAATAGTAATTATTTTTCTATTAATTATTAAAATACTATATGAATTTTTTTTCATTTCCCATCATCTTTTCCATTAATTAGTGAATTAGATTGTTTGTCATGTGTGTGTGCAAACTAATTCTTTAATGAATGACACAAATTATTTTATCTAACCACCAAATATGGTTGGAGAATAAACCATACGTAAATAAATATATTTTTTATTTCAATATTATTATTCCAAAAATGATAAATCATTTTACTTTTTGCATCCCTCATATTTTCTTCAAAATAAAATTATCAATAATGTGTATGTATAGATCACCGCCTCTAGGTGGTGACACGATTTATTTTCAATTAAAGCTAATCATAGATGAATTTATAAATTATATTTTTTTTATTAAAATGAAATTTAACACACTATTTATATTCTCAATTTTTGGAATATATTTTAAATATAAACATAAATTTTTCAACGATTTTTTGATATTCAAGTAAAAATGATCTGCCAACCTTGAGTAACCAACATGATTAATAATAATTTTATAAATGGGAAACATCTGTAGTTATGTATACCATGGGAAATTAATTATATACGAGTAAATTGATTATAATGTTTTAATATACTTAATTTGATTATTCATTACATTATATGTAGGTAAATAACCCATTAATAATAAATGAAGGGTTTTTACTCCAAGCATCATTTCGATACCCATGATCATTTATGCACCTAGTTTATTTAAAGTGGTTTCTGTAATGTGTATTGGAAGTTTAATCTCATTTTATATTCTTATTCAGGGAAATTTAATTTCAAATTCATGTTAACAATTTTTCATGGGTTTACAATTTGAATGATCTTATGTTATATAAAATTTGATTTTAAAAAAACTTTTTATTAGGAAACATTTTAATTTATGAACTAATTTAATTTATAAAACAATTTAATTGATATTTTGTATATAATGACTAATTTTTTCGTCATAAAATATATTTTATTCATGGTATTTTAGGTTCAATTGTTATATCATTGTCCTTCATTTTTTTTGTTTAAAAATTTACTCAAGTCATAAGTGTATTCTTGACTAAATAATTTTTCCCATGAGTCATGAAATAATTTCTTGATTTTGATTATCCATGTATTTTTCCTTGTAGTTATATTATAAAATTAAAGATTCCCCTTTTTTATTGGGATATTATGACCCTTATTTTTTGTCACCCCTTAGAGAAAATTCATTCTCAAATAAATGGATGATATTTATAAGAATAACTCATATACATTCCAAATGATATTTTTATTCTAGGCCCATATTTTACCTACTGAATTTATGATCTACAACCCAAATATGTTTTATCTTAAGTAACATTAATATTTCTGTTAAGCGGTTATCAATGTAATGTATTGTTAGGGGTTTTACTAGGTGAGATTCATAAATGGGTTTTAATGTAATATTGATTTTTTCTTCCCATAGATATATCAAACACGTTCTTTCTTACAAGTGACGTTGAATATGATTCTAAAACTATTAAATAAATATAATATTAAATTTATACTCAAATTATTTTACACTACTTAAAAAAATGAAAAATAAAAATTATAAAAATTTTCTAAATGTTTCATTTTCAATTAAATGATGAACCTTTATAGATTTCCATGGGAAAAAATATTTATACAACCTTTATCATTTTTCAATGGTCTTTATCAATAAACATTCCTATGATAAAAAAAAATTATAATCCAATGAGTTTAATAAATTCACTATTTTTAATATTATCTAAGGAAAATTCAAGCAGTAATAATCAAATAATACCCCTACCTTTTGTACCTTGGTGTCTTATTAAATTATATTTTACATATATGGGATAATTACCCTATTATTATATCTAGAATAATCATCTATATGTGTTGGCATGACATACCACAAATTTGTTTCCCTTGTGAATGTTTTATGATCCACTACATAAAAAGAGGGTTTTCATCTAGATTCCAAATAAATTGGTTGATTGGGGTTATTTTTTTCTAAACCATATATCAATTTACAATATGGTGAAAATATGATATGTGTATCTATATTTGATGAGTTGTATATGCATATAATGACGTATAGTTTCTTTGGATACAAAATTATATTCAATAGTTTTATCAGTTCATTTTCATTAATGAATTAATGAATGATTCCTTTGCAAAAAACGTGAAAATTATATTGAACTAATTTAATTTCATTTGGTATTTAAGATATGATGAATAAAAAAATGTTTAACAGATATATAGGATTCATCATTATAATGGGTTTCCTCATATAGTGCATATATGAATTATGAAATTTTAATGTTTCATAATATGTAATGTAATTTTTTTAG
Source organism: Viscum album (assembly GCA_963277665.1). Classification (NCBI taxonomy): domain Eukaryota; kingdom Viridiplantae; phylum Streptophyta; class Magnoliopsida; order Santalales; family Viscaceae; genus Viscum; species Viscum album. The sequence continues at coordinate 801,358,125 of OY728164.1, forward strand.
GGAGTAAACCTAATATATTTTAATTGTAAAATGATTAATCCTTGGAATATGATAACAAACTTGGAATGAATCAATTTCATATGGTGATGATTTCTACTAATGTAATGCATGACATATTCTTATGATATTATGTTATGTTGTGTTCATATTCCTATTATGACATGATCTTATGTTATCTTCATTGTTTATTTGATGAATTTATTATATTTTCTCATTATTACAAGATATCTATCTTATGATCATTCTCATTATGATATCATGTTATTCCTCCCATCTTAAATGCTTAGATCTATTATCACCCTTAACCTTTATGAGTGTTTAATATCACCCATTCTTATGTGTCTCTATCCCTATGCTATAAAAGAATGTATTTGGTATGCTAATTATAGAGATGTATTATGTTTGCGAAAATTTTATTCAATATCTATGTGTTATTATGGATCTATTATCATCTTACGTATCCAAAAAGATCCAATTTATTGAGAGGACTTAAGAATTAGTAGTTTATGATTTATCCTAATTCTGAAAAACATAAAATTCAAATGTCATTAGATTTTAAATGCATGAAATACATTGTAAACCTAGATATGTATCAAATATAGTGTTTTATATAATATATTCTTTGTACCAGATCTGGGAGAGTGGGTATGTGGGTGCTACAGATCACCCAGGAATGACGCTATTTGTAGTACACAGACCCTAGAATACCATAAATGATGCATTACTTTATTACATTAGCATTATTACAAGGAATAAAATCCAAAATGAGAGATCACTTATGTATTTTTATAAACAGATATTACATACATGAAACCCATTATACATTGGGGATAGAGAACATTTCATAAAATAAGTAAAATCTCACCATCATTGAACCTCATTCAAAGGATTCTTCTTCATACCCATGAAATGTATTAATGTTGAGAAAAAATATTGTGTAAGGGAGAGTAAAATAGAAATAATAATAAATAAATAAGAATAATCAGTATAGAAGGGTAAATAAAATAGAAAACAAATTCCCTTTAGAATATTCGGTAAGGAATAATCAATATATAAAGGTAGATAACTAATACACATGATATTTAATTAATGACCTAAGAATTAAAATTAACCATGAATATTATAAAAAATTGAATATTCACATGGAATAACAATAACTAAATTCATAATGATAGAATTTTTAATGATTTATATCTAAAATATCTAATCAGGGCTTCATGCTAAGAATCAAATAGTATCAAAACATTATGCCAATAATCTCTTTCAATAGAAGCACCATTTCCTTTAATATTATAAATGTGTATGTCCATAAAAAAACCAATATATAGTCTACCTCCAAAAATCAAGGTGCTATAGAGGGACCACCCATTACATAAAAAATCCAATTCATTTCTCAAGTTTTGAAGAATACAATTAATTCATCAATGATGATTATCATCAAATATCCATATTTAATAGAAGATACAGATTTAACAATATTTATGCAATTACTCGAAAAACTAAAAAAGAGAGCTCCATAAGTAAAAAATGGAATATTTGTTAGGAAATAATAATACCCTTGGTAAATGTTATGGACATTTATTATAAATGTAATGATAAAATAAAGTATTATAATAAAGTGATTGTTCTAGAAGAAAGCTAACAATCTCAAAAGACTGTTATATTTCAATGATAACATTTACCACTGGAGTAATTTTAAAATCATCCCCTTAGATGAGATAATTCAAAGTGAAACATAAAATACAATGGATAATGAATTAATCTTTATATTAAATGTCCATGTGATTGTACACCACATAGAAGGGAATTGGTGCATAAATAAAAGACAAATCTCAATGGAATGTAAATTGAGAAGAAATCCTTTTTTTGGTTTGATGAGACCTTTTACAAAAGGACAAGACTCTTTTATTATTAAATAAAGGAAAACATTCATATGTTTGTGGACAAAATCTTTACATTGATCCCTCTAAATAAGATGTAGGAGTTCATCAAGAACCTCATCAGACCATAGATAGTCAATACCAATGACACCCTTATTTGACAGATTGTCTACTATTGAATTTTCCTCCCTATAGATATGAGTGATGATATGATTCATTGATGAGAGATAATACAATCATTTAATACACCGATTAGTAATATTATAAGAAAAATTAGATGATCCAGTCCTAATGGAATGGTCAATAATAATGGAGTCACATTGAAGAAAAATATTTTCCAACCATGATGATTAGATTTCTCCACCATAGTGATAATACCAATAATTTCAGTGTCAAGAGAAGAATAAAATCCAAAAAAACACGGAGTCAACCAAGGAAATCTCCCATGTGATCCCTAAAAATAGCCCCATTACCAAAGGGACAGAGATTACATCTTGAGGCACCATCAAAATTGATTTTAATCCATCTAGAAAAGGAACCTACCAAGAAACCTCAATCATACCATGACGAGGAAAAAAAATTCATTTAACACCAATCAGATTGAGGATAGAATAGTCATGAATTGAGTTCTAACAATAATGATACTTAGGGGATCTGGATTCTGAAAGAGCATTTTGTATTATGCACAGTGCTACCCCAGTGGTGAAATATAGTCAATCATGAAATTATTTCCTCATGGAAACCCATAAGAAATAAAAAATCTCATCCACAACTATCCGAATTAGATCCATGAGGAGGAGATAGAGTGAATGATCAAGCCTGCCTATGATTATGTCATGGATAGATATGACCCTATGAATAATCACATTGAAAATATCAACAATGGATTTCTAAAAAGAAAGTGTAGTGGAACAACATAAAAATAAGTGGTTAATATCCTCTATCTGTTGATTAAAAATAACACAACAAGAACCCCTTGAAAGAATCCATGACCCATCCCACGGGGCCCGTGCCATGACAACCCCAAGCCTGTATTCAATAGAACTGGGGTTGGCGACTAACACCAGAAAAGCATATCCATAAAAGTGGGAAGGCATTTCATTTAAACCTTCAAACACAGATAACAAGGACCTAACATGATGTAAACCATGTATTAAAATTGTAGTAGTAATGTGTGCACTGAATTTAAAGGGGATAGAATAAAAGACCAACTAATGTGGTACAACTATAATAGACAAAAACTCATGTGATTTTACACCAAGGATCCTACCTAAAGGGTAGGTACAACTCATATCCAATGCTCTCCACATCAACTTTTCACCTCCATGTACCACCTGGCCCTTTCTCATAGAGTCTCATCCAAGATTCTGATTATCTGCACATGACATAACAAAGTGCGGGAAAAGCCCATATAGGGTTGAGTATAAAAATACCTAGTAGGGATCCTGATACCCCCGAAGGTATCTTGTAATTCCAAAAAGGAGAAGCACAAAGCATGATATCAATCAAAATTCACAAAGAATAAGAGTCAACTCAAACCAGGTATATAACTTCGTGATTAGGAATAAAGATGAGTAGTCTTAAGCTGTATCATTTTATTAAATTATGAAGTTCTGAAACATAACCAAAAAGAAGTACTACCATTGTCGATCCACATAGGGTCATATGACACTGATCCACAACGGGACACTCTAAGGCTCGTCCTCTTTCGATTGAGCACTGCTGATCTACATAGGGTTTCTAGAATGCTGGTCCACAAAAGGTTACTATGATATTGATTCACATAGGGTATTTAAAATTTTGATCGACATAGGGTCTCTATGATGCAGATTTACATAGGTTCTCAATGATGTTGATCCACACAGAGTCACTATTCAATTGAAATCCATCCATAGTATTCCCTGCACACGGTGGGATTGAGTTTCATAAAATATGCTCCCCAAGATATCAGTTCTGCCTAAAATTCCATGATGTTCTTCAAAGGACTATCCCAAAGGAACACCATGTTGTAAGGGTTCCAAAGTGACAGATAGAATGTTAATTAGATGACAGGTCTATGAGTTATAGGCATTTTAGTGTGAAGGGACAAGTTGGATTTGGGTTCAATCCATCCTGGATGTACTACAACTTTATCCAAAACTAAGGTGAAGTATCTTAAAAATACCAACTCATTCAAAGGATTCTATAGACATGGAAAGTTCATCAAATAGATGTCTGGATTGTGAGGTATGACCTTTTAAGAAAATCTAGGACAAAAGGGTTCGGGTCAGGTACGACCAACCTGGGTCTGACCCGACCCATCCGGTTGGGAGAACAGACCCAGGAGGCTGGTGCAGTCCACCAATCGAGTGTTGGACCACCCCTATCGAATGAAAAATTCAATTTGGTATTGAACTGGCAGCGCCACGTGACACCACCCTCTTATCAGCAGGACCCTTGGAAAGTGAGTCCCTTTGTGTCTATCACAACTTTGATGCAGTGTCATTGCCACTCTGGCATGTGACAATGTACCTCCATCCACAAATGTGGCCTATTGATGTCCGACTACACCTTCCATACACCGTGGGGCATACATGATCTGCCTCCATCGACGGTCGGTGATAGCCAGCCACTGCCTGCTGATGACGGTCGCTGACGGAACATCCACGAGCCACTAGGTGAGCTCTAGTGGTCCATTTTCCCTTCTAAACGTGCCTATGGGACTCTCGGGATGCTGACGTCATGAATTGGCTTCCAAATTCACGTTTATATTGATATTGAACTTCACCAACGAAGAACATGACAAAACCCGGCATGGAGGAGGGTTCAGGCCTTGTTGTTTTGGCTTGCACCTTCCATGTTAGCACCATATCAAGATGGTATTAAATAAATACATCACATAGATAAATTTATACCCATTCAATCTCCAGCAACAACCACCCTCAAAATCATACTAATCGTGGATCAACTCATTTTGGTTGATCCTATTTCATAATGATTTTCATGAATGAGGAAAACAATTGTGAGAATTTCTTGTATTTAATAATAACCCTTACATAGGATTTGGATAATATGTCTCAATTGTGTAATAACAATACTTGTTTGATGATATCGTCAGCATTGGTCGAACCCAGATCGATTCCTCCAGTGGCGGCATTTGATTCTCCCTTCTTCGTTAAAGGGATGTTCGTCGACATTTTGTCACAGTTCTCCCACAATATCTCAAATCCCCCCATTTTCCAATGATGGAAATAAGTTAAAGGAGGAGTTATGAGGTTAAATCTCCTTTAAATTAATGGTTTCATTAATCAGTGAAATTAATGAACCACGTAAATTAGATGAGAGGTGGTTACACAATAGAAGAGTCAAGCCATTAAATGGCTTGACGACTCATCGGTCCCACTGCCACCACTCATCTACTAGTAGAAAATGTAAAATAATATTTTCATGTTAATTTACTATTCTTAAAAAATTCACAAAAATAACTTTTCCACCTGACCTACAATGATCGAAGATAATCCTCCCTTAAGCGAATACTGGTGTTCTGACTTTAATGGTGCCCTAATATTTTTAATTCGAGCACCGGTTGAAATTTTAGAAAACACCGCCCACATGATTATTTAACGTACATTAAAAAAAGCTCAAAATTTAATTTCAGGCACACCGGGCATCAAAAATAAGTACCGTAATTTTTTTGCAGATTAGTAATAATTTCAAATAATTTTAAAAAAATTATATGGAATTTCTAGGTTTTTACATTCGCCCCACTTTATTGGTTTTCATCCATTAAATCTACAACAAAACTATGGGATCGAATGGGGGTACTGAGAAGGTCTTTGAGCCTACCTCTCCAATGTTCTCTCTGAGAGATTCTGGTGCTACCAATGAACTCACTCTAGAGGAATCAACCACCCATGAAGGACCTGATACTTTTGATCCTCTATCTCCACTGGGAACTCTGCAAACGTCCCATGATCTTTGATTTCCATCTCACACCTGTCATTAACGTGTGATAGATCATGGACGAACATCCTCAGTTGTGACACGTGTAAAACATTATTCACCTGGTGCATCTATGGGTGAAGAGATAGATGATACGCCACCTTTCCTACTCTGTTTAGAATTTGTAAAGGTTTGATGAACCTTAGAGATAACCTGTCACCCTAGCCAAACCACTATAATACTTATCGGGGTGAGACCTGTAGGATGTCATGGTATCCCTCCTCAAACTCCAAGGGTCTTTATCTTTGGTTGGCATAAGACTTCTACTGGCTTTGTGTAGTCTTTCTCCTCTCTTCGATGTTCTGTACCTTCTCTGTGGTATCATGTACCAACTCTGGACCCATAAGTACTAACTCCTCTCGATTTTTCCAACATTGTGGTGATATAAAAGGTCACCCATACAAGTCCTCAAATAGATCCATGCTGATGGTGGAGTGATAAATTTTGTTGTAATAGAACTCTCCCAGAGGCAGGTGGTCTTCCCAAGTGTTTCCAAAATCAAGGACACAAGAACGAAGGATTTCCCTGAGTGTTTGTATGGTCTTCTCCATTAGACCATCTGTCTTTGGATGAAAGGTGGTGCTCAAATGTTTCTATCTCCCGAAGGACTCATATAATCCCATCCACAATAGAGATGTAAAATGAGTGTCATGATCTATGATGATTGTCGATGAAAACCCGTAAATCTGTACAATCTTATATATGTAGATATGTCCAATTCTATCTAATGATCACTGCTCTTGGATGGGTAAGAAGTGTGCTGACTTAGTGAGTCGGTCAAGAATCAGTTAGATGGAGTCGTGGACCCTAGACATATTTGGTATCCCTATAATAAAGTATATTTATATACCATACCACTTCAACACTGGTACCTCACGTGGCAGAGCTCTGCCTACTGGTACCTAATTCTCGACCTTCACTTGCTGACAAGTGAGGCATTAGGATACAAACTCTTCCACTGCTTTCTTCAACCCCACCCACTAATAATAATGCCATAGGTCCTAATACGTCATTGCCACACCAGGATGTACCACCAAATGGGTTCTATGTAACTCCCTCAATACCTCTTCCAGTAGTATCCCTGGTATAGTAGTACATCCTTTAAAGTGGATGATGTGCTCCCCACCTTCATAAAATCCATTAAGAGCCTGCACTAAGAATATATGAGCATGTCAGGCCTCATAGTCAGTGTCCCCATGTTAACCTACCTATCTTATTGAAGGAGTGGGGGAGTGAAAAACATATACTAGAGTTAAGATGGTCCATCTCTATCCACAGAGGATATTTGAAATGTGGCTAGCTGCTCTGTCACCTAACTCAGAAACCGGAGACCAGACCTCCGGTTGAGCGCATATGTCACCATGATTCCATTTCCATCAGTGTATACTATCTCAATTTCATGGTCATGGAGAAAATATAGCCATCATTGTTGTCTCAGGATTAAGTAATTTTGTAAAAACATATACTTGAGACTCTTGTAATCATAGTAAATAGTAAACTATTCACAATCAAGTAGTGTCGTGGCATCTTCAAGGCTAAGACCACTACTGCTATCTCTAGGTCATTGGTAGTGTAGTTTTTGTCAAGATTTCTCTGCTGACATGAGTCATAGGTGATCACCTATCACCCTTGTATCAGGAAACATCCTAGTCTAGTCCCTAAAGCATCATAGTTGACTACATTACCAACGACCTCCTCTGGTACACTCAAGATGGGGGCACTCATAAGTCTATGCCTCAGCTCAAGAAACACTGTTGGTGCATTTTCGTCTACATTAAAGTCTACCTCTTTTTCATCAAAGCTGACAAGGGTGTCACAACTCTAGAAAATGAATGTTCTGAACTCTGGTAGTATCTACCCAATCCCAAAAAACTCTGCATGTCGGTCACACTCCTAGGTGGCTCCCATGAAATACCTTCTTCTATCTTCTCCAAATCCACTAAAACTCTATCCAATGAGATAATGTGCCCAAGGAAGTGGGATTACTATTTATAAAACAAGAACTTTGATATATTTCAATAAAGTTGGTTCTCTCAGAGTGTATCCATAACTATTTGTAGGTGTGTATCATGCTCTTCCTCAATCACTAAGTTAATGATGATTTCTCCAAGGAAGACTATCATGGAGCAATCAAGGTAAGGATGGAATATCCTATTCATGATCCCCATAAAAACTTCAAGAACATTGGTTATGCTGCAGGGAATCACCATGAAATCATAGTGGACATAACAACATCTAAAGAATATCTTTGGTACATCCTTATCACATACCCTGAGCTGATGATAGCCTAATCTGAGGTCTATCTTCAAAATCCATCGAGCTCCCTTCAACTAGTCGAAGAGATCATCAATATTATGGAGTGGATACTTGTTCTTCATGGTCACCCAATTCAGGTGTTGATAGTACTTACAAATCCTTGGACTCCCATATTCCTTCTTAGTAAAACAAAATCTCGGATGCCCATAAAGAAAAACTGGGCTTTATGAACCGATTACTTTGCATGTCCTCCAACTATAACCACTACTCATGAAGATCTATGGGAGCCATAAGACATGATGGAGTAGATATCATTGACTTCATAGAACACATGTCGATGTAGAAGTCTACCAATATGTGGGGAGTTATTCCGGAAACATCATCAGGAATGAAATCCATATATTGGTCCTCAATTATAGGATAACTCAGACTCCTCACGTCAACTGCTCCGAGAGTAAGAATATCCAACGAATTAGTGATTGGAATCACCCTCTTATAATAAATTCGATGCTGTTTTATATGGGATTCATTCTCACCAGTGATGGAAAACCTGGTTCCATCCTCGCGGGCACACCACACATTGTTCCTAAAACAGTCAATATGTGCATGGACTGTGGATAACAAGTCCATACCTAAGATGACATTGTATGTCTATGACGCTGCTCCTAGGATATTCTAGCCAAAACTCTATCTTCCTAGAGTAAGCTGACACTGCCGGAAGTAGTGTGTAATCATCGAATCCTCTCATGTATGAGTCTCTAATTGTAAGAATCAATCAAATGGCTCTACCAGAATCTCTGATCTCTAAACAAGATCCATGGAAATGAAAGTGTGACCAGAACATGTGTCTATAATTACTGCTTCTATGGTGGAGTAGACACAAATCGTAACTCGAATCATATCTAGAGCATCATGGTCATAGGCCTCTACTGACTGAATCCATGCTCATTCGCGTTTTCCTGCTCCCTGGGGTCAAGGTGGACCACCCAGAGGAGGTGGCGGCAGAACCTCACATCACCACCCACCACCTACCGCAGGGCCTGCTCAACTTCCATGTTTACCACCCTACGGTCCTCCTTGCATGAATATATACCTCTACATAGATTCCCCTCTATATAATTCTGATTTTCGGTATGGTGGGTTGGAAAGTCACAATCCATGTGGCCCAACCCATTGCATGTGAAACATTGTATGCTTCTTTACTGGCCTCATCTCCCTCGTGAGTTTCGCACCTCTAACCCTGTGTCATGGGGTCATTCTCTAGATGGCCAGGCCCGCTAGGACCTCTACGTAATCTTTCTACTATCTGCTGTAGATAACTAGGATACTTACCATTCATTGGTGGCACTCACCATTGGTTCCTGCTTATATAAGAATATATCCTCTAATAAATCTCTCTAGAGTACTCTAGCCAGCGTCAGGATATTGAGTGATATCATCGACACTCTGATCTATTGTCGGAGACCCTGCTCCAAGGTCTAGGCCTAGAATAAAGGGTCATGTACTATGTATGTGGAGTTTCATGAGAGGTTAGTGAATCTCACCAAGTACTGGCCCTCTGTCAGGCTTCCCTGTTGTAAGTGCAAGAGCTCCTAAATACACAGAGTGTTGTGTCGCTGGAACGAACTCCACCCTAAAGAGGACATCGAAGTCTATCTAGGTGAGGGTTTCCTCATCATGTAACTGGGGAATCAAGCTCCACCATCTCCATTCTATACCCTATAAGAGGCTAGAAGATTGGATAACCATCTTCTCTTCTATTGTCTCAACCATGAGAAAAACTCGTGCTATAGCCTCCAGCCAGTCCTGAACTGTATGGGGATCAGTCTCACCTCGAAACATCAAATGCCAATGCCACTGGAAATCATGCAATGCGATCATTCATTGTGAACCATCTTCTATTGGGTTTGGTGAAAAATAAGTCCCAAAGGGTAGTTGTATTGTCGGTGCACCACCTGAAGGTTTTATTTCTATAAGAGGGCCTTGCCCTGAAGCCTCATCACTTAGTGGGCCATCATCACGAACTCTCTCTAGAATCCTGGTTGGTTTTCTACTTGGGGGAATCCTAAAAAAATAGGCACCCCACGATCAATAAGTTATACCTAGTGAGATGACTCAAAAGATATCAAAATTATAAAATTTCCAAAACTCAGGCAATCAGTGTTTTTGTGCACCGAGTCAAAAATCAAAATTCAAGGTCCAAGTGTTTGGATACCTTGGCTGCCGTACCATGACTGGATTCCAAAAACAGAAAATCATACTCAAAAACACATACCACTATTTCTCCATCGGAAAGATCAGAGTCTTGGTTCCTTGGTAGAACTGACTCCTTAGATACCACATTGTCATTACCCATCACCTAGGGCATGTCCCATGACTACCCCAATCCCACCTTCCATAGGCCAGGGGTGGGAGACTAGCACCCAAAAGTCATATCCCTGAAAGTGGGAAGGAATTTCCATTAAACATGCACACACAAAAACCAAGAACAAGGCATGATGAATACCATGAAGTAAGACTACAGTATTAAAGTGTTTACTAAATGTTATGGGGCCATAGTACAAGACCAAATGAAAGGGTAAAACTACAATTGACAATAACTCATGTGATCTTTCACCATGGATCCTACATAAAGGGTTGGTACATCTCGTCTCCACATCTCTCCACGTCAACCAATCAACTATGTGAACCATATGTTCTTATATCATATAGTATCGTCCAATCTACTAGTCATCTTCACAAGACACAACAAGGCATGTGTGTAGCCCATGCATCAGTGAGTATAATAATACCTAGTAAGGTCCCTGAGACCCCCAATGGTCTCTCATAATTTCACAATGGAAAAACAAAAAGCATGATCTCAATGATCACAAAGCACAAAGTAAAAGACTCAGATATAATCAAGTATACAACTCAGAGATCAATAATAAAGACGATTAGTCCTAAGATAAATCTATTTATTCCATTAGGAAGTTCCAATACATAACCAGGGAGACATTGTTCTATTTTCGATCCACACAGGGCCGTATGTCATTGATCCATGATGGGCCACTCTAAGGCTGGTTCTCATTGGGCTGCGCACAGATGATCTACACAAGGTTATTAGAATGCTGATCCGCATAGGGTTACTATGATGTTGATCCAGACATTTTCTCTATGATGATGATCCATATAGGGTCTCTATGATAGAGATCTACACTATGTCTCTATTCAATTGAAAGTTGGCCATGGGATTCCATACACCAGGTGTGCTCGAGTTTTTTAGAATCTACTCCTTTAGATATTGGTCGTTCATCAACTAAGACAACATTCCACAATGGAGTAACCCAATTGGACTCCACATCATAAGGATTCCAACGATATAGATGGTGTGTCAATCAGACACATGGTCTATGAGTTATAAGGATTTTAGTGGCGATTGCCAAGTAGGATTAGGGTTTGATCCATCCCGGCCATACACCAACATTCTCCAAAACTCAAGTAAAGTATTTCAAATGGACCGTCTCATTCCAAGTATTCCATTTCCACCTTCGGTTCATCAAACAAATGTCTGGTTTGTGAGATACAGCCTTTTAATCGTATTAGGGCCGAAAAGGGTCCGGGTCATGTCTGACCCAGTCAGACCCACCCGACCCAACCCGGGTCCAACCCGGCCCAGCCCGAACTAGATGAACCTGCCTTAGGGGGCTGGGTTGTGGGCTTGGATCACTGGGTTGTGGACTGGCTCGGCTCACTAGGCCCCAGAATGGCATAACCCACCTCGATTGGGCACTGCCTAGCGGGCGACCCAACTAGTGTGGATGCGCGGTCCATCAGCCGAGTGGCGGACCCCCATCATGAATGGCAAAGCCGCTTGGGTATTCAACTCGCAGCACCATGTGCCACCACCCACTAGTCAGTGGGACCCTTGGGGCATGAGTCCCCTTCCCTTCTATTTTGGCTTCAATGATGTCACCTCCTCACCGCTACGCGCCATGGTGCGCCGCCTTTTTCCAACATGGCTGGCTGAGGGCCTCCCACCCCTACCATCAACTGCGACACCAATGTGCGCTACCTCTATTCGCATCTTCCACCATTTCATTCCAACAGAACTTCCACAATCCACCAGGTGTGATTGGGTGGTCCGTTTTTCCTTCATAATGTGCCAACGGTGCTCCTGGGTTGCTACCGTCCCTGTGTGGCTTCTATATTCAAGTTTCCATTTAGTTCAAATGATTCCCATAAAGAACGTGACAAAAATAGAAACGAAGGAGTGTATGGGCCTTGTTTGTTTAGACCAATCCCTTTGTGTTAGAATCATATCAAGAAGGAATTAAATAAATACATCACATAGACAAATTTAAACCCGTTCAATATCGCTCAAAAACCACCTGCAATTTCATACAAATTTCAAATCAACTCATTTATGTTGATTTTCATTAAACATACTTTACATGAAAAAGGAAAATAATCTTGAGAATTTCATGAATTTAATAACATCCCCTACCTTGGATTGAGATTATACATCATGGTTATGGAAGAAGAATCCTCATTTGATGAAGTTGGTGACATTCATTGATCCTTGATCGATTCCTCCAATGATGTCGTTCAAGCATCCATTTTATGTTGGAGCAAAGTTTATTGGTGCTTCATCAGAGTTCTCCCACAATATAACCAATACCCCATTTTCCAATGATGGAAATAATTAAAAATAGGAGTTAAAAGTTTAACTCTCCATTCAATTAATGGTTTCATTAATCAGTGAAATTAATGAACCACATAAATTGGACGAGGAGTGGTTATAAAATATAAGTGTCAAGCCATTAAAAGGATTGACAACTCAGTAATTCCTCCACCACTTCTCATCCACTGGAAGTAAAATAAAAAACTATATTTATATTTTTTAATTATTCTTCAATAAGTCGCAAAACTATATTTTCCACCCGACCTACTATAATCTTTCTTAAGCATCCATTATGTGAATCCTGGAACTGCGACTACAACGGTGCCCTATTATTTTTAATTTGAGCACTGGTTCAAAATATAGAAAACTCATCCCACAAGTTTACTAAACGTACCTTAAAAAGAGCAATATTTCATTCTAGGCACATCGGGCCTCAGAATCAAGCATCGTCAATTTTCACAGACTCGTAATTCTTCCAAATAATTTTAAAAAAATTATATGTAATTTCCATGATTTTAGAAAATACCACATAACTGAATAAATAAATCTATTGGAAAGTTCCCACGTTCCAATATCAATTCATGAATTGACCAAGATGGTCTGATGTAATATTTTCATATTTCGAAGCCACATAAGGTCAGAAATTCATCAGGTGGAATGGATATAAATAAATTTTAGGCGATGGTTCCATTATAATAATGTTTCCTTGAGAAACCAATTTCCCTTTAAAATAAATAATTCTCTATAATGTTAACTATTTGATCCGAGAAGGTCTTCATGCTATAAAGATGATCCAAAATATAGATATCTCTATAAAAGTTCATCTCTTCACCCACGATTGATTCATGTAAAGGTTTGAAGATCGATTATTCATTCCAAAACCAAAAAGTGGAATCCCTGGAGACATGCCACCTAGAGAGGGAATCAGTAGTGGAAAAAATTAATTGATGGTCGTCCACAACGAGGAGATAACATAATTGTAATTTCATTTCTTGAGTCAATGAATAAATCTAGCCTGATGAAAACCAAGGCCCTCAGAGAATCTGTTGATAAGATTCCACATAAATGAGACTTTTATAGAATCATTGAAGTGAATAAGATTCTTAATGTCTGAACCCCCAGTGTCATTTATATTTTAGTTAGATTACCATTAACCATTGGAAACCTTCAGTTCCATTATGATAGCGCCAAATAAAAAAAATTAATTGAAATATTGATACTTTTTATAAGTGTAATATTACATTTTTTAACTATAAAAGAGTATACAAACATGGAAATGATAACATAATTCACAAATAAAACACAACCAACTGTGGATAATGATTTACCCAACTATGAAGAATCTTTCCTTCAAATGTTGAAAATAATGTCAAAAAATAATAGGGATTATTTCTTCCCAAAAACTAAGGAATCCCAAAATAAATAATGGGAATAAATCCCTCACGAATACCAATCTTCCTAACAGTGTCATGTTTTCTATTTGCAGATAGGTTCCTTCTGAAGTAGAAAAATGATTATCCCCAATTGATCTCATGTCGAGAGACCTTCTCATAGTGCAGTAAATCGCTTTTTATTTATGAATATTCCTTTTATCCCCTTGAGTAAATGGGATAATATCATATTCATACAAAATATGAGTGAGAGTATAAATTCCCGTACCAAGAAAATTGATATCTTTTTTTCCATTCCCATCCAAGATGCATTATATTATACTAAAATAATCCTCTAAAATGGAAAAAATAATTCCAAATAAAGGATATAATTGTGAGATACCTATAGTGTAATAAAAATATCCTTCATGATGTCCATTAATGTTGATAGAAATGTGAGCAGAGCTTAAGATGGATTCCCAAAATGTGATGATAACTCTATGAAACCCAAATAAATAGAGAAAATTTAAAATTAATATCCAATACATCATATCAAATGCATTCATGACATAAAGCTTAAGAGTAGTATTTACAGCCCTATTAGGGTTTCATAAGAATATTGTCACATTTTGAGGTAGTGATGAGGAAAATATTGAATGGATATTACAATAATGAAAAACAAACTGATTTAGGGACACAATATTTTACGTAATAAGAGAAATAATGTTAGCATGGAATTTTCTAATAATCTTGTAAATTGTCTTCACAAGAGAAAATAGCCTAAAAAGATAAATCCCATTGGTATTATACACTTTGGGGAGAATAGAATGAAACAGAGAAATCATACCTTGAGGGTGAGAGCCTCATTTGATGAAATGATCATATAACCTACAATCATTATGTTGAATAATATCCCAAAAGGTTTCGAAATTAAGTTACAAAAACCTTATGGTCTAAGAGAGCTTTCGGGTTTGTAGAAAAAACATCCTCATTGATTTCAAAATAAAAGTTAATTGAGAAGAGTTTGGAATATTATTCTTGATGAACATTCCTTAATATAATTATCTCTACATGATAAATAAGGGAGGTTGTTCCATTAACGAGAATTTTGAGGTTAGAAACCACATTCTCTGAGAGATCCCTCCCATTATCAATAAATTTAGATGAAATCCATTATAACTAGGAACCTTTTAAATTATAATCATTGTAAAATAAATAAAATGAAAAAATACTATAAATACCATGAAGATAAATTTACTAATGATTTAAAAAAATTAGGGGCATTATACACATCAAGGAAAATAAATAAGTGGTGAAAACAATATATATTCCATGAAAGAAATTGAGAGATTAGAATCCAAAACATTGAGTTTGACTTGTTATGTGTTTATTTTCCT
The DNA here is from genome assembly GCA_963277665.1 of Viscum album. NCBI lineage: Eukaryota > Viridiplantae > Streptophyta > Magnoliopsida > Santalales > Viscaceae > Viscum > Viscum album. Next base: position 801,373,672 of record OY728164.1, read on the forward strand.
TCCTAAATAATGAAGATATGATTATTTTTAAAAATATTAGAATAATTTAAAAGATTATTATTAATATTAACTGACTTTTTGTAAATAAATTTACAACCACATAAAAAAATTATGTTCACGTTAGGTGTTTTGACCTAATTTTGTTCATGTGTCAAAAATGGTTTTGGTAAGTCGGTTATCATCAAAGGGGAAATTATATTAAAATAACCAGAATATTAATAATGAACTAATTATAATATTTATACACTAATTATTATTTTATATGCAATCAAGAAATATGGTTATGAAAAATGAACCAATGTTACAATCATAATGATGGCAGGATGTACATACGCATTAGTAACACTCCAATTATTCCATTATCATTATGAAAAAATTGTAAGTAACATTTTATGTTTTTATTATTATAATTATATAATAAACACCATGTAATTTAATCATTTACACTTATATATATAATTCTTTTGGTTTAATACAAATCACATCACGTAGAGGAGGAGGTAGTCTACACGTCTACAAGTGATGTTATCACTTTTCGTGGTTTGTGAAAAGGGTAATAATGAAAATAAAATAATCATATAATCATATATTTATTTATTTAATTAATATAATATGTATTTAATTTATGTCAAATATTTTTAGCTAAATATATCCTTGATACATTCCATGTAATGTCTAAACATATCATAATGCTTTGAGGAGACGGCAGTCCAGACATTAACAAATGAATCAATCATATTTACACAAAAAAGAAAGAATAACGGTATGTGTTATATAAACATTACAAAATCATAAATAAAAATTATATATCATAAATATCACATAAAAATAATTATTCCCTCATAATAATCATCTATTATCGGTGTCAATTGAGAAAAGATCGATATCTTTTCATGAGGTAGTAATCTATTGTACTCATGAATGGTAATTTCATTACCCATTTGATAGACGTGTAAGTAGGTGTTTAAATAACCATTAACAAAACAATTTATTAATAAATTTAATATAAAATGTTATTAAATATAAATTTAATAATAATAATTGATTTTTTAGAAGTTAATAAAAACAAAAGTGATTGTTGAATTATATTAAATATTCTTTTGGGTAAATCCATTTTGATTGCAAAAAAGGGATTCGATTATTGTATTTAATCCAAAATTGAGGAATATATGTTAATAATAGGTATTTTGGGAGATTTTTTGGGTGGGATATGGATGATACAAAAAGACTTGAGATTCGTGAGGAAGGGTAAGAGTGAATGAATTTTTATAATTGAGGGGAAGTAGATTTCCTATAAATACAAACAGGTAAACACCATTGGGAGTTCTTCAAAACCTCATGTTCAAAAACAAAATAGACATATAATGGATTAAAAAGTAAATATGGATGATATAAACCTCCACCACAAATAAAATAATGATAATTTTTATAATTTTGTTCTTTAAATTCTATTTTTCCATGCTTTTATCATTTTTGGTTTTTATTAAAGTAACTAGTTTTTTATTGCATGTAATGTAGTCATTAAAACTATATTTTTGTTATATTTAATAGAAAATATAAGCCCAATTAATTAAAAATATTATATATTTTCTACTGTAAAAAATCACTATTGTGTTGGAACTTATTTTTAAAATTTGTGCGTGTAACGCGTGAAAACAATACTTTAACTGGAACCACATATACAATGTTTTTTATTATTTAATGGTAAATATGTTCATTATTAAAGAAAAATTTCACATGAATGGACTATATATTATATTTACTAACATTTAAAAATTAAATGGAGGATGATACAACTTTTATTATTTTTAAATCATATAATAACATTTCATCTATTATAAAATAAAAAGAATGTCAATGTTAACATTAATTAATAAATTTTAATTTAAGAAATAAATAAAATTTTTAATTATAATATATTACATTCAAAAATATGAGAAATGATATATTCATCTACTGAAATAATTTTACACAATAAACCATTAAATGTACATTATTTTAATGTTTTAACATCATTTATTTTATTTAAGTACTAACTAAATATTCCATGAAGGAGCATTTGATTATAATTTAATGTAACTAATTCGTATCTAATAAATAATTTTAAATTATAATTATAAAAAAACTCAATTAAAATAAAAAATTGTATTTATAACCTAAATTATGTTGCATCTTCAATACTCTAATGCTTTATGGTAATTAAAAAGACAAAAAGGTACATTTTTTAGTTTTTTTCTATAAATAAAATATTATAAGGGTCACATTCAGGAACACACATCCCAATAACTAATAAAATTAAATAAAGAATATATGGTAGTAATATGGTCATAATATGAATTTTGGACATGTGTATAGGCCATTTTCCCCTTACGATTTTGGTTTAGTCCTTTTTTAACATAATTTTACCTTAATCGCTGGAATTAATTTTAATCATGTTGACTAATATTTTTTATGAAAATTTAAGATGGAATTATTAAACTATAATATTTTAATTATATCAAAAATTTATATTCATTATTCTAAATTCTATTTGCATAACTGAAAAAATATATCTATTGCTACTCCAATAGACGTGGCGAGAAAACAAGTTTGTAATGTGAATTCCTTCAAAAAGTTACTTAACTTTTTATTGAAATTAAATATAAGAATGATTAAAATAAAATATATTAAATTAAAATATTTTTAATTGATCTATTTTTAATGTAAACCTAATTTAATATAAAATCTAACTATAAATTTATTTAAAAGATAATGATATTTTCAACTAACAAGTAGTATTTTTAACTATGATTCAAAAATGAAACTTCTTAGATAAATAACCAATATTCATTCTAAGAAAATTTTAACTCACAATATTTAAAAATAAAAATTAATTTTATGAATAAATTTTTTTAAAAGGTCAAAATTTACTTTTAAATATGTGTACCATAAAAATACATTAAAACTCAATCTTGAGTGAGGTGAAATCTAACACAGTTTTGTGTGTACTGTTTTCATAACATGATGTTGTGAATAAATAAAGATAACAAAAATGTTATATTTATTATAATATAAAAATTCTAGTATATCTTATTTTTTTATATCGTCCCAACCTCAATTAATTTTTTTTCTCTCAATTAAATAATGATCTTATTAATCGTAGGTTTGATATTTGAATATACGATTGTTGAAAACCCAAATAATAAATCGGATTAATAAAAAACATCTAAATAATATTTAATATTATATTTGAATGTTTCAACAAAACCAGTATTTTTAATATGAGATCATTAGTGAAAACATGGACATGGAAGAGAAATAGGACTATCTTTTTCTGATAGAGAGTGATAGAGGATATGTTTAACTGAATGTTGAAGACCAGAAGGGATTAAACCCTAGCTATGAAAATGTTCAGTGATATCATTAAAAATTATTAGAATATAATATGTTTTTACTTCATGGACATTTTCCAAGAATTTATTAATTCATTCACACTATAATGATATAAAAAGATATACATAATTTACATATTTCTAATTAATAAATTGAATCTTACCCTTTGGTTGTCCCTTGAAATTTTTATAATTTATATCTTAGAATAGGTTGCATCATATGAGGAAATAATAAATTGATCCATGAAACCATGTCTATAGTTCAACATAAAACATTTTATAAATGGTAATCATTATAAACCACCCATGTATTATGAACTAAAACCCTATAATCAGTTCCAAGGATGTTAGAAGTATTTAATTTACATTATATAAATCATCATTATATCAACATAAAGAACATGTTATCTGACATACTTCCATCATCAATGTGTTTTCCATGAAATACAAATTTTTGATGAATCATTTTCCTTGTTCATTAGTACCATTAAACACGTGATCTCAAATACTTAATGAAATATTACAACATTAAAATACATATATTTTAGAACTATTATAACGATTGAATTATTGGTAAAATATTTAAATAAAATCATTCATCTATCTAAATAAAAGAACATTAATCATTCCACTTCTGTTTCACTAATAACATTATATTTACTTCTATCTCTTAGCTTCTTATGCTGTATATTCTATTGGAACATTGGGGATTCAATTTCATAGTGCCCCACATAATTTTAGAAAAATAATCTAACATCAAAAAATCTGTTCTTTCCCTTAGAATCATGAGCATAGTATCCTTTTATCCCACTTGAGGAAAACTCATTTACTTTTTAGTCATGTACCAAGGTGATTCTTTCAACATGAATAACATGTTATAAAATCATTCTTCCATTTTTTCCCTTTATAAACAATTTTTTCTATTTTTCTGTTATTCTCATTTTTCTCTTCGATTTAATATGACTTGGAGAATTATTTCATGGTAATTATGGAAGATTCTTCTATTTAATCATAGAAAGAAATTTTTTGAGACACTAGTGCCCTTTAGAGACATGGAGTAATAGCATCAAATAAATGGCCAATATTAAATTCCATATTGAGTATAAAATCAGAGGTATACCATATTAACATTGTAAAGATATATTTATTCTCTTCAATAATTTCTTCATTCTCATTTTTTATCTATGAAACATTGTCTTCATCTATTTTTATTTCAAAAAAGAGAAGTGTATATCTATTATTATATCTATAAAATCATTCTATTCCATGATTTATATGTCACCATCCTCACAAGAATTTGGTATCAATAACCACAACTGATTGACATTATCTTAAAGAATTTACACGAAATGTGTAACCTTTCTCTTTTTCAACACATCCCTATGCTATAAATATATTCTCCAAATACATAATACATTTCATAGGTATAATTTTTTCAGTAGTCCCACCAAGGGGGGGGGGAATGCTGTATAATGTTATCCATTATTGTAGAGTCTCATTGTGGAACATTTTGATCCATCTAATAAAGGTTAGGTATCTAAACCTAATTAAGATCTTCTAATATATACATAAATTTCTCAGTTCGAGTACAATCTTTATCACCTTTCTCAATAGTGAAACCTATAAATTGTATATGAGTATTAATAAATTTCCTCCACAATGGTTCCATCACTAAAAAATGGAATAAACTAGATTAGATCCAAAAAATATGACCCATAATGTATAATCCCAAAACTAGTGAAATTTATAACTTAAATAGGATATTTTATGCAGAACCATTTTTATAGTCATAAAAAAGGATCCATTGGGATGTTCTTATACACTTATCGTCAAAGAATAACATAGTTTTAAGTTCCCTAAACTATATTTTCAAAATCTATTTTCTAGGGTTGCTACTAAACGTTATTTGATACCACCTATAATTTCCCTACCCTAGAATCTTGGATACATAGAATTACATTATTACACTGGACAGATTAAAAGGTTTCAAATACAAAAATGCACCAAATAGATTAATTGTCATGGAAAATAGGATTACATAACTAAAACCCAATTTACATTGGGGATAGAAAATATTTCATTACAATGTAAAATCTCAAAATCCTTGAAAATCATTGAAAGTATTCATATTTATAAAATGGGGAATGGAAACCTAATAATGGTGATCTCAAATTATCAATAAAGGAAGGTACAATGGAGGAAATCATCAATCAATAAGAATACTTAATATATAACTATAAAATAAACTAGAAAAATTTTACATTTTTTCAACTATATAAGGGATAGTCAATATGTTGAGGTAGATAATTGAAACACATGACATTTACTCCCCAATCTGAGAATGAAACTTAACCATGAATATTATTATTAATAGAATCATCATGTTGAATAAAAATAACTGAATTCATCATGATGGAATCCATAATATTGGATATCTAAAACATGTCACCAAGGTTTCATTTTAAGAATCTAAAACATCCAATACTTCACAACAAGAATCTATTACTGCTGAGGAATCATTGTCATAATCTAACAGTTGGGTTTTTCCTTGTCCAAAATTATATATAGTTAGTTTCATAAAACATACTGATGAATCAAGGGGCAGTATCATGCCCATCCAGTCATGAAAAAATCTAATCCATTCACCATATGATGAACAATATATCTAATTAATCAATAGCCCTCATAATCAAATATCAATATTAAATATAAGATACATATTTATCAATCTTCATCCAATTACATAAGAAAATTTCTAAGTGAACAATTTATGTAAAAATGGTATATCGTATAGGTAATAATACACCACGATAAATTATTAGGGTATGTAATTGAAATTTAATTCAAAAAAATTATTTCCATATTGTGATTACTTTAACTAGAAGTTATCAATCACAAAATAAAGTGATATTTCAATGATAACTTTTACCAACTAGGTAATATTCCAATCAAACACCATGGATGAGATAATGCAATTTGAGAGTTAAAATTACCTGAATAATGAATGAATAATTATATTAAATACTAAATGGTTATTATATACAACACATAGAATTGGATTGGGGAATAAATAATAAAAAAGTATTAATGAAATGTAAATAAGAAAAAATATACTACCAATTGGTAACTTTTGAGTTATAATCCACACTAAATAAATTAATTGAAATGAAACACCAAATACTATTAAAATAAATTTATTCATGATATAATATTAAATAGTGGAAATATATACACTACAAAAAATAAATAAGTGGTTAAAACAATGTATGCCTTATAGAAGAAAAATTGGGAAAAGATTACCTTACCATGAGTCTAACATGTCACATGTTTGTTTATATTCATGAATGGTGAAAATGTGTTCATTATTTAAATTCATGATAAAATTTTTCATCCTTATTATTACATTTACCTCACTTATTTTAATTATGTATAAAAACACATAAATAATTTTTTATATGTTATGTGTTTTGACTAAATTTGGTTCATGTTTTAGAAACAACTTTGGAGGGGTAGACTGTGGTCAAAGGGGTCCTTATATAAACATTTAAATGGTAGTTATCATGGAATAATTTTCATATTTATAAATTAATTATGCATTAAAACTAATAATGAATAAATTTAAGGAAAATTAAACCAACGTCATAATCATGGAGATGGAAGGTCATAGGTACAGATGAGTTGCATTCGCATTTTCAATGATAATTATTGAAATAAGGTAAGAAACATATTATATTTCCAAAATGGTAGTTATATCATAAATACAATTTTTTTAATCACATATTCAAATATATATATTTATTTTTATGTAAAAGGAATCATATCACGTCGAAAAGGTGGTAGTCCACATGTCTACAAACGACGTTGTCACTTTTATTAGTGTGTGAAAAGGTTGATAAAAAATAATATTTTATATTTACATGATGGTATTTATGTTATTAATATCATATATATGTATAATATTTCACATATATTTTTTAAATCCATCCATAGTACATTTCAGGTAATGTGTGAATTAGCACACAACTTTGATGGGTTGGTAGTCCAAACGTCTACTAATGATATCATCATATTTACAATAAATTGAAACCATTATTGTATGTGTTATATATAAATTACATAAGCATTAAGGTGTAATATATATTATATATATAACATAAATAAAATTTTTCATCATACTTTTAAACCATGATAGGCATTCAAATAAATAAGAATGACATCATTTCACAAGGCGATAGTCCTCCGTATTCACAAATTGTTATTTAATTAACCATTTGATGAAAGTGTGTGTAGGTGTAGGATGAAGCCTTAATATAACAAAACACAATTATATTTAAGATACTGAGGTTAATTTTTATGCATGTAATAAAAATAATTGATTTTTTAAGGTTGAATTAAAACAAAAGTTATTGTTGGAGAATGTTACCACTTTTTGGGTAACTCCTTTTAGTTTCAGCATAAAGGCTTCCATTGTTGGATTCTGTCCCAATGTGAGAACTCTAAGATGAGGGGATGTATATTAGGAGATTATTTGGAAATTGATTGTATTTTATAATCTATCATTATGTGTGTGATGATGGGGAAGAGTGAATGCATTTTTATAGTTGAGGGGAAGAAGTATTATTTTAAATATAAAATGGTAAGTAGTATTGGGAGGTATCTTTTACCTAATGTTCTGAAAATGGATAAATAATGGAATAAAGCGAAATTATGGTTGATAAAAACTTCCACCACAAAAACATTAGTGAATTTTCATAATTATTTTCTTAACTTTTATGTCTTCCAAATTTAACCATTTTGGTATTTATTAAAGTAAATAGATTTCAATTAAATGAATTTTAACCTTTAAGAATAAATTAAATTGGATTTATTATAAATTATAGAAACAATTAATTCTTTATATGATATATAATTTAATAAATAAAAATACCATGTTTATTGGATGTTAATTTTAAAAATAGAGCATGTAACGGGCAGAAACATTACATAAACCCGAACCATGTTGACAATGATTTTACTATTTTATTGTCAATATATTCGTTATAAAATAACAATTGGAACATAAATAGACCATATTTTATATTTATTGATATTTAAAAATTATTTTTATAATATTGGATTATTATTTATCTTCTATCAAAAAATAAAATATCATTACTGTCATTTTTCAAATAATTTTTTTATTTTGAATATATAAATACAAAAAAATATTTAACCCAACTTTCTAGATTTATATATTCTCCAATAAAAACATTTCAAAAAAAATTAATTAAATTAAATTTACTTTTACTTTGTTTAGCATAATATAATATATTTTATTATTAACTAAATTATCCACATGTTAGTGTTTGTTATGTTTTTCATGTAACTAATTCATATAAAAATATTCATGTTAAATTATTATGATTATTAAACTCATTTACCATACAAAATAATGTTTATAATTGATGTTTCTAGCTTTTCCCATAATCAAAATCATTCTAGTAAATAAATAAAGGAAGGTAGATTTTTTTGTCTTTATCAACAGATAAATTAGTATATGGGTCAGAATCATGAGAATTTGACCCAATATCTCATAAAATATAAAACAAATATTATTTAAATATGTGTATAAAATGGATTTTTTTTACTTATGTATATGTAATTTTGGCCCTTAACATTATGTTTTCGTACAATGTGATGATTAATTTTACCTTCATCGCTATAATTAAATTTAATCACTTTTACTAACATTTTTTCTCCAAATTCTGTTTTTTTTATTATAATATAAATTTTATAATGATTAATACCATTTATATACAATTTTTTAAAATCAATTAACACAAGGGGAGAAATTATATTTTAAGATAATACCACAAACGTTGTGATAAGTGGGGTTTTAATATGAAAGTGTTCTGAGGATCATTAATGTATATATAAAAATTATATATAAGAATGATTTTAGGGAGAGAAATTGGATTAGTAGGTTTATAATGGACATATTTTGAATTTATAAAAAATTTAAAATATAATTTTTCATTAATAATTAATAAAATTAAATGGAAGTTTTCAACCAAAATGCATTTTTTTAGAATTTTTCAAAAAATGAAACTTCATAGAAAAATAAAAAAATTAACCATATGATAATTTTGATATTAAAAATTGAAAAATGAAAATTATTTTTATAATTAAAATTTATAAAATGGACAATTTATATTTTTAAAATTGGTGTGCCATTAAAATATGTTAATACATAGTCTTCCATGTAATGAATACTAACTTAGTGTTGTGTGTAGTATAATCCTATCATGGTGTTGCGAATAAACAATGATAAAAAAATAATTTTTCATAAAATGAAAATATTATATTTTTTTGGGTGTTACACTATTGGAATTATCAAGGGTTTAAATATGGAGGAACTGATTTAAAAATTGATGTGATGGAAAATGAAATTATTTCCCTAGTATATAACAAAAAAGGATGGAGAACAAAGTTGAAATATTTCTCACAATTCTATTCTAGATTATCAAAAATAACACAAAAAAATTTGAGATCCTAAATTCCATAGGGATGGGGAAATATTATATAGAGTCCTTATTGTGATAGTGTACACCATAAATTAGCATCATATCTAGTATACTGATTTTTATTTAAATGATCAATTCAAAGGAAAATGTATATTATATTCTACAAATCATGGATTACAAGAATTTCTGTTTAGATAATTTTCCTCTATAATGTGATAAAATAAATTTTCAACCCTCATTTAAAACACAATAAAAGACAAAGTAGTTGACATAATTGAATGAGATGAATTCAAAAAGGAATTATTTAGTATGAAAATAGAGAGATAAATCATTGAATTGAAATAAAATAAAGATGTATTAGTGAGTAACAATAAGGAAAATTTAATGATTGCCTTATAGAAAGATACTAATTTAAAATAAGACCATTAGTGTAAGATCTAACAGTTCATTAGTGGTATAAAACATAGTGTTAGAACTTAATTAGATAAAAGAGACTTCAATAACCATGAATAGTTTATTCGACATGTACAAAAGTTAGAAATGGAGACTGGAGAATCATGTTATTCTCATGGTTTTGGGATAATAAAATAAAAATTATTTATTTATTTTGGAATTAATGTGATAAAAACTATTAAGTAATAAAATTTCATCCATCCACAGACAGAAAATGTGGTATGGAAAAAATGAGTGACTATATGTAAGTAAAAATTAAGTAATTAAGCTGTGGAAATGAATGAAAATGATTAAATGATAGTTTTAGATATATGAGTATTATAAATAACAAAAAAAATAATTTTATTTCATAAGATAATAAAAGTTCCTCAATCCAATGCATCATTTTTAAGGAGTATGGTTGTTTTTTAAAAATTATACCAAATGATGGGTTAATGATGAAAACAAATATGAAGAACCTCTTATGCCACGTGAATAAGGAAATTCCTAAACAATATACATAAAAAAAGTAGATCATGAATTCTATGTTGATCGTGATGATTAGGAATAAATTTCATCCACTCTAGATTAGTGGGTTTCTTTTTTTATACCCAGGCCTTGAAACTCAATAAAACATGGTTGTTTTCAAAGAGTATGTAATCACCAGTTTAATGACATGATATTGAGGAATGATACCATTTTTATCATTATTGTATCAAAAGTGGATGTTTTGTTGTTAAATTTTTAGATAAATTTTATAACACCCAAATAATTTATGAAATTTCTCTTTGGAAAGCTAATCTATTCAAAAACATACATTACACATAACAACCAAATTAAACAAAAATGGAAATATTATTATAACACATACGTTATATTTAATGGAATTAATAGATTTAAAAAAATATGAAATTTTAATATTATATGTTCAATATAATTTTTAACAATCATATTATGTGTTTTCTAGACCAGACATAAAAATAAATCCACCTTTACTGATAAAAAGATATATTTTTCTTAACGCAATGCTGCCTACTTTAATTAGAGAAATTTTATTTAAACTAAATTTTGAATAATTCATAAAATATATTTGATGACATAAAATTCAATTTTTAATTCCAAAATTTAAAATTTAATTTGGCATATTTTTTGGAATTTTTTCACTTAAGTTTCATGTTGTTATGAATAATAAAAATATTGGATTTTAATTGAAAATAACATATTCATCTAAATAATTTATAGTCTTAAATTATATTTTTAATTGGTTTTAATGTAGAATTTGAAAATTTTAATATCAGTTAATAAAATTTATGTAATTATAAAAAATTTGGCATTGAATATTTATATAAAAACATTTCAATATTTTGAACATTTTCAATTTAAAAACATTATTCTTCTATGAATCAATGTGATAAATTTTTTGATAATTTTAGAAAATCACGTTTTTTAAATTTTTAAGGAAATGGATTCCATATATTGAATCAGATATCTCAAATTTATTAAATAATTCCATTTTATTTTAAAAAAATATGAGTTGTAACATTACTAATTATTATTACCACGATTAAGGGTAAATTGAATAATTAAAGACAAATATTATATTATATATTTTATAAAATTACAATAAAACTTATCAAAATTTAATTTGATTATTTCTATTTGACCAAAATTACCATTTTTAAAATTTTATAAGTTCTTTGAGCCTTTTAATTGACTATAATCTATATATAGTATTTTATTTTATTGAAATGTAAAAGATGTCACGTTAGTGTATTAAAGATGTAATATATTTTAATATGATGTTAACTAGGTGGTATATTATACTATGAATAGTATTTGGAAATATAAAATTCTAATATTAATCATGTTAATTTATTTTTAATTATTGCTAAATAAATAATTACCAAAATTTCTTACATAATGATTATTGAGTAATTGTTTCTTTAATGGAAATATTAAATAAATCATATTAAAATTATTAAAATAAATATAATCTTAGATAATTAGTTTCAGAAATTTATTTTTTAGACTAATTCATCATATTTTGGATATGTTAAAATCGTGTTTTCAAAAATAACTAATTGTTTTGGTATTTTTTTAAAAGTCATGTATTGAATAGTGTAAAAATTTACATTAATTATATTTTAAAATAAATAATTATTTATTAAATGATGTAAAATTTATAAACGTATAAAATTTTCAAAAAAACATAGATAGTGTTGAAAATGTCACTCATTATTCATTTAATGTATATTTGGAATTTTATAGTAAATATATTAACCTTTAAAGAGAAAAAATTCATGATGTCATAACAAGAGATAATGTGTTTAAATAATGATAATAAAAAATGATATGTGTATAAAAATTACCTAAACATATCAAAAAATTATTGTATAAATATTATTATTACATTAAAACATTTATCTGTTTTTTATTTTTTTAATAGATTCTTTTCCAAGAAAATAACTTATATATTACATAAATCAATTATACATACACAATGTAACTCTCATTATATTTAATATCAAGTATATTTCTGCATAGTGAAACAATAAATTAATGAATGAATATAAATATTTATATAGATCCTAACTAAATTATTTTAAACATATAGACTTATTTTTAATTTTTTAAAATTATATAATTACCTAATTTTCTTTTTCATTGCTAATACAATATTTATTTAAAGAACTAAAAAATAAAATAATTTAATGTAAAAGTATTACATTGGATATATAATGTATTTTTTAGTGTGTATATTTCAATATATAAATATATAGGATTTATTTGTGATATGTAAAATAATTATATTAAAATTCACACATTTTCATCATAAATTTGATGTCAAGTCAAATGATTAGAATCAAATTTGAATATAATAATATTTTTATAAATTAATATTTTATTAATTTTTTTAAAATAAATAAATTATATTTTTTTACATAATAGATTGTTTTATATGTCTTCAATGTAAATTTATATGTCATTTGGGAGTCTTTGTTTATATAACCTCTTTATTATATTTTAATATTTTTAGAATTTGAAAAAGATCCCCTCACCTTAATTATATTAGGGATTATCCTCCCTCGCTTACTCGAACATATTTTTTCCATATATCTTGACCACACCATACCCATTACTCTTCCCAATATCAGTGTCCATGTTTCTTAGGTCGTGGTATTCAAAAATACTGTCATTAGACCCATTTAAGAAGATATCTAAAAGAAGTCCACTGAGGAAGAGGTCATCATATTAACAAACACATTCAAGTTCATTTCTTATTATACATAGTATTCATGTGTTTTTTCCATGTTGAATTATGAAATTCAGTATCATATACATTACGTTATGCTATTTTTAATATGGTACAACCATATTCCACCTTTTATCAATCCAAGGGAAAATGAAAGCACCATACATGTGTACATACGACTTCAGATCTCCACGCCTTAGTATAATAGTTTTTCATCACCGCATTTCATGTATCGGTATAATTATGGATATAATTAATATATATTTTATTTATTACATTAGATTTATTATTTATATGGAATTTACCATCCATCATATTTCCCTTTTATTATTATGGTTATGATATCATTGGTTGTCTGTATTTATGGAATATAATCTTCATGATGTGATGTTATTCATTTTCCATCCTATACATTCAAGAAAGACTATAAAACTATATTTAATGATTAAATATGAAATCAATTACATTAATATCATTCTTTTCATATCTATATAATATCTTATGCACAAGAATATGCACTTATACAACAAAACTATAAAAGGAAAATGAAGCAGGTAACAATTGAAACAAGGGCAATATTGAAATATTATTAAAAAGTAGTCGATAAAATGATATAATGGGATAATATAATATATCATAAACATTAAAAAAGTGTATATATTAATAACAAGATTTAAACCACTGTACAATTAGTAATATAATTTACAACTAAAAGGTTGTGTGTGGTAAATGTTTACTCGTATAACTTTTAATTCAATGATATATTCTTTATTCACCATTGATTTATTTTTTGTTGTGAAATTATCCATTTATATATAATATAATGAATCTATATAACATAATTGTGTTTAATGTTTCATTTTATAACTATTTACTTTTATTGGGATTGTGATTCAAATATTTTAATGTCATATGTGACACTTTTAATTAGAAATATCATTTCAAAATTATTCATTTAATTATTGAATAAAAATTATAATATTTTTACACATGATGTCTACATTCAATGTTTCTTTGGATATTTTTGGTGTTAAATTTAAATATATATATTCTACCCAACATGGATACTTTTTGATAATTCATATTGATTAATTATGTAAATTGATCATCTTAATATATGAGGAATCTTTGGACATGCAAGAATGGATGGGGAACATATATAGAAACGACCCTCCATTCATCAGTAGTATGATGAGATAAAAAATGTGGAAAAATTTAATGTTATTTTACCCTTAATTATTAAAGCATATTCTGAATGGTCATGAAGATAAATATATTATGTTCCTAGGAAACATGATTTCTAATAATTAATAATTTCCAACATTAAGATTTCAGTTATTTTTAATCATGTGATTTTAAATATGAGAATATCTGTGGATTTAAATTTTGAAAGTGTAATTTATTAAAATGATTTTTTTCAACTATAATACATGTTAATATAGATTATATATTATAACGACCCATACTTTACATACATTTTTATTACTTCAAAATTTAAGCACACTTATTAAAACATATAACAAAACAATGAAAGGACCGTATAGGTATAGTGTCTTTAGAAACTGGAAAGCATAAACAACTGGATCATAAAGCATCTACTTTTCCTCCCATTTATTTCATCATATCTAGAGTCCCTTTTTGGCATATTCTACTTAATAACCTTCTTCCTAACCTGGGGAAATAAAACATACAAAAGGGTGAGCTCAAATTCTCAGTAAGGGTAAAAAAAAAGAAATATCAATCACACCATATTCATAAGAACATAACTTTTGCAAATCGTAACCTGCAAAAGAGAGAATGATTTCATAACATGTGATAAATCATAGTAGTGAAATGTAATCCCAATAATCATAAAATAAAACATGAAACTTTGTGGAATACACACATAATCATATATAATCATCTCTTGTTAGTCAAGACTCATTTCCAAGACTATCTTAGTGGACAAAGTCGATTTCTGAACCGAGTTCACTCCCCATTTCAGTCCTGTTTCACTGAACCGGTATAACATACCATTCCATCCATGTCTATCTCATGAGATATAAAATCTTTACCTAATGCATTGGAGGGAGATATAGGTCCCACCCATCTCATAATGATACCATTCTTATGTGTGCCACAAAATCATAAACCATAAAAACATAGCATAACCCATGTAATAAAAATGGGAATCTTAAACATCGTGACATCATAAAACAACTCATATAAGATAAAGTAATTCATAAAAATATTTCCATCACAACATAATCAAATCAATGTAATAATAGGGATAAAAAACAGAACACTTTATTATCTTAGATGGAAAATAATTTTGATAAAACACTTGAACTCCATTCATGAGGAAAATATCCTTTCTAAAAAAACACTTTTCTTTTCTTAACATGTCATAAATTATAAACTAAAAGAAGTTGATTAAAAATAATGTTGAAAACTTGTAAAGTAATCTTCTTGTAAATAATGTTTTAAAAATCCATTCATGCCGTATAAGTTAAAAAAACATTCTTCTCGTACTTTTTTCGGAAAAATAAAAAAGTACCTCGTACGAAAAACGAAAAAAGATTCCTTTCACATCTTTTACTAAAAACTCACTGAAGGGTAAAATTGGATTTAAACAATTGTAGGTGTATGGAAATAATATTACATATTGAGGAAACATGGATTTGGATGATAAAATACACCCCAGTAAATTTCAAAGTATAAACAATCTTGGATAAAAATGAGATTGTGATATTTCCCTTACCTTAGGTCTGATTTGCTTCGTAAGTGTCTGAACCTCTTATATAATGATTTAAATAAAGTTATTGACTTATTCCAGAATCATACTTATTTTTATGATATCATATATGGTCATATTCTTAGCTTCTTATTAGTAATATTTCATTACTACTTGTTATTCGGGTGTTTAGTACTTTTTTGTTCTTATGCGTGTTTTGTCGAATAAATTCTTATTATTATCTTTAGGTTATAGATACCTAATTTCCAGAATGGTATTAGTGTAATATATATCATATTAATTCATTCAACTCATTTATATAATCATTATGCAATGAAAATCATGTAGAACGAGTCGCATCACATCGTGGAGACGGTATTCCGTACGTACACACGAGTGATGATATCGTTCCTATGATGGTGGAATTGTATTGGAGTGTATGTATACTATTTCAGAATTAATATCACTTTATAATAGTCATATATAGTCATTATTTACACCATTATACTCATCCATGTAAGGTGATGGTGGAAAATATATTACACCACGGCGTGGAGACGGTATTCCGTACGTACGCACACGCGACGATTTCTTTTTCTGTAGGATGGATATATGGTGAAAGAGGGTTGTTTCATACTTATAATAACATATCAGTTTATGAGTGATACTGATGTTATTAATTCAAAATGAAACAACTAAATAAGAAGAAGTGGAATAAGAAATAAAGATGAAAGAATCGGTAGCGGACATTACCTCTTCTTTAAAGTGCTTCTTTGAGACCTCCTTTTAGGGCACTAAAATAGGACTTTGAAGAAGACCAGAACCTCTAGGACGTTTCTAGGGAAGTGTAGAGGAGAAATTGGCAGGGTTTGGCCGAGATTGAAGGCTCAAAGTGGTGTTAGGAAGAGGGGGAGGAGGTGCCCTTTTATCATGGAGGAGAGGGGCACCTTTGGAATAACTAAAAATATTATTTTATTATAAAGTCAAAATCGGTTTTTAAAAGCTCCAAATTGATATATTTCGAAAATAAGGTCGGTAGGGGTCTCAATCCTCTCATAACCTAGAATTTAGACAAGTTTAGGTACCAATTTTAAGTTTATCATTTAGATTAAACTTTAAGTTAGATAATTTAACTTTTCATCGTGTCTTCTTGTTTTCTTACACTATAAGGTTAATAAACTTACTATATCAATCCAAACGAACACCAAGTTGTTTATTATTAATATATATAACCTTATCTAAGTCATTTGGCCGAACCTTAGATTTTTAGGAATAAAATAACAATTAATAATTTAATATTTGTTTTAAAAACTATTTTATGTCAATTTTGACACTATTTAGTAATTGATTTTTGTGAAAATCATAACAGAATGATTAGTTCGAACCAAGTTAATTAAAACAATAATAACATGTCATATTAACCTATAAAATTATTTTAATTCATAAAAAGTCTCAAATTACATTTATTTGTGTATTTATAACATCAATTATGTCAATATTTCATTAATATGATAATTACTGCATCATCGTTGTGACATAAATAAATTAAATTATTTAATGTCTAAAAATTTCAAATAAAATTCCATTATTTAGGAAATATTTTTAGATTTCTAATGAATATTTATAGTCAAATTTATCTTATTTATAACCTCATATTAAAAATGATTTACTTATTAAACTTTGATTTTAACTATTTTAACCCTTCTTTAAATAAATTAATAATAAATGTCCAAATCTAATCCAAGTGGGACTAAATGGTCATATATTATTCCTAAGGTTGTTTTTGGTCGAATTACACTTGTCCAATAGAATTAGGACATGTGTTAGCGTAATAATAATATCATTTTTACCCTTAATTACCCTATTTACTTTTAACCGTTGTAAAAAAAGTAAAAAGTTACTATTCACCAAAAAATTATTTTCATCTCATTGAACCACATTTTACTTACTGACATCAACGATGTCTCTCAAATTTTCGAAATTCCACTCACAGAAGCGGTAAAATTACGTTTTATGAAAAATTTAGTTTTTTAACTACCACTTAGTGGTTTCACTATTCATCAAAAATTGAAATTTTTCAGAAAAATACCAAAATTTCACCCTAGGCTAATTTCGATATTCCGAATCCAAAAATGAAGTCCATTTTGAAAAATAAAATTTATAAATTTTCAAAAAGTGGTTGTTACTATTCATAATGGCTAGTTTTAATAATATTTTAATAGCATATCATTGTTTAGTGAAACTCGGTATTGCGTACGACGCAAGCTATCGAGGAAGGCCGTGGTTGCGTGTAAAGCAAGCCAAGCTAGTGTTGTGTGTAGTGAAATATTACTTTGATGATTTATATAACATAAAAACAAAATATTTCACATAAAAGTCTCGGGTGTTACATGTATTATTTATGACAACCCTGATCTTTTATAACATAATTAAACATAATTTATTACATAAACTTCACTTAATACAATATAGAAGATCGAGAGGTCTAGTGCCTTTGGGGATTAACATGATTAAATAACAACTTAAAACATGAAATACAATATATTTATTGAAAAAATCCATTACATGACCCCGATATTCCCTCATACATAGCATTTCATGGGATAACCTGATGACATGCATAATAAAGGGGTGAGCTATAAAGCCCAATAAGGGAATAATAATGGAATAACATGGGGAATAAAATACATTTTAGACAATATAAATATCAATATAGCACAAGATAAGTATAAACATAAAGGCATGATAAAGCATGATGACCATAACATGGAAATGTGGCAACGACACTTAACATAGAATTAGCATGAGCCAAGGCTCATTGCACATGGAGCCAGAGTAAATCCTCATTGCACATGAAGCATGAGTATAACCTCGTCGTAATTGAATTAGAATGAGTAAACACCCATTTCACAGGGCGTATCATGATACTATACTTTAACCAATGCATTGAAGCTCTATAAGGGCACACCCTTCTTAAACATTTTATTTCATGCATATGTGTGCCACATGGATCATAAAACAGGGATTCATAAAACATAATCATTTATTCCACGATAAAGGAATATGAAACTAATACATGAAACATTATAATCAATAAGTAAATTTGCATAATGGTGAATACCCTTGACAGAGAAATGGGCATGGTATTCACTGCACAATTACATTGGCTTGGAAAATCGTTGCACTTTGGACAGTGTAACAGTGTGACGTAAGAATTCATAAAAATGGTTGATGAGAGAGAAAAGGGTATCTCAAAATATTTACATAAAATGGACTGTAAGGGGTAATATAGATACATTTCCAACAATTTTAATGGAATTTAGAGTCATGATACACATGAATTACATGAATTTAAAAGAGTTGAGAGAAATTCCTTTCGAAATTTCGGCATAGTAGCATGTGTACATGGGAATAATTTAATTAGAGAGAAAGGGTTCAACCATAATTCAAACATAAAGAAGGATGTATGTGTGTGGTGAAAAACCATACCCCAACATTTATAATTGTTATTAAAATGGCATAACAACATTGAGAAAATTGGATAAAATGAGAACGGAAGAAAAAACCATTACATTGAAGTGTGCATCCAAAGGCTTGAGAGAGGATTAGGAGAGGCTTCATGGGATCATGAGGAACCCTGGGAGAATTCTAGAGAGATTAGGTAATAGGTTGGAAGAACTCCAAACTCTTAACTGAGGATAAAGTGGGAGCTTGGGTGGGTTTATATAGTAAAGGTGAGAGAATTATTCATTATTTAAGTTTGGGACACCTCAAATTAAACTAATCCAAACCACAAACCATCCCATGGGTTTTGCACATGGTTTTTGGCAAAGGGAAGTGGAAAACAATATTTTATAATGCAAGAGTCCGAACTTCTTAATATAATGGGGTTTCTTATGTGGAGGTGTGTCACACTCCCAAGGAAAATAAATTAAAAAGAGAAGATGTTTAATAAGCCTTGACGGCTTCATTAATGCTTTTTAAAATTAGTCAAACAATCCATAAATCACATTATTTTATTGGTAAAAGATATATTGTACAGATATAATCCTTATAGTATTTTATTCCATCACAATTGGGTCATTAGGATGTCATAAAACACAAAATATATTTAAACGGTATTTAATTTTTCCCCAAAAATTTGATTGTCTCAGAAAATTATGAAAATTTCACCATTAGATAATTTCATCATCCTGAATCCATAAATAATATTCATTTTATCTAAATATTTTTAAAAATATGTTAATTTAAAATAAAAAACTGACATTTATCAAAAATTCATGGGTTTTTTACAAAAACGTCTTTCAAAACATAATAACAAATAAAATTGCATTGATAAAATTGTACAATAATTTATATTTAATAAAAATTAATTTAATAATTATAAAAATATTTTATTAAAATATTATTTAATTCCAAAATCCATTAATTAATCAAAATATATTTCTTAGTTAAAAATTTACTAAAAATACTATTTTTGATTTAAAAAATATTTTCAAGGTAAAAATAATAAAATGAAAGTATATTAATTATTATATACAAAAATAATGTATATAACCATAGTGATAATGTCTTGTTAAATAACCCCTTATAATAACCGCATAAGACTGAATGGTATGGTGTGAGATGGTGACCAACTCTTGGGGTGGCTCATATAACATTTCTCGGGTTGTAATCTCTATCAACTTCCACTTCACTTGTAGGTGGTTCCACTCAAGATTAACATATTCAATATCATATTGGGCTTGGTTAAGAGCAAATCCCAATGATAAAACCTCCTTTTCTAGATCTTTCAAATGGGCTTCGTATGGGGAACGTCTACTGGATGAGGTCATGGCTTCCTTTGACTGAGTAAATTGGATTTGTTAAAGCCCTATATATATACTAATCATGGGATTACAGATCAACAACTATATTAGCAACGGTCACAATTATTAACATAAAACCAAAGAAGTTGACATTTTATAAAAACATTTTACAGAAGGATACATTTAATTTGATTAAGTGGTATTTCTACTAAAGAAGGATTCGGTTGTTACAATCATCCCCCCTTAAAAAATTCCTCCCTCGAAATTTTCTTTTCCCACACAAAAAATGTGGGAAACTCTGCTTCATCATCTCTTATGATTCCCACATTTCTTATTCAAACATGTGGTTTTTCCACAACACCTTGACGAGGGGCATAGTCTAATTTCGTAGAAATGTTTCACTACGATCTCTGATCTTCACTGGTTTCTCCTTAAAAGAAAGATCATCCTCTATCTGTAACACCTCTGAAGAGATTACATATAAGGGGTCTGGTGTGTACTTATTTAAGAGGGATACATGAAAGAATCGTGTATATTGCCCATGGTAGCTGGAAGTGCTAGTCGATAGGCCACAACCCCGACATGATCCAGAATCATGAAGGGGCCGATGTGCCTTGGACTAAACTTCCCTTTATTTCCAAAACTCAGGAGATTCTACCACGGAGATAGGTGAAGAAATACCATGTCTCCAACAATAAACTCAATGTATCTTCAATGGTTATCTGCATAACACTTCTATCGACTCTGGCCTGCCATGATAAGCTACTGAATAGGTTTTCCCCTTCTCTATCATTTCTTCGACCATTTATGGTCCAAGCAGTTTACGCTCACTAACCTCATCCCAACACGCCGGTGTTGTACACCTATTCCCATAAAGGGCTTCATATGGGTCCATTTGTATCATCTAGTGGAAACTGTTATTATATGAGAACTCAACCAAAGGAAGATGTTGATCTCATTCTCCTTTAAAGACCATTGAGAATTCTCTCACCATGTCCTCAAGTGTTTGAATAGTCCTCTTGGATTTGGCATCAGTTTGATGATGATAAGACGTACTGATGTTCAGTTCAATATTCATAGCATGTTGAAGACACTTCCAAAACATAGATGTGAATCATAGTTCTCGATCAGACAGAACCGATAGTCGTACTCCATGTAGCCTTACCACTTCCCTAATATATATCGGCGACAGTTGATCCAACGATAAATATTCTCGAATAGCAATGAAGTATGATGCCATTATAAGACGGTCCACAATAACTCAGATTGCATTTTTGCCTTTGGATTTATTTAGAAGTCCAGTGACAAAGTCCATGGTGATTTATCCAATTTACATTCTGGTAAGGGAAATGGTTGCATCATCCACTTAGACATCTTCCTCTCCGCCTTCACTTGCTGACACACCATGCACTTTGATATATATTCAGTGATCTCCTTCTTCATATTATCCCACCAATAATGCCCTTGGAGATCTCGATACATATTTGTGTTTCCTAGGTGAATAGAAAAATTTAAACTGTGTGAATCACCCAAAAGTTCCTTCTTCAGATCCGGACATGATGGAACACATAGTCTTTTCCCAAGTCTCACAATACATTCTTCATTAACATTACACTCCAAGGATTTTGATTTTTTGATAGCTTCCACTTTTTCTGAATTCCCACATCATTGTTTTGAGCATATTTTAACCTTTCCAGAAGTGACGGTTGTGAAATCATTTGTGAATGGATTAATGATGTCCCCTTATTTATGATTCCCATGTCTATCTTCCTCAAATATATGAGGATTGGATCATTTTCATTTCTATCCAATGATAGAATCACTAGGTCTTTTCTAGTTAGGGAATCCACCACCATGTTCGTTTTCCCAGGTTGGTAATGGATTGAGCAGTCATAGTCTTTCATCATGTCTAACCATCTTCGTCTACAAAAAAAATGAGTCATACCAACAGAAAATCATTGACAGATAAGACATCTATTAGTACAAACAAGTAATTCCAATAGAAATAATATTTTTTCATATTAACTATAAACACCAACACTTGTTTTTACCAACAAATACATCTATCGGTATTAACTATTTAATATTAACAAATCTTTTACCTACAGTTGTATTTGTTACATTATCATGCTTATACCTATATTTTTTTACCAATAAATAAATCTATTATAATATACTGTGAAATTTTTTTATTATTCACAATATTATTTTTTTAATAATTATTAAAGAGGTGAATTTAATTAAAAAAGTATTACATAATCATGTGCCCCCAAATTCGACCCTGCACCCCCAATTTATTTTATCGAAGAACCTACGTTCCAATTCTCGTCGGCTTCGAAAAAATATAACCCTACACCCCCTAATTCATGTATTTTTTTAGGTCATCAATCACCGCCCCATTGTTCATCAGCCCTTGTTGCGTCACTCGCAGCTCGACATCGCTCCATTAGTTTCCAGGTATGTTTCCCTTCACCGGCCACCCCTTCGGTTCGTTGATGTCATTCATTCTCCTTCTTTTGTGCATGTCATCACATTTGGTGGGTAATATTTATTTCTAAGATCATATTCTCCCCCTACACAAAAAATATTGATGAAACAAGGAAAAATTTTAATTTTAAGTAAAATGTAAATGGATTAAGTTTTGAATAACTCGTTGGAGGTAAGAAAACTAAAATTTCTATCATTTTTTCCCAATTTCTGGCTGTTAGTGCTGAGTGAACACCTCTATTGTACATTTCATCTTTCATAGATTAAAGAACCCTCTCAATCACCAAAAAAGTGATGAACCCATTATAAAAAGTAGTTATCAAGGATTGAATTTAATGTATTTATCTCTAATACACTGGTTACATTGAATAGAACCTAACTCTTTACACTTGAAAGTTACTTGATATACTCTCCTTTGATTTTAAACAGGAGAAGGGGGAACATAATCGTAAAGTGGAACTTTTTTTGAAATACACATTGACCAAACTCCCTTGCATGTTTCATTCTGTGTACAAGTGTCAATATTCAATTTATATTCAATATACATTCAATTTATCATTTGATGAAATTTATATTCAATATGCATTCCATTACAACCTATGTAATGTATGTGGTTTCTTCATGGGTTTTTATGGACTAGTGGGATACCTTGTATTATCCATTGGTATTTACCTTCTTTATTGATTCTATGCATACTAGATTATCTATTTTTTGATAATCTTTTAATAATTTTATTCAATATGGTAAAATTATTATATTTCTTTCTTGTTATATTGATTTTTCACTCTTCATTCATGTATTCTTTATTTAATTAAATTGATAAGACCCATTTTTATATAATGGTGATATTGTATTTTAGGGGGAACTAGGAATTGTACTGGCCTACTCGTGCTCAAATCTTCGATGCTGATGTACAAGCCAAGTGTCAATTTCTTCAAAAATTTAACACATGGCATGTGTAGGCCTATACATAAAGGTATATTACATGTGACACATGTCTTGTCACATAGTAATGGAATGTACATGCATGTGAATCATGTCATGTCACATGGTTTGTAAAAGCCTATACATCATGGAACATCACTCATGGCCATGTCTTCAATTCTGTACAGACCATGTTTTCATGTACTCATGGATTGAACACATGGTCTATAAAATTCTGTTCAATTCTGTACAATTCTACACAAGCCTGTACATTATAGTCTGTACAGGCCATGTGTCCAAGATGTGTGTACAATTCTTCACTCACCCATGTTTTATAGTACTCATCATCTAATTTTACTATATTTTATTCACCCACAAGTAATATACCATGATTTCAATAAATTTAACATATTTCTGGATGAGGAATTCAAACCAAACCTCCTTGATTTTAGTCTTTCCAATCATCGTCCAACAACATATAAGACCTTTGTTTCTTCAACAATGTTGGATACCTGTGGATATTGTGCTCCTAAATATGCATGGGCTGGAAAACTAACTACCAAATCAGATTTGCACATCTTTGTTGTCATGTTCTGCGAGATGATTGCTGGATGGTGGGTTATTGATACGGTTAGGCCCACTGACTAGCAGAATCTAATATCATGGGTACCTTCTTCAAGTTATTATTTCAAACCTAATGATCAAGCTACTTTTTTGATGAATAAATGGATGTCATTGAATATTTATTTCCATGTTGTCCAGGTACTACCTATTTAGAAAGAAAAAATAAAGTTCACTTATACCTTTTTCGAATGAAAAATGGAAGGTCCTCATAATGGTTTATCCATTTCTTGAAAAGAAGTATCCAATGAATGATCTCCACCAAGCTCTCACAATTTCAATATTTGTCTCCTTGAAGAAGACACAACTCCGACCTTTTATTAGTGTAATAACTTTCCCCATCCATTGGTATATTCCTTCTTTATTGAGTCTTTTCATAATAGATTATCTATTATTTGATAATTTATTGAAATTTTTTATTCAATATGGTAACATTATTATATTTCCATCTTATTATTTTGATTTTTCACATGTATTCATGTATTCATTATTTTATTAAACTGATAATACCCATGTTTCTACAAGGGTGATATTGTATTTCCAGGAGAATTATGAATTCCAAGGCCTTCTTGAACACATATTGAACACATGTCTTGTGGAGGCCCTATACATCATGGTATATTACTTGTGGCACGTGGCTTGTCACATAGACATGTCCTATATAGGATGGTACATCATATCTTGTAACAAGGATGTGTAGGAATGTTTATCATGGTATATTACTCATGGCCATGTTTTTAATTATGTACTGGCCATGTGTTCAAGTACTCATGTCTTGAAGACATGGCCTGTACAATTCTGTTCAATTCTGTACAATTCTGTACAATTTTATACATGCATGTACATCCTGGCCTGTACAGGACATGCATTCAAGATCAGTGTACAATTCTTCAACCAACCAAGTTTCATAGCACTCATCATTCAATTTTACTAGAACTTTTTTGCTCACAAGTAATGTACCATGATTTGAATGCATTAAACATAATTCTTGATGAAGGATTTCAAACCAAAGCTCTCTGATTTTAGTCATTCCAATATTGTTCCAATTGGGTAAAGACCCATGTTTCTACAATGGTGATGGAGACCTATGGATATTGTGCTTCTAAGTATGCATGGGTTATCTAATTGACTACCAAATTAGATGTGTATAGGTTTGGTGTCATGTTCTTTGAGATGATTCTTGAAAGGCGGGTTATTTATACTTTTAGGCACACTGAATAACAAGATATGATATCCTGCTCACCTTCTGCATGTTGTTATATAATACCTAATGCCATGTCTAAATATATGAAATATAAAATATGTCATTGAATGTTTATTTCTCTGTTATGATATACTACCTTTTTTGAAAGGAAAATTGTTGAAATACAAAAGAAAGTACATAATAATGGCTAATATATTTCTTGAAAAGAAGCATCCAATGAATGGTCTCTACCAATCTCATAAAGTTACAATTTGGGTCACTATGACATAGCCACAACTCTGAACATTGATTAGTGATGTCCTCACTACTATAGACTACTTAGCTCTGAATGATAACCTAGGTAGTGACATTGAATTTCAGTTATTCCCTATTGATTTTTCATAATGTATTGGATTGATGGGTCTAAATTAATGAATATAAATAAAGGGAGATATTCCTTATCCTATTGGTTTTTCAAGAATTTTTATGTTGTGAAATTGGATGCTATTCTCTTGATTGAACTGGTTACGTTTTTTTTTGATCGTAAATCCCTAAATGACAGGTACAAGCTAGAGATATTTTCCGGGGTTTTACAGGAAGCTATCTGGGATGGAGGTGGTATTTGAATAACTTATTACTGAGACTTGACTCAACCACACTTTATTTAGTTTTTATTAATGATGATTTTTTTGATGTCATTTCAAACCTTTTTTTATATACTACACTTTGGAAGGAGATGCCTTGGGTGATTTTGGATGTTTCCTACACATTTTCATTTAGGGTTGGGTGTTTTCTTATGTGGTTAGATTTTGATTCTTTGTGTTTTTATTCAGGTAGAGGTCGTTAAAATGAACATTGGAAAACACCTTCAATAGTTAAAATTTTCTATTTCGATTCAATTAAAATGAACTGTGGAAAACTCTTTCAACACAGTTAAAATGAATAAACAGAGGTTGTTAAAATGAACCATGTAAAACACAGTTCTATTTAGATTTTCTTTGATATTTTTGGTTTTGATTCTGTCACAGGTTAAAATTTTCCATATTAGAAAATGTTTTGGGGAAAACTCCTTCTCGAAAAGTGAATTATTTTTATCCTCTTTAATCTCAGTGACATCCCCCTTAATATATCCATTTTAACTCAAAAGATCACTATATGAACGAATATGTATCCAAACTACAAAGTGTAATTATTTAATTTTTTCCTTTGAAAGTTTAAAAATGTTTGTGCCAATCATAGTCTTGGCCCTTATTATCCTCATAATATATAGTGTGCATATTGACAAGTTATTAGAGAATGTTTTGTAGAGAATGCATGTCCTATGTTGTTATAATTTATTAGGGAACTCTTCAAATTGGTAAAGGTTACTTCTCATGTTAGTTAACCAGTAAGTGAAGAATTTAATGTTTAGGCGTCTCCTGCTTTTTGCAGTCCTACAAAGATTTGGATCATCAGGTGAATTTGGTCATTAATTAACAAATTTATATTTATAAAGGAATGTCTTGTTCATATTTAATTTATAATATACATATATAAATATGGCACTATTGGTGTTCTTGAGCAGGTTCTGTGTTGGGTTCGTGAACATCTTCCAATTTCCCCATGTGATGAAGACTACTAGCATTCAGGTGCACATGGATTAAGCCACACATACTGATGGCTAACTCTACTAGTATTACACAAACAAATGTCTATGTAATAGTAATAATCAAACACATATTGTAGTAGACTGATCATGCTTGCACTGCATCATATATATTGGAATTAGAGTCACATACAAGCTGCAATACTCTTCCAATATATATGATTGTTGACTGATACTATTAAACACATACACATATGTTATTACACATTGTAATATGTTTATTCTACTATTGTATGTGTGTGACTCTACTGTTATTACACATACTATAATATGATTTTATACACATCTTCTTCTGGGTGTCAGTATGATGATTGTGGATGAACTGTTTCCATCTACATGTGCAAGAAAGGGGACCAACATACATGAGAGGGATGTGGGGATGATCGGATACTTATAGCAATATGTGTCTGAAATTGGGTATGACCTACTTCATGCTTCCAACATGATCCAACTATAGGCGATCATATCAACTGTGACCATGTCATAACTGATTGGATGAACTACATGTGTGGAACTCGCTGCTAGTGTGAACCAAGACAATGACAACCGATGTGTGAGAGACATATTGTGGATGAAGTTTTATGGAGTTTTATTTAAAGCCTCGTGGACTTTGAATGTTTTTAGAAATATTTGTAACATGTTTCTTGAAGCATCATGTATTTTATTAGAGTTTGAATATATTTTTAAATTATGTTTAAATATGTTTTTTCTAATTAAATATTTGTTTGTTGGAGTTTCATATAAGATGATTTTATAGTTATTGTATAATAAACATCTTAAATATATTAAATATTATTAAATTAATAAATATAATATATAATTTTAGCAATAAACATTGAAAAACTAATTCATCATATTTTATTTAAAATATAATTCACAAACAAATATTAACGGTCAGTATTGTTTGTAAAAGTATAATAATATTATCAACAAATAAATATATCATATGTATTTGTTTCTATATATTTTAACCAAAATATATATTATCTGTTGGTATTATTATAATTTCAACAGAACTATTTTATCTGTTTCAATAACATTTAGCGACTGAGATTTTACTAACAGTTTAGTGACAAGATAATTTTTGTTGGTAAAATGCTTTAACAGCAGAAAATGCACGTTTACCAACATATATACCCCTGTTGGAAAAATATAATTATTTTGTAGTGTTCATTGGTGCATGTTCAACTCATTCTATGTTAATATATAGTTGCGGCTTTTGGGGTTCGTATATATTTCAAACATCTCTGCAAATAGATAATGCAACCAAATTCTCAAAGCAAATATCACTAAATCCAACTCGAGGTCAAGTGTTGGACAATTTTGTTCATGAATTTTCAATTTCCTTGAAGCATAGGCAATGACATTGTCATTTTTCATCATCACACATCCCAGACCCTTCTTCGAAGCATCACTGAATACCAAAAAATAGTTCTCCACTTGTGGGTAATGTGGGCACGAGCGCAGTGATAAGCCTCCTTTTAAACTCCAAGAATCTTTTTTCTCATTCATCACTCAAAGAAACCTTTACACCCTTCTGATTTATCTTGGTAAAATGGTTGGGAAATCATGAAAAATTTCTCACAAGTCATCGATATTATCC
This sequence comes from Viscum album, assembly GCA_963277665.1. Lineage (NCBI taxonomy): Eukaryota > Viridiplantae > Streptophyta > Magnoliopsida > Santalales > Viscaceae > Viscum > Viscum album. Next base: position 801,403,215 of record OY728164.1, read on the forward strand.
ATCTAACCCCAAGAAGCTACGAATTTTTGTTACCGATGTCGGTCTGGGTCATCCACCAATTACATCTGTTTTGGAGGGATCCACAGACATTCCATTGTTTCTGATGATATGGCCCAAGAATTAGACCTCATTAAACTAGAACTCACACTTGTTGTACTTTTCATAGAGATTCTCCTTCCATAAGGTCTCTAATAGAGTTCATAGAGGCTCCTTTTGATCCTCCTTGGTTTTGGAGTATATCATACTATCTTCTATAAATACTACCACAAAATTGCTGAGGTAATATCTCAAGACTCCATTCATATAAACCATGAAAATAGTTGGAGCATTAGTGAGTCCGAAATGCATTATTATGAATTCATAGTGCCATTTTTTCGTACGAAAAGCTATCTTGGGGATATCTACCTTCTTCACCCTTACTTGATAATATCCCAACCATATATCAACCTTTGATAAGTATTGTGCTCCACGTAGCTGATCGAACAAGTCATCCATTCATGAGAGAGGATAATTTTTCTTTATCGTGATTTTGTTAAGATCACGATAATCGATGAAAAGGCATATTTACCCATCTTTCTTCATGACTATGTGGACGGGTGCACCCCATGGTGAAGAACATGGGAGTATAATCCCATTATCCTGATTCTCTTGTAGTTGTTTCTTCATCTCCTCATTCTCCACAACAGCAATTCTATACCGAGTCTTGGATATTGGAAACTCCTAAGGTAGAAGTTCAATTTAGAATTCAGCATTTCTTCTAGGGGGAAGACAAAGTAATTCCTCAGGAACCACTTCAGTGAATTCCCTCACAAATGTTATGTCTTCTAGGATGGTTTTCTCATTAGACTAAATCATCTGAGCAAGATTCGAGTGCTCATTGGGCAGTAATATCCTCACTTGAGGTGGTGGAGATAAAGAATATTCATCTTATTCCTTTCACTTGTAAAGAATCGGGGGTTTATTCTCTACATGGAGAGTGATTTACCTCTCACCGAAATTTATATAGGATCTATATAAAGAAATCCAATCCATGCGAAATATTTTATCAAATTCCACCTAAGGTAGTATGAAGAGTTTCACCGGGAAGTTTAATCCACATATTATCACAGGGGAGGAGTTATATTCATGGGATGCAATGATTTCCCTTTTTTCCGCACTCACCGAAATCTTCACTTCCATGATTTGTGATGTTTCTGGGATTGTTCTACTAAACAATTGAGATATAAAAGAATGCATTCAACCTGAATCAAAAAGTTCGTTCTATATTCATGAATTAATAACTAGAGTACTTATCACCACTTTGTTGTCTGGGTTCACCTCGGTAGTAGTGATGGAAAAACCTCACCCTTTTTGGGTTGGAGGTTGTTGGTTGCCTACAAAACCCTTTTCTAAGGGAACTGATTTGCAAGGTGCCATGGTTGTTTGCAGTTGTAGTAATTAACAATGTGTTTAGAGTCGAATGAATCGTTCCTCTCCTCTATCACAGTAACGGTTTTTTCTAGACAATAATTAACAACCAATTGACCTTCTCTTTAACACCTAATTCATTTTCTCGTACCTTTCAGAAAATTTCTAGATTGCTTCTTTCCACACCTTTGGAAAGTTGGGTGCTAGATCTTCTTATCATCGTTGGATTTATCCATCGGACCGCCAGCATTGAAGTCCAAATTACGCTTCATATCCCCATGATACCCATAAGATTCTCCGATCTCCATTTCAACCTTGAGGGCACATCACACAATTTCTTCAAAGCTATCAATGTCACAGATCACCAACGCTTTCTGGAGGCTAGGTTTCATCCCACCAAAGAAGCGATAAACCTTGCATTCAGGGGTAACGACAAAGCCAGAAGAGTTCCGTACAATACTTGTGTAGTTTTCCTCATACGCTCCAACAGATTCGTTGCCTTTTTTCTTGTGTTCGAGAAGTCTCATTCCATCTTAAGCTGGAGGGTTCATGGAAAATATTTATCTAAAGACATTTTTCGGAAATCCTTCAATTCCAATTCCTCGATCTCCTCCTTGGGCTATGTATTTTTTATCAGCATCCACCATTGATTAGCTTCACCCACCATACAATAAGCAACCATAAGAACCTTCTCTTGTTCATAACATTGAAGGATGGAGAAGATATTTTCAATAGAGTTGATCCATTGTTCAGCGATTGAGGGATCAGATGATCCATTAAATGTAGGAGGCCTTTTTCTCTTGAAGCTCTCAAATGTGACTTGTTCTTTCATGGGGGGGGGGGGGGTTGAACATTCCTCATGACCCATGTTTCTATTCAAATTATGGGTTTTCTAATAGAGAACTGTAAAAATGTTTGTGATTCTCACTCCCATTTGATTGGGCACTTCATTAGTAGAATCATCACATTGATCATTACATCGATTGTTAGCCCAAGTCCTCCAATTACCGGCCATTGGTTGGAATAAAATGAAAGTTATGGGTAACACATGAAGGGTAATCCGTGGAAAAATCATATGACATATAAATAAATTTTATTTTCTTTTACATATGAATCTATTGGATTTATTCTATGTTATCCATGCTCTACTTTCTAAAATATATTCTTAGGGAATTTTTTTGTCCATTAATAATGGTTCATACTAATCATATGAATTTACCAATAAATTTCCCCAGGGATTGTCTTAACAATGAGTGTACCAAGTCCCATTGTCATGTACTAGTTCTCATTCGAGTCTAGCTCAAAGCGGTGTTTTCAGGTTTCACCCCAAAGATCCATCTGGGACAGAGCTTCCTCTACCTACTCGTATCCAGAGAGGGATGTATTTTCATGATACACCACTTACTCAATACTCACCAAATATTATAGATGTTTTTTTATAATTAGTATTATCTCTAAGTATTCACTCAGTTTTTCTAATCCTAATCCCAAAAATAACTATATCTATCCTCTGATACCAACTATGGCAACCCTAATCATTTATTACACAATTAAACATAATTTATTACATAAACTTATCTTGATAAAATATAGAAGACCGAGAGGTCTAGTTTCTTTAGGGAATAGGATCATTTCATAACAACTTAAAACATGAAATAAAACATCTTTATTGAAAACTTCCTTTACACGACCACTACATTCTCTTGTACATTGCATTGCATGGGATAACCTAAGGACATGCATAAAAAAGGGTGATCTATAAAGCCCAGTAAGGGAATAATTGTGGAATAACATGTGAAATACAATACATGTTAGAAAATAGGCATATAAATAGATCCCAAGAGTAGCATAAACATAAAGGCATGATAAAACATGACAATCATAACATGGAAATGTGGAAACAACACCTAACATGTAATTAGCATGAGATAAGGATTGTTACACACAAAGCATGAGTAAATCCTCATTGCACATGAAGCAGGAGTAAAACCTCGTTGAAAATGAATTATCATGAGTAAACACACATTGCACATGACGTATCATGATACTATACATTACCGAATGCATTGGGGCACTATAAGGGCTCACCCTTCTTAAACATTTAATTTCATTCATAAGTGTGCCACATGGATCATATTACAAGGATTTATAAAACATAATCATTTATTCCATGATAAAGGAATGTGTAATTAATACATAAAACTAGACAATCAATAAGTAAATTTACATAAAGTTTAATACCCTTGATAGAGAAATGGGCATGGTATTCACTACACAATGACATTGGCTTGGAAAATCAGTGTAATTTCGGCAGTGTAACAGTGTCACGTAAGAATTCATAAAAATGGTTGATGAGAGAGAAAGGGGTGTCTCATAATATGTACATGGAATGGAACATAATGTGGTAATATAGATACATGAACAAACAATTTTATTGGAATTTAGAGTCATGATAAAAAATAATTTCATGAATGTAAAAGTGGAGAGAGAAATTCCTTTTGAAATTTTGGCATAGTAACAGGTGTACATGGAATTCATTTAATGAGCGATAAAGGGGTCTCCAATCATTAAAACATAAAGAGGGAAGTATGGGGGAGGTTTGAAACCATACCATAACATTTATAATTAAAATTAAAAGGGCGTAACAACATTAAGAAAATTGAAAAAAATGAGAAAGGAAGAAAAAACCATTACTTGGACGTGAGTTTTCAAAGTCTTGAGAGAGGCTTCTGGGGAGCTTTGGTCACCTTGTGAGGATTCTAGAGAGAGTAGGGCAGAGGCTTGAAGAACTCCAAAGCCTTTGAGTAATGATAAGGTGGGATCTTCGGTGGGTTTATATAGGAAAGTTAAGGGAATTCTTTATTATTTAGGATTGGGACACCACACAATAAAGTAATCCAAACCACAAAACAACCCATGGTTTTTCCCATGGTTTTTAGAAAAGGGAATTGGAAAATAATATTTTATAAGGCCAAAGTTCTAGATTCTTAAAATAATGGGGTATCTTATTGGACGTGAGTCACACTCCCAAGGAAAACAATTTAAAAACACAAGATGTTTAAAAAGCCTTGAAGGGTCCATTAATGCTTTGTAAAATAAGTCAAACAAACCCAAAATGACGTTATTTTAATGGTAAAACATATATTGGCCAAACATAAGGCTTATAGTATTTCATTACATCATTACTGGGTCATTATGATGTTATAAAACACATTATATATTTAAACAGTATATAATTTTTACCGAAAAATTTGACTGTCTCACAAAATTATGAAAAAACCACGGTTAGAAACTTTCGACGTATTGATTCTAGAAATAATATTCATTTTATCTAAATAATTTCTTCAATAAGTTAATTTAAAATAAAAACCAATATATATCAAGAATTCATGGGTTTTGAAAAAAAAATGTCTTTCAAACATTAATAAAAATTACAATTGCATTCTTAAAATTATAAAATAATTTATATTTAATAAAAAATAATTTAATAATAAAATTATTCTTTTATTAAAATATTATTTAATTAAAAAATCCTTTAATTGATCAAAATATATTTCTTAGTTGAAAATTAACGAAAAATAGTATTTGTGATTTAAAAACTATTTACAAGGTAACAATAATAAAATGAAAGTTTATTCATTATTAAATACAAAAATAATTTACATAACCATATTTCTAAGGTCTTGTTACATAACCCCTTATAATACTCGCATATAATGAGTGGTAAGGTGTGTGATGGTGACCAATGCTTGGGGTGTCTCGGATAACAATGCTCGTGTGGTAATATCTATCAACTTCCACTTCTATTGTAGGTGGTTCTGCTCAAGTATAACATATTCATGCTTGGATTGGTCTTGGTCAAGAGAAATGCCCAAAGACACAACCTCCTTTTTGAGCTCTATAAAATGGGATTCGTATGGGGCACATCTATTGGATGAGGCCATCGCTTTCGTTGTTTGAGTAAATTGGATTTGGTAAATCCCTATATTTATACTAATCATGTGATCACATTTCAAAGACTATATTAGCAACAGTCACAATTCTTAACTTCAAACCGAAGAAGATGATATTTTATATAAAAATTTTACATAAGGAGAAATTTAATTTTATTAAGATAGATATACATTAATGAACATTTGGGTCGTTACATTATTGATTCAATGATAGCTTCAGTTGTATGTAACTGTTACTAAGAATTGGAGCTTCCCCTTTCTTATGATTCATTGTTCTTTAGGAGTCTAAGAAGTATATTATGACTGATCAGTATGGTACGACTAAGGGGAATAATGGAGTTCCCAATGAAAATATTTTTTTGTATTTTATGTATAAAATATAATTCTAGTTTCAAATATAATTCTAGTTTACCAAGACTATTAAAATACTTGGTCCATGGGGATGTTATTTATCATATCGTATAAAAATAGATTAATGTAAGGAACCTTCACTATTATATTTGGTGTGGGGTCATTATAGTTGGTATCATAGTTTCTTTAATAGAATCCTATGAAACTATATTGATGAATAAATAGATTAGGGAAAAGAAATAATTGATTTAGAAATATCGAAAAAGTAATTTTAGGAATAATGCCTTTCTATTTTTAAAAATATGTTTAATGGTAAGGATAATCGTTAGGTTTTATATGGTCATCAAATTAATGGAAAATATGGGTATTAATATTATTGGGAATATAAAATGAAACGTATGAGATAACCTTTTTTGTTAAAACATGTATTTAATGTTCAATGTATTAAGGTTGTCTTTTAGGATTCTTATGAAATTTTTGGAAAATAATAATATAGTTTAAGAAAAAGGAAAACTGGCTATCTAGGTGAAAAATAGTCACATCTGAAAAATATGTAGGGTTTAAACCCACAACTGAAGAGAAATAAGGTTGTATAACCTACCACTATCCTATATTATGTGTGGGTTAGAATAATTTATCTTAGTAAATATATTTAACATATAAAGGTAATTTTCATCTTTGGGACCTTTTTATCAAATATATTACCTTGGGATTTAAAAATTATTTGAGGATTTATTGATTAATGTTATTTTAGAAGAAATTATCTATTTTGGGAATACTATTAGAATATTGTATACATAATATTATGATGTATAACTGATGTATTTTATTATGGAGTAAAATAATATTTTATTATGAACTCTTAGAGATTCAAGTTATTTTTTATAATTATTAGCATATCTTCGAGCTTAAGTTATTTATGATATCATTATTTTTGGAATTGATTTTTATGTGAGATGGATCTAACAGACATGATTATGTTATAATGTATTTCTGATTTTTTGGTTCCAATCCTAGTAAAAAATACTTTTGATGAAGGATAGTTTTTTATGAATTACCTATGTTGAAATTTAGTTATTATTGTTAAATTCTGGATAATAAAGTTGTTTTTCTTATATAATGGTTTATTATTTTTTGGGAAATTTCTTATAATATCTTATTTATGTTGGTTTTGTATAATTTATAATAATAGTAGGAATATATAGTTATAATTTGTTGGAACATCTGGTTCATTTAATTTGGTTGTAATTCTTTAGGTATGAAAAATTCATCTTAAGTACTCACCTTTTGTAAAAAAATATTAGTTCGATGTGAAATTTGATTGATGTATGAAATTATAATATTTAAGATAATATATTTCATTATGCACTATGCCCAAGTTATAATATAATTCCTCATATCTCTGAAATTATTCGAAAAAAATGTTATGTATTTACTTTTGTTATAAATAAATCAATGAACTTTTAACTAATCAAGGAATTTCATGGATCTGTGATGGTCAGTTTTCAAATGACCTCATTCTCTATATCCCTCCATCAGAACATATTTTTATGATTTATATTCTACATCCATTTTTTAACTTTACACTAATTTTATTCTATTCGAAAGCCTAGTTTTGTGGCGACATTTACATTTCACTTTCCTATTTTTAAGAGGATGTTTTTATAACCGTGTTTTTGGATGTGGGTTTCCAAAAAAAGAATTTGAACGTATCAACATTTGATTACGGAAGTGAAATTTCAAATTTTACAGACACAATATATTAAATAAGGGTAGAATGTAACTCCCTAATATTTTAAGGTATGTCTCTTTTTAAATTTAATCCTTTCAAAATATTAGATTATATAAAACACCAAGCTTAAAATAACAACAAAACTGTATTATAACCTTCCTATTAAATTGGTGTGAATAAAAATTATTTACCAAATTATAAATCATATATATTATATTGTAAATATTATTTTTAACATTCTTCATATACATTTTCAAAACATGATAAAAAAATTATTCCACTTTTACACATAGAAAACTATATATTTCTAGAGGGAGTTTTCCACCTTTGATTCAATAACTATTAAAAAACTAAATTTTTACAAATTTATAAATTCAGTTAGAAAAAATAAAAGTATGTTCTGAAAGAGTAACATAAGATTCTACTGTGTATTATATATTGGTATATTTGTGATAATATTCATGTTTTGGTGAATAATGAAAATAAAGGATTTCAATTAAAAACCACTTTTTCATCTAAATAATTTTCAGTGTCAAATTTATATATAAGATTATCTAAAAAATATAATTGGATAAATTTTATATTAGTTAATTCAATTGATTTTATTGGGAAAAATTTCACATTTAATTTGGATATAAAAATATGCTAATCTTTTGAACGTTTTCACTCTAAAAAAATGTTTTCTCATTTCATAAACATGATTAAATTTAAATTAATTCCAGCCAATTATTTATTATATATTTTTTAAAATTGATTCTATATTAACAATCACAAGTGAAAAATTTAATAAATAGTTCCCTTTTTGTTTTTGGACAATATAAATTGTGACATTATTAATTATTATTAGCGTGATTAAGGGTAAATCAGTTAAGTAAGGTTAAAAATTACATTATAAATATTTAAAAATTACCCTAAAAAATATTAATTAGATTATATTTTTTCATTTCTGACTGAAATCATTCTTTGTATGATTTTATGATCTCTTGTAGAAACTTGGACTGTTTTAATCCATTTATAGTATTTTATTTTAAAAAAATGTTATTGATGTCATAATTTTGTATTTTACAACTTAAAATTTTTAATATGAGGTCACATATGAAATATATTCCACTATAAACAAGATTTTTAAATATGTAATTTTTATATTAATAATGATTATTTATTTTAAATTTTTATGAAATAAATATTTACCTCAATTTCTTACATAATAATGATGTGGTAATTGTTTTGATAATAGAAACATCAAATACATGATTTTAAAAATATTAAAATAAATATTATATTAGATAATTAGTTTCATATAATAATTTTATACATGAAATAAAATAATTTTGAGATTTTTAAAAAATCTAGGATAACATGCTGTTATGATATTTTATAAAATTATTATATCGAATAGTGTGAAGATTTACATTAATGACATGCTAAAATAAATGATACTCTATTCTACAATCTACATTTCATAAAAATATAAAATCTAGCTAAAATATTTGGATGATGTTTAAAATGTCACCCACGATTCATTAATGATCCCTTTATCATTTTAATGTAACTATACTAACCCTTAAAAAGTAAAAAACCATGCAGTCTTAATAAAATTTAAAGGGTTAAAATAAGGATTAAAACCAAATGAGTAGTGTATAACCATTTCCTAGATCCTTTAAAAAAAATCATTAAGGGGATTGCACCCCAATCACCCTAAGATATAATTTTACTTTTTTAATAGACACATTAATATGAAAATAACATATATATTATGTAAATCAATGATATTTATAAAATTTTACTCTTTTTTCATTTGATAGAATATATGGTTCCAAAGAGTGAAACAATAAATTTATGAGCAAATATAAATTCCTCTTTTTATCCTAATAAAAATGGTTTTATTTTAAAATATTTATTTTATTTTCATAAATTATATAATTACCTTAAATTATTCAACAATCCTGAAACATTATTTATTTTATTAATATAAAAGAATCATAATTTATTTCCAATGTATAACTTTTTGTATATTTGGGATGATTAATTGTATATAATTAATTGTAAAAACATATATAATATATTAGAGATGTTATAAATCATTATATAATAATTACCACTTGGTATTTATGTATCTGACATCAAATTAAATGAATATTATAAAATTTGTCACTAATGATAATTTATTTAAATAATATACTCTTAGATTATTTAAAAATAAAAAAAATTAAGTAATCACAAAAGGGATACAATATGGTTAAATTTTTTTTTGATTCATTTATAAGCCATTTTTATGACTTTGGTTCTAGAAAAAACATATTATGTTTTAATATTTTTTGAATTTCTGAATGTGCTCCTCACCTAAATTATAAAAGAACACCTCCTCTTCTAATTCCTGACACAAATTTTATGAATCTAGATTGAAAAAAACATACCAATTTTACATTAAAACATTATTATCCATGTTTTTTAGGGACTGGTATTCCGAAAAAAATAAACATAGACCCTTTAAGAAGAGATCTAAAGCAAGTCCACTGAAGAAGAGGTAATTGTTTTCTAGCTCATTCATATCAATTTGTGATTCTACATCCTATTAACGTGTTGAATAAATTATAAAGTGATAAGTCAAGTAAAATATATATTCTTATATATTATTATTATTATTATTATGTAAAATCTATATTCATTATTTTAAATATCATATGATAAAAAATGCACAACACATGCATGCATATGAGTTACCATCTCCACGCTGTGATGTATTTTTTTCATCACCTCACTACATAGATGGGTGTGATAATAGAAATAAAGGTAATATATTTTAATTATTAAATGATATTTATTCTGGGTAATTAATATACCACCGAATTCTTTACCATTTCACTATTAAGGGAATGATACTTTCGCTTGTTTGTACGTACGACTTACCATCTCCATGAGGCAATGTGATTCCTTCAACAAATATATACATTTATGGGGATTATAATTCAAATATTCAATGTAGTAAGAGACAGATTTATTTTAAAATATGTTTTTAAATTCATTCATTTGATTGTTGCGAAAGTCATATAGCAGTTTTACATATGATGTCTACATTGAATATTATTTGAATTGATAAGGAAATAAATTTAAATCCCTAGTTTCTACTCAATATAGATTCATATTGATATGAATTATTAGATAAAAAATTAACATTTTTAATATAGGAAATACTTTTAAGGAAAAATTGAGAAACCAGAGTTCAAGTATTAAGGGAAATAACAGAACCATTAAAGGACAACATAACTCTAATTTATTTGATCACCCTATATAATTGATAAGAAATAGTACTAACCTGAGAGTCTGGATCGTTTTTCAAAAGGTCTTAGAACAGATACGCCAGGTTGTCCCAAGACCGGTTGTACTCATCTTGACTGATTGTCCTAGCATTGAATCCCCCAATCCATATTAGATCATGTTTTTTCATCTAGTTACATTGCTCCTAATTGGTAACCACCCTTAATTAAATTTCCATCATATTTTCTTCATTATCATTAGTAGCCTTAATTGTCAAAAATAATTCAACAATATCGTCATCTGAGGGAATAAGAAACTCCACAGAATAGTCTCTCACCACACCAAGCTCCCACTGCTATCCAGAATCTGCCTTGAAGGGAGGAACACTTCCTTTATATTTCACTATAGATCTGGTCTCCCTCTGTGTAGGCAGAAATGAATAATCCTTCTTCACATTTTGATTACCCTTTCGGTTCTTACTGAGTCTTGGACTTGAAACCAATCACCTTGAGTGTAACCTTCTATATCTTCTAATGAATGATGAAAGTCCTTATAACTAGACGTGGTCATGGAGGACCCATGTTCATCCATTGAATGCCTAACTAGATTAATTTCAACCTCTTTAATAGGATTACCATGAAAAAACCCTTCAAAACTATTTCTCAGAACAATATCATCCACCTCCTCACACAACAACACTTTAAAACAATATGATTCAAACTTCAGTGGTGACATAAAGGCCTCAGTTGGAACCTTTTTAAAAGAACTAGTCCCTAAACGCACTTCCTCAATTTAGTAAATAGTTGTAAGAGTCATGGAGCCTTCTTCACCCACCATGTGTGGATCCCTAATAAGGAGACCACTATCAGGTTTTAACTTCTACATAAGAGGTCCCTCTAGCCCCAATGGAGCAAGAAGAGGGGGTTGGGAAACTCCCAAATCATTTTTCAAGTGACCAAAGATGTCATTCACCAAATTATTTGTTCCCTCTGATCCACGCTTGCCATCCTTTGCTGATTTTGACTCATTTTCCACCCCCACTGAATTATATCTAGATAATGATGCCTCAATACCCACCTCAGTATCCTTACCACTTTTCACACCCATTTTTTTTGTGGGATTCAAGGAAACTAATCTACATGTTGACAATGAATGATCCAGATGCTTATAAAATAATACAATAATTGGACCACAATTCCTAAACCACATGCTGCTTTTACTGAAACTATTCACATACTGTGATATAAATATTATCGAACATAACTCTTACCACATCCACCTCTACAAAAAATAATAGGTCAAAAGAATAATAAATTTCTTCAGTACGACTATCAAAAAATAATAATCTACCCACTTAATTCGCAAGCATCCTAATCATATAGGGGTTTTGAAATGGTAGATGAAGGATGGAGAAACTAACCTAGATCACCATCGAAGATAAGTCTTGCTTTATATGGAATCTATAGATCCATATAATGAGGTAGAACCAGAATCCGTTGAAGCTCTTGGTTGCTCTGGACCAAGATCTAATTAAATCATCCTCTGAAGGGAAACATATCTTAATAAGAGTGGTTAACATATATATAAATTTAACTCGATGCATCAGTAGTCTCATGAGATGATACAACATACCAAATTAAATGGATTTTCAGAATAATGATTAATTTTTCTTCTAAAAGGACTTCCTGGCAATGTTATTATGTTTCTGGAAAACATAATATTCAATAATTAATAATTTCATTTATTATGATTTTAGCTATTTTTATCCTTCAGATTTTCCGTTTCATTTTACCCATGGACACATATTTTGGGAATATTATTGATTAAATAACATGTGTGTTCAATTATTTTACCATTTAATATTTATTATGCATTATCTATTTCAATATATATTCCTCAGTATGTATCTCATACTAAGCATCTAATATCACCTCGTTCTTATGCTTCATATTTCCCAATGATTCCATGAAGTTTATTTTTAATGATATTCATGGAAACACAAGGGGAATGATGGTGTTCTCAATGAAAATTCCTTTTTTATTAAATATATATAAGTTAAATTGAATTTAAAATATGTATCAAGTTTAACAAGACTACTAAATTATTAATTCCTTTAAGATGTGATTTCTTATATCCCATTCCACTATAATAATGTCAGAAATCAACTCTAAGCTACTAGGTTCTAGGTCATTACAAATTTGTTATGATTTTGGAAATGGATTGGACGACTAAGTTGTTGATTTGGGAACATTATATTTAAAGAATCAACTGATGATTGTATATCACTAAATGGATAACTAAATAATCTTAGTGTAAATTATTCATGATGGTTACTTATCCCAAAATATATTCTTAACATATTCTTACCCATGTCCGTATGATTTAAATATCATTAAAATTCTATTCATTATCATTTTATTCCATATTGATAAACATTATTTTATATAATTGGTATATAATTATTATAAAAGTGACTAATAATTTATTTCATTGTGAGAATGGAAAAATAAAATATTTCACTGTTTGATTTTATTTAAAAAAAATTGTTTTTGATATAATTCATTACAAAATACCTTGAAATAAAATGAAACCATAATATTTTATAGAAGTCAAATTCAACACTTACAACTAAGTGTGTAAATTAACAAGAATTAATATGAGTAATCTCATTAATAACATATGTATAATGAAAATAACTAATACTTTTAATACTATATAATCAAAATTTATATAATGAAAAAAATGATGAAATATCATTTTATGCATCAAATATTTTTTTAATTAGTGATTTATTTTGGGAACTAAATATATTATTATTAAATAATATTAAAATATATTTATAATATAAATAGTTTTCCATTTTTTTATTTTATATAAATTTTAAATTACCTAATTATTAAAAATTAATTTCCAAAATTTAATATAATATCACATTTATAATAATAACATAATATTAAGATAAATTGTTTGGATTATTGAAAATTGATTTATTTTTATATCAATAGTGAAAATAAATTTTTTACAAGCAACATAACATTAATTATATTATTTTAAAATAATTATGATTTTGAAATTTAAAAAATGCTCAATGAAATATGTATTTTAAAATTTAATTTAGATTTTTTAATAATTATTTATGAAAATTCATAAACCCATATTGGACATTTTAAAACATAAGTTATATTTTATTAAAAAACAACATAATGTATTTTACATTTAGTATTCTATTGTTGATTTATATCAAAATTATAAAAGTAATATAATAGATGTATTTAATATTCGTATTGTTGGGTCTAAATTATAAAATATGTAAAACTTTAATTTTTTAGAAAATATGACTAGTTACATAGATAAAAACTACTTATAACATTAAAAGAAAAAATATTAAAAGAAACAAATGTATGGGTAAATGACCCATAACATGTTATAAAAATGTTAGGGAATGTGTTTTTCAGGCCTTTATAGAATATTTCCCTTAAGATCTCCAATATTTTTAATTTTAGGTCTACATTTCTTGAGATTGACGTTTGTTTATTAATTTTCTTTGGGATTTTTATAAACAATCATCCCATTTCACTTGTAAAAGGGTTACTCCATTCATTACACCCCCTCTCCCCCAAAACCAATTTTTTCTTCCCAAAATATACCCAGAAAACTACTAAACATTAATTTTCAGATTATAGAGGTTTTTTCATCTCAAAAGTCAACTCCTTAGTAGTTCAACCCCATTTTCAATTGAAATATTCCCATTAGTGCATTATAAATTCCACATCACTCATTTGGTATCATTATTTATTCATGTTCACATTTTCCCCCTAAATTTCATTATACTACCTTATAATTATTTCATCATTGTAACTATTATATTTTTTTCTTGTAATTATGGTATATTCCATTACCTCATTTTCCCAGTTCAATTAATAAAAATAAAAACATGGTATGTTGTTATCTATATACAATCATCTCCATAATGTAACATTTTTATCTCCCATCACTAAATAAAATAGTTAGTTTAATGTTGAATTTAATATATATAAATTAACTATATAACATATTTATTATTTTTAAGTGATAAATGAAATTATTCATCTCTATCATTCTATAAAAAATGATAACATCATGAATTTGTACCCACAAACTACTTCCTCCACAAAACTATGAATTTTCCATCACATAAATACCTTTAAGGAATAGTCCTAATAATGGTTTTAAAGGATATATATGTGTGGATTTTGAAATAATTATTTGTCAATTATGATAAATTTCATAACCTATTAATGCTATGATTAATAAATGATTCATATAAATTGAACAATTCAAAGTAGGAATACTATGAGAAAAATGATATATTTGTTATAAGTTGTAAATATATATGAATAATTTTATTCTTATACATAATTAAAATTGTTTTATATCATAGTAACAAAAACTAAAAAATATCACTATTTCTCTAGTGTAATAGTATGCAACTAAACTACCACATTACCATCCGTGAATGATGGAATGTTCCTTTTTTTGGGTCGGTATAACCGTTCACTTGAACAATTTGGTGAAATTATATAATGAATGATTTATGTTAACTAATAACTATTATATTAGGGTATAAATTTTTAAAAAATTATTATTTTTTGTTTTTAAAGTTTTTATATATATTTCCCTTGTTAGATAGTGAAACAAATTTGGTTAATTAAGAATAATAGAAACATGGTAATATTCAAATTCATCAGGTTGGATAATGAATATAATATTACAGAACTGAATTTGAAACATCAAAAATTATTATCAGTCTTCATCTCCAATACTTTTCCTAATTTAGTAAGCATTAACTTTTCTAATATACTACTACAACACTTATGAAATTAGATAAAATGATGAAAATAATACACACCCCATGAGGAAAATTAGTTGAAAACATACTAATATAAATGTAGAGATTATTAACATATGATATTTATAAATAGGTATGGGTATGAATATTATTATGATATTATTAATTAATGTGTTTTCAGTTTTTTATAAGAGGATGGAATTTATTTTTAATGTTAGGATATAAGGGATGGTTTTTGTCTCAATGTTCACTATTTAAGACATGTTTTATGTTATACATAAAATTACATTTATATGGTGTATTCGATGCTTATTTCATATATTATATCCTAATATACAATATATTTAGTAAACTTTTTCTCAATTTAATGCTCACTTTTTTGAGAGGTCATTATCTATATTCTCCTCACATTATATGGTTTTTTTAACTCAATTTTTATTCCTTGACTTGTAATTTTTCATCTTGATATTATTTTAGATTTATTAAGTATATTTTACCCATTTATTTATTATATTGAATTTTATATTTTATTTATATATATTTACGTTCTTAAAACATATCTTCCTTTTTAATTGATTCTTAGTTCGTTATCTTTTTTGTCCATCAAAAATTTTGGTACCAGAATCTTCTATCAATAATTTTTAAGGATTTACCTGGACATCATTGTTCTATGTTATCTATCTTCATTATTTTCATAAATAACAAGATATTATTTCTTTTATTGAGTTCAGGATGTTTTAAAAAAAAATCTATGTCAATGATTGAATTATTTTTTAAAAAATTATTGTATTAATTGAATAAATCTCATATGTCTTATATGATGGTTAATTTTCTATATTCATGATTAACCTTTCTGAAAATATTTTATTATCATAAATTCAAATCCTCTTATAAATTAAGTCATCCGGCCATAATTATCTTGATTAATTTTTTTACAAATAATGTTTATTACTCATTTTACAATGTGGGTTTTGAAAATTGGTATATCTAAATTTAAAAAATATATTTCATTATTTCATTATAAAAAATTTAATCTAACTCTACAAATTATTTTTGAAAACATATTTCTAATAAAAAAATTTGATCGAAAAATATTTTTGAATAAGTATTTATCCAATGTATTTAATCCACCTTTTATGAAATTTTATTTATATGTTATATGAAACATCTTCTTTTATAATAATGTAAAAAACATTTTAGGAAAAACTTTTAGGATTTCGTTCTCACATTCCTCATTTTTTGACAATAATTTAATTCCCTATAATTTTTTTAGGAATCAACCTGTAAATTTTCATAATAAATACCCTTTTTGAGGGACAAAATTTTGTGTTAAATGTTTTTTCACCCTTATGATAATTTTTTTGTTTCTATTTTAAAATATTTTCTAACACGTTTTATCCATGGTATCTTTATTATATAACAAATGATTAGTTTCAAATGGAACTCATATTTATTGATGATTGATGATTGGGGGACCCCTATCACCCACCAGTGAATAAGATAATTTTTCAGATTTCGTGAGCTTAATAACATACAGAAGTTGTAGTAAAACCATTCATGTGTACACAGACTGTATCCCAATCCTAAAGAGGTACCTGGGTAATTTTCTAAGCCAAAATATGAACATGGGAAGACATAGAAGGCTAATGAGGTACATGGGTTATTTTTCAATTCTAATGGGGTATATAGGTTGAAGACCAAGCCAAAAGAAGTTACAGAGTTTATTAACCCAAGACCACTATGACATGGGAACTATAGTTTTATGTATACACCATTAAGATATTTTATTTTAATATTCTTCCATTTGTGCAATTTTTTCCACAGTATTCCAAATTTTATTCTCTTTTACAATATTCAAGATTATTTTTATGCTTCAAATATATGATATGATTATTATCCATCACTAGTGAACGTACATTGGTATTATATTCTTATGATTATTTTATGAGATATTTCTCTCCATATCTAAGTTTTATCACATACTTATTATTTAAACATTTGGATTTACATTTTTTGTTATTGATATAATGACACCATGACATTCTTATTTTTCTATACCCCATGTTATTATATTAAGATTTTATTGTGTGATTTTTATAATATGATTCAGTATTGAGTGATTATGAAGTATTTATCACAATTATTTTATACTGACATGTTAATGTAGTTAATATTCAATGATAGTACACCTTTCTATTCACAGGAATTGTGTCCTTTTTTGGAGTGTAATATTTAAATTTTATATATTTTATGTATCTTAATCATGGAAAATATCTATTAGTATCAAAGACAATGTGTAATTAGTATGTGTTTAGACAAAGAGAATGAGGGTTCTGGCCTATGGTGTCTATACATCACAAAAGGGAAACAATAGAACCAAATATTTGATTATAAATTGCATTATTTATTATAATTAAACGAATAAAATCACATAGATAATAATTTCTTGGATTAATCCACCATTACAAAAATTAAACAATAAATTCAACATTAAATCTTCTTTGATAAGACACAATTTTAAATAAATGTTTAAGTCTCAGTTGAAAACCATTCTTTAGAAATATTATTTCCCAAAAAACATTGAAATCCATGTTGATAAAAAATATCCAAAGGCAAGGTAAGGTTGTATCACAATATAGACACCACTTGAAAATATAAATTAATCAATTAGAAATGTAATATGGTTCTAAAAACAATGAATGAAAACATTGAATATAATCAAGTAAAAATCTCATATATAATAGTCCATCAATCAAGATGCTCATGATATGGGATAAAACATAGTACCATTCATGAAACGATCATAATTAGAAGAAAAAAGTATATATTAAATGTCAAAAAATGTTTTCACCAATTGAAAAGCATGAAACCCAAGTAGAAAAAACCGGCCTCATTAGAATGGAACCTCATTAGTAGTTTTATTACAAAACATTGTATAACACTAAAAATATGTGTATCAATTAATAGATAATGAATTTTAATCATTCACTTAATGACCTATTTTTCACATGAACAACTAAATTGAATGTAATTGAATACAAAAACCCATAATCAATAAACAAGATAAAATAAATATATCCCCCTCACTTACAACACCCCCACATTGAACAAACACATTCATTCCATTTATACATAAAAAAATTAAAATATGCCACTTACTATTGACTAACAAAAATTATATTTTGATAAAAAAATATTAAATGGGGAAATGATAAAATGGGATACCATGAGAGTCTACCATACCTTTATTATATCATGTACTAATGTGTTAATTGAGGTTTTCTGAATATAACATGACTTATACTTTTGATTAAATTTTAATTCACAAAACTCCACTTTAATCAAACATTAGATATCCATAAAAAACACAATGTTAACATTCCAAATTCATGATATAAAATAATTACTTACTTCGATAAAAACCATAATAACAAAAAAAAAATCATCCATAGAACATCGAAGATACATGAATAAATATTAAAAAGAAACATGGAATATGAAATATTCCATATAATATAATCTAATTTAATTTCAAAATTAAAACCACTTATGAAAATTCAAAATTTCTGGGAAATCATTATATATAGTAAATTATGTAAAAAACATGGAAATTATTAAACCCAATAACATCATGAATCACAAAAAAATGTATTGAAGTGAAATACCTATCACAAAGAAGATGAAATATGACCATAATATGTCACCTTCTTTCACAATCACCCGAGCAAGCAACAAAACCTCTTTTATATGCTATTTGAGACTAATATCCAATTTTATAATAATTATAAATACAAAAACTAGATTTAATAGTGGATTATAGTTCTAAAGAAATTATATATCAAGGATAAATGTAATATAAATAAAGAATAAGATATTTGAGTAGGAAGGGATTATATTTACCTTCAAATCACTATAAATACATGATGGAAATTCCAAGATTCAGGGGAATTGAAGGAAGGAATATATCCTTGAGAATATGAATGTAGTTCAATTCATATATCATATTATAGGGGAGAATAATAATTTAACACGAAATGGGTATGTTAAGGGAAACATAATAATTTAAATATTGGGATGAACAAACTATTTAGATCCTTGGTTTGATAATTTATCCACTAGACCTATGGGAGGACCTATAAAAAACACATTCCACAAACTTTATCCAATGGTTTGATAATCAATTATAGGCCATATGGTTTTCTCCTATATTCATTGAAAATCCATTTAAAGGGTATATAGAAAGAAACAATATCCCTGATAGTACCCATCACATGGTTATCAAATGGTTACCCAAAATCATGAGGTAAAGCGTACAACACCCATAAAAACTAAAAACATCATAAGATATATGTGAACATTACATAAAATAAATTATCCCTAAAATGCATTAAATATTATAAAATATTAAACCATAGTATATGTGGGATTTCAAATTCTCCCAAGACAACATCATTATTCCCATATAATAGTCTCTGTCAAATCTAGAAGACAATTTATCATGAAAATATTTATACCGTATGGGAGAGGTTGGTTGGATGTGAAATGATTCTGTAAAAACAAAACCAAGAATAATTGTCCAACATGTTGAATCCATGAACCTTATATAATAAAATATTATAAATTATCTAACCGGTCAATAAAAAAATTACATGACCTCTCAAATAAAAATATGAGTAATGAATTAAAATCAGAGGCTCGAGGAAAAAGGATGGAGACCTATAATTTCCTCCCAAAAAATTGAATCTCAAAAAAATGTCAAATGAATATAATAAAATTGATATACAAATTATTTATACATCTGACTGACAATAAAAAAATATCCATGTCCTACCAGAAAATTACATACAATACAATACTCAAAAAATTCAAAATTCATCAACACATCCAAAAAATAATTGAAGAACACTAACAAGAAGCATTAAAAATCATCATGAACTATAACCTAGTGAATATCTCCCAATGATAAAATTGAGTCACAACCAAAATCAATATCTCAATGCTGATCAAAAAATATGTAACACCCTGAGATTTTATGAAAAAAATATTATTTTAATTTCATTAATGTCTTGTGTTGTATTCTACACCAAGAATACCTTGCGCTATACGCAACACCGTATTAGCTTGCAGTATACGCAACACTATTCTTGGACCACGTTACACACAATTTTGATAATAGTTATTCTACGCAACATTGAGTATATATATATATATATATTCAATGTATAAATGAAATATGGTCGGATTCTGTTATACGAAAAAACAAAGGATTCTTTCACAACACGCAACCCTGACTTGGCTTGCATTACACGCAATCACGACCTTCCTCGATAGTGTGTGTTGTACGCAATACCGGGTTTTAATAAACAATGTTATATTATTATAATATTGTCATGAACTAGCTTTTATGAATAGTATTAACTAAATTTTCAATTTTATAACATTATTATTCATCTTACACATTTCTAGAACATGGTATAAGAACAAAATAATTTTTTCGGGTAAAATAAGTATTTTTAAAAAAATGCAGTTTTGCCACCTTTTGATGGCGAACCCACTTTAAATCTAGTTTTTGACATTTTTATAAGTTCAATTTGACAAAATAATATTCTCATTTGGAATCATGAAATAAAAATTTACTTTGGATAAATTTTTCATATTATTCTGTTAACTTTCACATTTTAATGAATAGTAAAAACACGCTATACTTTAATTAATAACAACTTTTTTCATCGTAATATCTTGTGTGGTTAAATTATAATATTGAATGGTTTTAAAGTATAAATAGAATATATTTTTACCATTTAATATAATGTATGTCATTATCATTGATTTTACCTTGAATTCGTAGGTTAAATCAATTCAATCTTTTGCAATGTTTTAAACAAAAACCCGTTTTTATTCGACAATGGGATTAATTTTAATTTAATTTCTGCAAATTCTGTGTATTGAATTTTAAAAAATGGATTCCATATTTGGAATCAGTGGGTCCAAATTATGTTAATAGGCTACTTTTTATTTTTGGGAATTATGGATAGTAACTACGGTAAATTTTATTTACCATAGTTAAAGGTAAATCGGGTAATTAAGTGTAAATATAATATTTTAAAATTACCCTAACAAATGTAAAAATCCTATTGTATGTCTAAAAGTCGACCCATATCACCTAAGGGTCAGATTATATTCATTTAAATAAATTTTGTCAATGAAAATAATTTAAGAATGTGACAAAATGTCACTTTTTTTTAAATCTTATAAGTATAATAATTTTAATCTAGTGATAAACTTCATGAAAAATAGAAACTGAATAGTCTCCAGAAAGCTAATACAATTATCCACATCATAGAAATTTATTTAGAATTTTTAGGGATTAAATAATTATCATTTAGTATGACACATCGATGATGCAGTAATTGTCTTATTAATGAAATATTGACATAATTGATGTTATAAATGCCCAAATAAATGTAATTTGAGACTTTTTATGACTTAAACTAATTTTCTAATTTAATATGACATGTTATTGGTGATTTAAGTAACTTGTTTCTAACTTATCATTCTGTTATGAATTTCATAAAAATCATATACCAAATAGTGTCAAAATTGACATAAAATAGTTTTTAAAACAAATATTATATTAATAATTGTTATTTTATTTATAAAAATCTAAGGTTCTGACAAATGACTTAGATAAGATTATATATATTAATAATAAACAAATTGGGGTTCTTTTAGCTTGATATAGTATGTTTATTAACCATATAGTGTGTGAAAAAAAATGACACAGTAAAAGTTAAATTATTTAACTTAATGTTAAATCTAAATGATAAGGTTAAAATAGGAACCTAAACTTGTCTAAATTCTATTTTATGAGAGTATTTATGCCCATCCCCACCTTAGCTTCGAAATATATCAATTTGGATCTATTTGAAACCGAACATGACTTTATAATAAAATAATAGTTTTAGTTATTCCAAAGGTGCCCCTCTCCTCCCTTATAAAAGGACACCTAATCCCCCTCTTCCTCACACCACATTGAGCCTTCAAGCTCCACCAAACCCTATCAAATTATCTTATCCACTTCCCTAGAAACATCCTAGAGGTTCTGGTATTCCTAAAAGACCAATTTTAGTTCCCTAAGAGGAGGTCTCAAAAAGGCGCATCAAAGAAGAGGTAATTTCCGTTACCGATTCTTTCACCTTTATTTCTTCTTCCACTCCTTCTTCTTAGGTTGTTTCATTATGAAGTAATAACATCAGTATAACTAATATACTGATATGTTATTATAATTATGAAACAATCCTAATTCACCATCTATCCATCCTACGGAAAACGAAATCACCGCGCGTGCGTACATACGGAATACCGTCTCCACGCCGTGGTGTAATCTGTTTTTCCACCAACACCTTACATGGATGGGTATTATGGTGTAAATAATAACTATACATAGTTATTATAACATCATAATGATTCTGATATATTTTATCATCCACTCCAATTCAATTCAATAATTATGGAAATGATATCATCGCTCGTGCGTACGTACGAACTACCGTCTCCACGACGCGATGAGATTCATTCTCCATGTTAACCATTTAAGAATGATTATAAAGTATATATAAGCAATAATAATGAAATATATGAAATTATAAAGCTACTGGATTTATGTGTATATATATGTATGTCATCTACTTAATTCCACCCAATTCAATAAGGAAACGAAAATAGCGTTCATGTGTACATACGGCCTACCGTCTCAATGAACAGTGTATTTCTTTCCATTTATCGATCCATTATATATATGTATATTCTGAATATATATTATATATAAATAATGTATTATATTCTATAATTAAGTAATAATGATCTATGTAATCATATGAATAATTACAAGTTAAAACACGAACGACAAATGAGACGATTTTACCCAAAACGCTACTTTAACATGAATTTACAAAAGAACGGGTAATATAAAGTCATAAGTGAACCATATATGATATAATAACAATGAATATGATTCTTTAATAAGTCAATTACATTATTTAAATCATTATACAGGAGTTTCGGAACTTATGAAGAAAATCGGACCTAAGGTAAGGGAAATATCACAATCTCATTTTTATCCGAGATTGTTTATACTTCAGTATTTACTGGGGTGTATTTTATCATCCACATCCATGTTTCCTCAATATGTAATATTATTTCCATCCACCTACAATTGTTTAAATCCAATTTTACCCTTCGGTGAGTTTTTAGTAAAATATATGAAAGGAATCTTTTTTCGTTTTTCGTACGAGGTACTTTTTGACTTTTCCGACAAAAGTACGAGAAGAATGTTTTTTTAACTTAAACGGCACGAATGGATTTTTACAGTTTTATAAAGCCTTATTTTCATGAATCTTCCTCCAAAATATTTCATGAATATTTTCAATAAAATCTCTTTCTTTTAAAATTGCATGATGTTTTTTGAAAAGAAATTGATTTTGAAGAAGAAAGGATATTTTCCTCAAGAATTCATTTCAAGTGTTTTATCAAAATTATTTTCCATCTAAGATAATAAAGGGTTCTGTTTCTATCCATATTTTTACATTGATTTGACTATGTTGTGATGGAATTATGTTTATGAATTCCTTTATCTTATATGAATGGTTTTATGATGTCATGTTGTTTAAGAATCCCATTTTTTATTACATGGGTTATGCAATGATGTATGATTTATGATTTTGTGGCACACATAAGAATGGTATCATTATGAGATGGGTGGGACCTATATCTCCCTCCAATGCATTTGGTAATGATTTTATATCTCATGAGATAGACATGGCTAGAATGGTAGGTTATACCGGTTCAGTGAAACAGGACAGAAACGATGGTGACTCGGTTCCGAAAGGGACTTTGTCCACTAAGATAGTCTTGGCAATGAGTCTTGACTAACAAGAAATGATTCTCTATGATTATTTGTGTATGCCACAAAGTTTCATGTTTTATGTTATGATTATTGGATTTTCATTTCACTACTAAGATTTATCCCAAGTTATGAAATTATGCTCTCTTTTGCAGGTTAAGATTTCCAAAATGTTATGTTCTTATGAATATGATGTGATTGATATTTATTTTGTTTACCCTTACTGAGCATTTGAGCTCACCCTTTTATGTTTTCTTTTCCCCAGGATATAAAGAAAGGTTTTAGGTAAAGAAAAGGAAGATCTTTATGGGAGATGTTGAAGATCTTTCACCACGATTAGAAGATTATATTCCGAGTTTCCAAAGACACTAAACTATTACGGTCCTTCTATGTGTGTTTTTGTAATGTACTAAGTATTCCGCAAAAGTAATGTAATGTACATGTACGTCAGGCTTCGGGTCTCTACAGTTGGTATCAGAGGAAAAGGAGGTAGGAATGTATCCGATCCTTGGGAACTCTCACATGTGAGCGTTGGACAAAGCATAGCTCTCCACCCAAGGGCTTCACGAGGAAATGGCTGCCACTAGGGATAGTGGTGTGTCCCACCCAGGGGGTGTAGCCGCCCAAGGAGTGCCCTGATAGGTATCAATTATAGTCCACTGGAAGTAATTCCAGACCGCTATAGTTGGTATCAGAGGAAAGGTTTAGTCAACCTTTGGAAACTAGGATGCGAAAACGTTAGTGAGATCCCTAGAGATATTTCTAAGGTATGTCTAGGGATGTCCCTAAGGATAAGTATACATATAGGATATAGACCTAGCACTATGGTAACGATCTTAGAATTAAACCTATGATGTTAGATATTGAAGTTAATTCCCCTTTATTATGTTTTTTTACATATCTTGATTTTTGTCACTCACACTATTTTTTTGGGTTTTAGAAAACGACTGGAAACAAGATGATTCATGATAATAGAGGATATGATGGACAATGGAATGATATTCTTCATGAGAAACCAAATGAAATGGGATTTGAAAGTCCAAAAAACATTATTATGCCGAATCAGCAATCTCATAATATGATCAATAAACTCAAATTTGGTAAGTTTCCTGACTCGGCTAATAAGAGAAAGATGGAGTTTAATGATGATCATAGAGGAAAGAAAGTTCATTTTCCCCTATGTAAATCATGTGGGAAGAGGCATCAAGGAGAATGTTTCAATGGAACTGGAAGATGCTTTGGGTGTGGAAAAGAAGGACACAAATCCAGTAAGTGCAATGGAAAAGTTTCAGTTAACACCATGGATGAGGTTAATGGTATTGCTACGACATCGACAATGGTTAAATGTTTTAAATGTGGAATGTACGGGCATTATGAAAACCAATGCCCTAAGGGAATGTCTAATGAAGAGAATCGGTATGGTCGTATGGGTAGTATTTTTGTTGATGATGATGAAGAGACTACAAATGATATGTGAGATGAAAGAATTGTTGAAGCTCGGTCAATGGTTTAAGAAGGTAGTGTAATGATTACATGTTTATCAAGTGTAATGTTGTACTATAGAATAAAAAGACATCTAAGGATTGTTACACTATTGTCTTTCCTTATGTTTTGATAGTTTATGATGAATGGTATGAGTAACAATGAAAGGTTATTCAGATATTTTTTGGAAAGTGGATGATATGCGCATAATGAATTGATAAAGAGAAAATGAAATGTTTGACAGTATTCATGAGATCATGATTGATATAAGGACGAAGTGATATCATGGCTTGATTATAAAGAATTTTGAGGATTTTGGTTTGTGGAAAGTGTTAACTTTTAACTGCATTCATGTTTTCACTAAGGTTCAATGGAATACATGATTAAGGCCTTCGAATGATTGGAATGTGACCAACAAGATAGGAATGCAGTATTACGATATATGGGGATCAACGATGGTATTAAATATCTAGTAATCATTTTCACTATGTTATGAGAGTGGACCGAAGTATTTTAGATAAGCCTAATGATTGGAATGGATTATGTTGGACATAAGTTAGTATTGTTTAAGGATAGAACTTTTTTTTGATATTATTGATGGGATGTTATAGTAATATAGTTTTAGAAAAAGGACAACCTGCAGGACGGGCGACAGCCCATCGCGTCAGACAAGGCTGTGGGAATCGAACCCACAACCGAAGTGCGACTGGCCTTTATCGCCTTCCACTGGCCTACAGGAAGTCCCTGGTTAGTAAAAACTAGTTTTATTTTATTAAGAGGTATGATATATGAAGTATAAGTTCAACCTCACAAAAGACGGACTTATGAATATTTGATAACTATTGTTAACCTTTTGTTTGAAATAGATGGAATGACCCATCATTCTATCACATGATCTTTTAACACTTCATTTCTTTAAGAGATGAAGTGGAAACTGTTCAAGGTAGGAACAACAGTGAGATTGTACCAAAATCAAGTAACTATTTCTTCTAATTCAAAATTATCAACTTTAGGGAAATGATATTGAAAACCAAAAATGTTGTCCTAGGGATCTTATATCCGATGAATCAGATGGTACCCTAGATCATCACAAATTTATGGCTTTGTGATTGTTGGCTATTTCATAGCCATGTCCTCTACCACTCTCCATCAGAACATGATGCTTAGATTTCTCTTCCATGTCAATATTTTCACCTATGTTCTCCTATGTGGATACCCAGTGATTATTTAACTTGGGTAACCATTACGTTTTATACTTCAGTTTTTAAAGATAAGTTTTGGTATTCCTTTTTACGATGTGGGTTTCTATCAAAGAAACTTTCAAATAGTAAACCATTTATATCCCCGACGAATTTCGAGGGTGAAATTCATTTTAAGGGGGGTAGAATGTAACACCCTGAGATTTTATGAAAGAATATTATTTTAATTTCATTAATGTCTTGTGTTGTATTCTACACCAAGATTACCTTGCGCTATACGCAACACCATATTAGTTTGCAGTATACGCAACACTATTCTTGGACCGTGTTACACACAATTTTGATAATACTTATTCTACGAAACATTGAGTATATATATATATATATTCAATGTATAAATGAAATATGGTTGGATTCTGTTATACGAAACAACGAAGGATTTTTTCACAACACGTAACCCTGATTTGGCTTGCATTACACGCAATCACGACATTCCTCGATAGCGTGTGTTGTACGCAATACCGGGTTTTAATAAACAGTGTTATATTATTATAATATTGTCATGAACTAGCCATTATGAATAGTATTAACTAAATTTTGAATTTTATAACATTATTATTCATCTTACACATTTCTAGAACATGGTATAAGAACAAAATAAATTTTTCGGGTAAAATAAGTATTTTTCAAAAAATGCAGTTTTGCCACCTTTTGATGGTGCACCCACTTTAAATCTAGTTTTTGACATGTTTATAAGTTCAATTTGAAAAAATAAAATTCTTCTTTGGAATCATGAAATAAAAATTTACTTTGGATAAATTTTTCATATTATTCTGGTAACTTTCACATTTTAATGAATAGTAAAAACACGCTATATTTTAATTAAAAACAACTTTTTTCATCGTAATACTTTATGTGGTTAAATTATAATATTGAATGGTTTTAAAGTATAAATAGAATATATTTTTACCATTTAATATAATCTATGTCATTAGCATTGATTTTACCTTGAATTCGTAGGTTAAATCAATTCAATCTTTTGCAATGTTTTAAACAAAAACCCGTTTTTATTCGACAACGGGATTAATTTTAATTTAATTTCTGCAAATTCTGTGTATTTAATTTTAAAAAATGGATTCCATATTTGGAATCAGTGGGTCCAAATTATGTTAATAGGATACTTTTTATTTTTTGGAATTATGAATAGTAACTACGGTAAATTTTATTTACCATAGTTAAAGGTAAATCGGGTAATTAATGGTAAATATAATATTTTAAATTTACCCTAACAAATGTTAAAATCTTATTGGATGACTAAAAGTCGACCCATATCACCTAAGGGTCGGATTAGATTCATTTAATTAAATTTTGTCAATGAAAATAATTTAAGAATGTGACAACATGTCACTTTCTTAAATCTTATAAGTATAATAATTTTAATCTAGTGATAAACTTCATGAAACTTCGAAAATGAATAGTCTCCAGAAATCTAATACAATTATCTACATCATATAAATTTATTTAGAATTTTTAGGGATTAAATAATTATCATTTATTATGACACATAGATGATGCAGTAATAGTCTTATTAATGAAATATTGACATAATTAATGTTATAAATGCCCAAATAAATGTAATTTGAGACTTTTTATGACTTACACTAATTTTCTAGGTTAATATGACATGTTATTGGTGATTTAAGTAACTTTTTTCGAACTTATCATTCTGTTATGAATTTCATAAAAATCATATACCAAATAGTGTCAAAATTGACATAAAATAGTTTTTAAAAAAAATATTATATTATTAATTGTTATTTATTCCTAAAAATATAAGGTTCGGCCAAATGACTTAGATACGATTATATATATTAATAATAAACAACTTGGGGTTCTTTTGGCTTGATATAGTATGTTTATTAACCATATATTGTAAGAAAACACAATGACACGGTAAAAGTTAAATTATTTAACTTAATGTTAAATCTAAATGATAAGATTAAAATAGGAACCTAAACTTGTCTAAATTCTATTGGATGAGAGTATTTAGACCCATCCCCACCTTAGCTTAGAAATATATCAATTTGGAACTATTTAAAACCGAACTTGACTTTATAATAAAATAATAGTTTTAGTTATTCCAAAGGTGCCCATCTCCTCCCTTATAAAAGGACACCTCCTCCCCCTCTTCCTCACACCACTTTGATCCTTCATTCTCGGCCAACCCCTTAAAAATTGTCTTCTCCACTTCCCTAGAAACATCCTAGAGGTTCTGGTCTTCCTCAAAGACCAATTCTAGTGCCCTAAGAGGAGGTCTCAAAAAGGCGCTTCAAAGAAGAGGTAATTTCTGTTACTGATTCTTTCACCTTTATTTCTTCTTCACTCCTTCTTCTTAGGTTGTTTCATTATGAAGTAATAACATCAGTATCACTCATATACTGATATTTTATTATTAGTATGAAACAATCCTAATTCACCATCTATCCATCCTACGGAAAACGAAATCACCGCGCGTGTGTACGTACGGAATACCGTCTCCATGCCGTGGTGTAATCTGTTTTTCCACCAACACCTTACATGGATGGGTATTATGGTGTAAAGAATAACTATACATAGTTATTATTACATAATAATGATTCTAATATATTGTATCATCCACTCCAATTCAATTCAATAATTATGGAAATGATATCATCGCTCGTGCGTACGTACGGACTACCGTCTCCACGACGCGATGAGATTCATTCTCCATGTTAACCATTTAAGAATGATTATAAAGTATATATAAGCAATAATAATGAAATATATGACAATATAAATCTAATGGATTTATGTGTATATATATGTATGTCATCTACTTAATTCCACCCAATTCAATAAGGAAACGAAAATAGCGTTCATGCGTACGTACGGCCTACCGTCTCCATGAACGGTGTATTTCTTTCCATTTATCGATCCATTATATATATGTATATTATGAATATATATTATATATAAATCTTATTTTATATTCTATAATTACGTAATAATGATCTAAGTAATCATATGAATAATTACAAGTTAAAACACGAACGACAAATGAGACGATTTTACCCAAAATGCTACTTTAACATGAATTTACAAAAGAACGGGTAATATAAAGTCATAAGTGAACCATATATGATATAATGACAATGAATATGATTCTGTAATAAATCAGTGACATTATTTAAATCATTATAAAGGAGGTTCGGACACTTACGAAGCAAATCGGACCTAAGGTAAGGGAAATATCACAATCTCATTTTTATCCGAGATTGTTTATACTTTAGTATTTACTGGGGTGTATTTTATCATCCACATCCATGTTTCCTCAATATGTAATATTATTTCCATCCACCTACAATTGTTTAAATCCAATTTTACCCTTCGGTGAGTTTTTAGTAAAAGATATGAAATGAATCTTTTTCCGTTTTTCGTACGAGGTACTTTTTGACTTTTCCGACAAAAGTACGAGAAGAATGTTTTTTTTAACTTAAACGGCACGAATGGATTTTTACGGTTTTATAAAGCCTTATTTTAATGAAGCTTCCTCCAAAATATTTCATGAAAATTTTCAATAAAATCACTTTCTTTTAAAATTGCATGATGTTTTTTGAAAAGAAATTGATTTTGAAGAAGAAAGGATATTTTCCTCAAGAATTCATTTCAAGTGTTTTATCAAAATTATTTTCCATCTAAGATAATAAAGGGTTCTATTTATATCCATATTTTTTCATTGATTTGACTATGTTGTGATGGAATTATATTTATGAATTCCTTTATCTTATATGAATGGTTTTATGATGTCATGTTGTTTAAGAATCCCATTTTTTATTACATGGGTTATGCAATGATGTATGATTTATGATTTTGTGGCACACATAAGAATGGTATCATTATGAGATGGGTGGGACCTATATCTCCCCCCAATGCATTGGGTAAAGATTTTATATCTCATGGGATAGACATGGCTGGAATGGTAGGTTATACCGGTTCAGTGAAACAGGACAGAAACGAGGGTGACTCGGTTCAGAAAGGGACTTTGTCCACTAAGATAGTCTTGGAAATGGGTCTTGAATAACAAGAAATAATTCTCTATGATTATGTGCGTATTCCACAAAGTTTCATGTTTTAAGTTATGATTATTGGATTTTCATTTCACTACTAAGATTTGTCCCATGTTATGAAATTATGCTCTCTTTTGCAGGTTAAGATTACAAAAATGTTATGTTCTTATTAATATGATGTGATTGATATTTCTTTTGATTACCCTTACTGAGCATTTGAGCTCACCCTTTTATGTTTTCTTTTCCCCAGGATATAAAGAAAGGTTTTAGGTAAAAAAAGGACGATCTTTATGGGAGATGTTGAAGATCTTTCACCACTATTAGAAGATTATATTCCGAGTTTCCAAAGACACTAAACTATTACGGTCCTTGTGTGTGTGTTTTTGTAATGTACTAAGTATTCCGCAAAAGTAATGTAATGTACATGTACGTCAGGCTTCGGCTCTCTACAAAATCGAAATCTAAACACTGGAAATTTTTAATCTCAACTAGTAAACCACCCACCCTTGTTACTCATATGTACATCAGGGACCTCAATCATTCTAAACTAATATAATCGAATGTATCCAGATGAAAAACCATCAAACCCCACACATAACAGAATATTGAACCCTTATCAACATGGAAAACAATATCCATATCCATCACTATCCATAAATGTACTAGGAAAACAAAAAATAAAACACTCTAATAATTATCCCAATAGATATAATCAATAATCAAAACATACAACAGAGGTCAAAAACAAAATAGATGAATCCCAACAGATCAACCTTATTAAAATCAATACACATAAGTTTGAATTGAAACCATTTCCCAGGTAAGCTCACACTTGAGACCTATTCTGATATCCCAGCTTAAAAAACCTCTAAAGATGGACCATGCGATATCATAGGGTGAATATTCTTAGTTCATTGAGATTAGAATACATAAAGTTCCTAATATCCCCTCACTTGAATAATACCATAGGTATTATATTATTAAGAGAATTAATCATTGCATCCAAATAAATTTCCCCATTCTTTTACACCATAGTCATTGCTTCCACTTGAGTGGGATCCTCAATGACCTCTTTAAGGGACTTTTAGCATGGGTAGATAACAGTAAAATAATGATTTGGGTAAACACCACCTCCAAGTAAACTAGTTCTCTCCAAATAATTAAAAATAATAATCATATAATAGATGAAAACTATTATAATTTATTTTCATACTACCCAACATAATGCACATTCTAATTATTTCTCAAGAACTAATGGTCTCTATAGATTCTCAACAATTCAAGGATGAACCACCATATTAAAAATTATTGATGATATCCAAATAAATTCCATCATGAAATAGACATTGTATAATAATATTATCCAAGGGATTGATAGATTCTGTGATAAAATAATAGGATCACTCTAACCCATAATTAATCCTTGGTTCTTTAAAAATTATGTATTCTATAAACCCTCTAAAACGATACCACAACTTCTATTGACCCTTTATCAATGAAGAAAGAAGATGATTTAGAATTCTAAATTATTATAATAAAATATAATAACGGAGAATGTTCCATGACAATAATTGTATTTGGTGCATTATTAGTGTCTCGAATGGAAGGAACACCTTGAATGATATGACATGACTCAAAAAGAAGGTATTCCTCATAAAAAATCCATCAACATTATTGTTATCCCAACTAGGATAAATACCTTGGGTGGGGGAGGGTGAATTGGGGTATTCTATATTAAAATAATTTCAACTTAAAATCTAGTTTTTTTTATTAAACAAAACATGGTTCTCTATCTTTCCCATTGAAATATATGAGCAGAAATAAAATACTATATGAGATATATTGATTTTATTGGGTTCATGTAAGAACCCAGTTATTATATTT
Source organism: Viscum album (assembly GCA_963277665.1). Taxonomy (NCBI): domain Eukaryota; kingdom Viridiplantae; phylum Streptophyta; class Magnoliopsida; order Santalales; family Viscaceae; genus Viscum; species Viscum album. The sequence continues at coordinate 801,436,299 of OY728164.1, forward strand.
GAGGTACGGGTTTCTTAATTTCCATTTTCCTTAGTTGTTTTTGAGAAAAATAAATAAAATGGGGGGAAAAAATTGACTACACGCTGTTTACATTTCCACACATCGTCTACTTTGGCCATGTGGGATGAGTGCAAAGGGCATGTAGGCCTGTCTGTAATGAAGTGTGTAAAAACTGACTACATGCCGTGTATAAAGTATTTACATTCCATGTATTCAGTCGGTAGGTCAACAGTATACTAGTGGAGGTAGCCACCAGTGGTGAGACAGAACACGCCGTGTAATAAAGAATACACACAGTGTACTCATGTCGATGGATGAACAATGCCACGTTAGAAAGAATCCGTCAGAGGAACAATTTAAAAAAATGAAAAGTACACGCCGTGTACTTAGAAGTACATGCCATGTAGTTTGTTTTTTCTCTTATAATGGGCAGTAGACTCCTATGTTCCAAGTGGAAGCTTAAAATGACAGACGAGCTTGAGGGGACGGTCGAACCTTGGGGGATCAACAGATCACTTATCGGGAATCTGTTTCTTCTTCTGTCGATCACGTTCAGACCATATGAGTATGCCCTCCCTTCTCCTTGAGATATTATTACCAATTCTTCCACCAATAGAATTTATTTATGTTTGAATGGTAATTCTTTTATCCCAGATCTATATCGTTCTTGGATAATTCATGAGGTGTCATTCACTTATACCGATCAGAGATGATCGAGGTAGGTGGTTTGGTGTTTAAATTCCAACTGATATGTGTTTTGTGTACCATCGTGATATGCACCCATGTTGGGAATATCATATGTCTGAGTCCTTGTGTAATTAAATACCTAGAATTTCATAGGTAGTTTAATGAATATTTATAACTATTGTTTGGGATCACTACTTGGATCCAGAACCACCATGGGGGTGCAATCCTCTATTTAGCTGTTTTTCCATGATACTCGAGGGTATGCTATGATTTTGTTGTGCATTTCTTTTCTTGAGGGAAAATTTATATAAATTGTTGTTATGTGTTGGGCTCAGCCCGGTCACCAGATTTTGTTTCACCTAAGGGAAAGACCTATGGGAGAGATATTATTAGGCCTAAGGGAAAGGCATGAGGGCATGATTCTATTTATCATGAGGTCAAGACTTGAGGGAAATATTCTCTTTCGCCTGAGGGTAAGGACTGAGGGAAAGGTACAATTTTTCTTGAGGGAAAGGCCTGAGGGAAGATTCTATTTCTCCACAGGGCAAGGCTTGAGGGAAAGGTTCTGGATGGATTGAGGGAATTTTTTTTCCCTGAGGGCACAATGCATTTTAATATAATTAAATTTTTTTGAATTGATATGTAATAATTTAAATGGAAATGAAACTGGATATAATAGTTACTTTTGAGTACATACTAGTTTACTGCATTTACTTTTGCACACTGTTGTTGCACATTCTCACTGATAGTTGGGCACGGGCCTTTGCTGGTTTCCTATAGGGATTTATTTATCACACCCTGTTTGGGTCATGTCTTATACCCAAACAGATTACATTTCTACAGGTGTGGATAATGGCAATAGTCCCCATACAGGTACCTGATTGTAGCAGAGATGTGGGACAGCATGGGACCGATCTTCGGCTTGCGATGCTGGTGCTTTCTGTTTACTCTAATTTGTTGTGTTTAGATGTACCTCATACTTTGAGTTGTATTATATTGTATTACAGTATATCCTATTCTGGATATTTTCATAGAATTTGTGACATGCTGCATCTTTATATATATGACTGTTGGTTCTCTTTTAATTCAGTTGTTCAGTTCAGCTGCATATTGTTTACTATTTCCGTTGTTGTATGTTTGTATATTTTATTCTGCTATGCTACACTTTGAAAAATTAGGGCATATTGTCCCCACTATCAGACTTGGGACCTCGCAGCTAGTCGGAAACCTTTGGTGTTTGAAGAATTTTGCTTGAGGTCATGTGACCAACCGGGTTTGGGGAACCCGTTAAGTAGAACCCGGATTTGGGAAGTTACAAAGTTGTATCAGAGGGGTTATTTTTTTGACTTATTGTTTGGAGCCTTAGTCAGGGATAGGATTGAAATGGATGTTGGTTATAATCTGTGCCCAGGAGTATCTAACCCGTGTACAGAGAAAATACATTCTACCTCGGTTATTGCAATTTTTCTGATTTTGCAATTTTAAAGTTGATTTGATTTTCACCGTTGGGTAACAAACTTGTGGTGTGATGTTTATATTATATACATGGGTTCTATTTAGTCTCAACCCGATGAGATGAGGGTATTCCATCTCATTCATCATTTAGGAACATGCTAGAAATCAGATGTCATGCATTATTTCATGCGATGTAGGTTCATTAAAAATTGCATGTTGTTGTGATTGTTGTTGTGCAAGAAAAGCATGCTATTTAGATAGATACTTCGATAAGTACCTGCTATTTTATAGGGTACGTTTGTGTGAGGCTGCTAAATTGAACCCAAAACATTGGTTCTTGATGAGTATGGGCCCTCAATGACAGGAATGTGGTGGATCATTAACGTGTATAAATTTTTATAACATGTGAAATATTCCAAGCATTGATTCAAGGGGAGTATGGGCCCTCACATAATAGAATTTTTCACTTAAGTGTTATCTTTAGTGTTTCTGGGTACTGGGGGAGTTTATGAGGCTTACTGTCCAGAAAAACCTAGAATACTTGCCGTGTAGTTTTGACTACACGTCATGTATTCCTCTGTTTGGGAGGAATAATACACACAGTGTACATTTCCTTTATTATTTTGAGTACACGCCATGTACCCTAAGTAAACGATGTGTTGTAGCTACCTATGCCATATCCCATATGGGCAGAAACACAGTATGGGGATGTTCTTGAGGGCACACACAATGTAGTTATTTCACACGCCGTGTTGTGTAGACCCTATGTCAGCTCGTGTAACTAAAAACATGGATGGAGGAATTATTTTATTTTACACGCCATTTCAACGATGAACACACTGTGTAGTGTAACATGGGGACCCGACTGCATAGACAAAAAACACGGGTCGGTGTTACCTCTTATTGAAAACGCCGTGTACCTGTGGTAATCATCGTGTAGTCTTGACTGGGGAAAGACTATGTGGGCATGGCCGTGTTGCTGGAAAGACGGAGTGGTGGTGTACACGCCGTGTGTGGGTGTAACAGGTCGTGTAGTGTCAGTTGAGTAGTCAGCCATGTCACTAACAACACAGGCAGTTGGAAATTAATTCGTACAAGCCGTGTCAATTTTGGACGCACCGTGTAGTTTTTTTAAAGGATAGTCATATGGCTAAGCTGTGTTGATGGACTTGGGCAGGGAAGCTGGATTCAAGTACACACCATGTGTGTGGACAACAAGCCATGTGTTTGGGGTTTTACACGACTAGTTTTAGCTGGAGTAAACACCCATGTGGATGGCTTGTGAGAACACTCAGTGTAGTATTTATACACGTCGTGTAGTCATGTTCTATAAATCTTGAATGATTTCTTTCTCATGTTCCCTTCATGGTCTCTTATTGTGTAGTCTTTGATAATCTTTGATTTTAGGGGTGTGTTTGACCTTATAGAGTCATGCTGCCAAGATGACCTAGTGTTGTTTGAAAGGAGAGCGGAAACGATTATTCTATAGAGATGGTGGGTCGTGGGCTATCAATGGATCCTCTAGTAGAGCCAGATGCAATTCCAGCTGTTATACTGCACACAAGCATGAAGGCGCAGTTCCATGAAGGCTTCATGCGGTTTATGCAGACCATCCAGGGAGCACCTCAGGCCGCCACATCTATGGAAGAGTTGAGGTGTATCTTCCAGCATCAAAATCCGCCTATGATTTCAAGGGATAGTAGACCATAGGCTGCAAAGTCTTGGCTGGATTCAATGCAGACTATTTTCGAGCATCTAGAGACACCTCCAAGGTGGAGGGACAAGCTCGCTATATACAAGACGCGTGATTCTGCCAAGAGGTTGTGGGATGTTACCACCCAGTCATAGCATCACAGAGACATGGTTTGGGAAGATTTTCAGGTAGTCTTCTATAACTTATTTTTTCCTGAGATTCTATGGGACGATCGAGCTCGAGATTTCATGAATCTGCAGCAGGGAACTATGTTAGTGATGGACTATTCTACTCGCTTCACCGAGCTTCAGCGGTTTGCATCTATTCTGGTGGGAGATGAGATGTTGAGGGATTGACGCTTTGAGGATGGTCTTCAGTATGACATCCGAGTGATTGTGAATGTTTTTAGGCTGCCTATAGTACATTCAACTGTGAAGCATGCACTGATTACTGAGAGGAACTTGCGGGAAGCTAGTGGTGCAGGCCATGGCGGTTCAGTACCAGTTTCCAGTACTATTTCTACCGGTAAGAGGAATAGGCAGTAGGATTTCTATCACAATGGCAGTACTAGCCAGAGGATTTCTAAAAAAGGTTCTATAATGTGCTACCAGTGTGGTAGAGTGGGGAACAAGAGACCATAGTTTCTACTTGACACAGTGGAGTGCTGAGCTTGCGGCAAGATGGGTCATCTGTAGAGTTTCGGTAGGGCGATCCTACTAGTGGCTAGTGAGAGTGGTTCTATGCAGAAACTACATACATGAGTAGTGCTAATATCTTCTTACCAGTCAGGAAATTGGGATACGTTAGGATGTACATGCAGAGGTGCTGGTCGTGGTCGTGGTATCTCGACACCGGTATCTCAGAGACAATACGGTAGGTTAGCTCCGGGTAGCTAGGTTATGTCACCGGGCCACAACACTGGGTAGGCATATGCAGTGCAACAGACCCAAAAAGAGTAGGATCCTGGACCTCCTACTATCAAAGGGACTATTCTAGTTTCTTCTTTTTTTCTTTATGTACTTTTCCATATGGGTGCTACACAGAGATTTATATATGTGCCCATTGTGGAGACCCTTTGGAATGTGCTTCTTCTTCCACTGATATCATGAATCTAGACCCTCCATTGGGAGAGAGGACATAAGGTGTGTGTCAGTGCAAGGATTTCCCCCTAGAGGTTGGTGGGTGTCCCTTTCTATGGGACCTCTATGTTCTAGAGATGACCAGCTATGATTTCATTCTCGGGATGGACTGGTTGGTTCCTATCCGAGAATTTTTGGATTTCTATAATTGTAGGGTGAGTTTCACATCACCAGAGGGTGGAGAGAATCTATATAAAGGTGAATGGGATGTCCAGGCTAGCCAAGATGGACAGTAGCATCGTGGGCGAGGTGGAGTGACAGACCAGATTGTGAGTTTATATCTTGATGATCAGGGTACTTATAAGAAGTATTTCCCTCCAGTGGTTGATTATTTCAGGAATGTCTTCTCAGAAAACATTTTAGGACTTCCTTCGGAGCGAGAGTTGTATTTCTCAATTGAGATTGTTCCAGGAGCAGCACCTGTGTCTATTCCTCATTATAGGATGGCAACACAAGAGTTGTAGGAGCTCAAGAGACAGTTAGAGAAGTGGCATGGAAAGGTTTTCATCCAACCCATTACTTCTCCTGGGGGTTCTCCTATACTATTTGCAAAGAAGGCGGATGGTACCATCATATATTGTGTGGATTATTGGAATTTGATTCAGTTGAAGGTTAAGAACTGATATCCCTTTCCGAGGAATTATGATCATTTTGATCAACTTTGAGGAGCATGAGTGTTCTCGAAGATTGACTTGAGTTCCAGATATCTTCAGTTATGCATTAGACCATCAGATATACTGCTGACAGATTTTTGAAACAGATATAGTCTATATGAGTACTTGGCTAGGGCATTTGGACTCACGAACACGCAATTGGTTTCAATGGCACTGATGAATCTTGTGTTCCCCCCTTATCTGGACTCTTTTGTGGTTGTTTTCATGGACGACATTTTGGTTTGCTCTCACACTCGACATGACCATGATACCCATCATGAGATCATTCTGATTACACTGAGAGAGCATCAGTTTTATGCTATGCTCTAAAAGAGCCACTTTTGGATGGACTAGATACACTTCCTGGGTTATATAATCTCAGAAGCAAGATTTGTAGTGGACCTAGAGAAAGTGAGAGCAGTAGTTTCCTAAGAGCAGCCTAAGAACATGTTTGAGATATGAAGATTCTTGGGGATGGCTAGTTACTATAGGAACATTATATAAGACATATCCCGAATAACAGTGTCATTGAAGGGTTTGACTAAGAAGGGCGTGAAGTTCGTTTGGACAGAATCTTGTGAGATAGCCTTTTAGGAGCTGAAGGGAAGGCCGACATCCACACCAATCCTAATATTTCTAGACCAAAAGAAGAGTTATATAGTTTACTGTGATGCATCAGGTATTGGGATGGGAGTTTTGTTGATGCAGGGAAATGAATTTGTTGAGTACGAGTCTCAGCAGATGAGGCCACATGAGAGGAATTAACTAACACATGATCTCGAGTTCGCTGTAGTTGTACATGAGTTACACTATTAGAGACATTATCTCTTGGGAGAGCATTTTTTGGTTTTTACCGACCAAAAAAGTCTCAATTATATCCTTACTCATCCTGACTTTAATTTAATATAGCAAAGGTGGGTCGAGTACCTTTAGTCCTTCGACATTGAGCTTTCCTAAACACATGGTAAGGGGAATGCAGAAGATGATTCACTGAGTAGGAATACATAGACACAGGCAGTGCAAGAGGCCGTGGGTGAGTTGTAGTTTATGGCTTTGTTCTCTGAGATTCATTTGGAGGTACACGAGAGTCAGGGGAAAATCTATCTTTCTTCCTTAGTTGTGACCTCTACCCTCCTGGATAGTGTGAGGATGAGACAACTATCATATTTAGAAGGCCTAGTTCTATGAATGTAGGTGGCAACTGAGGACCCTCCTTCTGGTTGAACAATAGACGATGAAGAGTTATTGCGTTTCCATGGACGAGTGTGGGTTCCAGGAGACATACTTGGGGAGCTAATGTAGGAGTTTCATGCTCCATCTTGGGCAGTACATCCCGGAGTTACCAAAATGTACCGTGACTTAAGACGTCAGTACTGGTGGCCGGGAATAAAGAGAGAGGTAGCTGGTTTTGTTACAAGATGTTCCACCTGTCCGCAGGTGAAGGCGGAGGATTAGAGGACAGCTGGGTTATTACAGTAGTTACCTATTTCGAAGTGGAAATGGGATAATGTTGTGATGGATTTCTTGACCGGGTTGCCGAGGTCACCACGAGGCAATGATGCCATGTGGGTAGTTGAGGACAGACTCACGAAGGTAGCTCACTTTTTTCTGATCAAGGTGTACTTCGGTATTGACGAGATCAGAATGTTGTATATCAGAGAGGTAGTATGTATTCATGGGGTCCCTCGTTCAATCATTTCAGATAGATACGCCCATTTTACGTCTCGTTTCTGGTAGACTTTTCAGAGGGCACTGGGTATACAGGTGCTTCTGAGCCCAGTATACCACCCTCAGACCGATGGCCAGTCAGAGTGTGCAATATATGTGCTAGAGTACATGATAAGTGCATGCATCTTGGACTTTTGGGGATCCTCGGAGAATCATATACACCAGGTTGAATTTTCCTATAAAAATATTTTTTAGGAAACTGTTGAGATGGAACCATACAAGGCTTTATATGGTTGGCCATGCTGATCACCCTTGTGCTAGATGGAGGCAGGTGAAGAAGCTATACTGGAACAACATCTTGTGTAGGATACTTCGGAGTAGGTCCAGTTGATTCAAAAGCAGATGGCTACCACATATTCTCGTCCGAAATCTTTTACTGATCAACATAGACGACCTTTAGAGTTCATGGTTAGGGATCAGGTTTTCTTGCATGTTTGGTTGAGGTTGGGAAAAATATGGATCATGATAAAGGTTAAACATTCACCGACGTATGTGGGGCCATTTGAGATTCTGGACAGAATTGGGCCGATTTCTTATCATTTTCTGTTACCATAGAGGCACTAGTCCATTCCCAACGTCTTCCATGTATCTCAGCTATGTCGTTATCATTCAGAATTCTCTCACATCTTTTATCCCAAGGAGGTTGAGATTCAGATTGATGTGTCCTTTTATGACCATCTGATTTGTATCATTAATAAGAGCATGATGGTATTCCGAGGTCGGTCAGTTCCTCTCGTATCGGTGCAATGAGAGCATGGCCGAGTGCATGACAAATCCTGGGAGCGGGAGACCGATGTACATGCTTAGTGGCCAGAGTTGTTCTGAGATTTATCTTTACCACCCTTGGAAGGGAAATTTTGGGACTAATTTCTTTAAGGGGGGATGTTTGTAACAACCCGGTTCTTATAATTGAGGTACGTGTTTCTTTTTTTTCATTTTCCTTAAGTGTTTTAGAGAGAAATAAGGAAAATAGGGGAAAACCAAAAATTTCTGACGACACGCCATGTAATTTTCCACACGCTGTGTACTTTGTCCATGTGGGATGTGTACAGAGGGAGTGTAGGCCTGTTGGTAATGAAGGGTTTAAAAACTGACTACACGCCGTGTATAGGGTATTTAAACGCAATGTATTCAGTCGCTGGTGAACAATAAGGTGGTGGAGGGAGCCACCGGCAGAGCAATAATACATTTCGTGTAATCCGGAATACACACCATATACTCATGTCGACAAATGAACAGTGATGCAGAAGAAAGAAACCTCGAGAGGAACAGTTTAAAAAAATTAAAAGTGCACGCCGTGTACATGGATGTACATGCCATGTAGTTTGTTTTTTCGCTTAAACGGGTAGTAGTCTCCTTTGTTCATAGAGGAATCATAAAACACCGTAGGAGCTCGGGAGGATGGCCTAACCTTGGAGGATCAACCGATTGCGTATCGGGAATCTGTTTCTGCTTTCGTCGATCACGTTGGGACCATATAGGTAAGCCCTCCCTTCTCCTTTTGTTGTTCTTAAGAATTATTCATCTAATGGATGTTATTTGCATTTGAACGGGAATTATTTTATCCCAGATCTACGTCGTTCTCAGATGATTCGGGTGGCGTCGTTCTCATATACCGATCAGAGATGATCGAGGTAGGTGGTACGGTGTTTAAATTCCAACTTTTGTGTAATTTGTGTACCACTATGCTATGATACCATAATGGGGGTATCATATGGCTGAGGCCTTGTGTAATTAAATACCTATAATCATAGAGGTTGTTTAATGAATATGTATAACTGTTGTTTGGGATCACTTTTTGGATCCACGACCACCCCAGGGGTGCGTTCTGAGTCTTGGATTGGCTGTTTGGCCAGGATACCCGAGGGTATACCATGATTATGTTTTGCATTTCCTTTTCTTGAGAAAAAATTTATATAAATTCTTTCTATGTGTTGGGCTAGGCCTGGTTACCAAATTCTGTTTCGCCTAAGAGAATGGCCTTAGGGCAAGGTACTATTAGGCCTGAGGGAAAGGACTGGGGGGAAGATTCTATTTCGCCTGAGGGCAAGACCTGAGGGAATGATTCTATATCACTAAAGGGCATGGCCTGAGGGAAAGGTTTTGAATGTCCTAAGGGAATGTTTCTATTTAGCCTCAGGGAAAGGTGCATTTTAATATAATTCAATTATATTTAATTGATAAGTAATAATTTAAATGGAAATTAAACTGGTAGTAATAGTTACACTTGAGTACTTACTATTTTACTACATTTACTTTTGCACACTATTGATGCACATTATCACTAAAAGATGGGAACATGACTTAAGTGGTTGCCTACTAGGATTTATTTCTCACACCCTGTTTGGGTCATGACTTCAGCCCAAACAGATTACATTTCCTCAGGTGTGGATAATGGCTAGGGTCCCTATACTGGTACCTGATTGTAGTAGAGAAGTGGGAGATCATGGTACTAAGCTTCGGCTTGCGATGCTGCTAAGTTCTATTTATTCTGCTTTTTTGTGTTTGGTTGTACCTCATACATTGAGTTTTATTTTATTGTATTGCAGTATATCATGTTCTGGTTGTTCTCATAGAATTAGTGACATGTTGCATCGTAATATATAAGACTGAGGGTTCACTTTTACTTCAATTGTTCATTTCAGTTTCATATTGTTTACTATTTCCATTTTTGTATATTTTTATATTTTATTCTACTACACTACACTTTGAAAAATGAGGTCATTGTTTCCCCACTATCAATCTTGGGCCCTCGATACTTGCCAGAAACCTCTTCCGTTTGGGGAAATGGGCTTGAGGTCATGTGACCAACCGGGTTTGGGGAACCCATTGACAGGCACCCGGATCCAGGACGTTACCGTTCACCCACACTGGGCCACATCAAAGGAGTATATAGTGATAATGTTTCAATGTACCATATTTACTTTGATTCATTTCCGGACTACATGGTTTGGTCTAGATCACTTTTATTCCTAGACTAACTACCTTTACAATGGTTTGGGGTCACCTTATTACTTTTCCAAATTTAAATTCCTATGTCTCAATATATACCTCACTACTAGTGGAAAGGAACTACATATTTCTCTTCATTTTCTCACTACTCTACAATAGATTCAAAAAATGATTATGGTCATGTATTTCCATTCATTATCAATAATGAATCCATCCTCAATTGTAGGTATATTTTTAATTGAAGTCCTAATGTTCCAAAAAATGTTAATTTTAGAAATTTCATCTATGAACTTTTTTAATCACTTCAGGAACTGCCATGTATCCTTTTTGAACAACCTTTCTCTGCAGGGTGCGAGTGTTTCATAGAAAAACTTTCCTTCATTGGCTTCCAATATTTACCAGATGGATGATGCCTCTATGAAGCACTAATGCCTCATGGATACATTTTATTTTTGAATTATAAATCCTTGAAAACCCCTTCCATTAATTAACTGTTTGTATATTTCCTTTCACGTAATGCATCCCTCATGAAACTGATCTCCTTAGTGGAATTCTTCATTGGAAACTAGCTATGGATTCCCAAAATTAATCCTAGAGTGATGTTATTTTCTAATGAAAATATCTCAAACTAATGAGGTTATTAGGGTCCATTATATGGGTAAATAAATCCTAAAAAACTGCTAATCAGACATTATAAAACATTAATGCGGTATGAAATTTACTTACAACTACTATGTGGTCCACATAGTGCCTTAATCCATTGTGGTTGTCACTGTCTTCCACAAATAGAAATAATTTTCATCTCCTTTAATCACATCCACTTATCTGCAAATTATTATCCTACTAAAAAATATGAGCCACATATGAACTGATTAGGAAATTCATGATTTGTAGTCCATATATCGTTACTATGCAGAAACTCTTCCTTTTTGAAATTTCCTTCCTTATTCAATGTACATATATTGTGGTTCACATAGCACAGATTCTATACTATGTAGTCCATGAAATCCATTTTTTTCAAGAACAATTTCATATGAACTCCTTATATGAAAAACCATACTACTCCATAATAAATTCCCAATTTGGGGCAAAAAAATCTATAAAACACTTGGAAACGGAGACACCATTATCATATGCTTCAGAATCACAAACCATATTGAAATGCGGATTTCATGATTTTCAACAAACACAATCACCCGAAAAATACTGAAATGGATTTTTGAGGGTTTGTTTCCAAAAATTAATTTTTGACCTTTCATGGAGGTAGCTTCTAGAAAAAACAAGATATGAATATCATTAATCTATACCACAAAACTCATATAATATATCCCACGCTAGTCAAGAAAAAAATCACAAAAGTATATCTCAAACACAAATCACCAAAATGCACAATGTAAAAGAACCCATTTATTTTATCAAATCACAATCATTTAAAAGGGAGTTGTAAAAAACCCTTCATCGAGTTCATCATAATATTTTTGTTACTACCAACTTGGTTAAATATGTTGAGTGGATGGGGGGTGAATCAGGGTATGGAATATTAGAACAACTTCCCCTTCAGATATTATTTCATTGTTAAACAAAACAACCTTCTCTCTTGATATATAAATATTTCAATATAAAATAAATCATGGACACGAAACAACTGTTCTACATGGTTCACCCTCATTGGGCTATGTCTGTAGATAACAAAACCAAAATGTAATGATTTACAGAATCCATTAAAAGTACATTACTATTTACAATTTTTGGAGTAGACTCACTATCTACCCTAGTTTACAACTAATAATAGTATTGAAGATTATTTCTGTCTCAACTGATGTGATCTCACTACTTATTTATAATATTATATTTTCATCACTTGAATCAATGTTTTGTAAACTTAATTTATTATATCATTAAGTTCCACATTCATTGAAATTATGAATACCACATTACACTACCCAATGCATTTTGAGTCACCTTCGTGATTTTCATTGTTTTCATGAAGCTCCTTTCATGATGAATCTCAAAAATCCTTTATTAATCTTCTTTGTCCATGAATCTCACTTCTTTTTCGAGGACCATATAGGCTTTAAAAGGTTCAAAAGTTTCAGTCAGTGTTTTATTGCCTTTGTGAATTCCTTTCTTCCGTGATGTTCAAAACATTTGGTTGTCTATAATAGCCTTCATATGGTTTATCACCACAACCACCTTCACTAACCAATGGGCATTGAATTGCCATTGAGTCTCGATGCATTTCTGAAGTGGGAGAGGCCTATTTATTGGCCTTTTCACTAATTCCAGAAGAATCTAGTCGCGCCATCACCATTTCGCTAATATCCATCATCTCTTTCATGACACTCTATCTCGAGAAGTTCTAAGAAAATACATCATTCATGGTGGTCTTTGTAATCATGGAGCATTCTTGTTAAACCTTTGTTGCACTATGATTCTCCAATCGCAATGATCCTGACCTTAGTCATTCACAATACTCATCATACTCATGAAGATCACTATCAAAATATTCACCGATTCTAAAAAAACCCTTTCCAAAAACCCATTCATCAAGAATTTCATGGCTTTACAATATTTTCATATATCCTTCATGAAAATACACTTTCAATGATGCTTGGATAAAATCCACATTTTTTACCCCAAAAATTTATAAAAAATTTGGAAATGGAATCCCCTTGTGTGTTAAATTCATGTACCTCTTATAATGAATCCATTTTTTAATCTTAGATCATTGTCAACATATTTACTCAATAAACAATTTGGACTCCACAACATACCATTGGAACCCGCTTTGTCAACATACACAATTAACTAGATAATACTGAAATGTTTTCTTAAGGGATTTTTTCCCAACAAAATCAAACCATATTGGAAATTAATCCATGATTTGTTAAATAATACACTATACTTAAATTGTAAAATGAAACCATTCCAAAATTTAATTTTCAATAATAAACCCATTCTTAAATTAGATAAATTCATTTATATGAACTAAAAATATGATGCACATTATAAAAATATGACATCCATAGATAATTCACCTAAATTCATTTGAAAACAGATTAAATATTACTACATTCATTTGAAACAATTTTCAAACCATAGTTAATGAAAAAAAAATACAATTTTAAAACTAAATCCAAATTAAATATATTTATTTCTAAACCTCATTCTTAAAGCCAATGTCCCATTCCAAAAATCAGTTTCCCACCACCATAATGATATGATCCATATTATAAAAAACCTAAAATTAGTAAATATTTTTTCATTAAAAACAATAAAATGGATTTGATGTCAACCATTTTTTTACACCCAAATATTTTATGATATATTACATTTTAAATAAATTTAATATCTTCATAATTTTAGGTATAATAAATTGTGAGTCATGATAAACATAAATATAGTATTTAATTAGTACGAAGCTATTAAATCGAGGGATTTGATTTTTAATAACTAAATTATGAAAATTATTTGGTTTAAACCTGTATAAAAAATCAATTTGTTATCAATTAATTATTATTAAAAATAAAAATTATTTCAATGTAAAAGAAATGTTATTGTTCTTTATTTGCACGATTTGTTTTTATTAATAAATTCAATTAATCCATATTGAGTAAAATTTAAATGAAATTTAAATATTAGTTATTCAATTATTTTTTTGTCAATCATCAAATTTTATTATAGGTAGGTGATACCAATAAATCCAGTTACATGCTGAAAAATATATTTAAAAAAAGAGATTTTTTGCATTTTCCACACTTATTATAAAATTAATTATTGGATATTAAATAAAATTAATTTAAAAAAATTAACTTAATTTTTATATTTAAATATGTCAAAACTATCTTATATTTTATTTCTGATAATTTCAGAAATGATTAATTTTTCAATGAATAATGAATGATGCATTTTCATTAAAAAATTTATTTTCATTTTATGAATTTAAAATGATATATATTTTAATTGTTTGTAAAGGTAAAAATAGTTGAAATATATTCCCATTAATCTTAATCAGGACATTAGAAACAATATTATATTGAATTTTTCTATAAAATCATTTTATACATCGAAAAACATTTTCCTTTGAAAACCTCATTTCATTTTGTTTGTAGGTTTAATTTTATATTAAAATGTACAAAATATTTGAAATCAATTTTATAAAATGTATTCTAATTTATTACATGTAATAAAAAATATTAGGTAATAATTTCATCTTTAGTTTTTGAAAAAATGAATTGTGAAAATAGTAAAAAACATTATTCATGGTTATGGTCAAAACAACTTTATCGGGGGTAAAATAATATTATAGGGGTTAAGATGACATAAAATTTTCATAAAACCAAATAGAACACTAGATTTCGAACTTATTCTTATCATCTTAAAATATGATTCATTTCGGTGCCTTATTTTGAATTAAATAACAATAAATTATTTTGATACTCTGAAAAATTACAAATGTGTCACTGCCCAAATTATAAAATGATACCCCCTCTCTTCCCCTCTATAGAGTTAAAAGAAATTTATTTGTTCAAGAACTACTATACTACCATCCATACATTACCCCCATGAACTATTATCCCTATATTAATTATAATCTTATCTAAGGAAATATTTTTTTAAACCTTACGATGTTTTCTTATAAAGATGTATAGTTCAAAAACATATTTTTTTTATTTCTTATTCTACCTCATTCAAATCATATTTTATTATTTTCATGTCATAACCCACCCCAACGTGGCCTAGACCTCAACTCTTAAATCCCACCTCAATATGTTAGGGTATAGAAACTACCGACGATTCAGTATATCAAACAGAAGGTAAGCCTCTTCCAAAAGTACATATATACACACACCCACAAAAACCTCCATGAAACAGTTCAAATATAAAATGGATATTAACTAAAAGGCATGAATAATACTATACCAAACAATAGTACAATATATGTATAGAAAATGTAAATGTTTAAAACACATACACACCGAAAACTGGAAAATAATCCATCCTCTCTATAAGGAGGTGATCATTATCAAATAGAATAACCAAAAATCTCCTCAACCCAACTTCAATAAAAACCTCAATCAGTGTATCTCACAAATCTCTACAAACCTCAGCTCCATCGGGGATCCTTTGAAATGGTCTGTTTTATGCACAAGAAAAAACATGTTATAAGAAATCCCTTATAGGGGTTAGTATTAAAATACAATGTCAGCTCCAAAACAATTAAGAGGGAGAAACTGAATGAAAAATATTCTGCTCAGACCTGTTAGAGTGAAACAAATCAAGAGTAAAGCTTCATCTAGAACCTCCCATGGATTACATGATTATCAGCTCAATCCATAAGGGGTGTCAACCCAGACATCTGACAATACAGTTGGGACCCACAGAATCACCCATATATACTATTCTCAGACTCCAAGTCTCATGAGGTTCTAACCTCGTAACTTGCAGTTATATTCAACTCAAGGCTCTAAATATAATACACGTCCAATAGAAAAAACTCCAATAGATCATACATCCTATATGGATTATATCTAAGATATAATATCCAATGAGAACATGTCACCTGATCAAACTCTTATGCCCAACACCGTAGTTCCTCCCATCGATACCATGTTTCCATCTCAATCTAATGAAAATAAATTAGTGGGGCCCTCTCATCACCACTTGATGAATTTAAGGGATCACTACTCCAGGATATACATTTTTTTGATCCTATCAAATTATAGATAATTGAGGGAACAACACCTCACCACTTTTCCATAGTTGAGGGAGTATTATCTCTAAACCATCTTGTGAAACCTATATCCATCCTATATAAAATTTTCCACAAGTCAATCTATTGAGGGATAAATAACTCTTAATAATGTATTAGACATAAAAAGTTGATGGGTCTACTCCTCTTAGCAAGACTCAATAGCCCATGGAGCTCAACATTCAATGGAGGACCTACTCCTCACTGCTACTATGAGATATGGGAGTACTACTCCCTAGAAAACAATCCACACCATGGTTCAAAATGGGGGTACCACTCAAAGGATGTAGGACACTCACCCCGTATACAACAAGGGATTACAACTATATAGTTAGAGGAACCACTCCCTAGCATTATTGGGGTACCTCATTACAATATCGGTCACTATGGTAGATTGACACCCTACCATGATAGGGGATTACTGACCACAAGCTGTCGGACCCACTCCCCTGTACAACATGGGAGTACCAAATCTATTGAGACTATATGTATGGTGTACCCACACCCTAGAAAGACTAGGGAGTTTCAAATCGAAGGATATAGCACCTTCACCGTAACATGGTAGGGGATTCCCTACTCTATTTATACATTATATATGGTGGACACATGTCAAGACACATCAGGGGAGTAACAACTCCACGGGTAGAGGATAAACATCCAAACATTATAGGGCAGTACCCAATCTATCTTTATGAAACATATGGAGGACCAACACCCTTACACAGTTGGGGAGTACCAACATCACAGATAGAAAATCCACACACCGGTTAAATAGGGGAGTCCCTAATCTTTAAAGACAATGAGTATGAGGGGACCACACCTTGAAATAGAAGGGTATTATTGTGTCTATATACCTGAAAAATACGAAAAACCCACACCCAAATCCTAAATGGGTGTACCATCCCAGAGAGAATTATCACATTGGTAGAGAAATCACACAAATAGTGTGGTGAGTCCCATCTCTACTTGAGTAAAGGTTGGGGAATCCCATGCCCTAAATGCCTTATAGGAGTACCAGCCACAATATCTCTCTAATGAAACACACTAATCCTTAACAATGGGAAAACCTCGTTGAGCATAACATCATGCTTATCATACATCATTTCACAACACTTCCTCAAGAATGGAACCCCTGGCCTCATTAAGAATGGGAGAACCTCTATACAAAAAATGTGTCTAGGGGACCCATATCCTAAGAGGATAGGGAAATGTACCAACCCTAATGGTAACCTAGTGATCCATCCAAACCACATACCATGATTAAGCACAGCTTCCAACAATTTTTGCATAAACCACACCACATCGTATCCCTTAAGTCAAAATAGTTGAAACCCTCACATTCTATTGAAAAATCTTTACTATAGGATACTCACAAGCCTAAATCAACGTTATAGAGATTGATATTTGAATGGAAAAAGATCTCAATAATATCCCAAGGAATTACATAGTGTGCAATGGGTTCAACATAGTGTGCAAACCCGCTTGAGCACCTAGCCATGTCTATCGTTTAAATGACTTATCTGGTCATGTAGGCATACATTTCGTTCACACCCGTGCACAATGTGTCCTACATCACCCATCCCTAGGCCATGTTCTTCTTTATTATAACTGAGCCAGTTGTGGCTCTCAAATAGAATATATCATTATGTGCATTTCATTTAAATGAGACATGATGTCTTTGTCATTCCATGTACCTATGATCTTGTCTTGAACCCCATGCATGTGTACTTTTCAATGTACATTACATGGTCATGTACTATTACATGGCTAACCTAGCCATATACTTCAGCCACATGATAATGGGTCACTACATGGCATCTAATCCTGACACATGGTGTATAGTCTCAAGTAGGCATATTCCCCTAATGTAAAGAACAAAATATGTTTTTGTCTTGTTTACACACTGTGTAAATGGAAATTCATCTTGGAATTTCCTTTCAAGTATCTCCATTAACCCAAATCAACCTTAAAACAGAAATATCGACCCATTTAGGATCACTGTGAATTATAATATGTCTCTAAAACCATAAAAATAATACATAAGGAAAGTTATTTGGATAGAAAATAAAATTCACTTACCTTCAAATGAAAATATTAAAGCATCATGTCCAAAACGACTCTCTGATCCTGCTTCTCCTCGATCTGATGATGATTAGGGTCATAAATAGATGTTAGTAGAACATCATCACTCTGATTTGGCTCAGTTTCCAACTTGATCCAATGGGCGGGAGGGAGGTTTCAATTCCTCCATATTTCATGTGCATCAAGAAGTGGGGGGAGGAATTTAGTTAATATTTATTAATTAAAATTTAATTTAATTGAAAATATTTTTAAACAACACCCCTCATACTCACCCACACTCGCGTTCCTAGAGAAGACATTGATATTTCATTACTAGGGTAAACATGACGTTCTGAATTCCACGGAGGACTCAAAATTCCTATATGAGGCTCCTCTTGGGAGATATTCCACATTTCAAGGGAAACAACGTTCACATGAAAATGTATTTAATATCTTTAAAATTACTAAAATGAGGCTCTTTGGGCCCCAAAATCCCAAGATGACACAGCATGTGACTTCAAAAAAATTTGTTGAAATATTCCGAAACTTTTATAGGTTAAAACTAGAGTCATTAAATTCCCCCAAACATAATGATTTTCCACTGAAAAGTGAATTACCATGTACAAGTGGAAGACACAGATCTCTCCACCAGAAATCCAATGCCTTAAAATCACCAAGGGTTCTTGTGATTCTTACAATCATTCACATAGGAGATCTAAAAAGGATAAATCAAACCCACAACCTTCTCCATTCAAGTCGACATCATGAATCCAGATGCCAATTTCTCCTCAGTTGTGAGTGGTGGAAAACACTAAGAAAAATGTCCCTTCTACAGTCATAGGGTATGTCACTACACCACCTCGCTAACCAGAATAAGACACTAATATAACCCAGTATTTAAAATCCACACTTAGGTGAACTGAACCATGACCTCATTGATTATCTATAAAACACCAAAATTCTAATGTATATCTTTTTATTCGATAATGTGCATGACATGCCTCACCAAGAGTGTAAGGGAATATAATATCTCGAGACTCTATTATATATTTAATATTGTAAATATGTTCAATAAATTATATATCTTGTAACAAACATATCACAAATTTTTCATGCATTCAACAGAAGATGTCCCATCCTTGATAGCTCACATTACACTCAAGATCATGTTTCAGCAAATAAAAATGTATTATTAAAACATTATTATTTAACATAATATGATATATCCCCACCATAATTTTTTTTTGAATATTATTAAATAAATTATTAAAATTTATGTTTTATATTAATATTAAATCAATTTATTAGTCACTAACTAATGATAAATGAAAATAAGAACCAATGGGACATAAAAAGTAATATTAGTTTGTTTCTATTGGAGTTTTTTATTAATAAACATAGTTATTTACACTTATTGAATGATTTTTATGAAATATATAATTTATATATTAGATAAAATATTTTAAATATTCATCGCCCTTTTTTTATATGCATATTATAAGAACAAACAATATTTTTCACATAAAAAACAATATTTTTATATAGGCAATTTTACCGCCATCTAATGTCGAACCCATTTTAAAAATGAATTTTGACACATTAATTTATTTAATATGCCAAAAATATATATAATCATTGAAATGGAAACATAATAAATATCTTAAGGTGATGTTTTTTCATTTTGTAGAAACATAACAATTTTTTAATGAATAGTTAAAAATATTGAATTTTAATTCAAAACACCTATTTCATCTAATTTTTCTATTATTTTAATTTATATTTTTAATGGGTTTTAATGTTTTATTATTAATTTCATTATTAATTAATTCAATTAATTTCATTAGGATAGACTTCACTTTAAAATTTACTATAAAACATAGCAAACATTTGGATGTTTTTAATATAAACAGCCACATTGTCGTCCCACTTATTGGATCAATTTTAAAATAGTTTCTATAACTAATTTGATTTTCATTTCTAATAATGGATTTTATTTTCAAAATAAGATTAATTTATAATGTATAATAAAGTTAAATTAGTTTTTTCCCAAAAATATTAGTGAATGTAATTAAAATTATTTACAATTATTAAGGAGAAATTAATCCTAATAAAGGACTAAAGCTTTATCTTAATGAACAGAATGATCTATAAAATTGTCCAAAACATATTGGTTGGATATATATTGGACATAAAACTTCAAATATTGAGTTTTTTTGTTTTTTCAATACAATTTTAGGTATGAACATATGTACACGGAACATGTTTCCAAACATTCCATGTGAGCCTTTTGCTTCCCTATAAAAGGAAATCACCTCTTCCACATATTCACAACACTAAAACATATTAGGTTCAAAAAAGATATTCCATAATAGCTTCCCAAAAACCCTACCAAAGTCCTTGATGCCTCGATATTTGAGGAATAACATCCAAGGATGTCATTTGGTGTAAAAAAAAGATGTTACCCGGTTAAGAGGTATCATCTTCTATCAACATTTTTAGTTTATTTTTCATTATCCACACCCTATAATATTCTTATGATATGCATAAATAACAACAATAATATTTACAATATACTAGGATGTTTTTATGTTATTATTTTTACCTAAACATACACATACCTTCATCTAATGGCTAACGAAAATATTGTTTCTCTATACAATGAACTATTGCCTCAGAAAATGATGATTATTCATTTTCTCTTAGCACATATCGTGGTAGATATTATGATTTAATCTATATTTATACATGTTATATATGATATTTATAATTTATTTATTCTTATATAATTTCTATTTATAACATTTCTATCCATCTTATGTAAATACAATAATTTTGTTCGAGATAGTTTGGACTACCACCCCTTCAAAGCAATATAATCCATTAAAACAAGACATATTACATATAAAAGATAGTTTTAATAAAAATATGTATCATATATAACATACATATTATTCTGGAATTATAATGCACATATTTTTCATTTATTGTTCATTCATTTAATTCAACAATGAAATGGAAGTAGAATCCATGCCTATGTATGACCTACCATCTCCATGAGTAGTGACCATCATCTCTAATCTCCAAATATAATCGAATAATATAAATACATATATATACTGATTATATATGATAATTAATAAATTTATAATATTCCATAGATTACTAAACCATTGTCTTATTAATGGTAATGGGAAATCATAGGTTAAAGGGAACTTGAGAAAACTAGCTGATTAACACCTCAAATAGTGAAATTAATGAAATAATGTTCAACATGGCTAATAAAATATTATATGTAAACAATTTATGATATAATAAACATGAGTATGGTTATGGAATATGTTAAGAAAATATTTTAATCAACTATACAGGAGGATAAATACCACACAAAAAAAGGAATGTTAAGATAAGTGATATCTATCTCACTTTTTACATAAGTGAGACTATTGTCAAATTCACAACAAACTTATTTTGTGGGGATAAACTACATCCTATTTTGATATATTATATAACGAATCAATTTATCATTATGGTATTTATTTGATTCGTTTGATGATTTTTAATTCTGGGTCTTTCAATACATATCTAAGAGAATTTTGTAACAATTTACAATCCATTAGGTCATATTTTTTTAATATGCACCAATTCACATTTATTTGGGGTATATATTAACTTTTCATTTTATATCATGAATCCACTTATTCTCATGATATTTTATGTTTAATTTAATTTCATACATATCTTGAAATTATGTTTTAAATGTTTTAATGTTGCATGGAACACAGTGCAATGTTTTAATACTATTTGTGGTCAATAATTTTTTAATGTCAACAGCCCTTATTGTTACTTATCATCCATCGAGTTATTATTGAGAAATAAGTTTTATTAATAAAATATGGATATTTGATAAGGAAAATTGTTTATTTAGTATATGGTGAATTCATTGTACATTCAATACATAGGTTGGTGACCGTTTAAGGAAATCCAAATGGGTTGCAGACCGGTTAATTAAAGCCCCTCGATGATTTAATAGTCTCATGGAATGAATTATTTTTCCAAAATATAATATTTTTTAATGTATATTGACGGTAAATGAATAATATTCTTGGAAAACATGACATCTGATAACTAAGAATTTCTTTTAATGAAAATTTGATCATGATTGTTAATCTAAGATATTTTTTCTCATCATATCTATTGATACATTTCTGTTTTAAATTTATGATTTATACGGAATGAGTTTCAGTTTATTACCTTTTCATATTGATATATCTTTATATAGTTATTTTAATGGATTGTGTTACCATCTATTTACCTTTCCATGTAATATTCTTCCTAAATATTTATTATTTCTTCAACTTTACTTACCCATACTGATCATTTAAGATCCCCCTTATTATATTTTATTTATATAGGTTATGAAGAATAAGTATTTGAATATGACATAAAATATACACATAATTTAATTTCATTGTTTATTGTGTTTTTAATTTCTATTTCTCAATGTATTAAGGGTAATTGTGTATGTAATCTGGCATTCAAATACTACAAAACTGGTCGGTCCTTTGAGATTATATTCTATACAATCATCCCAATGTAAAAAAATCAGAGGATCTAGGTCTATGGATGTGGGAAATTATACTATCTTTCATTCAATATAGACACCGAGAATATGAGGGTATTAATAAATAAAACATTTTTTCGCAAGGGTATAAACTAGGTCTTACGGGACCCTCCATCTGTGAACCTTGAGTTGTAATATAACATGCTAAACCAGAAAAAAAAACCACACTTACAAGTGGCATCCCAAATGTGTATAGATGGTTGGAAACCAATCCACATAATGGAAACATCATAGGGTATAAATCTACAGCTACATAATGGTTCTGTTCAAGTATTTCCTACGACCTTTTTTCCAATAATACAAGTTATGAAATAAGTATGCATTAGAAATGTTAGGTCCTTAGACAATAATCAATTTAAAAAACCTTACTCGAACTCACATGTTTAAAGAAATAATTCACCACACCATAAAACTATCCATATTATGAAGAACTGAATCACCCACATAGTATTAGTCACGTCATAAATACATGCCTAGGTGGGGAAAGAACCCCTTTTCTTGTGATTAAAATGCTACGTCAAAAACACGTACACATGGTTCTAATGAAGACATGTGCCAAAAATATTACCCCTCAATAAATAGTAAGAATGAGAATATTACCTCAAAATATTTTATAACAATTACCATTATATAATGTAGAATGGACACAAAGTGTACCTACATTCATCCTCAGAGGCTTTGCGTCAAAGGACTATACGGTCAACAATTATCCTTGTCCTCGTACTCCACCTCCACAATCCTGGTGTGGACCACATATGGGTGGTGGTGGAAAAACCTCAAACCTCTTATCACTTCCTGGTTCATTCCAAACTTCTCTTCCACATCTATAATCATATGTAACTCCATATTCCACATGAAACCTTTTCCAATGCGATCTGTCAACTAGCTTCCTCCCAGAAGAATGACAGGTCGGAAAATCGCTATCAAGATTTCCCCATTCATCACATGAAAAACACATCCTCTCCTACGGATAACATAATCCCCATCACGGCTCATGTGCAACATGACCACCTGTTTGAATCTGATCATGGGTATGCCTCATGTGACGTGATGATATCACATTCTCTCCCCAACTAATATAGATGTCTCAGCCTCATGGTCATCACTACATACGAAATCCACCATCCCCTCTTCCAGTAAGCTATCTACTACCAGAGATCACTATAGTACAACATCATAAGTGGGAATCCATAAGAAAATCAAAAATACTATACAATTTATTTAGATTAAACTATAAAAGGTTTGAGATCTATGGAACTGGTCTCAAACCATATACAAGGAGTTTAGTGAGATGTCGTTGAACCTCACCGAGAACTCTTCCATTGTCATGTTTTTAGGGAAATGAAAAAAATTCTCTTTTATATGAACTAATATCGATGTAGTTTGGTATAAATCTTCCCCAATGAGTTGATCATAACCTACCCAAGAGAGTTTCACCTTGTCGTGGGTCTAAATCACCCGACTAAGCCATGCAGGTTTTTTTCCACTGGGACCTCCATCTACCCATGAGTTTTCTTCATAAGGAATATAACACACATGACTGGAAAAATCTGGGATCATCTATCTAGTGGTATGGATCACCATAACACAGTAGAGGTCACTACCTCTATAAATCATGCATCTCACTTTCCCTACATGCATCCTCAACTTGAACTATCAGCACATCCAACTACTCAATGTTTGATGGCTCAACTATAAGACCACCCAATGGTACCACTCTAGAACCAGTTCCATTTACTAATGAATCATCATAGGGAAGATCATCATCACAATCATGATGTGGAACCCTATATGGCTATCATTATAGTGTAATCATAAAAATAATCAAGGTGTTTCGTAGTCAAATAGTATATTGGAGGAGATGACTTAATAAGAAAAAGAAACCGACAACCCAGACGTATATGATGTATTTAACATTATTTCATTATGATTAGTTTCCAATTATAACAATATGAAAATAAGGTTTTTAGAGTCTTGTTTAATGGATACATCAACTGTCGTACCATCATAAGAAACATGCTCCAAATTTCATAACTTGAATCATCCAAACACATTCTCATTGAAACCCCAACAAAACACATGACACTGTGGTCCCAAAGTAGAAACCAATCTGATACAACTCTTTCACAACCTAACCCAATGAGGCCTCGTTTGTAACTCCATAAGGCAACCACTAATTAGCCAGGGGATATCATCTAGACTTGAGTGGGATTATCAAAAACATGAGAGGACATTTCATAAAGTAACTATACACACACACACACACCTTCATAAAATAGTGTAGATATAAAACAATATGGTAAATAAAATCCATTCATACAACTCTCCCATACCAGAGTACAACCTAAGTAATAAAATTGTAAAAGGGAAAACTCAAAACACACCAAATACTTTAAAAGGGTATAACCTTGTCATAAATAAGGATATGGCTATCACTTAGAACTACCAAAATTCTCTTCATCCCAACTCTAGTAAACACCTCATTCATTCTAGCTCACTGAGCTCTAACTTCCACGGGTCCCATTGATGGGATTATCATCTACATATGTCACAACACATGTGGGAAAATCTTGTGTAGTTGTCATTATAAAAATACCTAGTATGCTCCCAAAAACAATAATTGAAAGGGAGAAACTAAAAGAAAATAGTCCGCTCAGCCCATACAGAGGGAACCCAATTGAGACATATGCTCCATCTCAAACCATCCCTGTCCTATGAGAATAGTTAGATCCTTCCATAAAGGATGTTAACCTAGACATGTGAACAAATCACACAGAATCCCAGAATCACCCATATATACAAGTCTCAAACTCTAAATATTATGAGGTTCCAAAATCATAGGAAAAAACACGATTCTACTTGATGCACTAAAGTTAACACACAACTAGGAGAACTCAATCCATGAGTAAAGCCATCTCAAATAGCACCCGTCTAAGAGATAATATCCATCAAGAACATATCAGAAGGTCCAAATCCTCTTCCCGCCAACATAGGTCCTAATATATCACACTTGACCCAAGTGCAAGGTAAGAAAACATTAGTGGAGTGGCATTCCCATCTCTACTATAAATAGTTGGGGGATAACTGCTCCAAAATATGCACTACATTAATCAAATATAATGAAACAGAATTGAGGGGCTCACACATCACCACATCCCCGTAGTTGAGGGATTATTATCTATTAACCATCAAGAGAACCCTCTATCACTCATATATGTATTTCCCCACATAACAATCCATTGATGGAGAAGTAACTCTGAACATGTAATCAAACATAACTGTTTTAGTATCCCACTCCATGTAGCTATACTCAATAGCCAAGGGTGCTCCAACTCCAATAGAGGACCTGCTCCCCACT
Source organism: Viscum album (assembly GCA_963277665.1). NCBI lineage: Eukaryota > Viridiplantae > Streptophyta > Magnoliopsida > Santalales > Viscaceae > Viscum > Viscum album. The sequence goes on from OY728164.1 coordinate 801,462,398, forward strand.
GCTACAAGGATACAATGGGGGGTACTATTCTATTGATAAGGAATCCAAACCTAGTATGATAAGGGAGTACCAATCAATGGGTAGAGGACGCATACCTATATATGACATGATATTAAAACTATCTGGATGGTGGAATTGAATCCTAGAAATACAAGGGAGTACAACTCAACCATATCGATCACTATGGAGGACACACACCATGACCCGAAATGGGAGTACCGACCCAGGCTATAGGATCCCCTCTATGGTACGATATGGGAGTACCATCATAGTTGAAAAGCACATATGCAAGACCTATTCATTATAATGAAAGGGGAGTTTTGTGTCTAAGGAGAGGGGACTCGTCCCCTAACATAATTGGGGAGTATATAATCTACCTATACATCACATAGGGAGGACTAATTCCCTGACACAACTGGGGAGTACCAACTCCATATATATAGGATTCGTACCCTTCCATTATAGGGGAATACCCACTCTAACTATACATCACATATAGAGGCACCATTCCCTAAAAGAACACGGAATTACTAACTCTAGAGATAGAGGACCTTCACCCTAGTCTATCATCAGAGTATCTACTCTATATGGACAATGAGTAAGGAGGGTATATACCTTATAATGGTTGAGGAGTGCTATATCCATCTACATGAAATATTTGGGGAACTCATACAATAATCCAAAAGGGGAGTACCATCCATGAAATAATTATGACATTGGTAGAGAACCTAGACCCATGTTGTGTGGATCCATTCTCTACCAAAGAATATGGGTAAGGGAGACATGAACCTGGAATCCCATAGGGGGTACCAGTCCTAGTATGTCTCTCAAAAACCACACTAATCTAAAACATCACCCATGTTTCGCTGAGAGAAGTGTCACACTTATCATAGCTCGCATAGAAAAATTTCTACCAGAATGACACATGCACACAAATTCAATAGGTTATCACTATTATACTAGCCTAAAGTGTCTAAGAGACCCACACCATATAATGAGAGGGAACAGTACCAAAACGACGTCAACCCAGTGATCCACCATGATCACTACCCAAGATGATACACCAGTATAGGTGTGTCATTCTTGAACCAAGCCATGTCATATTTTATAGGCCAAAACTAAGGCCACCATCATGATCTATATAGACAACTGCTAAGGATAAGCTACTCCCAATCCTGGATCTATGTTCCATTGTAAGAGATATGAAAGGAGGAATATCTAATGTAGATCCCAATGAAGTAAATAGTTTCACTATGCTGCACACGGCTTGTGAACCCACCTGAAAAACTTGTCTCTTCTCCCATTAAAATGGGTAGTCCATCCATATAGGCATACATGACAATTAAAACAATTCATTATGTGTCCCTACTCACCCAGCCCCAGGTCATGTTCTATATCTATACGGCTTCACCACCCGTGCAACTCACATGTTGTGTACCACTAGTTACGTTGTGCGTAGAGGCCACATGACCACATGGATATTACATTTAAACATTCCCATTCCTGGTACCCTATTTGTGTTTACATTGGGATTATACATTACATGACCATTTACTTTAACACAACTACCATGACCATATCCTTTGGCCACACTATATGGGGTCACCATAGGCAGTGTAAGCCCAGTAAAGGATGTGTAGTACCAAAAAATTATATTCACCGAAAATAAAGCACAGAAAGAACATTTATATTGGTTACATACTGTTTAAATAGAAATGATGATTGGAATTTTCTTTTCAAGTCTCCCAATTCACAAATTTTTTCCCCAAAACCCACACATCAACAAAGAAGTGATCACTAGAAATTTCATGAAGGATCTACATCATTTAATAAATTTATAACAAATAGGATCAGGACCAAAAAAATATACCTATATATATGAAAAAATAAAAAAATATTTGAGTCCAAAACAATGCCTAGATCTTGCTGTTACTCGTTCTGATGTTGACCATCATTGAGAATGGTGAACGACAGAACCTTGTTGCTTTGATTTGTCTTAGTTTCTATTCATTGTAAAATAGAGAGAGGTAGTCTCTGGTTCCACCTTGTATCTTGAATACTAGAATAAAATTTTGGTGTATTTTTTCTATAGATTTATTAATTAATTTTTATTTAATTATTAATCTCAGTAAACAACACCATACCAACTCGCATTCACTCACGCACTAGGTGCAGACAACACTAGGTTACACCTTGGGTAAATATGATGTTGTCTAGTAAATCGCATTATCATAATTTCTATTTGAGACATCACATAGGATTTATTAAATGTATTAAAGGAAAATATGGATGATTGAAAAAAAAATATATATATTAAAAATCACCACATCAAGGCTCTTCAGGCCCAAAAATCCCCTACCAATTCTGTATATAGCTTCCAAAAATATTCGTAGAAATATTTCATAGTATAATAGGTCAAACAAATGAGTCATTAAATTTCAAATAAAAACACCTATAACCAACATATAATGAAATTTCTCTATGTTATTTTTATAACCCATATCCATCTCCATTTCCAATAAATGTGAAATGAAAATCGAAATCATGGGAATGGTGGATGGTCTCCTTGCCGGCCAATGTATTTTATTTTCCATCACCAGCTATTATTAAGGAATATAATAATAGATTTACTTTATATATGTTATATTTTCAAGGTAATTATACTTAATTAATTATAAAATCTCATCAAAATTCATACCTACCAATATGTTGGAAAATTATAATATTGCTCGTGTTTTCGTGTGGAGTACCACCTCTATGAAGCGATGTTATTCGTCTTTCATATTACATTGACATGGATGGTAATAAGGGTATATTTAATGAATATATATATATGAAATATATAAAATATAAATCATTCATGATTAGTGAAATACATTTTTTCTTCTATATTATTAAATTATTCAAAAAATGAAAACATCATTCACACGTACATATGACTTAAAAGATCCCAGAACCGGGTAATTCATTTCTCAATTGATAAATTTTTTTGATAACTCTAAATATATATATAATTAATATATATGATATTTATATAATTATTAAAAATATAAAAATTATGGAACCGTGCTGAATGTACAAGTATTAAAACTACCGAACTGAAACATTCATGAAAAATGAAGTAGTTATTGCCTAAAAAAGTGATTCTAACAAGGAATAGTTAATAAATTTGTGTTAATATATTATAAGTAAATAATTTATATTTTGATATATATTTTTATGGTTCTATATTTGATTTATAATAATCTAATATTTATTGTATTGTATTTTTATTTATATAAAAAGTATGTCGAACATTTGGTAAGGGATTATTTAATAATCTCATTTTTATTTGGTATTTTTATGTTAATCTCTCCATATGAGAAATTATTTATTATTTTTTTATTTTAAAATATATATTATCATATAACCTGGTTATTTCTATAAATTTATAATTATCTTGTTTGTTGGGCAGATTTAGAAACTCAAGAGGTGGGTGAATTGAGTACCCAATAAAAATTTTCATTAAAAATATTAAAAAGAAATACACTATGTAATTTAAAACAAAAAAATTAAAAATAGTAGTAGATTAATATATATTTTATCTATCAAAATATTTCTTAATGTGGGATTATAGAATAATTAAATTAACAGTTCAAACTAATTTACTTAATCAAATCCTCTATAGAAACTTGGGTTAATAATAAAATTCAATGTAAATTTTTTTTATATTTTAATATAAAATGTAGTTTTAGAATTGAAAATAATTTTCAAAACTAAAATATCACACATCAAAATAACTAACAGGTTTAGTAACATGATTAGACATAATCACCTCTACATGGAAATCAATTGTTACAACAAATATTAATATTTAAGAAATCTAATCCATGACCTGCATTGGATATAAAAAAATAGAACACATGAAATCTAGGATCTAAGACTCGTAAAATGATATATGTGGAGAGAAAGAAATATGGTGTCCCATGACCCCTTCTATAGTATTCGTGGATATATATTGTAGAGAAAAAAAGAGAGTGTGTGTCCAAAACACTACAACTAATTCACAAGAGTCAATTTGTACATGTAAAAATATTTTTACAACAAGATTCTTAAATTTATCGCATAAAAAAGAAGATAAAATGTGAATATACAAGAAAAGATGATTCTTGTTAATCAATGTATATTTATATGCTCGAGTGTCCTCAAACTTGACATGGTGAGTAGCTAAAACAAGTTTCTATTAATGTGTAGGATAATAGAGTCTTGTAGTGTTCAATTTTTATATCTTTAGATTATCAAAAATATGTCAAAAAATATTTCATGATCCAGTTTGTGAATTTTTTTTGATTTTATTAATATTAAAAAAATTCACACATGTATATAATAGTATGTGGCATAATAAAATAGTAGTAACAGTATTATTGAAAATAAAGGAATTCTCTAGATGATACAGATATGATGATCCAATTTATCCATTGAATAATAATAATAAATATATCATGCTTAATCGTACTATGAATTAAATTTGTAAAAATATGACATAGTTTTTTTCATATGTGGATTGGTTTAGAAATGATAATTAATAAATGATCATTATACTTTCTATATTCACTCCCTTAAACTAGCCATTTGTGGAATTAAATTTAAATTGGAAAAAAATTAGCTCACCGGTGGTGGATTAACTCTGATGGTGTCAAATAAAAATGGTATCACTATATAGTTGTATACAAGTCACTAGTAGTGGATTAAAAGAACAAAAAAAGTATGTAGGTATCATGGCCTAGGCCAATTTCTATTATAGAGGTTGTACATCTATAGGGGTCGCATTGCTTTGGAAGTTGCACAAGTTCGGTGGTTGAACATTTCAGGGGTCAGTACATGCCTAGTGGTAGAAAAACTATAGTGGTAGAAAAATTGTTTTAGTAGACCTACTATAGTGGTAGTAGATGTATGATTGTAGAACAACTCTAGAAGTAGAATGTATATGATGGTATAATAAGATTTAAACTAATGGTGGATCTATTCTAGACTTAACAAATTTATTTCAAATTTATAATTTTCCATAAAACATTAATCTCATTAAAAACATAATAATCAGGATTTTTAATAATTAAAATAAGTTATTTCCAACAATATCCCCTTTTTTGATGATCATAAATCAAGGGATTTTATAAACCATGTGAAAATAAATATTGGAATAATAGGATGAAAGATGTTAATGATGTCTTCTTAACATTTCGAATTTTTTATTTTGATATATTGACATTAAAATTCTAATGATTTGTATATAAAATAGAATAAAACAAAAAAACATACATTTTTAGAATTATACATTTAATAATTAAATTGCATAGACAATAATTTCATCCATTTTTGGGATTACCAAAAAGATATTGTTATAATGGATAACAAACTGAATTTAAAGAGATATATAAGAACAAAAAATATTCAACAAAATACATAAGTCATTGGATTATATTAAAAACGAAATATAAGGGAAAATACAATACCTATAAAAGACTTATCATAGTCTCAATCACTTTCAGTTATATGGGGGGTAGGATCAACTTGTCATTTCCCTTAACTAGGGGAAAAGAAACTAAGGTAGAAAAAGAGGGTCTAAAATTCATATCGAGGTACCCAAATATTGCCACTATCCTTAGATGTTTATCTAATTTTGTAGGTCACATATTAAAGTGATGAAATTGAGGAGGTAGAGTTGCATAAGATGATGTAGAAGTTTTTGATGGAATAATAATGAAATTAGGTTTCCCAATTGTGGTTTTAGATACATAAAAAATGATTCTTCATGTTCATAGAAATCATGATGATATTTTTATAACTCCCAATATCAGTTAAAGAAGTCTTTATTTCATTCCATAAATAGTTTAGGTAGAGGTTTTAAGACATTAATATAGTCTAATTGTTCCTTGAAGGACCATGTGATATGAGGAATTCATAAATTCTCATATTGAAACTAAAATGAAGAATGAAGTCATTATTTGTATAAAATATCGAAATGTATTACTTGGTAAATTTAGTGATATTTTTAATATCACTAAATGATTTATTAAAACACTCCCTTACTATTTTATATATATGTTTACCATGTTTTCTAATTTTTTTAAATTTATACATGATTAGATATATGAACATCACATGTGATGTAATGAAAATACACATTGAATGTTGATCTGATCTTCTAAATGTCAATCGATGATGATTGGGGAAGAGTAATAGATATAGTATCAATTGCTATTTGTAAGATCTCTAACTTATTAAAAAGTGATTCATGCCCAGTATAAAAACTGGCACTCTTCTCCACTATAAGTGACATTAGGGATTCTATCTCATTGTCCAATCATCTATTTTGAATTTAAAATTATTGAATCTTAAAACTAATTTTATACTAAATACTTATGATCTCTAGATCAATGATATTACTCATATAAGATTCACTAATATGAGTAACTGTAGGATCCTGAGATATCATAACACAACTAAAATTGAAAATCAACATCACTATGAAGGATTACAAATCATCCTTAATAACAAAATATTAAGGACTAGAGGATATAATAGGTATAGGTGAAGAAACTCTCATAGGAATTGGATTATCGGCCTCTACATTCTATGATATACCAGTAGGGGCATCTGAAATAAATGCATGAATCCATACAGCTTAATCGATCAACTCCATTAGAGATCCCTTTAGATATTTTTCATCAATGGAGATATGTAGTCAGCATTCTGTGGTGAACTAAAATAATCATCATAACTATCACCCTCACCAATGAATTAGAATAATAAATACCAGGAAACATTAAACAAGGAAATGGTTCCCCCTTGGATATAGCTACATCCTCATCTATGGTGGAAGACTCGTCTCTATGAACTGATTTATGGCTAAAAGAACATGGGGATTCCTCCCCTTTAATAGATTTTGTCACCTCACCTCTAATACATATATATTCATGACTAGGATGAACTAAATATGGTCTATCAACAGACCTAGATGAAATTGAAATCGGTGATGGGGGTGGATGATCCGTCTCCACACCATAACATTTATGACTTTCAGAGTCATGAGGTCAATCACGATTCTCATTATAAAAACCTTCTAAGGCATGAAAAAAATACTTTATAGGTTTTAGATGAAATATGAATCTATTTTTACCCTATGAATCATGTATCTTTTTCTTCTATTTCAGTTAATAGGATCTCTCTAGAGGGGATAAAAATGGAAGGGGTATTAGATCTATAAGAACCATATAAACTTGGGGCCGCATATTAGACATTTCCCTCTTATATAGAAACAACAACCTATTCTTCGGCATTAGATACATCTTCTTCTACATCCTTATTTAAATAAAACAAAATTTCATCTTGATTTAATCTAGGATCAACTATATCTTTATTCATTAACGGTTATTCTACATGATTAAAATCCATAAAAAATTAACTATATTCCATAAATTTCATCATCCATAGATTCTTATTTACTGTTATTCTTTTACAATTATTTTTTCTTAAACAAAACCACCATGTTTTAACCATTTTAATTAATTATATAAATCCAATCCATTAGATTTTTACATATCTAAAACTAGATTAGGATAAATAATAAAATTTGGTCTATAATATGACTTACTCATCTCTATTATGAAAACGATAAGATATCTCCCGAAATGAATTTTATACACTCTTTTTATAAGGAATAAAATAATGAAATCCTGATATCTAGTAATACTAAAATCCCTTTTATCAGGATATAGAATATCTTGGATAAATTTAATAAGAGCATATAATCACAATCATGTTCTATAGAACATGTATTCCCACTATTCCATTCTCATTAAGTTCTATAAGTTCTTCCTAATACACAATCAGCTCACTATCCATCTTTATAGAACCTTGATAATTACTAGAGACACCTTAGTGGGGCAGATTGATTCACCAAGACCATAATTTTGAAGAAAAAATGATATCTTATCCATCAATAATATAGTGAATCACATATTTATTTTCAACAAAATTGTATTCTCTATAATGGTAAATCTGGTAAACCAATCTTAGATAAAATGATTTATCATTTCATGAAAACTATTCTAACTATCCCTAGTCCTAATTCACTATTAGAAAAAATCATTATCTTGAAAAAAACAATTCAAAATAAATTTATTTTTATATAATAACCACTCCAATTGAATGTTGAGGATTATTAAGTTCCATAATAGAACAACTCAATTCTCCTAAAAATTTCATTGCATTTGATTATCCTTCTATAGAATCAAGAATGGATGTCAAAAATCTGACCATCGTACTGAATCAAAATGTTATGAAAAGAATTTTAGGATAGTTGAAGATCTATAGAGAAGGAATGTTGAAATAGTTCAATGGGTAAGGAAAGAGAGAGTTAAAATATCAGATTTAAGTTCAATTTTATTATTTATAAATTTGAGATTTTAAAATTATAATCAAATATAATCAAATAAATAAAATAAAAAATTATCGAATATCATAAGACCAATATCATATTATAAATATAGGAATGACCAGTATATTCCCAATGATTGATCACAAAATACTGTATCACTAAATGGTGGATCACAAAATAGTTTTTGTCCCAACTATGGATCACAAATGGTGCATCACCAATGGTAGATCAACCGACAGTGGATAAAGAAATGATTGATAGTAATTGGTGGATATTTCAATAGTGGATATTACAATTGTTGATATTCTATTAGTGCATCTTTCAATGTTGGATCTTCTTATAGTGGATCTTCTAACAATGGATTAAGAAACACTATATATTCTAATGGTTAGAATTTGAGGAAAATAGATTAAAATTAATCTAGCATACCTACTTCATTTTTTATTTAATTTAATTTCTTATAATTTAAGGCCTTAGAAAAAAAATCAACAAGGTGAAGTTTAACTTCTATGAATTTAAGAGTTATATAACCATTAAATAAATGATCTCTCAAAAAGTGATTTATTACATAAATTTTCTTTATCCTAGAATGTGACAGATGAATATTTTAATAGTTTATCACACATTTATTGTCACAATTTATCAGGATATGTCTAAATTGATATCCATATTCTAGAAATGTGTGCTTCATCCAAATAATCAATACACAACCAATTTTTGAAGTTACGTTCTTAGCCCAAATATTAGAGAGTGTAAGATAATTTTTCTTTTTACTAAACCATGGTACTAGAGACTTTCTCAATAGGTGGCATGTTTTAGTGGTGACTTTTCTACCAAACGTACGACCACCAAAACATAAATATGAATAACATATTAAGTATGATTCTTCTCTCATAGAATAATGGAATCCAAAATTTTTTGTATATTTGAGGTATTTCGAAATTATTTTAATATTAATAAAATGAGATTCATTATTATTTTCATAAAAATAATCACAAATACAGACACTAAACATAATATCTATAAAAAAATAAATTACATATAGAAAGATTCCAATCATATCTCTATAACTTGTTTGGTGTATTGGATTTCTAGTTTCATTGTGATTCATCATACATGTGGTACTCAAAGTAGTATCCATACATTTAGTTACATAAAAGAATAATTTATTTAGTTCACCAATATTGATTTAAAATAATTCGTTATTTATTTTGAAAATTTTGAAAAAATTGTAGGAATTTATGTTCTCCAATTATACTCATTTCAAATCCCCATTGTACCATTTTTTAAAAATCAGTCGACAATTTTTTTAGATTATCCAAGTATAATTGCTTCGACATAAATTTGAAATACAAATACGTCATTTGAAATTATTTTTTTGAAAATAGTAGGGCCGACTATTCCTTTTGAATAACCCTAATAAATCAGAAAAGAGATAAGTATATCTTACCAAGATCAATGAGCCTATTTTATGCCATATAACGCTATAGTCAATTTAAAAACATTTTTTGGAGAATATATATTTTTAAATCAAATGGATTGTTTAACAAAAAAAAACTCATCAATTTAACCATTTATGAAGTCACTGTTGACATCCCTCTAATATAGTTTGAAATATGAATATGTTGCCTGGGAAAGAAGTATTATTATTTATTCTATTCTAAACACTTCTAAAAAGGATTCCTCATTTTAAATACACACTTCCTTAATATATTATTGTGATTCCAATATAATACTCTTTCTAACTATTATTCCTGAATCATCAACTTTGTATCTAAACAACCACGTAGTTCTAATACTTAGATCATATTTAGGTGTAAGTAGTTTTCCCAAACACTATTAATTTTAAATAGATTATGTTATTCATTCGTTGAAATCACCCATAATTCATTATTTATTTCATCATGGATGTTCCTATTTTAATTTTTTCCAAATAATTCTTGATGTTCAACTTGTTTCATAAGAGATTCTCTAGTTTGTGTACCTATATTTATTTCTCTAACCACAACATCTAGATCAGAGTTTATGTGAGACCTAACAGTTCTATAAAATGATAGGATGGATATCTCAGTGTGTTCTAATGACTCAGATTCATGTAAAGGGTTTTTAATTAAAATTAGATGATTTTCTTACTTGTATCACTGATTTTTTAGAAGGTTTTGCATTGATATTAAATATTGAAATATAATCTATTTGTTTATCTAAAGGGGACTTAGGAACATCTAGATCTGTTTTATCAAAATTGATATAAAATTGTTCTTCTATAATCATTGATCTCTTAATAATCACCCTATATGATTTTCTATATGTTGAATATCAATGTAAAAAATATTTATCACGCTTGGATAAAAATTTAACAAGATTATACATAGCATTATAAATATTAAAATTGAAACCAAAAACTCTAAATTAATTAAACATTGGTTTTCTACAATTCCGCAATTCACAATAATTTTTATTTAAGAGATTTCTCATTAATAACCTCTTGAATATTATCTCAATTTTTAATAACAAATTAGTCCAACAAATTAATAGGTAGATCATCTTCATTGATCCTAGTTTGAGAAATATTTTAATTGATTGAATTTGTTCTTTGTATAAACTAATACTTATATGAATACTTATAGCATAAAATGTATGATTATAGCCATTTTATATGAAAAATTATTCAATGTAATTATTTTCAAACTCATGACCATGATCACATATTAAGGTCTTAATTTCATGCATTATATTACATTCTATACATTTTCATACGTGGTAAAATAAGAACTAGCTAAACATCTATGAGAAAGGATGAATACCTAAGTATATCTAAAATGGTAATAGTTAAGAACATAAGCATAGTACATTAAATTTAAGAATGATACTCAAGAATATTGAAGGAATTCCTTAAAAACCATATATATTTGTTTATAAGTAGTAACTTATTTTCTTGATTTGGAAGAGATTTTGTGGTTTTTCCATTATTGACAGGGGTAACAGACTTAATCATTTTTTAGTTATAGTTTATGTAAATAAATTACTAAAAATTACTCATTGAGATCTCTGAGGGATTAAATATTGAAATGGTATAGAATTCTATTCAAATTCAATGCTTTTTTTGTGAAATGCAGTTAGAAATGAAATATTTTGGGATATTAAAGAATCTAAATTAATAACATTGACATTTTCATTTCATAAGGTAGTATAAACTAATGTATTTTATAATCATACAACATTCATGAATTATTATAAAATATATCAAAAGAACCATAATCAAATTTTTGTGTGATTCTAATATTATTATACATTAAGCCATACAAAAATAAATTTTTAATTAAAACAGTGTTATATCTGATTTGACTGAGTGTATTAATTATTCCATTGATTTTTTTTCAAAATATACATTTCCTCCATCAAAATTAATCTTGTTCATGAATGCTAAATATTTTTCAGTCATGTGACATGAATAGCTACTGTCTATGTACCATTAGTTCTTACATTGTATTATCAGTTAACTATCATACACAAAATATTTTATACCAATAATAAATTCTATATATAAATGTTCTTGGGTAGAGGAATATTTTTAAACAATCATATGGGAACCCATATTTCATAATATGTTTCAAATAAAAATATTTTACTTTTTTATAAATTAATGCATTGTTAGGTAAAGAAGAATAAAAATTAGTAAAATATTTAGTAGAATACGAACTTGGAAAAGAAATATTTTTAATGATTATTCCTTATCTTTGTTGATAGTGTATACCAATAGTATCTTTTAGAGTAGTTTTTTTCGCTAGAATCACTTTAATAATATACTCACATTATTAATACATTCAAAATAATTATTTAGATCATAATTTCATAAATTTTTCTAATTTATAGCTTTTATCTTGTGATCATTTATGTCTTTATCAATTTTAAGATTATTTTTTAAATTAATATCCAAGGCATGTTTCTTCTTTTAGATATTATATTTATCCTTAATCTAATTAAATGATCTTCAACAATATTACAACATTGGGACATTTCTTCACCATAACTGATTACATCACTATTTTTATAATTTTTTTTCATTTTTAGATATTTTAAAAATATGAATAGAATTAGTAGGCAAAACACATTATGCCTCATGTGTGATGGTCCTGAATTTGTTTCTCTAACATGATTATCTTATTAGTTTTATTCCAAATCACTAGAGAAATACTCTGAAATAGTTAGGTTTCTTTAATGGAATTAATGTTTCTTTTAACCTTATAATCATACTACTTCTTGAATTTTATTTTAGGGTATACATCATTGAGATGAAATTTCCTCTTTCACTCATATAAATCTTTCTCGTTCATTATTTCATATTTCTTAATGTCCTTTATAAAATTAACTATATTTTTTGTTTTACTTTACCAAAGAGTTTCCTAAAGAAAATAATCAATCATTTAATATTTTTGAATATTCTAGACAAGTGGTACATTTCTAAATCACTTCCAGTTGGTGGGTCTTCATTACTATAAATTCTATCTTAAATTTTCTAATTTTGTTTGAACCTTTTGTTTTGAATGAGAAATTTTTTTTGGTTCATCCTATTCAATTCGGTTTACTATGATATCTGCTTTATACAACACCATATTTACTATAAAATACATAATAGGTAAATTTTTAACATCACAACACTCACTGATTGAGATTGAGGTTCCTCTATACCAATCAAGTAGACTCCTAATCACATGCACCACATGAGATTTTACAGAAATTGGATTCCCCTGTGAGGTCATTTTGTTGAAAATATCATTAAACATGAGATTCATATAAAAAGAGTTTCAAAAAGTTTCATCATAAAATTATCATAAACAATAGTATAAGTATTTAAGAAGATTTATATAAAATTAGATGTTCTTTTCTCAGATATATCTAGAATATACAAAATTTCTAATGTAGAAATACATGAATAAATTCATTAAAATTAAACCTTATAAATATTTAAATATAAACCATTCATGGATTTTCTTTTTTGTATAAGCCAATTTCGTATGATCACTCCGTGTAATTCTAGATGTTTTGGGTAATCCATATTATTCCTAAAAAAGTCGATATTTTAAAAATTCATGATCTTAATATAAAATATTATTTTAATATTCCATTGACTGTATTTTTTCCATGAAAATACCAGGTTATTTTGTAGAAGAACCCTCTTGTCTATTATCTATAATAAAATAAATATAGAAAAAAAATTATATTCATTAAAGGAATGTAAATCATTTTTGAAATATATTTGAAAATATATTGATACCAAATGATTTTCATACTGATTAAATCAAGAGGTGTGGTGAAATGAGTGCCCCCAAAAAATCTGTTAAAAATACTTTAAAATGGAATCCCCCATGTTAATGAAAAAATCATAGTTAATGAAAATACTAGATTGATATAAGTTTGATCTTCTAAATTTTTTCTCAACATGGGATTAGAGATAAGTTAAAATAATTTTTAAATTACATTAAATTTTGTTACTCACCTAATCTGATCTATTACATAAATAGTGATTTAAACTTACTGTCAAAGTAAATTTTTTGATTATTTATATAAATAAAAACATTTAGTTCCATCTTTAAAAAGTGGAAAAAAAATAAAAATACCACATAGCGGAATAAACAGGACGTTCATTCATATTATGGGGATTATTTCCCTCCAAATAAATATTTCCTTATTCCAATATTATTATTATAACAATAATCAGATCCATAACCTAGATTGGGAATAAAAACCTCATTAAAGTGACTATCCTAGCTATAAGCCTCTTCCATAGTTATACATGGGAAGGAAATCAATACAAGTTGTACATGACTTCTTTTGTAGCATTAGTGGGAATGAAAAGTAGATAAAATATATTAATATTGTCTATCACACTCAAGTTAAAATTCATGAGTCATTTTGTAGACATAGATAGTGTTGTATAACACACTCCAAGACTACAATGCATAAAATAGAGAGAGAACAAAAAATGATAAAATATAATATGTCTCTATTTAATATTGGATGCTTTATATGATCATGGTTCATCATATTTTACTTTGTGGTGAGGTTGAACAAGTTTATCTCAATATGAAGGAAAATATAAAGTCCTAGAGTTCTTTTTTTATTTTTTCGATGCTTTGAAAAACATCAACATAGATTCCATGATTTATTGTATGAATGGTTCCTGGTCATTTGAATATTCCAAAATTAACATGTTTATTTTTCATTATGTGAATCAATCAAAAAATCCAACACAGTAATCTAATTTACAAGGGAGTCCTATGAAATATAAATCTATGCGGATCCAAATTATATATTGAATAAAAATAATGATTATATCCTATATCCTCATACATATCAAAAAATATTGAAACCAATGACATAATAATAAATGAACTTGGGTTGTGGGTTCTAAATACTCACTTATAAATCCACATGAAATTATCTTTATTAACTCCCTTAAACAATCCACTGAAAGAATTAAAGCCGAATGAGAAAATCTAATGGTAGCATGTTGGTGGTGGAATAACACTAACGGAAGAATTGAAAAATGGAATCGTGGCCCAATGGTATTTATTTAAATAGTAGTATAACAAACCAATCATAGAATAGATATGTACATAGCATGGATCTAGTGGTATCATATATCTAGAAATAGTAGAAGTCTTACTTTAGAACATGTATGGATGTAGCATGTTCCTAGTGGTAGCAAAAATCTAACAGTATGAGAATTCATTTAGTATTACTACTAAAGATGTAATAGTGTTTTGGATATTTCATTACTCTGGAGGAAAATAATTCTTTATAGTTACATAATTTTTTAAAATACATGGAAAATTTTATGTACCTAAAAAATTGAAATTAAAAAATAATATTATATTATAAGATACTAATCTCATTAAAAACAATAATAATGATTTTATTGTAATTTGAAAAAGGATGTGGCCACCCCTTTAATATCCTCTTTATATATACAAATGTTACTCAAATAAATTTTCAAGGGAAACTATCTATTTTTTCTACATAGTCGTGAATCATTCTCTTACATGATAGTATTTTCCATCAAATGTATAATATGATGTTTATTAAAAAATCCAATGAATTATTATTGACATTTTAACCCTATAAAACTTTTTAGAAAATGTTATCAATGGAATCAACTTTTTAATTAATAAATGAGGACTAGTTTTATATTTTTATAATCGTTTTAAAGGAATGTTGTTTTGAAAAAACAATATAATTAAATAAATTTATGTAAATCATGAGGACTCATCAATACAAATAATTATTAAAAAATTTAAAGAAAATTTTCCAAAAAATATTATCCATAACATTTGGGAAATATTTTTGACTTTAAATTAGTTATTTTAATATGATGACGGTATTTTAAAAAATAAATTTCAAAGTAATATTTTTAAAATTATTGTAATCTATATTAACACCTTTTTTGAATCTAATGGTGAGGATATAATATAATGATATCATCCACATGTCTTATAATTATTTTCTAGGGTCAGTTTGAATAAGCAATATAGTGATATTATTTATACCACTTCTTCAAATACTGACATTTATTTATCTTAAAATAATGTTGACTAATTTTTTTTTCTTATTCATATGATTAATTCATTCTACTTATTAACTAATGGGTGGTGCCTGAAATTACATATCCCCTGAATGTATCATTATGAATCATGTGTTAATATAGATTATGTATTTGGTAAAGGCCATTCTAATTTTTAAAATATGTATTTCCGTAATGATTAAATGGTAATTAACCTATGTATTGCATTATGCATTCAAACATTATGAAATAATTTATTAATTTGACTATGAAACATTGATTTTTTATGATATCTATGGATAAATTTATAGATCATGTGAATATTTATAATGAATTAGATTATAATAATTGGTTTTTTTATATCATTCATTCATTTTTTTGATTCTATTATATGCATACCAATACTGAGTATTCTATCTCACCCTTTTAATAGGTTTCATTTATTTAGAACTAAAAAAGTGTTATATGATTGATATTAAATGACATTTTAATGGAGATAATGTTATTCTAAAATAAAATATTATGATTTATTTAATGTTATCAAATTTAATATAAAAATTATGTGTGTATCTACTTTTCCAATACTACTAAACTATTAGGTCCATAATGATGTGGTTCCTTGTATATAATGAAAATGTAATAAAGTAAAAAAGGGATATTGTATACTAATTTTCTGGGTTTTAATGTTTTAATGTGATGATGTTTATTAGAATAAAAGGATACTTTATTTAGAAAAAAAATTCAATTATGGATTGTAGCCTTATGAATTACATGGATGATATGTCTAGGTGTAAGCTAATAACATACATTTCTTGTATTGAGATTATTATATAATTTTACAGGAAATGTATCCCATTCTAGATATTACATGTTGATATGGTTTTGGGACAAATTCATCTATGAGTAATAACCCCTAAATGAGTTGGTTTGAGAATATCATGACCATAATTCTAGTTTACAGGGACAGTTCCATTACTCCGAACGTGGTTTGAAACTAATAAGGGATATAATTAATTTAGTTAACATTTTATTTACAGTACATTATGTTTGATCTGAAAACATATTTATGATTTTATAAAATTCCCAAATAGGCTTGGATTATGAATCTTTTATTAGTTGTGTATAAACATTTGAATTTATATTTACTATTTCATTAGTGATGAAATTATACATTTTGATACATAATGTTATAATCTAATATAATTTGTTTAATTTTTTAAGAAATTCTTACTAGTGTAACAAATAAAAACTATATCAATTCAGATTGTTCATTTTGGGCTCTCCCTCCTTGGTATGCTAATGATTCTAGAACTGGAGCTGCAGTTGGAGATGAATAAATTATAATTATATTAAGGAAACAAAATATTATTATAAAGACCAAAAATTACTATATAGAGTACCTTAATAATACATAATTCCATGTAACAATGTAAAACACATCATGTTTCATAAACCTCCATCATTCAATGAAACTAAAATACATTTTACAGATGAACAAGGATAAGTTCCATATTAAAGATATTTCTTACATTTGGATGTAATTAAAGGGAGAATATAATCATGGATGTTTATAATCTCCCAGAGGATTTTGGTAAAATAGTTTTCATTGATTAAAACACTAATAATGGGAAGGAAATATTGAGCATGGTATGGAAATAATTTAATGATATTTTCCGGGAAAATTATATTCTATATAATAAAAAAAGATATAGAGAGAAAGTTCTTGAGTCTTCTGAAATGGAAGATGAAAATGATGATATGAATAAATACATTTTTACTTAGTTAGCATGAAATTATATAGACTATGTACATAATAAAAAAATATATGTGGTTTCTTTGATGGGATCAAGAAAATATTTCTATGGAAAAAAGTAACCAAAAATTTCTCCCCATATAAACATATATTATCTTATGATATAAACATATATAAAGAATACACAAAATCTTATGCTTTTATATGAAATAAAGTGAATAATTTTAGGGAAAAACATATTGTTATGTAGAAGATGATAATGTGTAATCATCTAACATGTGATGCTTGTGGAAATAAGCATTATAGAAGATACATTAATGGAAAAGAATATTGGTACACATGTGGAGAAAAAGGCCATCATTCTCATAAATTAGATGGTAATAGAAAATAGTTTTAAATAATGTTACTGCCTACAATAATATGGGTATATGTTCTAAAAATAGGCCCAAATTATTGTGAAACTTACAATAAAAGACACAAAAGGATAGGTTATAGCTTATTTAATTACTACATCAAAAGTGGTAGTTCCTATAAATGTCTAGAAAGGTTTAATAATAATCCACTATAGAACTAAATATTTCTCATTTGATTATGTATATACCAAATATATAATATGTAAATATTTTTATAAGGGTATTTTATAATCACATTGATTATTAGATAATGATTTAGGAGTGAAAACTCATAATGGTATGATGACCACAAGTCATGTCTATATCTCCTCTCCGATAAAAGATTGTGGGGAGGTACTGTATATAAATATTATTATTAAAACATTTGTTGAATTTGACATAATTTTGGGTATGGATTTCGTCTATTATTATAGAGTCCATTTCAATTTTTAAGGAAAGTATTTATTTTTTTTCAAAAGTATCCTCCAATTGTCACTCAGTGTGACAATAAACACGATCATAGAATGGAAATTACTTCTATTATATGGAGTTTTCTTCTTATTAATTATGTTCATTTATATAAAACAGTTTTTTTCAACCTAATATTGATAATTTTCATGTTTTTTGGTATACGATGAAGTATTACATAATCTAAATCAACAATTTCACAAAAATAGAGACTGTGGGTATTAAATAGAAATCATCTATACTGCTACTCATATTTCCATGACTCTTTATATAATAGTCACTATTAAATTATGTGAATTGAAGGTGAAAATACATGAGAATATTAATAAGGGATTAATTTTTCCTAGAGATTCCCATATGAGGAAACTAATATTTTTAAGATAATTAGGGTCAATGTATCTTTTTATTGAATATCAGTAATAAAATAATATCACTATTAAAGAAATGTATCGTCCTCCATGTATTGATGATTTGATTGATTAATTGTGTGGATCTATATATTTTTAAAAGATATATTTTTGATATGGATATGATTAGATATGTATTGAAGAGGATATACCCAAGACAAAAATTTGTACGAGTTATAGTCATTACGAATTTATAGTAATTCAATTGGAATATTCACATGTTCTTGTTATATTCATTGATTTAATGAATATATTATTTATTGATTCTATTGATACGATTCGTGTATTATTTATAGATTATATTATTATTTATTCATAGACTAATGAATATTATGAAGAAAATTTGAGAATTGTGTTGACGATCCTGAGGAAGGAGAAGTTATATGAAAAATGTACCTTCCGTGGATTTTCTATTCATAAAGACGCATTAGTGGGTAAGGTAATACAAAGTAGTATTATATTAGAGGATATTTCAATGAATAATGTAATTTAGAAATATTAGAGACCATCCATGATAAAAGAAATCAATAGTTTTTTTGGAAGGAATGATACTACTGATACTTTGTGAGAGATTTCACAAATCTCTCTAATCAACTCACTATGTCAACTTTGAAGGGGGGGTTATGTTATTACAAATAGATGAATGTGAATAAGGATTGAAATATCTAAATAGATGTTTGTTCAGGGAGATTATACATACACTATCCTATAATGGAGAAGGATCTGTTATTTATAGTGACCTTTCCATTAAGGGATTGAAATGTTCCCTAATACAGAATGACAAAGTGGTATAATATTACTAATTACAATGAAAAATTAAGGATAAAAATTAAATGACTAATGTTTTGGAGTTGTAATTGGTAAATTGTTTCATTGAGTATATGATGTAATTATCAATATGGTTACATTTGTAATTAATATACTTATTATAAGAGGATGAAGTACATATTTACACAGAAAGAGTTAAATTTACTCAAAATATGATAGTTGGAGTTGATAAAAAATAATTATTTCCTAAAAAATTACCCCCATGGGAAGCCTAATATCGATGGAAATACTCTATGTTGGAAATACCATGATCTAATATATATTATGAGTTTCAAAAAAATCTAATATATCGGGACTTGGAAAGGATGGATTTTGAAATATTGATGTAAGGGGTGAAATCATATATTTATTAAATGAGTTTTTAACCATCTTTCCATGTGATGATTAAAGGGTAATAGAATTAATATTAGGGTTTAAAGAGTATGAAAATAATTTTTCTTGAGTTTCTAAATTATTTTTTCTTGGATGACAAGCATCAGAAACCATATATGTGTTCTATCCATTACATATTTGATGGATTTGTTGGATGAGGATTACATATAATATTTATATCTTCATCCTTGAAGTATGAAGATGTATAGAAATAAAAAAGTGTATTTTTATCGGGAAAATATAAATAGAAATGTTGTTGTGTATGCATCTAGTTTCTTGGTATGTTTGCAAGTCAAGGATGAGAGTGTGCAACCTATAGGTATTTTATAATATTAACCATACCAAAACATAAATAGGAAAACAACACCCTTTATTTTATTCAATATTCACCCCAAAATATCAATATTCTATAATGTTATATTGGATACAGTCAATCGACTTACTATATCATCACACTCCATTACTATCAAAAAGGATATCTCTTTAGATCAGATTTCATTAATTTACGTTAATGATGTTGTATATTTTCAAGGAGTACCAAATTCTATTCTATATTATCAGGATATATGGTTTACCTCTATGTTGTAGTTTAGTATTCAGGGAACTCTATATGTAGAGTTCAGTTTTAGCACTTATTATCGTCCTCGAATTTTCTTGGAACAATAGGTTCCATTAGATAACTTATACAACTACTAATGAATTCCTATAATAAAATATCATTACAAATCCAATGTGAAAGGATGAAGTTGGATAAATATATCCATTTTGAATTGAGTTATTTGATGGAATATTAGAGAATCTAATAACCATTCAATATCACATCTTGGATTATAAGAATCAGTATAAGAGTTTTATGGATATTGATGGTATATCTATTATAAATTTCAGGAGAATCTGTTTCAGTAATTTTACCATCGAAAACCTTTTTCACAGTTATAAAGAAAGTAATTTTCTCCTTGGTATATTGAAAAATTCAATATTCTATGTTGAGTCAGTAAGGTATCATATCACATAGTGATTCTAGAATGTAACATCCTCATCCTGATATCCACTATATCCATTGTCGTAATCTAGGTCACCTCTTGACCTCATGCATACCTTCTCATATTCCAGAGGCTACTGACTAGTATCTTATGTCAATGAAGACACAATTAAGAGAAATAACAGGATTATCAGAGTATAACTATAATATAAATAATATAAAATAGTAACTAAAAATAATAATAAATGAAATTCATAAATCCAGGGCCAATCAGTAACCTAATAACACATGATATAACAAAAAAATGGATTCACTACATGTCAGTTAGTCAGCAAAATAAAATATAAAACAAAAACTATGAAAAGATATTGAAAACGGACTTGAACCCCATCCCAATTATGGAATCTCATGATCCAACACATCAGATCATGCACAAACCAATCACCAGGTCCCGATATAGAATGTGCACAAGAAAAAAGTAACATCTTCTTGGGTACCGAATTTCCTTGGATCACAAAGAAGGGTGTCAGTAAAATTCAACAGGCCACAACCAATGATTTCAAATTATATAAAGATTTATAAAAATTATTTATTATGTAAATCATGGTGTGGAAAATAAACAAGGTTTCAAAAACTCAGGTTTCAAAATTAACCAATAAAAGTTAACCATTTCATATCTTATGTTCCAGATATCAGCCATCCTAAAAAACTAGATCCAATCACACAAAGTGCAAAGGATATAACATAAAAGTAGAATATATCATTATTCATAAGATGGGACTAATTGTCTAAATTATTATTCATGTTACCCTATAACCTTTGTCCAATAATCGACCAATGTCTATATGATTTGATGCAAGGACCTCATTCTCACATCCCAAACCAAAAAAATACAATGGTGGGCCTAGTCCATCAGTCAAGTAAAAAAGAATTTGGAACCATAGTCTATATTATTGGATAATAAATCCCAAATACAGCATCCTAACATAAGAAATATTTCAATGTGCATAGAGAATCGGTCAATCCCTATCGAAAGGTGGAGACTCAGTCCATATAACATGAAAATTGATCCTCAGTCTGATATCCTATATGAAAAATACATCATTTATACTATAGAACATGTATAAAATAACATGTGGGAGTAGAGACATGATTTAACACCCCACTAATACCACATTCCACTTGTAAATCCTCTTTTTTCAATTATCACATTTACCCAAATATCATTTCAATTACCAATGTCCCATGAAACTAGGACAAAAATATATATTCACAAAACAAAAGTCAAAATAGTTATTAAAAATGATCTTCAATCCACCCTTTAAAACATGTGTTTTACAATTTTAAAAACTAAACCATGTACAATGATTCCATTTAAATTTCAAACCATTTCAAATAATAATAAAATCATTTTCAGAAAAAGGGAAACCATGACCTCATTTTAAATAATAATTTGAAATGGATAAATAAAACTACATTAAAAATAATCTTGAGGCTGAAACATCCTCATATAATCATTTATCACATAAAATCATCATATTAATCATTTAAAATAATAATTGTATTAGTATACAAAACACATCATTTAAACTATATCAAAATCCTCATAGAAACTTCACAAAACCAGCATACAATAATTTAAATTTTCCCCATATAACCATCACATAATAAATTTTAATCTTAATAAAAATTTTCATTTCTTTAATTCTCATATCGTAATCTTTACACATCTAACACACAATTTAAAAGGGACGTACACACCACATAGAAAGCCCTTAATACCATATAAAGTCACCAACATAACCAATGGAGTCTAGAAAGGGTTGCACACCTCACACTAAGGACCAAATTACTTTTGAAATCCAAAAACAAAAAAATAGAAAACAATACATCGAAACAACCACATACACATATAAAACCTCAAGACTATGAGAAAACTATTAAATAACACCTACCTCTTATTTGTTGAAAACTGTTTCTCCAAAAGAACCATTGTTTTATACTAAATCAGCATCAACCACTAAGATTAAAAATACCTTGAAAATTTTGTTTTTATATATTATGTAGGAGATAAAGTGAAAAACAATTCCTTTTGTAGAAATTGGAATGAAAAAATTATAATACATACCCAAGGCTTGATTCATATAAAATGGCACTCGAAATGCATAATAATTATGCCTGAATCATCCGTTGCATGTTCATAAAGGTTTGGTTTGTCACCCATGTTGTTAAATAAGAAATATGGGTGAAATTTGGTGGAAAATAAATTATGTATGAGAATAAAATTTGTAATTTCCTTATTTATTATGTTGTGCATGGTTTGTCCAAACAATTAGAAAAACCATGCATGAAAATTATGTATCCCTCTATCCAAGAAATTGCTAGGATGCACGGCATAGATGCCCCCCTTCATAGTTTGACAAAAACTATGATATAAATGTCTCACCTCTATGCATGGGTCTTGAGATTCATGGTATCTTAGAAGAACCCCACATTATATGGAAATTGTTTTGGTTATTTTTAACTATACACTATCTTATAGGTGGCATATATGCATGGTTTCCCTAACCAGAATCATGTTTAGTACTAACATTCTTCCATCCATGCACTGTATAATGTTCAACACATTTTCATACCGTCTAGTCTGCCAAAACATTGGGACACCATTGGGGCACCTCACATAATCTAAAACCATTCCATTAATTTAAAAAATAGAGATAATAACAATATTTAAGCAAATATAATCCTCCATGAATGGTTACGATCTTACAACCTCTACAATATAATTACTCATCCTAGAGTTATACTCCCCACACATCACCATGTCCTCATGATAATGGTTAGACTATAAGGCCCACATATAAACCTTTAACACCCAATTTTCATCTTGAACACATCTATGTAGTCACCATATATAGACCAAGAGATTGTCCAACCCAGAATTCGTTTTCCGTTATGATCCACAGTCATGATCCCAATGTTCCTAAATGGAGGAATCAACCTTAATATCATAATTACCAACATAAAAAAAAGAGAAATTTTTTGTTAATATCATTGAACCACCTCATAAAAGGGTTAGAGAAAAGCCACGCCACTGCCTTCAAGGAGAAAATAAAAATTACTTCTATCTGATCCTCTTGGAAATTTATGGCCCAAAATCACTTGGAGGATTCTTAAAATTATTCTCAAATTTTTAATAGGGACCCAATATCGGCATCACCTAGGGAACACATTATTTTATTACCACATTCCCCTGACCTATGTACCATGACATCGCTCCATATCCAAATGTCCAATGAACAACCCATGTCTAACCATTATCTCACGATTTTCAGCTAGCGAAACCCGATTGAATACCCATTACCAAAACTAAAACACCATCATGGCTCTCACTAAAGCCTATCTAAGACATAATACAAATCACATAATCTCCCAAGTACTCATTGATTATATGGTGATTCTTAACATAGGAATTATCTCACCACCACCATCATCTCGGGGTTCAAATCTCCCCTATTGAAAAATACCTCCCTAAACACAACTAATACTTCCCCAATATATCTAGTACTTTTTCCAACACTTCAAACTCAAGCACCCTTTCTAACACCATCCAACATTAGCATCCATGATTTCAATTGAATCCACTTGGAGTAGAACTTTTTACACCATCCATTCATAGACTAAGAGTATCAAGACCTCTCTCATTTTTCCATTAATTTCTAAAAAAACCTAATTTTAAAAAATGAAACAACATTTGATTTTTAATTTTTCATATTTTTCACTTATAACATATCCCGTCAAACCAACAATGATTGTATTCTCCCAAAACACTGACTTCCCACCATTATCACACTTCAATTTTCACTTACTAATGTAGCCTTATAACATAAGGAATACCATAATCTTCTAACAGACATACAAAATTCATTCTTTAGATTTTGGTAAAACTCCACTGCTAAGGCATCCACTACTGTCCTGGCCTTCATTTTTCTCCACCACACCTATCAACACTCCTTACACAAGCACCACTACCATCCCCACATCGAATATTGTGTACATGGTTCCTAATCAAAACTTATTCCCATTTAATAAACACTTATAAATTCAAAAAATCCATCAAAAGAATATTATAACTAAGTACATTCACAACCCTATCTAACATAGTTAAACCACTCACAATCAACTCATCCATGAAACACCTAGCTATACTATTAGAATGTAAACACTTCAAATGACCCAAATACCTTCACAGATTACGAAATTATAATTTTACCCAATCACACATACCTGAGTCCATGTTCAACTTATGATGATGTTCTAACACCAAACCGCCATTTCCATGAACCATTTTTATACCTTATCACACGCATCAACGATTCCAACATAGCAATCTCAAATGTCCCAAAGATATACTATAAGACCAAAGCTATTTCTTATATCAACCCAAAAACATAGCAATGAACTAGTAGTCCTTTTTTCAAGGAATTCAAATGCACATATCATTTTTTTCTCATTAAAATAATGATTTTACCACATCTACTCCATGGTCGGTTACAGACATCTCGGACTGACATATCACTACCGCTTTAAGAGTATCATTATCACCAGATTCCTAAGTAAACTTTGACCATTTTGGCTCACACAATTTTTACACGATGAATCCCAAGTCTTGGATGTGTCTTACATGATTTTATATGACAAAAAACAATAATCAACTGCCACCTATTCCCTATATACTACGAATGACACTCACAGTACCCTTTAAAATCAGGACCATCCTAAGGACCCCACTCACAAATTTTTGATGGTTTAATTATCATAATTTGGATCCAAATATACCCCTCCTTGATTTTAACATATAATGGGATCCATATCTAATCATAAAAATCCAGGTATATAAGAGTTAATCTAGAACTCTCATAGCATATCATCGATGATGTCAGGATATTGGTCATGATCATCACTATATAAATGTAAGCTAAGAAGTCATTGATGATTATAACCACCAATAATTACTCAATGTTGTATCCTTACACTATGGTAACACCTTGAATTGACAGGAGTCTCATGATTCCATTCCCACCAACATCTCACAAACACCCAGACACCATAACTCGTGTTGGATTTCAAGTCAAAATGGCCCCCACTTTACATCTCTCTAAAATATAGTTGTGAACCAATGAATCCTATGGGACCACCACCACGACACCTCTATTTTTATCTAGAATGACCTGATGACTCAAAATAGAAACAAAATGGTCAATCACAACAATACAAACCCAATAGGTATCTCACATAACCAGTGCTTTCCGATGGATTTCTAGAAAATGTTCGATTCCTACTACAAAGACACATATTTAAATAGCCAAAAATAAGATCATATTTTCCATGCATGAACTAAACACCTGATCCTCAATAGAACCATTAAGGCAATTCAATTTTATTAAACCACTCAATGAACACAAGTCTAAATTTTATGAGTCATACATCACAAAACCCAAACACCTTCTAACACAGACAACTAAGCCTCTTGATCCATCAACCTCATCAGACTCATGGAATCCAGAATATTCCCTTTGAACAACCCAATCTTTTGTATAAATATTCCCGAACACACAATAACCCCTTCTAATTGGTATCAATTCATATCAAAAGTACACATCAAAACATTTTTCCCTTTTTTTTTCTCACAACATAACCTCATTAAATTAATAAACATTTTTAACAATATTGGGTCTGTTACCCTAGCGTTCTTGCGCATCAAAACCAGATGTACAACCAACTATATGTACTCATGTGTCTCTGAGAGAATGAAACCAAATCATAACCATACACATTCATAAATATTTTCATTGAACCCACCATGAATTGAATCTATATTTGAAGAAAAAACTCATGCTACACATTCTATGGAACTTGAAACATTAGTCGAACCTCCCATGAGGCTACAATTAATTTTACCTTTACTTCTAACTCATAGCCATGAATAAAGTCATATTTTAAAATGAAGTAGAAATACATTCTATCTCTTTAGGAAAATAATGAAATAGAAATCTCTCTATGTGCAGCACCTTCCATGTCAAAAAAGTCCTCCTATGTCGTATACCCCAACAAGCACTAGATACTCGACTGCAGCCTCTATTGGGACTCCATTCATGATCAAATTTCATAAAATCCATATATTGTAGTCATGTATTAGAATTTATATTAACTTGGGCTCTAAATAGAACACATAATGCCTCAAACATCTCACTAATACTAGGAGGCACTCTTCCACCATTCTGAAAACCAATGTGTCAGTAGTTCCCAAGAAACCATTTAGTCTAGTTTTCACACCATGGAAACCTACACAGATACCTAAAAACTATGATCTGAAACCCACTCTAGGGTCCAAATAATAACTCCCACGATCACATCCCATAAGGGTTACTGATACCCAGGTACCAACCTTAATGTCAAATGTACATCCCACACAAAAACAACCCCAAAGGGTTTCTAGAATCACATTACCTTATAACATCCCATGACCTAATGTCATAGCCCTACCAAAAGTAAAATAAGAAGATCACTTTATCAACACAAAATGAACCAAATAGGCCTCATTCCCCATTATAAAGGTCTCAAAATAAATCACTGTCAATGCCTAAAATAAATACCCACAGGGTCGGAACAGAGCAATATGGATATCGATTTTCAGTTTTCCTATAAGTTCGATCATTTCCCATTATCCCGTTTGACTAAACTACACCATTTAAACCCTAATGTTTCACATTTCGAAATGCTATTTTTTTCAAAATCCGAGGTTTTATAGTTTTAGAAACATTCTATATTACCAATATTTAATAATTTCATGATTTTTTCAAATCTTTCTTTCAAAAATAAAATCATTAAAAATATACCATGATCAACAAGAATAAATAACATGTAGAAATTGAAACCTTACTCATGTTTGTAGAAAACCTCTCATCTAAAAGAAACTATTGATTTGGGCTAAATGGGCATAAACCACTAATATGAAGAAAAAACTCGAAAAAAGGATTTATCACTCCATAAATAAAGGAAACCACAAAAATAATCTTCTAGAAAATGTACGGTAACATTGTAAAAGACTTAACAAAATATTTGATTCATTCCAAACGAAATTACAAATATGAATCAAGGGATAATAATCTCCTGGATGTTTATGGGGGTTTAGTTCATCACCCAATCAGCTGGTCAATGAATAAGGGAGAAATTTAGGGGATATGTATTAATACTAGAGAGGGAAATGGTAATTTCAATAAAAAAATTGTGTGGCACTTAGTTTTCCTGCATGGTTGGATAGTCTATCAACCAACCATCCATCTTCCTCTATATAATAAGGAGTCATGCCTTGTGGTCTGGTTGGATACCTACATGGTTTGATAAATCATATGATGTCCATGTACTTGAATTTGACCATGTTGATAAAGACACATGGTCCCATATGGACTCCCTTCATTTTTTTAATAGAATGAAGTTCTTGTGAGCCAATCTCTATATAGGAGGAGGCCATACCGCAGGGTTTCCCTAGCTATGTGAACATATGGTACTAACAATACACCAACTATGAACTATAAATGGTTTAGACATTTTAATGTCATTTTATAACCTATCCCCATGGGACACCCCCAAGGATCATAAAATTATAAAAAAAACCTTCAAATAACCAAATATGTGATATAGGACAACATTTAAACTATTACTCTGCTATATGGAATGTCCAGATATTGCACATTGATCCTCTCTCTGGTTCTTAAAGTGTTCTATGTATCTATCATAAGAAAATACTTAACAGATACTTCACATGAACATTACACAGAGTTAGTACCACTTGAAAAATAAACTTTCCTAGGAATAATAACTACTAAAAATATAAGATCATAGGCATAATGTTTCATGGAATAATAATACCCATGTTGTTAATTTTTTCTTGAGGAATTTGAAATATAAAAAAGATATTTGGGAACCTGAGAATATTATTAATAAAAGGTTGGCTTATTTTTTTATTTGAATAATGTAATTTAGAGGGGAAAATTTATAATATGGGGTTTGAATTAAACACCATGAGATTTTATAATATATTTCATTTTATATAAACGTAACCTCTTTGATAGATTATGAAACATGCAACAAATAGTCTAAATGAACTATAATACAACATATAATTATAAACTGGTCGTTAGATCAATGTGTAAGAACAATAAAAACTAATCTATAAATTTCATTTGTATATACATGTATAAATTAAATGCATTGTTTACTAGTATAAGACAAGTGAAAATAAGAATCTTTAGTATGTAAAAGAAATGTTGTTCAAAAATTTGTCTTTATATTTGCAATGTGTTTTTTAGTGAAGTATATTAATCACCATTAATGAATTAATTTAATGAAATTTATTTATTATATATTCAATAAATTGGTTTTTCAATAATATTTCATTTTCTCTGGGCATGAGATAAACATAAATTTAGTTTTATTGTTATAAAAATATTTTCCAAAAACAACTTTTTCATGTTTTTCAAACATATTTTAGAATTAATTTTTTCCCCTTATATAAAAATTATTTTAAAAAATGTAATTTATTTTTGAAATCATCATGTAAAAATTATCTCATATTTTTCTTTTGAGAAATATGAGAAAAGATAATTTTTTCATTGAATAGTGAAAATAACGAGTTTTATTAAAAAAAATTATTTAACAAATTTGAAGAGTAAAATTTTATTTTAATTATTATTAATTTAAAATAAAAATAATTATATTAGTTTTAATTTCATTGACCTAAATTTAATCAATTATAAATTTTATTTTGATATAAAATATTTTTATAATTATTGAATCTTTTTCATTGGGAATTTTATTTCTAAGTCATTGGCAGGTTAATTTAAATTATATTCATGAAAATATATGGATTGAATTTGATAAAATGGATTATATATATAAAATTATCAAAATTAATATTAGTTAATATGAAAAACATAACTTTTTTCATAATAAATAGGCTGAATTGTAAACATAGTTACAATAGTTAATGATAAAACATGTTTATAAGGGGTTAAACTAGAATGATAGAGGTTAAAATAAAATTACAATATTATATTTTAGCAATTATATTTAAACATTATTCTTATCACCTAAAAATATGAGCCATTTTTTAATATATTCACTACTGTGACTTTACATTATTTTATAACTCTGTAAAATTACATGTATTCCATTATATGAATAATAAACGGACACCCCCTCTAATCCCGTATCCACAATTAAAAAGAATTTTTTTACAAAAATCTATACCAAATTTTTTTTACATATATAAACATTACCTAGAGTCTGAATATTGATTAGAAACAATTGTAAGAAGGCTTTTCTAACAAACCTACAGAGGTTTTCTGATGAAGAGTTTTCATTTATAACCTTGAGTTTTTATTTTATTTATTATTTTACCCCCTAAAATACAATTAAATAATTATAAATATATTAAAAATAAATATTATATATAATTATATGTTCATATTTTAATTTAATTTTATATGTCTATCTCATCTTCCATCAAATGGGAATGAAAACTATCAATCATGTGTATGGAAGACTACCACCTCACGAATCAATGTAAATTATTTTTCATCATGATATATTATTATTTTATACGATGATGGATTTAATTTTATATATTATATTTATGTAATAATAATATTTCCAGAATCATAATATTATATCTACCATCATTCCTTCAAATATTTTAAAAATGATAACATTTCTTGGGCAGATGTGTGGGCTACCACTACTCTGAGGTGGTGTGATTCGTTTTTTAATTTTATTTTGGAATTTATAGTAATATAAGCATGTTTAATTAATTTATATGACTTATATGAGATAATGATAATTCTTTAAATCTGAATCACTATTTACCTTTCATTTTTTCTATCCATTAAAAAACGAATAAAGCGTTCGTGCATACGTATGGCTTACTATAACCATGAATGGTGTAACTTATTTTTCTATCTATATAATTTATGGATTACTCTAAAAACATATATAATGTATATATATAATTTTCATATCATTAATGGAAATTATAATATGATTTAAAAATGATAAAAATAAAAGGACCGAATTTTCATGACAAAATCATACATGGAAAATGAACCATATATTATATGGAACAATGATTTTAACAAATGATTATTAATTAAAATGTTATACTAGATTATTTATAAATAATAAATAGAACAATATTTATTAAAATTATTTTCAAATAGATTTGTAAAAATTATATATTTATTTTACAAGAGGTTCAAACAAATATAATGGATATTTAAATCAAGGGAAGGGTTTATTTCATAATCGTAACATAATTTTGGATTGTTTATGTTTATGACTCTACTAGAGAAATTATTTTATATTTCTCTCATAAACCCAATATATTATATAATAATTTTTTTATTTCTATAAATTGAAAAACGTCCTTTAAATTTATATTACCTATATACTAAAGATATTAAAATAATTTTATTAAGAAATAAAATAACACATTTTTACATAGGGTAATGAATATTTCTAATCCATGTCCATATTTTCCATAAAATTTCTAAAATGTTTTTTTAGATTATTAAATTATTTATAAAATATTTATTTATCCATTTCTAAATTTATTAAAAAATATTTTGAAAGGAATTGCCTTGTTGTCTTCTAAACAAAGAACATTTTGACATTTTTACAATTATATAAAAGGAATGATTTTTTAAATTATACCTCATGATTATAATAATTGATATCACCCCATAATCCATTATTTCTCACTTTTCGAACCATTATCCCCTAAATAGTGTCATTCTATTATTTAAAAATAATAGTTGTTCACAAAAGTCTTCATTTAATAACATATATAATTTTAGACATCAATCAATTCATGAAAAATCTATCCCTTCATATTTAAACATAAAACACTTATTTTTTTCCTCAAAAAATCCACAGTCACATTAAAAATTATTTGGTCTCGATTATTCATCCCAATCCATTCAATTTAAAGGATACTTCCATGATCATGTCCAATATCATAAAATAGTTTTTACATAATCATTATCTTTTTCCTTTTATTACTTCCCATACAATCTAATACAATAAATAGTTATATAATCATCTCATAATCATTAATATAATAATTTTTTATTGTTTCTCTATTTTAACCCTTATTTATTTTTCCCTTCAAATTAGAAAATTCAATAAATGTTGAACATGCATTTCGAAGGATACAACCACCATAATAATAAATCTATTCCATTTTTCCTTGTGATTTTGATTATTTATAGAAACCATATAAAATATTAATCATTAATGATAAAAAAAATATGGATAATTACATTAATAATATAGTATAATGAAGCTATATAGTCCCATAACGATACCCACCCATTGAGTTATAAAGTCTTACTTTTTGGAATGCATAACCACATATATAAACTATAATATAAAACCTTATCACTGACGATGAAATGAAAAGTAATTATAATATTATTATATATTAGAACAACAATAATTAATTTTTTGTAGTGGTATAAGGGTTATATTATATATTTTTCTTGATATTATAATATCTTCCCTAATTTCTACAATTACCAATAAAAGATGACAATGATTTATTTTAAATGAAAAATATCAAACATAAAGAAATAGTAACAAGTTAGTAGAATATGATAATAAATATTACATAGTTACATTAATTTTAGATTAATGTGGTTCCTAATAAGTTATATAATAAAATATACTATATTATTCAAGGTGTAAGACACAAAATAGAGTGAATATGGACTACATTAAGGGTTTGTGCCAACAAAATTTTCCCTATTGAGTTATATACATTCTTATTGATTTATATTGATTAAATATTCATTATTTTCAAAATAATTGGTATCTATTTTTATATTCCCCCCTTTAATAACGTTCTAAGATTAATCATTGTAACCTCGTTATAAAATGAATCTTACCTCTATGATTTTGTTACTTGTAAAGGGTTCATGTCCAATTACTTCACTCCTTGAAACATATTGTTTATTATATACCATTTTTTTCTATTGAATTGACTATCTAATTTGACTCGAATATTTTATATCATTACCTCCCATTACAAAATATTTTTGAATTATTTTTAATTATTTCCTACAACTGATTTTAATAAAAACAAAATCGAATTTTAATTAGTTGTATATATTTATTTTCAATTCCTCGAGACATGATTTTTTATACACCTTGTTTTATTTAAAAATTATTATTCACTAACCAATTTAATATATTAATAACGACTATATTACATTGAACTTTATTTTAATTTCATGGTATTCCTCTCCTTATCTTTTTAATCTTACGTTACAACAACTGTAAGGGTGTTTTCATCTCAATTTTTCCATTAAGAAATGATTCTTATTCACCACTAGTTCCATTTTTGTGTTTTTTATAATACCCATATATTTATTTACATAGATATGTAAAAAAAATTGTTTGGTAATATTTTACATAACAATATACCCCTTTATCTATATGTCTTATGTTTTAGTGGTTATTAACTAGAGAGTAATTCCAATTCTTGATTGGGGAACTATTTATAATTTATATACTTATTTTTTCAGTGGATATAATTATTTATTACTATGGAATATTCATTATGTATTTTATAGTATTTTTACACCTTCATTTAATAAAAAATTAGAAAAAGTATTATTTATTATAGATGACTTATATTGATATCTCGCTGATGCATCTGTAGGTATCGTGTGACCAAATACCAAAGTTATTTTGGTGTTTGAATTATTGGGAAAATCATTTCTTAAAAACATGGCCTTAACAGATGGATCATGGGGCATATGGTATTTCAATTTTTTAAGGTAAGGAATTAGTTAACTATAATTATTCATTTCATCTATAAGAAAATATTTATTTTTATAAAAATTATTTTCTATATTATTTTACATGGATAGACTATTTTATTAATTCAATTTTATAATGGAATTATTTTTTAATATTATTAAAATATTATTTATTCTATCTTATTATCTCCAATTGATATTTATTAGTATATTCCATATATAAAAAATTATCACTCACTTATTGTATTACTAGATCCCTAAGTTATGAATACATAAATGACTCATGATCTGCTTACATGGATGGAATGTTTGTGGTGTTTTATATGAGATAAAAATGGATAATTATGGATTAATTAGTTTTGTATTTATTAAAATATTCCACTTCATGCTAAGGATATTGAATTTTTTAATTATTTTGTATCCCGAACTCTCTAAATATCTAAACTTAATAGGTAATTAAAATGTAAGTGACTCAATATTTTTTAAAATTGTAATTATTTATTTTAAAAAATGTATCACACATGTATATCTCGATGATATGTTGTACATATTGTGTTAATGGGAATTGGATATATGAATTTGGGTTTAGGGCATCACATAGAGTAAAATCATGAAAAAAGAATTTATTTCAAATAGAACCCACCTCTAATACATTTTTTTATCAACTGATTGAGGAATATGTAATCCTGTTGTGACAATTTACTCGAAGAGATTTCTCAACCCAAAGTGATTGAAAAACACTCCTAGGAATCATAGGTATAAAAATTGGGTTAAATTTTCCCACAAATTAGTTATAAATGGATAAAAACCTCTTTCTGAAATATTCAACATGGTGAATCCATAAGTTTGACATCCATGAAAAATATATATGTTGATAAAAAGTATTAAACCCACCAAACATAAAATAAAATAGTAAACAACATTCCAAAATATTCATTTAAGGAATATAATTTAAAAAAGTAGAAACATGGTATATAATTTTTAAATTTAATATATACCACAATGATTATCCACATACAAATATGTCCCTAATAAAGAATAATATAATATAAAATGGGATACAAGAAAAATACCCTCTATACAAACTTAAGGTTATCCCTACATAAAAAATAACATTCAATATCCATGTAAAATAGTGTCAATCTAAATTGATCCGCAAAATATTAATATAAACTATTTAAAATTATGCATCCTAGTATGTCACCACTTTTTGGGACTATGTAATAACATTAATTATGAAACAAATGAGTGCTAGTATGAAATAAAATATGAAAAATATTTCTATATGATTTTTCATTGTGAAAAACTATAACAGAACTATGTATGTGTTATGAATCACTATTTTTATTTTCATTAAATGAAATAGTTCAACATAAAAAAAATTCTTCTATGAATTCTAATATACCAATATCACCAAAAAATATCTACATTGATTGCGATCTAAAATAAAATTTTTAATTACTTCTAGGTCTCATGTGAAATCATTTAATTCAAAATTGTTTTTCAAAAACACTATGGATAATGAATATTATTTATTTACATCAAAAAAAATGCTAGTATGTGACTCAATATGGATACCACATAAAAAGATACAAAAATAAAAATGTAACAAATAGGCTTCCACATATAATGAAATTAAGGGGGAATGAAATTGAAAAATACATCATCTATAATTATCCATTTATCATAAAGTAGATGTCATGGGATGCTTATGTCTTCATGTGAGATAAATATATCTCGAAGTGAACCATACAAAATAACTACTAGTAGAAGTTGTGTCTATACATTTAAAAATCATCCAATGTTTCTCACACTTATCCCATTGGAATGGAACCTCTACAATAGTCTTATTTCATAATCATTGAGAAAAGTAGAAATATTTTGAGGAATTAGTAAAAAATGAATATGAATAATTCACCTAGAAAACCAATATTTTTATTAAAACAAAAAATAGAGGTGATTGAATATAACAAAACTTGATAAATAAATAGTTAATAACATATAACCACTACCTCCATCACCATCTCACAAAACATCACCTTTCACATATTTAATATATCATATAAAAAACCATGTCCTTCATAATGGTGTACAAAGCATAATAATGGGAGATAAATTTTCACAATGGGGAAATAATAAAATGGGAAACAAATAGTATCTCAGAAACCATTATTATATCACATAATATAGTGAATATCATGTCTATAATGTTAAAAACATAAATCAACATGGGGGGATATATTTTAAAAAAATACTATATAATAAAATTATGAAATCAATAAAAATTATATATTACATTTATATTTCAAATATAGGCTTTAAAAAGGATTCTTATATTTGAAAATAAAATTCATAAACTATTCATTTCGATGAAAATTACTTCATATATACATATAAAAATATTAAAAGGAGTCTTAGAATGTCTAAATATATCTTTCCAAGAATACAACTAAAATTCACAAGTAAAAGCATTCATACCAAGACAATAATTAATGTAAATCATTTAATAAATACTCATTTGTATATCACATATAATATATAATGTAAATAGAAATTTAGAAACCTGAAAAATTTTGAATCAAAATAAAATCCACTATATAGAAACACCTACCTCATATGAGAAGAAATCAATATAGACTTTGTTGTCTTCTATAATGATAAATACATAATTAGGGAAAACGTTTCATTAAATAATAAAATATAACAATCCAATGATATAAAAAAATTTAATCTGAAAAGTATATTAAAATTTGGATTAGGGGTTCAATGGGAGATCAAGGAGAAATTACAGTGAAATGAGTAGAGTGGGGATTCGATGAGGAATATATAAGATTTACCATGAAAACCACTAAAAACAATGAATAAAGGGAATATATTTATGGGGTTGAAGTAGAGAAATTTTACAAGATATATTGTGAGTATGATGGGTCATATTTGGGATGATACACTATATTCTCCATTTGATTTGAAATATTTATTTTCAAAGGAAAATAATCAATTATAATATCTAGCCAGAATGCATGGTTTTTTTGTAGTTTTTTAAACCATCCAAAATGGTAAGAGAGTACCCTTATGAATTAGCATACCCCATGTTTTCTCATAGGAATCTCCAAAATGTTCGGTAACACCAATAAAATCATTGTAAAACATTGTTTTATATGTACTAGTACGCCTTAAAAGGTTATTTCATGACTACCGCTAAACATGTTGGTAAACAACGGAAATAATTAAAAAATTTAAAATCTAAAAAAATGTCATGAAAGTTTCTATAAAATTAAGGCTCCTTTGTAGGAAGATGAATATTATATAATAATAAATGAAAATTACTTGGGATTGTTACAACACATTATTGGATCTTGGATCGAAATAGTGAGATAGACGAATGTATATTTTGGCCTATTCAGGCATACAAAAATAAATACCTTAGAATATTTAACATTGGCTACCCAATAACCTCTAATACAAGTATTTTATTTCAAATTTTTATCTATATAAATTAATTTGGGATTTTTTTCTTTATTTGATAATTTTTATTTTGATTATTCAATGCAATCTTGTTGAAATTGTATTCAGATTTTTTTTCAATATATTAATATAAATAATCATGATCGTGTTTAGGAGAATAGATGATTCAAATAAACATTAATTTTTGGAGGTTTATCGGTAATTAAATCAATTCTATGGGATGAAAAACAATAATATTTACATTTATATATGACATTAAAGTAGAATTAAATGTCTACATTAAGGTCTCATAGTGGGCATTAGAGAATTTAATAAGATAAAATAAGTAAAAATAAAAAAGGGTGTGTCTAAAGGATCAAATTGGTTTGTAGTTTTTGTTTTATATCTGTCTAAAATCTTTCATCAATATCCAATAATTGTTAATTTATATGAACAAAATAACCCCACCCCTATACTTTTCCCTTTATAATAATAGGAAGAAATAATAAGAAGTTACATTAGTACTTTTCATACAACCTCCTCATAATATGACCATGGGGACTACTATATTACATTATCAGGGGAAATGTTCTTAACAATTATTATATAATTATATCCTTCATTCATATCCATATGAACATGATATAATTTATAAATCAATCATTTCATAAATTAAAATTTATAAAGAAACATATGTGAGGAAAATTTTAACTTAACCAAAATATATCATCCAAAAAATAAAAAATGACGACTTCCTTAAAATAAAAATTACCATAAAATACAATAAATTTTATATTGATATTGACATATATGTAAAACACTATAAAAATCGTAATAAATTTATTTATAAATTTAAATTAAATTACCATTAATTATTGATAATATTATATTACATGGAATATTTTTTTATTAAACATTTATATAACTATTGATAATGTAAAGGAAAATTACACAGAAGGATTTTGAAAACATTAAAAGAAGAATAATCATTAAAATTAAATAAAATGGATAAATAAATAAAGAGTTTATAAAATATTAAAAAAATCCATTCAATCTTTTGTAATTGATATTATTTGTCAACATAAATTAAAATAAGTAGTCATAATATTATAGATTAAAATAAATAAAATAATATGAAAATAATTTCCATGGATGAAAAATCTTCCCCACCAAAAGAATAATTAATTTCAGATTAAATTACAAGAATAAAATTAATATAATTATAAACCTATGGTAGGAAAAATGGGATTAAGTGTTATAAAATTCAAAAAAAAACATTGGCCAACTAAATAGTTGGGGTTTTATAAAAAACGACGATAAATTTTCCCTGATGAATTATTTGATATAAACAATCATTATTTAAAATAATGGAACCATATGAAACACTTATATTTACTCTCTAATACCTTGATATAACATCATCCTCATGTATAATAAACATAAATGTATTGATCGCATAATATAGAAGCTTATTAATTTCAGTTACCATTTATAAGTTTTAATTATGATCATTTACTAAATATGATTCAATTGGTTATAGCTGGATTTCATTGTAATATGATTGTAGTTTTGAGGGGACATTTGATGAATTCTCAAATGACTCCCAAAAAAATACGATCAAAAGTAAGGAACATCATATCAAAATTTCTTGGAAAAATAATATTTTGAATTGGAACCTAAATCAAGAGGAATACCCAAATCACCCAATTTAAGAAGAAATTTTAATTGAGACCAACATAATATAAATGCCTCAATCATTCAGTAGATCAATAAATCCTTGAATCGTTGAAAAATATATCAACACTATAAAAGAGATATTCTATATCCTTTAATTCTATGATTCATAAATTATAGTGCCACATGTTCATCATAAAAAACCAGAATCTAATAAAATGTTAGATATTTATAAAAATTTGGACACTCAAGGAAGTGATAATATTGATATAGTGGATGGAATTATAGAAAATAATTTTCATAAAATATTATCCTTGGACCCTGTGTCATAAAATGGGAAGGTATTTCCTTTTCCTCAAGATAAGAAAGATTAATCCATCATAGTGTAAAAAGATAACATCAGAATAATTTCATGGAACACATTCAACTTTATAATATCCATTGAAATTAATGTTAACCACTTATTTTCTGGGCTAAATCCAAGTATGTGAGAATGATTTTCAATTCAAGACGTCAAAAAAATGATTAAATTGTCTGACATGACCTCATTGTTCAAAATTATACTACTGAATATCGAGGTTCTCATAAGGATAACAAGTATAAAACATAGTTTAATTCTGGAATTAAAATGGATAAATCAATTGGATTCATGAATGTCAAACATACCATATGAAATAAGTTTGAAAGAATAATCTAGATTATTTCTTGAAGGATAAAGTATTTAATTTAGGTGTGTGAAGGAAGGGAACATAGATAGTTATTTCTGATCAGATAAACCATCTATATGATGGAAGAATGAAATTATCTAGCTAACCCTTTACAAAATATCAAAGGATTATAAAATAAGTAATAAGAGCACTATAATAACCAATAAACTATTTCTAGATTTATTGATGGTAATTGACAGCAATAAGCTCTAAGGCCTAGAGATAAATGGTGATCGTATTAAAAAAATATAGATTTATATTCAAAAATGAAGTATTGGAAGGTATTCATGTTATTATTTCACATATAGTGAACATTATTTTTATTCCATTTATACTCATTATTTCATATCAAGTATGTTTTGTTCAAATATTCAATATCTTCCAAAGTCATGTAGGATTAGTTATTAGTGAACACTGTGAATGGTTTAATTATTTCACACCACGATTATATGTAATCTGCAATCCGTATTTTTAGACAGAAATTCCATGAAAATATTATGATTCTTGTTTGAGAAAAATTTAATACAATTCTAGGAATGGATTTACTTTCGTTACATAGATCAAATTTGAAATATAAAGAGAAGGAAATCACCCCAAACATCAAGAATTCCCCTATGAATCACTAAAAGTGAAAGGAGGAGGATAAATGTACATTGATATCATTATCAGAGGCATGGTTATTATTTCCTTATGAGTATGTATATAAATCCTAAATGATTGAGACAAAAACAATAATCTTGCATGGAGACATTCCAATGGTGAAGGATTACAATATTATATTCCCAAAAGTGTTTATTGGCCTTTATCTAATCTTATAGGTTTAAAATGTTAACCAATCATAGACATGGATAATTTCTAAAAAATGATAGACTACATATAATAATCACCATTTTTTAAAATGAGTATCTAAAAAAGAAAGTACATGAGAATATAGATAAAGTGTTTATACATTCATGTGCATTACCACGAGGTGGAGTGGTCTTATTCATCAAGAAGAAGTATCTATCAATTCTCCATATATTTTTTTATCATAATATTAACAAAATAAGTATAAATATAAATTATCCACTTCCATGTATAGATCATTGGTCTGATAAACTTCATGGAGCCCATTAT
Source organism: Viscum album (assembly GCA_963277665.1). Lineage (NCBI taxonomy): Eukaryota > Viridiplantae > Streptophyta > Magnoliopsida > Santalales > Viscaceae > Viscum > Viscum album. Next base: position 801,503,399 of record OY728164.1, read on the forward strand.
TCCTCTATGGGGGACCTTCAATCAGGTTACCATAAATTATTGTTGAAGAAGGAAGATATTCCAAAAAATAACTTCTGAACATGGTATGTAAACTCTCAGTTCATATTGATTATTTTAAGAGTCAATAAATTTCCAAAAAAACATTATGGATGTAGTGAATAGTGTATTTCCAAATTACCAAAAAATAGTGTCTTTATAGATGATATTTTGATATACACCAAAATTATTGAAGAGTAGAAGAAGAATTTGAGAATTATACTAAAGGATTTAAGAAAGGACAATATATATAATTAATATAGAAATTGTGAGTTTTAGATGAATGATGTATCATTATTAGCTCACATTATCACCAATAAAGAGATATATGTTTACCCTTCAAAGATAAATTTTATCATGTAGTGTCCAAAACTAGCATCCATAAACTAGATTTGTAGTTTCCCTGAACAAGATGGGTATTACTGATAATTTTAGAACAATGTTTTACAATTTTCAGAATCATTATCATAGCTATATCAAATTGGAGAAATGTTTTTCAAAAATAGTGAAATTCAAGGAACCTTCAAGGAGTTGATAAAGAGGCTTATCATGGCACTAGTACTCACAATTCCCTCAAGTGTTGAACTTTTGTGGTATAAATATATTCTTCAAATCAGTGTAGGATCAAAATATGATATAGATGCTCAATATACAAGAGGGGGGTGAATTGTATACATTAAAAAAAAATTGCAACTTTTAACGATCTTATAAGACATTCTATTGTTTAACAATGTTAACAAAAGTAAATTTACAAGACCACATAGTTTTACAGACATGATATATTCTAGAAATATGGTTCTGAAAATGAAACTTAAGAGAAGTTTACAAGGACAATGATTCTACCTTAAAGCGTATAGAATCATACTAATGAGAGTATACAAATATAATAATGTATAAGATAGTTATACATTACTTAATAATAAAAATTCAGTGGAAAAGAAACATGAAAAAATACAAGTTACAAGTATGACATCTTTTAACCCAAAGAGTAGGGTATCCAACAACCATGAATAAAGGTCCCTTGATTTATACTTTCAATATTGTCCATCTTACCCACACTAGGATAAGTCCTTGATAGGAATATTGGAGTCTATATTTCTATCCCAGCAAACCCTCAAGCTTCAATGTAGTCAGCACCTCTGTATTCCTTATCATGGAAGTCCTAGAACAATAAAGTAGTCAGCAGCTCTATCTTCCTATCCCCGGAAGCCCTCAATTTTACACAGCAACAATCGAAGTCGCACGAAACAAGCTGAACAATATGATTAGTATGCACAAGGCATGAGAGACTCTCTCTATAGATATCAATTTAAAAGTGTGTAATATTTAGAGTTTTTGAACAGTCATCAAAAGTTTTGAGATCGTTCAAATGAGGTCTTATTTGTTGGCATTTTCCAAATGTTCGGCTCCCTCCTCTAATGGTCATATTTTTTCTTGAATCTTAGAGTGACATTTACAAGTGTCACTCAAACAATGGTTCAATAGAAACAGAATGCATGAAATCATTTCATACCTATTACAAGGGTAAGTAAAATATGGTTTCTCTATCAAATTTATTTTTCATAATCTATGGAAAAATAATGTTCGGAGCCTATGATGAAAACATTCAGAGTCTATATTACATAGATATTCATATTCTATTTTCCAAGGAATTCAGAATCAAAATTATATAGACTTCAGAGTTTGAATTTTGAAGAATTCGGAACATGAATTATAAGTAATTCGGAGTCTTAATTCTTAAGAGTTTAGAGTTTGAATTATAAGGAATTCAGAGTATGAATTCTAAAGCATTCGTAGTCTGAATTATAATGAATTCATAGTCTGAAATCTATTGAATTCCAAATATGAAATTAGAGTTATTTAGACTCTGAATTCAAAGAAATTTGGAACATGAATTTCAAAGAATTTAGAACCTAAATTTTAGAGAATTCGGATTCTGAATTTCAAAGAATGAGGAACATGAATATCTAAGAATTCAGATTCTGAATTTCAGAGAATTTGGAACCAAAATTTCAAAGAATTCAAAACCTGAATTCTGATCCTGGAAATAGAATACTCTATATATATGAATTTATTGAATTCTAAGCCTCTAGATGTGAAACCTAATTTTTCACTTGGGAATGAAAATAGTAAGATTTAGTGATACTAAAATATGAACAATGAAAATCAGGTAAGGATAAATTTTCATTGGGGAAGAAATTTTTTCATTATTATAAAATATATGAGTAAAAAGATAATTTCCTCAAGGAAGGAAATTATTCCTTATTAAAATATATCCTATGGAAAATATAATATTCCTTGAGATTGAATGTTTGTGATTTTCAAAACATAATGGTATGAAAAAGTCATAAGGAAACCTTATTGACTCAAAAATCTCCTTCTTTTTGGAAAAGAGAATGATCCATACAAAAGAGATTATAAGGACTTTAATTTTTTTTTGAACGTGAAAATAAAAGCATACCTCCCATTACTTGTAGAATATAGTGAATATGAATAACTCCCCCTTAGGCTTTTAATACCCTAAGGATCATATTCTTGATTTCCTAAATGAGATATTACATTTTCTTGCATAAGAAAATCATCAAGATAAAAACATTCCATTAGATGAACTCCCCCTTACTTAAAGAAATTTTATCTATAAATCGAATTATTTTTTTGACATTCTTTTCAACCCCATTGTGATTTTTAAAAAGGAATAGAGAGAACGTAAAAGAAAATATGGTACCTAAAATATTAGTACTAAACAACAAAAAATATTAAGTGGAAGAAAAATATCATTAAGATAAAAATAATTTGTACAATAGGGGAATGCAACGAAAGATCATATTTGAGAAAGATTATCCTTCTTTCTCCTTCAACAATAGTTTCTTCACAATACTATTCAGTTCCTTGAGTTCCTTGTGATCATCTTCAACATGATTGAGTAGCTGATCTTGATCTTTACTTTTCTTTTATAAGGCTTTAATTTTTTCTTCCTGGTCATTAAGTATATTATCCTAAGCATTCAACACTTCTTCTTATTTAGCATGTTTTCCTTATGTTCGATTCTAAGATCCATTTCCCTCTTCCATCTTTGAGCAACTGAATACAATTTCCCATTCAGATATTTCACTTATTTTTTCCGAGTAGTTTCTTCAAGAGATAGCTTTTCGTCAAAAGAATTTATGAGAACTTGGAACCTACCATAATCTGTTTCAAAAGCAACCTGGACATTATCTTGAAAATCATTGATAAATCTCATCTCTTCAACAGTTTTCCTTGAAAACTAGTCATCTTTCTGCATGATTTTTATGGGATTCATAATTAATGAAGAATGTTTTGAAATCAGCCTCAGGCTTTACACACTTATCCAACACTATGGATACTTAATATATTTTATAATTTAAGGAATGATGAATCTTCTGACATCACGAGTCTATACTTGGAAATAAAAGAATATAACCAACCAACGTCTTCAAAGATTGAACAAAAAAGTTGTGACAAAGAGAATTTGATTCTGAATTCAAATTCATTGTTGATGAGGATTTCATTTCAAGCACATCAGCATTCCTTTTTAATGAATCAACAACAAATTTCTTACTGACCAATGACTTGGTAAGAGTATCATCCATTACATGCTTTACATTATAAGTTTTCTAAATTATTTCTTCTTATTTTGGTGTTTCACGCTCAATATCTAATAGTTGAACATTCTCATCTTCATCAACTACTTCCATCTCAGATCCTGCCTCAACATCATCTGGCTGTATGAAAACATGATTGGTACTTTCTTCTTCGGACAATTTATTTACTTCTTCCTCAACTTTCTCATCACTTCTTGGGGTAGAATGTTTTGAAGACTCAGATTCAAGAAGTTTGTATTGATAAATCATAGAAGTACAACCCTTTTTATATAATCTTATACTTGATTTATCATATCCTCGATATCACCAGTCCCTTATTCTTTTTCTTCTTCCACTTCATCGTCTTGATCTCATTCCAGAATCAACAACTTCTTTCCTAGAGCCTCAAGAAGAGATTCAAATAAAAATGATTATGGTACCAGAATTTTCTCAGATGATTTCTCAACATCCTTAAGAAGTGATTGTACTATCTAATCCTCAAACATCATCTTATTTTGATTTTTCTCTATTAGTTTCTTCTAAATCATTTTAGCTGCCTTTTCTTTTAATGCTTTTGCCTTAGTAGGATTTATGCCATACTTAGGCTCCCCTTCAAGTTGTTTTTCTTATCCTCTCTCCATTTTGAAACTAATTCATCAGGATAAGATTTTTTCTTATTCGACTTGGATCTAGTAACCCTTTCAGGATTCTTGGATTTCATATGATTTGAATGAGTTGTAAAAGAAACACTTCATTTTCCATTACTCTTTTTATTTAGATCAGCATATGTTTTCATTCTTGTATCATGTTGAAGAAGACTTACAAAAATCTCATCAAGATTAATCTTAGAGACTTTTCTATTCACATCAATAGCTATTCTCTTTTATTCCCACTCATTAGGCATGATATCTATTATCTTATCCACAAGTGCCTCATCATATAAACCTTTTTCACACATGGATTGTAAACTATTAACAGTGGTCATAAACCTCTGTTGTACCTTGCACACTTGTTCTCCAGAAGGAAATTGAGATCCATGATATTCTGCTCTAAGAATATCTCTTCTAGTTTCGTTAACATTGGATGTTCCAAAATGGGTAACCTCCAATTTCTTACAAATACAATTTTTAGCTTCACAAGAAGAAAAATTTCTATATATATTCCTGGTCATAGAACAGAAAATAGTATTGAATACCATGTAGTTTACTTGATATGATGACTTTTTATGATTAATAAATGTTGTGACTTCCTTATTAGGAATCTTGTATTCTCCAGTAAGAATTACAATGTTTTCCACTACAGTGTTCATGAGAAAATTATTCATATGATCTCTCAATATTCATAATCATTCCCATCAAATATAGGTAGTATAATAGGATTAATATTGTCAATCAAACCATCATTCATTCAAGCCATCTAAAAGAAAATATCTTTCCACATAATCTTGTTAGTATTAAAAGTTTGTAAAAAAGATAAAAATATTATTTAAGGAAAATATATAAAAAAGTAAACTTGAGAAAGAAAACATATATGTGAATATATGTATTTCAGATACCTCCTCTAATACCAATTGTATGATCAAAACATGATGTAGATGCTAGGATTACAAAATCAGGGGGAATTGTATAATTTTGAAATATTTTTGTAACATTCTAACATGGTATAAAATATTATACTGTTTAACAATGCTAAACAAGGTAAATTTATAAGACCACTTAATTATACAAACTAGCTAGATTACAGAAATCTGATTCCAGAAATAAAAACCTAAGAGATGTTTAAAAGGAAAAATATTCTACCTTAAATAATATAGAATCCTGCTAATTAGATTATACAATAAAAAGAATATGTATAATAGTTATACTTTCCTTAATAATCAAAATTTAGTAGAAAACAAACTTGAAACAATACATGTAACAAGAATGAAATATTTAAGCCGAAAGAGTAGGGTATCCATAAACTTTGGATAAAGGTCCATTGATTTATTCTTTCATGAATGTATGTCTTACCAAAAATAGGGTAAGTTATAGATAGGAATATCAGATTCTATCTTGCTATCCCTGCAAGCCCTCTAATTTCAAGGTCATCAGCACCTCTGTCTTCTTTATCAAGGAAGTCCTCAAACATTAAGGTAGTCGGCACCTCTGTCTTTCTATCCCCGAAAGGCCTCGATTTTACAAAACAACAATCAGAGTGTTATGAAGCAAGATGAACAAGATGTTTAGTACGCACAATCAATTAGAGTCTGTCTCTCTAGAAATCACATTATCATCATGTTATCTCATGTGTTGTAGAATAATCATCAAAATTTGTGAGTTCATTAAAATGAGAGGCAATTTATAGGTATTTTCCCAATAGTCGACTACCTTCTCCAACAATATTATTTTTCCATGAATCTCAGAGGGACCTGTATATGTGTCACTAATAAAACGGTTGGTTAGAAACATAATGCATGACATCGTTTCATGACTATAACAAGGGAAAGTAAAATATGGTTTATCTATCAAATATATTTTACAAATTATATGGAAAAATATATTTTAGAGTCTAAGAGGAAAACACTCTGAGTATCTATTACATGGTTATTCAGATTCAATTTTCGAAGGAATTCAAAATCCGAATTCTACAGACTTCAGAGTCTGAATTTTGAGGAATTCAGACTGTGAATTCTATGGAATTAGGAGTCTAAATTATATGAAATTTGGAGTCTATGTTCTGAAGAATTAATATTCTAAATTCTAAGGAATTAAGAGTCTGAATTCTAAATAATTTAGAGGCTAAATTAAATGGAATTTTAAGTCTGATTTCTATAGAATTCAGAATTTGAATTCAGAGGAATTGAAAGTCTGAATTCAGAGGAATTCAAAACCTGAATTTTAGAAAATAAAAAAAACTTATTTTCATAGAATTCAGATTCTAAATTTTAGATAATTCAGAACCTGTAATTCATAGAATTAAAATTCTGAATTTTAGAGAATTCAGAACATGAATTTTAGATAATTTGGAACCTGAATTATGATCTTGATAACTGAATACTCTATATATATGTATTTATAGAATTATGAGGTTTTATATGTAAAACCAAATTATTCACATATGAATAAAAGGAGTTATATTTATAGGTACTAAAATATTAACAATGAAAAACATGTAAGGATAAATTTTCCATGGGGAAGAAATTTTTTTCTATTATGGAAAATCTATGTAACAAGAGAATTTCCCGGAAGAGGGAAAATATTACTTATTAAAATATATCTTAGGGAATATACAATTTTCCTTGAGATAGTGTTTTTGTGATTTTCAAAAAATAAGTGAATGGAAAAGTCATAAGGAAACCATATTGACTCAAAAATAATTTTTTTGGTAGTTTAAAAATTAAGAATAAAAATGTGATATCTTATACCTTATTAATGTTTAAATTAAATGAACAAAACAATCAAATTCATGACATAGAATTGGTTCAAGTGATATTTTCTTTGAATATATGGTGAAATAATTTTTATAGGAAGATGTGTGAAATATATAGGGATCATAAGAGCATTATTTATATTTTCAATAATGTGAATATTAAAATACACAAGGAATGATGTTTATAGATGTTAAATTAATATTAATAATCAATTCCTTACCATCTTGGAAATAAAAATAGGTTTGGTGATATTTTATATAGATAGGATCCGTCAATTTTATCAGTGATGTGAATTGTGATGGATTTAATCATCATAGACATCAAGGGGATGGATATGGGAATAAAAAAAGAATCTCCATCCATCAATTATTATATAACTTATCAACCATGAATTCATGGGAGGACCAAAGAGTCTAAAAAATATTGTGATGTTCTCGAGAAGAAGGTAGAAGGAATTCTAGAGTTCAACATTGCAGATGGTGGAGTAATAATAATTAAATCCATTATATGTGTCTCATAAAAACTGATGATGAAGAGGTGTATTATAGACGATGTTCATAGATATAGCTTCCCTATTATTTAAAGAATTACTAATATGTATAGACATCTAATGAAAAACATCTAATATGATAATATAAAAACGGAGTTTGTGAAATTTGATTCCAGATTCTTAGTATGAAAATAATTCAATGATGTATAAATTAAGTCTAAGTGTATAGTGAAACAATTTCATTTTCCAATATGAAAATGGTAAAGTATACCAATAGATTTATTTATATTAATCCCTTTTAGACCTAATGGAAATAACATTATATGTATGGTAGACTATCTCGTTAAAAATTAAGAACATTCCATTTCAAATAAGGAATACTTTTTTACTTACAAACTTGTTTATATATATAAATAATAGAGGTGGTAACATTGGATGTAGTTACAAAATCCATTCTATATAATCAATATTATAGGATTAACTAAAGGCTTTGGATAAGAATTGTGTAATAACTGGGTAGAAATATCATAATTAGCACTAATTACCGCCCTCAGATGGACATTCAGTCTAATAGAACCATCAAAATCCTAAAGGATATACTGAGATCGTGTTTAATTGAATAACAAGGAGATTGGGAGCACAACCTCTACATTAAAGAATTATAAAATATAAAAAACATCAATTTTAGAATTAAAATGGATCTATTTGAGGCTCTATATTCGAATCTGGGTCACACTCTGACACGGTGGGATAAATTTAGAGAGAGCAAGTTGATGAGATGAGATATTGACTAAAAGTTGACATAGAAGGTTCAAAACATTCAGAATCACATGAATTTCATCCAGTGTTAACTGAACACATATACATACAATACACGATGATGCCTAGAGTTTTAGGATTGAGATAAGTTGTTCCTCCTAATTTCAACATGCAATCAAATCATGGGGTTTGTTATGAGTGGAAAGATTATTCCTAGATAAACCATTACATTTTAGATCCTTGATCAAATCAGAGTGGTGGAATATTGATTAGAACATTCACATAACATATCTCAAGTATGTGATATGTTCCATGTCTCCAATTAGAGGATTGTCATAATCGCACCCTCACATATACTGAATCTAAAGATGGTACAATTTAATAAATATATATCATTATAGGGTAATTTAGTGAAGATCATAAATAATATAGGAAAATTTCTTTGAGATTACGCTACTCACATGGTCAATGAAATGTGGTGAAACCACATGTTTGTGGGAGAATCATGGTAAACAAGATGTAATGATGTATATGTACCATAAACTATTTCGACCATAGAAATTAATATAAAATTTCAAGGGAGAAATTATTTAAGGGTGGAAGAATCTAACACCCAATGTTTTTAATGGAGAAGAACTATTTTAGATCATGTATGTGTGACACATAATGGAACCCAAATGAACCAAGACAATATATATATGACCATTATAACCTATCCACTCAATTTTTTTGGGTATTAATAGGACTAACTAAATTTGAAATTTATAAATTGTTAGGTAATAAGAACTCATTATTAATAATTTCATTCATTCATAAAAACAACCTTCTACAAAAGTGATTTTTATTGTGTTTTTTTGTGTCAAAATATTATAATTACACGTTTAAATATTAAGAAATGTTATTTTATAAAATTAATAAAACATTTAAAAATATAATTTCAATATTAACTTTATGTGTAATGTTGGTATTTTTTGAAAAATATTGATTTTTTAGGGAATCATGAAAATTCATATTTTTTTTATAAAACTAGTACACCACCCATGCATACCCACGGTTCAATAAATGAACTATTTTTTTCAAAATTCAATAATTGATTTAAATCATATGAATTTATACAAATTTATGTTATGTTAAAATTATATGTACAAACAATTAATATTGGAATACATGTATTTTCTCATAAGGTAGAAGTAAAATGACATATAATTTAAATTATAGAAAAAAAGATTGAAATATGATATATGAAAATTGGAAAGATAAATGTAAATAAATGAGTCACACATAACAGTAAGTAGAGAGATGAGAGATTCAATAGAAAAAATAGTGAGAAATGAAATAGAAACAATAAATATTTGATAGATTTATGTTTGAAAATACAACCGACAAAAGATTGAAAACTCATGTTACTAAATGCGTAGAAGATATCTGATTTTGTTTTCTAAAGTGGAGCCCCACACCTAAATTTTGGCTTCCTATTATAATCCCCCACTGTAGAAGGATGAAAAATGTAAAATCATAAAATTGGAAATAACTTTTAAGGGGAAAAACATGACAAAACTAAAATTGGAAAATATATTTATTATTCTAAATATACTTGGATGTTTGTGGTAGTGGAATGGAATTAGATTAATTTCCATTCTTACAATGGTCAGATTTATGGTCTATTTATTATACATAATCCATCACAATAATCATTCGAACAGTTATTTTAAAATATGATCTATGATCTCTCTCTACATTATTTGAAAAATGTATTGATCTTTTCTACCTATGATTTTATTTGAACAAGAAGATCAAAATATAATGAAAATAATCTTCATATTATTTTCAATAATATAAGAATTTTTTTTAAAATAACACCGTAAACAAATATTAGTACAATAAATTGAAATTATTTGTTAACATAGTAAAAACCTGTGAAGGGAGTCTACAAATGTGTTTTAAATATAAAAGTTAAACACAAGAAGAAATTATTAAACAACATTGGTTATGAAAATTAAATTTTTGGTAGATCATAATATTGATCATTGATAGGTTATATCATAAGGAAAGACTAATTTATATGTAAATAATAAAGTAGTTAGATTGATAAATAATTGTATATCTTGTGAGAAGGGCATCATTTAAAAGCATTGTTTTGGTAGTAGTGTGAAGTTAATTACATAAAAAATAATAAAAGTCTTACCCATAAATGAATATAGAGGGGACCCCAAAAACACCCATATCATATTATACTACCTCCTCATATTTTCAATATTAGAGAATTTCCTACATAACCCCAATTATATGGGTGGGATGGACCCGCCCCCCATGTCGTGTTGGAGATCCGACCCCATCATGTAATAAGATTCTTCGCATTTCTATTCCATTCCTAAAGTTGTTGTACTTTTATCATGTATCCCTTACACCAAGAGATGGTTCCCTAACCTAATCTCAGTTTCTGTATCATTCTTGATCTCACTATTGTTATCGATCATGATATTTTTTCCCCTCACATGAATCACTTGTTCCTCTACATTCATTCTCCATCTCATTTTGATTAACCTGTAAATCAACATATCTTTCAATTTTCAAATTTCATCCACTCTCAACATCTCTTTTTCTACATTAAACTCAATGATCAAAATTGTGACCATGCCATAAATGATTTTCCACTTCCCTGTAATGTGATATTGAGTTCTCTAAACAGAATTATTTTCCAAAAGAAAATATCCACATATCTCACACATAGCCATCATTTTCTCATGAGTATGCATTAACAAATTGTAAGTTTTCTGTCGCTAAATCAAATATATTTTCTCAACATTAAGTACCTACTACTTTCTCATGTGTTCCTATTCTTTATCCAATTTTCATACTTCTCTAAGTGCCTCTACTAGTTCCAGGTGGATCTTGATTTTATCCCATAGCATAGATAGATTTTCTTCCATTTCAGCTAAGATTGGAGGAGGGGGTGACACCTCAGTAGAAAAATTACAACATTAATAAATATAGAGATGAATTAATTGGATTATGTTTAGGTTATTGAGTTATATCAGGTTGAACTATTTAAATAAATGGATCAGGTTATAAACATAAAAATTATCTCAAGTAAACTAATGGGATAATAACATGTTCTATAAGCCCAATTTTCCACATTTAAACATCATCTAAATTATAAATAAACAATCCTAACATTTTTCCACCTTATTTTGCCAAAATTAGTAATGTCCTAAAAACCATACATTATAAGAGTTTTCAAAATCAAAATTCAAGGATAATAATCATACAAACCCCTTCGAGGAATTTTATTTGAATTTTATAAAATAATGTTTAAGAATGGTAAAACATGAATATAAAGACCAATTATTTTATTTTAATTTTATAAACAATTATTATGAAAGGTAAAACATGAATTTAGTAACCAAATAAACAGTTAGTATAAGAATCACATTTATCAAACAAATAAAACAAATGAATGATTCACCACTTTTTTCCTTTATTTTAATTATTTATTCATAAAAAAACAACATTCTCCATCACTAAAAAATTATTTAAAAATGTCTTAAAAATGATAAAACCAGAAGAATATATGAATACACAAACCATCAAATCCTTCATTAGAGTAGGGTATGAATCCTTGATATTAATAAAAACCATTTCTTCTAGAAATTTTCAAATTAAATGGAGTAGTTGTTCTTTATCCATCATATTGTGTTTGGACTACAATAAATCAAAAGTAATTGTTTAGTCATTGTTGGCATTAACCATTCTAGTGGTGTAAAATATATCAAGTACCTTGTAGGTGAAGCACTTTCCATCATACTTGACTTCATGATTATTTCTCAAATTATCAATGATGACTTTTTTGGAATTGACATCAACATACTCACTTCATTGATTTTCTCTAATATAAAGACTTTCATCAACTTAAAATAGGTAAAAAAAATTTAATAAACCAAGGAATGTAAAATATATTTTAATTATTATTTATGATAAATATACATCAATTTGAAATGTACATATTTTTTTACAGTTTGATACTTGGCAGTTATGAAATTTAATTAAAAATTAAATCAAACATTTAACTTTATTTATACTGAGTATGATATAACTCAGTAAACTTAAAATCACCACTAACAATTTAAGGATTTCACTTCAGGACCATCTTCCTGTCTTTTTTCCTTTTTGTACCCATTATGTGGTAAAAAATATTTGACAATAGGAGGCTCATATAACTTTATTTATACTTTTTTAGAGATTATCATGTATCAAAGGTTTTTCATTCAAGATATGATGAATGTTTTGGTGTCCAAGTTAGAGAGATGTGATTAACTTAATTGGATGGAGGCATGATGTCCTAAACTAAAATTGGTTTCAAATAAATGGTAATGGAAATAACCTAAATATTAGGTGGTTAAATGTTAATATACGTGTAGGTGAATAGATATGAATAATTGAACTATTTTGAGGGTAAAATTCATAAAATCAAATTGGTTTCAAATAAATGGACTTAGAAATTATTAAATGAAACAAAATAAAACAATCTACAGCTCCAAAATATTCCATTTTTTCAATCTTCCATAAAGGTGTATTTCTCTAAAATGTAGTGTTACTCCACCTTATTACCATTTATACATGATTGAAACCATTAAAAATATTGGTTATATTGAATATATTGAAATAAAAAATTATTGGTACTTTAGTGGTACCAAATACATAAATAAAAGTCGATTAAACATGAAGATAGTCAGAATAGTTTAAAACTTAATGGATAATCCACATATCTGAGAGACTACATGTTGGATTATATTTCACATACCTGGGTTAGAAGAAAAATTTAAAGAAAATTAAAAATTTAATTAATAGAAAACCATACCACCATATGTAAGAATCTATATAATACATGGTACATGATTACAAATTACATCATGACATCGATAAAAAAAACCACACTGCACAAGATGGATGCTTCCCTAACAACATGTTATATGTCATTTTACATATATAAATTCTATTTTTTTAAATAATTTATCACTGGTAATTTATATAAAAATTCATTAAAATGAAAATAAAAACACTATCAACTATATTAGGATCTTTTTGTTTTAGAGGTTGATTATTAGAGGGATTATCAGGTTTTTTGTTAAGTGCTAACAAATTAATTGTTCATGTTAAATTTCAAGATGCATGTGTTTGTTAAAATAGACATAGGATGAAATATTTTAACATTCAATATAGAGTATAGCTATATACCTAAGTGGATGATTATTTAACATTCCCAACATTGGTGAGTCCACTCTGCATGTAATCAAATACATTTATAAAATACTATGAAAAAAATAGGTAATATGTAAGATTGAAACTGCAAATAATAGGTATTGAATCAAATAATATAGGCCTCCATAAAATGGAATACACATTGATTCAGGGGAGAAAATCTATATTAACATTGAATGAAACATTGGATGAATAAATATTGTCCAAAAAAAGAATTACAGGCAGTAATTGGTGTAAAATATAGATGTAAAATCTAGTATTAAATGCAGTTGTATAAAATGTCTGATAATAGTTCACCATTGTTCGCAAAGTAACTATACTATAAATGTAGTAGAAGATATATGGTAAGTCAATAGAGACCACAATATAGGATTAGTTACCAGTATCAATCCTTTGGAAGGGATAATGCAACGTGATTTCCTAAAAATTGTATGTCCTGGAGATGCATTGGATATCATGTATACCAATCCAGATCAAGGAGCAACCTGAATTTAGATTTTGGGGAGATATATCTATATTTCACCATCCAACGCTTTCATGACTGAAATAGAAGATGTTTATCTTCAATATAATTCATAAAATCAAGGATTATACGTTTGAAATTGGTTTACACCTGGTCATACTCCCTATGAGGTAAAGGGTGTGGGAAACCAAGGTGTAGCGGATGAATTGAATGTAGAATAGCCAAAAGATGAGTCTCCAGTTGAAGAGAAGTCATAGACTGATGTACCTAAGGTGGAGGGGACAGTTGTGGAGAAGGAATAAGCAAAGGAGCCGAATGCGGAAGAGCCAATGGTTGATCATGAGGAGGCAGACTTATGGATGGAGAGGGGATTCAGGGAGGGAAGCGAGAGGGGAAAATTAGGAAGGGGTTTTTGAACCCTAGAGTTGGTAGAGGGGAATCAAGAAGGGGATCGAGGAGGGAAAAGAGATGTCATCAATGTAAATCCTTATAGGGGTCAAATTTTCTAGAGGTATTTTTGGGTTTGGAAGATGTGGGACATAATTTGGGTGATGTTGATGCGTTTGAAGGTGACACATGTACAAGAAAATTCAATCTTTAGTAAATATACTAGTACTCGTTCGTGTGTATGCAAAATGATATGGATTAATGGTTTTTTAATAAGATCATTACTTTTAAAAGTTTAGAAGAAATAATAATGTTGAATCTATATTAATCATAAAGAATTGGTGAAAAATATTGAAATAGGAGTGAATAAAATATGGATACACCATTAAAATTGGTTTAAAATGATATGTGATACATAATTATGGAATGTATGTTGAAAATTTAACACATCGTAATGTAAGAATCATTTAGTAGAATCCTTATGGACGTAAAAATTATATTCGGAAGAATTGAAGTGCAAGAATAAAAAATTGATCAAAATGATAAATTATAATTATAATATTTATAATAATGAATGTTATAATGTGTGTACGCTATTGAAAATAAATTGTTCAAAGGAATGGATTTTATTAATGTTCATAGGAACAAACATCATAAATAGTTTAGTTCTTTTAGTATTGTACTTTGGACTAAGAATACCACTATAAGAAAATTTAAATTATTTCCTGGGGAGAGTAAATACATTCCCAAAGTAATGATAATTTTGGCTACATCATTGGACTATTATAAAGGGCCAGAAAATTACATTTACACACTCAAAAAATACTTGAAAATTGAGAAATATAAATAGTTCAAAAGAACCAATTGTTTTAAATTTAGTTTTTAGGAAACTAGAAAATTAACAGTCGTTCAATAATAAAATTGTTTACAAATAGTAGTTGTTAATGGAAAAGAATCCAAATCACAATCACATTGAAGTTATTATTTGTTGTAGAAGTGTTCGATACCGAATAACTTATTGAAAATATAAATAATTTCATCAGTAGTGAAAACATGATTTTCTTAGAATATATAAATATTTCCAATTGGGTTTTGGAATATTAGAATTTTCATATTAAATAGTCAAACCACATATCCTATAGGGGTTAATTTTGAATATACACGTTCTGGATAAGAAATAATGCATATCAACCAACTTTGGTCATCATAAGAAATATGGGAACACTAATTCATCAAAAATCTAGAAACAATTATGCATATGTAATCTAGAAAGATTTTTTCATATGAAATCTATAAAAACAATTATGTATAAGAAATATGGAAACACATTCATAAAAAATATAGAAATAAAAATATATGAGTATTCTAGAAAAACATACATATAAATAGTCTGGAAACTATTATATATAATCAATATGCATATAATTATTTAAATGTAAGGTCCATTTAAATTTTGGTGCACCAAAAAACTACCACTAAAAAATAAATTGTTACGAAATCTAAAATTGACTATATCAACCTACATTGGTTATCATAAGAACTCTAGAAACATTTATTCATAAGAAATATGAATACAATTATGTATAAGATACGCGTAAAAACATAAATGTATTAAAATTGGTAACTCTATATATAAGAAATCCACAAATAGATATGTATGAGAAATATGTATAATGTGGAATATAAACAAAATGGAAACACTTATGTATAAGAAATATGTGAACAAATATGTAAATTTTGGTCCAATCAGAATATAGGTACATAAAACTACTACAAATAGAAAATTCATTAAGAGTATATCTAATACTATTAAACTCAACCTTCTTTGGTGATCATAAGAAATGTAGAAACAATTATGCATTAAAAAATGGAACATTTATTCATAAGCAATCTATGAAAATGATTAGGTGAATAAAATAATGAATCATTGAAACTAAAATCTATATTGTTTTGGAGGATTTTGTTCCTTCATTGGTTTATTTCAATGATAAAAATAAATAATCTCTTTCTCAAGAATCAGTGACCATAAAATCTCAACACTTTTTATAGGATATTAAATCCAAGAAAGTTAATGAGTAGATCTACCAGACCCCTCATTTGATGGTTCTTATGATCTTACCAAAATGAATAAAAATATATCATATAATTCTTCTTAAAAATTTAGTTGAAAAATAAAAAAAAATTGTTTGTATATAGTTAATATGTAATCCTTTATAATTTACCAAATAAAACAAATGAACAAAACAAATGAAAAGATAATAATATTCCTATGATAATTTATTATCTGTTGGTTGGATTTGAACCACATCATATATATGTTCCCAATATGTTTATAAACTGATACATTAGCTAATCTATAAAAAATACATGAATCTTGAACAAATATTACCCTTTTACAACGTATAGTGTAATAGATAGTTAGAAACCAATGGATAATATTATTAATGAACAAATTATATCAAAACATTTCCCTTTAATTGCTACTCAAATTCATTCAAACTATCATAACCAAAAAAACATTTAATGGTTGTTGGTATTGTTTCATGTAATGTGATTTCATTATTATGAAATGATCACATGGAGAGAGATTGTAACTGATGTTGCATTTCATTATTTGGTATGCAAAGAAATGTTTAAATTGTATTGTTAGTAACTATAATGTTAGGAATATTTCCTAGTTGAAACCATTCATATTTAAATGAAAAAAAATGTAAAATATAATATCATATAGTAATAACATAACACATATATGTGACAGAAAATATTGAGAACAAATACTAACAGAAATAATGACCAAATAAGATTCAATTAAATTAAAGTCACTTAAAATCAATGCCAAAAAATCCAATAGCTAAATTAAAATTAAAATAAAGAAAATTTATTTAAAATAAAAACCACAAGAAAACCCATATTTCAGAGTAACATTGATGAAAATATAGTTTTTGTTAGTTAAATATAAAAGATGAAAAAAATAATATATGACAGTTATTTTAACAATCATTATGAAAATATATAAAATGAAAAGATGTAAAAAAAATATTGATAAAAAATACGTCAAATTATAAAACATAAATATTCTTATTTGTATTTGTAGAACAATATCAGTCTACTTGATGTTCTATAATGTCACCTAATAGTCATGTCGAATTGTACAAAATTCAAATTCAAAAATCCTTGAATTTTTGTTTATTTGAAACAAATCATTACATTTTGGAATAAAAGAAATATTTAAAAATGGTTACATATATTAATGAATACTAAAATTGCAGAGTCCAAAATATGATTATTAACACAAAATAAGTAATTAGTAACAAAAATAAAATTATGATTACATTTGGTTTCTTAACATAAGGTTATTTGATAAGGTGGACCAGCTATAACTGCAGTCTGGGTGAAAAGAGAAGGGGTTTGAATATTTTTCTTATAGTAATGACCTTTTTGTCTTGGGAGGGTATGTTGGGATTATCCCTAGATTCACTTTTTCTGATAGTTTACTTTTTCCCCTATTTTCCATTTGGATGTAAAGGTTATTACACCATATTAAAATATACTCAGGCATCTATTTGTATTTTCGTTGGAGACCTTACATTTTTTTTCCTACTTTAATGGGAAATAAACCATCTCTCAATTTATCATCAACATCCATAAGTAAATTATGATCAATTAATCCAAAAAGTATTGTTTTATGATTGTTCTTCTTATCCAACCGTGGGTTTAGAATTATATTTACATGCGATATATGCTTATATATAAAAAAATATATATGTGGAGAACATATACAATTATGTTCCCATCGGTCCGAGAAAAAATTAACAAAACATATGGGTTAAATTAAATATAGTATACATCATAAATTCCTTACTCAACTGAATGATCCAGTATATGTGGGGAAAAATAATATAGAGTACCATATGAGTCATAACATTTTACATAAAGTCGCACAGAGTATACAATATACATTATGTACTGAATGGACGTTTTGATTTTTTCATTCCCAAAACTTCATAGTGTATAGACACCAAATTGCCATTGAAGGTAAGATTCCAATTGTCGTCACTGATAACCAGTTCATTGTTTGTGTGATCAATGCATAAATAAGTGTGGAGACAAAATTCAGAATTATTATAAAGATTTCATCAATAAGAAAATTAAATTAACGGAATGTTGGAAACTCTCATTTCGAATGAGGATCTTTCCATTGTAGTTTTTTTGAGTCTTTGTTTCAAATTTCATATTCCCTTATTTTCCATTTATGTTCATTCAAAATTTTATTTAATAACTCAGTGAGGTGGTTATGTATTTATTCATAGACATGAAGTATCATAACTCGAGAATAATTTTATTTTATTATCATTATTACAAAAAAAACTAGAGTATGGAATATTATAATTGGCTATTCTGATTATGTAGTGATGTATCTGTTTTTATAGCATTTTTAAAAAAACAATGTAATTAGATGTTTAATTATGTTAGCTCAAATAATGATAAATAATAAATAATAGATTACATCAAAATGAATTCATAATAATCCTATAAATTATCATCAGTAAGATGAATATGTTGAAGTGTAACATTTTCTAGGGTAAATGTTGTAAAAGTTTCAAGTATCGGTATACAAACAACAATATTCACTATGCTAATCAATAATGAAATTAAGAACTTAAGTTGGTAGTAATGAAAATTACCAGTTTTAGTGTATTAAATGAAGAACAAATACTATAAGTGAAAAATAAATCGTGTGATGTAAATTGTGACATGACATATTGAAAATTACCTATCAGGTATTCTACTTGTTATTTCTTCTCAAAGATGCTAACCAAAGGAGAGAAATTATGTGTAGTAGTTGGGTAACTGCTTCTATTATCAGAGGGGACTACAGTAAGGGATTATAGAAATTGTAAATGAATTATATAATGAAACTCAATAAGAATAATTAAGAAATCAAATTAACTACATCATATTAAGTAAGTCAAAACTACTAAACCATAACCAAAGAAAATCTGGCAATAAAGAAGACAATTAATTGAAACTAATAAATCATACCAGATGCAAAGTAGCAGAGGCTAACGATTTTTAATCAATGAATCCACACACAATGGTAGAAATAATATTTCATGTGATAAAGTAGAACCAACCTAATTTAGATGTTTTTGATTTGAGAGAAATATGTGTCTTTGGATGGGGGGAAATCAAGGATAATTGAAATAGTGGACATATAGAAGTATATATTGCAGGAAAACTAAACAACAATGGTAGAAATAGAAGGGATAGATGAAAAAACAGTATCATCACCATTCAAGGAAACCTGGCCACATACCAATCTGAAGAGGTTATTTAGGGAGAACTGATGGGTGATTTGTGATACATGTTTCAACTAGATAGTTAGATCCTAGAAAATATATTATATAAATTATTTAATAAAATGATGACTACATATTATTTTGCATCATGTGCAGTCTAATAAAGTCTCACATTCATTTAAAATTTTTGTTGATATGATTTAAAAATAAAAACAACCAAACTCGATGACAAAGAGAAGGGGGTAATACATGCGATCATTGATGTCTTTCTAGTTCCAGGACACACTCCTCTTCATATAGGATTGTCCACCTAACATCGCGCAATACAGCCCACCCCACCAGTCACTGTCCACCATTTCGGGGATTCATCCATTTTGTGTAAACCCCACTAACAGACTAGATTTCATTGTAATAACATTTAAAATGGAAAATGTGAATGAAAATAATGAAATTTCCTATAAAAAATTTGAGCCATTGAAATCATAATCAAAATGTGACAATTAGGATTGGAATTTGTCCCAATGATGGGGATAAATTGCATAATTGAGGATGCAATAGAGAAAAATGGAAACTTGTCATGTAGTAAAATAGGATCAGGAAAAACCATACCATTGGTGATGGTGGATAGATCAATACCATTATGGTGTGTGTTGAGTAGCAGGTCGGTCAAAAATAGATTTACCAGAAAAATATGGTTACTGCACATGTCATAGAGTGTTGTGGATTAGTATTAGAAAATTATTGGGTGTCGTTACAAGACCTGAAATAAATTGTGATTCAGAGATACCGAATTAAGATATTAAGGTTATGGAAGTAAAAATAATGTTGGTACATTAGAAATACCCAATGAAAATCATGAGTTGGTGGGGGGACAATATGATGGAATGATATTGTTTTGAAATGGAGGACAAATTTCCTCGAAAGAAGTGATGGGGAGGAACTAATGTTGAAGGGGATTGAAATATCAAGAAGGATAGCAGAGGTGTTTTTCGGGAAGTATAGGAAGGGGGGAGGTAGTGGAGGTGATGGCTGAGATGTAGGTGAGTATGTGAGTGGTGGAGGGAGATTGAGATTATCGCGGGAGGAAGAAGATGGAAGAATGTAACCCAAAGCTCATAGTTGGGTTGCAATAATTCATAGGTCGGATTTAAAATAAAAGGGGTAATATGGGGGGTGGGAGTAGAATTTGGAGGGGTAATTGGTAATTAGATATGTTCTAATTGGTGATGTGGTGTATTGTGGAAGTGAGACGAAAGCATGGATACACCCAAGATTATTATATATAATAGAAAATAGATTTTGATATATATAGATATATATCGTAATGTCTTATTAATAAATTCAACATTTTAATAGTAGAATTATTATTTTTGTATGATATGAAATTAGTATAATTACTCATTAATTATATGTAATGAAATTAATAAAATTAAATCTTCATTATATAATAAATTCTTATATTATTATCCTTAGGCTTAAAAAACATATTATTCTGAAAACAATTTTAAAGTGAATAATGTTAAATGATTATAATTAATTAAATTAAACCCTAATAAAGAATTATTGAAATGATATTTAAATATTATATTTATATATTTTTTAATTGTAATTCATATAATGATTATTTCGAATCATAATGTTAATATAAGATCGTCTTTCCCATGAAAAATAATTTCTAAGGAAACCAATTTCTATCATTCCTACATGTATAATTTTAAACTAAATTTTTCACTTATATGGATTTTAATTGATAAAATATATTCCATAAATTGAATCAGAATAAATTATATTACTTAATAAGTAGAACAAATTTTTTGTTCGTAATGAATAGTAAATATAGTAAAAATATCTAACGTGGTAAGACAATCAAAATAGTACAAGTGAGTAACATTATAGATAAAGAGGATAAATGTTTAAAACAACAATATTTCAAAGATATTGGTTAGTATTAACCATATCCATCCTAAAATAGTTTATTTTTTAATTTTTGTAGAACATTAATTTAGAGTGATTACACATCATTGAATGTGTTTGGTTATTCTCAAGAATAACACTCCCCCTGAATTATAAATTCTCACCCCTATATTCTACAATAAACACATAAAATCCCATTTGATAGGAAATTATATAAGGCCCCAGCCTTAAAAATTACTTAATCTTGAGTTACTTCTAGAATACACTTTGAGGATCTGTTCAGGTTTAGAATTTTAGAAAATTAGATCATAAAACATGCATTACATTCCACATTTAAACAAAGTGGTGAAATAAATGATAGTAATCATTTTTCCCATCAATGGAAATATATTTAAAATAAAACATGGATTCATTCTTGACACTTCCTTGACACTATCATCACATCATGTACCTTTCCATTGACCTGTGAAAAACATTTCAAAAACTTGGGATGATTATAAAAAGCTCAGTAAGGGATATAAAAGTACGAAATTAAAACATTATTCTATGTATAAAATCATAATTTACTCATAAAACATAATCACTTTAACATACCTCATTAAATCATGAATAAATCATAGAAATCATAATACATAACGGTAACTTGAGGCATTCATAACATTCTTACGTATGGAGTAACCCTCATGGTTATGTTTGGAATACCCATCACAGTATATTCCCTAAATCAATTTGGAGAAACCTTAACGTGTAACTCATTCGCGATACCCAATGACTTGGAGAGCTATATCGAGCTTACCCACCCATTGTTTATCACGGAACCACCCATCTTCATAACAATGCCCATAAACCATAACATAATCGTATCACATAAAACATGCATAAAAGAAACATAACATTTCCACTTTTCAATCACCAGATATCAATACAACACATTGATATAAAATCATTATGAAAACCATTTTCAATACCAAAATAAAAGAATATTAAAACATGGTATTTATTTTTCATTTAAAAAAAGGTTTTGGCTTGTAGAGGAAGTCGAAGCTCAAATAATGGTCACGGTGGAGGAGAAGTCGTTGTCGCATCATACATACGAAAAAAACATTCCCTTTTTTCTTTTAGTAAATTATTAGTATAAAAAGACATTCCTTTTGAGTAAACATAAAAGTCAAAGGGGTTTATACACCATATAAAAGAAATTTGTGTATAAAACATAATATGCCTCAATGAAAGGAGATTGAGACGAAGTCCCATACAATATTATATCCGACTTGACTCGATCGTTCTTTAATCTTCTGAATAATAAAATAGAGTTAATTTCTACTTGCTTAAGAAACCTTTTCAAGTTCATTATTCCATTTATATTACTTATTACCATGTTATGAACACTATGTAATTATTCATGTTAATAATGGTCGTTTTTTCGATCATTTGTACTTGAGTAAAAAATAAACTCTTTATAATTACATGTTGTTCATGGGGTAAATATCCATTATATCCAGAATTATATTCATGATGTAGATATCATATAAATCATATCTATCCAGTATATACATGCATTTATAATATTACATAACATTTAGAGGTAAGTAATGAAATGCAGCGTTCATGGAGACTGTAAGCCGTACGTACGCTTGAACGCTACTTACATTTCTATTTCATATTTAATGGAATTATAACATAATGATACTTAATAGTATTATAATTCTAGTATGGTATCATATATAATATCATTAAATATATCATTTATATGTACCACATATGGTATTAACGAATCAAATCACTTTGAGGCGGCGGTAGTCCGCACTTCTTAAAATGAAGATATCATGTGTACCCATAATGTAAACCATAAAGGTATGACATAAATGAAAAATACAGAATCTTAAGTAAAACATAAACATATTATATATCATATATAAATATAGTGACATCTTAATGGCCACCATTGAAGGTGTTATAAGAATATTGAACAATCATCATTTCGTGAGGCACAAATTCGCCATCCACAGAAACAGTATGCTCTTTAACCATTAGATGAAGGTGTGTGAAAATGTAGCTATAATCATTATTATAACAACATCCTTGTATATGGAATATACTGGTGTTGTTACAAAAGAAATGAATAAAAATAGTTTATGGGGTTGGAGAATCAAAATAAAACAAAAGAACACAAGTGAAGACATTACCTTTAAATCGGGTAACTCCCTTCGGTTTGAACCAAAAGGGTTTCATGAAGAGCTTCCTGCCTAAGGTAAGGCTTCTAGGATGAGGAGAGGTATGTAGAGAGAGAAAATGAGTAGAGAATGGTGGATCCAAAGGCTTCAATGTATGGGTAAGGAGGTAGAGGTGGGGGCCTTTTATAAGAGGAGAGGAGGGGCACTCATGGAAAGTTAAGAAATGTTACTTTATTTTCAAGTGAGTTTCGGATTATAAAGGTCCCACATTAATGTATTTAGAAGAAAAGGTGATAAGGGTTAGAAATATACTCATCCAATAGGTCTTTGACAAGTTCAAGTCTTATATTTTACATTATCTTTTCATTTTATTTAAACCGTTCATTAATGAGGTAATCACTGCATCATCATGATGTCATAAATAATATAATTTATTTAAAATCTAAATATTAAATAAAATACTATGATGTAGGAAACTTTTTATCTTTAAAATGACTATTTATAGTCCAATATATCATTTATGTAGACAAAATTAAAAATGTTTTACTCAGGTGATACGTTCTTTGTTATATTTATCTTTCTTTAAAACTAAAAAGATAAAAAAGTCATTATCACACAAAAGTTATTCCATGGGGTCCTCGAGTTTTCCACAAGGTATCCCATGGTCGGCCATGAAACAAAAAGTAGAATTATGGAATATTTTGGGTTCATTTTTTATTATTATGATATTATTTTATTATCCTTAACTACCCGATTACTAATTAATCAAGATAATTAAAGATAATTACCGTCGTTACTATTCATAATGTCCAAAAAACAAAAGAGTCATAATTAGATAATTTGTACCCTATGATTCCAAATATGGAATCAATTTTACCAAATTCCAATCATATAAATTGCAATAATTAATTTAAATATAATTCTCGTTGTCAAAATAAATAGCGGGTTTTTTTGAAACCATATCTATGAAAAGTTTGGCACTTGTTTATTCGCAATTACAAAGTGAAATTAATTCCAATGACCAACATTATATTACATGGTAAAAATATATTTTATTTAAACTTTAAAAACAATTTAAAATATAATCTATCCAGATAATTAAATTAGATGAAAATGCAGTTTTGATGTAAAATGCAGTATTTTTCACTATTCATTAAAAAATGAACATTGTTAGAAAAACACAAAAAATTTATCCAAGGTAAATTTCAATGTCCCAAATAATGAAGAATAAGTTTATTTTGACAAATACGTCTTATAAAATTGTAAAAAAAATGTATTTAAAAATGGCTTGCCATCAAAAAGCAGTAAAGCAATCATTTAGAAATATTAGTGTATTTAATGCTTAAGATTAGATTTATTCTAGTTTTAAGCCTCTAAAACACTATCTAATTCATAAATAGACATAGATAAGAATTTCTTATTATTAATTACTTAGTTGGGATGTTACATCGTTCCCCCCTTTAAAAAATTGCATCCCCGCAATTTATTTACTTATCGAATAAGTGTGGGTATTTAGCCCTCATTGCATTTTCAGATTCCCATGTTGCCTCTTCACTCATGTGGTTATTCCAAAAAACCTTTACATGATGAATCACCTTATTCCAAAACAGGTGCTCCCTGTGGTCAACAATCTGCACCGGTTATTCGTCATAAGATAGATTCTCTTCCAGCTGAACTACCTCTGGACTAAAAACATGAGATGGATCTAGCATGTACTTCCTTAACATTGAAACATGAAAAACATTGTGTACCTGAGATAAACTCGGAGGTAAAGCCACTCTGTATGAAATTGATCCAACTCTATCTAGAATTTTATATGGTCCAATGAACCTTGGACTCAGTTTTCCTTTCTTACCAAATCGCATCACACTTTTCCATGGTGAGACTTTGAGAAAAACATGATCACCTACCTCAAAAGAGAGATCCTTCCTCCTGTTATCTCCATAACTCTTCTGCCTACTCTGAGCTATTATCATGTGTTTCTGTATCAGCTGAACTTTTTCTGCTAAATCTTCTACCAATTCTGGTCCCATCAACTTCCTTTCACCTACTTCATCCTAAAAAGATGGAGTTCGACATCGCTTCCCATATAACTCCTCAAATGGTGACATCTGTATACTGGAATGAAAACAGTTATTATAAGAAAAATCAAACAAATAAAGATGTTGGTCCCAAATTCCCTGATAATCCATCGAACAAGCACATAGCATATCCTCCAAATTCTAAATCGTTAGTTATGACTGCCCATCTGATTGAGGACGAAAAGTCGTACTAAAATTTAATTCAGTACCCAATGACTTCTGAAGGCCTTTCCAAAAGTTAGAAGTGATCCTGGGATCACGATTAGATACAATGGAGAGAGGAACACCATGTAACCTGACAATCTCTTTAATATACAAACAGGAAAGTTGATCTAGGGAAAAATCATCTCGTATAGAATTGAAATTAGTAGATTTAGTCAAGCGATCAACAATAATCTAGATTTCATTATTACCCCGAGGTGTCTTTGGAAATCCAACAATAAAGTCCATAGATATATTCTCCCATTTCCACTCTGGTACTGGTAAAGGTTGAAGCATCCCATTCGGTAACTTCCACTCTACTTTAACCTTTTGACAAGTCAAACACTTCACAGTAGATTTAGAAATATCCCTTTTCATTCCATCCCACCAGTAGTACTCCCAAAGATCTCTATACATCTTAGTACTACCTGGATGAACAGAAAACGGAGAACTATGAGCTTCAATTAACAACTCTCTCTTCAACTATGAATCACACGACACACACAATCTCTTCCCAAATCTCACAACACAATCATTATCAATGTTTAATTTAGGCAACTTACCCTTCTAAACCAGCTCTACGTTTTTCTGCAACTCGTTGTCTTGCTTCTGTGCTAGCTTAATTCTGTCTGATAGAGAAGATTTCACTGATACCTAAAACAAAATAGATGGACATCCTGCACCAACAACTTCTATGAAAAAGATCATCAAATCCATAACCAAAGGATCACGTTCCAAACGCAACATTGTTAATGAAGCATTACTTTTTCGACTCAAAGCATCAGCCACTTTATTTTCTTTTCCCGTATGGTAATTAATTGTACAATCATAATCCTTGATTAATTCTTTCCATATCCTTTGTCTCATTTTTAGTTCTTTCTAATTGAATATATACTTTAAACTTTTGTGATCGATATATATTTCACACTTTACTCCATACAAATTTTGCCTCCAAATTTTTAAATCGAAATCAATAGCAGCTAATTCCAAATCATGTGTAGGGTAATTTACCTCATGTTTTTTCAACTGTCGTGAAGCATAAGAAATTACCTGATCATTCTGCATTAGGACGCAACCATGTCCTTTCAATGAAGCATCACTGTAGATAACAAACTCTCCATTCCGAGAAGGAAGTGCCAAAATTGGAGCATTCACCAATCTTCTTTTCAATTCCTGAAAACAATCATCACATTCTTTTTTCCAGAAAAACATAACACCCTTCAAAGATAGATTATTCATTGGACTCGATAACCGTGAAAAATTTCTAACAAACCTTCGGTAATAACCAGCGAAACCAAGGAAGATACGAATCTCAGTTACATTTATGGGTCTTGGTCACTCTTCAAAAAACCTTTGTTTTTGCAGGATCAAAAGTTATCCCATCTTTAGAAACAATAGGACCAAGGAAAGAAATTTTTTACAACCAAAACTCACACATGCTGAATTTCCCATACAATTTATTTTCAATTAAGGTTCGCAAAATACCCCTTAAATGTCTTTCATGATCCTATTTACTTTTAGAAAACACCAAAATATTATTAATGAAAACATCCAAAAACTTATCCAGGAACTCATGGAAAATTCTATTTATAAGGTCCAAGAATATAGAAGGTGAATTGGTTATCCCAAAAGGCATAACTACAAATTCATAATGGCCATATCGTGTATGGAATGCGGTCTTCGGAATATCAACTTCCTTTACCTTCAACTGATCGTACCCTGATCTCAGGTCAATCTTTGAAAAAAACTAAGCTCGCTAGAGCTGATCAAACAAATCATTGATATGAGGAAAAGGATATTTGTTCTTTACAGTGATGTTATTCAGGGCTCTATAATCAATGCAAAGTCTCATTGAACCATCTTTAATTTTAACAAATAAAACAAGAGCACCCAATGGTGATGTGCTGGGTCGAATAAAACCTTTCTCTAATAAATCTTGCAATTGCTCCTTCAACTCTAAATGTTCAATTTGAGCAATTTGATAATGGGGTTTTGAAATTGTCTTAGCATCAGGAACTAAGTCAACAGTAAACTCAACTTCCCGATCTGGTATTATTCGAGGAAACTCATCAGGAAAAACATCAGGATACTCATTTACCACTGGCACATCATTAATCTGAACAGTTCCCTTGTTTCCAACAATATTTTCAAGGTAACATTCATTCCAATCTTTTACATGTTTCTCAGCCTCTTGATATGTTATCAACAGTAAGGGTTCATTCTTGTACACAAACTGAAAGTCTTTCTGAAAAGAAACTTCTTTAGCTCTACAGTCAATCTTAGAATGGTAAACAGAGAGCCAATCTATACCCAAGATAACATCAAACTCTACTAGAGATAAACCAATAAGGTTTTAAAGTAGGTTCCTTCCATGGATAAGGATAGGAAGATTCTTAAAAATTATTTTTTCCTCAACATTTCCCCCATGTGTTTTTACCACAAGTTCAGGAGTCATTTCTTGAGATGGTATTCCCATTTTACTAGAAACGTTTTCAGAGATGAAAGAATGTGTAGACCCCAAATCAAACAACACATTGGCATAATCTGAAAAAACAAACAAAGTACCTGATTCAACATTATTTGATGGCCCGACATCTGCTGAATTAGATGCAAAGGATTTCACCACTCCTTTCTGCTTGTAGTCTAACTGCTTCCCATTACTCGAGCTCTTTGTAATACACTCATTTTCATAGTGACCCATCTCATTGCACTTAAAACATTTCACTAACTTTAAATCAAATTTAGCCTTACCATCACCCTGGTCATTTTCAGTGCAATCATGAGCCTTATGTCCCATCTTACCGCATTGGTAGCACTTTCCAAAATTCAGAAGATATTCCCCAGAATCCCTTTTACCACATTTATCACAAACTAGAAACTCAGTTTTCTTACCGTCAGACCTTTTTGAAGAATTCTTTCCTTTCTCCTACCACCTCGGTCTCTTCTTCTGCTTGTTGTTATAGAAAACTTGATCATCGAAAAACTCCATTTCCACCTTCTCAGCACATCGAACAAGATTTTCATAACTCTTGAACTAACGAGAAGCTAAATCCCTTCGATATTTTGGTTTTAAACCTGAGTAAAAACAACTTATTTTACTATTAAGGTCTCAGATAAAATTTGGAGCATACCTTGCCAATCGAGTGAACCTTTCTTCATAGGAAGCCAATGAGTCGTCTTATTGCCTCAATTCCAAGAATTTGTTTTCCATCCTAAGTCGAACAACCTTAGGAAAATACTTCTCAAGAAACATACCTTTGAATTCATCCCAGTCGAGATCATAAATCTCATCAACATCCCTGATATTTTTAACCATCGACCAATACTGATCCGGTTCACCCTCCAAACGGTAAATATCAAGACTATCCTTTTGATTGTCTGAACACCCCATGACATCGAAAATCTTATCTAGTGCTTTAATCCACCCTTCAGCTAGCACATGGTCAGATGATCCTCTGAATGGTGGGGGATGTTGCCTCATTAAAAGTTCCACCAATGACATGTTCCTCTGCGGTTGATCTGGCTGATCTCGTTCATGGATACCACCACCATTTATCACTTGAGTCAACTACGCCATCACTACAACAAACCGTTCATTTCCTATTCCAACCATCTCAGGATGCTGATTCAGAAGGTCATTTCCTTCTATATGCCTTCCTAGCAATGATTCCCTGTTTCCTCTGCGGAAAACCATTCTGAACAAACATGTCTTAGATGAAGCGACATGGTAATCATCAAATTCTATATCATTTCAATTTGACCATAAAAAAATATTTTTGGATAATCATTTAAATGAATTATAACTCCTAAAGTTATATAAACCGAACATTGATACCAACTATAAGGCCATATCCCTAATCATTACTTAATCTTTAATTACATCAAGAATACACATTGAGGATCTTTTTAGGTTTAGTGTTTTAGATAATTAGATCATAAAACATGCATTACATTCCACATTTAAACAAATTGGTTACATAAAAGATAGTACACATTTTTCCCATCAATGGAAACATATTTAAAATAAAAAATGTATTCTTTCTTGACACTTCCTTAACACTATCATCACATCATGTAACATTCCCTTGACCTGTGAAAAAAATTTCAAAAACATGGGATGAGCATAAAAAGCTCAGTAGGGGATATAAAAGTATTAAATGAAAGCATTAGTCCATGTATGAAATCATACTTTACTCATAAAACATAATCACTTTAACATAACTCATCAAATCTTGAATAAATTATATAAATCATAAGACATAAATGTAACTTGATGCATTCATAACATTTTTACATAGGGAGTAACCCTCATGGTTACATTTGGAATACCTGTCATAGTATATTCCCTAAATCTTTTCAGACAAACCTTAATGTTTAACTCCTTTGCGTTACCCAATGCATTGGAGAGCTATATCGGGCTCACTCGCCCTTAGTTTATCACGGAACCACCCGTCTTCATAACAATGCCCAAGAATCAAAACACAATATTATCACATAAAACATATACAAAGGAAACATAACATTTCCACTTTTAAATCAAAATATATCAATACAAAACATTGATATAAAAACATTATGAAAACCATTTTCAATTCCAAAATAGAAGAAAAGTAAAACATGGAATTTATTTTTCATTTAATAAAAAGTTTATGGCTTTAAGAGGATGTCGGAGCTCAAATAATGGTCACGACGGTGGAGAAGTCGTTGTCACCGCATACGTACGACAAAAAAAAACATTTCCATTTGTCATTTAGTAAACGCTTCGTATAAAAAAGAGTCTTTTGGAGTAAACATAAAAATCAAAGGGGTTTATACACTATATAAAAGAAATTTGTGTATAAAACATAATATGCCTCAAGAAAGGAGATTGAGACGAAGTCCCATACCTTATATCTGACTTGACTATATCATTATTTAATTTCTTGAATAATAACCTTGAGTTAATTTCTACTTGCTTAAGAACCTTTTTCAAGTTCATTATTCCTTTTATATCACTTATTACAATTTTATTAACAATATGTAATTATTTAAGTTAATAATGGTTGTTTTTTCAATCATTGGTACTTGAGTCAAAAATAAACTCTTTATAATTACAAGTTGTTCATGGGGGTAAAATATCCATTATATCCAGAATTATATTCATGATGTATATATCATGTATATCACATATATCCAGTATATAAATAAATTTATAATATTACATAACATTTAGAGGTAATAAATGAAATTCACATTTTATGGAGATGGTAAGCCGTACGTACGCATGAACGCTACTTCCTTTTCTATTTCATATTTAATGTAATTAAAAAATAATGATACATAATATATTATAATTCCAGTATGGTATCATATATAATATCATTAAATATATCCTTTATACATACCACATATGGTATTAACGAATCAAATAACTTTGAGGTGGTGGTAGTCCGCACTTCCTAAAATGAAGATATCGTGTTTACCCATAATGGAAACCATAAAGGTATTCCATAAATGAAAAATACATATGCCTAAGTAAAAAAACATATTATATATCATATATGAATATAGTGACATCTTAATGGACACATTTGATGGTGTTAGATGAATATTGAAGAATCATCGTTTTGTGAGGCATAAATTCGCCATCCACAGAAACAGTATGCTCATTAACCATTACATGAAGGTGTGTGTAAGTGTAGCTCGAATAATTCTTATAAAAACATCCTAGTATATGGAATATACTTTTGTTATTACAAATAAATGAATAAAAAGAATTTATGGGGTTGGAGAAGCAAAATAAAACAAAAGAACACAAGTGAAGACATTACCTTTAAATCGGGTAACTCCCTTTGGTTTGAACCAAAAGGGTTTCTTGAAGAGCTTCCTTCCTAAGGTAAGGCTTATAGAATGAGGATAGAGATATGGAGAGACAAAATGAACAGAGATTGGCCAAGCCAAAGGCTTGAGAAGTGTGGGTAAGGAGGTAGATGTGGGTACCTTTTATAAGAGGAGAGGAGGGGCACTCTTGGAATGTTAAGAAATGTTACTTTATTTTCAAATGGGTTTTGGATTTTAAAGTTCCCGCATTGATTTTTTTCTAGGATAAGGTGATAAGGGTTAGAAATATACTCATACAATAGGTATTTTACATGTGTAAGTATTAGATTTTACATTATCGTTTCATTTTATTTAAATCATTCATTAATGAGGTAATCGCTGCATCATCATGATGTCATAAAAAATTTAATTTATTTAATGTATAAAAATTACAAAAAAAATAAAATGATATAGGAAATATTTTTAGATTTACAATTAATATTTATAGTCCAATAGATAATTTATGTAGACCGAATTAAATTTTTTTTACTCAGGTGATACATTCTTTGTTATATTTAACTTTCGTTAAAAATAAAAAGATAACAAGTCATTATCACACAAAAGTTATTCCATGGGGTCCCCTAGTTTGGCACAAGGAATCACATGGTATTCCATGACACAAACAGTAGAATTAAGACACATGTTGGGGTAATTTATTATTATTATGATATTATTTTATTATCCTTAACTTCCCGATTACTAATTAATCAAGATAATTAAAGATAATTATCGTCGTTACTATTCATAATGTCCAAAAACAAAAGAGTCTTAATTAGATAATTTTTACCTTATGATTCCAAATATGGGATCCATTTTACCATATTCCAAACATATAAATTGAAATAATTAATTTAAATATAATTCCCCGTTGTCAAAACAAATAGCGGGTTTTTTTGAAACAAAATCTATGAAAAGTTTGGCACTTGATCATGCCCAATTCCAAAGTGAACTTAATCCCAATGACCACCATTGGATTACATGGTAAAATTATATTCTATTTAAACATTAAAACCAATTAAAAATATAATCTAACAATATAATTAAATTAGATGAAAATGCAGTTTTGATGTAAAATGCTGTATTTTTCACTATTCCTTAAAAAATGAACATTGTCTGAAAAATACCAAAAATTTATCCAAAGTAAATTTCAATGTCCCAATCATAAAGAATAAGTTTATATTGACAAATAGATCTTATAAAATTGTCAAAATGTTGATTTAAAAATGGTTTTCCATCAAAAGGTAGTAATATAATCTTATAAAAATATTAGTGTATTCCATGCTTAAGATTGGATTTATTCTCATTTTAATCTTCTAAAAAACTATATAATTCATAAATAGACACGGATAAGAATTTATTATTATTCATTAAATACATGGGATGTTACAAACTAACTACCCAATTAAATTCCATAATTCCCTCCCCTTGTCTTTAAGACATTATCATAAATCCATTCTGGTAAGCCTTTTGGTAAAATCTTATAGAGGTGGTCCGATGAAGAGGTATCATTCTTAATCAAGAATATCTGTTTTATTTCTTCTTCTACATTCACTAACACTTATTATACCATTATGATATAATATAACTATTTTCTATCATATTATATGATTGTTATATATTATTATAATACACTAAATCCCTCTCCACTTCCATCTAATTGGAAACAAAACTATCATTCGTGTGTACATCACCATACCACCTCAAAAAATGGTGAAATTAATTTGATTTCATAACCTCTAAAAAATATACAAATTGATAAAATGTATGTTAATATATATTATTATTTATATACTAAAATTTCATGAAAAATAAAATATCATATATTTTTTTAACTTATCATATATTGAAAAACATTAATGTCATTAGCTTATACATCGGAATACCACCTCAGGACACAATGTGATGCATATTTATTACCACATCACTTGTATGGAAATTTAAAATATATTTAAAGACCTATTATTATATATATGATATTATGATAATTATTTAATGTGAAAAAATAGTTACATTCATTCTATCTTGATCATTTAATGATGAAATCATTACAAATGTGAACATTCAACCAACCATATCCATTTTAACAACATATTTAATTTCTATAATTATTCTAAATGATTGGATTTATAAGTATAATCGATTTATTAAAATGATCATTGTGTCATTATTTATATTTTGGATATTTTGAATTAATAATCCATTTGACCTTAGTCCACATACGAATCTTATTTAGGAAATATGAGCCAAACATCATCAAAACATCCAACATGAACCTAATTTATTATTTAAAATGACGTTATAATAAATAAAATAAAAGAAATAATAAAAATGAAAAATATTCTTATGAAATTATATATTTGACATAACATTAATATTGTGACGATAATGAACCCACATACCATGATGTGCTCAAGGTAAGGGATTTCTCAATACCCAATTTTCCTTTTTCTTATAACCATTCTATCTCTAACTCACCTTATCATTCACATTTTTTATGGACATCATATAACATACATACATATATATATATATATATATTACTCTTACTTATATATATAACTTGAAAATTCTATATTCATTTTACGAGGTAATCCATGCCTTATTATCATTTCACAAAATTTCTAATTTCAGAAACCTATTTTGATTATGATCCGAGGAAAGATTATGAAAACCATTTTACTCGTATGGGTAATTCATATTTTTATTGATTATTATTTATTTTATTTTGTGGAACAAAAATTCTTGTACATAAAATTAATTTTATTTGGGGTTCCATAAGTATATATCCTTCCAATGCATTTTTTAATTTTATAGTCCCAGGTGATGTCGTGTATGGGATTAAGGATTGAACATCACCCATTATTAGACTATATCCACCATTGGTTGTTTTAAAAGTGGATAGACTGAACATATTGTTATTTGATTTTTTAGGGTTCATCCACATTTCCAATATTAATAGGTTCTTATGAAACCATGTCCATTTTTTTAATACACTATTTTATTTCTCTTGTAACTTCTCTGTTATGATGCAATGTTATACCTTTGACTCAAAAGTTAATCGTACATTTCATGTTTATTCCCATACCAGTATTTTTGGATCACCCCTTTATTTCATTATTCCCTTAGATATCACATTCTATTTTTTGATGTTCATATTTATTTAAGGATCATATTATTGAGTATAAAATAACATTTTAATGTTTTATTAACGTTTGATGAATAATGAACATAGTCATCAAATTACACTTGGCCTTTTCAAGAATCTTTTTAATTAATAGATATTAATGTTAAGAATCATGAAATAATATGTGTAAAATAGTTTTGGACACTATAGTAGAAAATCAATACTTATATCTTATGAGGCACGGAAAACCTAAAATTATATTACATATAACAATGGTGGTTAATACCACTACACTCAATAAGATCATTCTAAAAGTACCACCTAAAACTCTGGGATGACATTACTATCATTCTAATGAAATAATGGAACTATAATGCCCTTTATTGAGGTTAATTAAACAAATTACCTACCTTACTAAAGAACAAAACCCACATAAAACATCCATTGTTGTAAAATTATATCATGGAATATCATCCACCAACATCAAACATCATGTGATACAAACCCTTAAATATATATGTTCCATAAATATTTGGAAGTAGGGTATGATGAATATGATGGTCATCAAACCCCCTTCCACTCTAACCATGCATGAAACCTACCAAACATCACATCCAATGCAGCCACCAACTGTGAATCTATCACCAATATTAATCACCATGAACTACGTCATCAATATCAGGAATCACCTCTAAATAATCCATCATCACTAGAAATCACCAAAAACTAATACATATTCATGATACACTATATCTCATGGGGTAATGAGGATATATGTGTAATAAATAATCATTTATAATTAATTATATGTTTGGGAAAACCAAAGGACCCAAAGCCTTTGTGAAATGTTACTAAGTACTCGACATATGTGGGATGCATATAAAAATCTTTTAAAAATTCCAAGAAAACATTCCACATAAGACCAACCATTGGGTTTATATAAACTAACCCTCTTTATCTTAATATTATACAATATAACCCCCTGATATCTACTACCGAATTTGAACACCTTTACAAAAAAAAAATCATTACACAAAATATTCAATGCAAATTTTTATTAGATATCCTAGTCATTTCCCTATTTTCTGTTTCCCAAACATCATCCATTAAATAATCCATACAATTATATATTTTATTATGGAATATTATCATCTAAAAAAACTATTATTATTAAAAAAATATCATGTTCACTTAATTATATAATTTCTTACGACATATGCCATTACAAGTTCATCATTTTCATATTAATTCTAAATTTCCAAAGAAAGTGAACATATAACAAAAAAACATCCCAACCACCTCACTATTAAAACCCTCACATCCTGTTCCAAATATATTATAGATGATAAGTCATCTCAAAATAAAAACCATAAAGAAACCACAAAAAAAAAGTTCACCTCAACAGATCTTTTGACAATAAACTATTTCTATGTTACCCATTATAGTCTTTATCTGGACTCACCATAATCATCTACAAATAATTCCCATAATACCCACACAACATATAGGTAACATAAATCACACAAATAATACATAATGTTTTATTTTATCTTCATCCACTTTAATAATTTTTTTAATGTGGTTTTTTCAATTGTATAATCATTTATTTAATAGGAACATTCATAGAATTACCATATTTACAGACAAGAAGTTCATTGTGATATTTTTGTTCTTACTCACATATTTAATGTAATTTTAAAAAATATATCAATGAAAGTGACAAAAATTTATAGTATCCTGAATTTCCATATCACAATAACACCTTAATTTTATAGGGAGGTTAGGAAGAAATAACATGGAAATTAATATATACCTTCAAATTGAACCCTTCCATTTATTTTCATTTTACTAAATTCATTATTATTTTTAAATTTATTCTAACCATATAACTATAAACTATCATGTTATTTTATAAAAGTGAGTCCATAAATAAGATATCTCAAATCCCCTTACTTAATAAATCACTTATAAATAGTTTCTTCTGTTTGATGAGAGGATGTTATATTCACCAAGTTAGAATCTCTTAAGAGACAACCAATAATCAAATAAATAATTTCAATCATTATGATTTCCACTCTAATCTATCAATTGTTCCCCAATGTGAAATCATAGTCATTTTTAATGATGAACCCAAGATGAACTATGAATAAAACCATGGAAAATATTTGAATAGATAAACATATTTCTCCAACAAAAATAACCCACGGCCATTGGATAGATCCATGAAATATGGGTTGAAAAGACTCAAAAAAAAATCATTAGTCCTATGATGAATATATATATATATATATAAAGTTTAACAATGATGGATTTCAAAGGTGTTTATTTATATATAACCAACAGGTTTTTAATGGACCATGGAACAACAGTATCGACTACACACCAATGCATAGGGTGATCACCTGATAGTCTAGTTAAACATGCTGGGATAAATCATTATAAACCTAGGGGGACATAATATAAGATCTATGTCACAACCAATGAATATATCTTAAAACACATGAGAAAGGATATGAAGAAATATATACACCATTCCTAAGCTATACCCAAATGACTAGGGTGATCCTAACTGGAAAATTTAAACCTCCATGACATAACTAACTTTTCTATTCCACAAAAATACATATAAAAATCAATAGATCATAATTTATGACTGTATACAAATTTACCTAAGAATAAGAGGATCCCAATTACCAATTTCTATAGAATAGTATTTTGTTACCCTTATCAACACCACTACTAGAAGTCCTCTAACATATCACCATTCCAAAACTCGTCTCTCTACCACAACCATGCAAAAAAAGGAAGATCCAAACAAATCCATATTTCAAATCCTTTATATAAAAATCCATCCATTATACCACGAACAAATAAATCTTCTATAAAATCACCTCATAAAATGGAGATTTAAAATCATATGAACAGTCACATTCTTTAAGAACCCTATATATACATTTATCAATTGAATCCACATAGATTAATATGACAAAATATTTGTTTCAATAATATAAAAGTGTATGAAGATATTAAAAAAATTCTAGTGACACAAAATAAGAATTAAATTGAAAATGTGAAATATGTAAAACATTATATAAGAATGCTAGAAAATTTAATATTTTTAAAATTTCTACATATCATAGTTCAATATTAAATAATTTATAAAAAATTAATTTTCAAATTGTAATGGTAAAATAAAATATAATTACATTAAAGAATTATGTAAACATGCGAATGTAGTTTCACAATGAAAACAAAATAAATATGTGGGTTGAATCATTAAATAGGAAAATGTTATAAAATAATCAATTAACATTTTTGAGAATATATGAAATACCAATTCCAAAAAAACTTATTAAATAATATATTTAGTTAAAATTAAATCTATTAAAAATATGAAAATAATGGATAGGGAAGAAAAAAATTCATAGATAAAATAATATATATGGTAAATTATATATATATATATATAATTTCATATTGATTATTAAACAATGATAAGAGAAATTGTGAAAATAAATATAGAAACCAAAAATGAATAGAGGAGATGTAAATTGAATTTATTTAATATTAAAATTAAAAAATAATTCATGCCACGTAAATTTTGACATGAACACTGCAAAATTTATAGTAATATTTTGAAAGAAAATATTTCCATTATTCAATACATCAATAAAATTTCTTAAACCACCTATATAAAAATAATAAATATATTAATAACTTATTTAAAATATATTAATATCTATTTCCACTTATACTATTCAATTTTGTACATTTATTATAGATGTATTTGTCTTTCATTGATTATTTTCAACATCATATGGTACCAATTTTGATAGATTTGTCGAAGATTCCTAATGGTGATATAGATCCTCTTTCATTGAAAACATTTAATAATTAATATTATGTTTATTAATGTGGATAAAATTTTTATAATTATTTATATTCTCCCATTTATGTTCAATAGATAATATTATTAATGTTTGTCATAATGTAATGATCAATGTAAATATTATGGGTAATATTTATGATAAAATGTGTAATTTGATTAAAATCATTGATTTTTGTCATTAAAATATATAATAATTACATAAAATAATACTGAATATTTTATATTAAAAGAAATAATTACATGATACACATTTATGATTAGCATTTTTGTGTTGGTATATCAATTTTCATACCGTTTTTTGAAACAATCCATAATAACAAATTTCATACAAAAAAAATAGTATGAAATTAGAGTTATATAATAGTAATATGATAATATTAAAAGAATAATAATTTAAATAGAAACTAATTTGTCAAATTATTAGATTTATATATATTTTACATGATCTGGTATGTGAGAATGAAAGTGGATGTCTGGAAAATTACATAGATTGAATGAAGGCTTCCAAAAATAGTTTCATTTGAAAAAAATATTATAAAGGATCGAGATCAGAGCCTACTCTTCCCAAAAATTAATTAAGAAAAGTAATGCAGCTACAATAATATTAAAATGTGGAACAAATTTCACCAAACAAGAGGTGAGAGACTTACCTCACCCACAAGAGAATCAAAGTAAAAACCCAACAAGAAAATTAAAATCCAAAATTCAAGTGTCCCAAGAAGGGATAAACAACAATGCCCATCTCGGGTCATCCACCCCATAATTATTGACATATAGTTTTATCCCAATAATCCCAAATGAAACCCAAGGTCATCATATGACTTTACCTCCCGCATACCATGAAACCTATTATTACCGTGTTGATCCACGCGATGTGAGTCGCCGGCCAGTACGCCGCCGCTTCCACCCCATCAGCCTGCTACCTCTGCATCCCACCATCTCACTATAATGATGGCTAGCACCCCTCGACAACCACTCTATGCTGCCTGGGTCCCGAACTCCAGACATGTCGCTAGAGATTGACCCACGACCGGAAAACTCTCAAAGCCAACTAATACATGCTCCAAGTCGTCGCCTCCCCGAGGCCACTTTCTCCAATCGTCTCAGTAGACTGCATAAAAACGGATCTCTAACCAGTATCAATGATGGCGCTCATGGAGTACCCTAGGAACCGAATGTCAAACCAGCCACCAAAAAGACCTCTATCGAAGGTGAAGTCGTCTGAAATACGACACCCGCCTCTAGGATCCCAAATAAATATCACCCGCATCACAGCCGAGACCACACCGTCGCACCCATCTAGATCCCAGATTGCATTCAGGATCCCACACAGATCAGTCGTCGGGAACCTTCTCTGGTCATCCATGTCCTATTCAACACACTTTCAATATGATGTAGTCCCACCCAAGGCCTTCATATCATCTCTGGACCCGATGTCAAAAAATTGAGCCCCACATCCCGTATATTGTAGTCATCGTTGGCCAGAACCCCTCGTTGAGGTCCATTTCATCTTAAAGACTCTTGCCAGACCCATCTTCGGGCAGTGTCCCACTGATTTGGACTTTCCAAAAATCCACATCTCCCCCTGATATTCCCATTCAGAGATAGCTTTAACTAATGAGAGGATTTTATCACCTCCAAATTCTTCACCATGAGTATCCCCGCCAGGTTCTTGATGACACTTTACACTACATGCTGACAACATATCAAAATGACTAACAATCTCATCTTCAATTCTTTAGAAGAATGGAACTACGCCACAATTGGTGGAGCAATCACCCTTGTAATCAATGGAGAGATTCTCTCCATTATAGAGAGATGATCTCTCCATTAAATTAGCAGTTCAAACGTGTTGTTGGGTAACGTGGTATTGGGATGGCCTTCCCACCTACGCGCCGCACGTCCCCAGGGAGGCCCAAGGTGGCCAACCCGTGGGCTTAAGCCAGTTCCCAATGGGGTAATAGGTCCCACTAGTGGTTTCCTAGCATATATTGTATTTTTCCTTGTGAGGACTCAAACCCAGATCCTCGAGGTCAGGACGCCACTTCCTTTAACCAACTCACCTGTGCCCCGTGGGTGGAAACGTGTTTTTGGGAACTGAGGTATTGGGATGACCTGCCCACCTACGTGTCGCACGTCCCCAGCAAGGCCCAAGGTGGCCAACCGTTGGTCTTAATCCAGTTCCCAACGGGGTAGGGGGACCATGAGTGGTTCTAAAGTATATATTGGGTGTTTCCCTGTGAGGACTCGAACTCGGAACCTCAGGGTCAGGACGCCACCGCCTTTAACCAACTCACCCATGCCCCACATGAAAACATGCTTTTGGGTAATGAGGTATTGGGATGGCATATCCACCTGCGTGCCGGATGTCCCCAACGAGGCCCAAGGTTGCCAACCCATGTGCTTATGCTAGTTCCCAACGGGGTAGAGGGGCCAGGAGTGGTTTTCTATCATATAGTGTGTGTTTCCTTGTGAGGACTCGAACCCAGAACCTCGGTATCAGGATGCCACCGCACTTAACCAACTCACCCGTGAAACGTGTTTTTGGGTAACGAGGTATTGGGCTGTCTTGCCCACCTGCACGCCGAACATCCCCAGCGAGTTCCAAGGTGGCCAACCTTTGGGCTTAAGCCAGTTCCCAATGGGGTGGAGAGGCCCACAAGTGGTTTTCTAGAATATAGTGTGCATTGCCTTGTGAGGACTCGAACCCAAAACCTCGGGGTTAGGATGCCACCTCCTTTAACCAACTCACCCATTCCCCATGGGAAAACGTGTTTTTGGATAATGAGGTATTGGCCAAGCCTACCCACCTACGTACCGCACGTCCCCCGTGAGGCCCAAGGTGGCCAACCCTTGGGCTTAAGCCAGTTCCCAACGGGGTAGAGGGGCACATGAGTGGTTTTCTAGCATAAAGTGTGTGTTTCCTTGTGAGGACTCGAACCTAGAACCTCGGGGTCAGGACGCCACCACCTTTAACAAAATCACCCGTGACCCACGGGAAAACGTATTTTTGGGTAAAGAGGTATTGGGATGGCCTGCCCACCTAAAAGACACACGTCCCTAGTGATGCCCAAGGTGGCCAAACCTTGGGCTTAAGCCAGTTCCCAACAGGATTCATGATTTAACTATAGGATATGATTGTTTCACAAGATGTGTCAGGAAAATTCTTCAAAAGGTTAAAATGAGGGTTCTTTACTTTGAAACATGAGTTAGGTGAAGGGTAATGATGGAATCGTATAGGATATAGGTGAGATAATGATGAAAATATTTTTTTTAATATAATTACTAATAAATAAATTCTATTGTTTATTTATATATATTAATAATTTTAAAAAGTCAATTAATGTTATTTTAGTTTTTACCACTTTTTACCTTATTTCATTATTTACAATTATAATTATTTTTTACTAAACATATAATATTGCAACCATTGCTTAATGTTAATGTTACAAATCTATATTTTTAATCCAGTTAATCTAATGAAATTTCAAATATTTTAAAATTTTAATTGTAATTTAATTAAAACAATATATAGAATGTAATAATTTTATAGAAAAACTACTTTAGGAATATTATTTATTTTATTGTTTTTTCATTCCAATTATTAATAATTACATGATTGAAAATAAGTTTATTATTATAAACAAATCATTTCTGTTAAACCATATATAATCCAAGAAATTTTAATTTCTTAAAATAAATATATTTATTTCATCAGTGAATAAATTGGAGAAGTATTTGTTATAATATTAATATATTATGTTCAAACTCATAATATTTAATTACAATAATATTAATGTTGAATATAATTTCTAATTTATATAAAATATTACATTATTTTTATTCATTAAATATGATTGTTGTAATACAATTTTTTTACAAAAACTGTAAATATATTTATAATAAAAATATATTATTTATATGAGTATATTTTTAATTAATAATTTTTTGAAAAAATAAATTAATATATTTATATTTGTTTAATATAAAATATTTATTTTAATTTATTATTGTAGTGTCATAGGATTTATGGACTAGTGAGATGTGATGGGTGAATTAGTGGCCAGTTAAAATTTTTACAAATTATTCCCCATTTTAATTAAAGCACATAAAATTATTCACACATGATTTATTGAATATTGTGTCTTACATACATAGTCGGATAATTCAGAAAATAA
The DNA here is from genome assembly GCA_963277665.1 of Viscum album. Classification (NCBI taxonomy): domain Eukaryota; kingdom Viridiplantae; phylum Streptophyta; class Magnoliopsida; order Santalales; family Viscaceae; genus Viscum; species Viscum album. The sequence goes on from OY728164.1 coordinate 801,546,524, forward strand.
TAGCACAAAAACTGATGGACTAAGAAGGTATATTGCAAAGAACCACTCCTTGACTTGATTATTTATATTCCACCATAAAGTAATCACCAATGTGATCAAATTTCACCAATTTCAATTGGATTATACATCATACACCTTTTTCAAATATGATTCTCATATATCATGTCTCGGCTAGAGTCATGAAAACCACATTTTATAAATATTTAAGAAATTTTATTACCAAATTACAATGTTACTTTTTTATTATCTTCTTAATATACTAACAGCTTTCCAATATAATATCCTTGCAAAACATGTGTCACAAAAGTTACCTATATTTTCACAGTTTTTATACATGTACTCCAATTAAGTTACCTTTATAGAATTAAGTCATATAGATTTTTTGATGCTTCCATATAAATTAAATTGATATCCTTCAACTAAATTTATATAACACCAGGATATTATAAAACTAGGAAAACATCATAAATATTGTATATGAAATAAAACACCAATATTATATGAGAATATAAATATCGTAAACTCTATGATATGTCTCTTGTTAACAAAATTCAATTTCATCGATAGCTCCTGAAGCACACGACATTGAGTTTTAAAAAAACATGATAATCTATTAAAATATATTTTTACACTTCAACATTATAACAAAGACATTATGTTGAAGAGTATGAATATGAGTTACTAAATTATGAAATTTTTATGGTTTACAGATTTATAAATTAAATTTAGTGGTTATATATATTTATTGAATAAAAATAAGAACCATTTGAATGAAAAAGGGTTCTTTAAAAAAGTATTTTTAATAGAACTGTAGTCACAGTTTCAACACGTATTATAAAATTAGTTTTTACTAATATTAGAAAATATATTTTACAAAATTTACTTTATTTTTTTAGTTTAGAATATTGATGTTTATTTTGGGTGAAAATGTATGAATTCTATGAAAATATTGATTTTTCAGTAAATAATGAAAAATTAAAATTTTTAAAAAACTGTCATTTCATTATAATAAATTATCTAATTTAAATAAAAAATTATGAATTTAATTTATTAAAATTAAAATATTTGTTATATCATTTCTTAATCCAATTAATCACAATTTTATTTTTAATATAATATATTTCAGTATAAGTTTTCTTTTGATTTTAAAAAAACATTTTCTAAAAACTGTTTTGAAGTTCATATTGTTTACCCACTTTAATTAATAAAAATAACACATAATGAAGAATTATTTATAGTAAATTAATAGATTATAAATCATAAATTTTATGTTTAAATTTATGTAGTGTTATTTTAATTAATTGTGTTAATTTAAGATCATCTTTTCTAAAATAAATCATTTCTTGAAGACCCCTTTTTCATCATGTCTACATGATTAATTTTAAATTAAATTATTTCACTTATATGAAATAAATTTTAATTATTGTCTTAAATATTTCATATGAAAATTACAAATATTATATAAAAAATTAAAATTAATTGTTTTACCACAATGAATCATGAAAATAATAAAAAAATAATTATTATAGTTAAGGTGAATATGGCTTCTCTGGGGTTTAAACTAAGAATACAAGTGTTAAAAAAACCTAAAAATTGAAAAAATACCATTTGGTGGAATTATTTAGACCTTATATTCATTAATGTTTGATAATAATCCATTTTAGGGATTTTTGAATAATAACTTGGGTATCACTTTAACTTTAAAAAATCGAAGCATATCCTCTCTCCCATTTATAAATGGACACCCCCTCTCTTATCCTCTTCACACATCCAAAAACATTTGATTCAAATATTAAATATAAAAATATATTCCATATGTTTATCCACACATCCTAGAGACCTTATTTTGATTATCAAGCCCTTCTAAAAGTATATAGTTATAAACATAATTAGGCTCTCTGAAGAAGACATAACATTCATAAAATTGTGTAAGTATTTTATTTTTTATCACACCTACATAAAATAAACCAAAAAATTATAATTTTATAAAATATTTTTCCCAAATATAATAAAATGTTCTTATGTTAATTTTATAACCCATATCCATCTCCATATACATTAATCGGAAAACAAATCTATCAATAATGTGTGCGGAAGACTTTAGCCTCACAAACCGATGTAACCTAGTTTCCATCACCACCATTGAAGATGGGAGAATGATTAATTTAACATATTTAAATGATATTTAAAAAATTATTATAATTATATAATTATTATATCAAATATACCATCTTAAATACTATTTAGTGTGGGATAGGATTACGTCACTCGTGTGTTAAATAGACTACAGCCTCATGAAGCGATGTGATTCATTTTTCAATGATGATTTACATGGAAACTTTTAATGATAAGTTTAATGAATACATTTTATATTTTTGAACAGAAAATAATTGGTGAAATATATTATCATATCTTAGTTATTACTATCCATTCCATTATAATAAAATAACATCGGGTATGTGTAAGTGTGGACTACCTTATCCACAGAGTGATGTGAAATTATTTTATTTTTATTTTTACATGGATGGTAGTATAAGTGGATTTTTTTAATATTAATGTTATATTTGACATAATAACAAATCTTAAAAGTTTAATTTATGTTTAATTTACTTTTTGCCATCTATCGGGAAGAATTTGAAGCATATGTCATGTGTATTTATCACCTACAATATACAATAACATTGTACATTATTTTCTCTCATTAACTGTTATACATTACTATAATTTAAAAGATAGTGTTTTTATATTAAATTTATATCAGTATTATAATTCTTGAGAAGATGAAAGAATGATCAATGTAAATGGATGGAAAATAAAAAAACAAAACATACATGAAAATAGAGTAGTTATTACATAAAATATGAATATAACAAGGATTTCTTAATAAAAAGGTGAAAATAGTTCATAAAAAAACATATATGGTGTCAAATATATATTTATGGTTCTTTAATATATGTGTAAAAAACCTAGATTTTTAACATAGGATATTTGAACATATAAAATATAAATTGGACCTAAGGTAAGGGTTTCTCATCTCACTATTATTTCCATGACTCATATGCCATATTCACAAAGTTTTTTCTCATTGTGGTGTATATTTTCTAAATTTTTATATATTATGTCAGTAATCTATTTATATTCATGAGATTTAATGTTTAAATTGATATTTTTTCATCTATTTTGATTATTATTGAAATGATATTGAAGTGATGAAGGTTTATTTCACAATGTCATCATTATTTGGGATTGTTTTTGTATATGTTTTCCATGGGAGAATTATTTTTTTTATCTATGATAAAATCAATCCATTTTATTCACATATGGTTAATTATGAACATTTTTAAGTAATAATACCATTTTTATGCACTTTTTACTTAAGATTATTGAGAAATTATTTTTAGGAAAATTTTACATCATTTATCGCTTCAATCATAAATCCTTTTCTTCCAAAATAATGTTTTTCAAAAAATATTAAAAATTATTTTAAATATTAGAAAAATGATTAATTAAATAAATTTTGAACAATTTTTATTTTTAAAAAAATTTAAATTAATCTTAAAGATTTTATCTAAATAAGGTCTATTCATTTTTTTTATAAAATGTGAATAGAATCATTGTTTTAATGTGTACAGAATGACTATATATTTCTACCATCATGGAAACTGGATATTATTAAGGATTCTATTATAATTTTCAAAGGGTATTTTCAAATTATTTTATTTTCATAATATTATTTTTTAACTTTTAATTTTAATGCTATTTTCACAGTGAAATGGTTAATATCATAAAAAATATGAATACTGGTATTTTTATAGAATTTCATAACTGAAAATAGCCACTTATTGTACACATTATCCACTATGTAAATATTAAATTGATATCATCCATATTATTTCTCTTAATGTTTTATGATTTGTTTTATTTAGGATGTAAATTTTTATTACCATTCAACTTATTACTCAATATGGTTTATTATTATGTTTATTTATTGTGGTATGTATTAAAAATTCCTATATTAGTTTTTTAATAAGAATGATTATGTTGATAATTTTTCACCCTATTAATATGACGAATTAATTTAACCTATTTTGTTAAGGGTAGATCCCAAAATTAAATATCCACTAGATGCATTGATTGGCCTCATTAGACAAATCAGTTGGCCATATTAAATGGGGGTTTACAGATAGTTTCAAATTATCTTGTGAAAGACCATAATAGTATGATTCAAATTAAATTTATTATGTATTCTATAATTATGGGATTTTTAATATATGTTTATTGTGATTATTATCTTAGTTGAATATTCATATATATGTATCAATCTTATGTGTTTATTTAAATGGAATTATTTTTATGATCATGTATTCCAACCATATTATTCTTCATGTTCATGTTTTTAGAAAATGGAATGTGTTTTAGTTGTCTATCATTCCATAGTGATTATGAGATATTTATTCATGATAGCTTCTGTTATACACATATCCATATTGAGCATCATATCCCACCATCATATTATTATTTATTTCCATTTGGATTCTATGAAGTATTTTACAATTGATATGCATGTGTATTCTTTAGGGAAACATCAAATTCTCAAAGAAAGATATTCTTTATATCATATGTTTAATTGTATCATTAATTTAAAGTATATATCTACATTACAGATAGTAATAAATTTTTTAGTCATTTGGTATGTGATTTCTTATACCATATACCTTTAAAAAAAGAAATCAACGACTCTAGGATACTATAGTCATTTCCATTACAATTAGTATCACAATATTTTTAATAAATCCATGGGAAATAGATATAGAAAATAATATATTAGGGAATATAACCCTATAACTTACTTGAAGGAATTGTATAAATTAATACAATATCCATATGTTTTTTATGGTAGAGATTATGTGGATTTCATTGTAATACATATTTATCTAGATACTACATGTGGACGTAGTTGTAGAACAGATGTACATATAGGTAAAAACTCTAAAAAAGGTGCTTCAAGCATGACTTGAGCATTACCTGGTATATATAAATAACCCTTAATACACACCTAGTATGACACTCCATGGGGATATACAATGGTAATCTAATATTTTATTTATGAACTATCACGAAGGATTTGAATAGATGTAGACCATGAATAACCATGGATAAATATAAGATGTCATATATCGAAAAGAATTTGTCATGATTTAGACATTCTATAGATATATTTTCCTTTATTTATTATTCCTAAAACTGATTATTGTTTCTAAAATTATTATTTATGGTTTTATTCAATGGATATTACTAAATGGAATTGGGATAACATTGAATACAATTGACAATTTATGGAAGAGAAACCAATGGGTTAATGACATAGGTGAAGGATATTTCTATTATTTATAATTAGATATCATGGTGTACGATTAATAATGTGCACCATAACATACACTCAAATTAATTAATGAATGAAAAGATCTAGTCTACTAAAATATTTAATAGTGGAGAGCATTGGTGAAATAATGTTCGATTTATATCATGTTAAAAATGCAGACAAAGAAACCTAGGAGGGTTTCTCAAAGGAATAAAAAACAGTTTTATTTATGGATAAGGACATAAGAAAATTAATTTCCAATGAAAAAATAAAAATTTAGGTAATTATAATGGAGGATAATAATAGCCTCACTAAGGTATTATCAACACTTGAATGTTTTAAATGTGGATATTATAGGCATTATTCCAGTTGATGTCTTAGAGGATAATAACATGAAGAGAACCATCAAGGATGTAAGGATAATAGTCATATTAATGATGTTCAAGTGACTAAAAAGGAAATATAAAAGGAATGAGCTATTAATGAGAAAAATTATTAATCTTAGTTAATGTATTAATATTGAAATGGTATTAATAATGTGATTTTGTTTGGAATCATGAACTATGTTATTTGAGTATTTTATCAATATTATTCTAGTTATTATAATAATGAAATATATAATGATTATCCTATATTACTTTTTTATTTAAGGATGTTAGAGGATATATTGAACGGTATCGATAAATTTGTAAAGTGATTTAGTGTAAAGCTAATATTTTTGAAGAACATTAAGTTGAGGGAAATTAAAACATAACATGTTCTCAATTTTAAGACAATAATGATAAAAAGATGTTTATGGGATAGTATTTCAAACATTAAAATATGTTAGTAATTTTATAGTTTATGTTATCATTGATAATTATTAATGCATGTTTTGATATATATAATATACATGATAATTTTATATTTTATTTGACAAATAATGTGAAAAATAACTTTTTGATGCATAAATGTTTCCAAGAAATTTTTATGGTGATAATGGTATTCACATATGTGGTATGTTGAAATAATAAAAACTTTATGATATCTGTGGAATATAATGTTATGATGAATTATGAAATTTAGTGGAATACCACAAATTTTTTTGGACATTTAATTTGGTCAAACATACATTTGGAAAGATATTATGAAAATATATTTATGTAATAGATGAATTTAAATTTTAGGTTTTTTGGATAAATCATGATAATTATTATGTTTTTAAAGAAATAAAATAAAGTAATTTCTATTATTTTATGGATATTATGAACACTTAAAAAAATTATTTTGTGATTTTTAATGAATGATTTATTTTGGATGTTCATTTCATGGAGTAAGATATTATGTGAAATTGATATAATTATATCCAAATTAATAAATAAAAATTTTCAAGTAATTAAATGTCATTATGTTCTTAGTTTATAATGTAATTTAATTCATAAAAGGATCTTAAACAAAAAATGAAATCATAATACATGGATTATTAATGGACTAATGGTCTTTCAACAAATTATCAATTTATATTTTTGTAGTTTTTATCTTACTCTGTATCACTCAAATTATTGAGATCAATGATCTCTATAACTCTTCCATAATTAATTACATTTTCATTCCATTTCTATATTTTAAATTCCCACTAATGATTTCCTATATTGAAACATAGTTATGTGGTATTAACTTAGAAATTTGTACATTCCATTATCTCTTATAATGTGGAATTATTATTAGCGCATTTTTTGAATTGGGTTTTGAGCAATGTTATTTTCAAATTTTAATCCACTAATAACCAAGATGAAGATTAAATTGTGAGAATGCAATTTATTAAAGGGGGTAGAATTTAGCACCCCATGATTTTAAATGATTAACATAATTTCAATAGAATATATGACATAAAACACAAATAATATAAGAGAACGTAACTCCCCTAAAAAATATAATATATTTGTTTTTGATTAAATTAAATATCTTTAAGGGATTATGATGCATGGAATACATTGTTTGAATAAAACATGATACCTTATACAAATATTATTATTATTATAACATGGCCCTGATAAACTCATTTTCATGATGTAAAGTTTGAATAGGGATAAATAAATTACATAAATTATGTGGTATACACATGTATAAAATTAATTTAATTCTTATCTATTTATTATTAATGAAATAAGAAACATTTGTATGAAAATTAAGTGTTTTCTAAATACCGTATTTTTCTAAAAGTTTTTTATCATGTTTTTCAATTATTATATTAATTCCATTTTTAAAAATTATTTAAAATGTATTGAAAAATTTTAGCTTCATTTTTTAAATTATAATGTAAATATTTACAAATGGTGAAGATTTTGGATTTTCAAAAATTAATGATATTTAAGGGAATATTGAATAATATAGATTTTTTAAAACTAACAATTATTTGCAATAATATTCTTTATTTAAATGGTCCATTATGTTAATAATTTGATAAAAATTAAAATAATTAATATTGTTTTTATATTTAATATAATTATTTACCTTTTAAAATCAACATTATTTTATATTTTAATTGAAGTTCATATTAGGGTTGAAAAATAGAGTATTCTAAAAACAGTTTTATATTGAATAATGATTTGATCAATTTAATTTATTATAATAACCCATAATGAGGAATTATTTTAATGAAAATTTGATATAATAAATATAAATTTTAAATATCAAATTTGTGTAATGGCCCGGACCTCTCTGGTCCATTACATTGTGAAATGTTGGTATTGGAGGTGTTCCGGGAGGTCAAGGGGACTTATCCCCAACACTTTGCCAATTTTCCGGTTCTGTGAACAGTGTTTCCAGTTTTATGAACAGTAACAGATCGGTGAGACAGATCAGTTTCACAGATCGGTGAGACAGATCGGTTTCACAGATCGGTGAGACAGATCCGTGTCACAGATCGGTGAGACAGATCTGTTTCACAGATCGGTGAGACAGATCGGTTTCACAGATCAGTGTCACAGATCGGTGAGACAGATCGGTTTCACAGATCGGTGAGAGAGATCAGTTTCACAGATCAGTGAGACAGATCAGTTTCACAGATCGGTGAGATAGATCAGTTTCACAGATCGGTGAGATAGATCATTTTCATAGATCGGTGTGACAGATCAGTTTCACAGATCGGTGTGACAGATCAGTTTCACAGATCGGTTTGACAGATCAGTTACACAGATCGGTGTGACAGATCAGTTTCACAGATCAGTTTCACAGATCGGTGTGACAGATCAGTTTCACAGATCAGTTTCACAGATCGGTGTGACAGATCAGTTTCACAGATCAGTTTCACAGATCAGTGTGACAGATCAGTTTCATGTACAGTAACGGTGGGTGAACAGTGTTTCCAGACTCCTACAGTTTTGCCCTTTTTTGACGTTTCCTTTGACGTAAAATACATTTAAAGCCTTATTTTAAGGGCTCTTAAGGCCGATTCAAATGCCATAAATCCTATATTAATTATTCCTAAGGCCGGGATGTTTTTTTTACTTGGTCAAACCGCGTGGGTTAATGCGATCCATTTTTAATGGAGAATTAACCGGATCTTAAACCGTCACCTCGTTAAATCTTAAAAAGGGACGAGATATCATTCTCCCTTGTTCCTTCCCTTTGTTCATAACTAAGAGGCGCTAGAACCTTTCAATCCTTTCCGTAGGAGTTGCACAAACAACCCTTACTCCTAGGATCAGTCCCGCTCTGTTGGATGCAACCAAGCTTTGTCGATCATTCTTCCACATAGGTTGTCGCGAGGGGAGGATCGTGACCCGCTGTGTGGATAAAGGACGTCACGAACTCTTCGAGGTAGGGGATTCATGGCTTCTCTAATTATATATGTGCAATAGTAGAATTAGAATGATTTATTCCTTTGGATCACAATGAAATTGACCTAATTAAATACTTGAACTGGATTAAAAGAATTGGTTGATCGCATGCTGTTGCTTTATACCGTGATAACGGTTTGCCTCATGTTTTCCTAGATATAGTGATATCTATGTTTTCTTTGATTTTTTGTTTGTTCATGATAGAAATTGATAATGAACGTAAAGCCGGAAATAATTGTTAATTAATTGGCTAAAGATAGAGGCATGTAAATTAATCTGGTTATTGTCGTTGTTGTAGTTGTTCTAATTTGAGGATAATCAAATTAGGGAAGTAAGCATGGTTATTTAATTGTGATAGCTTACTGATTAGGTATCCATGATTGGAGCCTACGAATAACAAATCTGTTAATTCAATATGGATTAGAGAACATATTATGTGGGAATTTCAAAACGGGTTCTGAGTTACCATCTTGTTTGTTAACGGGCCGAGAGCCCATTTTGTGATGTTTGTTTTCCTGCTGCTTGTGCTGTGATGTGAGCCTGGATGGCTGTTGTGATATGTGGAGGCATGGAGACTTGTGGTTGTGGCAGCGGATGACGCCTAGTGTGGCGAGATGCATCGGTTTATGCATATGGGTGTCGGGGAGGACACCAAGGGTGATGGTATGAGATGAATGTGATGGTTTGATGTTGGTGGTTTGGTCTGGTTGTTTATCTGAATTACTTTTCCCCACTGCTCAAGGCAGCTGGTCTTGCTTACCCTCTTTCCGAAGGAGGCGAAGACACGCGGGGTATGCCACGTGCTTTCCGTGTTTAGCCTCTCGATGGAGGATGGGTCTATGCTCTTTCTATAGGCGGCAAAGACTCGACGGGTAGTATATCTACTCACCGTGTTGAGCCTCCTTTGTGTTTAGAAGCATAGGATGTTTTTCTAGAATGCCTGGGAATGTGGAAAAGTAATTCTGTAATGAATGTTTGATTAAATGGTGAAAATCCACGGGGATGGAGATGCTGGAATTTAAAGGTGATGTGAATCTTAAAAAGGAGCAGTTGTTTTTGAAAGTGATGCCATTTCAGTTTAATGTGGAATTATTCATTCTTAATTAATGTTTAAAGAATTAATTAATGTATAGTGGAACTGATAAATGAGAATGGAGTAATCTAATAAAGCTCTTCAATTGGTTGTGTGCTTATAGGATACCTAGTCTTAGAAGTAGCAGCCTGGAGTCTGAGAGACGTTAGCTGCAGTTGTATCTAAGACTAGGTAATGCCCATAGTGTGGATGTGAGTTACTTATATATTCTGTACTTTTTGTGTTTCTATACGCTACTCCACCCTGTCGGTAAGGGCAACTGACACCCCGGGGATTCTGAGCCCTGGGGGGGTGTTTTCCCCAACATTCTGATGGGAGGTTGAATGGCTGACTACCCCCTTTGGCCCCGCTCTCTTCTCTTGGTAGATCTTAGTGCTGGTAGGCACAGTGGTTAGTTTTACCCATATATGTGTGTAGAGGGCTGTAATGGCTTGTGGTTATTTCACACACATATATTCTGGATATAGTATCCTATGGACTACTATAGGTGTAACGTGTATAGGCTGTGATGGCTTGAGGATCCTTACTTGGTGTATGGGCTGTAATGGCTTGAGGTATAATACCCGACGTATGATACACGTTATGCGAGCTGTGGTGGCTCCCGGAAACTACCTGGTTACTTTTGGTTGTGAGGATTGTGTGGAGAATAGCCCAGGTGTCTCCGGGAAAGCCTTTTTTGGTGCACGAGGTGCAGATTGGGGAGCTTGACCCATGTTGATACGGGCAAGCCTTTGGAGAGAGATGCACATGACGTATGTCGTTGGGGAAAAGTGGAAAACCAGTGGGGAAGTAGTAGCGGGGTACCCTTGATATTCTTTATTATATGCTATATTCTTGTATGCGTTACTTGGTGAGAGTAGCCATGGTGAGGTTGGGAACATAATATACCTGTTTAGGTGACGAGTTAGTTTCACTTGTTGTTCACTGGGCTTTAGCATGCTTTCTTTACTTTTGCACGAGAGGCATGGGGAGGATCCTACTGAGTATACTGTTATACTCACCCTATGTATATATAAACTGTTTTTCAGGTCACTTGGAGCAGGTTGGAGATCAAGTTGGTTACTACTAGCATGTGGTTGGAGGAGGAGCTGTTCGGGCTTGTGGTCGCTGCCGTTTTACTTTCTTTTGGGTACTTTTAGTTTTCCCTTTCAGTTGTAGTACTTTTGCATGACATTTCATATATGTACATGGGTTTCTTTTACATTTCAGTTATGAGTTGGAGTTGGTTGGAGTCTATTCTATCTCTCTCTTCTACATGTGTTCTCTTAGTGGGTAATGCCTCCCATTTGTGTGTGTATTATACCCTCGGTGCTAGTCGCCAACCCGGGGCCTACTGGAGGCGGGACTCGGGGGTCATTATCTCCCTTTTCACATTGCCGTCCCAGGAGGGGTACACTTTGTGGGGAGGGGGTCGTGACATTTGACTAATGATGATTTATTTTTAGAGAGTTAATATAAGATTATATTTTCGCTCAATAATTAATTTCTATAAACCCTCTTTTTCATTGAATCTCCATGATTAATTTGAAATGAAAGAGTATCAGTTATATGTGTTGAATTTAAAAAAATGGATACAATATTTTCAATTATTATAATTAATAATATGAAATAAGGACAAATTAATGTTTTAGGATAATGAATAGTTAGACCAGTAATAATTAGTTATCAAGGTTATGGTGAAAACATGTTCATATGAGGTAAAAATAAAAGAATATTTATTAAAAATGGCATAAAATTGCACAACATCTTTTTTCTGGCCATATTTTTACCTTTTCACATATATTTCATTAATGGGGCTCATTATGGAGCCATTTATTAGGAAAAAAACATGGGTATCACTTTATCATTCAAAAACATCCATGTGTGTCCTCTCCCCTATTTATAAATTGCCACTACCTCTCCTATCCCATTTACAAATTAAAAACTAATTTGTATGGCTACTAATTACACAAATAAATTACATAACTCACTCCCTGCATAATAGAGGACATATTTTTTCAGTACATCATGTTATGAATTTCTTAGGTATAACCCTATAAAGGTTCTCTAAGAAAGAGTTATAATTATTAAACATGTGTTTTTGATTTATTTATCTTAAACATATTTTAACTAATATGAAACAATGAAATTATAAAAAAATTATAAGATATATAATGATATTTTATTATTTTAATTTTATCACCATGATCCATCTCCACATCTTTAAAATGGGAAATGAAACTATCAGCCATGTGTACAACTGATTACTACCCCACAAACCGATGTAATTTATTTTCCATCACCACATTTCTATGATGAACATAATGATAAATGTTATGAATTTATATTATATTTTTGAAATTATTATAATGTTATAACTATGAGAATAGATATAACTTTTAACATATCATTCTATTAGGGGATATAGTAACGTTGCTCATTTATACGATAGAAAAATGCCTCACGAAGCGATGTGAATCATTTATCGCCTACTCATTAACAAGAAGTAAGGATAGTATCAATGAATATATGTGATATTTATGGACTAGAAATAATACTTGAAATTTTATATCACTTCTACCTTATTACTTTCCAATCTATTGGGAAACAATATCATTTATCGAACGAACATATAAACTACCACCTCCATATAATGATGGGGAATATTTTAATTTTATCATTAAATAGATTGTAATATTAATGTATTATATTGATATAAATTCTAAATGTTACATAAAATTTTTCCATTAAATCAATTTTAAATATTTATTTTCCTTATATTCTAACCATCAAGAAAAATGGAAACAACATTCATACGTAATTACAACCTACCGTATCCATGGATAATGTTATGAATTTTCTATCCCTAATTTTTATGGATTACTATAATTACATATATAATAAAAATATGTGATATTTAAATAATTTTTAACAATTTTTATATTATTTAATCATTACTAAATTCAATTAATTTATTATACCAAGCCCAAACTGTAACATCCCAAGTAAGTAATGAATAATAGATATTTTTATCTATGTCTATTAATGATTAAGATAGTGTTATAGAGGCTTAAAATGAAAATAAATACAATCTTATGCATGGAATACACTAATATTCTTAAAAGATTGTTTTACTGCCTTTTGATGGCAAACCATTTTTGAATCTATATTTTGAGAATTTTATAAACTATGTTTGTCAAAATAAACTTATCCTTTATGATTGGGACATCAAAATTTACCTTGTGTGAATTTTTGGTATTTTTCTGACAATGTTCATTTTTTTAGTGAATAGTGAAAAATACTGCATTTTACATCAAAACTACTTTTTAATCTAATTTATTTATATTATTAGATTATGTTTTGAATTGGTTTTGAAATGAAATTAGAATATATTTTTACCATTTTATCCAATGGTGGTCATTGGAATCAATTTCACTTTGAAATTATACTTAAGCTGGTGTCAATCTTTTGATACTTATTGTTTTGTAAAAACACGCTATTTGCTCTAGCAGCGGGAATTAATTATTAAATTAATTATTGTGACATATATTATTTGAATTTTTTAAAATAGACTTCATTTTTGAATTCGTAATATCAAATATAGCTTAGGGTGAATTTTTGGTAATTTTCTGAAAAACTACAATTTTTGATGAATAGTGAAACCACTAAGTGGTAATCAAGCAAACTGATTTTTCAGTTAAATGAAAGTTTACCACTAATGTGTATTGAATTTTGAAAATCTGACATAAATGGTTGTCATTAAGAAGTAAAATGTGGTTCAATGAGATTATAATAATTTTTGGTGAATAGTAACGTATTAAGTTTTTAATCGCGATTAGTGGTAATTAGTGTAGTTTAAGGTATAAATAATGCTTTAATAATATGAAATGACCTAGACACATGTCCTACCCTTATTGGTTGGGTCATGGCCGACCAAGACAAGCCATGGGTCAACTTGGGGACCCCATGGATCCACTTTTGTTGGGAAATGACATAAATTACTTTTTATTAAATGTTAAAGTGAAAATGACACAAACATAATATGTTTTGCGAAAACAATTTTTAAGTGGGTTTATACAAGTCCAAATTTTGATTATAAATAGTCATTGGAAAGATAAAACGATTTCCTATATCATAGTAGTTTTTTTATAATTTTTAGACCTTAAATAAATTTAATTATTTATGACATAATAATGATGCAGCGATGACATCATTATTTGACGATTTAAATAAAATAGAAAGATAATGTAAAATCTATGATCTACACATGTCCAAAACCAATTGGATGAGTGGATTTCGAACCCTTATCACCATATCCACGAATTATATCAATGTGGGACCTTTTGAAACCGAAACACATTTTCAAATAAAGTAATGTTTCTTTACTTTCCAAAAGTGTCCCTCCTCTCCCCTTATAAAAGGCCCCCACCTCTTCCTCATTTCACACACTCTTCAAGCCTTTGGCTCGGCCAAACCCTGCCCATTTGCCCTCTCCACATCCCTCTCCTCATCCTAGAGGATTACCTTTGGGCAGAATCCTTTCAAAGTAAGCCTTTAGGCTCAAACCAAAAGGAGTTACACTTTTTAAAGGTAATTCATTCTCTCATGATCATTTGTTTTATTTTGCTTCTCCAACCCCCTAAACTCTTTTTATTTACTTATTTTGTAACAACACCAGTATCTTAAATATAAAAGGATGTTGTTATAAGATTTATTTGACCTACACTCTCACACAACTACATCAAATGGTTAAAGAACATACAGTTTCCGTGGATGGCGAAATTCTGCCTCCCGAAACGATGATTGTTCAACACTCATTTAACACCTTCAAAGGTGGCCATTATGATGTCACTATTTTTATATATGATATATAATATGTTTATTTTTTCCTTAAGCTTCTGTTTTTTTCATTTTGGTCATACCTTTATGGTTTCCATTATGGGTAAACACGATATCTTCATTTTAGGAAGTGCGGACTACCGCCCCCTAAAAGTGATTTGATTCGTTAATACCATATGTGGGATGTGTAAAGGATAAAGTTAATGATATTATATATGTTATTATACTGGAATTATAATATACTCTTATATCATTATGATTCCATTCCTGAAAATATGAAATAGAAATGGAAGTAGCGTTCATGCGTACATACGGCTTACCGTCTCCATGAACGGTGCATTTCATTTCTTACCTCTAAATGTGATGTAATATTATAAATGCATGTATGTACTGGATATATATGACATATATGATATCTAAATCATGAATAAAATTCTGGATATAATGAACCTTTGACCAAATTAACAACATGTAAGTGTAAGAAGTCTATTTTTGACTTAAGAACCAAATACCGACAAAATGAACATTATTAACTTAACTGATTACATGATGTTCATAACATGGTATAAAAGGAATAATGAACTTGAAAAAGATTCATAATCAAGTAGATATTAACTCAAGTTTATTATTCAGGATATTAAAGAACGGTCGGGTCAAGTCGGATACGAGGTATGGGACTTCGTCTCAATCTCCTTTCGTTAAGGAATATTTTATTTTATACACAACTTTCTTTTATACGGTGTATAAACCCCTTTGACTTTTACGTTTATTCAAAAGGAATCTTTTTTATACGAAGCGTTTACTAAACGACAAAAGGGAATGTTTTTGTCGTACGTATGCGGTGACAGCGACTTCTCCGCCGTCGTGACCATTATTTAAGTTTCGGCTTCCTCTACAAGCCATACCTTCTTTTTAAAAGAAAAATAAATACCATGTTTTACTTTTCTTTTATTTTAGTATTGGAAATGGTTTTCATAATGTTTTTATATCAATGTGTTGTATTGATATCTCGTGATTGAAATGTGGAAATTTTATGTTTCCTTTATGCATGTTTTATGTGATATGATTATGTTATGGTTCTTGGGCATTATTATGAAGACGGGTGGTTCCGTGATAAACTAAGGGCAGGTGATCCCGTTATAGCTCTCCAATGCATTGGGTAACGTGAAGGAGTGAAACGTTAAGGTTTCTCCGAAGAGATTTTAGGGAATATACTGTGATGGGTATTCCAAATGTAACCAAGAGGGTTACTCCCTACGTAAGAATGTTATGAACGCCTCAAGTTACCTTTATGTCTTATGATTTCTATGATTTATTCATGATTTTATGAGGTATGTTAAAGTGCCTATGTTTTATTGGTAAAGTATGATTTCATTCTTATGTATATATAAACTCATGTTTCCTTTCCATGTTTTTTTATAACCCATACTGAGTTTTTATGCTCATCCCAAGTTTTTTTGAAATTTTTTTCACAGGTCAAGGGAAAGGTACATGATAAGATGATAGAGTCAAGGATGTGTCAAGAAATAATCCATGTTTTATTTTAAATGTGTTTCCATTGATGGGAATGAAGAATACTATCTTTATGTAACCACTTTGTTTATATGTGGAATGTAATGCAAGTTTTATGATCTAATTCTCTAAAACTCTAAACCTGAAAAGATCCTCAATGTGTAATCTTGTAATAACTCAAGATTAAGTAAGGTTTAAGGCTGGGGCCTTATAGTTGGTATCAGAGGTCGGTTTAGATAACTTTTGGAGTTAGAATTCTATTAAATGATTATCCAAAAATATATTTTTTTTGAAATGATATAGCATTTAAAGATTACCATGTTGCTTCATCTAAGACATGTTTGTTCATAATGGTTTTCCGCAGAGGAAACAGGGAAGCAGTGCTAGGAAGGCATACAGAAGGAAATAACCTTCCGAATCAGCATCCCGAGATGGTCGGAATTGGAGCTGAACAGTTTGTTGCAGTAATGGCGCAGTTGACTCAAGCGATAAATGGTGGTGGTATCCATGCATGAGATCAGCCAGAACAACCGCAGAGGAACATGTCAGTGGTGGAACATTTCATGAGGCAACATCCACCATCATTCAGAGGATCATCTGACCCTGTGCTAGCTGAAGGGTGGATCAAAGCACTGGAGAAGATTTTTGATGTCATGGGGTGTTCAGACAATCAAAAGGTTATTCTTGCTATTTACCGTTTGGAGGGTGAAGCAGATCAGTGGTGGTCTATGGTTAAAAATATCAGGGATGCCGATGAGATTGATGCGCTTGACTGGGATGAATTCAAAGGTATGTTTCTTGAGAAGTATTTTCCTAAGTCTGTTCGACTTAGGATGGAAAAGCAATTCTTGGAATTGAGGCAAGAGGAAGACTCAGTGGCTGCCTATGAAGAAAGGTTCACTCGATTGGCAAGGTATGCTCCAAATTTTATTCGAGACCTTGATAGTAAAATCAATCATTTTTACTCAGGATTAAAGCCAAAGTATCGAAGGGCATTAGCTTCTCGTGAGTTTAAAAGTTATGAAAATCTTGTTCGATGTGCTGAGAAGGTGGAAATGGAGTTTGCTGATGACCAAGTTTTCTATAACAACCAGCAGAATAAGAGACCGAGGTGGCAGGAGAAAGGTAAGAATTCTTCAAAAAAGTCTGATGGTAAGAGAACTATGTTTCCAGTTTGTGATAAATGTGGCAAAAGGCATGCTGGGGAATGTCTTCTGAATTCTGGAAAGTGCTACCGATGTGGTAAGATGGGACATAAGGCTCGTGATTGCACTGAAAAGGATCAAGCTGAAGGTAAGAACAAATTTGATTTACAGTTAGTGAAATGTTATAAGTGCAATGAGATGGGTCACTATGCAAACGAGTGTCCGACAAGGAGCTTGAGTGATGGGAAGCAGTTAGACTACAAGCAGAAAGGGGTGGTGAAATCCTTTGCAACTACTTCAGCAGATGTCAGGCCATCAAATGAAGTTGTATCAGGTACTTTGTTTGTTTTTTAAGATTATTCCAGTGTGTTTTTTGATTCGGGGTCTACACATTCTTTCATCTCTGAAACCTTTTCTAGTAAAATGGGAATACCATCTCAAGAAATGACTCCTGAACTTTTGGTAAAAACACTTGGGGGAAGTGTCGAGGCAAAAAGAATATATAAGAATCTTCCTATCCTTATCTGTGGAAAGAACCTACTTGCAAAACTTATTGTTCTACCTCTAGTAGAGTTTGATGTTATCCTGGGTATGGATTGGCTCTCTATTTACCATGCTATGATTGACTGTAGAGCAAAAGAAGTTTCTTTTCAGAAAGACTTTCAGTTTGTTTACAAGAATGAACCCTTACTTTTGATAACATATCAAGAGGCCGAGAAACTTGTGAAAGATGGAAATGAATGTTACCTTGCACACGTCGTTGAAAATAAAGGAACTGTTCAGATTAATGATGTGCCAGTGGTAAATGAGTATCCTGATGTTTTTCCTGATGAGTTACCTGGAATAATACCAGATCGGGAAGTTGAGTTTACTGTTGACTTAGTTCCTGATGCTAAGCCAATTTCAAAACCCCCTTATCGAATGGCACAAATTGAACTTTTAGAGTTGAAGGAGCAATTGCAAGATTTATTAGAGAAAGGTTTCATTAGACCTAGAACATCACCATGGGGTGCTCCTGTTTTATTTGTTAAAAAGAAAGATGGTTCTATGAGACTATGCATTGATTATAGAGCCTTGAATAATATCACTGTTAAGAACAAATATCCTTTGCCTCATATCGATGATTTGTTTGATCAGCTCCAGGGAGCTCAGTTTTTTTAAAAGATTGACCTGAGATCGGGGTACCATCAGCTGAAGGTAAAGGAGGCAGATATTCCGAAGACCGCGTTCCGTACGAGATATGGCCATTATGAATTTGTAGTAATGCCTTTTGGGCTAACCAATGCACCTGCTGTATTCATGGACTTAATGAATAGCATTTTCCATGAGTTCTTGGATAAGTTTGTGGTGGTTTTCATTGATGATATTTTGGTGTTTTCTAAAAGTAAAGAGGAGCATGAAAAACATTTAAGGGTTATCTTGCAAACCTTAAAAGAAAAGAAACTGTATGGGAAATTCAGCAAGTGTGAGTTTTGGTTGCAACAAATTTCTTTCCTTGGTCACATTGTTTCTAAAGATGAAATAACTGTTGATCCTGCAAAAACAAAAGTTATGGACGAATGGCCAAAACCCACAAATGTAACCGAGATTCGTATCTTCCTTGGTTTGGCGGGCTATTACCGAAGGTTTGTTAGAATTTTTTCACGGTTATCTAGTCCAATGACTAAGCTAACTCGGAAGGGTGTTAAGTTTATCTGGACAAAAGAATGTGATGATTGTTTCTAGGAATTGAAAAGAAGATTGGTGAATGCTCCAGTTTTGGCACTACCTTCTAGGAATGGTGAGTTTGTTATATATAGTGATGCTTCATTGAAAGGACTTGGTTGCGTCCTAATGCAGAATGATCAGGTAATTGCTTATGCTTCACGACAGTTGAAAACTCATGAGGTAAATTACCCTACACATGATTTGGAATTAGCTGCTGTTGTTTTTGCTTTAAAAATTTGGAGGCATCATTTGTATGGAGTAAAGTGTGAAATATATACCGATCACAAAATTTTAAAGTATATATTCACTCAGAAAGAGTTAAACATGAGACAAAGGAGATGGCTGGAATTAATCAAGGATTATGATTGTACAATTCATTACCATCTGGGAAAAGAAAATAAAGTGGCTGATGCTTTGAGTTGAAAAAGTAATGCTTCATTAACAATGTTGCGTTTGGAACATGATCCTTTGTTTAACGATTTGATGAACTTTGGCATAGAAGTTGTTGGTGCAGGAAGTCCTTCTGTTTTGTTTCAGGTATCAGTGAGATCATCTCTATCAGATAGAATCAAGCAAGCACAGAAGCAAGACAGTGAGTTGCAAAAAAAGGTAGAGCTGGTTTAGAAAGGTAAGTTTCCTGAATTCAACATTGATAATGATTGTGTTTTGAGTTTTGGGAAGAGATTGTGTGTGCCTTGTGATTCACAGTTGAAGAGAGAGTTGTTATGTGAAGCTCATAGTTCTCCGTTTTCAGTTCATCCGGGCAGTACTAAGATGTATAGAGATCTGCGGGAGTATTACTGGTGGGATGGAATGAAAAGAGATATTGCTGATTTTACTGTGAAGTGTTTGACTTGTCAGCAGGTTAAAGCAGAGCGGCAGTTACCGAAAGGGATGCTTCAGCCTTTACCAGTGCCAGAGTGGAAATGGGAGAATATATCCATGGACTTTGTTGTTGGAATACCGAAGACATCTCGAGGTAATAATGCAATCTTGGTTATTGTTGATCGCTTGACCAAATCTGCTCATTTCCTTGCTATACGAGATACTTTCTCTCTTGATCAACTTTCCCATTTGTATCTTAAAGAGATATTCAGGTTACATGGAGTTCCTCTCTCCATTGTATCGGATCGTGATCCCAGGTTTACTTCTAACTTTTGGAAAGGCCTTCAGAAGTCGTTGGGTACTGAATTAAATTTTAGTACAGCTTTTCATCCTCAATCAGATGGGCAGTCAGAACGAACAATTCAGACATTGGAGGATATGCTGCGAGCTTGTTCTATGGATTATCAGGGAAGTTGGGACCAACATCTTTCTTTGGTTGAATTTTCATATAATAACAGTTTCCATTCTAGTATACAGATGGCACCATTTCAGGCATTATATGGGAAGTGGTGTCGAACTCCAGCTTTCTGGGATGAAGTGGGTGAAAGGAAGTTGATGGGACCAGAATTGGTAGAAGAGATGGCAGAAAAAGTTCAGCTGATTCAGAAACACATGAGAACAGCTCAGAGCAGGCAGAAGAGTTATGCGGATAACCGGAGGAAGGATCTATCTTTCGAGGTAGGTGATCATGTTTTTCTCAAGGTTTCTCCTTGGAAAAGTGTGATGAGATTTGGTAAGAAAGGCAAGTTGAGTCCAAGGTTTGTTGGACCATACGAAATTCAGGAGAGAGTTGGATCAGTTGCATACCGAGTGGCTTTACCTCCGAGTTTATCTCAGGTACACAATGTTTTTCACGTTTCGATGTTGAGAAAGTATATGCCAGATCCATCTCATGTTTTGAGTCCAGAGGTAGTTCAGCTGGAAGAGAACCTATCTTATGAGGAACAACCGGTCCAGATTCTTGACCACAGGGAGCAAGTGTTACGGAATAAGGTGATTAAGCAGGTAAAGGTTTTGTGGAAAAACCACATGATTGAAGAGGCAACATGGGAATCTGAAAATGCTATGAGGGATAAATACCCCCACTTATTTTGATAAGTAAATAAATTGCGGGGACACAATTTTCTAAAGGGGGGAAGGATGTAACATCCCAAGTAAGTAATGAATAATAGATATTTTTATCTATGTCTATTAATGATTAAGATAGTGTTATAGAGGCTTAAAATGAAAATAAATACAATCTTATGCATGGAATACACTAATATTCTTAAAAGATTGTTTTACTGCCTTTTGATGGCAAACAATTTTTGAATCTATATTTTGACAATTTTATAAACTATGTTTGTCAAAATAAACTTATCCTTTATGATTGGGACATCAAAATTTACCTTGTGTGAATTTTTGGTATTTTTCTGACAATGTTCATTTTTTTAATGAATAGTGAAAAATACTGCATTTTACATCAAAACTACTTTTTAATCTAATTTATTTATATGATTAGATTATGTTTTGAATTGGTTTTGAAATGAAATTAGAATATATTTTTACCATTTTATCCAATGGTGGTCATTGGAATCAATTTCACTTTGAAATTATACTTAAACTGGTGTCAATCTTTTGATACTTATTGTTTTGTAAAAACACGCTATTTGCTCTAGCAACGGGAATTAATTATTAAATTAATTAATGTGACTTATATGATTTGAATTTTGTAAAATAGACTTCATTTTTGAATTCGGAATATCAAATATAGCTTAGGGTGAATTTTTGGTAATTTTCTGAAAAACTTCAATTTTTGATGAATAGTGAAACCACTAAGTGGTAATCAAGCAAACTGATTTTTCAGTTAAATGAAAGTTTACCACTAATGTGTATTGAATTTTGAAAATCCGACATACATGGTTGTCATTAAGAAGTAAAATGTGGTTCAATGAGATTATAATAATTTTTGGTGAATAGTAACGTATTAAGTTTTTAATCGCGATTAGTGGTAATTAGTATAGTTTAAGGTATAAATAATGCTTTAATAATATGAAATGACCTAGACACATGTCCTACCCTTATTGGTTGTGTCATGGCCGACCAAGACAAGCCATGGGTCAACTTGGGGACCACATGGATCCACATTTGTTGGGAAATGACATAAATTACTTTTTATTAAATGTTAAAGTGAAAATGACACAAACATAATATGTTTTGCGAAAACAATTTTAAAGTGGGTTTATACAAGTCCAAATTTTGATTATAAATAGTCATTGGAAAGATAAAAATATTTCCTATATCATAGTAGTTTTTTTATAATTTTTAGACATTAAATAAATTTAATTATTTATGACATAATAATGATGCAGCGATGACATCATTATTTGACGATTTAAATAAAATAGAAAGATAATGTAAAATCTATGATCTACACATGTCCAAAACCAATTGGATGAGTGGATTTAGAACCCTTATCACCTTATCCACGAATTCTATCAATGTGGGGCCTTTTGAAACCGAAACACATTTTCAAATAAAGTAATGTTTCTTTACTTTCCAAAAGTGCCCCTCCTCTCCCCTTATAAAAGGCCCCCACCTCTTCCTCATTTCACACACTCTTCAAGCCTTTGGCTCGGCCAACCCCTGCCCATTTGATCTCTCCACATCCCTCTCCTCATCCTA
This sequence comes from Viscum album, assembly GCA_963277665.1. Classification (NCBI taxonomy): domain Eukaryota; kingdom Viridiplantae; phylum Streptophyta; class Magnoliopsida; order Santalales; family Viscaceae; genus Viscum; species Viscum album. The sequence continues at coordinate 801,569,531 of OY728164.1, forward strand.
GAGGATTCCCTTTGGGCATAATCCTTTCAAAGGAAGCCTTTAGGCTCAAACCAAAAGGAGTTACACTTTTTAAAGGTAATTCATTCTCTCATGATCATTTGTTTTATTTTGCTTCTCCAACCCCCTAAACTCTTTTTATTTACTTATTTTGTAACAACACAAGTATCTTAAATATACAAGGATTTTCTAATAAGATTTATTTGACCTACACTCTCACACAACTACATCAAATGGTTAAAGAACATACGGTTTCCGTGGATGGCGAAATTCTGCCTCCCGAAACGATGATTGTTCAACACTCATTTAACACCTTCAAAGGTGGCCATTATGATGTCACTATTTTTATATATGATATATAATATGTTTATCTTTTCCTTAAGCTTCTGTTTTTTTCATTTTGGTCATACCTTTATGGTTTCCATTATGGGTAAACACGATATCTTCATTTTAGGAAGTGCGGACTACCGCCCCCTAAAAGTGATTTGATTCGTTAATACCATATGTGGGATGTGTAAAGGATAAAGTTAATGATATTATATATGTTATTATACTGGAATTATAATATACTCTTATATCATTATGATTCCATTCCTGAAAATATGAAATAGAAATGGAAGTAGCGTTCATGCGTACGTACGGCTTACCGTCTCCATGAACGGTGCATTTCATTTCTTACCTCTAAATGTGATGTAATATTATAAATGCATGTATGTACTGGATATATATGACATATATGATATCTAAATCATGAATAACATTCTGGATATAATGAACCTTTGACCAAATTAACAACATGTAAGTGTAAGAAGTCTATTTTTGACTTAAGAACCAAATACCGACAAAATGAACATTATTAACTTAACTGATTACATGATGTTCATAACATGGTATAAAAGGAATAATGAACTTGAAAAAGATTCATAATCAAGTAGATATTAACTCAAGTTTATTATTCAGGATATTAAAGAACGGTCGGGTCAAGTCGGATACGAGGTATGGGACTTCGTCTCAATCTCCTTTCGTTGAGGCATATTTTATTTTGTACACAACTTTCTTTTATACGGTGTATAAACCCCTTTGACTTTTACGTTTATTCAAAAGGAATCTTTATTATACGAAGCGTTTACTAAACGACAAAAGGGAATGTTTTTGTCGTACGTATGCGGCGACAACGACTTCTCCGCCGTCGTGACCATTATTTAAGTTTCGGCTTCCTCTACAAGCCATACCTTCTTTTTAAAAGAAAAATAAATACCATGTTTTACTTTTCTTTTATTTTAGTATTGGAAATGGTTTTCATAATGTTTTTATATCAATGTGTTGTATTGATATCTCGTGCTTGAAATGTGGAAATTTTATGTTTCCTTTATGCATGTTTTATGTGATATGATTATGTTATGGTTCTTGGGCATTATTATAAAGACGGGTGGTTCCGTGATAAACTAAGGGCGAGTGAGCCCGTTATAGCTCTCCAATGCATTGGGTAACGCGAAGGAGTGAAACGTTAAGGTTTCTCCGAAGAGATTTTAGGGAATATACTGTGATGGGTATTCCAAACATAACCAAGAGGGTTACTCCCTATGTAAGAATGTTATGAATGCCTCAAGTTACCTTTATGTCTTATGATTTCTATGATTTATTCATGATTTTATGAGGTATGTTAAAGTGCCTATGTTTTATGTGTAAAGTATGATTTCATTCTTATGTATATATAAACTCATGTTTCCTTTCCATGTTTTTTTATAACCCATACTGAGTTTTTATGCCTATCCCAAGTTTTTTTGAAATGTTTTTCACAGGTCAAGGGAAAGGTACATGATAAGATGATAGAGTCAAGGATGTGTCAAGAAATAATCCATGTTTTATTTTAAATGTGTTTCCATTGATGGGAATGAAGAATACTATCTTTATGTAACCACTTCGTTTATATGTGGAATGTAATGCAAGTTTTATGATCTAATTCTCTAAAACTCTAAACCTGAAAAGATCCTCAATGTGTATTCTTGTAATAACTCAAGATTATGTAAGGTTTAAGGCTGGGGCCTTATACAAACAGACATGAAAATCCATGCAATTATTACTTCAAACGTCATATTAACAAGAAATTTTTAATAAAATGGTCCTAAAATATGATAAGTACATAATATATGGAATGATGTGTATAAGTATGGATTGTTAAATTTTTTATAACAAACTAATATTTCTTATAAGGGTGGATTGGGCATGAATAATGGAAGTCCTATGTTAAGGTCTTCTTGTCTTACTTTTACATCCATGAGACTAATGCTATATTCACCACTTCAATTTGTTAGTGTATACAATGACCATTTTTTAAATTATATCATGAAAATATTTATCTTCATGTATTTGAATTTTCAATTAATGTTATTTCTTCATGTGTATTATTATTTAAGAGTTACCAAAGTGATATGGGATTATCATAGAATCCTATGATTATTCAAGATTGCTTATGTCTATGTCCCCTTTGGGGGGAATAATTTTATATATCTGCCTAATTAAATTTATATATATTTCAATACTCTAGTAATTCATTACCTTTTTAATTAATTTTACTTATTTTCATAAAATTGATTCTCTAAATGGTTGAGAAATTGTTTTTATGAAAAGGTGAGTTCATTTATCTCTTCGATTAGAAATCCATTTTCTTCTAACAAAATATTTTTTTTAAAATAGTTTACTAATATTTTTATACTCGTTTAAATTATTTATTAAAGATATATTGATTCCATTTTTAATATTTAAATTTTTTTGAATTGAATCTTCTTTACATTTTTTAAACAAAACATTTTTTGGTTTTTTTTGAAAATATGAAGTCAATGTTTGTTTTTACATGTACAATATGAAAATAATGTCTCTCCTTTAGGACCACAATATATTTTTAGATCATATATTATATGATAAAAATATTACATCCAATAATTTTTTTTGATCTTATAGTTTTAAAAATATTTTCAATGTGAAAAGGTTATTTTCTATATAAAAAATTATTAATTTATTGGTATTTCTAATCATCACAAACGTCACTCATTTATTGTAAATATGATCCATTTAGATATTTAGTCATTGATACCATCTATTTTATTTTTTCAGATGGTTGATGGTTAGTTTTACTAATAATGTACTGTTTTTACCCCTCACTATATTAATCTACATTGTTTAGGATTATATTCATTTATTTGGGATAGTATTAAAAATTCATATACTAGTTTTTCAAAAGAAATATTTATGTTGATTAAATTTCACAACATTTATAAGAGGATTGAATTTGAATTATTTTCTTGAAAATGGAAAAAAAATTAAATATCCCCATGATTCATTAGTGGGACTGATGAACAAATCAGTTTGCCATATTAAATAGGTTTCTAATAATAGTTTTAAACTTCCTATAGAATAGGTTTTTTAATATATTAAAATTTTCCATAATTATTAAATTCTTCATTATGGGATTAGTTAAAAATGTTCTCTGTGATTAGTCGATTATTTAAAATATTCATCAATTTGTTTTCAGATTATGTGATTATTTATATAGAATTAAATTAAAAATTATTTATTCCTTCTATATCAATCACAAATTTTATATTATTGATTTAATGTATTGTTTTTCGAATTTTTCCTTCCCATATTCAATATATATTATTTTTTCTTGATTGTTTTCATTGTATGCATATCCTTACAGGGAATTTATGGTCACACTTTTCCTATGTTTTATTTTTCCCTGGATACCCAAAAATGAATTAGGATTGATTTGTAGGGTTATTCTACTAGGAAATATGTCATACTAAAAGGAATAAAATTGAGTATTTTTTGTTTTTTATTGTAATGGGAATTCAAATTATGGTTATAGTACACTATTCTATCACTTGGTATGTGAGTATTTTCATATTGTGGGGATTTAACAAAGTTTCCACTAACTCTTAGCTACCGGGGATGAAGAATTTACCCAATATATTCATCAAACTCTAGTAGTTAATTTTGAAAAACTATACAAATCATCAACTACACTTTCATCACAAAGTCACAATTCAACAATATATTTTTTCACCTATTATTTTAAATCACAACATAATTAATAAAAAAATATTTTCTTCATGGGAATTTTGAATTGGAACACAATATTAGAGTGTTTCGTGATGATATTAACATGATCACAAGGTATTATTATTGTTTACTTAGTAATTCATGCTCTTTTTTTGTTATATAGGATCCTCCATTTTTTCATCAAGTGCATCAATTATCTTTGATCCCCTCATTCTCTACTCTATATCCACACATCATGTGGATGATACTATATATTATTGTTGTTATTTCTCCTGATAAACTATGGAACTAACATGTACATGAATCCATATTAATTAAATATTTCATTTCTAATGTTTCATAATTTGAAAATATACTGATATAATAACCCTCTTAGAAAATAAAACATAATAAAAACAATTTTGGGTTCTACGGATTCCTTTTCACTGAATTAAATTCTAATGGAGTACTCCAAAAATTCTTATAATTAAATGCTTCTCATGTTGAAAAATCTTTGGAAATAACAATATTTTTACTCTCTAATAAGAACAGGTACAAATTCAATATATATATATAAATCCTCTTTTCAATATAAAAATGTAGATCAATTTAATGAAATAATATATATGGATTTTAAGACAATAATATTTTTCAAATTTAGGAAATCCAAATGTATTTTCATATATTAATACTTTGAAAAAAAAATTAGAAATGAATATTAGTTACTCATGGAAATCTGAATTGTCTCAAATAAAAATGATTTATTTTATGATATATAATAGTACACGGTTTGATGGTTCATCATACATGTTACTCTTGAGAACCCAATAAGGACATTTTATTCATCAAGAATTCTTGAATTGGAAAATTCAACACAATATTCAATTAAATTGTCACATTTTAAGGATTCCATATCCATCATGATATTCAAAAATCATAAGAAAAACATTATAATCATAAATATAATGCCGATTAGAAATCAAATGTTCTATAAGCTCTATTTTTCTCCATTCAATAATTTTCCATATCAATGGAATAAAATAAGTCCTTTTTATTCACATTCATAAATCACAAAGTAATATATGTGTTGATTATTATTATTCCATGAATGAGTAATGGTAGAATTATCTCATATCAATTCACCATCACCGAGTTCAAAATCTAGAATTATGATTTTTCATCCATTATAACATCATAATATCCAAGAGTGTAGAATCCATACTTTAAAGAATTTAATGTATTACTTTTAACAATACTTGAATTTTAGATTCTTATGCTCATTAGCATAACAAAAACATTAAAATACCAAAAATGTTATCGTTATTTTTATTTATTTAACGTCATCTAAATCAAAAATATTTCAATAATGTCTTTTTATTGGATTAAATAGTTATGGTAAAGTATTACAATTAAGAAATTTTATATATTTAAGAAATATGATCATGAATTTATCAATTTTCACCATATTCCAAATCATTTTGATGAATTCATGTAGATGGAAATGTATTACAATTATGTGTATCATATAATCAATAAAAATTTCTTATGGTCACCACAATGTTATACCCTATCCTCTTAAAGACATACATTCAATTGTAATTTCATACTATTATAGTATAAAGAGGCTTAAATTTTGTACTTAAAAATTTCTTAGGAACCTTAAAATATATAATTATATAGGTATAATAGAAAGGACTTGATCATACATCATGGATTCTCAAAAAAACATAAAATCATAATATAAATCCTTCAAATGATTATTGGAAATATATAAAAAAATGCAAATGCCTTTTTACAATTTCAGACATATTGAGACATATATATAATCAATTGAGAGTGTTTCAAAGATTATGTACATAATATCATGTTTGGATCCTCATAAATAAATCTCAAACCATCTAGGATAACTTCAAACACCCACTAGGATTGGGTAAACTCACTATGCACATAATCCAATATGCACATACTCCCTCAATAGGTTTTCCAATTTCAGTTAGCTCTATTTCATGATTTTATCTGAATTTATATAAGATATCCACATCTAAAGTGGATTTCCATCCATACATTGAACAATTGTTTAACCATTCATTATATTGATGATAAATCATTTTCATCTTCTATGCTATTCATATACTTCAAAATGAGCTATTTCAATCAACTCATATATGGGCTACCGATATAAATATATATGGAAATATATAAAATGGAACTAAGATCCAATATTCATTAAATATAATTCATTGGTATTATATTTTATATTTCATTGGTGGATATTCATTAAACATCACCTAGTTCATTATAATTAATTAACTAAATTAATAAATTACTTCAGATATAAAATATAATAATTAGTCGAATTGATCATTTATCTCCCAATGAATTTTATATATATTACAAATTAATATAAATTATCAATTTCATTTTTCTACCACTAATTTACAATAAATTAATTTATGGGAAAATTTTCTCTCCCTTGTTGACATGGCAGTGTTCATTCCATTAATTTCTTCTCACCTTAAATATATGATATCACATATGTTCGACACCACTTGATTCATGATACCCATTTAAATTACAAAAGATATAAATTGAAATACAATAAAATGTTCTTATTAAAACAAAAATCAATTTTATTAATTATTTTAGTGTGCTTTTAAAAAATAATAACATCATCAGATATTATATTATATCACATTTTCCATAAATATTTCCATCCCAAAAACTATTTTTTCAACATCATATAATCTTGTATAGAAAACCACAACTACAATTATAGAAAAACAATAATCCATATTTTCACATGTGAATAAAATTTCTATCATTATTATTTGGGGGACACACATAGATATTTTAAATAAATCAAATGAATCTACTGTCATCCATAAAAATACATCAAAAGATTTCATGTTTTTTCCTCTCTATTTGTTAGATAACCCCATATATATCATAATATATACAACATAAGAAACTGAAGGTAGAATAAGATCATACCTCAAAAATTATATTTTGAAATAGATTCTAGTGTTTTTCGATTTGATAGTATTTCTAAATCATTTACATGTTTTCACGGTATTAAGACTCTTCAAAAGTGAATACTCTTTAGCATTCCTAACATTCACCATTAGTCAAATATATTGGATATTGTGGATCTTCCAATAGCTTCACATCATGAGTGAAAAGGATGAGATTGATTTCTCAAAGAAAAAAATACAGTCTTTGATGGTATTAAATTTACATTCCTCTTTAATATAACAGTGCCCTACACTCTACAAAAATTGCACCTTTTTTATATATAGTATTTATGTCAGGTTGAACATTAATCTTAGCAGGAAAATGATTTTAAACATTATTTATGGGGCCTTAAAAACAAATGTTTTCCACATCTTTTTAATTATTTTTTATCTATTTAATTAATTATTTTAATACTTTTTAAAAAATAATGGATCTTTTTTATTTTTATTAATATTTTTAATATTTAATCAGTTTTTTAATTAATTGCGTAATTTAAGCTTTAAAATAAATAAATTAATTATTAATTTAATTTAATAGAATAATTAGTTTTAATTTAGTTTGGTATCTTTGTTTGCATACTCAATAATTTAACATTTATTACTTAATTAATTATTTTGGTGTTGCACATAAATTATTTAGTCTTAATTTGACATATCATGAATTAAAAATTAATTTATTTAATAAATCATAATTATCAGATGTCTTTTAATAATTCACTAATTACTAATCTATGTTATTTAACAAACTAAATCTATTCAAACATTAAAATGTTATGTCATATCTTAATTCAATTGTTCAATAAAATGATAATTAATTTCCTTTTTAATTAATTTAGTTTGTTATAGTAGCATTAATTTATCTTTGTAATTTAAATGTTTAATTTTTTTAATAACATACAATAATACAATGGCATTTTAATTTTATTTTTATCTTAGATACAATTTCAGTCATTCTTATAATTTAACAAAACTATATTTAGTTTTATAAGTTTATTTAAATTTATGAGTATCATTATTCTCATTTGTTTTGATTAATAATTCTATTCCGTTTTACTTATGTTTTAATTTATTTTGTTTGTCTATTTGTTTTGTAGTGTCACGGTGCCACAACAAATGTTTCCTATCACGGTGCCACCATATACTGCTTACCCATAATCGAAAAATGGGATCAAGTGTATAACTCTTTAAGATCCCTCTTCACTATATGTCCTCTCATTCATCTCAGGGTCTCACCATATACCGCTTACCCATAAATATTTTCTTTTATTCATAGTTCCATGGGAATTCGGTTTTACAGTCACACCGTCACCTTATTTCCATTTAAGATCCCTCTTCACTATATGTCCTCTCATTCATCTCAGGGTCTCACCATGTTTCTGCTACCGTTTCTTCATTCCCTACCACTGTAACCCTTTTATGGTCTCACTATTTTATTTCTACATTACGGTGCCATTGATTCCTTTATTTACCACTTAGCTCATAACACCACCTCTACTACAGACATTGTTTCCTTCATCATGGTGGAACTGCGATTCGTGGCACCGTTTTTACCTTGGAATTCATATCAACCCTTTGCAGCACCGGTACTGCATCTCATGGTCTCAACATCACCAATTCGGAACATATCTTACTAGCTCTCATCATTTTCACTATAAACAGTTGTCACTGTGAATCACTACCATTCAACCCACTTCACTAATATAAACCAAAAAATTAAATATCAACTAAAAATAAGACCATGGTTTAATGAGAACATTTTGTAAAACCTAGTTATTGATTCGAGCCGCATAAATAACTAATAATAGATGCTGAGATTCCAACACCACCGATGTATGAAGATGTAAGCCGATGTCGCCCCAGGGTAGTCTGTTCTCGTCGACTAAGGAGGAGGGCGAGCTGACAGTTGCCGCTATGGAGTTCTTCTAGCTGCGGACCTTCCTAATTTGCGGAAGTTGAGTTGAAGACCCCCCTCTATGCGCCGAGAATTGGGGGGGGGGGGGTGAAAACGTAAGGCATTTATTAAAAAATCAATCAATAAAAAACTAAATAGATTAACAATTAAATAACTAATAATAAAAATTGAATAAACTAAAAAATAATATAGTTATATGAATATATATTTAATTAAAAAATATTAATCCTTATTACTAGAAATAAACTGTCTAATGAATTTTTATATGTTAATAAATATAATAATTTAACTTTTTAATAAATATAGTAATTATAAATTAAAAAACTATTAAAAATATAAATTCAATTTAACTTATAAAATATTTAATTACATAATTAAATTTTAATGATGAATTTTAATTTTAATATTATAGTTTAGAATCATTCACTTATTAAACTAATAAACATAATAATTTATTTAATTATAATTATAACCTTTTAATAAACTTAATATCTTAAAAATTTTAAATAAACAATTTAATTTACAAAATATAAAATATAAAATAATATTTATCATTTAAGATATTTTTTTAAAATAATTTTAGTTAACCTTCAATAAGTATTATAACTTTAGTCTTTAAAACATAAAATTAACTTTCTTCATGTTTTAATTAGTTAATTTTGTTTTTAATTTTGCATGTTCATTTGATAGATGTGTATACGTCCTGATTCACAAAACTAACTCGTTGGGAGTTAGATACATGAGAAAAATTAGTGTAACGTTCCTGTCGTGAAAAAATACCCCTGTGCGGTGAAACAAAAAAAATAAGTGTCTAAGTATGTGAAAATTGTGTGGAGACATGCAGTAGACGACATTTGGGTTTTAAAGGCAAAGTAGCAGCATAATTTCAAGGACACGCATTACTCATTCCACGAACACACTATATTTGAGTGGGGAATTCGTTCAAGCATTCGCTTCGATGCAGAGCAAGAACTGGAGGTGAATCCTGGAGCACTTCTCGGAGAACCTTTCCGTAGAGACCCGAGGGCCAGAAGCAGCCATAATTCATGCTAGCAGATGGAGTTTTCTACCTCTTTTTAAAATTATATTCTTCTATAATTGAACAATTTTAGTATATGTAATTGAAACAATGTTAGGATTCAAACCTTCAGTTCGGGGTTAAAAATCAAATCTACTGGATATCTTCTTTAATCATTTCTCACTATCATTTTGTTTGTGATTGGAGTTGATTGGTGAGATCAGTTCAGATTTCATTCAATTGCATCATATCACTTGGTTTTAATCTTGAAATTCTACATTCATATGGTGAGTTTGAAGGTGGATTAATTTTCTTGATCTTTTAAATTTATATAAAAGACTACAGAACATACGACGTGTTTGTTCTGTAATTTTTTTCAAACTGGAATTCTCAAGTTGATTAATCTAGGAGTGCCGAACTCCAAGACATGTCGGCAAGAGTGATTAATCTCTTGGCGAGGGAAATAAATCACTCATTTTTAGTGGTATTAGTTGCAATCACTATGGTGAGAAGGAAAGTTTTCAAAACCAGTAGAGTTGATATTTTCCCCAGACATATTTCCCAAGATTGTTCACTTATCAGCATATTATTTCTCTATTACTTATTGTTTTTAGACTAATTCATTCTTTGATATATTTTAGAACAAATAATAAAAAAAATTGTTTCATTTGTGCCTTATAAATAAAAAATTAGAAAAAATAGAAATATAGAAACTCAATAGCACTACAGACAATAGTGGGGTATTTTTGTTTGTTTTTTTAGAAGAATAGTGGTCAAAATTGACTTCTCTGTGGGTTCAACCCTACATTCCACATATACTATATTTATTAGGATTATAAATTTTAAGCATTGACTGGCATAAATGAAGATCTAGGTCATGTTTTTGGTGTCGTTTTCAAGGAATTCATGAGCCATTGCTCTAATAAAAAAATAAAAAACAAATATATAAAAATATTTTAATTTTTTTTGAATAATTCTAAAAAAGTAAAAAAAAATCTGTTTCACTTCATACTGAATTGTTATTGCTGAGTAATGATGCTATTTTTTGCATGGGAACAAGAACTTCTGGTGCTATATTAGAACCTATAAACCTTGAATTAGATAAACATTTCACTACTATAGGAAATAAGAACAAAACTGAAATGATGAAAATAGAAAACAGAGTTCTTAATAAGAACATTCAAAATCATCCAAAACATTTAGAGGAAAATAAAAGGCCTAGGATAAGGGAGTTCTAAATCACTCAAGTTTCAAGAAATCCATCATTCATCAGAATCAGTCCTAGAGCCAAGAATTTTTGAACATAAACGATCACAAATTTCTATTTTTAATGCCTATAAATGGACTCTCTAATGAGGACTCCATTTCCTTTATTAGAGATTTCAATAATACATTGTTGAAACTACCTATTATAGGACTCACAGAAAATGAACTAAGAATGAGTGTATTTCCCTTTTTCTTTAAGGGGAATGCTAGGAACTAGTTTCCGACTCTAGATGAGAACATAATCGAAAAATGGGATCAAGTGTATAACTCTTTCATTATTAAATTTCATCCCCAAATATTAAAAGGTGAACTTAGAAAAAAACCCACTAGTTTTTATTAAGAGGATGGAGAAAATTTTCATGAATCTTGGGATAGATTTAGGGATATTCTTAAGTAGTTTCCCCACCATCAACTGCCATATCACCTTCTCATGGATTCATTTTATGAAGGGATGTCCATTTCTGGACATAATATAGTAGATCAATCTTCTTGGGGTAATTAAAATGATAAGGCGGATGAAGAACATAAACAAATTTTTAATAATCTTGCATTGAATTCACATCATAAAATTTCCCGAAGGAAAATATTCAACAGAAATGTTAACCCAAACACCGATTCAATGAGTGTAACTCAAGACCAACTGGCTGAAGTCACCAACCAACATAAATCTTTAATGAACCTGAATTCTAAAGAACTATTAATCAATTAGGATGTCAAAACACCAACCAATCTTTAAGGGAACATTGTATCCAGTTTGTTATGTTTGGGCATTCTGAAAACTTTTGTCCGAATTATGATATGCCGACCCAACAATAAGAAAAATAAAACTTTTATAACTATGGTACTAGAATTCCTTTTAAAGAAGATTCATTTAAAAATAATTTTAACCAAGGCTATTGGAACCATCCAAATATGTCCCAGAAAGATCAAGGATTAATAAAACAATCCACTACCTCTAATTTCTCTAATAAATAAAGAAAAATTTTTCAGAATCAACAAAGGGGTGAGTCTTTCAATATACAAAGAAAAAAATATAATAATATTTCTTATAAGCTTGATCTAATTTTGATCAAAATAAACTCCCAAGAGGAAAGATACTTGACTCAACTGACCAAACATCAAAATCAATATGAGACTGATAAAATGAAAATTGATGTTAGAATGCAGAACATGGAAACACAACATGGTCAACATGCTAGAGATTTTACATCAAGGAAAAAAATTTAGACTTCTAAGTACAACTGAAGAGAACCATAGAGAGAATTCCAGGGTTGTAGTAACTAGGAGTGGTATTAACACTCAAACTGTTCCATAAAAACTCACTCAAAATTCCCAAAATGAAAATATACTTCAATCTGGAAAAAAAATTCTTCTTTGTTCACATGTTAGAAATTTAAAGAAATGTCATGAAAATAGTCTAAATCTGAATTTGACATCAGAACATAGGATGAAACTTCATTTAAAATTAAACAAATTATAGAAATGAAAAGGATTATGAAGTCGTCAGGGATATTCCTACTATCCTTGAAATTTATTCCCCACCCATCCCTTTCCATGAGAAGCTAAAAACACAAAGTATCCCCAATGATAAACTTCATCAATTTTATGGAATCCATTTTATACTTTATGTAAACATTCCTTTTAATCATGATTTAACTAAAAAAACATCTTATCTGAAATCTCTTAAGAAAATTGATTCATACAAAAAAACTCTAGAAAAAATTGCTACTTACAACCTCACTGAAAAGTGCAGTCCTGTACTTCAAAAGAAAATCCCACCTAAAGTAAAAGACCCAGGTAGTTTTGTCATTCCATGTACACTAGGAAACTCTGATCAGCTGAACTATTTGTGTGATTTAGGTTCTAGAATTAATCTACTCTCATACTCACTGTTTCAACAGTTGAGGTTGGGTGACCTTCAACCAACCACAATCATACTATTGTGAGCTGATAGATCATTCACTCATCCTATGGGTAAGGTAGATGATTTTCTAGGTGGGGTTGTGAAGATATTTTTACCTGCAGACGTTCTAGTCATAGATATGAGGTGTGATCAAGAGTTTCCCATCATCTTGGGTAGGACCATCTTGGACACATGTGGTGCTATAATCAATTTCTCTAAGGTTCATCTAATTTTTAAAATTAGAGAACCACAAGAAGAGTTAAATATGTTTAAAAATGTTAGAGGACCGACCTTTTCTGAAAACTGTTAAATGTTAGAGTCCTTAGAGAATGAGAACTAAATTGGAAACTATAATAAATCTAAATATCAATTCTCTACTGAAAAAAATAATTGTGAAACTGAAAATCCTTATGATTTTTTTAGAAGTTGAAAATACTGATCAAACACCAAATCTAGAGAATTTCCTAGAACTGGACAATAGTCCAATTTCTGTTGTGGAAGAGTCCACTATTTCTAAACTTATGATCTTTTTGAGTTAATTTGAGGGTGTATCTATTAACACTAACCTTACTAAACATTCTGATGATGTGGAATGAGAAATTATAAGACAACTTGATGAATCTTCTTTGATAAATTTTTTGAATTCTGATATAGAAAATATGGATAGTGTACTACCCACGCTCGATAGTAGCACTGTTACTTCTGAATTTGAGCATGAAATTGGAAATAAATCATCTTTTAATGCTTCTTACAAATGGTATGATGAAGATATTGGACCTCCCAGGCCTAAGATTCTTCCTTCTAGTGTAGCACCACCCGTTCTTGAACTCAATCCAATCCATTCCCATCTTAAATATTCATTTCTGGGTGAGAACACCACATTGCCTATAATAATTTCTGCTAAACTGAATGAAAATCAAGATCAAAGACTATTAGATGTTTTGAAAAAGTTTAAATCTTCCATAGGCTTGACAATAGCTAATATAAAGGGTATTATTACCACATTTTGTATGCATAAAATAAATATAGAGCCTGACCATAATCATAGGATATAGAGTCAATGAAGATTGAATCCAAACATGAATGAATTTGTGGTAGAATAAGTGATCTAATTGGTGGACACTGGAATTATTTATCCCATTTATGATAGTTCTTGGGTTAGCCATGTCCATGTTGTACCCAAGAAGGGAGGTTTCACTGTAGTTAAAAATGAAAAAAAAACAAGTCCATGTTAGGAAATCCCAAAAATAGAGAGTCTGTATAGATTATAGGAAGCTTAATGCAGCCACTAGAAAGGACCATTTCCCAACGACCTTTTTAGACCAAATGCTTGAGAGGCTTGTTGGAAATGAGTTTTCCTGATTTCTAGATTGGTATTTTGGTTACATCCATATTCATGTTGATCTACAGGCTCAGGAAAATACCACTTTCACAGGCCTCTTTGTGACATTTTCTTACAGGCGGTTGCCGTTTGGGTGTTGTGGAGCTCTAACCACCTTTAAATGGTGTATGATGGCAATCATTTCATATATGATTGGAATAATTATTGTGGTTTTCATGGATTATTTCTCCATTGTGGTTAGCACTTTTGATACTTATCTTGGGAATATTGAATTTGTTTTATAAAGATGCATTGAAACCAACCTTGTCCATAATTAGGAGAAGTGTCAATTCATTCTCACAGAAGGTATAATGATAGGTCATAACATGTCTAAGATAGGTCTTGAAGTTTATGCTGCTAAGATTGATGTTATTTCAAAACTGCCTTGTCCTATAAATGTCAATGGTGTTAGAATTTTCATAGGGCCTACCGGTTTCTACCGGAGATTCATTAATGGTTTTTCCAAAATAACTAATCACTTGTGTTCTTTGCTGGTCAAGGATGCACCTTTCAGTTTTAAGGAGAAATATTTGAAATCATTTAATCTACTTAAAGAGAAACTCACTACATCACCCATAATTAGTGAACCTAACTGAAAACTACCTTTTCAGGTTATGTGTGATGCTAGTGACATGACCGTTGGTTCTTTCCTTTGACAGAGGAAATACAGGAAGTTACATGTGGTATATTATTCCAGCAGTCTGCAAGATGATTCCCAAAAGAATTATACCACTACCGAAAAAGAATATTTTGTTATTGTGTTTTCTTTAGAAACGTTTATACAGTACTTGTTAGGATGAAAAGTTGTTGTTTTCACTGACAATTCTGCATTAATGTACTTATTGTCTATGAATGAAACTAAAACCAGGATGATTAGATGGAATCTACTGTTACAAGAAATTTATTTAGAGATTATGGACAGTAAGGGAGCTGAAAATTTAGTTTCTGACCACTTATCTAGGTTTCTTCTTACTCAATCTGTGTCTGAAGATCCTAGGGAGATAAACTCTTCTTTTCCCGATGAGAAACTTCTTACTGTGTAAATCAGACAATTTTCTCTGTTTGATGATTTTTCCAAATTCCTTGAAGTAGGTGTCTTTACCCAGAATCTATCTAATAACCAAGGAAATAAATTCATTTCTGAACATAAATATTATATTTAAGATGATCCTTTATAATTTAGGAGATGTGTTGATGGTATCCTTGGGTGGTGTGTTCCTGAGGAAGAGATGTTTCCTGTCTTAGAAAATTGTCACTCTTCACCTTGGGGAGGTCACCATGGTGGTGAAAGAACTACTCAAAAATTATTACAATATTATTTATATTGGGATACTCTTTTTAATTATTCTAGGAGATTTGTGGTTGGTTGTGATAGATTTTAGAGGCTGGGTAATGTGGGTAAGAATCAAGAGTTACCCCAAAAAGGAATTCTAGAAATAGAAATTTTTTATGTCTAGGGATTAGATTACATGGGTCCATTTCCATCATCTCATGGGATTGAGTATATACTTGTTGCTATAGACTATGATTCAAAATGGGTTGAGGTAGTGGAACTACCCAATAATCATGCCAAATATGTAATAATATTTTTCAGGAAAAAATATCTTTACAAGAAATGGAGATCCCAAAGCTTTTATCACTGATAATGGAACACTCATAAATAACTATAAATTTAAATCTCTGATGGAGAAATATAGTTTTTTTTCAAAAAACTAGTACCCCTTATCATCTACAGCCAAGTGGATAAGTGTAAGTTTCAAATAGAGAACTGAAACAAATTATTGACAAAACTATATTAAACTCTAGGAAAGACTATTCTATTAATTTGGATGAATCTTAATGGCCATATATAACAACTTTCAAGAACCCAATTGGTATGTATCTTTATAGGCTATTGTTTGGGAAATGATTCCATCTACCTGTAGAGTTGCAAAACCAGTTTTATTTGGTATTTAAGATTCTGAACATTGTTTTTAAGAGTGCTGGTGAAAAGATATTATGTGAACTGAGTGAAAATTATGTGATTAGGATAGAGAGTTATGATAATTCAAGAATTTATATATAGAGGACTAAAATATTTCATGATTCTATCATTCAAACCAATGAATTAAAACCTAGAAGGAATTTCCTCTTCTTTAACTCTAGAGGTAAACTTTTTCTTTGAAATCTGATGTCCAAATGTTCGATACCTTTTCCTATAGTAAGAGTGCTTAAGAATGGAGCTATTGAAATTGAAGGAGACTGAAAAACCCCATGTCAATCAATGGTCAGAGATTGAAACATTATTTTGATGGACAAAGAAAGGGATTTCCTTCCTTCACAGTGTTGGAGAAATGTACATCAATGAAGTCTGTCTGTGGACTTTAATCCTAGTGCTGCATGGGAGGCAACCCATGGGGTTTGGTTGTGTTAATAAAAAGAATAGTAATTAAATAATGTCTAACTGAAGACATTTAATTCATTTATTCATTGGAGTCAACCAATTCACTTTCTTTTTAATTAATTTTGTTTCTTTTCTTGTTTTTATTTCAATTAAACGTTGTTTTTCTCCATTAAGTTTGATAAGTTTTTGCTAGAATGTTTTGTCTCTTTCTATTTTCCTTGTGATTTATCAGTTGTTGTTACTGCTATCATATAAGTATTGGAATTCCCATGCTGATGGAGTAATGATAAATCTACTTAGGGAAGTACCTTAATATTAATTTCTATTTCATAATATTTTGCTTATTACTTTAAAAAAATCTATTTCACGTGTTGATTGAAAATTATTCTCTACTTGTTACTAATTTAAGAAATTCTACATATGTTTAAAATTATACTTGAATTGGAATGGAATTATGATGTATGTCACTGTGTAAATAAATAATCTACATGTACTTCACCATTAGAACTGAATTTCATTGTTATTAAAATCTCTCACTCTATGAAATTATGTGTGGGGGTACATGTATTCTGGTTTTTATGTTTTATGTTGAATGTTCATTTCTAAGGGGTGCTAGGAATGCTTTCCTTATGTATTATTGAACATCTAATTGAATCATATTTTCTGATAATCCTTACACCTAATTCACTATGTACCAACAAGTTACATTCTTTTTTTGAACTTTAATGGAAACTTTTTGTCCACTAGATTTAAATATTAATGTGTGTACTAGTTAATGAACCTTCTGTAAGTTATTCATAATGGAAAATGAGGTTTTTTAACTTTAATGTGACCCTTATACATGTCATAAATCTACTAAATTGAAAATATATTTTGAATCATAATTGTAAAATTATTCTTATTTCTATTTAGAAGTCAACATTGGGGACACATTTGGGTTTTATGTGTGAGGGAGGGGGTCAATTCTTGAATGTTCTTAACTTTGCTTTAACTCTAATCTCATCAATTCCCACTACAACCACAATATATTTGTTTAAAAAAGGGTATATTTTATTTAAAAAAATCTTTCTTAATTATAGGCTTTACACTTTACTCATTTGTGTCTTGCCATTGAACAATGCACTGATTGGTAGTTATAAACTCAATCTAAATATAAAATTAATGTGGGTGAGTGATTTCTGAGTGATCTTATTTAGTGACTTAATTGAGATCTTGGTTTAGGGACTAATTTTTAGAGTGATATGGGTGGACTGTTAGTGGAGTTATGATCATAATATTTCGAACTGGAAGTTAGATCTTGATCCTAGGGAACTCATTTCCTTTTATTTATTAAAGAAACCACTTTAATGATATAATTTAAATGATTTTTCATAAAAAAATGCATACTGGTGTAATTGGGGAATCTTGGATCCCACGGTGAATCTCTGAGACCTTAGATGCTTGGTGTGTTTCTATTTACTATTTTCCCTCTCTACACATTGAATATGTGCATCTCACGGTGTTTGGAACATGATTCATGGCTTGGGAAATATTAAATAAAGCGTATAGGGTCAAAAACGAGTTCATTGAGGTGAGGGGAATGATGAAAACCAAATGAAGAAGGGGTAAACATGTTTATAAGTGGTTCATTTAGGTATTTCCATTAAGGTTATTCACAAAAATATTTATATTTTTGGAACCTAGGTGAAAAAGTTAATGTATAATGTTCCTACTGTCATGTTTTTAATTCCATTGATAACTTTCATTTTTTCACCCTCAGATTTTGGACATAATCCTGGATTGAAGTGAGTCACTAAGTAGTATCAAATATGAGGAATGGGATCTTCATTGCTAGATGATTCATAGTTAACTTGATTACCTTCTGAGTATTTGTTTTGGGCAAGACTTGTTCTGAAAATTTCATTTTTAAAACCTTATTTACATGTGTCTTGTCTTTTGTGTCATTTTCCTAGACATGTTACTTTTTGAGAAAAATCGTGAATACCATTTTTCTATTTGAAATGATAATAAAACATGGGATTGTTTGAGAAAAAACAATGATTAAGTGTGGGGGATTATGATGTGGCCTTAAATACACATGTTTTTCACTTCTTTTTAATTAATTTTTGTCACTTTAATAAATTATTTTAACACTTTTTGATAAATAATGGCCCTTTGTATTTTTTTTATTAATTTTAATATTTAAAAACTTTTATAATTAATTATGTAATATAATCGTTAAAATAATTAATATATTTTTACTTTAATTTAATAGTATAATTAAATTTTATTTAGTTTGGTATCATTGCTTGAATACTCAAGGATTTAACGTTTATTAATTAATTAATTAGTTTTGTGTTGCCCATAAGTTATTTAGTCTAAATCTGTCATCTCTTGTATTAAATATTAATTATTTTAATAAAACACAATTATTAGATGTCTTTTAATAATTACATCATTACTAATTTATGTTTTTTCCCAAACTAAATCTACTCAAACATTATAATTTTTTGTCTTAAATTATTTCAATTGATTAATAAAATCATAATTAATTGTCATTGTTAATTTATTTAGATTTTTATAACAACATTAATTTAACTTTGTAATTTAAATGTTTAATTTTTCTTATTAACATTCAATAATTCAATTGCTTTGTAATTATAGTTTTATCATAGATACAATTTAAGTTGTTTTTATAATTTATCTAATGTTTATTTGGTTTTATAAGATTACATAAATTTATGAGTATCTTTTTATCATTTGTTTTGATAATTTTATAGTATTTAATTATTCCTTTAAATTTTATTTAAGTTTAAATTTATTTTGTTTGTTTGTTTGTTTTGTAGTTTCATGGTTCCAAAAAACTATTTCTTGTCATAGTGCCACCACGTACTGCTTGCCCATCCAATCACGGTCTCTCCAGTTCTTTTATACATGGTGCCACGTGAATGCAGTTTTACTGTCTCACTGTCAGCTTATTTCCCTTTACGACCCCTCTTCACACTGTATCCTCTCATTCTTCTCACAGTCTCACCATGTTTCTGCGACCATTTTATCATTCCCTACCACCGTAACCCTTTTACAGTCTCACTGTTTTATTTCTACATTATGGTGCCACCGTTTCTTTCATTTACCACATATCTTATACCACCACCTCTACTACAGACAATGTTTCCTTCATCATGGGGGAACATCGATTCATGGAATTGTTTTTACCTTGGACTTCATATCAACCATTCACAGCTCTGGTACCACATCTCACGGTCCCACCATCACCAATTCAAAACACATCTTACCAGTGCTCATCATTTTCCCTATAAACCACTATTGCGGCGAATCAGTACTATTCAACTCCCATCACCAATATAAACCAAAAAAATGAATATCAACTAAAAATAAGACCAAGGTTAAATGAGAACATTTTTTCAAACTGAGTTCTAGATTCAAGCCGCTGGAAGACTCGAGCTACATCTGGGACATGTTCCACTCTCGCTGTTTCTTGAAGGGACCCGTGATGCTTGGGTCTTCAAGGATGGGTCGTGCTCCAGATCCCACTTCTATCTCACCCACCACTGCCTGTTTGAGTCAAGACTGAGATGAATGAGTTGTTCGCCACCCCAGAATTGTTAAGTGATCTCACCACTAGAGATGTGAAAGAGGCCAGTCTCCATGATTATCCATTGAAGAACATGATTCCCCTATTTCTGAACCACCTTCTCTAAATGATGGAGGCCGAGTTGAAGTTGTTGAAAAGTTGAATCTGCACTGTAGTTTTGAGGAACTAAATCCGCAATGTTGTGGACGATCTATGATGCCACGTGAAGAGCCATGATCTGAGATTACCACAATGTCGTGGTATGAAACTGGAAGCCAAAGCCGTGCCAGTGTAGTCCATTTTCATATCCTGGGGAGGAGGGTGAGCTGAGAGTTGTCGTTGTGAAGTTCTTCTAGCTGTAGACCAGCGTGATTTGGAGAAGTTGAGCTGATGACCCTCCTTTATGCGCCGAGATTTGGGGGGGGGGGGGGTGAAAACCTAATTCATTTATTTAAAAACAACAAGAATCAACTAAAAACTAAATAAATTAACATTAAATAACTAATAATAATAAATAAATGACCTTATAATAATATAGTTATATAAATATTTATTTGATTAGAAAAAAAAATTATTATTAGTAAATATAAATTGACTAATAAATTTATATATGTTAATAAATATAATAATTTTAATTTTTAATTAATATATTAATTATAATTTAAAAAAATTAACAAAATAATTTATTCAATTTATGTTATTAAATATTTAATTACATAATTAGCTTATAATGTTTAAATATAATTTTAATAATATAGTTTAAAATCACTAACTTATTAAACTAATAAATATAATAATTTATTTAATTAAAATTATAACCTTTTAATAAAGATAATATCTTAATAATTTGAAATAATCAATTAAAATTTAAAAATGTATAAAAGAAAGTAATATTTATCATTTATGATATTTTTTTAGTTAACATTAGTTAAATTTCAATATGTATTATAACTTTAGTATTTAAAAAATAAAATTAACTATTTTCGTGGTTTAATTATTATTATTTTTTTTTGTAGGTTCATTAAAGAGACGTGTATACGTCCAGATTGACACACCTAACTCAGCGAAAGTCAATTAAGTGATAAAAAATAGTGTGACGTGCCAGTCGTGAAAAAATGCACCTGTGCGGTGAAACAGAAAAAGACTTGTCCAAGTCGGTGAAAATTGAGTTGTGACATGCAGTAGATGACAGTGAGGTTTAAAAGGAAAAGTAGAATTATAATTTCAAGGACACTCATTACACATTCCACGAACACACTAGATTCTAGTGTGGAATTCATTTGAGCATTTACTTCAAAGATGAGCAAGAACTGGAAGGGAATCCTGGAGCACTTTTCGAAGAACCATTCCATGGTGACCCAAGGGCGAGGAGAAGTAGAAATTCATGCAAACAGAGGTAGTTTTCTTCCTCTGTTTTCTTTTAATTCTATTCCTCTATAATTGAACAATTTTATTATACGTAATTGAAACAATGCTAGGATGAATACTTTCAGTTCGGGGTTAAAAATAAAATCTACTCGTTATCTTCTTAATCTATACTCACTATCATTTTTTTGTGATCAGAGTTGTTTGGAGAGATTAGTTCAGATTTCATTCAATTGAATCGTATCACTTGCTCTTAATCTTGAAATTCGACATTCATATGGTGAGTTTGAATGTGGATTAATTTTCTTGAGCTTATATATTTAAATAAAAGACTATAAAACATATGAAAAGTTTGTTCTGTAATATTTTTCAAACTGGAATTCTGAAATTTATTAATCTAGGAGTGGCAAACTCAAAGACTTGTCAGAATGAGTGATTAATTTCATGTTGAGTGAAATAAATCACTCATTTTTAGTGGTATTTTTTTTAATCGCTGTTCTAAGAAAGAATGTTTTCAAAACCAGTAGATTTGATATTTTCCTCAGACATATTTCTCAATATTGTTCATTTATTAGCATATTATTTCTCTATTAGTTACGGTTTTTAGCCCGATTTTTACTTTGATATATTTTAGAACAAAAACTCAAAATCAATTTGTGATGTTTCGTTAGTGCCTTATGAATATCAAAATTTAAAAACTATAAAAGTAGAAACTCAATCCCACTTCTGACAACAGTGGGGTCATTTTGTTAGTTTTTTAGAGGAATAGTGGTCAAAATTTACTTCTCTGTGGGTTCGACCCTCCTTTAAACATAAATAGTAGTTATTAGGATTATAAATTTTAATATTTGACTGGCTTCAATGACATTCTAGGTCAATTATCATACAAAACACATTACTCATTTTCATTAAGATTAATATTTCATTCAAATTGCAAATTATCTAGACAAATGGTTACACAAACATTGGACACATGATCTATATGCTAATTAGGTGTGGATTCCATCATTGAAATAATAGTTTTTTTAAAATGTTTTCACAAGTCCATTTCAGTTTTGTTTCTTCTATATAGGAAAAACAGTCATACATCTAGAATCTATGCTTCTATCATCAATGAAAATCCCATACACCTATACATTACTATTAGAGTTTCCATTATTTTTCATCCACTACACTTCTTATGAAAGAGTTTCAACCACAAATCAAATCCTTGAATATATCTTTTAGATAGATTCATTTATATCCCCTTGAGTGTTACATTTTTCTTTTTCATTAATGGACATCATGCACTAGACCATGATTTAGATTCTTTTAAAACTACAAAATAATTCATATCCATTAGTTTTTATTAATTTCACATCATTATAAATTTTTTTATTGGGATTAACTTGTATTTCAACACATTATCGGTGCTTCATCTCTAAGTATGGTCTGGTATTTGTTTTTCACATTATTCTTATCATGTTGTGTCTCTCCACTCTCATAATAATATTTATGATACATGAAAGGATTGAAAAACAATGAATTGTAGTTCTTCACATAAGATTCAAAAAAATAATTAAAATTAAAATGTGATATAAAACTGTTAATCTTAGATTTATTTTTCATATTCTATAAAATCTAGTTTTATTTCACGTTTTTATTCATTTTTAGGTTATTTCTCCCTTCTAATCCAATTTTTTCTTATAATTTTAGGAATGTGGGGCCTTGAATGATGAATATGAAGTTAATATATTCTATCCCAATTTCTATAGTCTCTATTTTGGGGATGTTGTTCAAAGAAATTATCACCTCCATAGTCAATATATTATTGCATGTCCAAAAATTTATATCCCTCTAAAGTAGAATCTAGTTATAATTTTTTCAATGGATTTCTATTAAAATAAGATTTAGTGTTAACTGGATTAACATAATAGTGGGTTTTCTTCTTCAATGAGTATTAGGTAGAGGCTTCCCTAGTGGTTCCTATATTCTCATTACTAATAGTGACAGTCACATTTCAGAAAAACACTTATCAGATATGTGAGTGGTGTAATAGTTCATCATGGTTATCTAGAATGTTCTATATTCTGTTTATTTATAAAAAATAAACTTGATTTCTAGATACTAACACATCATATTGCAGGAATATTTCTTTACCTCATGAAAAATCAATTCCTCCACCCATTTTATTTTTATGTTTCGATCTTGATCATCAAGATTTTTGTGACCAAACATAGTTAATTTTTAGGAAATTTCCCCCTTTTTTTAAAAATAGTTTTTTATCATCGATATTAACTAGGAATTTATGAAAAAATATCTAATGAAAGGATTTAATAAAAAAAGAAACCTCAAAAACATACTTCTCACACACAATTTTATTCAAATATTATGTAGATTAAAATTATATATCGTTGAAAATTATGAAAACATCATGTTATTCCCTCACTATAATTGTGAGAGTATTTCATATGCTAACATTCAAAGATAATTAATTCTACATTGAATCTACGTCTTCAAATATTTATTATTTATCATAATATAGGTCATTTATAAGAATAAATATATAGGTTGAAATATCTTCCAGAACCTTGTTATAATACATTGAAATATGTGTATTAAAATATTCAACTATTTTTTTTGTCTTTATTCAACTATAATTCCCTATATCCTAAATATGAATCATCAAAATGAATTATATTAGAAGATTCATTTAAAATCCAATTAGAAAAAAATTTATCATCCATAAGTGGAATATCCCTTTCATTCCCAACAATATTTATTTTATTTTTTCATACAATGTTAAATATATTTTTGAATTTCGTTCTAGACATATCTATTTCATCATTATTAATTTTGGATATGGATTTCATAATCATAGGAAATTATTCATGAATATAGACTATAAAAATCGTATAGTAATTTTCAGAGGGAAGCTTTATTCTAAAACATTTTTTAGTTCCATAGGATCCATGATCCACAAAAAGGGATGTGGTGAATTAGTGGTTTTATAGAATATTTTGAGAAATGTATTAAATAATAGAATAATAACACAAGGATTAAAAAGTTATTGGTTTTAAGAATGACTCATTCCATTGATTGATTATGCACACCCATAATGGATTCTACACAATGATCTAATATCACCAATTATAAATCGACAGTGCTTTACAAAAAATTTCCTGATAAAATTCCACTAAAATTCCCTCAACAGTAGTCACTGAATCCCCTTTACCATCCTATCACATTCATATTATTTATATCTTATCATCGTAAATATTTAGAATCTTATCACTATACTCATGGCTTCACATCTTGTTACCCTTGTATACCCATAGTCACGTAGGTTCCACAGAGTCCCATCACATATATGAAAGTGATCCTCTTATATTCCCTTCATGGTGTTCAATTACATGGTCTACTAATGATTATTTTCTATCAATAATATTGATCTCTATCAACTGACAATTAGTAATTATATGGTTACAGGTCTTTATGGTAATCACTATTCTACTTATTCTTCACCCACATCTCAACTTCATAGTTCTTAAAATGATTTTATTTACGCGGCTTTATCACAGACATCATAATAAAAAAACATTGAATATATTTTTCCTTATATATATTGATTATAAATTTATATCCAAATGTTTCCTAATTTTTTAATTGATTAAATAGGTAACCAATTGATTACAATTTTATTTACATCTCTACATGTTTAAATTTATTCTCTTTATGTTTCTTTGAGACCACCATTTATCTAAAATCTTCAACATCAATCTTGTGAATCCACGTAATAGCAACCCAAGATTATTATTTATGGATATAAAATCATTTTTATAGAATATTTAGTATATTAAAAAAATTGACGTCTGAGGACCATAATAGTTTAGTGTCTCTAGAAACTTAGAAACAAAATCTTCTATTCTTATGAATGATATTAAACATCTCCTTTTATGATCCCCACCTTTCACAACTCTACCTAGAACAATTATCCATAACCTGGGGAAAGGAAACATAAGAACGCGACGAGCTCAAATTCATAGTAATGATAAATAAATGAAATGTGTAAGCTTAACATGAACAAAATGATATGGAATTGTTGAACAGTAGTAGAAGATCCTACCCTACATAACAATTTCAAAAAACATGTGTAATGGGATAATCCTTGGCAGGTCATAAGTCATGAATAATAAGGAATTAAACATCAGGATCCATGAAATAATAATTGAGGAATAAGACATTGAATTCAAGGCTTGCATATAAGAATATAAAATCATATTCCAAGGCTACCAACAAATAACTTTATACCAATTTTGTATTAGTATATTAACCTTGTACCTGTTGCGGGCTTGGGAAAACAACATGTGTTTCCTCTTGCCTTTAGACATGGGCTACACCCCACATAACTTCTTGTTCTTGGGATTAGGAATCAACCCATGAACCCAATTTATTTATTTCTTCAGCTATAACCCATGTACCTTCTTAATTTTTTGGCTTGGGATACAACCCTTCTACCTTTTTATTTACATGATTGGGATACAATGTAGGCAACTTCTTATTTTTGGGCTTGGGTACGTCCCAGGTACCTTATTATTTTTAGTCATGGGATAAAACACATGTATCGTCTTCTTTATGGTCATGGGATACAATCTGTGTACCCTTTATGAACTTATAATACTTATCACTACCCAATGAATTTGATGGAGATATACGTATAACCAATATCATAATAAAATCATTCATAAATGTTCCACAACATAACATGTCATTCATCATATCATGACCCATAAAAATAGATAGGTATTATTAATATAAAATATTAACCTATGAAATGAAAAGCATATCATTAACATTTCATAACATAATAACCTATAATAAGAGAAAGGTTTTATAATCACTTCATGAATACATAACCATTGAAAATAAATTTTTTACAAATACATAAAAATCGTGATGTAAAACTTGTTTCATAAGCATAATTCCATAAAAACAAAATATATTCTTGAATGAACACGAATGAACCCTTTCGATAATTTCAAATAAGGGAATGAATTACATAAATGGATGTTATCATGGATGAAAAATAACATTAAATGATAGTTTAAAAAGTTATCTTGAGATAAATATCCTTTATTTTTTGAAAAAGAATCATTCGAACATAAAATCTTTTAAAAACCATTTTCTATATAAACATATAAATGAATGATGAATTTTTTTTGAAAACCATTTCCTTGAAAATATATGTAATTTTTTTTCCTAAAATCAATTATTTTAAACAAAAAATAAAACATCAAATGTTTTTGAGGGGATAAATCCCTTCACGTATCTTAATTTTAAAATAACATTCCTTTTTCCTGGAAAAGATGTTAAGAAATTGGATCATTTAGAAATAAATAAAAATTTTCCTTTGAAAACATTTTTAAAATAATGTTTTTTAGAAATTTATTTTAATTATCATAGGATGTTATTATAATATTCTTGTAAACTCTTTTTTGAAAACACTCTTTTGATGGAACACAAATGGTTTGGACGAACATTGGGTAAAGTCTAGCTTTCATAAAAACACTTTATTACCTAAATTATGTATGAATGAGCAGAAATATGGTTCCAATAATTGTATAAATAATTTATTAATAGAGGAGAATATAATTAATGAATTTTATTGTGATTTGGATAATAATATTTCATCAAATAAGCATAATAGTTAACTATCTCTAAAAATTATGACATTGTTTCAATATACTCCTACAAATTGGTTACTTGGGTTTCTACTCTTCATGTATGGAAATGAAAATGCATGAAAAATAAAATATAATAAAAATGATTTGATTCATTATATAAAATTTCATTTATAATCTTATACACCTCGATAAATAAAATAGGTGCATAACAAAACATGTGTCTCAAAGAATGAAATTAGAGACAAAACTACATTATGATTCAGTATCTTTTGAATAATTAACCCAATGAATAAATTATTATAGATTGGATATGTAAATAAAAATAAATTAAAGTATAATAATAATGTATTAAATCAAGGTGTAATATAGAAACCACTCAAAATAAATGGGTGGTGAATATAGTATGTATCTCGCAGAAATAAAAACTGAGATTAAATCCCCATACCTTATGTCTTAAATCTCTTTGTACTCATACAAGCATCCTATATAATTAGTATTATTTTATTATAAATATTTTACAAGATAAAAATCATATATATAATTACATATATGGTTTATTATGACCTTGTTTTATCAATGTCTAAATATCATGTGTTAAGGTATCACTTTGGGTAATATTCTCTTTCTTCTTTGCGTGAAACCTAATTTGTTATATCATTGTTTGTTATAATTATATAATGAATTCTAGATTTTAAACTATGATATAATAATAATTTATATTCAGTATATGGGTATTATAGTAATAAATTAACTATATATGAATGAAATGGAATACACCATTTATGGAGACGGTACGTCGTACATAGGCTTGAACGCTATTTCTATTTTTATTTTCATATTGAAAAAAGAAAGATAATAACATATAATTTTACATGTATATAATATCATTAATGATTCATTATAATGTTATATATGTAAAATAATTTCACTAAACCAATATTTATTCATTCCATGTTTTGTGTGAACGAACCACATCACACCGAGGAGGCAGTAATCCGCACTTCCTCAAATGATATTATCATATTAACACAAAATGAAAAGTAAAAATGATATTTTTTGAAAAAAAGAAATAAATATGATTAAATAAATAATAACTATTTAATATAACATTAATAAATTATTTTTCTATCATATTTCCCACCATGATAAGTGGTTATGGAAAAAATGAACAGTCATTGTTTCATGAGGTAGTAGTTCACCGTAAACATAAAAAATATGTTTTATACCCATTAAATGTATGTGTGTGTATGTTTAAGAATAAAAAATATCACAAAAAATCCTATATATTTATGATAATTTTTTTTGGAAACTCATGGAAAAAGATAATGTGGAGTGTGTGGTGAAAGAAAATAAAAGAAATGACTTAATAGAAGGTGTTACCTCTAAATTGGGTAACTCCTTTTGGTTTGTTCCAAAAGGATTACTTTTATTTCTATATTCCCAAGGGAATTATTAATGGTTGAAAAGAGGATGTCTAGGATGTGTATTGTGAATTTATTTTCCAAACATAAGTGGTTTGAGAGCAGAGAGGAATTGGTAGAGGTGGTTTCCTATAATAGGGAAGGAGAAATTCTAACGTAGAATTTTTTTTAAAAAAAAATTATGTACACATGTACTTACCTTAAAATAGTGATAATAACCTTATATCATAAATAATGGAGGGTTTATGGAAGAACAATAGAAATACAATGGGTGTTGGACAAGTTACTAGATTTTTTGGCCCCTTAATTTTATAGTTTTGTCCCTAATTAATCTTAATCTGGCCTTAATCACGGTGATTAATTTTAATCGATTTTCCAAATCATTTTGTTTAAAAAACTATGTATGTAATAAATGAATCTAGATATTTTATGGAAACCAAAATATTATTTCAATTTTTCAAAATATTAATCCCAAAATCTAAAAAATTAATATTTATTCAAATCTTGCAGAAAACTTGAAATAATTGGGTTTTAACTTGAAAAATGATCAATAATTTGTTAATATTTATATTCAATTTCAAAGTGAAATTTATTTTAATGAATTAAATTGTATTAATATATTTAATATTTATCTAATATGGGTATAAAAAATTTATAATGTCATGCAACATTAAAAATTAATTCAACAAAATGTTTTTTAACTAAAAATTAGTATTTTTAAGTATTCATCCAAAAAAGAAGATTCTAATAAAAAAATTCTCCATGGATAATGTTGACGTTCTAAATTAAATAATGAATCATATTTTATCAAATTATAATTCTCAATGTGTCTAAAATTAATTTTATTGTAAATATTCTTATATTTGAGAGGAAATTATTTTTAAACATAAAAAT
This sequence comes from Viscum album, assembly GCA_963277665.1. Lineage (NCBI taxonomy): Eukaryota > Viridiplantae > Streptophyta > Magnoliopsida > Santalales > Viscaceae > Viscum > Viscum album. The sequence goes on from OY728164.1 coordinate 801,599,360, forward strand.
GACATTACCAAAAACTATAACTTCGGTTGTCAATAAGTTTTATTTTTATAAAATAATTTTAATTTTTTTAAATTAGATATTAATATTAATATATTATTTCTAATAGCTATTTTATACATTAAAGTTTTTAAAAATATATAATAATATTATAATTCGTAAAAACACGGTGTTGCGTGTAATGTACACTGAGTTGGTGTTGCATGTAGTGCAAGTCAAGTCAATATTTTGATTAGTAAAAGAAAATTCTGTATTTCATATAGCAGAAGATTAAATTGGTTTATCACATAACACAAGAAAAACATTGTGATTTGATATAAAATAAACTATCTTTTTTTACATGAAATAAAAAATATAAAAAAGAAAAAATTAATTTGAAAAAAAGTTATAAAATCTCAGAGTGTTACATTCTACACAATATAAAATAAATTTTTCCCTAAAAAATATTATTTTTTATCAATGTTTTAATACATTAATTTTTAATTCAAAGAATCCCTCATCATAAAAATGAATTCTAAAACTCCCCTTACAAAGGGGATGTAGTAACCATAATAGTTATCAAAAGTAACTCATAATGAGACTGACATATATGAGGACATACGTGGGATGTGAAAACATGATCATGGAAGAGAAATAATACCTCAAGTTATGTTACAAAGTTATTGAGAAAAAGGTTAGGGAAACATTTAACAATAATTAATCCAAAAATATGTGATGAAAAATGAGAACATCTGATTCGTAAAAAATGAAGGCACTAGGTAATTTTTTTCTATTGAATAACCTTTTCCATAATGCTGAAGAATTATCATGAAAATATATAATTTCGTGATTTCATAACAAAATCATCCATTTTTTCATTTATCTCAATCAAAAATTTCTTTAAAAATGAATCTGAATTTTTTATTACGAATGTACTAAAAGATATTGAGACCCATTATATGACATCCCATCTGTTATCATCAATTCAAATTCATTTCAAAAGTTTATCCATTATGAAAAAATCCACATAAAATAGATAACACTTTAATCCTACCACTTTTTTCTTATGTTTAACATACGCATTCCATAAATGGTAAACATTTTACCCCTTCAAAAATTGAATTCCATTTTTCTTCCTTATATATAATCTTATCTGATAACAAAAACAATTTTATTTGATACATGGGTTCATCCTTTTACAGATAGAATATTAAATGGTATTTTATTAATCCATAATACAAATAGTGAATATAATGGAATGAAATCTCACCAAATTATTAAAAATAATAAATTAATAGGGATTGTTCTTACAAAATAAGACAATAACATTCCAGCATAAAAGTGGAGGATAAGTGAGACCTAATTATCTTGACTTACTTCATCTATTATGATTTCAGAGGAATTACCATTATCTGTCAACATGAGATATTTTTGATGTTGATATTCATAAGTAATATTTAGTTGTTAGAAATTCCTACCATACTGAAAATTATCTTTCTATTTGAAGCCCATGATTATAGTGGGAGAATTATTTGAAGATTTATATTTATTCTCAATACCTCAACATTTATCCACTTGATGATTTTTCATTCCACACTTAAAATATATAGTTTTTACCTTAAGAAAATTTTCTCCATGTTTTCATCCACACATTGATTATATAGTAAATCACATATTCTTATCTCCATAATCTTTAGACATTCCTTTTAATTCTATGCTTCTTTTCTTATCATAACCCTAAAATTGATGTCATGATTCAATATCCCTTTCTATAAGAAGAATACAAGGATGGTACATAGAAAAAAATAAGTTCTTTAACTCATATTAGTTCATTGATTAAATCATATCTTACTACCACATATTCATGATGATGTTCCACCATTTTTTTCTACACATTATAAGAGATAAGATCCCAACATATCATTTTTGCGTTCTAAACAATAGAGAATGAAAAATTTATTTTCAGTGGTGTAGATCCATTTCATCTTAACAAGTGGACTATTCATTCATTTAAAAGATGGTGAATATTTCCTTAAAATGTATTTAAGAAAACATTGTTCCCTCCTTGGGTTATTTGGAAATTCAGTATGATTCATAACTTCCTAAGGTGGTGTAGTCAAAAAATAATGTTTTTAACTCCATCTTCCATGGCATTATATTGTTCATTGTGGCCATCATAACATTATACATTGAATTCCTCATTAGTACAGTTCCTTTGGGTTCCATCCGTGTACTAAATCCAAATAGCATAGTGTGAGAAATAATTATCATAGAAAGGAACCATAGAATAGTGAAATGTCACTTATTGGATGTCCAATGTATAAAACCGTACATAATCTATGAAAAATTAGGTTAATAAAAATTTATTAATATCAAAAATATATTTAAATACATCATGATGTTTCAAGAAGAGTTTCTAAATTCCCAAATACAATCCCCTGGGATTTTCAAATGCGATGTGCATCAAGGCTCATTGTTGTGTTCCAAATTACCCTGAGTTAGACCTAGAACATCATACCAAAGTTACAACCCTAGGTGCATAAGTTTAATATCCACATAAACATGTAGTTACTCAATGCTAACTCATCCTTATACTTTTCCATAGAGGCATACCTATAAATATCATTAGAAATAAACCTAGGTATCTCACTATTTTTTTTTTCTAATCATAGATTCTGATGGTTGGATAAATCATTCCTTTAATACCCATTATAGAAGCCGATGATTAGAAAATATTGATATTACGTCATTTTAGACGAATATTTTGTATATTAAAAAAATACATGCCCAATGACTGTAATAGTTTAGTATATTTGGAATCAAGAAATTAAAATAGTTTACCCTTGTGAATGATCTTCAACATCAGATATAATTATCCCCACCATTAGCACATATACCTAAAACTTACCTTCATAAGCTGGGGAAAAGAAACATAAGAAATGGGTGAGCTCCGATTCTCAGTAATGTAAATATTAGAAATGTGGAAGCTTAATCTGAACAAAAGGGTAAAACCATGGGCATAACAAAATAAGATACTACCCTTAATACCAAATATAATAAAAATGAGTTATATGATATCTTTTGAATGTTTTTTAGGACATGAATAATATGTAAATAAATAGTAGTAGCCATGAAATAATAACTGATGAATATGAAATTATGTTTTTGGAATGCATATAAAAATACAAACTAATATGGAAATGCTATATACAAATACACATGTACCAGTTATGCGCCTGGGATAACAACCCTTGTACCCTCTTACTTACATGATTGGGATAAAACTCATGTACCTTCTTTTTTTGGCATTGGGATTTAACCCATATAGCCCCTTTCTTTTATTAATGGGCTATAACCAATGTAGCTTCATTTTTCAGACTGGGCTACAAACTTTGTACCTTCTTGTTCTAAATCCTAGTTAACAACCCATGTACCTTCCTATTTTAAGGCTTGGGAACAACCCATGTACATAACTGTTTTTAGGATTGGGCTACAACCCATGTACCTTAATATTTTCGAGCATTGTCTACAACTTGTTTAACCTTTTAGCTCATATACATAATATCATTACCCAATGCATTGGAGGGAGATATAGGTCCCACACATCTCTTAATAAAAAAATTTATAAATGTTCAAAATGATAGTTAAACATTAATCATATCATGAACCATAAAAATGGGTAGATATTATAAACATAAAATCATATACTTTGAAATGAAATGTGTATCATTAACATTTAATCACGTCATAAACTATAAAATGATATAAGTTTCATAATACATTTATGAAATAATAACCCATGAAAAGATTTGGGTTTCAAAAGCATAAAACACAAGTTAGTGAAATTGGTTTCATAAGAACCATTCCATCAAAACATAAACTATTCAAGTAATAACATGTAACATCCCAAGCTTCCATGGTACGTTTCCCATTGAATAATATAGTAGCTTGTGTGGTACGTTACTTCGAGTTCAAACACACCACAACCAATCAAACTAGCCGTTATGAATAGTAATACCCACATTTAGAAATTTTATAAATTTTATCATTCAAAATGGAGTTCATTTTGGGATTCAGAATATCGAAATTAGCTGAGGGTAATTTTTGGTATTTCTCTGAAAACATCAGTTTTTGATGCATAGTGAAAAATACGAAATTTTAATTAAAATTTTTTTAATGAAAAACATTTATAGTGCTAAATTAAACTAATGAGTGGATTTTAAGTATAATTAGATTATTATTTTTCCATTTGATCCAAATTTGGTCATTGAACGTAATTTAATATTTAAACTGGACATAAGCAAGTGTCATTATTTTGACAGTTATTATTTCTTAAAAATGTGTATTTTGTTTTATCAACGGGAATTAATTTTAAATTAATTTCTGCAACTTATTTGATTTTAATTTAAAAAAATGGATTCCATTTATAGAATCAGGATTTCCAAATTGTGTAAATAGTAAAATTCTATTTTTATACATTTTGAATAATTACATCGGTAAATATTTTATTTAGAATGGTTAAAGGATAAGTCCATTAAATAAGGTTAAAAATAATATATTTTAATAATATCAAATTACCCTAAAACCTTTTCAAACCCTATTTAATGATACATGTACGACCATGGTCATCCTTGGGTAAATTTTGGGACCCCATGGAGCCACTTGTAACTGATAATGACAGTTTATATTAATTAAGTTAAAGTAAATACAAAAATGACATAAGCATATATTTTTTAGTAAAAAAATTTTAGATATGGTTATATATGTTATCTATAAGTCTATAAATATTAATTATAAATATGATACAATTTCCTAAAAAATGGTATTTTATTTATAAATATAATACATTTAATAGTGAAATTTACATATGACACAATGATGATGCAGTATTTTCCTTATTAATGAAGGAATCAAATAAATTGTATTATAGATGTTAAAATAAATATAATTTGAAAATTTTGATGCCATACATGATTTTCATTGGTTAATTTGACATTTTAGGATTGATTAAATGGATTTTGTTTTACGTAATAATGTTTTTAAGAATTTAACAGAAGTAAAATTGAAAATAGTGTCAAAATTGAGAAAAAAGTGTTTTTAAAACAAATATTATATTATTGATTTCTATTCTATTCCTAAAATTATAATGTTCTACCAAAGGTATTAAATAATATTATATGTTTCATTAATGAAACACTTGAGGTTCTCATGGAATTTTATTTTATGTTTAATAACCATATAATATAAAAATACAAAGAGACATGGTCAATGTCAAACTAATTAACTGAGAGTAAAATCTAAAAAATTTGGTTAATAAAGTGACCCAAACCTGTATAAAACCTATTGGTTGAGTATTTTTTGATCCATATTAACATTATCCTATAAATAAATCATTTTTGAGCCATTAGAAACTGAATAGTATTTTATTATAAAATAATATTTCAATCTCTTCCTAAAGTGCCCCTCACCACTCTTATAAAAGGGCACTTCCCCTTCTCTTAGATTCAAACATTCAAAGTCATTTTGATCATCCGTAACCTACCCAAATATCCTCTAACCTATCCTCCCCTAATCCTAGAGGCCTTACATTAGTCAAAAATCCAACCTATGAAGCCCTTTTGATTAAATCAAAAAAGGACCCGAAAAAGAGGTAAATATTGTATCACCTCTTTCAAGTTCATTTCTTCTTCCACATCCTCTTTCTTTTTTGTTTCAATTATAAAATTAAAAACCCATAATATTCTATATATTGTGATGTTATTATAAAAATTGTACAACCATATTCATTATTTTATCTATCCTTTGAATGGCATACCACCATACGTGCGTACGTACGACTTAACGTCTCCATGTCGTGGTGTAGTTGGTATTCAATACATTTTTATTTGGATGGGTATACTAATGAACTATAATTGATGTAAAAAATAAATATAACATGATAATTATTCTTGTATATATGATATACCATCAAATTATATATTATTTTTATATCAAAATAATGATATTGTCTCTCATGTGAACGTTCAGATTACCGTCACCACGAACGTGATGAGATTCATTCTCCATCGTATCCATTCAAGACTAATTTTCATTTTATTATTATTAATACTGTTTAAATACTTCATATAATTATGAATATGAATAAAAAACATCATATCCACAACAAACATTACTTACCTAACAAATCATATCAAGGAAAATGAATCAGTTAACATCCGAAACGATGATACTACTAAAATATCATTAACAAAGAAATATTAGAAGATCATATATGATATCATATTAATGTATATGGTTTTTGTATAATTTAATATCAATTATTTAACCATTATATTTTAGGATAACCTACCATCGACCAAGGAAAAGAACAAGGTAAGGGTTAATTTCATAATCTCTTCATTACCCGAGGTTGTTTATACGTAATTATCTACTAAGACCACTTTATCATCCACATCCATGCTTCTTAAAAATGTATTTCAAAGCATTTTACTATTTAATATATAATGGTTTAAAGTAATTTATACAATTATTTTACCTTATATGTTCTGAAATTAATCCTTCCATCATTTTCCAATCAATGTACTTTATGGCCTTTTTGACCGAATTAAGGTAAGAATGTTTTTTTATCTTATACAGAGGGTGCATCTATTTTCCACTATTATATCATCGTGGAATCTTCCCTTAAATTTTTAAAATATTATTTCCACAACAAATGTTTTATTTTATAATTATAAAAATTTTAAATGATTGCAAAATTGAAAGAGATATTTCTCCAAAAAGGGTTTTGATTTCATCTATGTCAACATCATTTGATTGATTTTAAGCTTATTTGAAGTTGAATTATTATGATACAAACATTCCATATTGTATTGAAGGTTTTGTGATATGTTTGACTGTGGATGTGTTATTTTTACACCATTCATGATTTAGGGGTAAATTATTGACATTTCGTATGCTAGTTTTAATACGAATGTTTATGTTATGTTTAAACCATTTCATATGAGGAATGAATTGGACTTAGTATGTGACGGGTGGAGCCCGATATAGCTCATTGACGCAACAGTAGGTATCATGTGATAAAGATGTGTCTTGGCACACGGCCTTGACAAAATCTTATTAGTATTCTTGGTCCAAGGCCTTGATTATGTGGTTTTGAAGTATAGCATTATGCATTACATCATTATGAAAGTGGCTATTGATATTGTATGTGATTATTCGACTATTAGAATATCCATGTGAATAATTAAATGGAATTATTTGATTTTATATTTTCCATATTATGATGACGATCTGGTTTAAAAAGCTTTTGTTTTAGACTTATACGTGGCCTTAAATGTTTATTCTTATTAATAAAGGTTTCTGCTATATTGTTATCTCTACTGAGCATCAAATCTCACCCGTTTCTATGTTTTATTTTTTCAAAGATGCAAAAAAGTATTTTATGACTGACCTGTAGAGGTATTCTGAGGGGATATGAGTGTGATCTATGGGAATAATGTTGTTGTAGTTTTACATTTTATAATGTAGTGTAAAACTTATTAATGTATCTAGTATTTAAAAGGCTATTAAACTGATAGGTATTTCGAGACGTTATTTCCTTATATCATGCCAATGTTATGTAATAATGCACCGTCTCTTGGTAAGAGGGGTCAGGGCATTATAGTTTGTATCAGATGAAGTTTAGTACAAAACATGGAATCTTGATTTACATAAACTCTGATTAGAGCACATTACCCCAAGATAAAATTTGAGGATTAATATCGAATAACTTCCTAGAATTTCGGTACTATAGAGATTTAGTGAGTTTTCCAAACAATACATCCATGTTTGGATATGAGCAGGTAGAGGTGGCTCTAGAACAGATGTACCTAGCGGTAAAACCTGAAAACACCACTTTGTGCTAGACTCGAATGAGAACTGGTGCATGACAACAGGTCTTCTTACCCTCTAGGTTACGACACTCCCAGGGGATATTCATAGGACAGTTCTCATTTTCTGTAAAAATCATTATGAAGGTATTATGAGTATATACACTCTCGAAGAATTTTTTTTATGATTATGGATTATATCCATAAACTATTCATTTTATGTTCTGTGTATTACAAGTCATGAATTATGTATTTCGATTCATAAACTATTGTAGTTTACGCAATTGTTTAGAAATAGAACCTAGTGAAAGTAATGGAAACTGTATCAATGCATGTAATCCATGTAGGTATTTCCCTCCTACTAAAGATAATTATAGTGGAGCTGGTGAAGCAATTGGTGCTAATCAACTTATCACCATATTGGGACAACTCACTCAGGTTATGAATAATAATGTTACCCGTATGGAGCTCCCTGATTGAAATCATGGAGGATCAATGTTAGATCACTTCATGAAGAAACAACCACCAATATTCAATGGGAGTAAAAATACATTAGTGGCTAAGAAATGGATAATATCCATAGAGAAAATATTCCACGCCTTGAGGAGTAGTGATAGGGAAAAGGTTTTCATGGCAGTTTACCGCCTCACTAGAGATGCCGATCAATGCTGGTCATTGATTCAAGACACAAAGGAAGATGAGGAAGTTTCATATATCGAATAGATGGTGTCTACAAATATTTCCTTTGAAAAATAATTTCCTCATGACCATCGAGCAGATATGGAAATAAAATTTCTGATTCTGTGGAAAAAGGAGGATGATAATGTCTTAAATTATGAAGCTAACATTATAAGGTTAGCGAGTCATACTACAGATAAAATACGTAACCCAGGAAGTAATATTGATCAATTTTTTATGGGTTAAAACCATTTATCCATCGATCATTAGTCTCACATTCCTTCTCATCGTAATATTATATTATCTAATGTGCTTTCAAGATAGAAAAAGAATTCACTATGTCTTTCGACTTTAAAGAAATGCAATAGAAGAAGAGATCTATTGAACACTTCAGAAATGAAAATAAGGAGAATAAAGAAAACATTTGAATATCTATCATACTTTAAATGTGGGAAGAAAAATGTCAGTACATGCCTTATGGGAATGGGAGTCTATTACAAGTGTGGTGAAAAGGTGCACCAAGGATATGATTGCAATGGGAAGAATGTCGATGTCAAAGTTGAATGTTACAATTTTAGATAAATGGGTAAATTTTCAAATGAATTTCCTAAGATCCATGGATACATACCTCATAAAAGGCAACATGATCAAGTCCAAGCTCATGTTATCACTACTGCTGAGGTTGAAGCTCTGAAAGACATGGAGGGAGGTAATTTAATGGTTTCCTCAAGTTTAGAAAATGATTTATTTGATTCTTGATCATCACATTGTTTCATGTCTTCCCAATTTTCTATTAAAATTTGATATTTTCAATTTGATTTCACATGGGTGTTGCAGTCAAATATTCTGTGGGAAGTATCATTGCAACATAGTTTTGTGAATCGGTACCCATTATGGCATATAAATGTTTTTGTCTGCTTATCTCATCGTCATACCCATGATTGAATTTGATATAATCCTCTTTATGGATTGTATTTTTGACCGTTATGAAAAATTATGTTGTAAGAAGAAAGAGATTAAGATTCTTGAGGACGATGATAAAGAAAACCTTATCTTTAAAGAAGAATCATCACCACCTAATTCTTATCTTGATCCACCCCCAGTAACTCAACTAAATTCAATTATTGGGGGGAAGAGAATAAAATAACTATGGGTGAGGAAAAGAATGTTAAAATAGTGGATGTACCAATTGTGCAAAAATATATTGATGTGTTTCTCAATGATTTACATGGAAATCCTCCAGAATGAGAAATTGGGTTTTTATTGATTTAATACTTAATTTAAGGCCCATATCGAATACCCCATATAGAATGGCCACTGTGGAATTAGTGGATATATATAAAATACTAGAGAAATTGAGTAATAAGGGATTTATTCACCCTAGTGTTTCTCAATGGGGAGCAACTTTTCTTTTTGTTAAGAAGAAAGATGGATCTATGAGGTTGTGCATTGACTACAGGGAGTTCAATGCTATAACAATAAAGACATTGTATCCCCTACCTCACAATGATGATTTATTTGACCAAATTAATGGAGATCAATATTTTTCAATCATTGATCTTAGATTTGGATATCATCAGTTTTTTTTTGAAGAAGGACGACATTCCAAAGAAGGCATTTCGGACTAGGTACAGGCATTACAAGTTTACATTAATTATTTTGGATTGACTAATGCACCCTCTATCTTCATGGATATAATGAATAGAGTTTTCAAGGAATATGTTGATGAATTTGTAATGGTATTTAATGATGATATCTTGGTATAATCCAAAATCTATGAAGATCATGAAAATCACTTGTGCATTATCCTGAAGACTCTCAGTAGAAATGAATTATACGAGGAGTTTAGCAAGTGTGAATTCTGGCTTCAAGAGATTTCATTTCTTGGCCATATTCTCTCTAAGGATGGAATCTCTATTGATCCTTCAATGTTAAAGGAAATCCTATAATGGCCAACACCGACGAGTATAACTGAGTTACATAGTTTTATATGTTTGGAATGTTATTATCGACATTTCCTCCAGGATTTGACCGATTGGAAAACCCATTAACCAAGCTCACACGCAAACAGGTTAAATTTGATTTGACAAAAGAGTGTGAAGAATGTTTTGAAGAATTTAATATAATATTAGTCAATGATATTATATTGACTCTACCATTGGGGAATGATGGGTTTATTATTTATAGTGATTCTTCAAAAAAGGACTTGGTTGTGTCCTAATGCAGAATGACAGGGTTATTGCATATGCAACACGACAGCTAAAAATTCATGAACATAACTATCCTACTCATGATCATGAGTTAGTAGCTAAATTTTTTTCTTTTTCTAATATGAAGACACTGTCGATATGGAGAAAAATGTGATATTTATACTGATCACAAGAGTTTGAAGTATATTTTCTGACAAAGAGAACTCAACATGATGGAAAGGAGATGGCTTTAACAACTCAATGATTATGATTTCACTATACACTACCACCCAGGGAAGGAAAATAGGGTGGCATAGGCTTTGAGATGAACGGTTCATTGAGTTTTAAACAAGATAAGAGTTGAAAAGGATCCTATATACATGGATCTTGTAATGATGGATATGGAAATAACCATGGAAGGTGAAACATCAATGGGTTTTCAAATGGTTGTCAATCCATCATTACTAGAAAGGATAAAATTTTCTCAGGCTGATGATGAGGAGTTTCAAAAGAAGAATAAAGCTGTGAATAATGGTAGATTGAGTGACTTCGTATATGAAGATTGAATTTTGAAATTTGGGAAGATATTTTGTGTTCTCTGTATACCTGATCTAAAAAGAGAATTGTTGGATGATGCTCAGAGCTCCAATTTATCAATAAACCCTTGGAGCACCAAAATGTATAGTGTTTTGAAGGAACATTTTTGGTGGAACAACATTAAGAGGGATATTGCGGATTTTGTGTCATGATTTATGGTTTTTCAACAAGTGAAAGATGGAAGGAAATAACATCAGGGAGTCCTAACACCTCTTCCCATACATGAGTGGAAATGGGATAATATTACAATGGAATATTTCATGGGACTACCAAAGACTCCTAGAAGGAACGATGCAATATGGGTCATTGCTGATCGTCTTAACAATTCATCACATTTTATTGATACAAGAGAAGATTTACCAATTTAATGTTTAGCTAGACTGTATATTACTGACGTAGTAGGACTTCATGGAGTACCCCTATTGATTGTTTCTGGTTGTGATCCCCGTTTTACATTAAGATTCTGGAAAAGTCTTCAAAAATCCCTAGATATTGATCTTCGTTTGATCACTGCCTACCACCCTCAAACTCGTGGAAAATCATAACGAACTATTCAAACCGTAGAAATTCATGTTCAGATCTTTCTCACATGACTTTCAAGGTATGTGGGATCAATATTTACCTCTGGTAGAATTTTCTTATAACAATGGATTCAATTAAAGTATTTATATGACACCATATGAAGGGTTATACGAAAAGAGATGTCGCACCCCAAACTGTTGGGATGATGTTGGTGAAAGAAAACTCATATCCCCAGAACTTGTTGACAAAACAATTTAAAAGGGGAAGGCAATCCTATCCCACATCAAAGCAGCTCAATGTAGGGAGCATAGCTATGCTGATAACCGAATGATGGATTTGGAATTTTAGGTAGGAGATCATGTTTTTTGAAGTTATCTCAATAGAAGGGTGTTATAAGTTTTAGTAAGAAGGGTAAATTGTGTCCAAGTACATCAGACCTTTCGAAATTTTAGAACTAATTGGGGCTATAGCTTACCGTTTGGCAATGCCGCCAAGTATCTTCAACGTTCATGATGTGATCCACATATCACTGTTGAGAAAATACATGCCTGACCCAACACATGTACATAACTATGAGGAATTAGAACTGGAACCTGATATTTCTTATTGGGAAGATCCTGGAAAGGTTCTTGATATAATGGAATAGGTGTTGAAAAAATAGACGACTCATCTAGTAAAAATTCTATAGAGAAACCATAAGATGGAAGATGCTACGTGGGAACCCGAGGAACTTATGATGAAGATCCATCTGAATCTTTTTATGCAGTAATATTTTAGAAACCTCAAGGATGAAATTATTTGAATAAGGGTAGAATGTAACACCACAATCTACCATGGTACGTTTCCATTTGAATAATACAATAGCTTGTGTCGTACGCAACTTCAATTTCAAACACACCACAACTAATCAAACTCGCCGTTATGAATAGTAATACCCAATTTTTGAAATTTTATAAATTTTATCATTCAAAATGGACTTTATTTTTGGATTTATAATATCAAAATTATCTTGTGGTTAATTTTTTGTATTTTTTCTGAAAACATTCAGTTTTTGATGAATAGTAAAAAATACAGAATTTTAATTAAAAACAAATTTTTTTAATCAAAATATTTTACAGTGATAAATTATAATATTGAGTGGTTTTAAGTATAAATGGATTATATATTTACCAATAAATCCAATTTTGGTCATTTTACATAATTTCATATTTAAACTGGATATAAGAAAGTTTCAATCATTTGATAGTTATTATTTCTTAAAATCACGCTTTTTTGTTTTGACAACAAGAAATAATTTAAAATTATTTTTTACGACTTATGTGTTTTGAATTTAGAAAAATTTATTCCTTATTTAGAATCAGGAGGTACAAATTATCTATATAGGAATCTTTTATTTTTAGGCATTTCGAATAATTATTTCGGAAAATATTTTATTTACCATGGTTAAAGGTTAAATCCTATAAATAAGGGTAAAAAATAATATTATAATAATATTAAATTACCCTAACACGTGTACTAACCCCATTGGATGATACATGCACGACCATTGGCATCCTTGGGTCAATTTGGGGACCCCATGGAGCCACTTTTAATTTATAATTTTACTCTATATTAATTTAGTTAAAGTAAATTCAAAAATGAAATAAGCATATATCTTTTAGTAAAAAAATTTTCACAGAGGGATATATATGATATCTATTAGACTATAAATATTAATTATAATTCCAAATAATTTTACCACATAATGGTATTTTATTTATAATTTTTATACATTGAATAATTAAATTTATTTATGATAGAATGCTGATGCATTATTTTCCTTATTAATTAATGAATAAAATAAATGGTATTATAGAGGAAAAAATAAATATAATTTGAATGTTTTGATTCCATCCACAAATTTTATATGTTAATTGGACTTATTATTATTGCTTAAATATATTTATTCTGAAGTAATAATGTTGTTAGGAATTTAACAAAGACAAAATAGAAAATAGAATAAAAATTGACATAAGAGAGTTTTTAAACCAAATATTATATTATTAATTGATATTCTCTTCCTAAAAATCTATGTTTCTGCCAATGGTCTTAAATAATATTATATCTGTCAATAATTAACCTCTTGAGGTTCTCATGGACTTTTCTTTCATATTTATTAACCATATAATATAAAAATACAAAGAGACATGGTAAATGTCAAACTAATTAACTAAGAGTTAAATCTAGAAGATAAGGTTAATATAGTGACCCAAACATGTCAAAAACATATTGGATGAATAGTTTTTGACCCATACCCACCTAAGACACGAAAAAAATAAATTTTTATCCATTTTAAATTGAAAATTATTTTATTATAATATAATATTTCAATAATTTCCCATGGTGCCTCTCACCACTCTTATAAAAGGGCACTTCCCCTTCTCTCAAATTCACACCTTCAAAGCAATTTGGATTTGTAATCCCCTGCCAAAATATCCTATCAATGGTATTAAATTAATCTTAGAGGCCTTGCTTTAGTCATAAAGCCATCTTATGGAGCCCTTTTTATCAAATCAAAAGGAGGAACCTGAAGAAGATGTAAATATTCCATCACCTCTTTCAAGTTCATTTCTTCTTCCACTTTCTCTTTCTTTATTTTTTCCATTCTAAAATAATGAATCCAATATCATTTATATAATTTGATGTTATTATAAAAATGGTAAAACCATATCCATTATTTTATCCATCTTATGAGTGACATGTCATCATACGTGTGTACGAACGGCTTACCATCCCCACATCGTGGTGTAGTTGTTATACAATACATTATTATTTGGATGGTTATAATAATGATATATAATTGATGTAAATAATAAATATAACATGATAATGATTCTGAATATATGATATAACATCCAATTATATATTATTTTAATATCCAAATAGTGGTATTGTTTCTTGTGCGTACGTACGAATAACCGTCTCCACAAACACGATGAGATTAATTCCCCATCATATCCATTCAAGACTAATTTTCATTTGATGATTAAAAATAATTTTTAAAGTCTTAATATAATTTTTAATATCAATTAAATATATCATATCCAAAATGAACATTACTTACGTTACAAAGCATATAAAGGAAAATGAATCAGTTATCAAACGAAACGATGATACTACTGAAATATCATTGACAAAGCAATATTAGAAGATCACATGTAATATCATATAAATATATATGGTTCTGTTATAATTTAATAACAATTTTTTCACCATTATACAAGGCGTTAACCTACCCTTGACCAAGGAAAAGAACAAGGTAAGGGTTAATTTCACTATCTAGTCATTATCCGAGGTTGTTTATATGTAATTATCTACTGGGACCGATTTATCATCACCATCCATGATTCTTAAAAATCTATTTCAATTTTTTTTACTATTTACTAAAAAATATTTTAAAGTTATTTACATCCTTATTTGACCATATATGTCTTGAAAGGAATATTTTGGTCTTTTTCCAAACAGGGTACCTTATGACCTGTTCGACAAAATTAAGGTAAGAATGTTTTGTAACATAGACTACAGGTGCCTTTATTTTTTGTCATTATAACATCGTCGAACCTTCCCTTACAAGCATGTAAGAATATTTCAAAAATAAATGTTTTCTTTTATAATTATATGAATTTTAAATGATTTCAAAATTGAAAGAGTTATTTGTTTAAAAAAAAGTTTTGATTTCATCTATGTCAACATTCATTGATGGATTTTAAGCTTCATTGAAGTTGATTTATTATGATACAAATTTTCTATATTGTATTGAAGGTTTTATGATATGTTTGACTCTGGATGTGTAATTTTTAAACTATTCATCGTTTATGGATAATGTATTTACATTTTTTAAGATTGTTTTAATATGAATGTTTATGTTCTGTTTAAACCTTTTCATATGAAGAACGAACTAGACTTAGTATGTGATGAGAAGAGTTTGTTATAGCTCCTCGATGCATCAGTAGATCTCATTAACCAAAAAAAAATTATTGAAACAAGGCCTTGAAACAATATTATTTTTAGTCTTGGTAGAAGGTCATTACTATGTGGTTATGATGTTTGGAATTATGTATTCCATCAATATGAAAGTGTCTATTGATATTTCATGTGATTATTCGACTATCATAATATCCATGTGAATATGTAAATGAAATTATCTGATTTTATCTTTTCCATATTATACTGAAGTTCATGTTTAAAAGGATTATGTTGTAGTCATATACATTCCCATAAATGTTTATTCTTATTTATGAAATTTTCCTCTATATTTTTATCCTTACTGAGTATCTGAGGTCACCCCTTTCTATGTTTTATTTTTCCAAGGATGTGAAGAAGTATTTTATGAATGACCTACAAGGATAATCTGCAGGGATATGAGTGTGGTATATGGAAATAATGTTGTCTTAGTTTTTCATTTTAAAATTTAATGTAAGACTTATGAATGTGTCTAGTATTTCCAAGGCTACTAAAATGATCATTCTTTCAAGACATGATTTCCTTGTATCATGCCTATGTTACGTAATAATGCACCATCTCTAGGTAACTGGGGTCGGGGCATTACATAGCATGAATGGAAGATTTGGATCATTTACTATAAGGGAATGAATAACATCAATGGATTTTATCATTGATAAAAAATTACAGAGAAGTATATTTTGGAAAAGAAATTAGAGTTCAATATCCATTCTTCTTAAAAAAGGCTATTTCAAAAATAAAACCTTTTGAAACCCATTTTCATAAAAAAATATTAAAGAATATTGAAAACCTTTTAAAAACCATTTCTTTGAAAATATTTTCTAAAAAAATTCAAAAAAATTATAATTTTAATAATGAAAATAACTCTCCAAAATATTATTGGTAGATAAATCGATATATGTCGTACGATGTCAAAATATTAATTTTTCAAGGTAAAAATGTTATGAAATATCTTCATTTGAAAATGTGACAAGAATGTTCCTCTCGTAGAATTTATAAAATATAAAAAGGGAAAACAATATTTTAATGATCATACAATATTATTATAATATTGTTGGAAAAACTTTTTAGAAAACATTGTTTCAAAGGAACACATATTTACGAACCAAGATATGGTAAAGTTTGGATTTCTTAAAAACACTTTATTAACTACATAATATACCAAATAGAAGATAAATGGTACTAATACATGAATAAATCATGAATAACCTATGGAGAAGAAAATTAATTTATGTTCTTGAGATATGGACCTTAATATTTCATCAAATAAGCATTATCATTACCAATCTCGAAATGATATGAGTTTATTTCAATAAACGGTTACAACTTGGTTATTTGGGTTCATACTATTCATGCAAAAAAAATGAAATAAAATGAATCATAAAATATCATGAAATAAATTTGATTTGTTATATAATATTTCAATTATAATTTTATACACCTCGTTAAAGAACATAGGTTCATTCAAAACCTTATGTCTCAATGAAGGCAGTTTGAGTAAACACTACCTTTAGAATTTGTGATCTTCTAAAGTATTAACCCCATGAAATAAGTAACATGGAATGGATATGTAAATTCTTATATATTTATGTATTAAAATAATATAAAAAATTATGGGTAATTATACCCACAACTCAAATGGAATGGGTGGTGAATAAAGCATGTATCCTACAGAAATGAAAGTTGAGATGTAATCCCATTACCTTGTGTCTTGAATCTCTTTATACACATAGAAAATTCCTGTATAATAAAAATGAATTTATTATATACCATTTACTGATTCACAATAATATATATAATACCTTATGTGGTTTGATTACAACCTTATATTAACCAAATGTTAATGAACATATGTTAAGGTTTTACTTCGGGTAATATTAACTTTATTCTTCGCATGTATCGTAATTTGTTATATAGTTGTTCCTTATAACTATGTCATGATTTATAGAATATTAACCATGATATAATTATAATGTATATAAAGTATATTTTTATTATAATAATCCATTGAATATATATATATGAAATAGAATACACTATTCATGGAGTCGTTATGTTATACGTACGCATGAACGTTCTTTCTGATTTTATTATCGTATTGAAAGAAATAATGAAAATGAAATTTAATTATATATGTATATAATTTAATTTACATAAAATAATATAGATATATATATCTTATAATTTCACAAAACCCATACTTAATAAACTCTCTGTATTGTGTGAACAATTCACATTGTTTTGAGTGGGTAGCAGTCCACACATACTCAAACGAGATTATCGTATTAACACCAAATGAAATTTAAAAAAATGATTTTTTTTAATAATTAATAAATAAGAATAATGAAATATTGAATAATATATATATCATATATATATTCATCTTTTTTATAATAATTTCCACCAAGAAATTTGGTGATGGAAAAATGAACAATCACCATGTCGTGAGGTAGTAGTTTTTCGTACATAGAAATAGTATGTTCATTACACATTAGATGGAGGTTTGTGTAAGTGTATGATGAACCATAATCATTAAAAAATTATTATATTTAGAATAATTATGTTTTTATATTACAATAGAAAAAAATTATGTGGTGGGTGTGTAGAAATAAAATAAAATAAAGGACTTAAGAAAAGGTGTTACCTCTAAATTGGGTAACTCCTTTTGGTTTGTGGAAAAACGATTCCTTGGATTTCTTTCTACCCATGTTAAGGATTCATGGTGGAAATTTGGATTTTTGGGAATTTTATTGTGTAGTTATTGTATGATCTTAAGAGGTTTGAGAGGTTTGATGAATTCATAGAGAGTGACCTTTTTTCGGGAAAGAAAATGACTCACTTGGAGTTTATAGAAAAAAAGTTAGGTGTACCCATGATCGTACCTAAACAATTCATAAAAAATATCAAAATATAAAATTTAAGGTTTATTTAATAACTATTGTCATCCAATGTGGTTTGGACAGGTTTCTAGATTATTTGGGCCATTAATTTTATGGTTTAGTCCCAAATTAAGCAAAATTTTGCCTTAATTGATGTAATTAATTTTAATCATATTTACAAATCATTTTGGTCTATAACTAACTTAGTATTATTATACTTCAAAAAAATTATAATGATATAAAATATTTATGTAGGTTTTTTGAGATTAAATTCATAGAAGTGGAAAATCGATGTTTAATTATAGTCTTGCATATGGGATGAAATAATGTGTTTTTAAAGTAGAAAAATGATCAAATGTTTGTTAAGAATTTATATTCAATATCAAAGTAAAATTGATTCTAATGAATTTAAGTGTATTAATAGATTTAATATTTAACAAATTTGGTATTAAAAAAATCTAATATCATTTACAATTAATATTTAATTAAACCAAAAGCCATTTTTTAACAAATAAAATGTATTTTTTACTATTCACAAAAAAGTATTCTCCAAAAAATATTAAAAAATACGTCTAGGATAATTTTGATGATCTATATTTAAAAATGATGTCTATCTAATCAATTTAAATTTATATATGTTCCCGAAGTTAATTTTTTTTATTAATTTATGATTATTAGTGAAAATTGTACTTTTAAACAAAAAAAAACCTAACCAAAATGTATATCGTTAATGTTCAATATTTTTTATTTATATAAAACTTTTATAATAATAATTGAAAAATATTTATTAATATATATCTCAAAATTTTTAACATCTATGTTATACCTTAATTTTTTAACAATTTATAATTAAATTATGCTTTGTAGAAACTTGGTGTTTCGAGTAACATACCCCAAGTAGGTGTTGCGTGCAACACAAGCCAAGACGGTATTGTGTAAAGCACAATCAAAGATGGTATTAATTATAGTGCATGATTAAAATGGTTTTGAATATAACAAAAGACAATCATATTTATATAATATAAATTTAAGTTTCTTCTTCATTGCATGAAATTCAAAATATCAAAAGGATAAATTATTTCGAAACAAATCATAAAATCATGGGATTTTACAAACCATACATGTATCTATTACTATATAATAATTATTTGACCATACATGATAAAATAAGTAACTCAAATTCATAGGATTCAATATTAAATTCATTATTTATATTCTATGTTCTATTAATAAAACACTTATCGAGAAAACCATACACCCATAAAAAGACCCATAATATAATAACCCATTAAGGTTACATGAAATATTTTTTACAATTTTATCTCTAAAAGTGTATTAATAAATTTACACTCATAAGATTTTTCTCAATTTTAAAATTTATGAATAAAATATAATTTTCTTCTCTAATAGCCATGACTAAAAATATGTAAAATATCTTTATAAAAATAAGATTTCAATATATGTACATTTATACATATCTATAGCGTAAAATTATTTGTTGTGGAATATAATTTTAATTTTAAAATTCATTGAATCAATAATTTTTCAAATTTTTAATCCATAAGACAATAATTAAACATTAATCTCAGCTATACATGAACTCTTGAATTGTCTCAAAAAAAAACAAACATGTTATGATAAACAAAATCTTTTGGTTTGATGGTTCTTCATCTATGTTACTAATTAGAACATAATAACCTCATCTTATTCTTCATCAAATACATTTAGGGGAAATATATATAAAAAAATTACGAAAATAAGACTATATCATGAAATCCCGAGCAATAGTGACATTTTGAATTCAAATTCATAGCTTTAACATAATCGTAAATAAAATTAATTAGATTAAAAAAATCACAGAAACTCAAATTTCATAATTAATCAATGAATCCTTTCTATTGATGAATATCATATCCATTTTCTTTTCATTATTGGATTATGCTATAATATATGTTAATTTTTAGTTTTATACAATAAATTAACATCTCTGGAATTATTGTAAATCAGTTCATATTCATCAAACATAATATATGGAATCCCAAATTATTATTCTATAGAACTTTGAAAAATTAAAAAAAAGTAATCCATATACTAGGGTATTTAATTTACTATATTTAGAAAATAATTTTATTTGAGAATAACGATTAGTGGTAGAAGATTTATTTTTAGATCTACAAGTCCTACACTCTTACATTTTTAATTTGTTTACATCAGCTTGAATTTATGTATTTGATTATAGTCATACGGTTGTCTTAAATGTGTATTATGAATCCATAGGATTAGAAATTATTATATCTTTTATATCACGCAATATGATTTATTAATATAATATATATTTCAATGAATTGTGATAAAATATTAAATATTGTGAGGAATTGTGATCAGTAGAGTCATATGATAAAGCTCAATGTCTTATGATTAACTCAAACTCCCACGACTACCTATGTAAGTAAACTGTTTAAAAAAAAGTCATATGATCATAATAGAAAGATACTTATATTCCAAAAATATTCATTTTTTAGAAATTAAAAAATTAATACATCTACATGTTTCTTTGATCAAACAATTTCATGATCTAATTCTTCTCTAAAATTATTTCAATCATCTATGAAATATATCATGTTAATATTAGAATTATTATAATAATTTTATGAATTTTGTAACTCATTTTGAGGTGTGTAATCTTATAGAATACAAAAATAAGTGTATTTTGTGATTATATATTCCATCTCATGTGTTATACCTCTCCAATAACTCATGATCCATCTCTGATCACTTCATCAATCAATATGAAGTATATAAACAATATCTTCATTGAAAAAAGATACTTTTTAATAGAAATATGGTTATTTAACAATCATATTTTTCTATTTCGTGCTTGGAACATGATTTATGTGATTTGTGCACCACCATATACTCTTTTGAACCATATGTTCAATAGACAACTTTTGTCTCTTCATTTCAACCATTAAACTAGTTTTAGGAAATTATTTGTCTCATTTTTCACATATCATGTATAAAAAGATAATTTCCTTCAATAATCTGATGTACGAGCTACCCACTGAAATATACTAGTCTAGATATTCCAAGAAATCAATCTCCAATCACATATACCCATAATGTATTGGAACTCACTTTTCTATGTATTTGGTTGATACTATCTAATAAAATGGCTAGATCATTGACTTTTCCTAACTACGAATATACAATAATAGTGATAATAAGTACAATCAGCAATTCAATGGCACTTCATTAATGGTAATTTATTAAATTAACAATACAAATATTTTTTTAATGTCATTATTATGACTATTACCATTAATGGAACAATTTATCACTATAATAAATCACATATAAAAATTGATATGTATATATATATTTCCATAAAAATACCGAATTAATTTTTATAAGAACATTATATTTTTTTATTAACATTTATTTTCTATTTTTATGGATTGATGTACATCGTATCTGTTAAGAGAATTTATTCAATCATCATTCATACTATTGTGGAAAATATTTATCCATTTAACTGATTGTATGAATAATTCTTTGTATATAAATTTCTTCATTGATATAATAATCATAAAATCCATTATAATTATGTAAGATGAAGATATTTCTTTTTTACATAGTAAAATATTTTATCAAAAATTAAATTTTACAGGTTATGTCATTTCTAATTTATTTCCATTTAAAAAATATTGAAATCATGATTTTCAAAAATATTAATTTATTATTGTTCTATATTTTAATTAATTTTTCTACTTTAAAATAAAAATTAAAACCATATTTTAATGGAATATATATTACAAAAATTTGTGTTATTCCATTCCCCCTATAATGAAAGTATTTCATCAAAAAAATTACTTTTATTCCCTTATTGATGGAGATTTATTTCAACATAACACTAAAATGTAGATTACTATGTTTTGTGATTCCATTATAAAAATGTTGTCCTTTCTTCTGCATATGGTGGAGTCCAAAAAATTTTATAATTCATCACAAGAGATCCAACTTTCATTGATTTCATTATCAACATATTTTTTGTTACATTTTTATCTAAAATGATTTCAAAAATATATATATCTAAATAATCATTTTTTGTTTTATATAATTTTTTAGTACATCATTTTGAAATATTTTTCCAACAAACTTTGAGATTGAATTCCTCTAATGTTGTTTATTTATTGTTTTTATTTATCATATTACATATAGTCATAAAATAAGATAAATTCAAGGATTTATCAATTATCACCTTATAATGATGATATAAAAAGAACATTAAGGCCATTGTATGACAATAAATTATAGAAAACATAGTAATGTCGCATAGGGTATTTCATATATTGAGAAGGATGGGAAATTTAGGTTTTCAAAAATTTAGTCAAAATAATATTTAGAACCATCATCATATAAAATAATTGAAGAATATTTTTGTATGTTTTAGATTTTTTCTGATGTATGATGAATTTTTTAAATATTATTGAAGTCACTTGAGTTGTATTTTAAATTTATTATAACAATTATGTCCAATTGGAGAGATTTTAGATTTTGTGACATTTAAACATTCATTATGATATTTATATTCACTTTGTTGAATTAAATTTATGAGTTTTTAAATTATATATAATAACAATGACTCAATTATAATGATTATGTATTGTTTTATTATTTTAATATATATATTAACATTATACATTGTGTTTTTGAAACCAAAATAGATAAAACCAATCATTGTTAGCCCCCACCAAGAAACCGTTTTGGCCCTGTATTGAAGAAGAGGTTGGCCCCCAACATCTGACTAAAATTACCAATGGTTTGTATACAATATTCAAGGGTATACAATAAAAAAAGTGGAATTACCATAATATATTCCTAGTAAATATTACGAAATACACTAATTAACAGAACAATATAAATTTTAACTATATCCCATAATAACCATAGTGCCTTAAAAGTACATACAGAAGTATGTCTCTAATATAAATACCAAAATAAAAAACATAAAGAATCAAATCTTTCAAAGACTCTAACATTAAGTAATCACGATACTTCTTCTTCATCAAATGCATACTAATAACAATTAAAATATATTCATATAAAGGAGTCCCCATACATGAATAGTCATTAAGATCACCCTCAATTACTATTAGGGATAAAGTTGTAGTTGAATATTAATGTCTTATTAAGGATAAATTATAATCAAACTGCACCTATACTAGGATAACTAACCAAACCTCCCCAATTATCAATATTGAAATACCACATATATGTATAATAAGATAATATCAATAAATATTATTAGAGGGTACTTCACACCCTGTTCCATGTGTTTCACACTCTAACCCTAATAGAAAAAATCCCAACTCTCTTATCCATTCTATATCATTATAACCATGTTTGTAAACACACATATGACATATCAACATCCAAATCACATATCCATGAATTTAAGACCACATCGCATATTCCTATATTCCTAATTAACTACATTTATTTATAGGAGTAATGTTATGTGAAAATGAATGAAAATACCATTATGACATACTAATTCCATGCATAATCCCTACTATATAGAACCACAATATCACATCATCAACACATCAACCACTCTTTTCTATTCGGACAATCACAACCCACACATGTAATATTCATTACATCAAAAAAGATTTACACCTAGAAAGGAGAGTGGGGAATATAAAGTATCTAACCATACATTCCCCCTCCGACCTAGATGGCTGGGGAAGACTATAGGAACCCTAATAATTTAGGTGTAAAAAATATTATCATAATCTGGGTGGTGTCTATGAAATTAGATGAAAATTGGTCATATAAAACAATAACAAAGTGTCCCAACATAATGGTTTCTCACCAAAACAACACTACTATGGCCTTTAGCCAACATGACATCTAGAAAATTCTAAACTATCAATTATTTCTATTTCTAGATCATCAAAAAACCCATCATACACACAAATTAATCACCAGATCATATATGAACTCCTTTATAATTAATTATTTATCGTATAATTGATTTATCAAATACTAGTGGTACTATATTCATATTTTCATTCATTATTAATAGTTATTGAAAATTTATTCATATGATAAAATCATATACCATTAATAAAATATTTAATGGATATTATTATCCAATAAATAAATATTTTTTAATTTTTTTTTAAATTCAAAAATATTTTATATCTTTTATAAGTCATTTATATCTTTTTCGATTTCATTCTATACCAATCAGAGTGTACTATCATGGACCCATATCACACAACCATACCTCTTCAGAAACACTGTTCAACTAATTCCAACACCATTTATTCAAATAAATTTTTAATAAAACAATTGCATCATAGTTAATCATCAGAAACTAATTAAGAAAGAATGAACTATAAGTTCATTCATTCAATGAAATTTATATACTAAAATAATGTTGATATCCATTGTTTTTTGATAATCCAAAGGAACCCAGTTATTAAAAAAATTCAACTATTGGAAAATTTGAGAGGAAATTTCATCGTTTAACCATATATATTGGTTCATGAATAAGAAAAACAAGAAAAAACACGAAGGCAATATTAAATACACAACAAAATAAATTTGTTTCTTCTATATGAAATAATGAAAATATAGAAGATATAGGAAAATATATTTTCACATCAACACTATTATTCAATCATTTACATTCCCTTAATTTATTTCAAATCGTAATACTTATTTAGTGGGTAAATAAACATGATAATTCAATTATTTACAAATCATAAAAGAGAGATCCCATAAATACCCCACGTTTTTGTGAATCCTTAAATAGTTGTTGAAAAAAATTTATATTTTGAAAAATGAAAAAAATAATTAAAATCATGAATGAAAACTCAAAATAGTGGAAGTGAACTCACACGAAATACAGAGTGAGTTTTGTTTGTCGAGTTTTGAGAAAATAAGAATGATCTATAAGAGGGACTTATAAACTTTTCATATTACAAAAACAACATTGTGTTCTGATATTCCCATGAATTTTTTGTATAAACATATAATAATATCCCTTAATTTTCATTCCAATAAATCATGATATTAATATTCAATTTTCAAAATTAATTCATTCTAAAACTATGACTCACATAATCCACTGGTGAAAAAAATAATATTCCCAAAAAAATTATTTATTTAAGTGTATTTTGAATTATAGTTAAATTATAGACCCAAAAAAATAATGTTTGATGAATCTATGAAAATTTGAGTAATCATAAACAGATATATCTTATGTTATATATTAATTATATTTCTAAAATTGATAGATTCCAAAAAGAAAATTTCTCCCCATTGATCAATTATATATATATTATACCTAATATATTCCAAGGGATTATGTAATATACTCTCAGTATTTAATATTTTCCCATTGAAGTGAATTTGAAATATAATATAGTTTTATTAAAAAAATAATATATATAATGTTTAATCTATGTATAATATATTTATTAAAAACAAATATTTTTATAAATTTATTAAATTTTCCTTACATAAAAAATATTATATTTATGATTTTAAATTTTGTATAAATACAAACTGTAAGATATTTCAATCATCATATTAGGGTTTCTAATTTAATAAATCTTGGTACAATTTATATCATTTCAAATCATATTTTTTTTATTTTTATATGTAATTTTTCCATATTTTTAAAACTAAAACATTTGATTTTTTTACATCATACATAATATATTTTACCTTTTGAATATTATAATGATTATAAAATCAATTAATACATAATAATTTTCATGTTAATTAAAATCAATGCATGTGGTAATTATCTCATGAAAAGTGTTTTCTTGTTTAGGAAAATTCGATTAAATAATAAATTTAAAAACATTTAAGGTCTTATAGATTGTTAATATTTTTACCAACACCATAACTGAAGGGTTGGAACTAAAATTTCATAATTACTATAAAACATCATCTTAAATGATAAAATCATTCACATAGCCTAAAAATAAATATATAAATCCTTTTAGATTCTAAAAAAAACTATGAAAACATTGAAAGTGTCCAAAAACAATTATAATCCTTATATCATATACCTAACAAACGATTCTCATATTTTAGTATCAAATTAAAACCAAAAAACAAAAAACCATACTCCAAACCTGACATTCCTACAATGATAACTCAAATTTAAATAATTCTACCACTAATGTAAAAGTATAAAATTAAACTAATAATATCATAAAAAAACATTGAATCATACATATAAAAACATGTCTCCAAATATCCTCATATAATTTTTGTTTTCAATGACACATGGTTATTAGTATATTCCTCTAGTCCACCATGCCTCGAAAAAACATCTTCCATCGGAACGAAACATCCATGTTTTACCTTCCCTTGATAATACAATATCCTGATAATCAACTACACAAATGTTGCTTCATCCTCTAAATCAATCTCTCCCAATGATTGAAATATGAGTCATTATAGTGCTATTAGATGAGTTTGGAATCTTGTGAACAATCATGGATATGGTAAATAAATAAAGGATGTTGTAATTGATATTAGCATAACAAAAATTCCCAAAAACATTAAATTGACTTATAAATTGTGTAGAAAGAGTTCTCTCATTAGAAAATAACATCTATTAAAAACTATGGAAATAATTTATGAAAACATTATCTCAAACATATAACTATTAATGCCTACTCCTCCAATTAGAATAAGTATTTTGTAGGACCTTTGTTTCCTTCATCCCCAACCAATTCATCTATATATTCTTGGTCATCTGATACAGAACATCTAGTCTGAGGACCATAGACTCCCATATTTAGTTTCACATAATGTTGACATATTAGTATTCATAAAAAATGACATGAGTAAATCCATTAAAATGGAATAATAATAATATTTATTACAATAAAAAACAAAAAGGTTCAAGAGATTCGCCCTTGATTCACTAATTACCAATAATACATAACATATCCTCCAATGAATAAGTGGTCTAATATCTTGTACATTATATCTGTGGCTAGAAATAATGGTATGGAATTAGTGGGTGGTAAATGTATGATTGATTCCTCTATATAAATTCAAGATAAACTGAGTGTCATATTCAGAGATGTTAGTCCCTGAAACCCTTCTAAAACCTCATTATCTCTTGCATACACCACTTGGAAGAACCATCGACAACACCGTAATCCATGATGTCCTCAAAGAGAGATAACATTATCATCATATAATTGGTAAAAAATTAAAATTATACCACCTATTATTAGGTGATATAAATATAAAATCCTCCTTGGTTTCCCCCCACTTATGATTACGATCGTCAAATGGTTTCAAAAAACCACTCTGAAAATGATGTTATTCCTTCACCTTCTAGAATACTAAACATCAAAAATAAATTTCATCAACATAAAACATCAACCCAATACAAGAAAAATTACTACTTCGAGATTGATAATTCAATGATATACTAGGATTTAGAAACGATTAAACTAAAAAAATACTTAAATAGCTCCAAAATTACAAAATACAATCTCTATAAACAAATAATACAATATTTTTAATCATTTTTCAAGTACCTTGATTATTTAATGTGAAAACATGATTAGGTTTCACCTATACCATATAGTGTCCCCATTTAAAATCCCCTTTCTTCTAAAACAAGAATGATTTTTCTATAATAAGTAATTAGAATCCCCACTTCCTATATATCAATATTCATCGTAATAAAATATTTCACCACTCTCCATGTTTCTCAAGAATCCCAAAAAAATATCATTACAACTTATGGCTCACTGTAATAGAAACTAAATACATTTCACATCTGGTATAGGAAATCAAAATTTCAAAAATCAATAAATAAATACCATCGACCATCATTATTGGTTATTAATATCCCTTTATGATGGAACATACATAGGTATCATGTGATCTATAAATCACAAAAATTTCTAAATGATGAGGTAACACCTGCACCACTTTAGAAAAGAATCCCTTCCACCAACTTGAGATCATGTGTTGCATAGAAATTTGCATTGGGATATAACTATTTGGAACCATATGATATCACATCCCTATATATTATTAATGAGTATCATGTTTCATTATGATAAGAATTATAGAAAACCCCAATTATTAAACAATCCTTTTTCAGCTAATGAATGGTTATACTGATCGATAAATCATCTAGCAAGTCAATGGAATTTTTGGAAAAGTTAGTTTATATGGTTACCTAGTATTTCCTAGTAATATTACTTAATAGTAATGAAATCTGACATAATTCAGTTTCAAACCTCATATAGTAACCGACAATTATATAAAAAATATCAACTTAGGTATTGTAATGGTGTTTTTCAAAAGAATAAGTGAGCTAAATCATGAAAAAATTGTCTGTCACTACCTATTGAGACAGTAAATGCCAATGAATATGATCCTTAAACATCTAAACCATTCACATAGAAAACATTTTCTAGAGATTCTGGATTTATATGACATGAAAGTGATCACAATGATGATCAACATGTTCCTTATCCAAACGTGAGTATATGAGAATATTGTTGATGAAAAATACCTTGAAAAAATCTAATAACTCATAGAACATTGAGTTCACGAGTCTCATGGGAACAAATATGGAATTAATTGAACATAATTGTTTATAAAAAACCCTAAGAGTCTATAAAAACACATAAAATTTGTTATCAAGTGGAAATCTATCACCACTCTCATATTATGATTCTCAGAACCCATGTTGATAATAAAAAAAGATATATCCTTTAAAATAAGAGAATAAATTTTCAATTCATTGAGGGGGATAATTGTACCTGACCATCATCTAGTTTGACTACTATTTTTCTATATATGTAACACCACAATATTTTAAAAGATGAACCTCACGTCTCATAACAGGTGTATCATGCAATGTAATACATATAAGAAAATGAAACTAAATGAGACATTATGATATATTTCATTCTAAATAAATTTTATCACTTCAATATTTTCAATAACGTGTTACCCTAAGTATAAAAAAACAATAATATAGTATATAGTTATATTCTAACAGTTAAATTATTGGTTACAATTATTTCTATATAAATTAATAAAATTATATGTTGTACAAATGTAAAAAATTAATTGGTTATTTGTTTATTAGGAATAAATTAAAAATAATTTATAATAAATTTAAATATTCATTGAAAATATAAAATTTTCAAAAATAATGTTTATTAAAATTATGTGAAATTAATTTATAATTAAATATTCCCACTTCTAAATAATAAATGTGATTAAATTAATTTAATATTTTAAATCATAAAATAAAAACTTATTTTGGAAGATTTTTTAAATAAATTATAAATTGTATCATTTTTTGATGAATAAGGAATGATACTAATTTTTATTGAAATTTTACTTTCAGTTTATTTAATTTACAAAAAAATTGTAATTAAATTTTTTTAAAGTAATAATATTTCAAATATATTAATATTTCACTAATTTTGTACTATTTAATTACATTCATATTTGTTTATGCTTTTGAAATGTTCTATATATTTGTGAATTTATATTTTCAAAACAAAATTATCATCGCATCCGTGGGTATAATTTTAAATTCGATTCCTCCAATTCTATATATTAAATATGAAAAAACTGGTTTATATTTGGATTCCAAATAATTTATTTTATATTACAATTTCAACTTAAATTTTCCTTTTATTATTAGTAATAATGGTAAAAACTAATTAGTACATTTAAGGTTATGACTGATTGACAGATGGGTAAGAATGATGTGACAAGGGTTAAAAAGATAGACCAACTTTTATAACACACATATTGTGGACATATAGAAACATTATCACCTATAATGGTCGATAATGATCCATCTTGGAGGCTTTTTAATTATAAATTTTTTATTTGAATATGTTCTAAAATTCTGGTTGTGTCATATCCCCCACTTATAATAGGTCACACACTCTACTCCCCTATTCCAACTTAGAGGGAATTTGTTTCTACTAAGGCCTTCCCAAATAATATTATTTTTTCTTAACGACATCCTGTATCACTTGTTTTGATCATAAATGCACACTATGATATATTTTGGTGCAATCCTAAAGATGATATCTCAAGAATATGAAACATTTCTAATTGAAAATCTTTATTTTCTTCTTCTTCAGCAGCAATAAAATATTTTCAAACCTTATTTATATTGCAATCACATTATCATCTATATATTGAGATTATATTATGTTCTGTTTATGAATTATATCTATACCCTCTTCCATTAAATGGTAAATTAAATAGTCATTCATGTTTATGGTGGACTGCTCTTTCTTGAACCGGTGTAATTTGTTTTCCATCACCACCATTCGTGGTTTGAGAATATATAACAGACTTAAACAGAAATTCCAAGATATTATACTAAAATAATAATCTGTATATTTAAGGATTTGATATAGATTAAGGTAACCTAAATTATACCATCCATAACATATAACATCAAAATTAAATATTAGATCATATATATTCAGAAGGACCATTTATGAATATATTTTAAGAAAATAAGGACAATAAGTTACAGAATCAAAACCCATGTATTTAAAAAATAATATCCCCCACATAACCCATCATTATTATTTTTCATTATTTTCTCATCATACTCCATATGATTCCCTTCTACATAGAATAGATTTAACATCATTCTTGATAACATGGTGAAAAAACATAAATAATTTAGCATCAAATGCTCAGTAAGTGTAAACATAAACATTAATTATTTATCATAATTAATGTGAATATGATGATAAAAAGTTTTTGATGACATAATAAATGTTCATGAGCATAATATAATCGAATTATTAATCATAAATAAATTATTAATCCACAATGAAGAATTTAATATGGATTTATCAATGGGAATAATAATGATAATAAATAATAATGATGATTGAGATATCAATATTTATTACATGAAAATTTTAACACCCATATAAACTGTCACAACCCACCCTCACCAAAAGGATAAAAGGGTCAGTAGATTGCCAGGCCCTTCCTTCTTTAAGTTGAAGGAGAGATGATGACCCCCGAGACCCACCTTCAATAGGTCCTGGAGTGGCGACGAGCACCAAGGGTATAGAATCACACACTAAATAGAAGGAATTTCCCTTTTTCTTTTAATAGTATCGGGAGATAGAATGGTAAATCCCAACAACAACAAAAGAGGAATGTAAATGTAAATCCAAGAACCACTCCCAATGCATGTTACAGAAGTAAAAATAAATTCAGAAAGTACAAGTGACTACATGGGTAAAGTACAATAGAAAAAAAATAGTGAATGCGACTTCCCCAAAGGTCAAAGCTAGTACGGTCCAGCACGATCCTCAAAGTCCTCCTAGAAACCTAAAAATAGTTTTATATACGTAGGGTGAGCATACAAGTACACTCAGTAGGGAAAAGAAAAAACTCTCATGGAAAAGTGTGGGAAAGTACTAGAGTCCCATGAGAAAAAGAGTAAACCAAACACCTAACAAGGTAAACTATCCACC
The DNA here is from genome assembly GCA_963277665.1 of Viscum album. Taxonomy (NCBI): domain Eukaryota; kingdom Viridiplantae; phylum Streptophyta; class Magnoliopsida; order Santalales; family Viscaceae; genus Viscum; species Viscum album. The sequence goes on from OY728164.1 coordinate 801,631,615, forward strand.
CAAGCCTCACCAAGGCACACTCCCCAAATAACACAAGTCAAGTAATATATATAATAAGAGTACATTGTTTTTTGGGTACCCCGCGCCACTTTCTCACTGATTATTGAATACATCCTACGCATTGAACCAATCCTACCATTCTCACCACAGTCCCACTGCCAAACTCCGCCCACACACACTTGGGCCACAACTATCACATGTAACCACACCTACAAACACTTAGTCCAGAACAACCACCGCCACGCCCGAAGACACCTGGGCTAGAAAATCCACTGCCACGCCTGAAGACACCTGGGCCTCATCACAAAGATACTTGGGAAACTACCTGCCTTCACACAACTGGGCCATAACCACCACACAACCCCTCCTGAAGGTTCTTGGGCTAATAATGGACCTCAGGCCATCACAGCCTGCCCGAAGAGTCTATGGCTATGCGGGAAAGGGAGAAGAAAATGAGCTAATAACCAGCCAGTGATAATAGTGTTGGCAAAACCACCCTACCCCATAAAATGGGGGTGTTCAACACTATGTGCTCAACTTGGGTGGGGCGCGAATAAGAAACACAAAACTACAAGTATATGTATAGGTAACAAGCTCTCACCTAAAGTTTAGGTTTTTCTTCTGCCTACCTAAAGAACACAAACAGTACTACGTCCAAGTCACAACCCATGTCAAACCAAAACCCATTTGTCCCATCCTGGTATATATGTTCAGTAATAACATTTTAAAAAGTTTCTTCACCTACTTGGGAAACTAGTAAGAATAGGAACAAGTTCAGAAAAGAAAAAATTCAAGCATTAACTATAGCATCCATGCCCGGTTCTCTTGTAAAGTCACAAAACCCAAGGAAAAACTCCAAGATAAAACCTCATGTCTAAAAACTAGGAGCCAGAAAGGTTTATCAACAATAGAGGATCCCACCCCAATTCGTGATATAAACAAGGTAACCACCCAGTATTAAAAATCACAACCAATGATAGCATAACACAGGGGATCCCATCCCCAAATTTTCACAACCACCGAGAGTATAATAACAGGTGATCCCATCCCCACCCACATCACCCAGAAAATGGCCCGTAAAGGAAAAACAACCAAACCACCACCACTGAGAAAGCACATGCCGGTATTTTCATATTTATAAGTTTTAACACACTACATGATTTCAATTTCTGTGTGCTTTAATTGGGGTTATCACAAAAGGGACTGATCATGGTGCCTCAAATTATTTAGCCAGATATACGTGATTAACCAATTTATTTTTTCATAGCAGGAGTTCTCAACTACAGAACAATCCATTTAAAACATCACCATGGGTCCATTAGTTCACAGAGAAAGACAACCAATGGCCATGATTTTCAGTAGGTGTAAGCCCGCAAAATTTAGAAAAGAATATCATAAAACAGAGCAGCATCATCAATCACAACACTCCCCCTTCGTTCTTTATAGAATCCATTCATTATCTTTATTTAGGTCTCATTCATCCAATTCTACAGAATCTAAAGCATGCCCACCGCGCATGATACACAAAAGAGAGAGATTAAGGATAAATTACCTACTTGTTGATCAACTATCGATGCTAAGGCCGGGCGTGGAACTTCACGGATAGTGATGTGGCTCGTCTGAACGAAAAGCTACTCTTCTAAACAAAGGGTGTTCCTAGCACAGGGTGATCGATAAAGAAACCTAAGAGAACCCTTTTTGTTTATAATGGCCAGGAACAGTTGAGATACCAACATGAAACCACGTAAGGAGCAGGGGTCGTGGGACCATGCGGCCCCACACGTTATTAAAGGGGTCTAAACCAATGCACACACCAGGTTAATTCATTAAATATTTAATTAAAACATTATGGGTGTTACCGGGATTTAAAACATGCTTAAAGGAGTCAAAATAGGTTTTAAAACCCAACTCTCGCAAAAATGAGCGCTAATGGAAAGACCCCGTGGGGGTAGGCGAGATCCACCGGTAACTGAGAGCTGCCGGTGGCTGCAGCTACCCATAGCCGAGCTACCGGTAGGCTACAGCCACAAGTAGACTAATCTACCGGTAGGATGGAGCTACCAGTAGACCGAGCTACCGGTAAACAGAGCTACCGGTAGCCGCAGCTACCGGTAGACCGAGCTACCGGTAAACAGAGCTACCAGTAGGCTGCGGCTACCGGTAGACCGAGCTACCGGTAGGCCTGCTATCGGTAGGATATGGATACCGGTAGGCCTACCATTATACCAAACTTCACCGATATTCCCATACCAGAAAACCCAACATGAGATTTTCACAAAGTAATGGACCCCAAAAAGCCGATCAATTACATCAGATACCTCTTAAATGATTCTCTTCCATGAGAATAAAAACAATCCAGAAGGAAATAGAGGGTCCGAACAACCACCTTGAAAGATAACTCTTATGAGTGAACCTCATTGTTAACTAAGAACACTTTTCTATTAAGAACCAAGAAATGTACAATGTCAAACTACCCAGGCATAAGGGTTGGGGAGTCTCCTCCACCATGTCAAGATATTATCCTCTTTGGGTGGCAGTAACTCACCCACACGGGTTTAATTGCATCCCCCTTAATGCCTCTTGATTAGGGTTCAAGTTCTCTACTCCCCATAGCCAGGGCTTTTCACACACATTCATAGGAAAGAAATCCAGTATTTCATAGCCAACAAGGTAAAACGTTCCACCAAAATATCTATAAACCGAACAGTACAAAACTCAAAACAACTCTTGGTATTGGGCATGCATCTATGCTTCCCTCTCCCACGTACTCTCCTCAAGCCCACCATGTCTCCATAATATACAAACCAAGAGAATGGTTCACTGAAAAAGCACTTTCTCCTTGCGATCCTCGATCATCACTGGTCTCTCCACAAAAGTCATGTTGTCCTCGATGTCCAGCTCTCCCCAGCCGAGGACGTGTGAATCGTCATGCACATACCGATGGAGCTGGGACACATGGAAGGCATCAATAATCATTAGTAGTGGCGGTGGTAATGCTAGCTGATAAGACACTTCGCCGACCCACCGTAACACTTCGAAGGGCCCGAGGAACCTGGGAGAAAGCTTACTCCCCTTGCCGAACCTCTGTTGTCCACGCCGAGGGGAGACCTTCAAGAACATGTGGTCTCCAACCTCAAACTCCAAGGGTCTCTTCCTGGTATCAGCATAAGACTTCTTTCAGTCTTGGGACACCTTCACCCTTTCCCATATAAGCTGATCCTTCTCCGTCGTGCTCTGCACAACCTCCGGGCCAAGGATGTCTGCCTCTCCTACTTCGGTCCAACACGCTGGTGAATGGAATGGCCTCCCGTACATGGCTTCAACCAGGGCCATACCAATGGTAGAGTGATATATATTATTGTAAGATAACTTTACCAGAGTCAAGTATCGCACCCATGATCCTCTTGAGTCCAGAACACACGCCCGCAACAAATCCTCCAAGATCTGGATGGTGCGCTCTGTATGTCCATCTGTATGGGGATGTAAAGAAGTGCTAAGATGCAGTTGGGTGCCAAAAGCATGCTGAAATACTCTCCAGACACTCAAGGTATACCATGCATCCCTATCCGAGACTATAGACCTCAGAACTCCATGGAATCGCACCACCTCATCCACGTACTATCGTGCCAAAGCATCCCCTGCACTCGACTCCCTGATCGCCAGAAAGTGAGCATATTTTGTCAACCGGTCCACTACCACCCAAATGGTGTCATATCCCCCATGGACCATGGGTAGTCCCGTGACGAAATCCATCGAGATGTCATCCCACTTCCACTCGGGGACATCTAGAGACTACAGTAGGCCACCTAGAACTTTGTGTTCAGCCTTCAGTTGCTGACATACTAAGCACTTGGCCACAAACTCTACCATTGCTCACTTCACTTTGGGCCACCAAAACTGTCCCTTCAGTCCTTGGTACATCTTGGATACTCTTGGGTGTACTGCTAGGGGTGAGTTGTGGAACTCACTGAGAACCTTGCCGCGCATCATTTCTGGAACAAACATCCTTCCCTGGAAATGCATCAGGTTCTGACCATCCTCTGTCCATCCTTTCGGAGCATTGACCTGGTCAACTCAGTCATTAATCACTTCGCACTCTGGGTCTCCCCACTAAGACTCCTCCAATTTCTGCAACAGAGAAGACAACACTGTCATCTAATACAGGCAACCTCTACCGCTATCCATCCTCACATACAGGTGTAAGGCTTCCAATACCTCCATTTCCTTCCAGTCATCTGTGACTCTCAGACCGCATCCTTCTGTGATCTCTTGCTCAAGGCATCAACCACTACATTCCACTTCCTTGAAGTGTAAGAGATCTCGAAGACTTAATCCTGGAGGAACTCCATCCACCTTCACTTTCGCAAGTTTAGGTCCCACTGGGAGAAGATATACCTCATGATTTTGTGATCTGTGAAGACCACAAAGCTTTCTCCAATGAGGTAGTTCCTCCATAACTACATTGCAAAAACGACCGCTGCAAGCTCCAGGTCGTGGGTGGCATAATTACGCTCATGAGGGCATAGCTGCCTAGACCCATAAGAGATCACCCCTTGTCGCTGCATCAATAGACATCTGAGGCCTTGTCCTGAAGCATCACAGAACACCTCATACGCCCCCCATTCTTCTAGTAATCTTTGTACTGGGGCACTAACCAACTTCTCCTTCAGATAGCTAAAGGCTGACTCACACTGCTCACTCCACACGAAAACCTGGTCTTTCTTGGTCAGGTCTATCAAAGGGGCTGTAACTTGGGAGATTTGGGGTATGAACCTCCGATACTAACCCGCTAGCCCGAGGAAATTATGGACCTCTGCCACATTCTTGGGTGCTTCCCAAGAAACAACTGCCTCAACCTTTGATAGGCCCACTGCTACCCCCTGCTCGGACACCACATGCCTGAGGAACTACACTTATCGTGTCTAGAATTATCATTTAGACAACTTCCCATAGAGCTGGTGTTGTCGTAGGACCTCCAAAACCATCCTCAGGTGCTCTTCATGGTCCTCCTCTGATCTTGAATAGATCGGGATGTCATCAATGATCACAACTACAAACCGATCCAGGTACTCCCGAAAGTTGGATTTCATAAGCCCCATGAACACAGTTGGGGCGTTCGTAACACCGAAAGGCATGACTAAAAACTCAAAGTGTCCATATCTACACCTGAAGGACATATTTGAGATGTCTCCCTCCTTCAATCTCAACTAGTGATACCCAGACTGCAGGTCGATCTTTGAGAACCACCCTGCCCCTTTGATCTGGTCGAAAAGATCGTCTATCCTTGGAAGAGGGTAACGATTCTTGATCATCAACGGATTCAGCCTCCTGTAGCTTATGCACAACCTGATACCACCATCTTCCGTCTTTTATAACAATACTAGAGCACCCCATGGTGATGCACTTGGTAGAACATAACCTCTTTTCATCAGATCGTCAATCTGAATCCGCAACTCTCGTAGCTCCAAAGGTGCCATCCCGTAAGGAGCCATTGAGATCGGACAAGTGAAAAGCTACAGGACTATCCTGAACGCGATATCATGTTGAGGAGGTAGAGTCGTCACCTCCTCAAGGAAGACATCCATAAACTCACGGATGATCTCTGGCACCTCCGCCATCCCAGCATCTACTGACTCTACTGTCATCTCAGCTAACAAGGAGAGGAGGGGTTCCTCTCGCCTGCTTCCCTTCTGACTACTCTGCTCGTAGGTGAAGGTAACACGTCGGCCGCCCAAGCCTGAGAACACAACCCTTCCTCGGAAGCAGTCGATGACAACACACACATAGAATATCTAGTCGATTCCTAGGATGAAATCATATGGCTATATCTGTAGTAGAAGAAGACCCCTAACCAACTGATGTGGCCCTATCATCAGTCTGCATCCTCAACAGACAAATAACAAGTCAGTCTGACCTCCTACTAGTGTGCTTAGCACCAGGGTAACTGTAAGTCTCTTGGCATCAAGATTCAAGGCATGGGCTACACTGGGTGCAAAAAAGGATTATGAAGTTCTGGTATCGAACAAGGAAAAAGCAAGGGTACAGAACAAACTGATCATACCTCGAACAACCTTCGGCCCTACTGGAACTTCTGCCTCCGCGACGTGTAACTGGCCACGCCCAGATCCTCTGCACCTTGGCTATTGGCCACCACCCTGACCACGCCCTAGTCGAGGTACCTGAGGAGCACCCTGAGGTCAGCCTCCACCCCCACTGTCTGCCCTCAGAGGAGCGGGAGCTCGTTGTCCCTGTTGCTACTGCTGGAAAGGCCTGGCTGGAAGCTGCTGCTGGGGCGGGTGCTGGGGCTGTCCGCCACCACCATACTATACCCGGTCCAGGCACTGAATCCAGAGATTTCCATGGCTCGCATAGACGAAGCATCGTGGTCCTGGGCCCGAAGGAAAAGGGAGAGGACTAGGGTATCAGAACTGAAACTGTTGCGGCCTGCTCCCTACTTGCTAAAACCTGGAGGGTCCTGACACTAGAGGCTGGTGCTGATGGCCTTCCCCTTCAATGGTCCCAACTGGATTCCCTCTCGCGACACACCTCCTAGAGCATGCATCCTCTCCACCACTTCGGCCTTCTTCTAGCCCTCCATGTACGTCGGCAGGGTAAAGGGGGTATCAACATACTGGAGGGAGGGTTGGTGCGCCTCCAATAAACATCTCACCCGGGACTCCTCGTCAGGAAAGAGGTCCGGGGAAAGACATAGGAGGTCCTTGAACTTGATTCATAGCTCCATTACTGAAATACTCCCTTGCTGGAGGGAGAGTAGATCTTGTCTCTTTTCCTCCTTCATCGTCGAAGAGAGGAATTCCGCCCAGAACTCCCTCTTGAAATCAGCCCATGCCACCTCAGCCTCACTTCTCTCCCCCAGGTAAAGCATCCAATACTGTCGCGCCGCTCCCCGCATCTGGATGACGGCCAGAGGAACCCAGTACTTGGTCATAGCCCAGATCAAGCTGAAGACTGTCACTAGCTCCTCTAGCCAGCCCTCCATATTCATATCAGAGGTGATGCCCTCATACTTCTCGAGGGTCTGTCGCTGGAAGGGCCAAAGAGTCCTCTCCCACTGGTCATCTTCCCCCTCTCGATCAACTCTCTGCCGATCGGCCAAGGTAGTCTCCGAGGCCTCGATTTTCCTCACTAAACGTGGTCATCTCCCAGGTGCCATAGCTGCAAGGAAAACAAGGAATTCCTAAGCCCAAGTAGTGAAAGAATATTGTTCTTAAAACTTCTTAAAATTTTTATTCATTCTTTATTCCCAAGAAACCCTGGAAACACGAGAACACAAGTCATTATGATGCATGTACCTTTCCTAGTGTCTCTACCCTACAATCAGCGTGGTCTCACTTGGTCGTTCGATAGGTCTAGAGTCCTTGCATCGGATCACGAGTGGGGGGGGGGCTAAAATCCTGCGTCTTAGCCAGTCTTCCCTGACCTAATTGACGCACCAAGGTCACCCAACACTATTTCCCTACCATCCCATGAAATCCTCAATGTTCCTAACTCCAGACACCATCCTATCTCTCAACCATCACCTCTGATACCATTTTATCACGACCCGCCATCACCAAAAAGAGGGAAGGGTCAGCAGGTTTCCAGGGCCTTCTTTCATTAAGTTGATGGAGAGATGATGACCCCCAAGACCCACCTCCAATAGGCGTCAGAGTGGCGACTAGCACCAAGTGTATAGAATCACACACTAAATGGAAGGCATTAACCTTTTTTTAATAGGATCAGGAGATAGAATGGAAAATCCCAACAACACCAAAAGAGAAATGTAAAACTATAGCCAAGAACCACTCCCAATGAATGTTACAAAAGTAAAAAGAAATCTAGAAAGTACAAGTTACTACAAGGGTAAAGTACCCAAAAAAGAAAAATAGCGACTGCAACTGCGCCAAAGGTCCGAGCTAGTATGGTCCAGCACGATCCACGAAGTCCTCCTGGAAACCTGAAAACTGTTTTATATACGTAGGGTGAGCATACAAGTACACTCAGTAGGGAAAACCAAAGAGTCTCGTGCACATGTGGGGGAACGTACTAGAGTCCCGTGAGAAAAAGAGTAAACCAAACACCTAAAAAGGTCAAATATCCAACCAATCCTCACCAAGGCACACTACCCAAATAACGCAAGTCAAGTAATATATATAATAAGAGCCCATAGATGTTTGGGTACCCCGCGCCATTTTCCCACTGATTATTGAAGAGATCCTATGCATTGAACCAATCCCACCATTCTCCCCACAGTCCCACTACCAAACCTTGCCCACACACACCTGGGCCACAACTGTCACACGTAACCACGCCTGCAAACACCTAGGCCAGAACAACCACTGCCATGCCCGAAGACACCTGGGCTAGAAAATCCACTGCCACACCTGAAGACACATGGGCCTCATTCTGAAGATACTTTGGAAACTACATGCCCGGAAACACCTGGGATATAACCACCACACAACCCCGCCCGAAGGTTCTTGTGCTAATAATGGACCTCAGGCCATTACAGCCTACCCGAAGATACTTGGGATATCCGGGAAAGGGAGCAGAAAAGGAGCTAATAACCAGCCACTGATAATAGTGTTGGTAAAAACACCCTCCCCCATAAAATGGGGGTGTTTGGAACTAAGTTCTAAACTTGGGCGGGGCACGAATAAGAAACACAAAACTAAAAGTATATGTATAGGTAACAAGCACTCACCCAAAGTTTAGGATTTTCTTTAGCCCGCCTAATGAACACAAACTGTACTACGTCCAACTCACAACCCACATCAAACCAAAACACATTTGTCCCATCCTGGTTTATATGTTCAGTAATAACATTTAAAAAATTTTCTGCACCTACTTGGGAAACTAGTAATCACAGGCACAAGTCTAGAAAAGCAAACAGTCAAGCATTAACTACAGCATCCACGCCCGGTTCTCTCGTAATGTCACAACAAACAAGGAAAAACTCCAAGATACAACCTCTTGTCCAAAAACCAAGATCCAAAATGGTTTCTCAACAACAGAGGATACCACCCCAATTCGTGATATAAATAAGTTTACCACCCAGGATTAATACTCACAACCACTAAAAGCATAACACAGAGGATCCCATCCCCAAATTTTCACAACCACCGAGAGTATAATAACAAGGGATCCCATCCCCACCCACGTCACCCAGAAAACAGCTTATAAAGGAAAAACAACCAAACCACCGGCACTGAGAAGGCCCATACCTGTATTTTCATATTTATAAGAATTAACACACTCCATGATTTCAATTTTTCTATGATTTACCTGGGGTTATCACAAAAGTGATTGATCCTTGTGCCTCAAATTATTTATCCTGATATACGTGATTAACCAATTTCCTTTTTCATATAAATAGTTCACAACTACAAAAAAATCCATTAAAAACATCACTAGGGGATCATTAGAGCACATAGAAAGACACAAACGACCATGATTTTCAGTAGGGTATGCCAAAAAAATTCAGAAAAGAAGATCATAAAACAGAGTAGATTCATCAATCGCATCCCCCTTCGTTATTTATAGAATATGTTCATTATCTTTATCTAGGTCTGGTTCATCCTATTCTACAGAATCTAAAGCACGCCCACACCGCAGGATACACAAAAGGGAGAGACAAAAGAGAAATTCCCTACTTTTTGATCAACGATCGATGCTAAGGCCAGGCGCATAACTTCATGGATAGAGATACGGCTCGTCTGAACGAAAAACTGCTCATCTGAACGAAGGGTGTTCGTAGCATAGGGTGATCGAGAAAGAAACCTAGGAGAACCCTTTTTGTTTATAAAGGCTTGGAAAAGTTGAGATACCAACGTGGAACCGCGTAAGGAGCGGGGGTCGTGGAACCACGCAGCCCCATACGTTATTAATGGGGTCTAAACCGACGTACACATCAGGTTAATTCATTAAATTTTCAAGTAAAACATTTATGGGCATTATTAGGATTTAAAACAATCATAAAGGGGTCAAAATAGGGTTTAAAACCCAACTCGTGAAAAAACGAGCGCTGCTGGAAAGCCCCCGCTGGGGAAGGCGAGAGACACCGGTAGTTGAGAGCTACCAGTAGATGCACCTACCGGTAGACCGAGATACCAGTAGACAGAGCTACCTGTAGGCTGCGGCTACCAGTAGGCCTACCATTAGGCCCAACATCACCGAGTTTCCCATACCAGAAAACCCAACATGATATTTTCACAAATTAATGGACCCCAAAAACCCGGGACATTACGTAAACTATAATGAATATTTCTCAGTATCTAGACATACCCACCATATAATCAATATCTAAGAACCATAATCTAATAATGTATATAGAACATTCATCTCATATTATCAGAAATAAAAATAATCATTATTCCATTCATAACATTATAATACCATAGAAAATAAAAAGGTTCCATGAAAATATCATTTAAATATGATTAACCATTATAAAACAAATGGGGTGAATGATAATCACATTGAAACACGATTAACCTAGGGGAAATTAATACGCTCCATAACATTCTCATCAAAACATTATTAACTATAATAAAATAACGGGCCCATGATAAATATCCTCGAAATAATCATAATCCAACATGTGAAATTATGAAGATGGTATATTTACAACATATACCTATTGGATCATCATTAGAATCAGGGGTTGTTGATGTTGATTAAATGAAATACCCTTAAAATATAATTAAAAAATTCTTAATAGAGATAAATTTTTTGGTTTTTGTAGCGTGAAATGATGTCTTATTAAATAGAAAATTATTTTTAATGACTACATGAAACATTTATTAAGGAAAACATACATTCCATTTTGGGAAAAAATATTTAATATAAATAATTATATTAAATATTAGAGAAAATAAATTTCTCTGAAAATAACTTCTGAAACATGAAATTTAATCTTTACAAATTTGAATAGTAATGATGGAAGAATGTTTAATTATTTCCAAATATGTTTTGATAAATGAACAATCTTACAATCATGGTGATAGTATACCATTTTTTAGCATGAGCAACATTTCAATTTTCAATAATAACTATGGAAATAAGGTATGAATTACATTATTTTTATAAAATGATAATAATTTTATAAATAAAATGTTTTATTATATATTTCAAAAGACATCTAAAATTTTATTTAGTTATGATAAAATGGTCACCTCGCTTCGTGGAGGTGGTTTTCCACAAGTACACACGAATGATGTTATAATTTATCACTATAAGAAAGAATTTCATATATTAAATTTTATGAATTTTAAATACATTATACATATAAATATTATTTTATTAATATCTTATATATTAATTAAATATATTCTTAATAACACTCATGTAAATATTCATTTAGAAAAACCACCTCGCTTTGTACTGTGGTAGTCTGTTGTACACACAAGCGTTGTTATTATATTCCACAAGGAATATAAAGTAAGAAAGGGTATGTGATATAATAAATCTTCATGTATATATATTTTATATTTAACATATATATATATATATTAAACTCATCAATTTATCTGTCCATGAGATGTGTAGATTGAAAAAATGACATTGGTTCATGAGGCGGTAGTCCACCGTGCACTTGAATAATAATTTAGTATCCAATTATCTGAAGGGGAGATGTATTTAAATTATTAAATTAATATAATAACATAAAATTATATGGGATATAACTATGTTATTATATATTCATATTCTATGAATAAATGAATAAAATGTAAGAATAAATATTATAAAAAAGAACGACTAATAACGATACCACTTTTTCGGAAAACCATATGAAATCCCAAAATACATTCATATGTCGAATTTATAAATAAAATAAGGGATATAATATATTGGTAGAGATGTTTGTAAGTTATTTGGTCAGGTCAGGGCTGATACAATGGAATTTTAAGGTGTTAAGAGGAGAGGATAAGGGGTGGCCTTTTATAAGTTGGGAAATGAACCCTCAATAAAACTACATGGAAATATCCAAAATGAACCCAAAATAATAACTTAATTTCCATACAAAAATCTATAAAATAAACATGGATTCTAACTTTTAAAGGTTTATATTTTAATATGGACATCCAATATATCATAAATATGGGTCTATGTAATTTTAATCATTATTTTATAGTTTATTCCCCAGTACATCCATTTTAAAATTAATCATGTTAATTAAATTTTATTGTTTTCACTGTTCATTATAGTAAATAATAATATTTAGATTATTAGATAATTTAAATTATGATTATTACTGATATTTAATTAATTTTACAATGTTAAATTAATAAAATTTGAAACATTTAAATTAAATTTACACATGCAAACACAACGAATAATCATGTTTTCAATAATGTAGTTTTTCTAGAAAAAAATAGTTTTTATATAAAATATATGACCAATAATAATTATTATACATATTTAATTTAATACTCATTGATATATAAAATCTTTATTTATGTTAAATAATTTCTCAGAAGGTGTTGTTTTAAAAAATTAAATTGGAGATACATTAGAAACATTAATGATGTTTTCATAAAAATAACATTTTTAGACCAAAAGAATAATCTAATAATAAAATCCAATATAATGTTGTTTACAATATAATTATGTGAATTGAGTATAAATAAATAATTATAATGCAACATTAAATCATATTATAAATATAATGGGATTATTAATTTAAATAATTTATTGAAATTAAATTATAGTTGTACAAAAATTAGTTTATTTCATTATTCACTAAAATATAAATATTTTCCAAAACAAAACCTATATTTTTACCCTACTTTCATATTAATTTTATTATCTAAAAAATATATTTAACTCTATCCATTAAAATTTCTAGAAGATTCCAAAATTAATTATTATATTTTTTCATGAATGTCAACAAAATAAATTTTAAGAGAAAATATTTTTGAATTATAAAATTACATTACAAAAAATTGATTTATTACTTTCCAAGATGTTATAAATATTTTATATTGAGTCGAAATTATATATATATATATATATATATATTAATTTAGTTAATATTAAACATATTTCCCAATATAATGACTATGTTATAATGGTTTTATATTTCGTGGGTCATTTAATATTAGTGCTTCATGTTGAATACACTATCGAACATAATACTATTATTTTAAAATCATGGTAGATTTCATCCTCACCCAGTTATAAATTTTAATATTCACACTTTGATCTTATTTTTGTAATTTTTTTTTGGAATTTGAAAATATATTTCTTCATACCCACATCGTATAAAATGATTAATAAAACACTCTCTTGATGAGAGAGATAAGAAAATATGAAGGTAATATGAAATAACGCATACTAGGTTTTCAAATAAGAGATCATAGAGGAGAAATAATTTTTTTGATATGGATAAAAAGTGTATATTACAAATTATTATATAGAGTGACATAGATCATTGAAAAAATAAATTGAATGATCATTATAACTTCATCATCCAAAAAACCCTACACCAAATATCTATGAAGAAGGTTATTAGTATCATCAGAAACTATGTTAATATGTGCACATTTAATTTCAATATACATTTCCTATATTTGAAGAATTCATATTTCCTAGAGACAAAAATAATATAGAAAAATACTTATATGATGAGTATAATTTCACCTTTTATTCAAAATCCACCACAATCTCATATTTCTCTCTAAATGATGGAAGTGATGATATTTTTTTAATACTTTATGAAAAAAACATTTAATGGATAACATGACTATTTAATGAATAAAAATATATTCCACTTATATTTAGCTATTATCTAGAACCCAAATGGTAAGAATAAGGTAATAATTTACCAAAAAATAATAATCCTTTACATGATGAAATAATACATTAATCTCCAAATATGAATAGAATTACCCAATTTTCAATCTACATCATTCTACAAATAAATTTATCTATATCCCATATAACCTCAAAAATAAAGAGTTTATTAACCATAATGGTTATATCATACCTTGAAGCTTTCAATCCATTAAATTTGGTTATAACAACAATCACATGGTGAATAAATCAATTTTCAAGCACGTAGTTATCCAAATAATAAATAATATATTATGAAAAAATTAATCTTTATATTTCAAACTATTTATCTAAAAAATGATATCATAATAATTGTGAAATAAAATATTCACTTGGTAGAAATTTCACCATTAACCCCCTTCAATCATGAGTTCATTTCCCACAGCATTTCTAGATGTGATGAGTTTACTCCCAACATTCATGTTATCCTTTTTCCAAAATTTATACCCTCATAATATTCCTATAAATAATATGAAAATCATTAAAAATAATCATAGTAATAGAATATAATATAAAACCTAAAGATTATCAATTCCATTAAAATTTAAAAAATACAATTTACCCCCAAATATCACATTATGTTGACCATATGGGTTACATATACCACAAAACAATAAAACATTTTACAAAATATCATAAATAACATCAAAATTAAAATATACAAATCAAAAAAGGGTATGTCTAAGACATTAATCTTTTGATTAGCCTTAAAACACAAAACAGATGATTGAATAAATAAATCATAAGATAACCTTACATTAAATTATCCTAATATCATAAGTTATCGTAACCCTTCATATGATACTAAATGTTATATCCCCTAAACTACACTCCCAGATTCAATTCTTAAATCAGAAACATTACATTTCTGGATTTGAAAATGATAATTTTGAATAAACTTTTCTAATAAAAACATACAAAACTAAGAAAAGGATAACATTAATAAGAAATGATATTTTAGGATCATGGTGTTAAATAATTAATAAAAAATCTTACATAAACAATTCTCATGTATTCGAATGATAATTTTTTCCCACTAAACTGGAGAATTCTTATATCTTTTTAAGTTTTCGTCATCATTCATTTTAACCCCTTCTATAAATAATTAATACTGAATAATTATTCATAATATATTAAAATGATATAGGAGAGGGTTGGTATGAAATACGTAGTAAGGGTAAACATAATAATTAACAATAAAATTTAAAAAATGAGAATATAAGGAGAACAAGGTTATGACGAAATAATCAATTTTCTATGGCATAAAATTATAGAAATAATACACATCAATCGATGAATCCATAATCATAAAACATGGAATAATTATTTAATTGAGAAATGTGTTATTAGAATCAATAATAATGACCCATTTGATATCAATAATGATTAAAGAAAAAGAATAAAAAGCATAAAAATATAATGAAAATGTACTCATGTCCTGAAACATCATTACCATAGAATCCTTATAAAAAACATACAATTAGAATAACCAGATGAGAAAATTTTAATATAATTCACCGAAGATGAATACAATTACCCAATTCCTTAGAGCATTATCTCGACACACCCCTTGTGTACACTATATCTGGGTGACACAATACTATTGGGGAATATCGTAATATAAATAATTTTCACAATGCATAATATGAATAAGTTACATAGAACATGAATCTCATTATAAAACATATAAAATTATTCAGTATTCCCTTCATAACATGATTAACCCTTGTAGATGAAATGGGTTCCACAGAAATATCTATCAATCCTGATTAACTTGTGGATAAGTAACAGGTTTAGTGAAAAATAATTTAAATTATGATTCACCAATAGAAATGAAATATGTTCCATAATGATACCATTGAACATGATTAACCAATAAAATAGAATGGGTTCCATGAAAAATATACTAGAGAAAATAATAATCCATCTAGTTAAATAATGAGGATGGTTTAATTATATATTATTCAAAGTGAATAATAAGTAAAATCAATGGTTGTTGACGTTTACTGTGATTCCCCAGACATATTTATTTTTTTAATAATAATATTCTGTTAATTTTTAGTGTTATAATTATTATTTTATGTTTAATAATGGTTCCATCCAAAATAAATTATTTTGGAATAATAATAAGACATGTTTTATTCAATATAAATGCTGAAACCTTACATTTTCAATAAGTTAAAAAGACCACATTGATCATAGAATACCTATTAGGAGACCTATCAGCATCTCTAAGAGACCACCAAACACAAAAAATTGACCAAGGAGTTGGTTCTCATCCTCCGGGTCCATAACAATGAATAACATTATGGAAAATACTATGAAAAAAGTACTAAGCATCAAGGGAATGAAGAGAACCATCTTCACCGAATTGGGTTTTGATGGTTGGAACACCCAAAACAATTATTTATAATGCCTTGAAGATAAATATGACTATTAATAGCCTATAGGTTCTTTTAAAGACCATTGGATTTTATAGCGGTTATAAAATCTTATAACCGTTAGGTATTTCATGTATTTCTATTATTTTATGTTTTTTTTCTTTTTTTATGTCTACAAAGTATTTATGTATATAAAAAATTTTAAATGTTTTAAAAAAATTTATATTTAAAAATGTTACATCATTGGTTAAATGATAAAATGGTTTCATGTTAAAGATGTAATTCATATTTTGATTTTAAATATATAACACTAATAGAATGGTGTTTCTTTAAAAATGAGTTAAAATGAATACAAATTCATCACATGTTTTAATGGATGTTAAATTTTTTATTTAGAATTAAACTCAAAAAATGTATACAACATATGGAAACATTGTTTTATAGTGTTATGTTTTACCATTAGAAATAATATAAATAAATATTCAGTTTTTCAAACATTATCATATATAATATATTTGTTCTTATGTTTAATGAAACAAAAATGAAGTTTCATTTAGAAAAAAATCGGGTGAGTGCCCACCCAACAAAGGGAACCCATTATAGTCAAGCCCTTAAAACCTGGAGGGATTATAACATAGAACCTCAAGGTCAGAGAACCCTCAGGAAGTGCATGCATGGTGCTTGCCGATCACACAAAGGTCATGTGTAACACCCCGAGCTTCCACGATACGCTTCTCATTCAATAATGCAATAGCTTGCATTGTACGCAAATTCGAGTTCTAGGACACCGCGACTAATCAAAGTAGCCATTATGAATAGTAATAACCACTTTTTAAAATTATAGAAATTTTATATTTAAAAATGGACTTCATTTTTGTATTCGTAATATCGAAATTATCCTAAGTTGAATTTTTTGTAACATTCTGAGAACATCCGATTTTTTTATGAATAGTGAAAAATACTTAAAACAAATTTTTTAATCAAAATAATTTATTGTGATAAATTATACTATTTAGTGGTTTTAAAGTATAATTAGAATATATTTTTACCATTTTATCCAATGGTGGTCATTAGAATTAATTTAACATTGAAATTGGACATAAACAATTGCCAATCTTTTGATATAAATTGTTTCTTAAAACACGCTATTTGTTGTGAAAGCAGGAATTAATTATAAAATTAATTAATGCAACTTATATGTTTGAAATTTTGTAAAATAGACATCATTTTTGAATTCGGAATATCAATTATAGCTTAGGGTGAAATTTTGGCTTTGTTCTGAAAAACTTCAATTTTTGATGAATAGTGAAACCACTAAGTGGTAGTTAAATAACTGATTTTTCATTTAAATGAAATATTACCACTTCTGTGATTTGATTTTCAAAAATACGACATACATGGTTTTCATTAATAAGTAAAATGTGGTTCAATGAGATTAAAATAAATTTTTTGGTGAATAGTAACTTTTAAGTTCTTAATCGCGATTAGAGGTAATTAGTGTAGTTTAAGGTACAAATAATGTTTTAATAATATGAGATGAGCATGAAACTTGTCCTACTCCTATTGGATGAGTCATGGCCGACCAAGAAAACCCATGGGTCAACATGGGGACCCCATGGAGCCACTTTAGTTGGAAAATGACAATAATATATATTTATTTAATGTTAAAATTAAATTGACAAAAACATGAGTTGTTTTACTAAAATAGTTTTTAAGTGTGGTTACACAAGTCAAAATTTTGACTATAAATATTCATTAGAAAGATAAAACGATTTCCTACATCATAGTATTTTTTTTATAATTTTTATACATTAAATAAATTAAATTATTTATGACATCATTATGATGCGGAGATGACCTCATTATTTAACGATTTAAATAAAATGAGACGATAATGAAAAATCCAAGGCATAAACTTGTCCAAGGCCTATTTGATGAAGATATATCGAACCCTTATCACCTTGTCCACTAATTATATAAGTGTGGGACCTTTATAATCCGAAAAGCATTGTATAATAATGTAACATTTCAATCTTTCCAAAAGAGCCCCTCCTCTCCACTTATAAAAGGCCCCCACCTCTCCCACCTCATTTACACTTTCAAGCAATTTGGCTCGGCCACCCACTGCCCAAATACACTCCCAACTTCCCCCTATTACTCCTAGAAGCCTCACTTTGGGCAGAACTCTTCCCAAGGAAGCCTTTGGCTCAAATCAAAAAGAGTTACCCGATTTTTAGGTAATGTCTTCTCTAATGTTGTTTTGTTTTGTTTTTCTTCTCCAACCCCATAAAATCTTTTTATTAATTTCTTTTGTAACAACACCAGTATCCTCAATATACTAGGATGTTTTTATAAGATGTATTTGAGCTACACTTAAACACACCTACATCTAATGGTTAAAAAACATACGGTTTCTGTGGATGGCGAATTTCTGCCTCACGAAACGATGATTGTTCAACACTCATATAACACCTTCAAAGGTGGCCATTAAGATGTCACTATTCTTATATATGATATATAATATGTTTATGTTTTACTTATGCTTATGTATTTCTCATTTATGGCATACTTTATGATTTTCATTATGGGTAAAACGCGATAATTTCATTTTAGGAAGTGCGGACTACCGCCCCCTCAAAGTGATTTTAATCGTTAATGCCATATGTGGGATGTATAAAGGATGGATTAAATGGTATTATACACTATATTATACTGGAATTATATTAAACATTTATATCATTATGATTTCGTTCCATTAAATATGAAATTGAAATGAAAGTAGCGTTCATGCGTACGTACGGCTTACCGTCTCCATGAACGGTGCATTTCATTTCTTACCTCTAAATGTTACGTGACATTATGAATGAATGTATATACTGTATATATGATATATATGATATCTACATCATGAATATAAATTTGGATATAATGGATATTTCACCACATGAACAACTGGTAACTATAAGAAGTTTATTTTTGACTCAAGTACCAAAGATCGACAAAACGACCGTTATTAAATTAAATAATTAAATAATGTTCATAACATGGTAATAAGGGATATAAAAGGAATAATGAACATGAAAAAGGTTCTTAAGTAAATATAAATTAACTCTAGTTTATTATTCAGGAGGTTAAAGAACGGTCGAGTCAGGAAAAGACGCAAGGTAAGGGAACTTCTTAACCCAACTTCCATTCTTTGGGTTAATCTCCTACTTTCCAATTATGTCATGATATTATTATGTATTATTTTGTATTTTTACTTTCTTTATGTGTACCTATAGTGGATACACATAATAGATCTATTTTATTTTAAAAATGATCTTTTTAAGGACTTCATCTCAATCTCCTTTCATTGAGTCATATTTGGTTTTATACACAACTTTCATTTATACGGTGTATAAACCCCTTTGACTTATACGTTTATTCAAAAGGAATCTTTTTTTATACGAAGAGTTTTACTAAACGACAAAAAGGGAATGTTTTTCTTTCCATACTTATGCAGCGACAACGACTTCTCTACCACAGTGACCATTATTTGAGTTTCGGCTTCCTCTACAAGCCATCATTTTTTTAATAAAAAATAAATACAAAGTTTTAACATTATTTTATTTTGGAATTGAAAATGGTTTTGAAAGCGTTTTTATTATATCAATGTGTTGTATTTATATCTTGGGATTGAAATGTGGAACTGTTATGTTTCCTTTATGCATGTTTTATGTGATACGATTATGTTATGGTTTATGATATGTTTAAACCTATTCATATGAGGAATGCATTGGACTTAATAAGTGACGGGTGGAGCCCGCTATAGCTCCTCGATGCATCGGCAGGACTCATGAGACAAACTAGTGTCTTGGCACAAGGCCTTGACAAAATCTTATTTGTGGTCTTGGCACGAGGCCTTGACTACGTGGTTATGATAGTCTGGCATTATGCATTCCATCATTATGAAAGTGGTTAATGATATTTCATGTGATTATTCGACCAGTAGAATATCCATGTGAAGAAGTAAATGGCATTATCTCATTTTACTTTTTCCATATTATGTTGATGTGCAAGTTTAAAAGGCAATTGTTTTAGTTATAAATTGCCTTAAATGTTTATGTTTATTTATGAAGGATTCCGCAATATTGTTATCCTTACTGAGCATCTGATCTCACCCCTTTCAATGTTTTAATATTTTCCAGGATGTGAAGAAGTATTTTATGAATGACCTGCAGGGATTGTCAGAAGAGGATATGAGAGTGGACTATGGAGACTTTGTTATCGTAGTTTTTCACTTTATGATGTAATGTAACGTTTACGAATGTATCTAGTGTTTCCAAGGCTACTAAACTAATCGGTCTTTCGAGACTTGATCTTTTGTGATCATGCCAATGTTACGAAGTAATGCACCGACTCTGGGTAGCTGGGGTCAGGGCATTACAGTTGGTATCAGAGACAGTTTAGTACTAACCTTGGAAGCTAGATTTAGATAAACTCTGATTAGAGCACATAGCCCGAAGATAGACTTTGAGGATTAGTATAGAAGAACTTCTTAGAATTTTGGTATTGTAGAGATGTTGTGAGTTTTCCGAGCAATACATCCATGTCTGGATACGAGCAGGTAGAGGCGGCTCTGGCACAGATGTACCTAGGGGAAAAACCCGAAAACACCGCTTTGAGCTAGACTCGAACGGGAACTGGTGCACGACAACAGGCCTTACTGCACTCTTGGTTACGACACTCCCGAGGGATATGCTTAGGATAATTCTCATTTTCTTTACAAACCACTATGAGGGGTTATGAGTATATACTTTATCAAAGAAACAATTTCTTTTTATGATTATGGATTATATCCATAAATAGTTCAATTTATGTAAAGTGTTTTACAAATATGGAATTATGTATTTTAATTCATAAACTAATCTAGTTTATGCCATTGTTTAGAAATGGAGCCTAGTGGAAGGAATGGAAACTGTATCAATGCACGCACTCCGTGTAGGGATTTCCCTCCTGCTCAAGATAATTATGGTGGAGCTAGTGATACAACTGGTGCTGATCAGCTTCTCACCGTACTGGGACAACTCACGCAGGTTATGAATAACAACCTTACTCGTATGGAGCACCCTGATCCACAACGTGGAGGATCAATGCTAGACCGTTTCATGAGGCAACAACCACCAACCTTCAATGGGAGTACAAATCCTATAGTAGCTGAGCAATGGATAAATTCCTTAGAGAAAATATTCCATGCCTTGGGGAGTAGTGAAAGGGAGAAGGTTGTCATGGCAGTTTACCACCTCACTGGAGATGCCGATCAGTGGTGGTCGCTGATTCAAAACACAAAGGAAGATGATGATGTATCAAATATGGAATGGAGGGAGTTCAAAGAGATTTTCTTAGAAAAATACTTTCCTCATGACCATCGAGCAGATATGGAAAGGCAATTTCTGAGTCTGAGGGAGAAGGAGGATGAGAATGTCTCAAAGTATGAGGCTAACTTTACAAGATTAGCAAGGCATGCTGCTGATTATATACGTAACCCAAGGAGTAAGATTGATCATTTCTTTTATGGGTTAAAACCATTTATCCGTCGAGCTTTAGTATCACAATCCTTCTCATCATACGAAGATATTGTCTCGTGTGCTATGAAGACAGAAAAGGAATTCTCTAAGTCTTATGACAACAAAGTAAAGCAAGAGTAGAAGAGAACGGTGGAACAAGAGACAGATAAAAGGTAAAAGGGAAAGAAGGATTTTCCATTATGTGATAATTGTGGGAAGAATCACCCTGGTACTTGCCTAAAAGGAATGGGAGTTTGTTATAAATGTGGAGAAAAGGGTCACCAGGCTCGTGATTGCAAGGGAAAGAAAGAGGCTATCAAAGTTGAATGCTACAATTGTAGAAAATGGGTCATTATGCAAATGAATGTCCTAAGAGTCAGGGAAATTTACCTCAGAAAAGGCCAAGGGATCAAGGACAATCTTATGCTGTTACTACAGTTGATGCAGAATAATTAATGTATTGGTGCTTTTGGACTCATGGATTATATTCTGGTTATTATAATAATGTGATATATATATAAGGATTGTACTGCAGTACTTGTTGTTTCAGTAAGGTTTTAATATGATTAAGGTAATCATATTTTTAGTATGTGACAATAAGAGAAACTTTACTTTGTTTGGGGAATCTGATAAATTGATTTTGGAATTAAGAGACCTTTTAGAGAAAGTCTGGACAGAGGTATTTTGGATAACTATAAAGGTTGGAGTGGATTAAGTTGATCTTTGGATAAGTAATGTTTAAGGTTAAAAAATTTATGAAGATTATTTTTGGAATATTATGATACTATAGTTTTAGGAAAAGGACAACCTACAGGGTGGGGAATAACCCGTCGCGTCGGACAAAGCTGCAAGAATCGAACCCACAACCATAGTGCAACAAGCCTTTATTTCCTACCACTAGCCTACAGGAAGTCCCTGGTTATTACAAAATAATTTTACTAATCTAAATGGTATGTGTTAACATTTGGAACCTTATACAATTAGGATAAATAGAATATTTTTGAGTTCCGTTACCATTTGGAGTAAAAGTTGGGTTTGTGGTAAAAATTTATTAACGAATGAAAGTATACATAACAAGTATGTATATTCCCTTACGTTCTTATTAAATCTCCTAAATAAATTCCTTAACATTATAAAAGGTAATTTAAAACAAAAATGTTTTCGGTTAACTTTTCCAACTGGGGATTCAATGACCGTTTAACCAATCACAAGTTTGTGATTTTCATGGGGTTAAACTTTCTCCTAATCCTGTTTTCTATATCTCTCCATCAGACCTTGATGGTTTGTTTCTCCTCCATATCCATATTTTCATAGAATCCTAGAATGGGCTATATCGGGTGACCTTTGTACTTATCTTGCTTTCTTTTAATGTTATATATTTATTAACCTTATTTCCGATGTGGGTTATCCTCAAAGGTATTTTCTCTTTTCAACCTTTTATTTTCAAAGAAAAATTTCAAATTGCGAGGACACAATTTATTGAAGGAGGGGAGAATGTAACACCCCGAGCTTCCACGATACGCTTCTCATTCAATAATGCAATAGCTTGCATTGTACGCAACTTTGTGTTCTAAAACACCGCGACTAATCAAAGTAGCCGTTATGAATAGTAATAACCACTTTTTAAAATTATAGAAATTTTATATTTCAAAATGGACTTCATTTTTGTATTCGTAATATCGTAATTATCCTAAGTTGAATTTTTTGTAACTTTCTGAGAACTTCCGATTTTTTTATGAATAGTGAAAAATACTTAAAAAAACTTTTTTAATCAAAATAATTTATTGTGATAAATTATACTATTTAGTGGTTTTAAAGTATAATTAGAATATATTTTTACCATTTTATCCAATGGTGGTCATTAGAATTAATTTAACATTGAAATTGGACATAAACAATTGCCAATCTTTTGATATAAATTGTTTCTTAAAACACGCTATTTGTTGTGACAGCGGGAATTAATTATAAAATTAATTAATGCAACTTATATGTTTGGGATTTTGTAAAATATAAATCATTTTTGAATTCGGAATATCAATTATAGCTTAGGGTGAAATTTTGGCTTTGTTCTGAAAAACTTCAATTTTTGATGAATAGTGAAACCACTAAGTGGTAGTTAAATAACTGATTTTTCATTTAAATGAAATATTACCACTTCTGTGATTTAATTTTCAAAAATCCGACATACATGGTTGTCATTAAGAAGTAAAATGTGGTTCAATGAGATTAAAATAAATTTTTGGTGAATAGTAACTTTTATGTTCTTAATCGCGATTAGAGGTAATTAGTGTAGTTTAAGGTACAAATAATGTTTTAATAATATGAGATGAGCATGACACTTGTCCTACTCCTATTGGATGAGTCATGGCCGACCAAGACAACCCATGGGTTAACTTGGGGACCCCATGGAGCCACTTTAGTTGGAAAATGATATTAATATATATTTATTTAATGTTAAAATTAAATTGACACAAACATGAGTTGTTTTACTAAAATAGTTTTTAAGTGGGGTTACACAAGTCCAAATTTTGACTATAAATATTCATTAGAAAGATAAAACGATTTCCTACATCATAGTATTTTTTTTATAATTTTTAGACATTAAATAAATTAAATTATTTATGACATCATTATGATGCGGCGATGACCTCATTATTTAACGATTTAAATAAAATGAGAAGATAATGCAAAATACAAGGCTTAAACTTGTCCAAAGCCTATTGGATGAAGATAATTCGAACCCTTATCACCTTGGCCACGAATTATATATTTTTGGGACCTTTAGAATTAGAAAAGAATTGTATAATAATGTAACATTTCAATCATTCCAAAAGAGCCCCTCCTCTCCACTTATAAAAGGCCCCCACCTCTCCCACCTAATTTACACTTTCAAGCCATTTGGCTCGGCCAAACTCTGCCCAAATACTCTCCCAACTTCTCCATCTTACTCCTAGAAGCCTAACTTTGGGCATAACTCTTCCCAAGGAAGCCTTTGGCTCAAATCAAAAAGAGTTACCCGATTTTTAGGTAATGTCTTCTCTAATGTTGTTTTGTTTTGTTTGTCTTCTCCAACCCCCTAAACTGTTTTTATTCATTTCTTTTGAAACAACACCAGTATCCTCAATATACTAGGATGTTGTTATAATATGTATTCGAGCTACCCTTACACACACCTACATCTAATGGTTAAAGAACATACGGTTTCTTTGGATGCAGAATTTCTGCCTCACGAAACGATGATTGTTCAACACTCATATAACACCTTCAAAGGTGGTCATTAATATGTCACTATTTTTATATATGATATATAATATGTTTATGTTTTACTTATGCTTCTGTATTTTTCATTTATGGAATACTTTATGATTTCTATTATGGGTAAAACGCGATAATTTCATTTTAGGAAGTGCGGACTACCGCCCCCTCAAAGTGATTTGAATCGTTAATGCCATATGTGGGATGTATAAAGGATAGAGTAAATGGTATTATACACTATATTATACTGGAATTATATTATACATTTATATCATTATGAGTTAGTTCCATTAAATATGAAATTGAAATGAATGTAGCGTTCATGCGTACGTACGGCTTACCGTCTCCATGAACGGTGCATTTCATTTCTTACCTCTAAATGTTACGTGACATTATAAATGAATGTATATACTGTATATATGATATATATGATATCTACATCATGAATATAATTATGGATATAATGGATATTTCACCACATGAACAACTTGTAATTATAAGAAGTTTATTTTTGACTCAAGTACCAATGATCGACAAAACGACCGTTATTAACTTAAATAATTAAATAATGTTAATAACATGGTAATAAGGGATATAAAAGGAATAATGAACATGAAAAAGGTTCTTAAGTAAATAGAAATTAACTATAGTTTATTATTCAGGAGGTTAAAGAATGGTCGAGTCAGGACAAGACGCAAGGTAAGGGAACTTCTTAACCCAACTTCCATTCTTTGGGTTAATCTCCTAGTTTCCAATTATGTCATGATATTATTATGTATTATTTTGTATTTTTTACTTTCTTTATGTGTACCTATAGTGGATACACATAATAGATCTATTTTATTTTAAAAATGATCTTTTTATGGACTTCGTCTCAATCTCCTTTCCTTGAGTCATATTTGGTTTTATACACAACTTTCTTTTATACGGTGTATAAACCCCTTTGACTTTTACGTTTATTCAAAAGGAATCTTTTTTATACGAATCATTTTACTAAACGACAAAAAGGGAATGTTTTTCTTTCCGTACTTATGCGGCGACAACGACTTCTCCGCCGCCGTGACCATTATTTGAGTTTCGGCTTCCTCTACAAGACATCATTTTTCTTAATAAAAAATAAATACAAAGTTTTAACTTTCTTTTATTTTGGTATTGAAAATGGTTTTGAAAGCGTTTTTATTATATCAATGTGTTGTATTTATATCTTTTGATTGAAATGTGGAACTGTTATGTTTCCTTTATGCATGTTTTATGTGATACGATTATGTTATGGTTTATGATATGTTTAAACCTATTCATATGAGGAATGAATTGGACTTAATAAGTGACGGGTGGAGCCCGCTATAGCTCCTCGATGCATCGGCAGATCTCATGAGAGAAACTAGTGTTTTGGCACAAGGCCTTGACAAAATCTTATTTGTGGTCTTGGCACGAGGCCTTGACTACGTGGTTATGATAGTCTGGCATTATGCATTCCATCATTATGAAAGTGGTTAATGATATTTCATGTGATTATTCGACCAGTAGAATATCCATGTGAAGAAGTAAATGACATTATCTCATTTTACTTTTCCCATATTATGTTGATGTGCAAGTTTAAAAGGCTATTGTTTTAGTTATACATTGCCTTAAATGTTTATGTTTATTTATGAAGGCTTCCGCAATATTGTTATCCTTACTGAGCATCTGAGCTCACCCCTTTCAATGTTTTAATATTTTCCAGGATGTGAAGAAGTATTTTATGAATGACCTACAGGGATTGTCAGAAGAGGATATGAGAGTGGACTATAGAGAATTTGTTATCGTAGTTTTTTACTTTATGATGTAATGTAACGTTTACGAATGTATCTAGTGTTTCCAAGGCCACTAAACTAATCGGTCTTTCGAGACATGATCTTTTGTGATCATGCAAATGTTACGAAGTAATGCACCGACTCTGGGTAGCAGGGGTCGGGGCGTTACATCATGCATGGTGAGGAATAAGCGCACACCAAAACTCATGTATAGGGTATAGTCACGCGCGCACAGGGCGTGACGCAGGTCATGCACCAGTGAGAGTGTGGGTGGTTGAGGCCCACTGGGCTGGTGATCTAGGGAGTAAGGACTCCAAGGTGACAGTTTTGTTATTGGCATATGGTTGAGTGTCGACGTATATATGGCGGTTCAAGTTTTCTTTCTGTTTTGATGTGGGATGATATTTTTTATGGGAAATCTAATCTGATACATTAAATATCTCCACATGAGATCCTCACCATCTGATCTTATTTGTACTTCAAACTCTACTAACCACTTACAATTACTGTGTATTTCTTCAATAGTCTGATCGGGACGCGGGTGATCTCTGCCCCTTATTTAAAAAAAAACAAAGTTTCCCCGCAACTGTCTAATCATTCCAGGATATAATCACAACCATAAATATAATTTTAAAATTGGGGAACTCCCCTAAACCATATGATCAACTTCAATTGATCATGGCCGTTCATTATCTACTAAATCATCTCCCATTCTTCTTCTTCTTCCTCTTGTTACTTCAGTAGAAACAACAATCTATCCACTATTGCTTCCTAACCTGTGAGTCCTTCAATACCTCACTATGGCCTTGTTTTCCACTTTATTTTTTTCCACTAGACTCAATGGTGATTTAATTTAATATGAACCCAAACTATTCTCATACATGTTTTCAATAAAATATACATATAATAAAACAATTGATCCCTTTAAGATTTTCCATAATCATAGTTTTTCTTACTATCTCAATGATTAGTTTCAGTTTACTTCCAAGTCTCTTTGATTATTTATTTAATCCATGGTATATAAAATTATATATATTTTCTATCACCTGCTTATTTGAACCATCATTTTCACCATAACCCTATAGTTTTTCTCCTCTAAACTTCTCTCCAACCTTTTATCAGCTCAACTCCACCTTTTAGTTCAGGTAAGGGATTAATTTTTTTTGTTTAATTAGACCTTATATATATTTATACTTATATATGTATTTACATTTATTTATAAAATAAACCTATTCTGTTTTTATGTTTTTTAAATAATGAACATTTGTTTTTAAATTATTTTCTTAACGCTTGTAAATCATATATGGGTGATATTTTTAGCTTGGTGTTTGGTTAAACCTTATATAAATATATGTGTATATAACATTATTTATAAAACAAAGATATTTTTTTTATATCTTTCAAATGATGTATTGTTTTGTTTTAAATGATGTTCACTGTTCATGTCATTCAAAGGGTTAATATGACGTCAATTTTTTATTTTGATGTCAAAAATACCAATATATACACTCTATATATATAGTTATATGATTATATATATATATATATAAATATTTCATTCTGAATATGATTTTATAATAATTGATATTATATGTTGATATAATACTTTTCAAGTGTACGATACTTATAAATATTTATCAATCCTTGTTTTGATTGTGAAAATCCCATGCATTCACATTATGTATATATGGTTTTATATAATTTTCAAACCCAAAAGTATATATATATATAAGAACTAAAATTACATATATTCATGTCATTATTTATTTCAGAAGATTTAATGTTATTAACCTTTTGATAATTTTATACACTACACATGATACAATTTTATATTGGAAAAAAAATAAAAAAATACATTCTATGTTATTTTGTGGCTAAAAATTATAAAACAAGTCATTACCTTGTTAATGAAATTGACTTTACATACATATTGATATTTAATTTTAGGATAAGTATTCAGATGTATATTTTTTAACACATATACATATACATGTATAAACCCATTTAGTGAACAGTGTTTAATTATTAATGCATCAATATCTCACAGGTATGGAATGTTATACATTTTAAAATATTATTTTCTAATTTATAAGTAATACTGTTAAGTATTAATGGTTAAGATTTATAATGTGTAACTGTATAATTTATCAGTGTATGGTGAACATAAATCTTATGTATAAAAAATGGCCATTTTTGTGTAATAAGGGTTTTTATTTTAAGTGCCATCATTTTATGTGACAATCCCAAACAAACCGGTATTTTATATGCCCCATTTATCATCACATGTAAAAATGTCTGTCTATGATTCCAAGTAGTCTTTAAAACAATTTTTATAGTTAGTTCATGCTTAATTTTATTTATAAATATGGACATATTTGTAAAATGTAATTCATCATCTATGGTCACTTAAGGATTTGGAATTTAATTGTTGTAAGTGGTATGGGAAACATTGAATAAATGACAAAAAATAATTATTTGAAGTGGTATGGGACAATTCGAATAAAATATATAATTTATTAAATCAACATGGTATGAGAAACATTGATTTAAATACATTTACACATATGAGGAATGAATTGGACTTATTATGTTACATGTGAGGCCCGCTATATCCTATCTATGCATTAGTAGGTCTCATGAGACAAACAAGTTTATGGAACGAGGCCTTGAATGAATGGTTATGTATGGTCTTGGAACTAAGACTCTATAGAATGTTTATGATTGCTCGAAATTATATATATAATCAACATGTTCTTAATGTCCAACCAACCATGTGATTAATTAACTAGTATAATATCCTTGGAAAAGAATATCTTATTTATGATAATGGAATAAATGCATAAGGAATAATTATGTATGTACTTGGAATGTCATTTATAAAGAAAGTGTACAATCTATTTTCAGAACATTGATACAGAAGTTAATATTACATATATCATTTGATGAATCAAATTTTTAGTGTTAAGAGAATCCTGATTTTGTTTCATATTCAATTCCTAACAAGTATTATTACATGTGCTAATTTGTACCTGCATCCATGACTATCACCTGTAAATTAGTCTGATCACTTTTTGGTTTGTATACATCATTCTAAGAATTTTTGAACAAATATGCATACTATGAAATGTGTTTTATCTATTTCTTTTAAATGAATATATGAAATCATATGTACGATATTTCAATAAAAATATTACAAGTAACAATTGAAAAATGATGATGACATGATGCAAGAAATATATTTTTATTTTTAGAAATTTTTTTATAATTATTTCAAAAAAGGTTATTTTTAAAAAGGAATTCTACTAATTGGTTTTTAAAACCCTTTATTGAGAATTTTAAATTTTCACCCTAGGTTTTTAACTTTTTTTTACTGAGTTAGTATATTTTTCATCTTTGAGTTGTCTTATGTGATGACAACAATATGATGCTTATCTTATACAGTTTTGAAAAAATGTATCAGCTATATTTTTTTTTCTAGAACCTAGATTGGGAATATTCTCAATGATGGAATGTGATGTGTAATTTTTTTCAGCATCTTTTTATTAAAAAAAATTACAGAACATGTTTTAGGCACCGACTCCAGGCTTATAGGGTAAGGTCCTAACATTCATGAATGAAAAAAACATTAAATGATCAAAAAATAAATTAATGTAGAAAATTACATTTTCATTAAAATGAATTCAAAAACATTAAAGAAATAATTTACTTCAAAAATAACTACTAAAAATTCAAATGGAGTATTTGAAAAATTTATTAGTCATGGAATATGAAATATATGTTCACTTACAAAGAACAAAATAAAAATATCATCAACCAATAAGGGAGGAAAATTAAATTTATATTGTGAACCTAATTAAATTCTAGATGATAATGAAATATAATTCCTTCTATGAAATAATAGAAGGGGTTTTCCTCTAATTAATTCAATCTTTAATGTGGGAAGATTGTACCATACATCATTTTCCACTTTGGTAATATTTTAGTCATAATCTTCATACAAGAATAAAATTGAATAAAAAATAAATATAAACAACATAATGTTATTTACAATATATCATATAAATGGTAAAATAGATATAGTTCATAATAGAAGATAGGTTTTAATATTTTCAAGATGTCTAAGTGATAGTAAATTGTGATGAAGACCATACTAATATGTGTAATCTTTGTATCAAAACTGATTAAAGGGAAAACACCACATGGATTTGTAATTAAAAATAATTTTAATGAAAATAATTATATAATAAATTCATGGGTATTATATTCATGAATCAATAACAATATGTGGTTAATATGGAACGTGTATCACACAAAAAAGTGAGATAAGAAACAATTACCAACTATCCAAACGTTCCTGGTATCTCATTTGAGTCATATGGAGGAATCTTACCTAAATTATTCAATTTCATATGAAATAATAAAATTATTAATATCTTAAACTAGAATAATTAATTTTATTTCTTTTCAATTATATATTCTTTTACTTAATCATTTTTGTCCATATCGGGTGTTTCTCGGATGTTTGTTTCTTTATTTCAAAATAGAATCGATGTGTTAAATGTGGTCTAAGAGCTCATTTTCCAATGTTATCTAGAATAATTATCATGTTATATTTATTTTCATTATGAATCAATTATAAATTTTGATCTAATAATTTAATATGGTATGGGAAAATGAAATATGTTACAATTATTCTGATGGTAGGTCATACATACACATGAATAATGCTTCCATTTTTAACTGATCATTACAAAATGAATGAATGTACTATTTTATCAATATAACATGATAATAATTTCACAAATACCACATTATTTACATAAATATAATTATATAAATCTTCAATGTGATTTAGGGATGAAAAAAATAGTTAAATCACATTATGATGGCATTATCCCACACATAAAGACAAACAACGTTATCATTAATCAATGTAAGAAAAAAAATAAGTTTTTTTGTTCAGAACGATAAATATGTCTTGAATATATTAACTATTTCCTATTTAACACATATAATCATTAATTTTTCCTTTATTATTTTCAATGTAATTGATTAGTGTCAAATGAACTACATCACTCCATACACCTGAAAGACTATTGTGTCCCACCCATAGAATGGAAATAAGATGGCGTATGTGAGATCATAACTACATAATTATAAATATAATTAAAATATCACACACACACAAACATATATATATATATATATATATATATATGTTTTATATAAATAATTATTTCTATCTATGATATAAAATTATGGAAAATGAGTGACATTGGTTTGAGAGGTAGTGGTCTTCTATATAAATGAATTTCTATTCCATATCCCATTTGATGAAAGAATAGAATGATTTAGCTTATAAAATTAACATAATAATATATCATTATATTTCATAATTTTTTTTAATATATTATAATAATTTAAGAATATTTTAGGAGGTGGAAGAAGAAATTATAAAAAAATTCACATGTAATAACGAATTGCTTCTTCAAACAACCAACAAAATAATGCACCAGAAGACATCATAAGATGTATTTATGATAAAACATAGGGATCTAGTTTTTGGAAAGAAAATTTAGGAAGAATTTTATGGAATTTAATGAGTGGAGGGTGGTGTCCTATTATAAGCGGGGAATGTAACCCACATAGAAACTACATGAATCTTTCCAAAAATATTCTGAAAGTATAAAGTCATTAAAAATAAATATTCCCCTAAATTGACATTATTTATAAGTTGGGAAGGATAATATTTTATTATTAATAGATAATATATTTTATATAATTGATTTTGTATTTCTAACTACTATATTTTTGGTTCAACCACCGACAAATCAATTTTAACCTTAATTGTGCTAATTAATTTTTATTATTTTCAATATTAATTATGGTAAATAATTTATTTCCATTTATTAAATAATAAAAATTAATATGAATAAAAATAATGAATCCATTTTAATAAATTCAATTCATATAAGTGGAGATTTTTAATTAAAAACTAAACAAGCATACACAATGAAAAACTAGGATTTCATGAACTACGTTTATCAAGAAAAATATGATTTCATATTAACTCATTGAATAATAATAATAATTTTATGAATTAAAATTAAAATTTAATGTTATATAATCTATAAAATTAATTTAAATTATTCTTCACTGGGGTTTCAAATGTTATTAAAATGGAGACACACTAGACAATTAAAAATAATTCTCAAAAAAAATAATTTTTTTAGAGAGAAATATAAATATAATCTAATATCAAATATAAATAGGATTAAAATATATTTATGTGTGTTAATTATAAATATATAATTATTCTATTACTTTATATAATAGTAAAAATTTAGTCGAAATTTTATATTTACCAATTTATATAAAAATGATAACATTACAAATTATTTTTTACCATTCACTAAAATTTTGATATTTTTTGAAATATCCCAGAATTAAAACCTATGATAATTTTTATAGGATAATATTAAAAATAAATTCAGTTTTATCAATTTATTCTTATAAAATTTTCAATATTTAATTGTATTAATTTTTCATGTAATAAAATTTTTTTTGAATAAAACATATTTTCCAAGAATAGAATCACCATAAAAATTGATTGATTATATACGAATAGTTTATGAATAATATTAATTGATAAGAACATATATATATATTATAAATTTTTTAGTAGTATTCATACAAAAAATTTAATTTCTAGGGTATATGTTTTACACATTTTGTTGCTTGTTTAAGCTTGTTGTTGACTATTGAATACACTATTGAACATAATTACCTTCTTTAAAAACCATGGTTTCGTACATATAATTATGTATTTTATAAATTTATAGTATCTTTATTATATTATTATATATATTTAATTATAAAATCACATATATATTATTATGTTTATTTTTGTTTGAAATATGATAATGTCTCTTATGTGCACGATAAACTATAGCCTTGAGATGCGATGTGATTTTTTTCCCACATACTAATTACATGGTTGGTAATAAGTATGAATTCAGGGTATATATGTGATATATATAAAATAATATTTATTATATAAAATTCATATATCACTCAATTCCCTGCACATTCACCCATTTTTGAAATAATAATGTTGCGCATACATACAACTCATCTCCTCCATGAAGTGATGTTATCCATTATGTATGTTAAAATTTAAATAATTACAATAAAAATTTATAAAATAATTCATAATTATATTTATCTACTTTTATAATTGTGTATATGAGGGGTATATATCCTATATGAATTAACCATAGCTTTCAGGCCAAAATATGCACGCGAAAAAAAAATAAATAAACACGCTAAACATTAAAAATAATAAAATATTATTCACAAAATGATTCTAAAATGTAATGAGAAGATCATATATGAAATTTTGAATATATGTAATATTTTGGTATATATTAAAAAAATAAATAAAAAAATATTATACATGAGCTTAATGTGCGTTCAAATATAAGAAAATATTGTCTAAAAGACTTCATCTCATTTTTCCTTAATGGAGTAAATATTTTATGTTATGCACCTCATTTATTTTATATGGTACATATACATACCATTATTCATGTATTGTCAAGATAAATTATGAAATCATTGTATTTTAAGTTTAAATTTTAATTATTTCAACCATGTGGATTGGACATGAATATTAAAAAGTTGTAATGAATTTAATAAC
This sequence comes from Viscum album, assembly GCA_963277665.1. NCBI lineage: Eukaryota > Viridiplantae > Streptophyta > Magnoliopsida > Santalales > Viscaceae > Viscum > Viscum album. Next base: position 801,666,122 of record OY728164.1, read on the forward strand.
TCAATATTTTTCATTGAGTCAAATTTCTTCTTCATACTCATTGATATTATATAATTATTTTAATATTCAATTTTGAATATAATATTATTTTAATTAATGTGTATTAATTATATTTACAATTTAGATGTATAATATATTCATATTTTAATTATCACATAAATTTTATCATATTTTTAATGGTTTATTTCACATTCTATTTTTAATAAGTATTTATTAGGATTGAATTTCCATTGAAGTAAATTATATGATAAATGGAATATAAAACCCTTTTATCATTTTCTCATGTTGTTATTCATTATTTCATAATGTCATATAACTATTTTTACATTCTTTTGTTGTTAAAATAATAGGGAAAATTGTTTTAATAATACCAGATTTCATTTCATTCTTCAGTTGAAAATAATTTTTCTTCTGAAATAAAGTTTTTTTCCAAATATTTTCAATTATCAATGTATTATATTAATGAAATTTTTTTCTTCCAGTTTTAATGTTTAAGAATTTTTCTAAATTAAATCTTCATTTTTTCCAAATAATTCTTATCTGGATGTCATTTAAAATTTAAAATGAAAATTTTAATAATGTATGAAATGAACAGAGTCTCACACCATGATGGCTAGAAATTATTTTGAATAATCACTTATAATTTTAAAAGGCTATTATGAAATAATAAAATAATCATAATAAATTGTGATATTTTTTTCTAGAAATATTTTCAATGTATAAAATTATATTTTCCTCATTGATGTTTTTAATGAAAATTTTCCTCTATTTGTATTCATTGACACAAAAATTCTATTATTTTACTTATACACCATTTGGAAAATGTTGTATTAATGAAATTATTATTTATATATTCATGGTTTATGATATTTTTTGACCAAGGAATATACTGAGTTTCACATTTTTAATTCATTTATGTTGTTATTGACTATCCTTATAAGTTATAACGTTCTTGTGATCATTGTACATTAGATGTCCCTAAAATATTCATATTATATTTCATGTATGTGTTTTTGTATTAAGGAAAATATAAATTCTATATATGATGTTACATATTAATAGTTATTTCTTCTAAAGAAATATTGGTAAAACTGTTTTCATTACTCAATAATGTTATTTGATGATAATGACCTTTTTATGACGTAAATTTATTATTTGATATGTGTTTAATGATTTGGAAAAGCAGTGATGTGTGAGACTAGATTTATATATCATCTGGATGCACCATTAGTCTCGTGAGGTGAATAATTAAGATAGCATTAAATGGTATTTTACCCATAGTTTGAATTATCATGTGAATAGCCTTGATATTAGAGGTATTAGGATTCCTTATAGCATGATGCCTAAAGATTAATCATTACCTTAATTAATAATTAAGTTTGTATTTTCTATGAAATTTTAAAAATGGTTTTTTTCTATATTCATTTCATTATCAATAATTTAGTAAATGGTTTATGTGTTCAGATATTTACCTCTAAATATTTTTTATTCCGTATATAATGATAATATTCAATGATTTTAAATGGAATGTGTGTCATGTTATTTATCATTACATTTTGATTAAACTTATTTATTCCTGATATATTTTTATCATGTAAACCTCATTGAGAAATTGAGATATCCCTTATTTTGTTTCCTTTTCTAGGAATCCAGTAAGTGTACTACGAAATATATTCCATTATATACTAAAGGGAAAAATGATATTCTCAAAAATAAAAATTATCTCATAAGTTGTGCATTATCATGTAATATGGGAATCCTGTATTTATATATTTTAACATGACTAATAAAATATTAAGTTCCATGGTATGACATTCCTTGTATCTTATTAGTATTTAATAAAGTTTGCACTAGCTTTGGGACTGTATGGTTCAGGGTCATTACTTTTGGTATCAAATAAATTTTAGTATAAGCCTTGGAATCCAGATATAGGAAAACATAAATAATTTGACATAACCCTATAATATACTTTGAGGATATGTATAGGAGAATATCATAGTTGTTTGGAAATGTAGATATTATGATATTTTTCATGGAAATTCATCCTTATCTTGATAATACAAGTGGATGTGGTTCTTTGAATGATGTTCCTAGGTGTGATAAAACCCAAATTGAGGTGTCTAGAAGGACTCTTGTGTTTCCTTGTACATGATAACGGGCCTCCAAACATATCAATTTTTATAGTCATGGGATATATCAATTTGATAATTCATATTTTTATTTATAAACTAGTATTAAGGTTTGGAATATATGATATCCCTAAATGGCCCATATTGAACATATTTTGTCATAGATTTATAATAAGGAATCATTATTTACAAATAATTAAAATGATTATTTAGTATTTTCACTACAATAATTTTCTCTCACACTATTTTATTTTGGTTTAGTCAATGGTTGTACACTAATGGAATTGTTTATACGTTCAATATGGAGGACAATGTGGTTTATATAAGAACCCAAATTGGATGTTGAATTAAGTTAAAGATATCATGAATATTTAGAATCACGTATACCAAAATATGGTTGAAAATCTTGACATTAACCAACTCTTATAATAAATACAGAAGAAAAATATAGAGTTTAATAAGAGATCAAGTAGTGGATACAATTGAGGGATAGAGGATATATTTATTTCATGATAGAAGTTTTCGGAATAGACACCTTGGAAAGTACCTCATAGGAGAATCAAAATGATTTACTTAAAAAAAGTTAATAAAGTAAACAGTGGATGAATTAAAATGAGTAATAAGATGGAAGGAAATATATTTCATCGTAGGGATCCATTAATAGTCATTTTTATTAAATGTGGGGAGCCATGAAATTATCAATGACAATGCCCACTTTTACAGGTTAACACCTAGACTATGGAAGGAACTATATATAAATTAAATAGGTGATGTTTTTAATTTTTGGGAATCATGAATTAAATTTTAGAAGAATTATTACAAATGGTATATTTTTTATAAGAATCATGATACATCTAAGGATGGTGTTAAATTCTATTATAACAAATGCCTTCATTAGCATAAGATTTATGGACACCATCATGGGTTTATGAGATTATAATTGATCATAAGTCATAAAAACCACTTTTTAGGTCTTATGTTATTGGATTCTATAACGATTAATTATATTTTGTTATAAATTAATGTAAATATAACCAAATGATTTATTAATACTGTATTAATATAATATTATTTATGGATTAATTCCCATAATTTTTATTTTCATATGTTTAATGAATATTGTAACTGTTAGGGATTATCTTACCTTTTATGTTAAGGTAATTATGGGTTACTAAACTTTTTTCATGTTATATTATTCATAGTAATATGGTTATTTAAGAAGCATAACCCACATGTCAGGTGTCAATCGTCGCATCTTGTAAGTCCATGGGGATTGAAGTAATAACTAAAGGATGAAAAGGGTGTTGTGCCTACCACCGGCCTACGTTATGGTCTGGTTAATGTATATTTTTTTTAGAAAATAATTTATTGATAAATATTAATGTTTAAGTAGTTTTGTTACTATGGATGTATTGATTTTAATGTATTATATTGTATAATTTTTTCTAGATATAGGGATTTTGGAAAATATTTACAAACAGATAGAAGGTCTTGTTACACTTTTATGGTTTTTATGATCTATCAATTGTTTTTAGTGATTTAGGAATAAAAAATCAATTTTGGCGATTCATTTTTTATAATAAGAGATGAAAAAAATTGTTCGAGGCCCAAAAAATGATTAAATTATTCATTTGAAATATAATGATATCATATATGTTTATTTCCTCATTATTACAGTCTATATCATAAAGAAAAACATCAAAATTAGGAAAAATGATTTTAAAAAATCGTATCATATTACCATCAAATCTAATGAATAAAATTATCTTTTAAATCATAAATAATTTATGGTGTTGATTTCCTTAAATTTCAAATAAGAAATCAATTTATTTTAATCAATTATCTCTTTCAATATCTATAATTATTTAATATTTTTGTTAAATACCATATATTAACATCCTACCAATGTTCACCTTATTTGAAACCTATTTTTTTGTTATTCGGGATGACCATAAAATTTTTATTTCTCACTTATCAAGAGGATTAATTTATTAAAACTTTTAATATTTAAATATTTTAGTAATTTTATTTCTATATTTAAAACCCAAGATTACTGAGATTAAGTATATATTTTGAGGACACAATTTTTTGAAGGAGGGTGAATATAAAAGAATATTATTTTAAAAGTGGAACATCATATTCGATAATATTTGTAAAAAAAAATATTGAATTATAATGTAACTCCTTGAGTGTTTATGTTATATTACTTTTTAAATTTATTTATTATCATTGATATATTGAGGAACATGCAACCCCAAGTATAAATGAATAGTAATATAGTTTTCCATTATAACCATGCCTTTAAATTGGAGGAAATAAAATTTTTAAAAAATAATATGAAATTGACATGTTGAAAGAATATATAAACATATTAATTTTTTTCAATTCATTAAAAACTAATGATGAATCATATAAATGAAAATTAAAAGTTAAATAAAAAGCTCTATTTTACTAAAACATGATTTAGTCATGCATTATGATCATAATTTTAAATTAAATTTCTACAATTTATTATATTTTATTTGAGAAATTGGAATTGTTTTTTCAAATCATTATAATAAATTATCTAAGGGAATGTTTTTTGTATTTTTTTTAAATGATTCAATTTTCAAGTAAATAGTGAGAAATATTATTTTCTATTATAAAGTTCCTTTTATGTAAATTAATTTACATGGTAACATTATAATGTAGATTTATAAAGAAAACATTGAAACAATTTAATATAATTAAAATTAATCAGGTCAATAAAATCATATTCATATTGAATGTTGATATTAAAACATTCATTGCATATGAGAATATTAACTTTGGAAAACAAATTTTTCATCGAGTCTTCAGATATAAATTTAATTTTGATTTTCAAACATCTATAAATTTAATTTAGATAAATTATCTCAATATTTAGATTCATTATAATTTATATTATCTAATATGGTTAAAAAAGTTTTTGACGATTAATAATAATAAAATTAGTGAAAATTAATTACATCGATTAGAATAAAAAATGATTTACAAAGAGTTAAACTGATTATATAAGGTTCAAAATGAATGACAATATTATTAAACACCCACTTTATGGACATATTTATACCATATCACATTTTTTTTATAATGAAATTTTTTTTAGTAATTTGAAAGGATAAAAATTTAGGTGTTATTGAATCTTTTCAAAAATTCATTATGTGTTTTCTCCGCCACTTATAAAAGGCCACCCCTTTTCTCACATGATATTAAATAGAATCCGACTTTGATCATAAAATACCTTCCAAAATTACTTTTTTACTACTATATAATCATAATATGTAACTTTTTAATCACAATTTAATCATAGGATGTTTTTTTTGTGAAATCATAGACTTATTTTTTTGAAGAAGAGTTAATGTTCTTAAACATGTGTTTTTTGTTTTTATTCATATTCCCCCTTCTTCAAAAATTTTTAAAACATGTTTTTATAATAACCATTGTATAATAAATATTAAAATATGCCATTATGTAAAAGTAATTAGCTATAACCATCTTCTCTTACATCAAATGTGAAACGAAATATTCGATCATGTGTATAGCAGACAACCACCTCAGGATCCGATGTAATTCAGTTTCCATCACCAAATTTCAATGATGGATATAATGATTGATGTTAAACATGTATATTATATATTTAATATTATTAAACTTATTAAATTTTAATATCAGAAATAATTTCTAACATCTTATTCTGTTTCATAGATGAAAACATTGGTCTTGAGTATGGTGGATTACCACCAAGTAAAGCGATGTTAATTGTTTTACAGTTATGATTTACCTTGATGTAAATGAGGATAAATTTATTTAATATTGTTGATATATATAATGTCATATCATTTTTTAAAAATTAATTCATTCCCCAATTTTGTATGCTTTCTAAAATTTTAGAAATTATTATTTCTTCTCGTGTGTATGAATGGCCTATTATCTCCACAAAGCGATGTGATATATTCTCCATGTTCAAATTAATATAATTATTTTAAAAATGTATAAAATAGTTCAAAAAAATAATTTATAAAACTAGTATCATTATTGATATTATTGTTAAATATTTTATATTCCATATCATGATACATCATGGAAATAAACATATGAGAAAATAATATCATTAGAACCTGAATCAATGAAAACAATAAAATATTATTGACAAACATGTAGTAAATTTTTATAATATGATCTTTTAGCACATTATAACTACGAATATGGTTCAGTTATAAGTTACCAAATTGATTTAAAACATTATACCCCAGGTTATTATCACACCGTGATATTATAAAATAGTATCACAGTATTTGATATTGTATCTGACATAAAACACCAAACTTAATCAAGATAGAAAACATATTTCTTTAAATTTAATCTATTCAATATTTTGAAGTACACACAACCCCTGGCCTAAATATATAATAATATGTTATACCATTTTAACCTTTCTATTGAATTGGAGGGTATTAATAATTATAAATAAATTACAATAATTTTATTTACCTATTAATTATAAATAAAAAACGAATCAATTAAATGTATATTAAAATGATTTCTAAAAACTGTATTTTAAAAATTGTGGTTTAGTCACATTTTCGGGAGAAAATTGAAAATAATTTTTACCACATATAAAAAATTTATCTGATAATTTTTTTTAAAAAAAAATAAGAATATAAAAATAATCATCATGAAAATTTTTGAGATTATTCTAGAAATATTCCTTTTTTTAATTGAATAGTGAATAATACTGATTTATATTGAACCCTTATTTTTTCATTAAAAAAATTCAAATATTAAAATTACATTTAAACATTATTTTATATTAAATATTGTTAAATTATTTTGAAATTTAATTAATTTAGGTTGTTTTAATAAATTTCATAATGAATATGGATATTATACCCCTCTATATTTATGAGAAATTTCACTTTGAAAACCTTCTTTTTGTTGTGTCTGTATGTATAATTTTAAATTGGATTCATCTAATTTTTGTATTTGAATTTTGAAAATAGATTCCATATTTGGAATAAATAAAATTTATATAATCTAATAAGATAAACATAAATTCATAAAATTATTAATATTAAAAAAAGTGAAAAATACTTATTGTGGTTAAGGTAAATACTTATTAACTATAAGATTTTACTAATAATATAAGTGATCAAAATCACCTGAAAATATTTTTAAAATCCATTAGATTTCTATATTTTAACATTATAAACTCGAGGTGTCTATAATGACCCATTTTTTAGTCTTATTAAATGTTAAATATAGAAGATTAATTGATTCATTTCAAAAATTATATTTGTGTTCTATAACCCACTTATAAAAGGACACCCCCTATCCTCCCCACAAAAAACATCCAAATCATTTTGTTTAGTACAATAAATTAACAAATTAAATAATTAATACATTCCAAAAAATCCAATATCCATTGTTTGGATCAGAAATAAATCCCAGGAAGGCATTCATGAAAACATAATAAGGTCATCCAAAGAAGCGGTAACATTATTAAATGAGTGATATTATTTTATTTCTTCTAAAACCTATTATAATTATTACTGATGTCACGACCTGTCCATCAGGGCCCGTGCTGTGATTACCCCAAACCCGCCATCCATAGGCCTGGTGCTGGCGACTTCCACCAAAGGCGTGATTCCCTATAATTTGGAAGACATTACCTTTATAACATGTAAAAAAACATAGCATATATAATCATGAGTAAAATGAATAATCTAAAAGTGAGTACAGAAAGTAAAAAGTGGCCAGAATACAAGCCGAACCTGGAAAGTACAACAAACTAAAAGTACAAGTTCAATAGAGGAAATAAGATAAATATCTACTGGGTAGTCTTTCGAGTTTCCTACCTGGAGTGTTGGTACAGATCGCCTACTCTGCACTCCATGTCTGTCTTCCCCCTCTGTGTACCGACATGCCATAAATTCCACCTCCGTGTACCGTCTAGTCCTGGTTCTCCAAGCCTCAGTCAGCACTGTAGGTCATCTGCATCCAACACAACGAGGTGCAAACATTTTCCGTGTAAGGGAATGTATAACGATACTCAGTATGGACCCTAAGACCCACAAGGTCTCATAAAAACCATCACGGATAAACCAAAAAGTATTATATCAACAGATAACCCCACTTAGGTATATTATCATACATATACCAAAGTTATCTAGTAATCCATCTCAATCATGAGATAAACACAAAAGTTACTGACTCAGGTAAAACATGATTTTTATTCACATTATCGAAACCTCAGCTGTTGGATAACTCCTCCTCTATCGAGTACCGTGGGTATGCCGTGACACCAAGTTACTTCCCACTAACCTTGGACTGCTAAGGTACCTCTTCTGTCGAGTACTGTGGGTTTTCCACGTCTACAGAGGCACTCCCCACCATGGCTCTTCCGCCACAACCATGTGTTCTCCCTAATATCCTGTAGAGGTACTCCTCCAGTCGAGTACCATGGGTCTGCCACCACAACCAGGTGCTCCTCCGTTGTGAGTCTTCTACCACAACCAAGCGCTCCCCATTGGGCTAGTCGAGTCACTCTGAGTCAATCAGTCCGCAATCATCAAGTCTCTGCACTCTATCAGCTCATCTATGGAAGGATCCGCTCCACGAGCTATTGGTCGATACTCAAACTCTCACGAAGTCTCATGAAGAAGTATCCCGATGGTCTACCACTCCATTGGGGTCTCAATGCCACAGACAACACGTAACTCAGACTCTCAGTCTGTGAGATAAAAGTCTTTTAGTTCTGGGGCTTAGTAGGATTTGTGAATGATCCAACCTGACCGTATCTCAACTATACCCCAAACTCTAGTGGGGTATACCCAAAGGGACCGTCATGCTCCAAGATTACCAGCACCACTGACGGTTCATCAAACGGACATATCCTTCCAATGATATGGCCAATGAAGTAAAGGTTTATAGTAGGCATGGGTCGGGTCCGACCCGGTCGGAAAGACCCGGCCCGACCCAGTCTCGGCCGACCCAATTTGGGTCGACCCAGCCTGAACCGTTAGGTCTTGGCTGGCCAGTTAGGTGGGCCGGCTCGTTTGGTTCAGCTCGGCCCGCTTGGCCCATCCCTGTACGCCGTGAGAGGTCATGGAGGGTCACGAGAGCGCACACCGGTCACAAGGGTGCAGACCGGTCGTGGGTTGGCACGAGGGTGGTTCAGACAAGAGGGCATCGTGAGGGCGTGGATTTTCCTAGACAATGCTGCAAGGGGCCATCATGGGGTAGATCATCCCGGGGCAAGGGCAGTGTAGGCGGGGCTGGAAGGCTGGCTCGGCCGGGGAGACATGGAGCACACGGATGCCGATGACAGGTTCTTTTAGCGGCGATGCGGGGTGCACTAGGTGCGTGGAGTGTGCGAACGGGGGATCGGTGTGGTGCGCGGGGTGCATGTATGGTTCTCTTGGCCGGTGCTCGGCTGGGCGCCGTGAAAGACTCTGGCGGGGTGGGAGGTGCGGCGGCCGGGTGCCAGCACGTGGTGCAGCTAGAGCGCAGGTCGACCAAGGTGCGGCTCAGCACGGGCCGGTTCAGCCGGTGGGTGGTGCGGCTGGCAGGTAGCACGACCGGGGCATTGCGGTTCAGCCCAGGATGGCGGAGCCTCCTGGGGGTGGCGCAGGTTGCCTTGTCACCTTTGTCTTCTCCTCCCATCATTGCCATGATGAAGAACATCACAATGAAGAATGGAAGAGGGGGTTCGGGACATGATAGTTTGGCCTGCACCCACCGCATTTAGGGTGGTAGAAATCAATTCATCAAAATCATAAACATAGATCTAACATAGAAGATAACATAATAACATCAATTCCCAATAATCTCTCATTAACAAAATATTCCAAACACACATGGGAAAACATCCATAGATCAACTTGATAAAAAGATTGTATGCTTTCTTTGTTATGGAAGGATAGAAACACGGGAATAAAATAAATCACAAATATCCCCTACCTTTGTTCATTGTTCGTTGATGGAGTCGCGAGGAAGAACACAGAGTCATCGTCGTTCATCGCTTCCACCGCACACTTCCAATCCTGATCTTAGGCACCGGTTAGTTGAAAATGATGAAGAGGGAGGGTCGGTCGTCGAAGATGTTCCAAGTTAGATTCTTTCACAAGGTGCTTCCAAGGAAGATGTCGAAGTCGCTCCTCACCGACATTCATCATGGTGGAAGTTTTTCATTGGAGTGAATTCTCCCTATGTGCTCCTCTCCCATGTTCCACCAAGAAGAATATTCCATGCCAAAATAATTGATTATGTTTATCTATTATTTAATTATAGGCACAGAATTTAAAAAGTTTTAAAAATAATTTATTTATTTGATCAATTAATATATTAGGAGGACTTGGCACATTAAAGGAAAGTGCATTAGAAGAATTAATTGGGTATTATAGTTTAAGAGGCTCTCCCTCATTAATGAGGGGATTTGAGAGTTTTTCCACAATTAAATTAGAGGTTTAGTCTCGGGTGGTCCCCACCACAGTAACCACTCGAAGGAGGTTAGTTTGGGGTGGACCCCACCACCATAACCTCTCATGGGACGTTATGGTCAGGTGATCCCCACACTTCAACTTCCATAAGTAGGTTTAGTTCTGGTGTACCCCACCTCCAACTTCCACATGGTGGCTCCAAAATAAATTAATGTGTAGTTAATTTTATTTTATTGTTTTCCACAAATAACCAAAAAACGATATTTTATTCTCGACCCACTAACGTGGAGGTGAAAGTATCTTAAAACGAATACTAGCATTGCGAGTTCGTCGATGCACTCATATTTCAATTCTGAGAACTGGTTCAAAAGTTATGAAAACCCAATCATACGTTTACTGAATGTACCCAAGAAAAACTTCCGAAATTGATTCCGGGCACATCGAGCCTCGGAATCATGAGCCGTCAATTTTTGTGGACTCATAAAATTCCAATTTATTTAAAAAAATACCTATAAATTCTAAGTCTTTAAATTATCCCTACATCAGGCTTTACATCCCTGTAAGCCACAAATAAAACGTAGGGCACTAGTGGGGGTACTGAGCACGCATCTGACCTTCCCACTCCCACGTGCTCTCATAGAGGTTCTCGTGCTCCCAGCAAATGCACACCAGAGGTATCGACCCTCCATGGAGGACCCACTCCTATAAATCCACGATCTCTACTGGAACCTCCGTAAAAGTCGACCCATCGTTGATATCAACCTCTCCATGGTCGATGATATGAGAAGGGTCGTGTATTTATCTGCACATCTGGGATACATGGAAGACGACGTGCACCCGATGCAACTGAGGTGGATGAGCTAAGCTGTAATCCACCTTGGAAACTATACTGAGGACCTAAAAAGGTTCAATGAATCTCAGAGATAACTTTCCGACTCAGCCAAATCACCATAGAACTCTTCGAGGGGAGACACATAGAAAGGTCTGATCGCCATCTTTGAACTGCAGAGGTCTCTGTCTCTTGTCTTCATATGACTTCTTCCAACTCTGTGCAGTATTCATTCTCTCCAGGAAGGTTTGCACCTTCTCTTTGGAAGCCCGTACCATCTTTGGTCCCACAAGTGCTGGCTCCTCTAGGTCATTCCAGCACAAACGTGATCTGCAAGTCCACCCTTACAACACCTCAAAAGGTTCCATCCCTATGGTGGAGTGATAACTATTTTTTATGCAAACACATCCAAGTATAAGTGGTCCTTCCAACTGCGATCGAAGTTGAGGACACAAGCACGTACCGTGTCCTCGAGGGTCTGAATGGTGTGCTCTATCTGACCACCCGTCTAAGGATGGAAGGTGGTGCTCAAATGAAGCTACATCCTGAAAGCTTCCATCAACCACTTCCATATCTAGAAATTAAAGCTTGTGTCACAATCGAAGACAATCGTCAATGTCATTCCATGTAGCCACACAATCCATTTTGCATAGAGGCATCCCAAGCTCTCTACTGAACCATGCTCTCTCATTAGTATTAAGTTGGTCAACTTGGTGAGTCGGTCAACAATCATCCAAATTGAGTCATGACACCTGGATGTATGTGGAAGTACTATCACTATGTCCATGGATATCCCATCCCACTTCCACTTTGGGACCTCTAAAGTCTGAACCAAGCGTACTGGTACCTTGTGCTCCGCCTTCACTTGCTGACAAATTAGGTATCGAGAGAGAAACCCGACAAATGATTTCTTTATTTCCGACCACCAGTGATATCGTCGAAGATCCTAGTAAACCTTCTATAATCCTAGATGTACCACTAGAGGGGTTGTGTTGAAATCCCTCAATATTCCTCCTAAAGTGACACTGGTACCATGGAATGTCCTTTGAAGAGGATAACGTGCTCCCCACCATCATATAATCCATCAAGTGCCTACCCTGTAGATATCTGAGCACATCGTATAAGGCCCCAGCCTTAAAAATTACTTAATCTTGATTTACTTAAAGAATACACTTTGAGGATCTTTTCAGGTTTAGAGTTTTAGAGAATTAGATCATAAAACATGTATTACATTCCACATTGAAACAAAGTGGTTACATAAAACATAGTACTCATTTTCCCATCAACGGAAACATATTTAAAATAAAACATGGATTCTTTATTGACACATCCTTGACACTATTTTCACATCATGTACCTTCCCCTTGACTAGTGAAAAACATTTCAAGAACTTGGGATGAGTATAAAAAGCTCAGTAAGGGATATAAAAGTCGAAATGAAAACATTAGTCCATGTATGAAACCATACATTACTCATAAAACATAATCAATTTAGCATACCTCATCAAATCCTGAATAAATCATATAAATCATAAGATATAAAGGTAACTTGAGTCATTCATAACATTCTTACGTAGGGAGTAACCTTCATGGTTACGTTTGGAATACCCATCATAGTATATTACCTATATCTCTTTGGATAAACCTTAACAATTAACTCCTTCATGATACCCAATGCATTGGAGAGCTATATCAGGCTCACCCGCCCTTAGATTATCATGGAACCCCCCATCTTCATAACAATTCCCATGAACCACAACATAATCGTATCACGTAAAACATGCATAAAGGAAACATAACATTTCCACATTTCATTCATAGGATATCAATACAACACACTTATATAATAAAAACATTATGAAAACCATTTTCAATACCAAAATAAATGAAAAGTGATACATGGTATTTATTTTTAAATTTTTTTAAAAAATTTAGGTTATGGCTTGTAGATGAAGCCGAAACTCAAATAATGGACACGGTGGCAGAGAAGTCGTTGTTGCCGCATACGTACGACAAATAAACATTCCTTTTGTTATTTAGTAAAACACTTCATATAAAAATATATTAATTTTGAATAAGAATAAAATTCAAAGTGGTTTATACACCGTATAAAAGAATGTTGTGTATAAAACAAAATATGCCTCAACAAATGGAGATTGATACGAAGTCCCTTACCTCGTGTCCAACGTGACTTGATTTCTCTTTAATCTCCTGAATAATAAACTTGAGTTAATTTCTACTTGCATAAGAACCTTTTTCCAGTTCATTATTCCTTTTATATCACTTATTACCATTTCATGAACACTATGTAATTATTTAAGTTAATAACAGTCATTTTAACGATCATTGGTACATGAGTCAAAAATAAAATCTTTATAATTACAAGTTGTTCATGTATACATTATATCCAGAGTTATATTCATTATGTAGATATCATATATATCATATATATCCATTATATACAGGCATTTATAATATTACATAACATTTAGAGGTAAGAAATGAAATGCACCGTTCATGGAGACGGTAAGCCATACGTACGCATGCACACTACTTTCATTTATATTTCATATTTTATGGAATGGAATCATAATGAAATAAAGTTATATTATAACTCCAGTATAATTTTATATATAATATCATTAAATCCATCCTTTATATGTCCCACATATGGAATTAACGAATCAAATCACTTTGAGGGGGCGGTAGTCCGCACTTCCTAAAATGAAGATATCGTGTATACCCATAATGGAATCCATAAAGGTATGTCATAAATAGAAAATACAGAATCTTAAGGAAAACATAAACATATTATATATCATATATAAATATAGTGTCATATTAATGTCCACCTTGAAGGTGTTAGAAGAATATTGAACAATCATCGTTTCGTGAGGCCGAAATTCGCCATCCACGAAAACAGTATTCTCTTTAACCATTAGATGAATGTGTGTGTAGGTGTAGATCTAATACTTCTCATAACAAAATCCTAGTATATTGAATATACTGGTGTTGTTACAAAATAAAGGAGTAAAAATAGTTTAGGGGGTTGGAGAAGCAAAATAAAACATAAGAACACAAGAGAATACATTACATTAAAATTGGGTAACTCTCTTTGGTTTGAACCAAAAGGGTTTCTTGAAGAGATTCCTGCCTAAGGTAAGGCCTCTAGGATGTGTAAATGGATGTGTAGAGATAAAATGATCAGAGAATGGCCGATAAAAAGTATGGAGAGGTGTGGGTAAGGAGGTAGAGGTGGGGGCCTTTTATAAGAGGAGAGGAGGGGCACTCTTGGAAAGGTATAAAATGTTACTTTATTTTTAAATGTGTTTGGATTTTAAAGGTCCCAAATTGATGTATTTTGAGGATAAGGTGATAAGGGTTCGAAATATACTCATCCAATAGGTTTTTAACATTTTTAGGTCTCAGATTTTACATTATATTTTTATTTTATTTAAATCATTAAATAATGAGGTAATCGTTGCTTCGTCATTATTTCATAAACAATTTAATTTATTAAATGTCCAAAAATTATAAAAATAAAAATACTATGATGTAGGAAATATTTTTATCTTTCCAATAACTATTTAAAGTAAAAAATCTGACTTGTATAACCAGGTCTAAATATTGTTTTAGTAAAACAACACATGTTTGTGTCATTTTTACTTTTACATAAAATAAAAGGCATTAATGGCATTATCTTACCCATGTGGCTCCATGGTGTCCTAAAAATAGACCCATGGGTTGTCTTGGTCGTCCATGACACATCCAATAAGGGTAGGACATATGTAAAGGTCATTTCATATTATTAATACATTATTTTTACCTTAAACTACACTAATTACCTCTAATCGCGATTAAAAACATAAAAGTTACTATTCACAAAAAAATTATTTTAATCCCATTGAACCACATTTTATGTCCTAATGACAACCATGAATATCGGAATTTTGAAATTCAAAACACAGAGGTGGTAAAATAGAATTTAAACGAAAAATTAGTTTTTTTAAGTACAACTTAGTGGTTTCACTATTCATCCAAAATTGATGTTTTTCAAAAAAAATACCAAAACGTCACCCTAAGCTATATTTGATATTCCGAATTCAAAAATGATTTATATTTTACAAAATTAAAAACATATAAGTTACATTAATTAATTTAATAATTAATTCCCACTGTCAGGACAAATAGCGTGTTTTTATGAAACAGTATATCTCAAAAGATTGACAATAGTTTAAGTCCAATTTCAGTGTGAAATTAATTCCAACGTCCAATATTGGATTAAATGTTTACAACATATTCTAATTTAACTTTAAAACCAAATCAAAATTTAATTTAATCATATAAATAAATTAGATTAAAAAGAGGTTTTGAATTAAAATACAACATTTTTCACTATTCATTAAAAAAATGAACATTATCCGAAAAATACCAAAAATTTACACAAAGTAAATTTTGATGTCCCGATTCTAAAGATGAATTTTATTTGGCCCAAAATAATGTATAAGAGTGACCAAAACTATATTTAAAAAGGATTCTCCATCAAAAGGTGATAAATTCACCTATAGTGAAAATTAGAGTATATATGCCTAAAATTGAATTCTTTTCGTATTTTAAGCCTTTATAATTTACTGGATAAATGTAAAAACATATAACAAACATATATAATCATATTTTATTTATTTCTATTCCTTCCCTCTAATACAACAGCTACATGTTAACTACCATTCAAAAAATATTATTTTATTACTAGTGCGCAACGTAAGATTACAAAGAAACTCTTTGTTGCATATCAGGTACGCTATCGAACATAGAAAACCCTTTAAAGTAAAATTAATATTTAATTCGTAAATATTAATAAATATGAAAATGTTTTATTCTTTATTTACCTGGGATGTTACATACTTCCCCTCTTTTGGGAATTGCATCCTCGCAATTTTATTCTCTTATCAAAATAAGTGGGGGTATTTATACCTCATAGCATTTTCAGATTCCCACGTTGCCTCTTCAACCATATGGGTTTTCCAAAAAAACCTTTACCTGGTGAATTAACTTATTCCACAACACTTGTCTCCATGTCCAAGAATCTGGACTGGTAGTTCCTCATAAGAGCGATTCTCTTCCAGCAGATCTACCTCTGGGCTCAAAACATGAAATGGATCTGGCATATACTTTCTCAACATCGAAACATGAAAAACATTGTGTACCTGAGATAAACACGGAGGTAAAGCCACTCGGTAAGCAACTGATCCAACTATCTCCAGAATTTTATATGGTCCAATGAACCTTGGAATCATCTTTCCTTTCTTACCAAATCACATCACACTTTTCCACGGTAAAACTTTGAGAAAAACATGATCACCTACCTCGACAGATAAATCCTTCCTCCAGTTATCCGCATAACTCTTCTGACTGCTCTAAGATGTTCTCATGTGTTTTTGAATCAACTGAACTTTTTCTTCCATCTCTTCTACCAATTCTGGTCCCATCATCTTCCTTTCACCCACATCATCCCAGAAAGCTGGGGTTTGACATCGTTTCCCATATAACGCCAAAAAGGGTGCCATCTGTATATTGGAATGAAAACTATTATTATATGAAAATTAAACCAAAGAAAGATGTTGGTCCCAACTTCCCTGATAATCCATCGAACAAGCACGTAGCATATCTTCCAAATTCTGATTTTTTCATTCTGACTTCCCATCTGATTGAGGATGAAAAGCTGTACTAAAATTTAATTCAGTACCCAACGACTTGTGAAGGCCTTTCCACAAGATAGAAGTAAACATGGGATCACGATCAGATACAATGGAGAGAGGAACTCCATGTAACCTGACTATCTCTTTAAGATACAAATGAGAAAGTTGATTTAGGGAAAAAGTATCTCGTATAGCAAGAAAATGAGCAAATTTAGTCAAGCAATCAACAATAACCCAGATTGCATTCTTACCTTGAGGTGTCTTCGGCAATCCCACAACGAAGTCCATGGATATATTCTCCCATTTCCACTTTGGCACTGGTAATGGATGAAGCATCCCTTTTGGTAAATTCCTCTCTGGCTTAACCTGTTGACATGTCAAACACATATAGTAAAATCTACAATATCTCTTATCATTCCATCCCACTAGTAATACTCCCGCAGATCTCTGTACATCTTAGTACTGCCAGGATGAACTGAAAACGGGGAACTATGAGCCTCACATAAAAACTCATTCTTCAACTATGAATCAATAGGCACACATAATCTTTTCACAAAACTCAAATCACAATCATTATCAATATTAAATTCAGGAAACTTACCCTTCTGAACCATCTCTACCTTTTTATGCAACCCTCTGTCTTTCTTCTATGCTTTCTTAATTCTGTCTGATAGAGATGATATCACTGATACCTGAAACAAAATAGAAGAACTTCCTGCACCAACAACCTCTATGCCAATGTTCATCAAATCAATAACAAAAGGAACTCATTCCAAATGTAGAATGTTTAATGAAGCATTACTTTTTCGACTAAAATCATCAGCCACTTTATTATCTTTTCCCAGATGGTAATGAATTGTACAATCACAATCCTTGATTAATTCAAGACATATCTTCTGTCTCATGTTCAATTCTTTCTATGTGAATATATACATTAAACATTTGTAATCGGTATATATTTCACACTTTACCCCATAAAAATGATGCCTCCAAATTTTTAAAGTGAAAACAACAACAGCTAATTCCAAATCATGTGTAGGATAATTTACCTCACGAGTTTTCAACTGACGTGAAGCATAAGAAATTACCTGGTCATTTGGTATTAGGACGCAACCAAGTCCTTTCAATGAAGAATCACTGTAGATAACAAAATCACCATTCCTGGAAGGTAGTTCCAAAACTGGAGCATTCACCAATCTTCTTTTCAACTCATAAAAACAATCATCACAATCTTTTGTGCAGATAAAATTAACACCCTTCCGAGTAAGCTTAGTCATTTGAATAGATAACTGTGAAAAATTTCTAACAAACCTTCGGTAATAGCCTGAAAAACCAAGGAAGCTCTGAATCTCAGTTATATTTGTGGGTCTGTACCATTCTTCCACAACCTTTGTTTTTGTAGGATCAACAATTATCCCATCTTTAGAAACAACGTGACCATGGAAAGAAATTTTTTGCAACCAAAACTCACACTTGATGAATTTCCCATAAAATTTCATTTCTTTTATGGTTTGAAAAATAACCCTTAAATTTCTTTCATACTCCAATTTACTTTTAGAAAACACTAAAATAACATCAATAAAAACAACCAACATTTTTCACTTGAGTCAACTGAGCCATCAATACAACAAACTATTTAGTTCTAATTCTGACCATCTCATGATACTGATTCGGAATGTTATTTCCTTCAGTATACCTTCCTAGCACTAGTTCCCTGTTTCCTCTACAGAAAACCATTCTGAACAAACAAGTCATAGATGAAGCAACATGGTAATCTTCAAATGTTATATCATTTCAATAATACCATAAATTAATTTATAAATTTGACAATTTTCTAACTCCTAAAGTTATCTAAACCGACCTCTGATACCAAATATAATGCCCCTGCCTTAAACAATACTTCATCTCGGATTACTTCAAGAATACACATTTAGGATCTTTTCAGGTTTAGAGTTTTAGAGAATTAGATCATAAAACATGCATTACATTCCACATTTAAATAAAGTGGTTACAAAAAAGATAGTACTCATTTTTCCCATCAACAGAAACACATTTAAAATAAAACATGGATTCTTTCTTAACACTTCCTTGACACTATCATCACATCATATACCATTCCCTTGACCTGTGAAAAACATTTAAAAAACAAGGGATGAGCATAAAAAGCTCAGTAAGGGATACAAAAGTAAGAAATGAGAACATTAGTCCATGTATGAAATCATACTTTACTCATAAAACATAATCACATTAACATACCTAATAAAATCATGAATAAATAATAGAAATCACAAGACATAAAGGTAACTTGAGGCATTCATAACATTCTTACGTAGGGAGTAACCCTCATGGTTACGTTTGGAATACCCATCATAGTATATTACCTAAATCTTTTTGGAGAAACCATAACGTTTAACTCATTCGTGTTAGCCAATGCATTGGAGAGCTATATCGGGCTCACCCACCATTAGTTTATCACGGAACCACCCATCATCATAACATTTCCCAAGAACCAAAACATAATCGTATCATGTAAAACATGCATAATGGAAACATAAAATTTCCACATTTCAATCACAAGATATCAACACAACACATTAATATAATAAAAAAATTATGAAAACAATTTTCAATACAAAAATAAAATAAAATTAATACATGGTATTTATTTTTCATTTTTTTTAATAAAGTTAGGTTATGGCTTGTAGAGGAAGCCAAAACTGAAATAATGGTCACGGCGGCAGAGAAGTCGTTGTCGCCGCATACGTACGACAAAAAAAACATTCATTTTGTTGTTTATTAAAACACTTCATATAAAAAAGATTCCTTTTGAATAAGCATAAATGTAAAAGGGGTTTATACACCATATAAAAGAAAGTTATGTATAAAACAAAATGTGCCTCAATGAATTGAGATTGAGACGAAGTCCCTTACCTCGTATCCGACATGACTCGATTGCTCTTTAATCTCCTGAATAAAAAACATGAGTTAATTTCTACTTGATTAAGATCCTTTTTCAAGTTCACTATTCCTTTTATATCAATTTTTACCATGTAATGAACACTGTAATTATTTAAGTAAATAATGGTCGTTTTAACGATCATTGGTACTTGAGTAAAAAATAAACTCTTTATAATTTCAAGTTGTTCATGTATCCATTATATCCAGAGTTATATTCATTATGTAGATATCATATATATCATATATATCCATTAAAAACATGAATTTATAATATTACATAACATTTATGGGTAATAAATGAAATGCACCGTTAATGGAGATGGTAAGCCGTATGTACGCATGAACCCTACTTTCATATCTATTTCGTATTTTATGGAATGTGATCATAATGAAATAAAGGTATATTCTAATTCCAGTATAATTTCTTATATAATATCATTTACTCCGTCATTTATATATCCCACATATGGCATTAACTAATCAAATCACTTTGAGGGGGCGGTAGTCCGTACTTCCTAAAATGAAGATATCGCGTATACCCATAATGGAAGACATAAAAGAATGCCATAAATGAAAAAAACAGAAACATAAGGAAAACATAAATATATTATATATCATATATAAATATAGTGTCATCTTAATGGCCACCTTGAAGGTGTAAGAAGAATATTGAACAATCATCATTTCGTGAGGCAGAAATTCACCATCCACAGAAACAATATGATCATTAACCATTAGATGAATGTGTGTGGAGGTGTATCTCTAATATTACAGATAAAGAAATCCTTATATATTTAATTTACTGGTTTTGTTACAAAATAAAGGAATAAAAAGAGTTTATGGGGTTGGAGATGCAAAATAAAACATAAGAACACAAGAGAAGACATTACCTTAAAATCGGGTAACTCCCTTTGGTTTGAACCAAAAGGGTTTCTTGAAGAGATTCCTACCTAAGTTAAGGCTTCTAGGATGAGGAGAGTGATGTGGAGATACAAAATGATCAGAGATTTTCTGATCCAATGTCTTGATAGGTGTGGGTAAGGAGGTAGAAGTGGGGGCCTTTTATAAGAGGAGAGGAGGGGCACTCTTGGAAAGGTATAAAAAGTCACTTTATTTTCAATTGAGTTTCGGATTTTAAAGGTCCCACATTGATTTATTTTGAGGATAAGGTGATAAGGGTTCTAAATATAATCATCCAATAGGGTTTTGACATGTGTAGGTCTTAGATTTTACATTATATTGTCATTTTATTTAAATCGCTAAATAATGAGGTAATCGCTGCATCATCATGATGTCATAAATAATTTAATTTATTTAATATCTAATAATTATTAAAAAACTACTATATTATAGGAAATATTTTTATATTTCCTATTACTATTTATAGGAAAAACTCTGACTTGTATAACCCCATGTAAATATTGTTTAAGTAAAATAATACATGTTTGTGTCATTTTTACTTTTACTTTAAATAAAAGGCATTAATGTCATTATCTTACCCATGTGGCTCCATGGGGTCCCAAAAATCAACCCATGGGTTGTCTTTTTCGGCCATGACACATCCAATAATTGTAGGACATGTGTCAAGGTCATTTCATATTATTAAAACATTATTTTTACCTTAAACTACACTAATTACCTCTAATCGCGATTAAAAACTTAACAGTTACTATTCACCAAAAATTTATTTTAATCCCATTGAACCACATTTTACATACTAAGGACAACCATGAATGTCGGATTTTTGAAATTCAAAACACAGAGGTGGTAAAATTTCATTTAAACGAAAAATCAGTTTTTTTAAGTACCACTTAGTGGTTTCACTATTTATCAAAAATTGAAGTTGTTCAGAAAAATACCAAAACCTCACCTTAAGCTATATTTGATATTCTGAATTCAAAAATAATTTCTATTTTACAAAATTAAAAACATATAATTTAAATTAATTAATTTAATAATTCATTCCCGCTGTCAGAACAAATAGCGTGTTTTTATGAAACAGTATATATCAAAAGATTGACACTAGTTTACGTCCAATTTCAAAGAGAAATTAATTCCAACAACCAATATTGGATTAAATGGTAAAAATATATTCTAATTTCACTTTAAAACCAAATAAAAAAATAATTTAATCATATAAATAAATTAGATTAAAAAGCGGTTTTGAATTAAAATACAACATTTTTCACTATTCATTAAAAAAATGAATTTTATCGGAAAAATACCAAAAATTTACACAAAGTAAATTTTGATGTCCCGATTCTATGCAAGAATTTTATTTGGTCCAAAATAAAGTTTAAGAGTGACCAAAACTATATTTAAAGAGGGTTCTCCATCAAATGGTGATAAGTGGACCTTTAGTGATAATTAGAGTATATACGCCTAAAATTGAATTCTTTTCGTATTTTAAGCTTTTATAATTTATTGGATAATTTTAAAAACATTTAACAAACATATATAATCATATTTTAGTTATTTCTATTCATTTCTTCTAATACAACTACTACGTGTTAACTACCATTAAAAATAATATTATTTTATTACTATTGTGCAACGTAATTTTTCAAAGAAACTCTTTGTTACGTATCAGGTACGCTATCGAACATAGCACCCCCTTTAAAGTAAAATTAATATTTAATTTGTAAATATTAATAAATATGAAAATATTTTATTCTTTATTTACCTGGGATGTTACATCCTACCCCCCTTTTAAGAATTGCATCCTCGCAATTTTATTCACTTATCAAAATAATTGGTGGTATTTATCACTCATAGCATTTTAAGATTCCAACGTTGCCTCTTCAACCATATGGGTTTTTCACAAAACCTTTACCTGGTAAATTACCTTATTCCGCAACACATGCTATCTATGGTCGAGAATCTGGACTGGTTGTTCTTTATAAGAGAGATTCTCTTCTAGTTGAACTACCTCTAGGCTCAAAACATGAGATGGATCTGGCATATAATTTATCAACATCGAAACATGAAAAACATTGTGTACCTGAGATAAACATGGAGGTAAAGCCACTCGTTAAGCAACTGATCCAACTCTCTCCAGAATATCATAGGGTCCAATGATCCTTGGACTCAGCTTTCCTTTTTTACCAAATCGCCTCACACTTTTCCATGGTGAAACTTTGAGAAAAACATGATCACCTACCTCGAAAGATAGATCCTTCCTCCGGTTATCTGCATAAATCTTTTGACTGATCTGAGCTGTTCTCATGTTTTTTTGATTCAACTGATCTTTTTCTTCAATCTCTTCTACCAATTCTGGTCCCATCAGCTTCCTTTCACCCACTTCATCCCAGAAAGCTGGTGTTTGACACTGCTTCCCATATAACGCCTCAAATGGCGCCATTTGTATACTGGAATGAAAACTGTTATTATATGAAAATTCAAACAAAGAAAGATGTTGGTCCCAACTTCCCTGATCATCCATCGAAAAAGCACGTAGCATATCTTCTAAAGTCTGAATATTTCGTTCTGACTTCCCATATGATTGAGGATGAAAAGCTGTACTAAAATTTAATTCAGTACCTAACGACTTCTCAAGGCCTTTCCAAAAGATAGAAGTAAACCTGGGATCATGATCAGATACAATGGAGAGGGGAACTCAAGGTAACCTGAATATCTCATTAAGATACAAACGAGAAAGTTGATCTGGGGAAAAAGTATCTCGTATAGCAAGGAAATGAGCAGATTTAGTCAAGCGATCAACAATAACCCAGATTGCATTATTACCTCGAGGTGTCTTCGAAAATCCCACAACGAAGTCCATGGATATATTATAACATTTCCACTCTGTCACTAGTAAAGGATGAAGCATCCCTTTTGGTAACTGCTGCTCTGCTTTAACCTGTTGACATTTCAAACAATTCACAGCAAAATCCACAATATCTCTTTTCATTCCATCCCACTAGTAATACTCCCACAGATCTCTGTATATCTTAGTACTGCCAGGATGAATTGAAAACAGTGAACTATGAGCCTCAAATAACAACTCGTTCATCAATTGTGAATCACCAGCCACACATAATCTCTTCCCAAACCTCAGAACACAATCATTATAAATATTAAATTCAGGCAACTTACCCTTTTGAATCAGCTCTACCTTTTTCTCCAACCCACTGTCTTTATTTTGTTCTTGCTTAATTCTGTCTGATAGAGAGGATCTCACTGATACCTTAAAAAATAGAAGAACTTCTTGCACCAACAACTTCCATTCCAATGTTAATCAAATCAATAACCAAAGGATCTCGTTCCAAACGTAGCATGGTTAATGAAGCATTACTTTTTCGACTCAAAGCATCAGCCACTTTATTTGTTTTTCCTAGATGGTAATGAATTATACAATCATAATCCTTGATTCATTCTAGCCATATCGTATGTCTCATGTTAAATTATTTCTGATTGAATATATACTTTAAACATTTGTGATCAGTATATATTTCACACATTACTCCATACAAATGATGCCTCCAAATTTTTAAAGCGAAAACAACAGCAGCTAATTTCAAATCATGTGTAGGGTAATTTACCTCATGAGTTTTCAACTAACGTGAATCATAAGCAATTACCTGATCATTCGTCATTAGGACGCAACCAAGTCTTTTCAATGAATAATAACTGTAGACAACAAACTCACCATTCCTGGAAGGTAGTGGCAAAACTGGAGCAGTAACCAATCTTCTTTTCAACTCTTGAAAACAATCATCACATTCTTTTGTCTAGATAAACTTAACACCCTTCTGAGTAAGCTTAGTCATTGGAATAGATAACTGTGAAAAAATTCTAACAAAACTTCAGTAATATCCTTTCAAACCATGGAAGATACGAATCTCAGTTACATTTGTGGGTCTTGTCCATTATTCCACAACCTTTTTTTGTAGTATCAACAGTTATCCCATCTTTAGAAACAATGTGGCCAAGGAAAGAAATTTGTTGAAACCAAAAATCACACTTGAGGAATTTCCCATACAATTACTTTTCTTTTAATGTTTTCAAAATAACCCTTAAATGACTTTCATGCTCCTCTTTCATTTTAGAAAACACCAAAATATCATCAATAAAAACAACCAACATTTTTCACCTGAGTCAATTGAGACATCACTACAACAAACTATTTAGTTCTGATTCTGACTATCTCATGATACTGATTCGGAAGGTTATTTCCTTCTGTATTCCTTCCTAGCACAGCTTCCCTGTTTCCTTTGCGGAAAACCATTCTGAACAAACATTTCATAGATTAAGAAACATTGTAATCTTCAAATGCTATATCATTTCAATCATACTATAAATTAATTTATAAATATAACAATTTTCTAACTCCTAAATTTATCAAAACCGACCTCTGATACCAACAATAAGGCCCCAGCCTTAAACATTACTTATTCTTGAGTTACTTCAAGAATACACGTTGAGGATCTTTTTTGGTTTAGAATTTTAGAGAATTAGATTATAAAACATGAATTACATTACACATTTAAACAAAGTGGTTACATAAAATATAGTACTCATTTTTTCCATAAATGGAAACATATGTAAAATAAAACATGGATTCATTCTTGACACTTCCTTGAAACTATCATCACATCATGTACCTTTCCCTTGACCTGTGAAAAACATTTCAAAAACTTGGGATGAGAATAAAAATCTCAGTAAGGGATATAAAAGCATGAGATGAAAACATTAGTCCATGTATGAAATCATACTTTACTCATAAAACATAATCACTTTAACATACCTCATCAAATCATGAATAAATCATAGAAATCATAAGACATAAAGGTAACTTGAGGCATTCATAGCATTCTTACATACGGAGTAACCCTCATGGTTACGTTTGGAATACCCATTATAGTATATTCCCTAAATGTCTTCGGAGAAACCTTAACTTTTAACTCCTTCACATTACCCAATGCATTGGAGAGCTATATCAGGCTCACCCTCCCTTAGTTTATCACGGAAACACTCGTATTCATAACAATGCCCAAGAACCATAACATAATCTTATCGTGTAAAACATGCATAAAGAAAACATAACATTTCCACATTTCAATCACACGATATCAATACAACACATTGATATAATAAAAACATTATGAAAACCATTTTCAATACCAAAATATAAGAAAAGTAATAAATGGTATTTATTTTTTATTTTTTTAAAAAAAGATAGGTTATGGCTTGTAGAGAAGCCAGAACTCAAATAATGGTCACGGTAGGGGAGAAGTCGCTGTCTCTGCATACGTACGACAAAAAAACATTCCTTTTGTCGTTTAGTAAATCAATTCATATAAAAAAAGATTCTTTTTGAATAAGCATAAAAGTCAAAGTGGTTTATACTCCGTATAAAAGAATGTTCTGTATAAAACAAAATATGCCTCAATTAATGGAGATTGAGACGAAGTCCCTTACCTCGTATCCGACGTGACTCAATTTCTCTTTAATCTCCTGAATAATAAAATAGAGTTAATTTCTAATTGCTTAAGAACCTTTTTCATGTTCATTATTCCTTTTATATCACTTATTACCATGTCATGAACACTATGTCATTATTTAAGTTAATAACGATCGTTTTAATGATCATTGGTACTTGAGTCAAAAATAAACTCTTTATAATTAAAAGTTGTTCATGTATCCATTATATCCAGATTTATATTCATTATTTAGATATCCTATATATCATATATATCCATTATATACATGCATTTATAATATTACATAACATTTAGAGGCAACAAATGAAATGCACCGTTCATGGAGACGGTAAGCCGTACGTACGCATGAACGCTACATTCATTTCTATTTAGTATTTCATGGAATGGAATCATAATGAAATAAATGTATTTTATAATTCTAGTATAATATAATATATATTATCATTAACTCTATCCTTTATACTTCCCACATATGGCATTAACGAATCAAATCACATTGAGTGGGCGGTAGTCCGCACTTCCTAAAATAAAGATATCGCGTATACCCATAATGGAAGCCATAAAGGTATGAAATAAATGAAAAATACAGAATCTTAAGGAAAACATAAAAATATTATATATCATCTATAAATATAGTGTCATATTAATGGCCACCTTGAAGGTTTTAGAAGAATATTGAACGATCATCGTTTCGTGACGTAGAATTTCACCATCCACATAAACAGTACGCTCTTTAACCATTAGATGAAGGTGTGTGTAGGTGTAGATATAATAATTATCATAAACAACATCATAGTATATTTAAGATACTGGTTTTGTTACAAAATAAAGGAATAAAAATAGTTTAGGGGGTTGGAGAAGCAAAATAAAACATAAGAACCCAAGAGAAGACATTACCTTAAAATCGGGTAACTCCCTTTGGTTTGAAACAAAATAGTTTCATGAAGAGCTTCCTGACTAAGGTAAGGATTCTAGGATGAGTAGAGGGATGTGTTGAGACAAAATGATAAGAGCTTGTCCTAGCCAAAGTCCTAAGAGGTGTGGGTAAGGAGGTAGAGGTGGGGGCCTTCTATAAGAGGAGAGGAGGGGCACTATTGGAAAGGTATAAAATGTTACTTTATTTTCAAATGATTTTCTGATTTTAAAGGTCCCACATTGATGTATTTTTAGGATGAGGTGATAAGTATTTGAAATATAATAATCCAAAAGGTTTTTTACATGTGTAGGTCTTATATTTTACATTATCTTTTCATTTTATTTAAATCGTTAACTAATGAGGTAATCACTGCACCATCATGATGTCATAAATAATTTAATTTATTTAATGTCTAAACATTATAAAAAAAATACTATGATGTAGGAAATATTTTTATATTTCCAATTACTATTTATAGTAAAACATATGACTTGTATTACCTTATGTAAATATTGTTTTAGTAAAACAATACCTGTTTGTGCCATTTTTTACTTTTACTTTAAATAAAAGGCATTAATGCCATTATCTTACCCAAGTGGCTTAATGGGGTCCCAAAAATCTACCCATGGGTTTTCTTGGTCGGCCATGACACATCCAATAAAGGTAGGACATGTGTCAAGGTCATTTGATATTATTAAAGCATTATTTTTACCTTAAACTACACTAACTACCTCTAATCGCGATTAAAAACTTAAAAGTTAATATTCACCAGAAAATTATTTTAATCCCATTGAACCACATTTTACTTCCTAATGACAACCATGAATGTTGGATTTTTTAAATTCAAAACACAAAGGTGTTAAAATTTCATTTAAACAAAAAATTCATTTTTAAGTATAACTTAGTGGTTTCACTATTCATCAAAAATTGATGCTGTTCAGAAAAATACTGAAACATCACCCTAAGCTATATTTGATATTCTGAATTCAAAAATGATGTCTATTTTAAAAAATTCAATACATATAAGTTAAATTAATTAATTTAATAATTAATTCCTACTGTCAGGATATATAGCGTGTTTTTATGAAACAATATATATCAAAAGATTGACACTAGATTAAGATCAATTTCAAAGTGAAATTAATTCCAACGACCACTATTGAATTAAATGGTAAAAATATATTCTAATTTCACTTTAAAAATAAATAAAATGATAATTTAATCATATAAATAAATTAGATTAAAAAGTTGTTTTGAATTAAAATACAACATTTTTCACTATTCATTAAAAAATAAACTTTATCGGAAATATACCAAAAATTTACACAAAGAAAATTTTGATGTCCCGATTCTAAAGAAGAATTTTATTTGGTTAAAAATAATGTACAAGAGTGTCCAAAACTATATTTAAAGAAGGTTCTCCATCAAAAGTTGATAAGTGGACCTTTAGTGGAAATTAGAGTATATATGCCTAAAATTGAATTCTTTTCATATATTAAGCATTTATCCTTTATTAGATAAACGTAAAAACATTTAACAAACATATATAATCATATTTTAGTTATTTCTATTCATTCCTGCTAATACAATGGCTACGTGTTAACTACCATTAAAAATAATATTATTTTATTACTAGTGTGCAACGTAAGATTTCAAAATAACTCTTTGTTGCGTATCGGGTATGCTATCGAACATAGAAACCCCTTTAAAGTAAAATTAATATTTAATTCGTAAATATTATTAAATATGAAAATGTTTTATTCTTTATTGACCTGGGATGTTACACATCGTGTCTCGCAGCCAGTGTCCCCTCGCCGCACCTCTTCGACTCGCTGTAGAAGTGGGGGAGTGACAGTAAGAGACTGATGGAAGGTTGCTTCATCTCTATCCACAAAGGGTATCTGTAAAGCAGCCAGCTACTCTATCCTCTCACCTAGCAGCTATATACCAGATCTCATGCTGAGTTCATCTGTGACAATGTTCCTCATCCCAGGAGTACAGACTATCTCGAAGTCATAGTCGTAGAGGAACTCAATCCAACATCTCTCTCTCAAGTTTAGGTCCTTATGAGGTATTATATACCTATGAATATTGTAATCAGATTATAAGATAAAATGTTTGCCCCACAGATAGTGTCACCATATCTTCAAGGCCAATACCACAGCTTCTAACTCCATGTCATGGGTAGCTTAGTTCTTCTCATATTGTCTCAGATGATGAGATACATATGTGATCACTGCTCACTCCAGTATCAAGATACATCTGAGTCCAGTCCTGGATTGGTCGTAGTATACTACGTACCAAATGCCTTCCTCTGGAACCCTCATGATGGGTGAACTATTTAGCCTCTGCCTCAGATCCTGAAAGCTCTATTGGAATCTTCTTGATGACAAAAAGGGTTTCCCCTTCATTGACAATGGTGATAGTGGTGCTGCAACTCTGGATAAATCTGGCATAAATCTCCGGTAATATCCGGCCAAACCCAGGAAACTTCGTACTTCCTTCACACTCCTGGGTGGCCCAAAGAAAGTACCACCGCAATATTCGCTAATTCCACTACAACTCCAGCCTTTGTGTAACACCTTGAGATTTTATGAGAATTGTTTTTATGTATTATGTTATACACAACACCAAAGGAATATTTTACTCCACACAACACTATCTTGGCTTGCGTTACAAGCAATCACGACCTTCCTCGATAGCATGTGTAGTACGCAATATCGAGTTTCACTAAACAATGACATATTATTAAAATATTATTAAAACTAGCTGTATGGAATAGTAATACCCACTCTTGTGAAACATTATAAATTTAACCTTTCAAAATGGACTTCATTTTCGGTTTCAGAATGTTGAAATTAGCCTAGGGTGAATTTTCAGTATTTTTCTGAATCCTTTAAATTTTTGATGAATAGTGAAAAACACTTAGTTATAGTTTAAAACCAAATTTTTATTTAAATAATTATATATTTTATTTAAATTTATTTTAGGTCAAAATAGATACATAATATCTATATAAGTTCAATGTAATTCATTTTATTAATTTTCTAATAATTTAGATACGTAAGAATTTTATTGAACTGTTTACCGTCTTTCACCCACCTCCTAGGAGCATTTGCAATTGTACATAAAACATAATTTTACCACTTATATGATTTGAATTTCGAAATTATGAGAGACACGGTTAATATCAATGAGTACAATGTAGTTCAAAAAGTTAAAAATATTTTTTGATGAATAGTAACTTTTTACTTTTATTTACCATGGTTAAAAGTAAATAGGGTAATTAAGGGTAAAAATTATATTATTATTACCCTAAAACATACCCTAATTCAATTGGATAAGTTTAATTCGACAAAAAACAACCTCAGGGATAGAATATTACCCTTTAGGTCCACTTGGATTAGATTAGGACATTAATTATTATTTTATTAAAAGAAGAGTTAAAAGAGTTGTAATCAATGTTTAATAACTAGAACATTTTTAATATAGGGTTGTACATAATAAAATTCAACTATAAATATTAATTTTAATGCTAAAAAGATTTCCTACATAATGGTATTTTATTTATAATTTCTAGTCATTATATATTTTATTTATTTATGACACAATGATGATGTAATAATTACCTTATTAATGAAATATCAACATATTTGATATTATGAATACCCAAATAAATTTAATTTGAGACTTTTTATGAATTAAAATAATTATATAGGATAATATGATATGTTAGTATTTATTTATTAAATTTTTTCAAACTAATCATGCTGTTATGATTTTCACAAATATCAATTACCAAATAGTGTCAAAATTGACATAAAATAGTTTTTAAAACAAATATTATATTATTAATTGTTATTTTATTCATAAAAATATAATGTTCGAACAAATTACTCATATAAGGTTATATATATTAATAATGAACCACTTGGGGTACTTTTGGCTTGTTATAGTATGTTTATTAACCATAGAGTAAAATAAAACAAGAATACATGATAAAAGTAAAATTATTTAATATATAGTTAAATATAAATAATAAGATTAAAATAGTAACCTAAACTTGTCTAAAACCTATTATTTGAAAGGATTTAGACTCATCCCCACCTTATCTTCGAAATAAATAAATATGGAGCTATTAAAAAATGAATATGACCCTATTATAAAATAATATTTTAAGCTATTCCTAAGGTGCCCCTCTCCTCCCTTATAAAAGGGCACCTCCTCCCTCTCCTCCTCACACCACTTTGAGCCTTCAGGATCGGACAAACCATGCCAGTTTCTCTTCTCCACTTCCATGGAAACATCTTAGAGGTCCTGGTCTTCTTAAAATACCATCTTTAGTGACCAAAGAGTAGGTTAAGAAGAGGCGCTTCAAAGAAGAGGTAATGTCCTTTACCGATTATTTCTGATTTATTTCATCTACTACTTCTTATTATTTATTTTTTTAATAATAAATTAATAAAATCAGTATCACTCATATACTGATATGTTATTATAAATATTAAACAAACCTATTTCACCTTTTATCCATCCTACGGAAAATGAAATCACCACGCATGTATACGTATGGAATACCATCTCCATGCCTTGGTGTAATCTGTTTTCCACCACCACCTTACTTGGATGGGTATAATGATGTAAATAATAACTATGTATGATTATTATAACATGATACTAATTATTAGACATTCCATCTTCCACAACAATACCATTAAATATTTATTGAGATGATATCATCGCTCGTGCGTACGTACGACCTACCGTCTCCACGATGTGATGCGACTCGTTCTACATGATCTTCATTGAATAAGGATTATATAAATGAATTGAATAAATAAATATGATATATATTACACTAATACCATTCTTTAAATATGTTATGTATAACCTAAAATGAAGAATAAGAATTTATTTGACAACACATGCATAAGAACATAAATCAATGAACACTCGAATAACAAGTAGCACTAAAATATTACTAATAAGAATATAAGAATATGACCACATATGATATCATAACAATAAATATGATTCTGTAATAAGTCAGTGAAATTATTAAAATCTTCATATAGGAGGTTCGGATACGTACAAAGAATATCAGACCTAAGGTAAGGGAAAATCTCACAATCTCATTTTTTTCGAGATTGTTTATACTTTGGTATTTACTGAGGTGTATTTATCATAAAAATCCATTTTTCCTTAATATATAATATTATTTCTATCCTCCTAAAATTGTTTAAATCTAATATTTACCCATTGGTGAGTTTTTAGTAAAATATTTGAAAGGAATCTTTTGTCGTTTTTAGTACGAGGTGCTTTTTTAGCATTCCAGCCAAAGTACGAGAAAAATGTTTTTTTAACTTATATGACATAAATAGATTTTATGATTTCATATAACATTATGTCCATGAAGAATACTTTACAATTTTTCAGGTTTATTTTTAATCAACTTCTTTTAGTTTAAAATTTTATGACATGTTAAGAAAGGAAAAATGCTTTTGAAGTAGAAAGGATATTTTCCTCAAGAATGGAGTACAATAATTTTATCAAATTTATTTTCCATATAATATAATATAGGGTTTTGTTTCTATCCCTATTTTTACATTTATTTGATTATGTTATGATGGAATTATTTTTATTATGTCCCTTTATCTTATATGGATTATGTTATGATGGCATGATGTTTTAGAATCCCATTTTTATTACATGGGTTATGCTATGATGTATGATTTATGATCTCTTGGAACACATAAGATTTGTATCATTATGAGATGTGTGGGGCCTATACCTCCCTCCAATTCATTGGGTAAAGATTTATATCCCATGATATAGACATGGCTGGAATGACAAGTTAATCCAGTTCAGTGATACATGACTCAAACAAGGAGTGAAATCGGTTCAGAAATGGACTTTGTCTGCAAAGATAGTCTTAGAAATGAGTCTGGACTGCTAAGAAATGATTCTATATGATTATGTGTTTATTCCAAAAAGTTTCATGTTATGATTGTTGGGATTACATTTCACTACCATGATTTATCCCATGTTATGATATTATGATCTCTTTTGCAGGTTAAGATTTTCAAAATGTTATGTTCTTATGAATATGATATGATTGATATTTATTTTGTTTACTTTACTATGAATTTGAGGTCACCCTTTGGTATGATTTCTTTTCCCTAGGTCAGGAAGAAGTGTATTAAGTAATATATGCCAAAAGGGACTGTAGACATGATAAAATAAAAGGGTGACAGTTTAAATTATTTATGAACTTGTTGTTTATGTTTCCTAGTTTCTAAAGACATATACCTATACGGTCTTTTCATGTTTTTGTTATATAATATGATAAGTGTGCTTAAATTTTGATTTGATAACAATGTATATAATGTATGGGTCATTATATTTTGTATCATAGGATAGTTATAGTCAAACATTGGAAACTAAGATGTGAAAGCCATGGTAAGAACCCTAAGGATATGTCTAAGCATAAAACACAATCTTAGTGTTTTAGAAATGGCCATGAATAACCTATGATAAGACCATAAGTTTGAAATTTTATACTTGATTAGGTGGCTTTCTTATTCCACATATGCTTATTGATTTTAGTCAATGGCATGAACTCGAAAGAACTGTGTTAATGTTGAATGCGATGGGAAATGATATTATTATCCCCCTGAGAAACCAAATGTTATGGGAGCTGGAATGAAAAATCTTGTAGCCATGATCACATAACATTATCAAGATATGAATCATGCAAGAATTCCAAACGAGCAAAGGAAGGAGCAACATTCTATTGAATCCTTCATGAGGCAGTGTCCACCCTCATTCAGTGGGTCTACTGGTCCATTAGTTTCTGAACAATGGATTAGCACTACTGAAAATATATTTTCAGTTCTTTAATTTTTTGAACATGATAATGTCATCTTAACATTATCTCGTTTGGATGGTGAAGCTGATCAATGGTGGAATCATATCAAGAATATGAGACAAAAATGAGAAATTGAGACCATGGAATGTGATTAGTTCAAGAACTTATTTTTCAATAAGTACTTCCCTCATATTCTTCGAACAATGATAGAGAAATGGTTTCTTGAACTAAAGAAAAAGGATGATGAATCGGTTGGTACCTATGAATAAAATTTTATAAGACATGTGAGATACACTTTTGGAATTATTATCCAACCTGAGAGTAAGATCGATCAATTTCTTAATGGCTTAAAACCATGTCTTCAAAGAAAGTAAGCCATAAGGGACATCGATAGCTATGAGGAAATTGTTCGTTGTGCTCTTAAGGATGATATGGAGATTGGGGTAACCATTCAATCATATGGGTTTGATAAGAAGAGGAAAATGGAATTAAAAGGAAAATCTAAAGACCACACTGAAAAGAATATTAGTTCTTCCTAATGTTCAATGTGTGGAAAGAAACATGGAGGGAATTGTCTTAAAGGGGGATGTAAATGTTTTAAGTGTGGAAAAGAAGGTCATTGGGAAAACGAATGTCGAAATAATGGGTAGAATATGTCTAATGATGCGAACAAAGAAAGGGATACACAGAATGTACCTCTTACTCTTCAATGTTTTAGGTACATGGAAATGGGGCATTATGCCAACCAATGCCCTAATCCAAGGGTTGTTGATGATGATCGACGTCAACAAACTCTTAAGGAAAAAGACAAAGGAAAGTCACATGAAATTTCCATCGGCGATGTGGAGTATGATAATGAAGTGGTGAAAGGTACACTTACCATCCACTCTAAAGTAGAAAATGTTTTATTAGATTCTAGATCCACCAACTCTTATATTTATGAAGAATTTTCTTAGGGGATCACCGTACTACCTCAACAATTATTTGTTGAGTTAGCTATGACAACTCATAATATTACAACAACTGCATAAAAAGTTTATAATTCTTCTCCAATTTACATTTTTGGGAAAGTGGTTCCTGCAAATCTTGTGATCCTCCCTATAGTGGAATTTGATGTGATTCCTGGCATAGATTTTCTTTCCTTATATGGAGGTCATATCGATTGCCAAATAATGGAATTGAAATTTCATATTCCTAATCAATCTATGATCACCTATCGATGCAAGGATGAATATAACCTTCCAGTGGAAATTTCTTCCATCTTATGGGTCTTGATTCCAATAAATGAAGGTTATTTATCTCAAATGGTTGGAGAAAAACTCACGATTAAGAATATGCCCATTGTACGGGAGTTTGATGATGTCTTTCTAGAGGAATTCAAATCTTGGAGTTGTGTTTTCAATAGAACTCATACCGGGTTCTATGCCCATTTCAAAGACACCATATAGAATGGCCCCAATTGAGTTGCAGCAATTGAAGAAGAAACTCCAAGAGAATCTTGATAAGGGATTAATATTCCCTAGTGCATCACCGTGGGGATCACCTGTTCTGTTTATTAAAAAGAAATAATGATCAATGAGACTCTACATTGATTATCAAGAACTTAACAAGAACACTATCAAGACCAAATATCCTCTCCCATGAATAATAAAATAAATGTAATTTGAGAATTATTATGAATTAATATTATTTTATATGTTAATATGACATGTTAGTATTTATTTAATTAACTTTTTTCAAAATAATCATGCTGTTATGATTTTCACAAAAATCAATTACCAAATAGTGTCAAAATTGACATAAATTAGTTTTCAAAACAAATATTATATTATTAATTGTTATTTTATTCCTAAAAATATATGGCTTGGTCAAATGACTTATATAAGTTATTATATATTAATAATGAACCATTTGGGGTTCGTTTGTCTTGTTATATTAAGCTTATTAACCATATAGTGTAAGAAAAGAAGAAGACATGGTAAAAGTTAAAAAATTTAACTTAGAGTTAAATAAAAATGATAAGGTTAAAATAGTAATCTAAACTTTTCTAAAACCTATTGGTTTAAATTAGACCCATACCCACCTTATCTTCGAAATTAATCAATTTGGAGCTCTTAAAAACAGAATATGACTTTATTATAAAATAATATTTTAAGTTTTTCCTAAGGTGCATGTCTCCTCCCTTATAAAAGTGCACCTCATTCCTATCCTGCTCACACCACATTGAGCATTCAAGCCCAAAAAAACCCATCCATTTTATCTTCTACACTTCCCTAGAAACATCCTAGAGGTCTTCGTATTCTTCAATGACCATCTTTAGTTCCCTAAGAAGAGGTTAAGAAGAGGCGCTTCAGAGAAGAGGTAATGTCCTTTACCGATTCTTTCCAATTTATTTTTTATTCTACTAATTCTTCTTTATTTTTTTCATCATAAATTAATAACATCAGTATCAAACATATACTGATATGTTATTATAAATATGAAACAAACCTATTTCACCTTATATCCATCCTACGGAAAATGATATCACCGCGCGTGCGTACGTACGGAATACCATCTCCACGCCGTGGTGTAATCTGTTTTCCACCACCACCTTACATGGATGGTTATAATGGTGTAAAGGATACCTATATATGATTATTATTACATGATACTAGTTATGAGACATTCCATATTCTTCTCCAATTCCATTCAATAGTTATGGGAATGATATCATCGCTCGTGTGTACGTACGACCTACCATCTCCATGTTGTGATGTGACTCTTTCTACATGATCTTCATTGAATAATGATTATATAAATGATTTGAAAAAATAATTATGATATATATTACACTAATACCATTATATATATTAGGTATCTATAACCTAAAATGAGAAATACGAATTTATTCGACAAGACATGCCTAAGAACATAAAGAAGTGAACACACGAATAAAAAGTAGCAATGAAATATTACTAATAAGAATATAAGAATATGAACATATATGATATAATAACAATGAATATAATTATTTAATAAGTCAATGACATTATTTATGTAATTATACAAGAGGTTTGGATACATACGAAGCAAATCAGACGTAAGGTAAGGGAAAATCTCAC
Organism: Viscum album; assembly: GCA_963277665.1. NCBI lineage: Eukaryota > Viridiplantae > Streptophyta > Magnoliopsida > Santalales > Viscaceae > Viscum > Viscum album. The sequence goes on from OY728164.1 coordinate 801,703,526, forward strand.
AATCTCATTTTTATCTGAGATTTCATATATTTTGGTATTTACTAGGGTGTATTTATCATCCACATCCATGTTTTCTCAATATGTAATATTATTTCTATCCTCCTACAATTGTTAAAATCCAATTTTACCCATTGGTAAGTTTTTTAGAATAATATATGAAAGGAGTCTTTTGTCGTTTTTAGTACGATGTACTTTTTGACTTTTTTGGCCAAATTACAAGAAAAATGTTTTTTTAATTATAAAGTATGAATGGATTAAAGGATTTAATAGTGCATTTTTTACATGAAGCTTCCCTTACATGTTTAGAAGTTTATTTTTAACCAACATATTATAGTTTAAAATTTTATGACATGTTAAGAAAGGAAAATTATTTTTGAAGTATAAAGGATTTTTTCCTCAAGAATGGAGTTCAAGAGTTTTATCAAAATTATTTTCCATCTAAGATAATACAGTGTTCTATTTATATCCCTATTTTTACACTGATTTTATTATGTTATGATGGAATTATTTTTATGATGTCCTTTTATCTTATATGTATTATGTTATGATGGCATGATGCTTAAGAATCCCATTTTTATTACATGGGTTATGCTATGATGTATGATTTATGATCTTGTGGAACACATAAGAATGGTGTCATTATTAGTTGAGTGAGACCTACATCTCCCTCTAATGCATTGGGTAAATATTAATATCTCTTGAGATAGACATGGCTGGAACGACAGGTTAATCCGGTTCAGTGATACAGGACTGAAACGATAAGTGAACTCGGTTCAAAAAAGGACTTTTTCTGCTAGGATAGTCTTCGAAATGATTCTTGACTACTAAGAAATGATTCTATATGATTATATGTGTATTCCATTGAGTTTAATGTTATGATTATTGGGAATACATTTCACTACCATGATTTTTCCCATGTTATGATATTATGATCTCTTTTGTAGGTTATGATTTGCAAAATGTTATGTACTTATGAATATGATATGATTGATATTTCTTTTGTTTACATTACTGAGCATTTGAGCTCACCCTTTTGTATGTTTTCTTTTCCCCAGGTCAGCAAGAAGGGTATTAAGTATGATATGCCAAAAGGGACTCTAGATATGATAAAATAAAAGGGAGACAGTGTAGATGATTTATGAACCAGTTGTTTATGTTTCCCAGTTCCTAACGACACTATAACTATACGGTACAATCATGGTTTTGTTATATATTGTAATAAGTGTGCATAAATATTAAATATTTAACAATGTATGTAATGTATGGGTCGTTATACTCTGAGATTAAATGTCCTAGAAAATGAACATCTTGGATCCTGAACTGGCACTTCGAGAGCTTACAATAATGTTGGTGCTCTTGGAGTGTGTCCAGTACTACCTGAAAATGGTAGGAATGCTCCTCCTCAGTAGTCAAGTAGATCAGAATGAAATCGATGAAGACTATGACAAAAATATCACAGAATGGCTAGAAAATCATGTTTATGAGTCCCATGAACACTGCTGGAGCATTAGTTACACTGAAAGGCATTACCAAGAACTCGTAGTGGCCATAACAACATCTAAAGGCTGTCTTCGGAACATCCTCATCTCAAACTCTAAGATGGTGATAGCCTGATCTGTGGTCTATCTTTGAGATGCACCATTATCCATTCATCTGATCAAAGAGGTCATCAATACTCAAGAGTGGGTACTTTTTCTTCACGGTCACCTGGTTCAGGGGCTGATAGTCAAAACAAAGCCTCAAGCTCCCATCCACTAACTTGGAAAATAGAATCGGGGCTGACCAGGGAGAAACAATGGGCTGGATTAATCCCTTCCCCTTTATGTTCTCTAACTATACCAATAGCTCGCGATGCTCTGTGGGAGCCATCTGATATGTTGGTGTAGATATCAGTGTCGTATGGAGGTAAAATTCAATTTAAAATTACACCTCTCTATGAGGAGGTATACATGAGACATCATCAGGGAATACATCCATTTATTGGTCCACCACTTCAGGATAGCTTGGACACTCCACACCAACTGATCTGAGGGTAATGGCAGACAACTGATGACTGATTGGCTCAACTCTCCCCCGGGCAAATACATCATGAGCTGTAAAGGCTCCCTTCACGTTGGTGAAGGTAAAATTGGTGTCATCCATGAAAACACACCACACATTGCGCCTAATACTATCAATATGAGCATAGACTTTAGATAATTAGTCCATACCCAAGATGAGGTCGTAAGGCCTCGACGTCGCTACTATGAGATCCCAGCCGAAGCTCTCACCTCCTAGAGTAAGCTTACACTGCAGGAACTAGTGCTTATTTGTTGAATCTGCTCTCATAAGAGTCTCTAGCCGTATGGATCGAGCCAACGACTCCATCGGCATCTCCGAGCCCCGAACAGTGGTAGTGGAAATGAAAGAGTGACTGGAACATGTGTCTATAAGAACTGAAGCTAAGGTGGAATAGATACAGATTGTACCACATATCATCTCTGGAGTGCCATGATCATATGCCTCATCTTCTTGGAGCTGAGCTATCCCCTATCCACCTGCTGTCTATGGTCGGGGTGGACCTCCTAGTGGTGGTGGAGGTAACACATCAAAATGCCATCCACCACCATCTGCACGACCATCTCCTCTACCAATTCCTCCTACTCCCTGTGGACCGCCTTAATCGAATCTATCTCTCTTCATGGGCGGTCCATCGATCATCCACTGATTGTCCGAAAGGCAGGTCGGACAGCCACGAACCATGTGACCCTGCCCGCCGCATGTGAAACACAGCTCTCTCCTGGCTGTATGTCTCTGCTCTGGGTGCCCCGCACAACTAATCCTGAGTCATGCGGTCTTCCACCTATAGGTCTAGTCCTCTTGGAACTCTGTGACATTTTTATGCTGCCAGTAGTAGAAGACTTTGCTTAGTGTCAACTGGTGGTGGATCTCATTTCTGGAGACTTCTCAGTAAGGAAACTCTCCACTCGGAGGGCTCTCTTTCAAACCCCTCCATGTGTCGAGATGCTGAGTGAGATCATTGGTGCTCTGATTTCCCGTCAGAGCCCCTGCTCGAAGGTCTGGGCCCTGATGAATGGCTCTCGCACCATATCGTTGGAGTAGCGTGAGAGGTCAGTGAACCTCACTGAGTACTGAGCTAAAGACATTCTACCCTTCTGTAGATGATGTAACTCAAGAATGTGCACCGCATGGAGAGATGCTGTAACAAACTCCGCCCAAAACCGGCTCCCAAAGTCTTCCCAGAGTAGCGTCATCTCTTTGTGAACTTGGGGCATCATGCTCCACCATCTTCCTGCTGCTTCCTATTGAATGCTGGCATTAAGAATCCACATGAGGTCAGCTACTGTCCCTACCAGTCAGAAAACTCAAACTATAGCCTCCAACCAATCCTTAGCCACCTGTGGTTCCATCTCACCCTTGATCCTGGGTGGCCTATGGCGCTGAAACTCGTGTAAGGCACTCAATTGGGGTGCATCGTCTGCTGTTAGGGTGATTTTCATCGGTGGCCCAATGGGAAGTGGTACTAATGATACATCCACTAGAAAAGAGACCTACACTGAGGCCTCATCGCTCGGTGGGATATCTGTGCGTACAAAACTCGGTACTCTAGCTGGTCATCCGCGAGGAGGCATCATGAAAGTAATAGATGAAACATGGTCAAAATATTATACCTAGTGAGCTGACCTAGTTGAGATAACATAAAGAAAACTTTTGAAAACACACACACGCAATCAGTGTTTTCGTGCATTGAGTCAAAAATCAGAACTTAGGGACCTCGTGCATGGATACGTCAGCCGCCACACCAATACTAGACTCCCTGAACTGAGAACTACACCCACGACTCTTAACATTGTTTCTTCTTAGAAAAGATAAATCATAGTCCAATTTTCTACAGTAGAACCGACTCCTCTGATACCAATTTGTCATGACCTATCCCCTGGGGCCCGTTCATTGACTACCCCAAGCCCATCCTCCATAGTCCAGGGGCTGGCAACTATCACCAGAGTTATAATTCCCTAATATTAGGAAGGAATTGTGTTTATAAGATTTAAACACACATAGTAGATAACATCACGAGTAAACTGAATAACCAACAAGTGTGTACAGTAAGAAAAAATGGTCCGAAATTTAAGCCCAATTGGAATGTATAAGAAACTGAAAGTACAAGTACAAATGAGGAAATGGGAAAAATATCCATTGGGTCGTCCTCCAAGGTTCCTACCTGAAGGGTAGGTACATTTCGCCTCCTCAGCACTCCACATCCATCAGTCTCGTCCATGTATTGGCACGCCGTAAAGTCCACCTCTGGGTACTGTGAAGTCCTGGTACTCTCATCCTCGCTGAGAATTTTCCATAGTCTGCATCCACCAAAACGAGGTGCTGGCAGAACCCGTACATGGGTGAGTATAATGATACTTTTCTATGACCCCAAGACCCTCAAGGTCTCACAAAAACCAACAAAGATAATCCACATAATAAGAAATCAACAGATAACCCCACTTAGGTATATTCCCATACATATACTTAAGTTATCAAGTAATTAATCTCAAACATGAGGTAAACACAAAAGTTACTGACACAGAACAACCAGGATTTGTATTCACATTATTGAAACCTCGGATACTGGAGAACTCTTCCTCTATTGAGTGTAGTGGACCTCCCATGACACCAAGGTGCTTCCCACTAACCTTGGACTGCTGAGGTACTCCTCTTGTCGAGTAGTGTGGGACTTCCACGTCAAACATTGGTGCTCCCCACCATGGGTATGCCACCACAATCAGGAGCTCCCCGTAATTGCTTGTATAAGTACTCTTCCTATCTATTATAACGGGTTTTCCGCCACAAACAGGTGCTCCTATACCATTTCTCTTCCGCCATAACTAGGTGCTCCCCACTGGGCTAGTCGGGTCACTCTGAGTCAATCAATCACCTGTCGTCAAGTCTCATCCATCTACAAGGTCTCCTGACTCTATCTGCTCGTCTCTAGTAGGATCCACTACACACGCTACTGGTCGATAATCCAACTATCACTAACTCTCATAAAAATAGTATCCAGAATGTCTACCACAACCTAGGGGTCTCAACGAAACATACATCGCCTCAATCGTATGTCCTGTCTGTGATTTATTAGCCTTTTAGTCATAGGGGCCGGTTGTATTCGTGCACGATCCAAATTGACTGTATCTCAACTATACCCCAAACAAGAGGGGTATACCCAAATGGTCTGTCATGCATCAATATTACCAGTGCCACTGACAGTTCTTCAAACGGACGTCTGATGCCATCGATATGGACAAAGAAGTAAAAGGTTGTAGTAGGCCCGGGTCTGGTCCGACCTGGTCAGACTGACCCGGCCTGACCTAGCCTCACCTGTTTGGTCTGGCCCAGCCCGTTATGTGGGCCGGATCATTAGGTTCGGCTTGGCCTGTTGGGCCTTGGACAGTGGGCTGTGAGAGTTCATGGAGGGTTGTGAGAGCACGAACCAGTCCTGAGGGTGTGGACCGGTTGCGGGTCAGCACGAGTGCGGTTCGGCCCGAAGGGAACCATGAGGGAGAGGCTCATTCCAGAGGGTGCCTCGAGGGGCCGGCTTGGGGCGGCTTAGCCTAGGACCGGGGTGATGTGGCCGGGGCGCCACGGGGTGCATGGAGGCTAGCGGCGAGTTTGGCCAGCGGCGCCGATTGGAGCGTGGGCTGCGCGAATGGCGGAACCACAGGGCGGGAGGGGCGCGCGCGGAGTCCGGCTAGACAGGGGCCCAGGAGGGCTCCGCGAGGGGCGCGAGGTGTGCGGAGGCTAGGATTCGGGGTGCGATGCGGCCAGATTGGGGCTCGGCTGCGGTGCGGCGTGGCTCAGGCCAGTTCGGCCAGTGGTGGGCGCTGCCTATGGGCAGCGCGGCCGAGGCAGTGTGGTACGGCCTGAGGCGACATAGCATCGCAGGAGCAGTGTAAGTTTCCTTCGTCATCTCGGTTCCTCGTCACCATGCTGATGAAAATCAAAAAGAAGAACTTAGGAGGAGGGTTGGGCCATGTTAGTTTGGCACGCACACTCCACGTTTAGGGTTGCAGAAATTGGTTCATTAAAAACATAAACATAAAACATACATTGAAGATAACTTAAAACCATCAATTCCCAATAATCCGTTATTGACAAAATATTCCCAACCCACAAGTAAAAACATCCACGGATCAAAATGATTATAATTTTTTTTGCGTACATTGTTTTGGATGGAAAGAAACATGGGAATAAAATCAATCACAAGAATCCCCTACCTTTGTTCGTTGTTCATTGACGGAGTCGCAGGGAAGAAGACAGAGTTGTCATCGTTCATCATGTCTACCGCACACTTCCAATTCCGAGATCGTGCATCAATTCATTGAAGATGATTAGGAGGGAGGGTTGGTCATCGAATATGTCCCACGCCAGTTGCTTTTGCAAGGTTCTTCCAAGGAAGAAGTCGAAGACGCTCCTCGCCGGCGTTCTTCGTGGAGGAAGTTCTTCGTTGGAGAGCATTCTCCCTATGTTCTCCTCTCCCAAGTTCCACCAAGATGAATATGTCAAGCCAATATAATAGAATAAATTTATCTATTATTTAATTTTTTCCAAAAAATTTAAAATGGTTTAAAAAATGATTAATTGATGTACTCAATTAATTGATGTGGAGGATTTGGCACATTAATGGAAAGTGTGTTGGCAGAATTAATTGGGTATAGGAAGTCAAGAGGCTCCCCCTCATTAACAAGGGGGGTTGAGAGGTTTTCCACAATAAAAATGGGTGTTTAGTCCTGGTTCATCCCCACCACCCTAACCTCTTACAGGAGGTTAGGTTCAAGTGGGACCCCCCACCATAACCTTTCATAGGAGGTTATAGTTGGGTGGTCCCTACACTTCAACTCCCACAAGGAGGTTTAGTTCTGGTAGACCCCACCACCAACTTCTAAATGGTGGATTAAAAATAAAATAAACTGTAGTCCATTTTATTTTATTATTTTCCCTAAACAACCCAAAAACTATCTTTTATTCTCAAACCACTATCGTCGAGGTCAATGTCTCCTGAAGCGAATATCGACGTCACAAGTTCACTGGTGCCCTCAGATTTCAATTCCGATCACCAGTTCAAAAGTTAAAAAAACCCTCTTGTACATTTACTCAACGTACCCGAACAAAACATTAGAAATTGATTCTGGTCACACCGGGCCTCTGAATCATGCGCTGTCAATTTTCGCGGACTCGTAGAATTATCATTTATTTAAAAAAACACATGAAAATTTCAGGTCTTTAGAATCAAACAATGATTTTTTAATAAAATAAGTATCATACATAAAAATATATGTTATTATTATTATTTTATGACCTATATACATCCCATGTTCTATCTAATGGGAAGAGGCAACCTCAACTGTATGTACGACGAACTACATCCTCATGAACTGATATAATTTGTTTTCCATTAAAAACTTTCAAATATGGATATAATTTTGGATTTGGAATATTTTTTTTATTTATGATATTTTTATAATTATTTTATTAAAATCAAACATATATCTCCTTACATTCCATTCAGGTTAAAATGTGATAATGTCACTCATGTGTATGGTGGAGTACCGCCATTCATAGTGTTGTGATTTGTATTTATATTGTACATTATAAAGAAATAAATAATGATAATAAAATTAATAATTGTGTTATATATTAAATTATATTTATTATTTAATAGTATTATATCTCCCACTTCCTTACACATTCACTCATTTAGGGAAAGATATTGTCTCTCACACATACATATATCCTACCATCCCTAGAAGCGATGCAATTCATTTAAAATGTCTAAATTAAATAGTTATTTTAAATAATTATATAATGAGTTTATTTCATATTTATTTTATTAAATATATCCTTGATATGGTGGATTAATATTCTATACCAAAGGCCTAGAACATTCACGTCAAATATCATATAAGAAAATAAGGAAATTAACACCTGAAATAACTAAAATAATGAAATATTTTAAGATAAAATGTGGTAAAATTTTATTTGAGGGTCATGTATGATATAATAAATTTGAATATAGTTATATTATAAATTAATAATTTACATAAAAAATTTATAATTATTCAAAATCACATTGAACTAAATAGAAGCATGACATAAGGGATGTCATCTAAATTTATCTTCATTGAGGAAAATGTAATGATTTGCACCTAATTTATTTTATATGGTGTATATAATACACCTATAACCTATAATATCATGATTCCTAAGTATTTTGTGGTATTTATATTTTATTTATTTTATCTTAGGGTTTTTTACATGAAAATTAACAAGTGTTATACATTTTCATAACTCCATTTCCTTGAGATAGCTTATATTTATTTGTTATTATAGTTGATATATTATGATTATGCATGTAATTAGTAAGAATTATAATATTTTATATTTCCAAATTTATTAAATGGATTTAAATTTGGAAAAAATAATTGATTTATTGATTAATTCTCATATTATCATTATGATCGTTATATGGATTTATTTCTAAGTCTCATTTTATGCAGGATTTTTAATGTTTGGATTTCAATTAATAGAAAATTGTTTATCATTGTGTGATAATCCCAAAATATTTGTAGCTAAATTGTTTATTAATGATATTTCAGATAAAATGTCCATTTTTCAACTCATTGGTACCTCAAATTGTTGATAATTTTTTTTATGAAAATCCGACATCATTATCTTACCATGATCGAATATATTTTTTATCTAAAACTACATGTTCTAAATTTTTTTAGAAAACATTCATAAGATTCACCAACTTATTTATAATATCCATTTTAACATATTTATAATTATTATAATATTTTTAATGTAATTTTCATGTTTATTTCCCAAAAATATAAATTTTTGATTTAACCTAAAATGTGATTGGAATATATTTTTTAATATATTTGACATGTACTAAATTTACCAAAATCTTTACCAAAAAATATTTTATGGATTACTTTATATGTTTCAATGGTTTTATTACAAGAATGTAATTTTCAATATATTTATTGATCTTTTAGTTTTAATAGTACTTTAAATGTAAAAATTTAATTTTCCTCAAGAATATATATAATGAATCCTTTATGATAGTTCTATTTTTCAATGACAACAACCATTTTTCACTTATACTCTAGTGGTGATAGGTGTTATTGAATCCATGCATATTAATTATAATTTTTTTATGATCTCTCTTACCATGAAAAGTATTGAAATTAACTTTATTAAATTATTTTTTATCAATAACATTCCCTGGAAATAATTAATTTCTTGTGATAGTTGAACATTGAAATTAAAATAAATATTCATATTATTTATCATGGATATTTTTATTCCATTATAAATATATAAATTATATATACAGTGTTCTAAATTACATGTTACTTATTTAACTCCGAAAATATCTCTAAATTTGAATACCTTTCTCACCCCGGATTTTAATAATAAAGATCATTGTTCATGAATTAAATAAATTATTCTATAAACAATGAATGATTTTGACATAAAATAATAGCTGGGCCTCAAAATTATGTATCCCCTTAATGTAACAGTAATCTCTTGTGGTGAATCATTATTTTAGAACATAACCGTTTTCTTCCTATAGTTTTAAAACATGTTTTGAAAAGGTCACGACGATTGTGGTATCTTGATGCATGAGATCATGATGGTCACCTATTATGAATTACCTTCATCGTGAACTCAAAAATAATTATCCATGATATTTTCACAGTGATATTATCAATATTTTAGTTCCATTCTTGTATTATATTTTAAATAACATGTGTTTATGTTCTTTATGTTTCCATATTGATTATGCCTCATTCTAGTTATAATATTCAAAATATTGATTAAATGGAATGTGTTTTTAAAAATAATACATTCAATATTAACTATTACTGTCTATTTATTTAAGTGTAATTTCTATTTAGTTATGTTACTTTATCTGGCTATTCTTTCTGATAAATGATCTCATCCACTATACATAACCATTTATAATCATTTGAGCCCACCTTTTTTTTTTCTAATCACAGTAATCTAGGATGTGTACTAATAAATATATTATAGTATATTTTAATGTGAAAATTGTTATTATAAAGAAATGTTTTATTTTTTTCAGATGTAATATGGAAATCATTTAAGTATCTAGTTTAAAGGATAATTATATTGTTCAGTCATTCAGGATGTGATGCTTTATATCACATGGAAATATAAAAAACTAAGACACCAGCTTTGGGTTATATGTGTCGAGGTCATCACAATTGGTATCAAAGAAATATTTGTGGAAACCATGAGAACAAAATATAAAAACACCTATATTGGGAAATTTTCTTATATGATATAACTTTAGGGTAATATATAAATAAAATCATAATGCTTTGGTAAGGTAGTGATTTTGTTGGTTTCCTATTAATATATCCCATTCTTGATACTACAATTGAATTTAATTCTAGGATATATGTTCCTAAGGGTAATAACTCTAAAAATAAATTAATATGGATTGATCTAATCATCACTTGGTATATGAAAATGGTCATCACTACATACTTGGTTTGATAATATTGGGGGATATAATTATTAAAAATCTAATTTTATTTACAAACCATTGTGAAGGATTTGAATAGATGTTGAACAAGAATGAACTATGGTAAAATTAAGATTTCATTGATTAAAATGAATATTTTATGATTTTGACATACTATAAATGATTATTTATGATTATTTGGTTTCCAAATATGATTATTTTTCCTCACATTTTGTTTTTCGTGTTTAATCAATGGTTAGAACATAAAGGAATCGTGTTAATATATAAAATGAATGAAAATGTGGATACTAAAATGAATAAAATATGTTGATGAAATGAGTTAATGATAGTATTATTATTCCTAATACGTTATCAAAAAATATGATTAGAATCCCATATAGTAACTAACTCCCAGATTTAGTAATAAATTGAATGAAGGAGCTCTATAAGAGCTTAGGTGATGGTGACCATGAAGTAAATATACCTTGATTTACTTCAAGTAATAAATTTTTAATGATAAACATTAGAATTTTTATGAATGGAACTATAAATATTTTATGTGTGAGAACGAGGGGTATAATGAAATGAATTTCAAAGGAAAAATGAATTCTACGATAGAATAAAAAAATCTCATCCAATGGTTCCATTTATAGTTTATTGTCATTAATGTTGAAAACATGGGAATTATCATATTCAATTCACCATTATAAATGTTATACGAGAAACCAAAGAAGTAGAAATGTTTATATAAAATGAATGAGTATTTATGTGTCTAGATTCTATAATTTAATTGTAGATATTTTTACTTATGGTATTTTGGTTATAATAATATTTAACCATATAAGGATTTTGTAAAATTACAAATGCATATACATATTCATTAATTTGAGAGTTATAGGTTCCATCATGGGTTTATGTGTATAATATTGATAATAATTTCAAAGAATTAAACCTCCCATTTTAGGATTTATGTGATTGGTTTCTACTAGGATTGAAGATATATTGGGAGGCATTTATAGAAATATAACCCATTGGTTCAGTATTGTCAGTAGTTAAAATGATAATTAATTAATATTTCTTATATATTTTTGTGGAAATAATTTTAATGGTATCATTAACCCTTATGGTTTATGTTTTCTTTAATGTGGAATACTATATGTGTTATTACACATTGGAAACATTATAATTTTTATATTAATATAGTTTTTATAAAATGAAAACCTGTATGCCTGGTGACAATCTGATGCATCTGACAGGGCCTCATTGCTTTCACTAGTATCTTTTGGATGATAATGGTTTAATACCAACCACTCGACTATGTGATGTCCTAGTAAATATGTTATTGTTTTGAGTTTTGTGAGTTATTGAATAAATATTTATGATGAAACAATAGTTTCATTGTTTCTTTTCACAGAATAATTTATATGATAAATTATTCTAAGAAAATCGGTTTTGGAAAATATTTTGTGGTAGATAGAAATAATTGTCACACATTTAGGATTATTATGATCCATTATATATGAAATCTGGTGCACATGGAATAAAATATTCATTTATTGATATCGTAAATTGATCGAAGAACAACTAGATGATGAAATTATACATACAAAATAAAAACACATCATGTAATAATATTTCCTTAAATGTATATATAGTAATATAATTATGCAACCTTAAAAAAGGATCATGATATAAAAACATTATTCTATTACCTCAAAATATTATTAATTACAAGGCCTTTTAAATCATCACATATTTTTTGTTTTCAAGTCATTGTCATTCCATTGATCATTCAATTTCTTATGATCAATGACCTCTATCACTCTAAATACTTAATTATGGTTTCCCCCCATGTCTATATATTAAAATTCAACATTCATTTTTATACTTAAAACACCTTTTATGTTTTATTCTATATATACTTTGTAATTCCATTTTTTACTTATTAAGAGAATATTGTCTTAACCATTTTTAAAATATGGGTTTTCAATAAGGTAATATTCAAATATCAAACAATTGATTTTTGAGTGAAAGATTAAATTCTGAGGAAAAAATTTATTTATGGTGGTGATAATGTAACACAACAAAATTATAAATGAATAAAAATTTATTTTTTATAGTAATTAACATACAAAACCAATCTTAGACAGCCTACGAAATATATTTCATTAAATTTAATATTGATGACAGCTTGTGGAATATACTACCCCAAGTCTAAACAATCATTAATGAAGAATATAATTATAAAATAGTTTGTAAATTGGCTGGTATAAATCGTAAAAAAATAAATTATGAATATTATGTCTATCTTTTAATTAATAATAAAATAATACTCATTTAAAATTAAAATAGAATTGTTTTCTGAAAAACAATATTTTTTTATAAGATAGTTCAGTCCCGTATTGCCCACATTATTTGAAATCAATTTATACCCATTTGAAAAAATTTCTAATATTAAATTCATTTTTCAAATCAATAAATAAAAATCATCTTATGGTTAATTTTTTGGTTTTTTGGATTTATTTTTTGATAAACATTGATAAAAATTGATTTTTATTATAAAATATCTATTCATATAAGTAATTTTAATGGTTATTTTACATTTAATTTTTTTAATATAAATTTATTTAAAATATTTTTCAAAATATATATTTTAAAAAATTTTATTCAATTTTATTTTGTATTATGATATTAAAACCATATATATTTAGGAGAACATTATCTAAGAAAACTTATTTTTAAGTTGCATATGTAGGTATAATATTAAATTTTACTCTTCCTAATCCAAGAATAGAAATTTAAAAACTATAATACATATTTAAAATAATAATAATTTATATCATATAATAAGTTAAATTAAATTTCTATCCATTTTGAATTGTAAAATTAGTAAAACTTCATCAATACTATTAACGTAATAATAGATTTACCAAGTGGGTTATCTAAGAATATATGGGTAACAAATGACAAATAAATATATCTAAACACCATTTCATTTCCTTATTTATAACTTATCACCTATATTGTTTATTAATGACCAATGTTTGTAGGATTTTAATATGATTGTAATGTAACTGAATCTTTTCAAAAATTCCATGGGATTCATCTCCACATCTTTTAAAAGACCACCCCATATCCTCCCCACTTCACACTTAAAAATAAAATTCTTCCATCCAAGAAATTAAAAGATAACATAATTACACAAAATCTCAGAATTATAGAACCAATGGTTTTATCAAAATTCTATTCTAGGAAATCATTTCGTGAAAGTATAAAGTGGTTTTATGAAGAAGAGGTAACGTTCTCTAACAAGTGATTTTATTTTTTTTCTTGAAACTAATAAATATATTATTATTAATAAATGATTATATAAAAAAATATCAATAATATTATTTAATTTTCTAATGTTCATTACCTTTATTCATGCTCAGTTCCATCAAATAGAAAACAAAACTATCGATCATGCATACTAGAGGCTACTTCCTTGCGATATGATATAAATCATTTTCCTACACCACTATTCAATGATGGATTTAATGATTTATTTTAAAACAATTATTATATTTATGATATATATGTAATAATGGAGTTATTATATCACATATATCTTCTTAAAATCCAATCATATTAAATATGATAATGTCGCTCGTGTGTATGGCAGACTGCCGATTCATTATGGTATGTAATTTTTTTTCACATTAACCTTACATAAAAATAAATAATGAAAAATTTAATGAATATATGTGATATATATTAGACAATATTTATTAATTAATATTAATATATCACCAACTAAAATTCCATTTTTCTCATTAAGGGAATTGTATCATTTCTCAAGCATGCATGTAGCCTACTATCTGCATGAAGAGATGTGATTCATTTTCCATGTCCAAATTTGATGAATAATTATAAGATAATATTTAATGAGACAATATTATGTTATTAACATTAATATAATTCCATATATTCAATATCATTATCATATACCCATGAACTATAGCAGTCATGGCATTAAAAAAATGATAAAATAAGGAAATGGACACTTAAAATCATGAATATAACAAAATAGTATTAACAAAATTGTGGTAAATTGTTAAAAAAGATCATATATGTAATTATATACTTGAATATTTTTTTTATAAATTAATAACACTGTTAAATGCATTATACTGGTTTTTAAATCATTCTTGACCAAAATTAAGTGTGACGTATGTGACTTCATATCAATTTTCCTTCAATGACGTATATTGTAATGTTTTTCACCAATTTTTTTATATTGTTCATATTGTTCCTATTATACATATAAGACCAATATTACTTAATAATTAATGGAATTTAATTATTCAATTTTTATTATTTCAACATAGGTTATTTGAAATGAAAATTACCATGTGGTAAATAATTTCATAAATAAATTTTCATTAATTTGGTTATACTATTTCTTCATTATCGATGATATTTTTTTAATTATGTGTGAAAAAAAATTCATTTCATGATGGTTTATATCCAGTTTTTTTGGATTTAAATTTGATAGAAATATTATATAACAACCTCTCCCCGCATGGTGTACCCCTTGTTGGCTGAAAATGGGAGAAGAGATATATTGACACTTATGTCCCACCTTCAGTTGGGCCCTGGTTGGTGACGAGCACCAAGTATTTAATAAACACATAGATGGGAGGAATTATCCTCTAAGAGAACACATGAAAAAGATAGAGATAAGATAAAAACCATCAAAATCCTACTTATAATACAATGTAAATGGAATCCCAAGTACACATATGTAATGGCATGCATGAAATACTACATTTGAAGAGAAATCAACATCTACCAAATGAAAATTAAGGACAATATTGATGGAAAATCCCATATAGATCATGTTATTCCCTAAGATACTATTAACCAGTCTAATTTCATTCTATACTAACTAACCTATAAAAACTTTCATATATACATAGGAGGATTATAACAGTATACTCAGTAGGATCCTTTATAGAGCCTCTAATACAAAGGATATGAAAGTATGATAATGCACAGTGAACAAAAACTGAATCTAAATCATCACCTAAATAATTATACTATGTTCCTAGATAGTCCATGGAAACACCCACAATGTATCTCATAAAAAAAAATTATATAAGAAATAATATAAAGGTTACCATACTATCACTTCCCCGCAAGTTTCCTACTCAGCCCCAATATCTCATGCCCTCAACATTTCTCTATAAAAAGGATATCCCACAGACACGTGGTCAATAAACCACAACATGATCCTTAGGAAACACACCACTATGTTCATGTAACCAAAATAAAATAGGTAGTTTACGAGAGCCACACTAGAAGAAAAACTATTTTTAACATCAACTTTTTTCCCTTCGATTTTTTAGAACCGATGTGGAAATTTCTAAAAATCAATCTTATAGGTTAGTTATTTTATAGCCGAGGAGAAAATAAATTTCCTGCAATTTTTCACTTCATTTATAATATAATTCATGTGAATGATCTATTTTCCTGACTTTCTAACATCAGTTATTTAATAACTAATGTCAAAAGGAATTTTTCATATCGTTTATTTCATAACAAATGTGAAAAACGTTTAAAAACATGTAGTTCATTTCCCATGTTTTGATTTGACAGGTCACAAATCTCATGAATAATTATAGATCCAATGTTTTGGTCATTGGATGATGATCTTCTCTAAAATAAGACTTATGGAAGGACAATTTTTAAAGGTTATAACTTTTAATCTATAAGTATGTTTGAGCACGGTGACCTGTCAAATCAATGATTAGGAAATGAACAAAATGTTTTGAACATTTTTCTTGACTTTTATTAAATAAATGATGTGAAAAAAACTATTTAACATCGGTTATCAAATAACCGACATGAAAATGTTATGAAAACTGATTTTTCACGTCTGTTATTTAATAACCAACATTAAAAATGATAAAAATCATTTTTTCATGTCTGTTAATAAAGAACCTATTTAAAAAAATAAGTACACATGTTAATATATTTTTATGAAGGTTATCATAAAAACGATGTGAATGATAATTTTAATATGCCTCCAATGCAAAATTTCATATTTTTACATCACATCATTGAAATGTCCAAATGCCGCCTAATATTTATAATACCCTGTTTTTTTATATTCTCAATTATATGTTGTTATTATACTCATATACAAATTTAACAATCATTTCAGTTAACCATCATCACCCCCATCTCAAATCCTTTGATCTTCAACATGAATTAATTATTTACTCTTTCTGTGATCTTGTAAAGGTATTTTTAATTATTTGTCCATGATTTATGGTTTTTATGATTTTTTCTTAATTGATATACCATTTAACGATATATCCTTTAAACTATCATCATTACATCTACTCAAATTTTTTTATCATCAATGTAAATCCACTAATTATTCTTTTAGTGATCTCATCAAGGAATTTGTATATTTTTTTTCCATTATTTATATTGTTAATGAGAAATTTTCTTAATTGATAGGCCATTTAATGATTATTTTTTCAATATAATGATGTAATTTTTTATATAATGCTTAAAATACAAATCAATTTTTGGATTCTAGAATTTGTTATAAGAATAATCTATGGTTGAATCATTCTATCATTCCTAGAAATAAGATATCAAACTTCTAACAGTCATTAATTTGGATCACTAACTCTATTCGAGCTCTACGACCTGTCAAATAAAAGATTATGAAATTATATAAAATATTGTAAACATTTTTTACATTTTTTATTTAAAACCCAGTTTTAAAAATGATTTTTAACATTGGTTTTTAAATAACTAATGTAAAAAATGCCTTTTAACGTCATATTAAAAAAAACAATGTAAAAAATTGAATTTTAAAATCATTTCCAGAAGGTCTTACACTGTTTTTTTAAACTAAGGTTAAAGACCATAATACAACATTTTTAACAACAATTATTATTTAACCGTTGTAAAAATTCCTATTTTTAACATCACTCGGCATAACATCTCTTCAGAACAAACATTAAAATGATAAAAACCCTTAGAGAAAATAGTTTTTGTAATAGTGCCACCATAGCCCATATAATGTGTATCATAAATCTGGTATTATGACTTAATCCATCATATATCACACACTGAGTAAGAAAAATCAATCTATCACAACCTGTACATGCTATACATATTGTATTCAATAGGAAAAAATATACATATTACATGTGTGTGAAAGAAAATTACTTTATAAATCTCTAAACACATATATAGGGAAATATAACAGTCATTCATGCCCATAAAAGTAAAAAACATGAAAAGAAAGAAGGGTCAAAGGGGGTATTCATCCATATATCCTCCAACCAGAATGTTGGGGAAACACCCCTTGAGGATCATAATCCCAGGGGTATGAGGTCACCTAATTGAAAGGGTGGAGTATATTATGAAAACAAAAATCCTATATCCTATAATATTTCTCTAAAAAATAATATGGGCATAACCAAATCTCATACTCACCTATAACAAACATCTCTGAGACTCATGTCTTCCATTACTAAGACCAGGTATTCTGTAATCTCACAATCATTTAAAGAGATAAAGTAATTTATTTTATTCCTTTTCATTTGTTTCAATTTATGTTAAATAATTACTAAACCATTAATTAACCATTAACATTTCCATCATTATAATTCATTACCATTACAACAATGTTCCATGCCCTCCACGAATAAGCATTCTTAGTCCACTTATTCTATGAATTTTAACATTGTATTTTCATGCCATCAAAATCCAACACCACTGGTTAAAATTTTAGTAATTTATTTAAACTTTATATTTGAATATTACCAAGTCCTCTAGGAAAAAACCATAACATTCCAAAAAAGTTTAATAACCAAGGTCATCCATTTGCATCAAGCAGTGTAAAAATAAAAGAAGATAAAAAATAAATCTAATTGTTATCCAAAAAATTGATTCAAATAATCATCCAGCTTTCATATTAATGGGTACAACTTGATTTAACTCGTTCTATCATCTACGGTGTCCTCCCTGATATCCACATGCATATCCTGATGGTTCTCTCCATCATAAGCATTAAATGATGAAAAAATTGGGTATCCCTTCCCTACATACCACAACAACCCTTCAGGATCATCCATCCCAGGATCACATAAAATATTAACCTCCTTACCCGATATGAAATTATAGATATCTAGGATCTTCCCTACCATTCTCACATAACATCACCAATAGAAAGAAAAATATATAAAAACATTACTCTTGGACCTAAACGAAGGAATTCGTGTAGAGACCCGAAGCTTAACGTACATGGAAATTACATTACATTTGCGGAATACTTAGTATATAACAAAAACACACACACAAGGATCGTAATAGTTTAGTGTCTTTGGAAACTCGGAATATAATCTTCTAATCGTGGTGAAGGATCTTCAACATCTCCCATAAAGATCTTCCTTTTTTTTACCTAAACCCTTTCCTTATATCCTGGGGAAAAGAAAACATAAAAGGGTGAGCTCAAATGCTCAGTAAGGGTAAACAAAAGAAATATCAATCACATCGTATACACAAGCACATAACTTTTGGGAATCTTAACCTGTAAAAGAGATCATAATTTCATAACATGGGATAAATCATGGCAGTGAAATGTAATCACAATAATCATAACTTAAAACATGAAACTTTGTGGCATTCACACATAATCATATAGAATCATTTCTTGTTAGTCAAGACTCATTGCCAAGACTATCTTAGTGGACAAAGTCCCTTTCTGAATCGAGTAACCCTCGTTTCAGTCCTGTTTCACTGAACCGGTATAACCTACCATTCCAGACATGTCTATCTCATGAGATATAAAATCTTTACCCAATGCATTGGAGGGAGATATAGTTCCCACCCATCTCTTAATGATACCATTCTTATGTGTGCCACAAAATCATAAATCATACATCATTGCATAACCCAAGAAATAAAATGGGATTATTAAACAACATGACATCATAAAACAATTCATATAAGATAAAGGAATTCATAAAAATATTTCCATCACAACATAATCAAATCCATGTAATAATATGGATAGAAACAGAACCCTTTATTATCTTAGATGGAAAATAATTTTGATAAAACACTTGAAATCCATTCTTGAGGAAAATATCCTTTCTACTTCAAAAACATTTTCCTTTCTTAACATGTCTTACAATTTTAAGCTAAAAGAAGTTGATTAAAAATAAACTTGAAAACTTGTAAAGGAAGCTTCTTGTAAATAATGTTTTAAAAATCCATTCATGCCGTATAAGTTAAAAAAACATTCTTCGTACTTTTGTCGGAAAAGTCAAAAAGTACCTCGTACGAAAAACGTCAAAAGATTCCTTTCATATCTTTTACTAAAAACTCACCGAAGGGTAAAATAGGATTTAAACAATTGTAGGTGGATGGAAATAGTATTTAATATTCAGGAAACATGTATGTGGATGATAAAATACACCCTAGTAAATACTAAAGTATAAACAATCTCGGATAAAAATGAGATTGTGATATTTCCCTTACCTTAGGTCCGACTTGCTTTGTAAGTGTCCAAACCTACTGTATAATGATTTAAATCATGTTATTGGCTTATTCCAGAATCATATTCATTGTTATTATATCATATATGGTCCACTTATGACTTTATATTACCCATTCTTTTGTAAATTCATGTTAAAGTAGCGTTTTGGGTAAAATCGCCTCATTTGTCGTTCGTGTTTTTAACTTGTAATTATTAATATGATTGCTTAGATCATGATTACTTAATTCCAGAATATAAAAAATTATTTTTATATATATATTCAGAATATACATATATAATAAATCAGTAAATGGAAAGAAATACACCGTTCATGGAGACGGTAGTCCGTACGTACGCATGAACGCTGTTTTCGTTTCCTTATTGAATTGAATGGAATTAAGTAGATGACATACATATAAATATAAATAATTCCAATATCATTATTAGGTCATATATTCCATTATTACTTATTATATATACTTTATAATCATTCATGAATGGTTAATCATTGAGAATGAATCTCATCGCGTCGTGGAGACGGTAGTCCGTACGTACGCACGAGCGATGATATCGTTCCCATGGTCGTGGAATTGTGTTGAAGTGTATGTATACTATTTCAGTATCAATATCACTTTATAAAAATAATATATAGTTACTCATTACACCTTTATACCCATCCAATTAAGGTGGTGACGGAAAATAGATTACACCACGGCGTGGAGACGGTATTCCGTACGTACGCACGCGCGGTGATTTCATTTTTCCGTAGGATGGATAGAAGGTGAATTAGAGTTGTTTCATATTTATAATAACATATCAGTATATAAGAAATAATTATTTTATTACTTTATCATGAAACAACTAAAGAAGAAGAAGTTGAAGAAGAAAGAAATTGAAAAGATCGGTAATGGATATGACCTCTTCTTTGAAATGCCTCTTTGAATCCTCCACATAGAGAACTATGATTGGTCTTTGAAGAATACCAGGACCTCTAGGATTATTCTAGGGAAGTGGAGAGGAGAAAATGGCAGGGGTTGGCCGAGCATGAGTGCTCAAATTGGTGTGAGGAGGAGGGGAAGGAGGTGCCCTTTTATAAGGGAGGAGAGGGGCACCTTAGGAATATCTCAAAATATTATTTTATATTAAAGTCAAAATCGGTTTATAATGGTTCCAAAGGGTCTTATTTCGAAGCTAAAGTGGGTATGGGTCGAAATCCTATCATCCAATAGGATTTAGACAAGTTTAGGGTATTATTGTAACCTTATCAATTAGATTTAACTCTAAGTTAAATAATTTAACTTTTACCGTGTCTTTTGGTTTTCTTTCACTATATGGTTAATACACTTACTATAACATGCCAAAAGAACCCCAAATTGTTTATTATTAATATATATATCCTTATCAAAGTCCTTTGGCCGAACCTTAGATTCTTAGGAATAAAAAAACAATTAATAATATAATATTTGATTTAAAAACTATTTTGTTTCAATTTTGACACTATTTGATATATGATTTTTGTGAAAGTCATAACAGAATTATATGTTCAAACCAAGTTGATTAAATCAACAATAATATATCATAGTAACCTATAAAATTAGTGTAATTCATAAAAAGTCTCAAATTACATTTATTTGGGCATTTATAACATCAATTATGTCAATATTTCATAAATACGATAATTACTGCATCATCTTTGTGTCATAAATAAATTAAATTATTTGATGTCTAAAAATTACAAATAAAATACCATTATGTAGAAACGCTTTTTAGCTTTCTAATGAATATTTACAGTCAAATTTATCATATGTACAACCCTATATTAAAAATGTTTTAGTAAATAAACTTTGATTTTAACTCTTATAACTCTTCTCTGAATTAAATAATAATAAATGTCCAAATCTAATCCAAGTGGGCCTAAATGATAATATTTTACACTTAAGGTTGTTTTTGGTCTAGATACACTTGTCCAATAGAATTAGGACATGTGTTAGGGTAATATTAATATCATTTTTACCCTTAATTACCCTATTTACTTTTAACCGTGGTAAATAAAAGTAAAAAGTTACTATTCACCAAAAATTATTTTCATCTCATTGAACCACATTTTACTTACTGACATCAATCGTGTCTCTCAGATTTTTGAAATTCCATTCACAGAAGCGGTAAAATTAAGTTTTATGAAAAATTCAGTTTTTTAACTACCACTTAGTAGTTTCACTATTCATCAAAAATTGAAAGTTTTCAGAAAAATACCAAAATTTCATCCTAAGCTATATTTCATATTCCGAATTCAAAAATGAAGTCTATTTTACAAAATTCATAACATAGAGGTTGCATTAATTAATTTCATAATTAAATCCCGCTGATAAAACAAATAGCGTGTTTTTAAGAAACAATATCTATCAAAAGATTGACACTTGATTATGTCTGGTTTGAATGTGAAATTACAACCAATGACCAACATTGTATTAAATTGTTAAAATATATTCTAAATATACTTTAAAACCACTCAAATTAAAAATTTATCACTATTAATTATTTCGATTAAAAAAGTTGTTTTTAATTATAACTTAGTAATTTTCACTATTCATCAGAATATGAAAGTTATCCGAAAAGTACCAAAATTTTACCTTAGGCTAAATTCGATACTCCGAATCCAAAAATGAAGTCCATTTTGAGAGCTGAATTTTCTAAAATTTAAAAAGTGGTTATTACCATTCATAATGACTAATTATAATAATATTTTAATAGCATATCGTTGTTTCGTGAAACTCAGAATTGTGTACTACACACGCTATCGAGGAAGGTTGTGATTGCATGTAATGCAAGGCAAGTCAAGGATGCGTGCTGTGAAAGCTCCTTTTGGTGTAGCGTACAACACAAGACATTAATAAAATTAAAAAGAATATTTTTTCATAAAATCTCGGGCTGTTACATTCTACCCCCCTTAAAATGAATTTCGCCCTCGAAATTCATCGGGGTTATAAATGGTTTACTATTCGAAAGTTTCTTTAATAGAAACCCACATCGTAAAAAGGAATATCAAAACCAATCTTTAAAAACAAAAGTATGAAATGTAACGGTTACCCAAATAAACTAATCACTGGGTTTCCACATAGGTGAAAATATGGATATGGAAGAGAAATCTAACCATCATGTTCTGATGGAGAGTGGTAGAGAACATGGCTATGGAAAAGCCAGCAACCACAAAGCCATAAATTTGTGACGATCTAAGGTACCATCTGATTCATCAGATATAAGATCACTAGGACAACATTTTTGGTTTTCAAGATCGTTTCCCTAAAGTTAAAGAATTTGAATTAGAATAAATACTTACTTTATTTTGTTACAATCTCATTGTTGTTCATGCCTTTAACAATTTCCACTTCATCTCTTAAATAAATAAAGTTGAATTTGTTATTCGTGAAGTGTTAGTAGATCATGTGATAGAATGACGGGTCATTCCATCTGTCTCAAACAAAAGGTTAGCAAAAATTATATACATAAGTCGATCTATAGTGAGATTAATCATATATGGTTCCTAAAATGGACTTATACTTCATATATCATACTGCTTAATATAATAAAACTAGTTTCTACTAAATAGGGACTTCCTATAGGCCAGTGGTAGGTGATAAAGGCCAGTCGCACTTCGGTTGTGGGTTCGATTCCGACAGCCTTGTCCGAAGCGATGGGCTGTCGCCCGTCCTAGAGGTTGTTCTTTTTCTAAAACTAAATTACTATAACATCCCATCAATAATATCGAGAAAACTTCTATCCTTAATACTGCAGTCCACTCTCATAACATAGTGAAAATGATTACCAGAGATTTAACACCATCGTCGATCCCCATATATCATAAGATATGTTTTGTTGGTCACATTCCAAACATTCAAAGGCCTTAATAATGTATTCTCTTGAATACCCATTGATCCTTAGTGAAAACATGAATGCAGTTAAAAGTTAACTCTTTCCACATACCAAAATCCAAAAATTCTCTATACTCAAACCATGATATAACCTTCTCCTTATATCAGTCATGAGCTCATGAATAAAATCAAACACATCATTATCTTATTATTCCTTCATTATGCGCATATCATCTAAATTCTAAAAATATCTGAATAACCTTTCATGGATAGTGGTACCATTAATCATACACTTTCATAACTCAAGGAAAGACAACAGTGTAACAATCCTTAGATGTCTCTTTATTCCATAGTACCATGAGATTTCTTATACAACATTACACATGATAAACATGTAATCATTCCACTACATTCTTAAACCATTGACCGAGCTTCAACAATTCTTTCATCTCACTTATCATTTGTAGTCTATTCATCATCATCAACATAAATACTTCCCATACGACCATACTGATTATCTTCATGAGACTTTCCCTTAGGGCATTGGTTTGTATAATTCCCGTACATTCCACATTTAAAACATTTAACCATTGTTGATGTCGTAGCAATACCATTATCCTCATCCATGGTGTTAACTAAAACTTTTCCTTTGCACTTACTTGGTTTGTGTCCTTCTTTTCCACACCCAAAGCATCTTCCAGTTCCTTTGAAACATTCTCCTTGATGCCTCATCCCACATGATTTACATAGGGGAAATTGAACTTTCTTTCCTCTATGATCATCATGAAACTCCATCTTTCTCTTATTAGCTGAGTCAGGAAACTTACCAAATTTTACTTTATTGATCATATTATGAGATTGCTGATTCGGCATAATAATGATGTTTGGACTTCCAAATCCCATTTCATTATGAATAATATCATTCCATTGTCCATCATATCCTCCATTATCGTGAATCATCTTGTTTCCAACCATTTTCTAAAACCCAAAAAAAGAATAGTGTGAGAGGCAAAAATCATGCTAGGGAAAACAACATAATAAAGGTGGAGTATCCTCAATATCTAACATCTTAGGTTAAATTCAATGATCATTACCGTAGTTCTAGGACTGTATCCTATACGTATACTTATCCTTAGGGACATCCCTAGACATACCTTATAAATATCTCTAGGGATCTCACTAAAGTTATCGCATCCTAGTTTCCAAAGGTTGACTAAACCTTTCCTCTAATACCAACTGTAGAGACCCGAAGCTTAACGTACAAGGACATTAAATTACATTTGCGGAATACTTAGTACATAACAAAAACACACACACAAGGATCGTAATAGTTTAGTGTCTTTGGAAACTCGGAATATAATCTTCTAATCGTGGTGAAAGATCTTCAACATCTCCAATAAAGATCTTCCTTTTATTTACCTAAACCCTTTCTTTATATCCTGGGGAAAATAAGACATAAAAGGGTGAGCTCAAATGCTCAGTAAGGGTAAACAAAAGAAATATCAATCACATCGTATACACAAGCACATAACTTTTGGAAATCTTAACCTGTAAAAGAGATCATAATTTCATAACATGGGATAAATCATGGAAGTGAAATGTAATCACAATAATCATAACATAAAACATGAAACTTTGTGGAATTCACACATAATCATAGAGAATCATTTCTTGTTAGTCAAGACTCATTGCCAAGACTATCTTAGTGGACAAAGTCCCTTTCTGAATCGAGTAACCCTCGTTTCAGTCCTGTTTCACTGAATCGGTATAACCTACCATTCCAGCCATGTCTATCTCATGAGATATAAAATCTTTACCCAATGCATTGGAGGGTTATATAGGTCCCACACATCTCTTAATGATACCATTCTTATGTGTGCCACAAAATCATAAATCATACATCATTGCATAACCCATGAAATAAAATGGGATTCTTAAACAACATGACATCATAAAACAATTCATATAAGATAAAGGAATTCATAAAAATATTTCCATCACAACATAATAAAATCCATGTAATAATAGGGATAGAAACAGAACCCTTTATTATCTTAGATGGAAAATAATTTTAATAAAACACTTGAAATCCATTCTTGAGGAAAATATCCTTTCTACTTCAAAAAAATTTTCCTTTCTTAACATGTCTTACAATTTTAAACTAAAAGAAGTTGATTAAAAATAAATTTGAAAACTTGTAAAGGAAGCTTCTTGTAAATAATGTTTTCAAAATCCATTCATGCCATATAAGTTAAAAAAAACATTCTTCGTACTTTTTTCGGAAAAGTCAAAAAATACCTCGTACGAAAAACGTCAAAAGATTCCTTTCATATCTTTTACTAAAAACTCACCGAAGGGTAAAATAGGATTTAAACAATTTTAGGTGGATGGAAATAGTATTTCATATTCAGGAAACATGGATGTGGATGATAAAATACACCCCAGTAAATACTAAAGTATAAACAATCTCGGATAAAAATGAGATTGTGATATTTCCCTTACCTTAGGTCCGACTTGCTTTGTAAGTGTCCGAACCTCCTGTATAATGATTTAAATCATGTTATTGGCTTATTCCAGAATCATATTCATTGTTATTATATCATATATGGACCACTTATGACTTTATATTACCCATTCTTTTGTAAATTCATGTTAAAGTAGTGTTTTGGGTAAAATCGTCTCATTTGTCGTTCGTGTTTTTAACTTGTAATTATTAATATGATTACTTAGATCATGATTACTTAATTACAGAATATAAAACATGATTTATATATATATATATATTCAGAATATACATATATAATAAATCAGTAAATGGAAAGAAATACACCGTTCGTGGAGACGGTAGTCCGTACGTACGCATGAATGTTGTTTTCGTTTCCTTATTGAATTGAATGGAATTAAGTAGATGACATACATATAAATATAAATAATTCCAATATCATTATTAGGTCATATATTTCATTAGTACTTATTATATATACTTTATAATCATTCATGAATGGTTAATCATTGAGAATGAATCTCATCGCGTCGTGGAGACGGTAGTCTGTACGTACGCACGAGCGATGATATCGTTCCCATGGTCGTGGAATTGTGTTGATGTGT
The DNA here is from genome assembly GCA_963277665.1 of Viscum album. Classification (NCBI taxonomy): domain Eukaryota; kingdom Viridiplantae; phylum Streptophyta; class Magnoliopsida; order Santalales; family Viscaceae; genus Viscum; species Viscum album. The sequence continues at coordinate 801,730,599 of OY728164.1, forward strand.
ATGTATAATATTTCAGTATCAATATCACTTTATAAAAATCATATATAGTTACTCATTACACCTTTATACCCATACAATTAAGGTGGTGACGGAAAATAGATTACACCACGGCGTGGAGACGGTATTCCGTACGTACGCACGCGCGGTGATTTCATTTTTCCGTAGTATGGATAGAAGGTGAATTAGAGTTGTTTCATATTTATAATAACATATCAGTATATAAGAAATACGGATGTTATTACTTTATCATGAAACAAATAAAGAAGAAGAAGTTGAAGAAGAAAGAAATTGAAAAGATCGGTAATGGATATTACCTCTTCTTTGAAACTCCTTTTTGAATCCTCCACTTAGGGAACTAAGATTGGTCTTTGAAGAAGACCAGGACCTCTAGGATTATTCTAGGGAAGTGGATAGGAGAAAATGGCAGGGGTTGGCCGAGCTTGAGTGCTCAAATTGGTGTGAGGAGGAGGGGAAGGAGGTGCCCTTTTATAAGGGAGGAGAGGGGCACCTTAGAAATATCTCAAAATATTATTTTATATTAAAGTCAAAATCGGTTAATAATGGTTCAAAAGGGTCTTATTTCGAAGCTAAAGTGGGGATGGGTCGAAATAATATCATCCAATAGTATTTAGAAAAGTTTAGGGTATTATTTTAACCTTATCAATTAGATTTAACTCTAAGTTAAATAATTTAACTTTTACCGTGTGTTTTTGTTTTCTTTCACTATATGGTTAATACACTTACTATAACATGCCAAAAGAACCCCAAATTGTTTATTATTAATTTATATATCCTTATATAAGTAATTTGGCCGAACCTTAGATTTTTAGGAATAAAATAACAATTAATAATATAATATTTGATTTAAAAACTATTTTGTTTCAATTTTGACACTATTTGATATATGATTTTTGTGAAAGTCATAACAGAATTATATGTTCGAAACAAGTTGATTAAATCAACACTAATATATCATAGTAACCTATAAAATTAGTGTAATTCATAAAAAGTCTAAAATTACTTTTATTTGGGAATGTATAACATCAATTATGTCAATATTTCATAAATATGATAATTACTGCATCATCATTGTGTCATAAATAAATTAAATTATTTGATGTCTAAAAATTACAAATAAAATACCATTATGTAGGAAATCTTTTTATATTTCTAATGAATATTTACAATCAAATTTATCTTATGTAAAACCCTATATTAAAAATGTTTTAGTAAATAAACATTGATTTTTACTCTTTTAACTCTTCTTTGAATTAAATAATAATAAATGTCCAAATCTAATCCAAGTGGGCCTAAATGATAATATTTTACACTTAAGGTTGTTTTTGGTCGAGATACACTTGTCCAATAGAATTAGGACATGTGTTAGGGTAATATTAATATCATTCTTACCCTTAATTACCCTGTTTACTTTTAACCGTGGTAAATAAAAGTAAAAAGTTACTATTCACCAAAAATTATTTTCATCTCATTGAACCACATTTTACTTACTAACATCAACCGTGTCTCTAGGATTTTTGAAATTCCATTCACAGAAGCGGTAAAATTAAGTTTTATGAAAAATTCAGTTTTTTAACTACCACATAGTAGTTTTACTATTCATCAAAAATTGAAAGTTTTCAGAAAAATACCAAAATTTCATCCTAATCTATATTTCATATTCCGAATTCAAAAATGAAGTCTATTTTACCAAATTCATAACATAGAAGTTTCATTAATTAATTTTATAATTAAATCCCGCTGTTAAAACAAATAGCGTGTTTTTAAGAAACAATATCTATCAAAAGATTGACACTTGATTATGTCTGGTTTAAATGTGAAATTACAACCAATGAACAACATTGTATTAAATTATAAAAATATATTCTAAATATACTTTAAAACCACTCAAATTAATAATTTATCACTATTAATTATTTCGATTAAAAAAGTTGTTTTTAATTATAACTTAGTAATTTTCACTATTCATCAGAATATGAAAGTTATCCGAAAAGTACCAAAATTTCACCTTAGGCTAAATTCGATACTCCGAATCCAAAAATGAAGTCCATTTTGAGAGCTAAATTTTCTAAAATTTAAAAAGTGGTTATTACCATTCATAATGACTAATTTTAATAATATTTTAATAGCATATCGTTGTTTCGTTAAACTCAGTATTGCGTACTACACACGCTATCGAGGAAGGTTGCGATTGCGTGTATTGCAAGGAAGGTCAAGGATGCGTGTTGTGCAAGCTCCTTTTGGTGTAGCGTACAACACAAGACAATAATAAAATTAAAAAGAATATTTTTCATAAAATCTCGGGCTGTTACATTCTACCCCCCTTAAAATGAATTTCGCCCTCGAAATTCGTCGGGGTTATAAATGGTTTACTATTCGAAAGTTTCTTTAATAGAAACCCACATCGTAAAAAGGAATATCAAAACCAATCTTTAAAAACAAAAGTATGAAATGTAACGGTTACCGAAATAAACTAATCACTGGGTTTCCACATAGGTGAAAATATGGATATGGAAGAGAAATCTAACCATCATGTTCTGATAGAGAGTGGTAGAGAACATGGCTATGGAAAAGCCAGCAACCACAAAGCCATAAATTTGTGACGATCTAAGGTACCATCTGATTCATCATATATAAGATCACTAGGACAACATTTTTGGTTTTCAAGATCGTTTCCCTAAAGTTAAAGAATTTGAATTAGAATAAATACTTACTTTATTTTGGTACAATCTCACTATTGTTCATGCCTTTAACAATTTCCACTTCATCTCTTAAATAAATAAAGTTGAATTTGTTATTCGTGAAGTGTTAGCAGATCATGTGATAGAATGACGGGTCATTCCATCTGTCTCAAACAAAAGGTTAGCAAAAATTATATACATAAGTCAATCTATAGTGAGATTAATCATATATGGTTCCTAAAATGGACTTATACTTCATATATCATACTGCTTAATATAATAAAAATAGTTTCTACTAAACAGGGACTTCCTGTAGGCCAGTGGTAGGTGATAAAGGTCAGTCGCACTTCGGTTGTGGGTTCGATTCCGACAGCCTTGTCCGAAGCGATGGGCTGTCGCCCGTCCTGTAGGTTGTCCTTTTTCTAAAACTAAATTACTATAACATCCCATCAATAATATCGAGAAAACATCTATCCTTAAACAATACTAACTTATGTCCAACATAATCCATTCCAATCTTTAGGCTTATCCATAATACTGCAGTCCACTCTCATAACATAGTGAAAACGATTACCAGAGATTTAACACCATCGTCGATCCCCATATATCATAAGATATGTTTTGTTGGTCACATTCCAAACATTCAAAGGCCTTAATAATGTATTCTCTTGAATACCCATTGAACCTTAGTGAAAACATGAATGCAGTTAAAAGTTAACTCTTTCCACATACCAAAATCCAAAAATTCTCTATACTCAAACCATGATATAACCTTCTCCTTATATCAGTCATGAGCTCATGAATAAAATCAAACACATCATTATCTTATTATTCCTTCATTATGCGCATATCATCTAAATTCTAAAAATATCTGAATAACCTTTCATGGATAGTGGTACCATTAATCATACACTTTCATAACTCAAGGAAAGACAACAGTGTAACAATCCTTAGATGTCTCTTTATTCCATAGTACCATGAGATTTCTTATACAACATTACACATGATAAACATGTAATCATTCCACTACATTATTAAACCATTGACCGAGCTTCAACAATTCTTTCGTCTCACATATCATTTGTAGTCTCTTCATCATCATCAACATAAATACTTCCCATACGACCATACTGATTATCTTCATGAGACTTTCCCTTAGGGCATTGGTTTGCATAATGCCCGTACATTCCACATTTAAAACATTTAACCATTGTTGATGTCATAGCAATACCATTATCCTCATCCATGGTGTTAACTGAACCTTTTCCTTTGCACTTACTTGCTTTGTGTCATTCTTTTCCACACCCAAAGCATCTTCAAGTTCCTTTGAAACATTCTCCTTGATGCCTCTTCCCACATGATTTACATAGGGGAAATTGAACTTTCTTTCCTCTATGATCATCATGAAACTCCATCTTTCTCTTATTAGCTGAGTCAGGAAACTTACCAAATTTTACTTTATTGATCATATTATGAGATTGCTGATTCGGCATAATAATGATGTTTGGACTTCCAAATCCCATTTCATTATGAAGAATATCATTCCATTGTCCATGATATCCTCTATTATCGTGAATCATCTTGTTTCCAGCCATTTTCTAAAACCCAAAAAAAGAATAGTGTGAGAGGCAAAAATCATGCTAGGGAAAACAACATAATAAAGGTGGAGTATCCTCAATATCTAACATCTTAGGTTAAATTCTAGGATCATTACCGTAGTTCTAGGACTGTATCCTATACGTATACTTATCCTTAGGGACATACCTAGACATACCTTATAAATATCTCTAGGGATCTCACTAAAGTTCTCGCATCCTAGTTTCCAAAGGTTGACTAAACCTTTCCTCTGATACCAACTGTAGAGACCCGAAGCTTAACGTACATGGACATTACATTACATTTGCGGAATACGTAGTACATAACAAAAACACACACACAAGGATCGTAATAGTTTAGTGTCTTTGGAAACTCGGAATATAATCTTCTAATCGTGGTGAAAGATCTTCAACATCTCCCATAAAGATCTTCCTTTTTTTTACCTAAACCCTTTCTTTATATCCCGGGGAAAAGAAAACATAAAAGGGTGAGCTCAAATACTCAGTAAGGGTAAACAAAAGAAATATCAATCACATCGTATACACAAGCACATAAATTTTGGAAATCTTAACCTGTAAAAGAGATCATAATTTCATAACATGGGATAAATCATGGCAGTGAAATGTAATCACAATAATCATAACTTAAAACATGAAACTTTGTGGCATTCATACATAATCACAGAGAATCATTTCTTGTTAGTCAAGACTCATTGCCAAGACTATATTAGTGGACAAAGTCCCTTTCTGAATCGAGTAACGCTCGTTTCAGTCCTGTTTCACTGAACCGGTATAACCTACCATTCCAGCCATGTCTATCTCATGAGATATAAAATCTTTACCCAATGCATTGGAGGGAGATATAGGTCCCACCCATCTCTCAATGATACCATTCTTATGTGTTCCACAAAATCATAAATCATACATCATTCCATAACCCATGAAATAAAATGGGATTCTTAAACAACATGACATCATAAAACAATTCATATAAGATAAAGGAATTCATAAAAATATTTCCATCACAACATAATCAAATACATGTAATAATAGGGATAGAAACAGAACCCTTTATTATCTTAGATGGAAAATAATTTTGATAAAACACTTGAAATCCATTCTTGAGGAAAATATCCTTTCTACTTCAAAAACATTTTCCTTTCTTAACATGTCTTACAATTTTAAACTAAAAGAAGTTAATTAAAAATAAACTTGAAAACTTGTAAATGAAGCTTCTTGTAAATAATGTTTTAAAAATCCATTCATGCCGTATAAGTTAAAAAAAACATTCTTCGTACTTTTTTCGGAAAAGTCAAAAAGTACCTCGTACGAAAAACGTCAAAAGATTCCTTTCATATCTTTTACTAAAAACTCACCGAAGGGTAAAATAGGATTTAAACAATTGTAGGTTGATGGAAATAGTATTTCATATTCAGGAAACATGGATGTGGATGATAAAATACACCCCAGTAAATACTAAAGTATAAACAATCTCTGATAAAAATGAGATTGTGATATTTCCCTTACCTTAGGTCCGACTTGCTTTGTAAGTGTCCGAAACTCCTGTATAATGATTTAAATCATGTTATTGGCTTATTCCAGAATCATATTAATTGTTATTATATCATATATGGTCCACTTATGACTTTATATTACCCATTCTTTTGAAAAATCATGTTAAAGTAGTGTTTTGGGTAAAATCGTCTCATTTGTCGTTCGTGTTTTTAACTTGTAATTATTAATATGATTACTTAGATCATGATTACATAATTCCAGAATATAAAACATGATTTATATATATATATATTCAGAATATACATATATAATAAATCATTAAATGGAAATAAATACACCATTCATGGAGACGGTAGTCCGTACGTACGCATGAACGCTGTTTTCGTTTCCTTATTGAATTGAATGGAATTAAGTAGATGACATACATATAAATATAAATAATTCCAATATCATTATTAGGTCATATATTTCATTAGTACTTATTATATATACTTTATAATCATTCATGAATGGTTAATCATTGAGAATGAATCTCATCGCGTCGTGGAGACGGTAGTCCGTACGTACGCACGAGCGATGATATCGTTCCCATGGTCGTGGAATTGTGTTGAAGTGTATGTATACTATTTCAGTATCAATATAACTTTAAAAAAATCATATATAGTTACTCATTACACCTTTATACCCATCCAATTAAGGTGGTGACAGAAAATAGATTACACCACGGCGTGGAGACGGTATTCCGTACGTACGCACGCGCGGTGATTTCATTTTTCCATAGGATGGATAGAAGGTGAATTAGAGTTGTTTCATATTTATAATAACATATCAGTATATAATAAATACTGATGTTATTACTTTATCATGAAACAACTAAAGAGGAAGAAGTTGAAGAAGAAAGAAATTGAAAAGATCGGTAATGGATATTACCTCTTCTTTGAAACACCTCTTTGAATCCTCCACATAGGGAACTAATATTGGTCTTTGAAAATACCAGGACCTCTAGGATTATTCTATGGAAGTGGAGAGGATAAAATGGCAGGGTTTGGCCGAGCTTGAGTGCTCAAATTGGTGTGAGGAGGAGGGGAAGGAGGTGCCCTTTTATAAGGGAGGAGAGTGGCACCTTAGAAATATCTCAAAATATTATTTTATATTAAAGTCAAAATCGGTTAATAATGGTTCCAAAGGGTCTTATTTAGAAGCTAAAGTGGGGATGGGTAGAAATCCTATCATCCAATAGGATTTAGACAAGTTTAGGGTATTATTTTAACCTTATCAATTAGATTTAACTCTAAGTTAAATAATTTAACTTTTACTGTGTCTTTGTGTTTTCTTTCACTATATGGTTAATACACTAACTATAACATGCCAAAAGAAGCCCAAATTGTTTATTATTAATTTATATATCCTTATCTAAGTAATTTGGCCGAACCTTAGATTTTTAGGAATAAAATAACAATTAATAATATAATATTTTATTTAAAAACTATTTTGTTTCAATTTTGACACTATTTGATATATGATTTTTGTGAAAGTCATAACAGAATTATATGTTCGAAAAAAGTTGCTTAAATCAACAATAATATATCATATTAACCTATAGAATTAGTGGAATTCATAAAAAGTCTCAAATTACATTTAATTGGTCATTTATAACATCAATTATGTCAATATTTCATAAATACGATAATTACTGCATCATCTTTGTGTCATAAATAAATTAAATTATTTGATGTCTAAAAATTACAAATAAAATACAATTATGTAGGAAATCGTTTTATATTTCTAATTAATATTTACAATCAAATTTATCTTATGTACAACCCTATATTAAAAATGGTTTAGTAAATAAACTTTGATTTTAACTCTTTTAACTCTTCTTTGAATTAAATAATAATAAATGTCCAAATCTAATCCAAGTGGGCCTAAATGATAATATTTTACACTTAAGGTTTTTTATGGTCGAGATAAACTTGTCCAATAGAATTAGGACATGTGTTAGGGTAATATTAATATCATTCTTACCCTTAATTACCCTATTTACTTTTAACCGTGGCAAATAAAAGTAAAAAGTTACTATTCACCAAAAATTATTTTCATCTCATTGAACCATATTTTACTTACTGACATCAACCGTGTCTCTAGGATTTTTGAAATTCCATTCACAGAAGCGGTAAAATTAAGTTTTATGAAAAATTCAGTTTTTTAACTACCACTTAGTAGTTTCACTATTAATCAAAAATTGAAAGTTTTCAGAAAAAATACCAAAATTTCATCCTAAGCTATATTTCATATTCCGAATTCAAAAATGAAGTCTATTTTACCAAATTCATAACATAGAAGTTGCATTAATTAATTTTATAATTAAATCCCGCTATTAAAACAAATAGCGTGTTTTTAAGAAACAATATCTATCAAAAGATTGACACTTGATTATGTCTGGTTTAAATGTGAAATTACAACCAATGACCAACATTGTATTAAATTGTAAAAATATATTATAAATATACTTTAAAACTACTCAAATTAATAATTTATCACTATTAATTATTTCGATTAAAAAAGTTGTTTTTAATTATAACTTAGTAATTTTCACTATTCATCAGAATATGAAAGTTATCCGAAAAGTACCAAAATTTCACCTTAGGCTAAATTCGATACTCCGAATCCAAAAAGAAGTCCATTTTGAGAGCTAAATTTTCTAAAATTTAAAAAGTGGTTATTACCATTCATAATGACTAATTTTAATAATATTTTAATAGCATATCGTTGTTTCGTGAAACTCAGTATTGCGTACTACACACGCTATCGAGGAAGGTTGCGATTGCATGTAATGCAAGGAAAGTCAAGGATGCATTTTGTGCAAGCTCCTTTTGGTGTAGCGTACAACACAAGACATTAATAAAATTAAAAAGAATATTTTTCATAAAATCTCGGGCTGTTACATTCTACCCCCCTTAAAATGAATTTCGCCCTCGAAATTCGTCGGGGTTATAAATGGTTTACTATTAGAAAGTTTATTTAATAGAAACCCACATCGTAAAAAGGAATATCAAAACCAATCTTTAAAAACAAAAGTATGAAACGTAACGGTTACCCAAATAAACTAATCACTGTGTTTCCACATAGATGAAAATATGGATATGGAAGAGAAATCTAACAATCATGTTCTGATGGAGAGTGGTAGAGAACATGGCTATGGAAAAGCCAGCAACCACAAAGCCATAAATTTGTGACGATCTAAGGTACCATCTGATTCATCAGATATAAGATCACTAGGACAACATTTTTGGTTTTCAAAATCATTTCCCTAAAGTTAAAGAATTTGAATTAGAATAAATACTTACTTTATTTTGGTACAATCTCACTGTTGTTCATGCCTTTAAAAATTTCCACTTCATCTCTTAAATAAATAAAGTTGAATTTGTTATTCGTGAAGTGTTAGCAGATCATGTGATAGAATGACGGGTCATTCCATCTGTCTCAAACAAAAGGTTAGCAAAAATTATATACATAAGTCAATCTATAGTGAGATTAATCATATATGGTTCCTAAAATGGACTTATACTTCATATATCATACTGCTTAATATAATAAAACTAGTTTCTACTAAACAGGGACTTCCTGTAGGCCAGTGGTAGGTGATAAAGGCCAGTCGCACTTCGGTTGTGGGTTCGATTCCGACAGCCTTGTCCGAAGCGATGGGCTGTCGCCCGTCCTGTAGGTTGTCCATTTTCTAAAACTAAATTACTATAACATCCCATCAATAATATCGAGAAAACATCTATCCTTAAACAATACTAACTTATGTCCAACATAATCCATTCCAATCTTTAGGCTTATCCATAATACAGTAGTCCACTCTCATAACATAGTGAAAACGATTACCATAGATTTAACACCATCGTCGATCCCCATATATCATAAGATATGTTTTGTTGGTCACATTCCAAACATTCAAAGGCCTTAATAATGTATTCTCTTGAATACCCATTGAACCTTAGTGAAAACATGAATGCAGTTAAAAGTTAACTCTTTCCACATACCAAAATCCAAAAATTCTCTATACTCAAACCATGATATAACCTTCTCCTTATATCAGTCATGAGCTCATGAATAAAATCAAACACATCATTATCTTATTATTCCTTCATTATGCGCATATCATCTAAATTCTAAAAATATCTGAATAACCTTTCATGGATAGTGGTACCATTAATCATACACTTTCATAACTCAATGAAAGACAACAGTGTAACAATCCTTAGATGTCTCTTTATTCCATATTACAATGAGATTTCTTATACAACATTACACTTGATAAACATTTAATCATTCCACTACATTCTTAAACCATTGACCGAGCTTCAACAATTATTTCGTCTCACATATCATTTGTAGTCTCTTCATCATCATCAACATAATTACTTCCCATACGACCATACTGATTATCTTCATTAGACTTTCCCTTAGGGCATTGGTTTGCATAATGCCCGTACATTCCATATTTAAAACATTTAACCATTGTTGATGTCGTAGCAATACCATTATCCTCATCCATGGTGTTAACTGAACCTTTTCCTTTGCACTTACTTGCTTTGTGTCGTTCTTTTCCACACCCAAAGCATCTTCCAGTTCCTTTGAAACATTCTCCTTGATGCCTCTTCCCACATGATTTACATAGGGGAAATTGAACATTCTTTCCTCTATGATCATCATGAAACTCCATCTTTCTCTTATTAGCTGAGTCAGGAAACTTACCAAATTTTACTTTATTGATCATATTATGAGATTGCTGATTCGGCATAATAATGATGTTTGGACTTCCAAATCCCATTTCATTATGAAGAATATCATTCCATTGTCCATCATATCCTCCATTATCTTGAATCATCTTGTTTCCAGCCATTTTCTAAAACCCAAAAAAATAATAGTGTGAGAGGCAAAAATCATGCTAGGGAAAACAACATAATAAAGGTGGAGTATCTTCAATATCTAACATCTTAGGTTAAATTCTAGGATCATTACCGTAGTTCTAGGACTATATCCTATATGTATACTTATCCTTAGGGACATACCTAGACATACCTTATAAATATCTATAGGGATCTCACTAAAGTTCTCGCATCCTAGTTTCCAAAAGTTGACTAAACCTTTCCTCTGATACCAACTGTAGAGACCCGATGCTTAACCTACATGGACATTACATTACATTTGAGGAATACTTAGTACATAACAAAAACACACACACAAGGATCGTAATAGTTTAGTGTCTTTGGAAACTCGGAATATAATCTTCTAATCGTGGTGAAAGATCTTCAACATCTCCCATAAAGATATTCCTTTTTTTACCTAAACCCTTTCTTTATATCCTGGGGAAAAGAAAACATAAAAGGGTGAGCTCAAATGCTCAGTAAGGGTAAACAAAAGAAATATCAATCACATCGTATACACAAGCACATAAATTTTGGAAATCTTAACCTGTAAAAGAGATCATAATTTCATAACATGGGATAAATCATGGCAGTGAAATGTAATCAAAATAATCATAACTTAAAACATGAAACTTTGTGGCATTCATACATAATCACAGAGAATCATTTCTTGTTAGTCAAGACTCATTGCCAAGACTATCTTAGTGGACAAAGTCCCTTTCTGAATCGAGTAACGCTCGTTTCAGTCCTGTTTCACTGAACCGGTATAACCTACCATTCCAGCCATGTCTATCTCATGAGATATAAAATCTTTACCCAATGCATTGGAGGGAGATATAGGTCCCACCCATCTCTTAATGATACCATTCTTATGGGTTCCACAAAATCATAAATCATACATCATTCCATAACCCATGAAATAAAATGGGATTCTTAAACAACAGAACATCATAAAACAATTCATATAAGATAAAGGAATTCATAAAAATATTTCCATCACAACATAATCAAATCCATGTAATAATAGGGATAGAAACAGAACCCTTTATTATCTTAGATGGAAAATAATTTTGATAAAACACTTGAACTCCATTCTTGAGGAAAATATCCTTTCTACTTCAAAAACATTTTCCTTTCTTAACATGTCTTACAATTTTAAACTAAAAGAAGTTAATTAAAAATAAACTTGAGAACTTGTAAAGGAAGCTTCTTGTAAATAATGTTTTAAAAATCCATTCATGCCGTATAAGTTAAAAAAAACATTCTTCGTACTTTTGTCGGAAAAGTCAAAAAGTACCTCGTACGAAAAACGTCAAAAGATTCCTTTCATATCTTTTACTAAAAACTCACCGAAGGGTAAAATAGGATTTAAACAATTGTAGGTGGATGGAAATAGTATTTCATATTCAGGAAACATGGATGTGGATGATAAAATACACCCCAGTAAATACTAAAGTATAAACAATCTCGGATAAAAATGAGATTGTGATATTTCCCTTACCTTAGGTCCGACTTGCTTTGTAAGTGTCCGAACCTCATATATAATGATTTAAATCATGTTATTGGATTATTCCAGAATCATATGCATTGTTATTATATCATATATGGTCCACTTATGACTTTATATTACCCATTCTTTTGTAAATTCATGTTAAAGTAGCGTTTTGGGTAAAATCGTCTCATTTGTCGTTCGTGTTTTTAACTTGTAATTATTAATATGATTACTTAGACCATGATTACATAATTACAGAATATAAAAAATGATATATATATAGATATTCAGAATATACATATATAATAAATCAGTAAATGGAAATAAATATACCGTTCATGGAGACGGTAGTCCGTACGTACGCATGAACGCTGTTTTCGTTTCCTTATTGAATTGAATGGAATTAAGTAGATGACATACATATAAATATAAATAATTCCAATATCATTATTAGGTCATATATTTCATTAGTACTTATTATATATACTTTATAATCATTCATGAATGGTTAATCATTGAGAATGAATCTCATCGCGTCGTGGAGACGGTAGTCCGTACGTACGCACGAGCGATGATATCGTTCCCATGGTCATGGAATTGTGTTGAAGTGTATGTATACTATTTCAGTATCAATATAACTTTATAAAAAACATATATAGTTACTCATTACACCTTTATACCCATCCAATTCAGGTGGTGACAGAAAATAGATTACACCACGGCGTGGAGACGGTATTCCGTACGTACGCACGCGCGGTGATTTCATTTTTCCGTAGGATGGATAGAAGGTGAATTAGAGTTGTTTCATATTTATAATAACCTATCAGTATATAATAAATACTGATGTTATTACTTTATCATGAAACAACTAAATAAGAAGAAGTTGAAGAAGAAATAAATTGAAAAGATCGGTAATGGATATTACCTCTTCTTTGAAACGCCTCTTTGAATCCTCCACATAGGGAACTAATATTGGTCTTTGAAGTAGACCAGGACCTCTAGGATTATTCTAGGGAAGTGGAGAGGATAAAATGGCAGGGGTTGGCCGAGCTTGAGTGCTCAAATTGGTGTGAGGAGGAGGGGAAGGAGGTGCCCTTTTATAAGGGAGGAGAGGGGCACCTTAGAAATATCTCAAAATATTATTTTATATTAAAGTCAAAATCGGTTTATAATGGTTCCAAAGGGTCTTATATAGAAGCTTAAGTGGGGATGGGTCGAAATCCTATCATCCAATAGGATTTAGACAAGTTTAGGGTATTATTTTAACCTTATCAATTAGATTTAACTCTAAGTAAAATAATTTAACTTTTACCGTGTCTTTTTGTTTTCTTTCACTATATGGTTAATACACTTACTATAACATGCCAAAAGAACCCCAAATTGTTTATTATTAATTTATATATCCTTATCTAAGTAATTTGGCCGAACCTTAGATTTTTTTGAATAAAATAACAATTAATAATATAATATTTGATTTAAAAACTATTTTGTTTCAATTTTGACACTATTTGATATATGATTTTTGTGAAAGTCATAACAGAATTATATGTTCAAAAAACGTTGATTAAATCAACAATAATATATCATATTAACCTATAAAATTAGTGGAATTCATAAAAAGTCTCAAATTACATTTAATTGGGCATTTATAACATCAATTATGTCAATATTTCATAAATACGATAATTACTGCATCATCTTTGTGTCATAAATAAATTAAATTATTTGATGTCTAAAAATTACAAATAAAATACAATTATGTAGGAAATAGTTTTAGATTTCTAATTAATATTTACAATCAAATTTATCTTATTTACAACCCTATATTAAAAATGGTTTAGTAAATAAACTTTGATTTTAACTCTTTTAACTCTTCTTTGAATTAAATAATAATAAATCTCCAAATCTAATCCAAGTGGGCCTAAATGATAATATTTTACAGTTAAGGTTGTTTTTGGTCGAGATAAACTTGTCCAATAGAATTAGGACATGTGTTAGGGTAATATTAATATCATTCTTACCCTTAATTACCCTATTTACTTTTAACCGTGGCAAATAAAAGTAAAAAGTTACTATTCACCAAAAATTATTTTCATCTCATTAAACCATATTTTACTTACTGACATCAACCGTGTCTTTAGGATTTTTGAAATTCCATTCACAGAAGCGGTAAAATTAAGTTTTATGAAAAATTCAGTTTTTTAACTACCATTTAGTAGTTTCACTATTCATCAAAAATTGAAAGTTTTCAGAAAAAATACCAAAATTTCATCCTAAGCTATATTTCATATTCCGAATTCAAAAATGAAGTCTATTTTACCAAATTCATAACATAGAAGTTGCATTAATTAATTTTATAATTAAATCCCGCTGTTAAAACAAATAGCGTGTTTTTAAGAAACAATATCTATCAAAAGATTGACACTTGATTATGTCTGGTTTAAATGTGAAATTACAACCAATGACCAAAATTGTATTAAATTGTAAAAATATATTCTAAATATAATTTAAAACCACTCAAATTAATAATTTATCACTATTAATTATTTCGATTAAAAAAGTTGTTTTTAATTATAACTTAGTAATTTTCACTATTCATCAGAATATGAAAGTTATCCGAAAAGTACCAAAATTTCACCTTAGGCTAAATTCGATACTCCGAATCCAAAAAGAAGTCCATTTTGAGAGCTAAATTTTCTAAAATTTAAAAAGTGGTTATTACCATTCATAATGACTAATTTTAATAATATTTTAATAACATATAGTTGTTTCGTGAAACTCAGTATTGCGTACTACACACGCTATCGAGGAAGGATGCGATTTCATGTAATGCAAGGCAAGTCAAGGATGCGTGTTGTGCAAGCTCCTTTTGGTGTAGCGTACAACACAAGACATTAATAAAATTAAAAAGAATATTTTTCATAAAATCTCGGGCTGTTACATTCTACCCCCCTTAAAATGAATTTCGCCCTCGAAATTCGTCGGGGTTATAAATGGTTTACTATTCAAAAGTTTATTTAATAGAAACCCACATCGTAAAAAGGAATATCAAAACCAATCTTTAAAAACAAAAGTATGAAACGTAATGCTTACCCAAATAAACTAATCACTGTGTTTCCACATAGGTGAAAATATGGATATGGAAGAGAAATCTAACAATCATGTTCTGATAGAGAGTGGTAGAGAACATGGCTATGGAAAAGCCAGCAACCACAAAGCCATAAATTTGTGACGATCTAAGGTACCATCTGATTCATCAGATATAAGATCACTAGGACAACATTTTTGGTTTTCAAGATCGTTTCCCTAAAGTTATAGAATTTGAATTAGAATAAATACTTTATTTTGGCACAATATCACTGTTGTTCATGCCTTTAACAATTTCCACTTCATCTCTTAAATAAATCAAGTTGAATTTGTTATTCGTGAAGTGTTAGCAGATCATGTGATAGAATGACAGGTCATTCCATCTGTCTCAAACAAAAGGTTAGCAAAAATTATATACATAAGTCGATCTATAGTGAGATTAATCATATATGGTTCCTAAAATGGACTTATACTTCATATATCATACTGCTTAATATAATAAAACTAGTTTCTACTAAACAAGGACTTCCTGTAGGCCACTGGTAGGTGATAAAGGCCAGTCGCACTTCGGTTGTGGGTTCGATTCCCACAGCCTTGTCCGAAGCGATGGGCTGTCGCCCGTCCTGCAGGTTGTCCTTTTTATAAAACTAAATTACTATAACATCAAATCAATAATATCGAGAAAACTTCTATCCTTAAACAATACTAACTTATGTCCAACATAATCCATTCCAATCTTTAGGCTTATCCATAATACTGCAGTCCACTCTCATAACATAGTGAAAACGATTACCAGAGATTTAACACCATCGTCGATCCCCATATATCATAAGATATGTTTTGTTGGTCACATTCCAAACATTCAAAGGCCTTAATAATGTATTCTCTTGAATACCCATTGAACCTTAGTGAAAACATGAATGCAGTTAAAAGTTAACTCTTTCCACATACCAAAATCCAAAAATTCTCTATACTCAAACCATGATATAACCTTCTCCTTATATCAGTCATGAGCTCATGAATAAAATCAAACACCTCATTATCTTATTATTCCTTCATTATGCGCATATCATCTAAATTCTAAAAATATATGAATAACCTTTCATGGATAGTGGTACCATTAATCATACACATTCATAACTCAAGGAAAGACAACAGTGTACCAATCCTTAGATGTCTCTTTATTCCATAGTACCATGAGATTTCTTATACAACATTACACATGATAAACATGTAATCATTCCACTACATTCTTAAACCATTGACCAAGCTTCAACAATTCTTTCATCTCACATATCATTTGTAGTCTCTTCATCATCATCAACATAAATACTTCCCATACGACCATACTGATTATCTTCATGAGACTTTTCCTTAGGGAATTGGTTTGCATAATTCCCGTACATTCCACATTTAAAACATTTAACCATTGTTGATGTCGTAGCAATACCATTATCCTCATCCATGGTATTATCTGAACATTTTCCTTTGCACTTACTTGCTTTGTGTCATTCTTTTCCACTCCCAAAGCATCTTCCAGTTCCTTTGAAACATTCTCCTTGATGCCTCTTCCCACATGATTTACATAGGGGAAATTGAACTTTCTTTCCTCTATGATCATCATGAAACTCCATCTTTCTCTTATTAGCCGAGTCAGGAAACTTACCAAATTTTACTTTATTGATCATATTATGAGATTGCTGATTCGACATAATAATGATGTTTGGACTTCCAAATCCCATTTCATTATGAAGAATATCATTCCATTGTCCATCATATCCTCCATTATCGTGAATCATCTTGTTTCCAGCCATTTTCTAAAACCCAAAAAAAGAATAGTGTGAGAGGCAAAAATCATTCTAGGGAAAACAACATAATAAAGGTGGAGTATCCTAAATATCTGACATCATAGGTTAAATTATATGATCGTTACCGTAGTTCTAGGACTGTATCCTATACATATACTTATCCTTAGGGACATCCCTAGACATACCTTATAAATATCTCTAGGGATCTCACTAAAGTTCTCGCATCCTAGTTTCCAAAGGTTGGCTAAACCTTTCCTCTGATACCAACTGTAGAGACCCGAAGCATAACGTACATGGACATTACATTACATTTGCGGAATACTTAGTACATAACAAAAACACACACACAAGGATCGTAATAGTTTAGTGTCTTTGGAAACTCGGAATATAATCTTCTAATCGTGGTGAAAGATCTTCAACATCTCCCATAAAGATCTTCCTTTTTTTAACTAAACCCTTTCTTTATATCCTGGGGAAAAGAAAACATAAAAGGGTGAGCTCAAATGCTCAGTAAGGGTAAACAAAAGAAATATCAATCACATCGTATACAAAAGCACATAACTTTTGGAAATCTTAACCTGTAAAAGAGATCATAATTTCATAACATGGGATAGATCATGGCAGTGAAATGTAATCACAATAATCATAACATAAAACATGAAACTTTGTGGAATTCACACATAATCATAGAGAATCATATCTTGTTAGTCAAGACTCATTTCCAAGACTATCTTAGTGGACAAAGTCCCTTTCTGAATCGAGTAACCCTCGTGTCAATCCTGTTTCACTGAACCGGTATAACCTACCATTCCAGCCATGTCTATCTCATTAGATATAAAATATTTACCCAATGCATTGGAGGGAGATATAGTTCCCACCCATCTCTTAATGATACCATTCTTATGTGTGCCACAAAATCATAAATCATACATCATTGCATAACCCATGAAATAAATTGGGATTCTTAAACAACATGACATCATAAAACAATTCATATAAGATAAAGGAATTCATAAAAATATTTCCATCACAACATAATCAAATCCATGTAATAATAGGGATAGAAACAAAACCCTTTATTATCTTAGATGGAAAATAATTTTGATAAAACACTTGAAATCCATTCTTGAGGAAAATATCCTTTCTACTTCAAAAACATTTTCCTTTCTTAACATGTCTTACAATTTTAAACTAAAAGAAGTTGATTAAAAATAAACTTGAAAACTTGTAAAGGAAGCTTCTTGTAAATAATGTTTTAAAAATCCATTCATGCCGTATAAGTTAAAAAAAACATTCTTCGTACTTTTGTCGGAAAAGTCAAAAAGTACCTCGTATGAAAAATGTCAAAAGATTCCTTTCATATCTTTTACTAAAAACTCACCGAAGGGTAAAATAGTATTTAAACAATTGTAGGTGGATGGAAATAATATTTCATATTTAGGAAACAGGGATGTGGATGATAAAATACACCCCAGTAAATACTAAAGTATAAACAATCTCAGATAAAAATGAGATTGTGATATTTCCCTTACCTTAGGTCCGACTTGCTTTGTAAGTGTCCAAACCTCCTGTATAATGATTTAAATCATGTTATTGGCTTATTCCAGAATCATATTCATTGTTATCATATCATATATGGTCCACTTATGACTTTATATTACCCATTCTTTTATAATTCATGTCAAAGTAGCGTTTTGGGTAAAATCGTCTCATTTGTCGTTCGTGTTTTTAACTTGTAATTATTAATATGATTACTTAGATCATGATTACTTAATTCCAGAATATAAAACATGATTTATATATATATATATTCAGAATATACATATATAATAAATCAGTAAATGGAAAGAAATACACCGTTCATGGAGACGGTAGTCCGTACGTACGCATGAACGCTGTTTTCGTTTCCTTATTGAATTGAATGGAATTAAGTAGATGACATACATATAAATATAAATAATTACAATATAATTATTAGGTCATATATTTCATTAGTACTTATTATATATACTTTATAATCATTCATGAATGGTTAATCATTGAGAATGAATCTCATCGCGCCGTGGAGACGGTAGTCCGTACGTACGCACGAGCGATGATATCGTTCCCATGGTCGTGGAATTGTGTTAAAGTGTATGTATACTATTTCAGTATCAATATCACTTTATAAAAATCATATATAGTTACTCATTACACCTTTATACCCATCCAATTAAGGTGGTGACGGAAAATAGATTACACCACGGCGTGGAGACGGTATTCCGTACGTACGCACGCGCGGTGATTTCATTTTTCCGTAGGATGGATAGAAGGTGAATTAGAGTTGTTTCATATTTATAATAACATATCAGTATATAATAAATACTGATTTTATTACTTTATCATGAAACAACTAATGAAGAAGAAGTTGAAGAAGAAAGAAATTGAAAAGATCGGTAATGGATATTACCTCTTCTTTGAAACGCCTCTTTGAATCCTCCACTTAGGGAACTAAGATTGGTCTCTGAAGAAGACCAGGACCTCTAGGATTATTCTAGGGAAGTTGAGAGGAGAAAATGGCAGGGGTTGGCCGAGCTTGAGTGCTCAAATTGGTGTGAGGAGGAGGGGAAGGAGGTTCCCTTTTATAAGGGAGGAGAGGGGCACCTTAGGAATATCTCAAAATATTATTTTATATTAAAGTCAAAATCGGTTTATAATGGTTCCAAAGGGTCTTATTTCGAAGCTATAGTGGGGATGGGTCGAAATAATATCATCCAATAGGATTTAGACAAGTTTAGGGTATTATTTTAACCTTATCAATTAGATTTAACTCTAAGTTAAATAATTTAAATTTTACCGTGTCTTTTTGTATTCTTTCACTATATGGTTAATACACTTACTATAACATGCCAAAAGAACCCCAAATTGTTTATTATTAATTTATATATTCTTATCTAAGTCATTTGGACGAACCTTAGATTTTTAGGAATAAAATAACAATTAATAATATAATATTTGATTTAAAAACTATTTTGTTTCAATTTTGACACTATTTGATATATGATTTTTGTGAAAGTCAAAACAGAATTATATGTTCGAACAAAGTTAATTAAATCCACACTAATATATCATAGTAACCTAGAAAATTAGTGGAATTCATAAAAAGTCTAAAATTACATTTATTTGGGAATTTATAACATCAATTATGTCAATATTTCATAAATACGATAATTACTGCATCATCTTTGTGTCATAAATAAATTAAATTATTTAATGTCTAAAAATTACAAATAAAAAACCATTATGTAGGAAAGCTTTTTAGATTTCTAATGAATATTTACAATCAAATTTATCTTATGTACAACCCTATATTAAAAATGTTTTAGTAAATAAAGATTGATTTTAACTCTTTTAACTCTTCTTTGAATTAAATAATAATAAATGTCCAAATCTAATCCAAGTGGGCCTAAATGATAATATTTTACACTTAAGGTTGTTTTGGGTCGAGATACACTTGTCCAATAGAATTAGGACATGTGTTAGGGTAATATTAATATCATTCTTACCCTTAATTACCCTATTTACTTTTAACCGTGGTAATAAAAGTAAAAAGATACTATTCACCAAAAATTATTTTCATCTCATTGAACCACATTTTACTTACTGACATCAACCGTGTCTCTTGGATTTTTGAAATTCCATTCACAGAAGCGGTAAAATTATGTTTTATGAAAAATTCAGTTTTTTAACTACCACTTAGTAGTTTCACTATTCATCAAAAATTGAAAGTTTTCAGAAAAATACCAAAATTTCATACGAAGCTATATTTCATATTCCGAATTCAAAAATGAAGTCCATTTTACCAAATTCATAACATAGAAGTTGCATTAATTAATTTTATAATTAAATCCCGCTGTTAAAACAAATAGCGTGTTTTTAAGAAACAATATCTATCAAAAGATTGACACTTGATTATGTCTGTTTTAAATGTGAAATTACAACCAATGACCAACATTGTATTAAATTGTAAAAATATATTCTAAATATACTTTAAAACCACTCAAATTAATAATTTATCACAATTAATTATTTCGATTAAAAAAGTTGTTTTTAATTATAACTTAGTAATTTTCACTATTCATTAGAATATGAAAGTTATCCGAAAAGTACCAAAATTTCACCTTAGGCTAAATTCGATACTCCGAATCCAAAAATGAAGTCCATTTTGAGAGCTAAATTTTCTAAAATTTAAAAAGTGGTTATTACCATTCATAATGACTAATTTTAATAATATTTTAATAGCATATCGTTGTTTCATGAAGCTCAGTATTGCGTACTACACACGCTATCGAGGAAGGTTGCGATTGCGTGTAATGCAAGGCAATTCAAGGATGCGTGTTGTGCAAGATCCTTTTGGTGTAGCGTACAACACAAGACATTAATAAAATTAAAAAGAATATTTTTCATAAAATCTCGGGCTGTTACAATTCGGCCTTCACACGTTAGAAGATCCCATTACTCCAAATTACAAGGTCCTCGACCTTTACAAGAAAAATGGAAAATGAGTCCCCAAAAAATAATTATATTTTATCACTTAATTGATTCTTATTCCATCATGAATTAACTGATACATTATTTATAGGTTCCAACAATGGGAAACCATTCTAGCAGTTCTACATAAGATGCCACAAATTAATTAACCAAATAAATTTACATACCATAAATTATGTTACTAATAATAATTATCATACTTAACATATTTATTTAATTCTATTAACACAAGGAAGATCAATTAATTTAAACATTCATTCATCATTATGTTTACAACACACTAGATTCATTAAACGTGCCTCTTTTTATTTCATCTAATTAATTAAAAATTAAATCTCGCATTAAATTATTTAACAATTCTATATTATAATCTAAGAATAACATGAAAAACAAATAAACAAAACTATCATGAAAAAATGATACAAACAATTATCACTGTAAAAAACAACAACATTGTAATGTGATTAATACCAATTATTTTATCCAGTTCGAGTAATTATTAGGTTAAATAAATTAGAATAAAAGGGGATAAATCATGCCCAATTTATTATCACACATAAATAAATGGGAAGAAACTAATGCTTAATCTTCAATGTATTTTAATATTATTTTTTCAAGAATAGACCAATGTTTTGGATCTCGAACGCCTCTCCTAGATGAACTGCATTCACCAAAGGACACCAAGCCAAAAAACACACCATCAAACAACCAAAAAACTCCAATAAGAACATGGATATCAAGTTCCATCCCATAAAATAGAGGAACGTGAAATAAAATATATAAGAGAGAAAAATCTAGTGATATAAAATAACTTTTTCTAAAGAAATAAGATTTTTCATCAATTCTCGTCGATAGAATCTCTAAAATGCCATGAAGGGAGCCGTTGGACGCTAGAAAATTAGATGATTCTCTTAATCCAAATGGTTTTTGATAAACCCAAGAGGATGAAATATTATGAATTGTATGACATAAATGATTTACATGATGTGTAATCCATTTTCACATCATGTAATTTGTAGGATTTTATTTTTACTGAAAAATTTAATGACATTTTGTTATTTAAACCCAAAACATAAAAGTTATGAACATAAATTACACAACTAGTAAATCTTTTTATTTCCAATATTTTGTAGACTAACTCTTCCAGACCACTTCTAATCCTCCCCCATGATTTGAAAGGCTAAAAATAGTCAAAGGGATGATCCAGATATATTTATGACCTTAAATTAGATACATCTCCAAATATTATTGTCCTAGAGAATCTACAACCAACATAGATAGGAAATAGAGAAGTGTATACTAGTATAGAAATGGGTTTTAACATCGTCAATGTGAAGTTAGTTTCAAATTAACCAATGAGAAATATTTTTTTTACGTCCTTTTGGGGTGTGTTGTTTTAAAAACCTATGCTAAAAAAGAAAAAAGTTAGTTTGGGTGTCGATTTTTTATAACCGACAAAAAAATAAAAAATTTATTTTTTTCCTTTGTTTTTTAAATAAAAAATTCAAAAAATTATATTTTTTACTATGTTTTAGATAATATCATAATATTTTATTTTACAGGTTTGGGAGAAAAACAAGGTTATAGATTAAATGTTATGGATGTTAGAAGTCTATCTTATCTAAGAGAACTCTAAATGATGTAAAACATTCAAAGTTTATAAAATTTAATCTGTAACTTCATTTTGACACAACGAGTAGCCAAATATAATATTAAGAGATTATATAAAACATTTTAAACTTGTTTTTAATTATTTGGAATTGGTTTTCATAAAAACTGAGACGAAAAATAATATTTTTTCTTTTCTCGTCAGTTTTTAAAAAAACTGATGTAAAAAGTGTTTTTAAAAATTCTAACATCGGTTTTTAAATAAAGCAATGTGAAAAGTGTATTTTTTAACATTTTAGTTTTGATTTATTTAAAAACTAATGATGTTTTTTTACTTTTTGGCACGTGTTTTTAAAAAACCCATCATGAATGTTTTTTGTCTTCATAGTGTTTGTTTCTTTAAAAACCAACACAAAAAATGATATCGATAGGTGTTTTTGGTGTTGGTATTATAAAAAACTGATACTAAAAGATCAACTTAAATCCGTTTTTGCATTGGTTTGAAATGACACTACTAATAAATAGTATTCACCAATACACATTATCATAATTTCAATTTTATCACAATGCACGTTTGAAATTTTAAATTCCCACCTACATTTTTAAATAACTCTATCAATTTTTTTACTATTTATAATTACACTTTTCCCTTTATTGATCATTTCAAACATCTTTTATTCAAGAATTTTTTCAATGTGGCTTTATTTGTAAATTTGAACATGGTACCTATAATAATACATTATATTTTATTATTGTTTTCCTTTATTTATTATAAATTTGAATAGCTTGTTTGTAAAGATAATTTATTCTTATGATCGAGTTACAAATGTAAAAAATTCGGATGAGATTTACCAACCATGGTGTATATTTAATTATCGATCATTGTGTTCATTATCACATGTGTTTTACCCTAAATATATGATATATAATGAAAAACAATGTATCATCTTGGTGAAAGCTCCAAAAAACATTGAAATATGTTTAAAATATTATGCTTATTTTATTTTATTTATTGTATGTGATTTTAATTAATTTTTATGATTAATTCCTTGAAACATGTTGTATCAATCAAATCTTTGATATGGTCATCTTCCGACGGCCTTAACTTTTGATCCATATCTCAGTTTTAGCTCTACGACTAGTCAGATCGATTCTTTGGAAATGATCTCAAAAACCGAAAACAAATACATTTTGGCATTGGTTTTTATTAAAACCAACGAAAAAGGAATTTTTTTTTCATATATGGATTCGTTTTATTGAAAATCCTGATGTTGTAACTATTAATTTTACTTTCTCACATCGATTTATAAGGAAAACGACACAAAAAATGATACAGATTGGGGGTTTTTTACATCGATTTCAAAAAAAAAAAGAAAAACAAAAAACATATTTATTTTTTTTTTGACATCGGTTTACAAAAAAAGTCATATTTTTGACATTGTTGGCATCATCATCTTTTAAAAACCATTGTCAAAATAAAAAATGATGTTAAAGACCATATTTCTAATAGTGGTCATCTGAAAAACAACAATGTTAGATACATCTAAATTCTCTTTCCCCCACAAGAACTCAACCACATTGATAAAGGAATACATTAGTGCCACACTATAGGAACAATTAAATAAAATCCACTCTCATAGGGGATATAACACCCAAAAATAGTAGCGACAATAATCAACAACATAATGCCATCTCATAAAACAAAAAAGTTTTACCACTGAAAAATAATATGCATGTCAAGAGATGAGATAAACATCAAACAGATTAGGGTGTTGAGCATGTAACTAAGAATCATGTTCTCATGTATACTTCTCTATGACACTATGGAACCACTATACACAACTCAAGGGGATAAAATTCTCTTGGAACACCTTTTTATCGACGTCCTGAATATCTGCATTACACTCCATGACGGTCACATCACCATTAATGTCGATATCACCCTAATAAATGTTGTTATAGTGACCATGAAGTTAATTACAGAGCTTCAACATGTGGAAATCATCTTTTATCTTGATCTTCTATTAGAGAAGCACTACTAGATAAACCATGGCTCCAACATGAGTTAAAACCATCAATAGACTACTAAAAAAGAAGAGAAAGATTACTCCCATGACCAAACATTCAATTTCAAGGATGGGGAGTCACCATTAGGAACACATGATCCTAAATGTCTAACTCTATAGGTCTCATACTATGATTAGAATGGGATTTATGACGATCATGCACAACTTTCATCCTTTATCGATATACTTGAACCATGTATGTTTTATATTGTACCAGATCTAGTATGAGAATTGATGAATCTACAACCCTGATCCAACACAATGTAGAACGGATACGTAATCTATAAATGGAATCAAATGGTGGAATACCTATGGTGGAGTGAAAACAATTATTGAAAGTTAACTCTTCCAAGGTAAGGTGTTTCATCTACAAAACACCAATATTTAAGACATATTTTTGAAAAATGTCTTGAATAGTCTGGTTGGTTCGCTATGTCTGACCATCTGTCTACAGATGAAAATTATTTTTAAGGCATAATTGAGATCCCAATTCATGTTGGAGACCACTCTATACCATGTTGGTAAAATGAGTATTGTGATTGGAAATGATCATCCTCGAGACCCCATGGAGTCTCATCGCCTCCTCTAGATACTGCCTCGACAAAACCACCTATGAGTTTGGCTCATTGATCAGTAAAATGGGATTATTTAGGAAAACAATCCACTACCTATTTCATATAATCATATACTATATGAAAATGAGTTTAACATATTAAAATTTCCATGGAGATTTCTACCCACATCCCAAGTGAATTTTCTAATGTCTGGATCAATCCACCTAGAACATAATGCTAGACATTCTCCTTATGGAAGAAAAAACATCGAGACACAAACTCGGAAACTACACACATCAACCTAGGATTCCAAAATTAACAACTAAAACCACATTAAATATTTTTCTTACCATTCTGTACCACCAAGGGATCTATGGAACACTTTGAGTAAAATCTCTTGAATTTATAATGAAATGAAAAACTATACCAAAAAAACGGTGTTGTTCATCCTCAGACCAACCGTCAGGGGAATCACCACAAAAAATTTGTCCCTCAAACTAAGGATCTCCTAATTGGGACACTTCCACCTATTTCCCTAGAGATGATTGATCTATCATAAAAAAATCCATCCTCTTCCCATGAATTTTCTTATATCAAGTTGTAGTGTTAAATGTTCTTCCATCACTCTGTTGGAATTGCTTAATTATATCCCTACATCACTAAGTGACTTCATAATCATCACATTGGCCACAATATTCACTTTTATAGGTGTATGATAAATCTCAAAGACACAGTTCTGAAAGAAAGATATCCACCGACTTCGGCACAAGTTCAGGTCATGTTGAAAAAAAACATTCCTCGAGATTATATAATCGGTGAAGAGAAAAATACACTCTCTAATGAGTAAATGTATCCAAAAATTCATGCAATGCACCACTACCTCAAACTCAGAATCATTTGTAAAATGTTATAAACGTGGTGGAGTAAATATCAAGACCCCTAATATATGACCAATCTATAATACATTTAAACACAACCCAACCCAAGACCCAAAGAATAACAAAATACATCAAAATTATAACCTTCATTCGATAGACAGAGAACAAGATCACTGACCTACTTCTCAACTAGATACACAAATTTTTTCTCTCATTGATCAGTCGATTATAATGCCTGATACATACTTTTTATCATTTTAGAGGTGTCAAAACCTAAGGGAAATGGGATTGGAACATCCTATAATAGCATGTAAGAGAAAGAAAACATCACAACTTTTCCATAGTCTTGGGGGATTAAAAATACATTAAAACATCTATATTTTATGGATATAAATCTACACCCTACTAGGATACAACATTCCCTATGAAACAAACTTCTCGTGCCCAAGACTCGCACTTCTAAAAATTCTCAAACAAAATCTCATGAAAAATAACAAACAAAATAACATGAAATTTCTCTTAATGCTCTTCCTCAGATGTCGAGTACACAAGGATTTCCTCATTGAAAACCAACTTGAACTTATCTTGGAATTCATGGAACCTATAATTGATTAACCCCAAGAACACAGCTAGAGCATTTTTCACACTAAATGACATCACAAAAAAATTCATAATTTCATTAACAAAAAACAAAATGTAGTCTTTCAGATATCATTATACATCACACAATGTTTATTATATCCTAACCAAAAACGAATGTTCAAGAAAAACCCCTCACCATTCAGTTGGTCAAATAAATCATCAATATGTGGAATATGATAGTTGTACATAACTGTCACTATGTTTATGTAATGATAATTTATACAAATCCACGAACATCCATCACTCAGATGCATGAAAAAAACTGGTGAACCACATAGTGACAACCTCATCTGAACAAAACCACATTTCAAAAATAAATCAAGCTATATACATAGCTCTAACAACTCATAAGGTTCCATCATATATGAAGACACTAAGACATGATAAATTCCAATATATATTTCGATCCAGAACTCAATCTCTCATCAAGGTGGTACGCATCAAAATCCTATGAAATGAAACCAGTGTACTCATGTACGACAATGGGGAACACCAATTGATGAAACTATAACAAAACCAACATATAGTAATCCATCAAGGTTGATATGGAAAATTAACACCTATGACCCATCTGAGGGTCTCTCTAACAAACAAACACAATTGGACCTCCATCATAATCAAAGAACACAACATGTCACCTCAGTCAATCCATGATAGCCTACAGTGAGTACATCCAATCCATTTCAAGGATGATTTCATATGGTTTTATCCTCAAACATAGGAAATTTCCTAATGATCATTGTTTCCCCAGAAATAGCTCATAGTCTACCATCATCAAACAAGTCAGATCAACCTATAATTGGTGTAGTCAATTTCAAGGGCAATAAAAGTATCTCTACCTCAACATCAAAATCATGGACACGGGTAGGTGATATGGTGGGGTGAGTTAGTATTATACCAAATGTGGAATGCACCAAAGAAGAAAACATACATAGGGTACCTTGAACAAAGTTTGGCTTTCTTGTCACTTGAATCGCTAATTCGTAATGTTGACCACGACCTACTCCATTCCCTCAAAGACCATGTCAAACTCTAAATATATAGTTTTTATCTAATATCTATGGATGGGGAGAATCCTTGTTATTTTATATTCTTGACCATATAGTACCTATTAATCCAAAAAATAGAGAATATCACTACTTATACCTTGATAGTAACAACCTCAGCATAATATCGGGAACAGGAATAATTAGAACAGATAGATTGTTTATAATGGTCAGGTACTCTCATCACGGTTGAGTTCATCATCCATAATAAAAGCATGAATCATCAATTAGCAAAGGCTTCGGATTCATTTACCTCTAATAAATGAGACATTGATGTATGGGACCTACCCACGACTGACCATAATATCTTTTATCCTAAAAATTGGGAACCTCTAACCACAAATCTGTTTCACGAGGAATCCTGAAGACTCCCCTATTGTGACGATCCAGTTCTAGATAACATCATCTGATAATATATTCTCTCTCCATCATATCTAGAAATGTATTCAACATAATCATGGTCACCTAGTGTTGGATATCTAGATGTAAATTATCATAGAAATGGATCTACCTGGATTCCTATTCTGGTGTCTTGTACAAAGGTTATAATTTAAGGTTCCTAAAATGGATTTATAAATCTCAAACACTGGAGATCCCCTGTTTAAGGATAAAATTCTATTAGAGACTAGATACCTTCACAATTGAGGAAATAAACTCAACATTGAACAAGTATTGTAACTCATCCTTTGAGGTTTCCAACTACTCATGATCTTAGATGAATAAGAACTACCCATGCCTCACTACCCCACATAGAATCATCACAACCAATGATACCCTATTCCATATTTTATCACAGATCAAACTGAAGGATATATCAACTTGATCCAAACATTATTCTTTGACTGTATCTAAAATGGAGCCCTCATACCTTTGAAAAATCAGACGCTAAAACTCTATTAGTTTCTATGACTATGTGTCACAATCGTCAGCCTATACTCTACATTAATCTAATTCCACAACCTACTAAACATCTTCTATGAGAACCTGACAAGGAAATAAACATGGAGCCATTCCTATATAAAACCAATAGTTTCAGATCCTATCATTGAATATAAAAGAATTTAAAATTAATTAATTGTTTTATTTTATTCATATTAGGTTAACCAATCCCAAGATCTATCCATTCAAACATTGGTGGAATGGATAATGATGCATGATTCATTCATTGGTCTCTCCAGTAAAACAATATAATACTATTTAGAAAACATTGTAAGCTTAATTTTATGTTCACCATATCATAAGGAGACCTCAATACCGAAATATAGGCCAATATCTTGGGTTTATCGTGATTTACAATCTTATATGACACAGTTTCCCTACCATCTCACATATGATCACATGTTTCTATCTCCAAAATCCATCAAAAACCTCAACAAGAGGTCTAATACTACTCTTTCACAACCCCCACAAAAAATATGTACCACTAGTATGCTGAAAATGGGCAATGATAGTTAGTGACACCCCTGTCCCACCTCTAGTGGGCCTCGCGATGCAGACTAGCATCAAGGGTAAAATAAACACATAGATGAGAGGCCTTACAATCTAAGAGAACACATGAGAAAGAGATAGATAAGAATGAAACTAACCATCTCCTAATCAAACAACAATATAAATGAAATCCCAACTGCACATATATATGGATATTCATGAACTAATATATCTTAAGGGAAAACTATAATACCAAATAAAATGTAATGATGCAAGCAACCCGAAATCCCATAATGTACATATTAAAACTCAAGCATCTAGTAACCATCATGATCTATAACTTACTCCAACTAACAGGTAATATTTTAAGTACATACGTACGGTGAGTATAATAGTATAATGAGTAGGATCCTCACTAGAGCCTCTCACGCAAAAGAAAAAGAAAGAAAACTAAATCACAGTGAAAACAAAGTTAAGCTAACTCATTACCTAAAAATGTATACTATGTGCTCAACCTCAATATAGATACTCCCACCATGTATTTAATACAATTGAATATAATATAAAAAATAATATCAAGGGTACCTCACTACAACTTCTCCACTAGTTTTCTACTCTACCCCAATGTCATACATCATGGGGATCTCTCCCCAAAATGGCTATCCCATAGATACGTGGTCGAAGAAACAAAACATGCACCTCATGAAACACACCACCACATCCACATAACAAAAAATAACCAGGTATTTTATGTGATCCACCACAACTTGTATAATGTGTATCATACATCATGTAATGTAACTCAATCTATCACAATGCATACATCGAGTAAGGAACCACAATTCCTTACAAACTATATATGTTATACACATAGTAGTACTTGAGAAACTATATCCAGAATACATGTGTGTTAAATACATATAGGCTATCACAACCCATGACACACATATATGGGGAAATAACCATCATTCATACCAGCATAAGTAACTACCAAGAGAAGAGAGTGGTTCCAATTAGAGTATTCAGCCATCCATCCTCCCATTGGGATTTGGTAAAAATCATATGGGTGTTAGTTTCCCTAACCTAAAGGGTGAAGTAGAGAATGAAAACACATAACAAAAAATATATAATATTTCTCACAACCACATAATGGGAATAAAATAGTCTTAGACTTTTCTGTAAATAATGTCTCTCAGACAGCAATTTTCCACGGTTAAAAACAGATATCCTTATATGCACCAAACGATTTAAAGAGTTACATCAAATTATTTTATTTCCTTTCATCAGTTTCACATTACGTTAATTAATTACTAAAGCATTAATTTTTCATTCACATTTTACACATTAAATTTTATTAATATTAAGTAAGATTTCATTCCCCCCATGTATAAGAAAACTCAGTCAACGTCTTCTTATAATTACAAACTCAACATTGCATCCTTTAAAACATTTCCCCATGGGCTAAAATTTTATTTATTTATTAAAATTATAACTCTCCATTTTACAAGGTATTGTAGATAAACATAATATGTTTCCAAACACTAAAAACTTCAAACAATAGCAATCTTCCTCAAAGAGTGCAAATAAAAAATAACATAATCAAACAACATGGTCATCGTCCAAACAACAGATTCAAACAACTACCCATCTTTCATATCTATGGGTAAGACAAGATTCCACCCATTATATAATCTCTAATGTCTTCCATAACACCCACATTAATATCATGATTCTTACCTCCATCCCAACGGTCAAATACATCCACAAAAATTGGACCTCCCCACCCCATATAGAATAACTGCCCTCCAGGATCAGCTATCTTAGGCTTATATCACAGTTGTGCCACCCCACCCCTTATACCACAAAATCTCTCCTGGATGACCCATCATTGGTCAACATCACATAATAAGCATCATGAATCAAATATATAAATTGGGATCTTTGACCTAAAGCAAGGTTTACATCCTTCACACACAATGATCCCTCGCCAATCCAAATTACAAGGCTCTTTGAATTTACAAAAAATTCAGACATTCAAGCCCTATAAAGGTATTATTTTTTATCAAGTATTCCATTTTCAATACATATATGAATAGTAAATTAATTATTTATAGGTTCTATATGTATGAAACCTAACTATAAATCCAATACATGATGTAAAAAATTAATTTATCTTTTAATTTATCATGCCTTAAATTATTTAACCAACACGCATTAACATGCATCACACATTTATTCAATTCCATTAACACATGGAAGATAAATCCATTTAAACATGACTAAATAATTTTGTTTACAACACAAAGGACTCATTAAACATGAATCATTATTATTTAATCTAATTAATTAACAATTATTTCTGGCTTTATATTATTTAATAATTCAACATTCTAGCACAAGCATAACAAGAACAACATAAATAACACAATATGAAGAAAACAATAGTGGAAAAACCATATAAAAATACCATATATTAAAATCTCCATGTGATCAAAACCAATTACATAGTCAATATTAGGTAATTATTAGGTTATTTTCATTAACACCCAAGGGGTTAAATTATTCTCAATTTTTGATTTCACATAAATAAAAGAGAATAAATAAATCCCCTACCTCAAAACATTTTCAACATTCTTGACACAAGAATGGACCAATGCTACATATCCCTATCTTCTCTCTCATAAGAACTCATTCCACATGACAGATCCTAACAATAACCCCACCAACAAACAACCAAAAAATTATATTAGAAACAAGGAGATCATGGTATTGGACATTGAAATGTGGAACAAAGTGAGGGGAATGGATCAAAAAACTATATTAAATGAGGTAGAATGTACTATGGATTGAAGATCGAACCCCAATATATTAGTCACATTAATGAAATCTTGAAAATATATGGATGGGATCAATAATTTATAGAAACGTTAAAGGATGTGTTGCAGCTATAGGGTTTTTGAAAAACCTGAGGTGAAAAAAATTATAAATCACATAGCACCATGGATTTACATGATGTGTAATCCCATTTCAAATCATATAATCCTTTGGGTTAAATTTCCACTATAAAACACATGGCCTTTTTATTATTTAACATAGAAAACATACAAGTAAAAAATATGACAAAGGCGATGTATAATTTTTAAACAAAATTTAATTCTTTTTATTTCAATAAATTTGTTTCCAAAATTCTATATACCACATACAATACTCCTGAGATATACACAATCCTTGAAAACATGAAAAGGGTTAATCCACCAGGATCAATGCCCTTTCATAATCAACATATTAATTCATTATAACTATATCATTACAATCGTTGTGAGGGTTGGTTTCAAAATATCATTTTTATAGGGATTGTTTAAACTCAAATTTCCATTAAATATAATTATTTTTTCATTGGATAATAAATTCATTTTATTTTTTATAATATTTTTATTCATAATTCTTTCATGTAATAATATCATTTTTTTCTTTTCCTTATATCTTAAAATATCTGTGAAAATGGGTTTATGAAAATATGGATCTATCGCTCTCTTCAGCCAATTATTTTATTTCCAAAATATTGTTTTTGAAAAATGTCTTCAAAAATGTTTTTATCATTTATCAAATTATTAATTCAATAAATTTTTCCTTTTTTGAATTTTATCAAAATATATTTAGTGGAATATTCATATATTGTATCAAAAGAATCCAATTTTAATTTTACTAAAAATATTAAATGAATCATTTTTTAATTTGTACAACATGTTGTTAATTTCACACTATAATTAGTAATTAATATTTAAAATAATCCACTATAAATTTCATATGTTATTTTCAATGAATATTATTTTCATTTTTTTAACATTACATTTTAAAATGATTTCCAATGTAAAAGATGTTACATTACTAAAAAATTGAATTTTTATGGTATTTCTATTTTCACTGATAAGCACCATTTATTTTACACATACTCTACTAGTAATATGTTTTATTGATACCATACATATTAATTTTATTCATGTTTTATTAATATTTTGATCAAATAATCTCTTTCTTGTCAATATTATGATTCGTTGTTTAATTACTTAACATAAAATAGAAATATTCACCTTCTTATAATTATTGGATATTAAATGTTTTCTATATATTCATATTATTTATTTTGGATTTTTTTTTAAACCATGAATAATTTCTACACGAGGTTTTCTAAATTGAATGCTATTTGTTTATATGGGGAGATTTTGATAAATCATTATTCATTACTCAATATAGATATTTTATGTTATGGAACATTAATCATGAATTAAATAGATTATATGATATATGAGGAATGTTTTGTATATGAAGTTGTGGGTGGTACTAAGGATTTTATATCCCCTCAATGCATTGGATGTCTCATGAGTTGAATATGTAATCTTTCATTAAACGGGTTTCTACCTATAGTTTTTAGCAGCCTTGTTAAATATCTTAATGGTAGAGGTATCATGATACCTAAGATCATGAAATACAATAATTAATAATTCTTTCACCAGGAATTCATTTAATATTATCTATCGTATTTTTGAAATGATTTAATGTTATGATGTGTTTCACAATCAATTTATTGATTAGATGAAATTTTATATTAAATTACCATTATATATTGACTTTTCATTATATATTAATGATATTCATTTTATTGATTAAATGGAATGTTTTTTTAGTTTTATTACTTTACAATATTTATTATTCCAGTCAAACAATTTAAATTGAATGTGTGTTTAGTTTTATACTATTCCATGATTATTTTTACTAATTCATGATATATTTCACTATAATTAGATTGTACTGATCATTTCATCTCACCCATATGTTTACAATATTCCAATAAATCTAGGAAGTGTAATAATAAATATTCAAAAGGATATGCTGGAGAGAATAATTATATTCTTTAAATAAAATGTTTTATTTTGTCTTTTTAAATGTAATATTCAAAACATGATTACATCTCATTTACCAATACTAATTAAATATTCTATACTTTGAGTTGTGATTCCTTATATTTTATTCCAATTTAATAATTTAAGGCAGCGACATCGGGTTACTACATTCATGTTCATCACAGTTAAAGAACATTCAACCAAAAGGAAGCTTGAGGTTATGGATATCATCTCAATTTCCAATCATAGAGGAATATTATAATGTTATGCACGTAGTTTATTTTTTATTGAGTATATAAATAACATTTTTAAAGTAATAACAAGATTTATTAATAAGTTAATATATTTTATGATTAAATTTGTATTATTTCATACAAGGGGGTTTGAATTGAAAATTACCACATTAAAATGAATTTTGCAACTCAATAGATTTTTATTGGGTAATATGTCTTTATAATTGTATTTCATATTATATAATTCTTTATGTATTACATTTTTACTATATTATGTTGTATATCCACTTTTTTTATGTGTATTTTTATTTGATACACATAATCAATTTATTGGTTAATTCTCTCATTAACATTATGATCCACAGAAGGGTATATTTGAAAATCACATTTTAATCGTTATTGTTTATGATGTAATTTTAATTGAATTAAATTATTTTCTCATTGGATAATAAAACCATTTTATTTTTACCTTGTCTTGTTATATATTTTTTCTTTATTAAAAAGTTCTATTTTTTCACTCTTTGGTTCGTATATTTATTCAGAAATATTTTAATAAAATATGACATCATATATCTCTTCAGAAAAAGATAAATTTTCTTCCAAAACCATTTATTCTAAAATGGGTTTCAAAAATGTTTTTAAAAGAATCCAAATGAATTTCTAATTATATTTTTAATCATGTTTGACTTTGTTGAAAAAAATTTGATGGATTGATCCTTTCTTCTTACACACATGGCATGTTTTTAAAAAAAAATCTTAAAATAATATTTGTCTAAAAATATAAAACATGTGTAAAATTTCTAACCCTCAGTACCACTCAGTGTTTAAATCCTATTTTATAATTTTCAAATTTTATTATCAATGAAGATTATTGTAAAAATTAACATTTATTTAGAAAATTAATAGTAAAAATAGATATTTTCGTAAAGAATGTTTTTAGTTACATATTTATTGTTTTTTTATTCATAAATGATAAAAATAATTTATTTAACATATACTATATAAGATGTGTATTCAATTTTAACATTCCTAATTCATTTTATGGATTGTCTTTTATCATTTGAGTATAGAATTTATTGATATATAATTTAGTGATTCATTATTGTACACGATAATTATCCTTTGAAATATTCAACTTCATGAGATGGTTGGAAATTAAATTTCAAATTAATATCAATGATATTTATTAATAATATGATTATTTAATAAAAAATATATAATTAATACATAAATTGTTCTACATTGACTATTATTTTTTATTTAGATAAATATTGGTAAATCTATGTTATTTAATCAATATGAATAATTGATGACATATGACACTATTAATAAGTAAATTTTATTATTCAATATATGTGGAATACATTGAAATTATAATGAAGAAGGGGTCTGATAATTATATATCCCCTTGAGATATCATTAGATTCATGAGGTGAATCAGTAATCTATAATTAAATGTTTTTTACCCATACTTTTATTATTATCCATGATATTTTCACAATGATTTTATCTCTAGACACAATTCGTATTTAGTTATTGATTAAATAAAATATCTGTTAATATATTTACATTCCCATATTGATTATCACATATCGAATCATGGTATTAAGATTATATAAATCCTATGTGTGTTTAATTATTTATTATTCCATGTTGATTATTCTTTTAGATTCATGATAGATTCCAAAATATGTAATCCTTTCTGATCATTTGACATCTACATTATTTTTTTCATTAAAAGGTGTCCAAAAAGTGTGATATCAATGATATGAAATGATATGATAAAGGTAATAATGATATTACTTAAAAAATTATTTTATAATTATTATAAATGTATGTAATATAAGAACCATATATGTATCTAGTTTACCAAGACAATTAATTTATTTTCTACTTCTGGATATCATTACTTGTATATTATGAATATATAATAATGGGTAAATCAACTTTGATAAAATGGGGTTAAAGTCTGTATAGTATGAAATTCTATACTATTATCTTCTTTTTAGACAAAAAAATTTTGAGAACACTATGACGACACACTAGACAATATCAAAACCCAACTACATCAAATAATTAATTAAAATTAAAAACAAATATATTCAAAAAATGGTTCCACCGATCCAAGATCCATTAATCTTGAGAAGCAATAAGCTACAACTCTATTAAAAACTCAATATCACATCATTGGGGAAAGGTAACAACCTCTTTCTGGAAGAAATATGAAAAATCATCATTTAAATAATGAAAACATCCACCAATATCCCCCGTAAATAATTGGACCACACTGGTAGCTAAGATAACCGATTATTAAAATGCCAACATTTCATCTAATTGTCCTCCTTAGCAAACAAACATTATAAATTACCCATCAACATCACACAATGAAACCTTAATTAAAAAATAGTATGTGTCCATCCATAAAAAATAAAAAGATCAATGTTTACAAAATAATAATATGGCTTTATATTATAATATCCTATTGTTATAAATTTTATATTCACTTAAAAAAATTAATATGGTCATTATCTTTACTCACATGAAACACTCAAACATAAATAAATGTGCAACATAGTATAACAATTAAAATATATTTATGGAATTGGAATATGAAATTAATGTAAATAAATTATGATATATATGTACAAATAATAACAAAGACCATAATTATTATCAAGGCAATGATGAAAATTCAATTATTATAGAGAAATAATTAATGAGACTGATATATTCTTTAGAAGTTAACCGTTCTAAATTTTTTAATTTTATTTGATTTTTTAGAATATAAATATATTATTGCAAAATTATATATTTTCTATGAATAATATATTAAAATAATTTTTTGTATTAATTTATAGTATATAATAATAATAATAGTTAATGCTTTTGAAAAAAGACAATTTCTAATTAAATCAATTTTCATTATATATATATATATATTATTTGAAACATAAATTATCAAATTTTAGATTTTAAATTATAAAACTACATTGCATTTTTTTATTTGTCATGTCAATATTTACATAAGATTATTTTTTATTTTTTAAAAATAATTGATTGTAAGGTGACTAGTGATAAAATAAATTATCATAATAAAATAAGGAATTTATTTCTTGAAATCAATTTTATAAAAACAAAATATATTTTTATATAAAGTAAGATTTCTAAAAATGTTTTGTGGAATTAATAATTCTCATTTTAGGGTTATACATACATGAGTATTATATTACTCTAAAAACAATTCTTTTCTATATAATAATTAATATTTCTAATTAAATATATATATTATATTCAAAAAAACATATTTAATATTTTATAAAATCACTATATTATTATTTAATGAGATATATTTATTTTTTTGGAATAAAAATGAGATAATAATTTTAAAAGTTACTGAACAAGGTAATCAAAAAACTAGAATATTGAATGAATTATAAACTTAATATATGTGAATTTATTTCTAATAAAATATGTTAATTTATTTCAAGAAGTGAATATAATATAATTTTAAACCTATATTTAAATAATTTATCACTTACTCAATTTTTTATCAATGTTAAATAATAATAAGAATACATAATGGTGACAATAATTATTTTTCTACAAAATAAAATTTCTATATATATTAAATGGATTAATTAAAATTTTAATTTTATCTTATATAAAAATTGAATTTGATTATGTGGATGGTAGTTTTTTTTACTAATCCATTTTTTAGGGGGGATTATTTTATTTTATTATTAAAACATATGTTATATGTTGAATCATTTGTCACCCTAGTAAAAAGAATAAAAGAGTAATTAAAAAAGAACTATTAAATTCCAACATTTTTAATACAAATTTCAAAATTTATGGATGATGATTTATTTAACCATGATCAGTAGAAACCCCATTTTTTATCACATTTAAAACGTATTTACCATTTAATAGTTTCATTCCAATTGTGAATAATAAGAATTGTTCAAAAAAGTTCTATATTCTTTATTTATAAATAGTGAGACTTTCACCCCCAATTTCCACACCCATTCCATTGAATTTATTCCTAAACTATGAAATTTTTACCTTCTAATATTTCCTATCATTTCCATAAGTTGTTGGTATGAATTATTCATCATATGGTGTTCATTTTCGTGTATACATCCACGAGAATGATCATGATCACAATGTGATTATAAACTAATCATTATATTTTTCTTCTAATTCTTTAACATCCATACGAATCATATCTGTTGTAATATAATGAACTTTGTATGAATATTATTATAATCATTAATTATTTTTATTTAATAACCCTTATATATTCCTTTCCATAAAATTAGTAAAACATATATCTTCAATTGTGCATTATGCGGACATCAACCTCAACGAAGTGATGCATTTTATTTCAAAACCAAATATCATAGTTTGTTATAAGGTTGAAAAAGATGATTCAATGGGAAATCTAAACTATAATATTTTTATGCAGGTATAAATTTTAATATAACTTATTTCCCATCCATTCCTTGAAATACGGAAATATTAAAAGTGTTTTGCAAAAATTACCACCTCCAAAAGTATTGTATCCAACTTTTCCTTTTATTTCATTGTAATTTATAATTCCCTTAAAATATATAAATAAACTCATTATATATACCTTAAAATATCACTATTCTTCATCTTTAATGATATTATACAAAAAAGAAACAACATTCATAATTTTAATTATACATTACCTATGGTATGCTCATTATTGGTTTTGTATAGTCACCAACATGAACAACGCTATAAAGCAATACATTGGATTGATGTGATAAATAATTTAATTTTAATATAAGATATAAGTATTAATACAATGTTTTTATTTATTTACAATGGTAAATTTAATTTTAGACATTTGAATTAATATACCATCTTCTTTTGTAGAGAAATCATTGAATCAATTTCATCACTTATTTTATCATTAAGGATCATAACTAAATCTAAAAATAGAATGATTTATACCATCATAGATAACTATTAAACATGAATTATAGTTCCATTTATGATCTAGGACAGAAGAACTATGGATGACGAATCAAGAACAAAATTTCTATTACAAAATTAGTTCAAAATGACCATGATCACTCACACATGTTATTTTAAGTATATAACACCCCAAATTTATAAAATAATAAAATTTTATTAGATAATTTATGAATTATAAAAAATTTAGAATAAAAGAAATATTTTTCTTTATGTTTAATCTATTAGAATGTTTGTACAATATTCAAGCCTGAGCCTAAATGAACTATAATGTTGTATAATGTTTTCACATAGCCATTAAATTAATGATTATGAAAAATACTGACTAAATTATGAAAATTATTGTTATCTATTTATTATAAATAAAATAAGAATAATTTCAATTAAAAATAAATATTTTCTAAAAAATTCTATTTTTTCTACAAATTATTTCATCTTGTTTTTCATATATAATTTGTAATTAATTCTTTCCACTTTTAGATAATTTATTTTACAAAATAAGCTTGATTTTTAAATTGAAAATTTATAATAATATTATACGTAATTTTTTATATTTTTCTATAAAAAATCATTTTTATTAATAGTGAAAAATAATGTTATTTATTGAAAACTGTATTCTCATTTAAATAATTTACAAGGATATATTATATTTAAAAGAATCTAAAAGTGAAATTACATCAACTATATTATAATTTAACAAATATATGTACTGTTAGTCAATTTTATATTATATTTGGATATTGAAACATTATATATTTATGATATTGTTTCTTTGTAAACTCATTTTTTTCATCGCGTTTGATGGAATAATTTAAAATTGGATTCTACCTATTACATGAATTTAATTTTTAAAAGGGGAATACTTTGCCTGAATAAGAATAATTTACATTATTTCATAAGTACAATTAATTTTCTTCCATAAATAATTGTGTAAAAAGTCAAAATTAATTTCTACAGTTAAGGTAGAAACAGGGTTATATGGGTGTCAAATTATTAAGATAAGGGTACAAAATAACATAAAACTTATAAAACACACATATTAGGAAAAAATTTGGACCACATAAAATTTTAGGATATATAATAAACTATTTTTGAGACTTTTTTCCTTTTGAAAAATTGATTTAAATTTATTAATTTTAAATACTCCACACCTGTCCTCTCCCTCACTTATAAAAGGCCACAATATATACTAACCTACTAAAACATCCAAATCCAATTGGTTCTACAAATAATTTCTAAAATAAATTACTTAATCTGATTAAAAAATAATTAAGACCA
This sequence comes from Viscum album, assembly GCA_963277665.1. Classification (NCBI taxonomy): domain Eukaryota; kingdom Viridiplantae; phylum Streptophyta; class Magnoliopsida; order Santalales; family Viscaceae; genus Viscum; species Viscum album. Next base: position 801,771,894 of record OY728164.1, read on the forward strand.
TGTATTTATTGTGAAGATAATCTATTATGTATCTGATTCAAAAAATATATAAATTTTCTAAAAAAGTTTTAACATTATTAAATAATAATTTTTATGTTGTTTCTTTTTACCCATCATTAAAATATTATTTAACCATGATTAAATAATTAAATATGTGTCTTTTATATAATTAGATTTTATTATGATATGGTAATTTCCTATATACATCTCTTATTATGTAAAATGGGAAATAAAACTATTTATCAAGATTATAATAGGCTTATATCTGGTGAACCGATGTAATTAATTTTCCATTTCTCCATTTAAAGGATGTATATAATGATTTATTTAACATATTTATATGAAATTTATGATATTATTATACATATATAATTATAATATCACATATACCTTCATACCTTCCATGGTTTCTATTATATTATATGGTCACCAGTTTGTACAGAATACTACTTCCCCGTGAAGCGGTGTGATTCATTTTTCACTTATGATTTAAAAGGAAAGTAAAAAGATAAATTTATAGAATATATGATATATATAAATATATATATCAATATATGACATGATATTTATTCATTATTATAACTATATCATCCACTTCTATATCCTTTCACTCATTAATGGATTGATATGATGGATCAGGCGTATAAATAGTCTCCCATCTCCACAAAGTGATGCAGTTATTTTTAAATATCCAACCAACTATAATGATTAAAAAATGTATATAATGAGTGAAAATTATATGTATAACATTAAAATTATTTTTTATATGATGTGTCTATATCCCATACCCAATGACAAGAACATGCACGAAAAACCATGCATGAGAGAACAAATCAATAAAATCCCAATAAAAAGAAAATAATGACATATTATTAAAAAGATGGTGTTAAAATGTTATGATAGGATCATATATGATTTTATAAATATTAATAAGTCTTTGATATAATTTAATTACATGATTAAAAACATTATAAATGATATTAAATAACATCTAATAAAATGTAAGCATGAGGTATGGGACATCCTCTCAATTTTTCTTCAATGGGTTATATATTCATGTTATACAGATAATTTATTTAATAATGTTTATATATTTCATAATTGAAAAGTAAAATATAGATTATTTAATAATTAATGCAATAATAAGTTACAAATTTAAATTATTTCATATAAATGTATTTAGATTTACTATTTATATAGTAATAAATATTTTTATAAATCAAATTATTTTCATTACTTTATAATACTTTTTAATTTTCATTGATATTTTAAATATATGTGTGTAATGAATTTTCACTATAAATATCTGTTTTTTTATTATTTAATGGTTTTTAAATTTTATACACATAATATATTCACAAGTTAATTCTATGTTCTACTTTATGCTCCTTGTAAGGGTTTATTTCCCAATCTCATTTTAATCATGATTGTTTATGATTGAAGTACCATAGAATGAAATTATTTAATTATTTGGAAAAAAGAGAATTTCATTTTATAATCCAATTTTCATTCAATATTTTTTCCCTTTATAGTAACATTTTCTAAAAATGGGGGGTTTAAATAATTTAGAAATTGTTTATAATAAAATCTGATTCATTTATCTCTTCGGTCGAAAATTCATATTATTCTAAAGCCAATCCTTATAAAAATGTTTTCTATTTTTTTATCACTCTACTATTTATATATTATAGAAAATTTTTCCTATGTTATTATTTAAAAAATAATAATGTAATATTCATGTTGTTTATAAAAACGTCCCATTTGAGTTTTATTGAAAATTATAAATGATTCATTACTATAATATGTTGATGATGTTGGATATTCGTCGATGTCATGAACACTAAAATATTTAAATATTAAATTATATGTTTCAAAATTTAATCCCATATAAAATTATTTTAATAATATTTTGTGAAATTAAGGTTTAATTATTGATTTTCAAATTGAAAATAATATTTTCCATATACGTGATTTTAATGATTTTTCTGTATTTTCATTCATCGATGACATCAAAATTTTATTGTAATTATGATCCAGAAGGGATATATTTTATTAATATTATCCTTATTATTTATTTTGATAGTTTACGATCAGTTTTACCAAAGAAACTATTTATATTCTCTTTCTTGATAAATTTTTTAAATATTGACTTTCACTTGAAATATATACCTTCATATCATCATTGGACACTACATTTCCCGAAAATAGCCATATTTTATTATCATGGATATAATTATTACCTAAAATTTATAGAATTTTTACTTCTGTTACTTTATTTATAAATTTATATGTTTTACTAGGGAAATTATTATTAATATACATTCCATAATTTATATGGAAATTAAGGAATAATGCATATTTCTCTAGAATGAAATTGTTTATTATATTTAAGAAAAATGATTTAAAAATAAATTATAGGTGGGGTCATATTATAGATAGACCCTACATACCTCATTATTCTTAATATATGTATTAGTTTACTATCTTTGGTTAATGAGATTTTTGTTTATACGTAACCATCAATTTTAAACTGTCTTTTGAATGATTTTGATATTAGGGGTGTCACAATGCTTGAGGTCATGACATCCAATATTTCTTCATTTCATTCAATATGAATTTAGTTATTAACATATAAGATATTTTCACAATGTTTTTTTTCACTAGAATAATTTTATTCCCAGTGAATTTTGGAAATTGAATTTGTTATTATTTTCCTTCAATGCCAGATTGATTATTCTTTATCAAATAATTATAGTCAATTTAACGATTGAACAATATGTGTCTTCCAATATTTATATTTACATACTAATTTTGTATTATTTGGTTATTATATTCATTTTATTTATTAAATACCATTTATTTCCATATATGATTCATTCCATATTGGTTTTTCTTAATCTAATCATGATAATAATTTTATTGATTTAATGGATTGTCTATTCTCATATTTATCTTACCATATTGCATATACCTTATCTAATCATGGTAATAAATTTATTGATTAGGTGGAATGTGTGTTCATATAATTAAATTATTATTTTGAGTTTTCCATATCAAATCATAGTAGTAATGTTATTTAAATGGCATTCATGTCCAGTTATTTACATTTCCATATTAATAATTCTTATAAAGTCATGATAAAATCCATTATACTTAATCCTTTATGAGTAGATTATATCACCATTATTTTGTTTCCCTTCCCATGAATCAATAAATTTTAATAACATTTATATAAAAAGATAATATAATAGGTAATAATTATATTTTTGAAAAAAAATTATGTTGTACTTTTGGTTTTAAAATGTAATATGAGATTCGTTTCTGTATCTTGTTTACCTAGAATATTTATCTTTTTGGTTCTTCGGTATGTTATTCATCGTATATTATAAAAATATAATAAATAATATGCTGACTTTGGGTTATTGGATTCGGGGTCATTATAGTTGGCATTAGACGAAGGTTTTGTTGTATCATTAAGAACATGAGTGAAGTAATCATTGACAAGGGATCATATCATATAATAAAAATTGAGGATAAGTTCAAAAAAATATCATAAGTTATTGGGAAGAAATATATTATATGGTTCTTAATAGAAATGCATACATTATTCATAATAAAATTGGAAATGGTTATGGAACAGGTTTAACAAGGGGTATTAACTCTTAAAAAGTAATGTCAGGTTTGACTCGAGCATTATCGAGTACACGATAAAAATCCTTAAAATTCATCACTTATGACACTCATACATGATATTACTTGGATAAATAACATTTTATTATCATTACATTCTAATGTATTTGAATAGATGATGACAATTAATGACTTTGGATAAACATAAGCTATATTAGAATGAAAATGAAGTGTCATGACATTGATATCCTATAAATGATTATATGGTTTTCCAACAGTGATTATTATTTCACATGCTATTAGTTTTTATTTAAATGATTGGATCCTGAAGTGTTCATGTTAACATTATATATGATTGACAATGAGGTCACAATGAGAAACCAACATGGATGATGATATTAGTTAATGATATTATGATTATGTACAATATTTTTTATCGAAATATAATTCAAATTGTATACATTAATACAACTCATTAACTCACCTAGAAATATAATGAATTATTTTTCTAAGATCTTGAGTAGTGGAGAATATTCGTGAATGGAGGCTTAATTACTTTCATGTAAAAAAATTTGGAAAGAGACACCCCAGAACGTGGCTCTATATAATGAGTAAATTTTAAATGTGTGGAAAATATGGGAATAATGAAATGATTTTTTTATGCAAAATGAACTATCTTTTTTAAGGTAATAGATTTATTTTTAAGGATACATTCATTTTTATTTGTCATTAAAGTAGAGAACCGGAGAATTATATTTGTCAATATACTATTTTAAAGGATATATCCAAGACCAAGGAATGATCTATGCTGAAATAAAATGGGTGAAATATTTATTTAGTGTTTATAATTTGATTTTAGAATTATTTTTAAAAATTGAATTTTTCGTATAATAATCATGAAACAACTATTGATTTTTTTTTATTTTTGGAATCAAATATTTCTCCATTAAGATATGACATATGGGAACCATCAGGGATTTATGATTTTAAGGGTAATGAAAAGTAAAATGTCTTCAGTAACCATTTCCAATGTTTTATGAAATTTGATTATACCAAGATTAAAAATATTTTTTGAAGCATGTATGGATATACGACTAAATATTTTAGTATATTTTTTAGTTAAAATTTTATTTTGAAAATAATGACACTACTTTGTGTGGGAATAATTTTAGGGGTATTGGTATCATTTATGGTCTATCTTATCTTGATGGTGATGTAATTATGGGTTATTACTCTATGGAAACATTATATAAAATTTATTAATGTATTTTCATAAAATTTACAACTCATATGTCTAGTGACAACTTGTCATATTTGTCGTAGTCATGGGGCTTCAACCCAAAACTAAAGGGATATAGTGGTGCTCCACCCATCACCATCATACATTATATTTTAGTTAATTTATCATTTTTATAACATAAAATATTATATGTTCAAAAATTAATGTTGAACCAATGGTGATTCTATTTAATATTAATGATTAATATGTTATATTCGATAACTTGTGTAAACCATATTAGATTTGTAAAATAGTTTTTGATATATGGATATAGATCACAATATTTTATTGGACATATATTTAATTACATGTGAATATTAGTCCTTCAAGAATAAAAATTAATTTTATTTAATTTATTTCTCAGAGTAAGAGATTAATTGGAAATTTATTGAGGCACAACTAAAGGATAAAAATTGTAATCTAAAACATAATGATATGAAGTAAGAAAATTTATGTATGTTCTTTGATAGAAAATTTATTTCTCAAAGTTGAAAAATGTATATTAAAACAATTATTTTATCTTATTACCTTCACATATAATTAATAGTTTTTTAAAAAATCATTAAATAGTTTTGGTTTTTAAGGACATAAATTTCCATTTATCATATAATTTTCTTCATCAAAGACCTCTATCACTCACTATTAATATTTACACATATCTTACAAAATTGTATCTTCATATGAAAAAAAAATTCGTATACATTGAAACATAATTATGTGTTATTTAAAATATACCTTTTACTTCCATCTCACTCTTGTAAAGAGGATATTTTATTAATTATTTTTAAGATGTGTGTTTTCAATAATATAATTTTAAAATATATGACCCTTGAGATTTGAGCTCAAGAAAAAGTTTGGGGATGAATTTTTTTTGAGATGGGAATAACTTAACACACTAAAATTATAAAATAATAACAATTTATTTGATATTGTATTTGTTATGAAACATCAATCATAAAAAATCTAAAAAATATATTTCTTAAAATTTAATTTCATTGATATCATGTGGAACACGTAACCCAAATCATAAATGGGGCATAATATATATTACCATATTATATAAGTCATTAAATTCATATTTTACAATACTACTAAAAATATTATGAAAATTATAGTCATACATTGATTAAAAATAAAATAATAATCAATTAGAAAAATTTAAAAAAAACATTATATTTCAAAAAAAAATTTAGTCACCATTTTAAATATTAATTTTGGATTTATTTTTTCAAATTTTTGAAAATTTATTTCCAAAAAAATTAATTCATTTTTTAAATCATCATTTCAAATTTTTCTCAGTGATAATATTTTTTAGTTTTATAAAAAAATTCATTTTTCAATTAATAATAAATAATAATGATATTTATAGAAAATTACATTTTTATTTAAATAATTTTTTAAGTTAAATAATAAATTATATTGGATTCAAGGTTAAGTAACTTCAATTATGAAAAAATAACTTATTTTTCTCATTCTAATCAATTTCATAACAATTTTTATATTAAAACAATTTGTACTTATGAAAAAATTCTTTTTAGGGTCTGATTTCTGTTGAATATTTGGTTATAATTTAAAATTGGATTATATCAGTATTTTGAAATGAATTTAATAAATTAGATTCATTATTTTGAATAGCCCTGGTTTAAATTATCTTATATGGAAAACAATTTTTTTTACCACAATTAATTTTGGAAACAATGAAAATTAATTAGAACAGTTATCATAATAACTTGTTTATCATGGGTGAAACTATGAAGATAATAGTTAAAATAACCTAGAACAGGTCCAATTCAAATATTCAGAAAATATTTTGAACATATAACAACTATTGATTGAGTATGTCCAATTTTTTGTGTCTATTGGAAAGATAAAATCCTGGATGACATTTATTATTTTTTAAAATTCCATATGTTCCCTCTCTTCAATGTATAAAATAAAACCCCCTCTCCTCCCCTCCCATCACATTAAAATCCATTTTTCACCCAATACCTACCGATATAACTTATTTACCCCTCCGAATGTTATATATACCATTTATTTATCATAGATCAATCCTATTATGGATTTCAGTGAAAACCTAATGAAGTTGTCTGATGAAGAGGTGACCTTTTTAACCGAACATTTTTATTTTTTTTTATTTTTTAACCTCCTTAAAATAATATAGAAACATGATCATATAGTAAATTAATTATATTATATATAATTATATTTTATAAAGTTATCTTAATTACATATTCCTATTTCATCTTCTATCAAATGGGAAATGATACCATCAATTTGGTGTACGAGAGAGTATGACCTCACGAACTGTTGTAATTCATCTTCTGTGACCACATTTAAATGATGGATATTATAATGTATTTTATTAATGTTATTTATATTTAGGGTATAATTCTAGTTATGTAATTATAATTTAATTTATACTTTCTTATATACCCTGGTGTTTAATATAAAATAATGTCAATCGTGTGTACGTCAGATTACTTCCTTGTGAAGCCTTCTTATTCATTTTTCACATTATATTAAAATAGAATGTAATAAAGATGAATTTAATGAATATATGTGATATATATGACATGATATTTATTATTTAAAATTTATATTTCCCACAATTCATTATTATTTCTCTCGTTAATGGAATTAATAATCGCTCATGCATTTGTATGGCCTTCTATCTCCATGAGGCAATGTGATCCAATTTTCATGTCCAAACATCAGGAATGATTATAATAACATATATAATGATCAAATATTATATTTATAATATAAATTTTCATATGTTTTTTATGGATCTATATCCAATAAAAAAATAATAATAAATACCAATGAAAAATATAAATGATTAACAAATGTAATTAACAAACGAATCAATGAAAATAGGTAAATATTATTAAAATTGGGTGAAAAAATGTTATAACTGGATCATATATGTTATAATAATTATTAATATGGTTTTAATATAAAGTAATAACCTTATTAAAACCATTATACAAAAAATTAATGCAATTTAACCTAAAAGAAATAATTAGTTAAGAGACTTCATATCAAATTATCTTTATTGAGATGTAATGTAATGTTATACAAACAATTAAGTTTATATAGGTAATATACTATACTTGTGAAATTTAATATATTATTCTTTAATAACTGAAGGCACTGTTATTTTAAATCTTCATTACATCATTCATATGTATTTTGACTTATTAGTTAACATGTGGTGATGAATTTTATAATTCAACTCATTTACATTGGGTTATCTTACATCTTCATTGTATTGAATATTATAATATTATGTGAATAATAAAATTTTCAAACCATTTTAGTTTTTAAAATTTTATAGGTGTATTTTAATTTTTACACATAATTGATTCATTATCGTCTTTTCACTTTAATATTATCATCCTTTCAATAGTTTATTTCACAATATAATTTTAATCTGGGTTATTTGTATATAAAATTCCATGTAAAAAATTATTTGATCGTGGGTTAATGAAACCCATTTATATTATTCTTTTTATATTATTCAATAATTTTTTATTCCACAATACCATTTATCAGTATTTGGTTTTAAAATGAATAAGAAAATGTTGTTAATAAAATTAAAATTTATTTATCCTTATGGTGGAAAGTTATTCTTATTCCAATACCATGATTTTTTAAATTAGTTAAATTTTTTTAACATTATATAAATGATTTATAAATGTTATTTCCACCCATGATTAAATTTTTATGAAAAAATTAAAAAGAATATTATGGTCCCTTAATCATTTACAAAAACTATTTAAGGAATCCTTTTTTAACATCTATGTCATGTATTGTATTTACCAACATCATAACCACTAAATGTTTTTAATATTTGATTATAAGTATATAAGGATATTTCCAATGGATATTATATTCAAAATATATTTTTAAAATATAGTTGAAAATATTGTTTCTGATTGTGAAGAGGTTATTTTCATTAAGAATGTTTTTAATTTCTTTTTAATAGTATATTTATTCATCAATAACATCAAAAATTTAATGTACATATGACCTAGTGAGAATATTTTTTTATCGATACCATGATTATTTGTTAACTTGATTTTTATGATTTTTTAAACCAAGGTATTTATTTATATTCTATTTCATGGAGAATTATTATAATCATTTTATTTCACATGAAATATTCAATTTCTTGTCTTCATCAGACATTAAATTACACATATGTATCCATGTTATTTTCTTTTGTATTTATTTATTAACTAAAACATATATCATTTTAATTAATAGTATTTTACATTGAATGTTATATCATTAACTAGAAATATCATTGTCATTTTTTTATTCCTAACTTGATACAAAAATGTTTTCCTAAGGCATTTTTCTCATGAAGTAAATTTATTATTCAATATACGAAGACTTATTCAGAAATGAAGATAGAGGTGGGGCCTAGTTATAGATAGACCCTTGGTGAATCGTTAGTCTAATGAGACTAATCAATTAGAAAGACTTAATTAAATTGTTTTATGGTGTATATAAACCCATGAATTTTTAATTATCTTATAAAATTTATTGATGGTAGAGCTATCAATATTATTGAGATCATGACATCCAATAATTAATAATTTCCCTCTAAAATAATTTAGTTAGTATTATAAAATATATCGTTTTAATGATATTTTATTTGGATGCATTTCATTCTATGTTAATTGATTAAATGGAAAGTGTTTTCAGTAAATTAACTTTTCATATTGATTATTAATTATCTAATAATCATAGTCAGTTTATTGATAAAATAGATAGTGTGTTTAGTTATTAACTATTCCAAATTATTAATTTTTATTTAATCATGATAGTCAAGAAATTGATTAAATGACTTGTGTGTGTAGATATTTTCCTTTCTATTTTTATTTCTCATTATATAATCATTATAGTCCCTTTACTTATTTAAGCGAAGTTGTTCCTAGATATTAAACAGTACATATTAATAGGCCTTATATAATCATGATAGCAATGTTAGTGACTAAATGACATGTGTGTTAAGGTATTTACTTTATCATATTAATTCTGCCTTATCTAAAAATGATATTAAATTATTTTAAAAGGAATGTGTTTTTTGTTATATACCCTACCATGTTGATTATTCTAATTGACTCACGGTATTTTATATTGTACATTACCCACAATGGTAATTTTATGTCACCGTTTTTTATTACATTCATAAGAAAAAAATATGTGTATAAAGATTGATATGAAAAGAAATGATAGAGGGAATATTGATATTCTAAAAAAGTTGTTTTTGTTTTATTATTCACATATAATATGAGAATCATGAATTTATATTAACTACTAATAATACTAAACTATCTTGTCCTTCGGGATTAATTCCTTGAATCTTATTCCAATGTAATATACAATACCACAGCTTCGGGTTACTATGGTAATGGTAATTACAATGTATACAATATCTAAATAATAGAAATTTAGAGAATAATTATTAATGATGTTAATAAAGGGGTATATAGATCAATAAGTATTTAAAATGGGATATTATGGATGTTATTTTTGTTATAAAGGATATTCAATCTCTCTATTGGTTGTCAAGAATTAATAAAACGATTTCTCGTCTCAAATATTCATACCCTGTGAAATATTCATTATTAATCACCATGATTAAATTAATATGGAATATCTAACTCCCCATTAATATTCTATATCACAGTACTCCAATTATTTATAGTATTGAATTTTTTATTTTAATTCATATCCTTTAAAGGGTATTTACTTGAATGGTTTTACAATTTTAATGGGTTATTTCACTGAAATATAATTTCATGAGTCATGTTAAATATTTTACAAAATTTTATCTTTTATATAGTTTTTTCACTACCGTATCTATTTTGAATTAAAAAATATCCCCTATTTATAGAGATATTATAGTCAATTTAATTAACATCTTCTCAATATACATTGGTTTATATATAAAAATAACTTTAGGGTTTCATCACAAATATCATTTCAACATAGTGAATTATCTTGAATGATAAACCACATAGAGAATCTATATATTTTTTCCTCTAAAATAGTTAAAAATTTAGTCAACTCTAGTCATTTTCACGGTTTTTATATCTTTTACCTTTTTCATTTATTCATTGGTACATTACATACACATTATAATGACGATACTGATACTTTTTCTATATTTTTATGGACCACCTTTCTCAAAGTCCATATTCATTTAATTATTTCTTGAATGAAATTATATTACTCAACAATGGAATATATTAATTTCAAAAAACATAGAAATTCATAAAAAATTAATATCAAAATGTTTTCAATTTTCCATGTAGGTTAATTTCATCAAATTTATAAAATCATCTGTTTTTTACATTTCTCATATGAACAATAATTCCACTAAAATTTTCATTTTATATGAAATATTATATCAATGTTTTTTTATTCAAAATAAAATATTTTTATTGTAACATCCCAAGTATGTAATGAATAATATATATTTTTATCTATGTCTATTAATGAATTAGATAGTGTTTTAGAGGCTTAAAATGACAATAAATACAATCTTAAGCATGAAATACACTAATATTTTTAAAAGATTGTTTTACTGCCTTTTGATGGAAAACCATTTTTAAATAAATCTTTCGACAATTTTATAAGCTATGTTTGTCAAAATAAACTTATTCTTTATGATTGGGACATCAAAATTTACTTTGTCTGAATTTTTTGTATTTTTCAGACAATGTTCATTTTTTAATGAATAGTGAAAAATACTGCATTTTACATCAAAACTGCTTTTTTAATATAATTTATTTAAATGATTATATTATCTTTTTAATTGGTTTTTAAGATAAATTAGAATATATTTTTACCATTTAATCCAATGGTGGTCATTGGAATCAATTTCACTTTGAAATTGGACTTAAACTGGTGTCAATCTTTTGATACTTATTGTTTCATAAAAACACGCTATTTGTCATGACAGCGGAAATTTATTATTAAATTAATTATTGTGACTTATTTGTTTTGAATTTTGTTAAATAGACTTCATTTTTGAATTTGGAATATCAAATATAGCTTAGGGTGAATTTTTGTTATTTTTCTGAAAAACATCAATTTTTGATGAATAGTGAAACCACTAAGTTGTACTTATAAAAACTGATTTTTTGTTTAAATGAAATTTTACCACATCTGTGTTTTGAATTTAAAAAATCCGACATACATGGTTGTCATTAAGAAGTAAAATTTGGTTCAATGAGATTAAAATAATTTTTTGGTGAATAGTAACTCTTAAGTTCTTAATCGCGATTAGAGGTAATTATTGTAGTTTAAGTTAAAAATAATGCTTTAATAAGATTAGATGAGCTTGACACATGTCATAACCTCATTGTACGTGTCATGGCCGACCATGAAAATCCATGGGTCAACTTGTGGACCCCATGGAGCCACTTTGTTTGGGAAATGACCTAAATAACTTTTTATTTCATATAAAAGTAAAAATGACACAAACATGAGATGTTTTACTAAAGCGATTTTTACATGGGGTTATAAATATAATATTTTTTATTATAAATAGTAATTGGAAAGATAAAAATATTTCCTACATGATAGTATTTTTTTATATTTTTTATACTTTAAATAAATTAAAATATTTATGACATCATGATGATGCAGCTATGACCTCATTATTTAACGATTTAAATAAAATGGAATGATAATGTAAAATCTAAGACCTAAACATGGCTAAAACCTATTGTATGGGTGGATCTCGAACCCTTATCACCTTATCCTTGAAACACATCAATTTGGGACCTCTTAAATCTTAATACCATTTTAAAATAAAGTGACTTTTCATTACCTTCAAAGAGTGCCCCTCCTCTCCTCTTATAAAAGGCCCCCACCTCTACCTCCTTACCCACACTCCAAAAGCCTTTGGCTCGGACAACCCATGCCCATTTTGGATCTCCACATACCTATCTTACTCCTTGAAGCCTCACTTTGGGCAGAAGTCTTCCCAAGGAAGCCTTTGAGCTCCAATCTAAGAGAGTTACCCGATTTTAAGGTAATATCTTCTTTTGAGTCCTTTTGTTTGATTTTGCTTCTCCAACCCCCTAAAATCTTTTTATTATTTTCATTTGTAACAAATCCAGTATCCTCAGTATACTAGGATGTTGTTATAAGAAGTATTCGAGCTACACTTATACACACATACATCTAATGGTTAAAGGACATACTGTTTCCGTGGATGGTAAATTTATGCCTCCCGAAACGATGATTGTTAAACATTCTTTTAACACCTTCAAAGGTGGCCATTAAGATGTCACTATATTTATATATGAAATATGATATGTTTATATTTTCCTTAAGCTTCTGTATTTTTCATTTTGGGCATACCTTTATGGTTTCCATTATGGGTAAACGCGATATCTTCATTTAAGGAACTGCGGACTACCGCCCCCTCAAAGTGATTTGATTTGATAAATACCATATGTGGGACGTATAAAGGATGGAACTATGATATTATATATGATATTATACTGGAATTATAATATACCTTTATACCATTATGATTATATTCTATAAAATACGAAATAGAAATGAAAGTAGCCTTCATGCGTACTTACGACTTACTGTCTCCATGAACGGTGCATTTCATTTCTTACCTCTAAATGATTATGTAATATTATAAATGAATGCATGTACTGGATATATATGACAAATATGATATCTACATCATGAATACCATTCTGGATATAATGGATACATGAACAACTTGTAATTATAAAGGGTTTATTTTTTACTCAATTACCAATGATCGTTAAAATGACAGTTATTAACTTAAATAATTACATAATGTTCATGACATGGAAATAAGTGATATAAAAGGAATAATGAACTTGAAAAATGTTCTTAAACAAGTAGAAATTTACTAATGTTTATTATTCGGGAGATTAAAGAACGACCGAGTCAAGTCGGACCCGAGGTATGGGACTTCGTCTCAATTTCCTTTAATTTAGACATATTTTGTTTTATACAGAACCTTCTTTTATATGGTGTATAAACCCCTTTGACTTTTACGTTTATTAAAAAAGGAATCTTTTTTATACGAAGCATTTTACTAAATGACAAAAGGGAATGTTTTTGTCATACGTATGAGGTGACAACGACTTCTCCGCCGCCATGACCATTATTTTAGTTTCAGCTTCCTCTACAAGCCATACCTTTTTTTAAAAGAAAGATAAATAGCATGTTTTACTTTTCTTTTGTTTTGGTATTGAAAATGGTTTTCATAATTTTTTTATATCAATGTGTTGTATTGATATCTTGTGATTGAAAGGTGGAAATGTTATGTTTCCTTTATGCATGTTGTATGTGATACACTTATGTGGAGGTTCTTGGGCATTATTATGAAGATGGGTGGTTCCATGATAAACTAAGGGCGGGTGAGCCCTATATAGCTCTCCAATGCATTGGGAAATGTGAATGAGTGTAACGTTAAGGATTCTCCAAAGAGATTTAGGGAATATAATGTGATGGGTATTCCAAACGTAACCAAGAGGGTTACTCCCTACGTAAGAATGTTATGAATTCCTCAAGTTACCTTTATGTCTTATGATTTCTATGATTTATTCCTGATTTGATGAGGTATGTTAAAGTGCTTATGTTTTATGGGTAAATTATGATTTCATTCTTATGTATATATGTACCCATGTTTCCTTTCCATATTTATATATCCCTTACTGAGCTTTTTATGCTCATCCCAAGTTTTTTTGAAATGTTTTTCACAGGTCAAGGGAAAGGTACATGATATGATGATTGTGTCAAGGAAGTGTCAAGAAAGAATCCATGTTTTATTTTAAATATGTTTCCATTGATGGGGAAGAAGAATACTATCTTTATGTAACCACGTTGTTTATATGTGGAATGTAATGCAAGTTTTATGATCTAATTATCTGAAACTCTTAACCCGAAAAGATTCTCAATGTGTAATCGTGTAATAACACTTGATTAAGTAAGATTTAAGGCTGGGGACTTATAGTTGGTATCAAATGTCGGTTTAGATAACTTTAGGAGTTAGAATTCTATTAAATGATTATCCAAAAATATTTTTTTATAGTCAAATTGAAGTGATATAGTATTTGAAGATTACCATGTTGCTTCATCTAAGACATGTTTGTTCAGAATGGTTTTCCGCAGAGGAAATAGGGAAGCAGTGCTAGGAAGGCATGCAGAAGGAAATAACCTTTCGAATCAGCATCCTGAGATGGTCGGAATTGGAGCTGAACAGTTTGTTACAGTAATGGCGCAGTTGACCCAAGCGATAAATGGCGGTGGTATCCATACACGAGATCAGCCAGATCAACCACAGAGGAACATGTCAGTGGTTGGACATTTCATGAGGCAACACACCCCATCATTCAGAGGATCATCTGACCCCGTGCTAGCTGAAGGGTGGATTAATGAACTGGAGAAGATTTTTGATGTCATGGGGTGTTCAGACAATCAAAAGGATAGTCTTGCTATTTATCGTTTGGATGGTGAAGCAGACCAGTGGTGGTCGATGGTTAAAAATATCAGAGACGCTGATGAGATTGATGCTCTTGACTGGGATGAATTCAAAGGTATGTTTCTTGAGAAGTATTTTCCTAAGGC
This sequence comes from Viscum album, assembly GCA_963277665.1. Taxonomy (NCBI): domain Eukaryota; kingdom Viridiplantae; phylum Streptophyta; class Magnoliopsida; order Santalales; family Viscaceae; genus Viscum; species Viscum album. The sequence goes on from OY728164.1 coordinate 801,787,453, forward strand.
TGTTCAACTTAGGATGGAAAAACAATTCTTGGAATTGAGGCAAGAGGAAGACCCAGTGGCTGCCTATGATGAAAGGTTCACTCGATTGGCAAGGTATGCTCTAAATTTTATCTAAGATCATGATAGTAAAATCAATCGTTTCTACTCAGGATTAATGTCAAAATATCGAATGGAATTAGCTTCTTGTGAGTATAAAAGTTATGAAAATCTTGTTCGATGTGATGAGAAGGTGGAAATGGAGTTTGCTGATGATCAAGTGTTCTATAACAACCAACAGAATAAGAGACCAAGGTGGCAAGAGAAAGGTAAGAATTTTTCAAAAAAGTATGATGGTAAGAAAACTAAGTTTCTAGTTTGTGATAAATGTGGAAAAAGTCATGCTAGGGAATGTCTTCTGAATTCTGGAAAGTGCTACCGATGTGGTAAGATGGGACATAAGGCTCTTGATTGCACTGAAAAGGATCAAGGTGAAGGTAAGACCAAATTTGATTTACAGTTAGTGAAATGTTATAAGTGCAATGAGATGGGTCACTATGCAAACGAGTGTCCGACAAAGAGCTTAAGTGATGGGAAGCAGTTAGACTACAAGCAGAAAGGGGTGGTGAAATCCTTTGCAACTACTTCAGCAGATGTCGGGCCATCAAATGAAGTTGTATCAGGTACTTTGTTTGTTTTTTCAGATTATGCCAGTGTGTTGTTTGAATCGGGGTCTACACATTCTTTCATCTCTGAAACCCCTTCTAGTAAAATGGGAATACCATCTCAAGAAATGACTCCTGAACTTTAGGTAAAAACACATGGGGGAAATGTTGATGCAAAAAGAATTTATAAGAATATTCCTATCCTTATCTGTGGAAAGAACCGACTTGCAAACCTTATTGTTCTACCTCTAGTAGAGTTTGATGTTATCCTGGGTATGGATTGGCTCTCTATTTACCATGCTAAGATTGACTGTAGAGCTAAAAAAGTTTATTTTGAGAAAGACTTTCAGTTTGTGTACAAGAATGAACCCTTACTGTTGATAACTTATCAAGAGGCCAAGAAACTTGTAAAAGATGGAAATTAATGTTACCTTTCACACATCGTTGAAAATAAAGGAACTTTTCAGATTAATGATGTTCCAGTGGTAAATGAGTATCCTGTTGTTTTTCCTGATGAGTTGGCTGGAATAATACCAAATCGGGAAGTTGAGTTTACTGTTGACTTAGTTCCTGATGCTAAGCCAATTTCAAAACCCCCTTATCAAATGGCTCAAATTGAACTTTTAGAGTTGAAGGAGCAATTGCAAGATTTATTAGAGAAAGGTTTCATTCAACCTAGAACATCACCATGGGGTGATCCTGTTTTATTTGTTAAAAAGAAAGATGGTTCAATGAGACTTTGCATTGATTATAGAGCCATGAATAACATCACTGTTTAGAAAAAATATCCTTTTCCTCATATCGATGATTTGTTTGATCAGCTCCAGGGAGCTCCGTATTTTTCAAAGATTGACTTGAGATAGGTGTACCATCAGCTGAAGGTAAATGAAGCAGATATTCCGAAGACCACGTTCCGTATAATATATGACCATTATGAATTTGTAGTAATGTCTTTTGGGATAACCAATGCACCTGCTGTATTCATGGACTTAATGAATAGAATTTTCGATGAGTTCTTGGAAAAGTTTGTGGTGGTTTTCATTGATGATATTTTGGTGTTTTCTAAAAGTAAAGAGGAGCATGAAAGACATTTAAGGGTTATCTTGCAAACCTTAAAATAAAAGAAACTGTATGGAAAATTCAGTAAGTGTGAGTTTTGGTTGCAACAAATTTCTTTCCTTGGTCGTATTGTTTCTAAAGATGGGATAAGTGTTGATCCTGCAAAAAAAAGGTTGTTGAAGAATGGACAAGACCCACAAATGTAACTGAGATTCATAGCTTCTTTGGTTTGGCAGGATATTACGGAAGGTTTGTTAGAAATTTTTCACGGTTATCTAGTCCAATGACTAAGCTAACTCTGAAGGGTGTTAAGTTTATCTGGACAAAAGAATGTGATGATTGTTTTCAGGATTTGAAAAGAATATTGGTGAATGCTTTAGTGTTGGCACTACCTTCCAGGAATGGTGAGTTTGTTATATACAGTGATGCTTCATTGAAAGGACATGGTTGCATCCTAATATAGAATGATCAGGTAATTTCTTATACTTCACGACAGTTGAAAACTCATGAGGTAAATTACCCTACACATGATTTGGAATTAGATGCTGTTGTTTTCGCTTTAAAAATTTGGAGGCATCATTTTTATGGAGTAAAGTGTGAAATATATACTGATCACAAAAGTTTAAAGTATATATTCACTCAGAAAGAGTTAAAAATGAGACAAAGGAGATGGATGGAATTAATCAAAGATTCTGATTGTACAATTCATTACCATCTGGGAAAATAAAATGAAGTGGCTGATGCTTTGAGTCGAAAAAGTAATGCTTCTTTAGCAATGTTGCCTTTGGAACGTGATCCTTTGGTTAGGGATTTGATGAACTTTGGCATAGAAGTTGTCGGTGTAGGAAGTTATTCTGTTTTGTTTTAGGTATCAGTGAGATCATCTCTATCAGATAGAATCAAGCAAGTAAAGAAGCAAGATAGTGAGTTGCAGAAAAAGGTAGAGCGGGTTCAGAAAGGTATGTTTCCTGAATTCAACATTGATAATGATTGCGTTTTGAGATTTTGGAAGAGATTGTGTGTTCCTTGTGATTCACAGTTGAAGAGAGAGTTGTTATGTGAAGCTCATAGTTCTCCGTATTCAGTTCATCCTGGCAGTACTAAGATGTACAGAGATCTGCGGGAGTATTACTGGTGGGATGGAATGAAATGAGATATTGCTGATTTTACTATGAAGTGTTTGACTTGTTAAAATGTTAAAGCAGAGAGGTAGTTACCGAAAGGGATGCATTAGCCTTTACCAGTTCCATAGTGGAAATGGGAGAATATATCCATGGACTTTGTTGTGGGATTACTGAAGACATCTCGAGGTAATAATGCAATCTAGGTTATTGTTGATCGCTTGCCTAAATCTTCTCATTTCCTTGCTATACAAGATAATTTTCCCATAGATCAACTTTCCCGTTTGTATCTTAAAGAGATAGTCAGGTTATATGGAGTTCCTCTCTCCATTGTATCTTATCCTGATCCCAGGTTCACTTCTAACTTTTGGAAAGGCCTTCAGAAGTCGTTGGGTACTGAATTAAATTTTAGTACAACATTTCATCCTCAATCAGATGGGCAGTCGGAACTAACAATTCAGACCTTGGAAGATATGCTACGACCTTGTTCGATGGATTATCAAGGAATTTGGGACCAACATCTTTCTGTGGTTGAATTTTCATATAATAACAATTTTCATTCCAGTATACAGATGGCACCATTTTAGGAATTATATGGGAAGCGGTGTCGGACTCCAGATTTCTGGGATGAAGTGGGTGAAAGGAAGTTGATGGGACCAGAATTGGTAGAAGAGATGGCAGAAAAATCTCAGCTGATTCAGAATCACATGAGATTAGCTCAGAGCAGGCAGAAGAGTTATGCGGATAACTGGAGGAAGGATCTAACTTTTGAGGTAGGTGATCATGTTTTTCTCAAGGTTTCTCCTTGGAAAAGTGTGATGAGATTTGGTAAGAAAGGAAAGGTGAGTCCAAGGTTTATTGGACCATATGAAATTCTGGAGAGAGTTGGATCAATTGCATACCGGGTGGCTTTACCTCCGAGTTTATCTCAGGTACACAACGTTTTTCACGTTTCGATGTTGAGAAAGTATATGCCAGATCCATCTCATGTTTTGAGTCCAGAGGTAGTTCAGTTGGAAGAGAACCTATCTTATGAGGAACAACCGGTCCAGATTCCTGACCATACAGAGTAATTGTTTTGGAATAAGGTGATTAATCAGGTAAAGGTTTTGGGCAAAAACCACATGATGGAAGAGGCAACATGGGAATCTGAAAATGCAATGAGGGATAAGTACCCTCATTTATTCGATAAGTAAATAAATTGCGGGGACGCAATTTTCTAAAAGGGGGAAGGATGTAACATCCAAAGTATGTAATGAATAATAGATATTTTTATCTATGTCTATTAATGAATTATATAGTGTTTTAGAGGCTTAAAATGAAAATAATTCCAATCTTAAGCATGGAATACACTAATATTTTTAAAAGATTGTTTTACTACATTTTGATGGAAACCCATTTTTAAATCTATCTTTTGACAATTTTATAAGATATTTTTGTCAAAATAAACTTATTCTTTATGATTGGGACATCAACATTTACTTTTTGTGAATTTTTTGTATTTTTCAGACAATGTTCATTTTTTAATGAATAGTGAAAAATAGTGCATTTTACATCAAAACTGCTTTTTAATCTAATTTATTTATATTATTAGATTATCTTTTGAATTGGTTTTGAAGTGAAATTATAATATATTTTTACCATTTAATCCAATGGCGGTCATTGGAATCAATTTCACTTTGAAATTGGACTTAAACTGGTGTCAATCTTTTGATACTTATTGTTTCATAAAAACACGCTATTTGTCATGACAACGGGAATTAATTATTAAATTAATTAATGTGACTTATATGTTTTGAATTTTGTAAAATAGAATTAATTTTTTAATTCTGAATATAAAATATAGCTTAGGGTGAATTTTCGGTATTTTTCTAAAAAACTTCAATTTTTGATGAATAGTGAAACCACTTAGTAGTACTTATAAAAACTGATTTTTCGTTTAAATGAAATTTTACCAATTCTGTGTTTTGAATTTCAAAAATCCGACATACATGGTTTTCATTAAGAAGTAAAATGTGGTTCAATGAGATTAAAATAATTTTTTGGTGAATAGTAACTCTTAAGTTCTTAATCGCGATGAGAGGTAATTAGTGTAGTTTAAGGTAAAAATAATGCTTTAATAATATGAGATGAGCTTGAAACATGTCCTACCCTCATTTTATGTTTCATCGCCGACCAAGACAATCCATGGGTCAACTTGGGGACCCCATGGAGCCACTTTGGTTGGGAAATGACATAAATAACTTTTTATTTAATTTAAAAGTAAAAATGACACAAACATGAGATGTTTTACTAAAACAATTTTTTACATGGGGTTATAAAGATCATATTTTTGATTATAAATAGTCATTGGAAAGATAAAAGGATTTCATACATCATAGTATTTTTTTTATAATTTTTAGACTTTAAATAAATTAAATTATTTATGACATCATGATGATGCATTGATGACCTCATTATTTAACGATTTAAATAAAATGGAATGATAATGTAAAATCTAAGACCTAAACATGGACAAACCCTATTGGATGGGTGGAACTCGAACCCATATCACCTTATCCTCGAAACAAATCAATGTGGGACCTCTTAAATCTGAATACCATTTTAAAATAAAGTGACTTTTCTTAACCTTCCAAGAGTTCCCCTCCTCTCCTCTTATAAAAGGCCCCCACCTCAACCTCCTTACCCACACTCCCAAAGCCTTTGGCTCGGACAACCCCTGCCCATTTGGGCTCTCCAAATCCCTCTCTTACTCTTTGAAGCCTCACTTTGTGCAGAAGTCTTCCCAAGGAAGCCTTTGAGCTCAAATCTAATAGAGTTACCCAATTTTAAGGTAATGTCTTCTTTTGAGTCCTTTTGTTTGATTTTGCTTCTCCAACCCCCAAAACTCTTTTTATTCTTTTCGTTTGTAACAACTACAGTATCCTCAATATACTAGGATGTTTTTATAAGAAGGATTCGAGCTACACTTACACACACCTACATCTAATGGTTAAAGGACATACTGTTTCCGTGGATGGTGAATTTATGCCTCCCAAAACGATGATTGTTCAACATTCTTTTAACACCTTCAAAGGTGGCCATTAAGATGTCAATATATTTATATATGATATATAATATGTTTATGTTTTCCTTAAGCTTATGTATTTTTCATTTTGGGCATACCTTTATGGTTTCCATTATGGGTAAACGCGATATCTTCATTTAAGGAAGTGCGGACTACCACCCCCTCAAAGTGATTTGATTCGTTAAATACCATATGTGGGACGTATAAAGGATGGAACTATGATATTATATATGATATTATACTATAATTATAATATAACTTTATATAATTATGATTATATTCTATAAAATACGAAATAGAAATGAAAGTAGCATTCATGCGTACGTACGGCTTACCGTCTCCATGAACGGTGCATTTCATTTCTTACCTCTAAATGATTATGTAATATTATAAATCCATGAATGTACTGGATATATATGACAAATATGATATCTACATCATGAATACCAGTCTGGATATAATGGATACATGAACAAATTTTAATTATAAAGTGTTTATTTTTGACTCAAGTACCAATGATCGTTAAAATGACCGTTATTAACTTCAATAATTACCTAGTGTTCATGACATGGAAATAAGTGATATAAAAGGAATAATGAACTTGAAAAAGGTTCTTAAACAAGTATAAATTTACTCATGTTTATTATTCAGGAGATTAAAGAACGACCGAGTCAAGTCGGACCCGAGGTATGGGACTTCGTCTCAATCTCCTTTCATTGAGGCATATTTTGTTTTATACACAACCTTCTTTTATACGGTGTATAAACCCCTTTGACTTTTATGTTTATTAAAAAAGGAATCTTTTTTATACGAATCATTTTACTAAATGACAAAAGGGAATGTTTTTGTCCTACGTATGCGGCGACAACGACTTCTCTGCTACCGTAATCATTATTTGAGTTTTGGCTTCCTCTACAAGCCATAACTTTTTTTGAAAGAAAAATAAATACCATGTTTTACTTTTCTTTTGTTTTGGTATTGAAAATGGTTTTCATATTGTATTTATATCAATGTGTTGTATTGATATCTTGTGATTGAAAGGTGGAAATGTTATGTTTCCTTTATGAATGTTGTATGTGATACGCTTATGTTGAGGTTCTTGGGCATTATTATGAACACGGGTGGTTCCGTGATAAACAAAGGGCGGGTGAGCCCGATATAGCTCTCCAATGAATTGGGTAATGCGAAGGAGTGTAACGTTAAGGTTTCCCCGAAGAGATTTAGGGAATATACTGTGATGGGTATTCCAAACGTAACCAAGAGGGTTACTCCCAACGTAAGAATGTTATGAATGCCTCAAGTTACCTTTATGTCTAATGATTTCTATGATTTATTCATGATTTGATGAGGCGTGTTAAAGTGATTATGTTTTATGGGTAAAGTATGATTTCATTATTATGTATATATGTACCCATTTTCCTTTCCATATTTTTATATCCCTTACTGAGATTTTTGTGCTCATCCCAAGTTTTTTTGAAATGTTTTTCACAGGTCAAGGGAAAGGTACATGATATGATGATAGTGTCAAGGATGTTTCAAGAAAGAATCCATGTTTTATTTTAAATATGTTTCCATTGATGGGGAAGAAGAATACTATCTTTATGTAACCACTTTGTTTATATGTGGAATGTAATGCAAGTTTTATGATCTAATTCTCTAAAACTCTAAACCCGAAAAGATCCTCAATGTGTAATCTTGTAATAACTCATGATTAAGTATGGTTTAAGGCTGGGGCCTTATATTTATTCCTCATTTAATAAAATATTTCTCTTGAAATGGTTTTAAAATTTCATTTATGATTCTTAAATTTCATGTAATTATTTTTCTGAAACTCTAATGTTCTGTTTTCATCTAAGATAATGTTCTTTTACGTATCATATTTATGATAGAATCAATTATAAAAATGTTATATCTTCCATATTCCCTAGGATAGCGTTTGTATTAAAATTTTCTATAAATCATATGATTTATCACTACCTTATTCTTTCCATGTTATCCCATTTTATAGGCCTGATTTTGTATCCAATTCATTTCCATTATAAAAACTCTATATATCCATAATTTGATTTAAGTTTTATTTATATAGAATCTATAAATTTATTTATTGTTGATGTTATTGACATATATGTGTACCCATTACTGATTACAGTGTTAGTTTTAGGGATGTTAACATAGAAAATGATTTAATTTATTGACTGGGGAAATGCTAAAAATTTATATAATTATATTTTACATTTGATTGGATAACCATTTATGTGGAATGTTGGTTATATATTGTATAGTATATGAATTTTTTCATATATTGAATGTATTGGACATTATTAGTGATAGACGAGGCTTCTTATAGATATCCCTTGGACGAATCGATGGGTATCATGAGAAAAGCAAACATTGGTATTTTGGTGTATTCCAAGTGGGAATAAAATATTACTTAGGCAATGGGCCTTAATGTTAATATAATGTTTTCTTTAGATAGGGAATGGACATAGTTTTTCAAAAGTATGAATTTCATTACTATGGAACTTGTTATTTTTATAAAAGTGATATTTTTCGTCTAATTTTCATCCTTGGATATATTATTCTACTAGTTTCATTCAATTATATATTAACTATTATCTATTTTTTCCAACATTAGTCTGTATCCTCAGCTTATTCTGTTTTATTATAATTAATTGTTATTTCATTGGACTACATTACATAAAATTTAAGGTGACTATTCTATTGATACCAATCACATAGTTAGTAAATAGTAATTAAAAATGTTATGTCTAGAAGACTACTAATTATATAGAATATTATAGTACATGTTGAAGACATATTTGGGATGATATAGTTACTTTAAAGTAAAGAAATATTTATTTAAATAAATTTTTTTGGGATTATTTGTTTAAAAAGTTTATTAGCACATTGTAACTATATACAAAAATATTAAGTTAATTAAATTTAAATAAATAATTATTATTGATATGGTAAATTGTGATAGTTAAAAAGTTGTCACATATGTTTTTTCAAATATAATATTTACAAGGTTTTTATTTACTCCAAATTCTATTAGTACTAGCCTAGAAAATATATTTCATACTAAATATTATTATAGGAAAATAATAATTGATATGATGTTATTTGAGGATAAATTAAAGGTTTATAAGCTATGGTTTATCATAATATCAAAATTATTAGTAACCAATTTATTTTTTAAAATTAATATTTAATATTTTGTGTTGGGGATTTGATATCTTTTGAGAAAACATAAAGCATATGTCAAAAATTAGAAAATAATAAATTTGTTTTAGTAATTTAAATATTTTTTAGTTCACCTAGAAATTAAACCTATATCAGGATAATGGAATGTTGATACAACTACATCATCGATTAACCTAAAGATAATCATCCCAAAAAAGGTTTGGTGACTACTTATCAATGTTCACTCTAATTCATGATGATTCGTTATCTGATTGCACATATGTCTTGACACACGTTGGTTATATTTATTGGTTAATAAGGTGCTCTTTACACACCATTACAAGATACATACTATGTAATATAGTTATGTTATGAAATATTATACAAGCCAACATTTTGAAACATATATTGAACCAAGATTGATTTAAATTTAATTAAATTGTAATATAACAATTACTAAGAGTAATCAATTTTGAGGTTGAATTTTGTTATCATAAAATAATTTTTATATGTTTTTCATCTCTCATGTTAACCACTTTAGGTTTTATAAGGGTCTAGTGCTCAAAGGTACCAAGGTAATACATGATGTTTGGGATAATGTTGAGATTTTCCTATCCAATAACATAATGGTATAAGATCTTGAGTGATAAATCAAGTGATTATGAAAAAATCAATTACCATGAATTATTACTAACAACATTAACATAGTTGAATCCCCATATACAAGAATTTGGTGAAGGGTGGAGATTCCTGGGTGTTTATAAGACAATGATTATGAAGGGTTGAGGAATAAATTTCCTAGGTTTCATGAATGTGGGGGGAAACACCTTGGGGATTGTAAGAATGGAATTGTAAATTTCAATAAGTATAAAAATAAAGATAATTTAGATAACATGTAAAATGGAATGGAAAACATAAAAACATATTTCTTCAATAGTAATAAAATTGAGAATTATAGAACTAATTTCTCGAATCATATGGAAAACGAAGTGGATAATCACTAATAACAACCAAGATAATGGGAATAAGTAATAGCGGAAAAATGAATAATTTTGATTAAGATTGTGATTCAATACTAATGATATTTCAATTCCTTATAAAACGTAATTTTTCAACAAATAATATATATTTAGTTATTATAACAGTTTCTAGTGGTTTAATTATTATGAAAAATTGTTCATTTATCATGGGATGTTATTTCTTATAGATCTTGTATTATTGACTTTATTTGAGATGAAATTAAGAATTTACTATCTCTCTATTAAAATGTATAATATCATTTTTTATATTGGAAAATATCACTACATGTCATAAATAATCATAGGATAATATATCGATGTTGTTTATATATGTCCTATGAAAAATACATTAATCATATAGGTCTTGTAACCCAATCAAGAGTTTTTTGTATTTAAAATTATAAGATTGATTTCTCATTATAAATTAAATTGTTCTTCTTTTATTTCTTATGTATAAACTCAATTATTTTCCATAGAAAAAATATATAAAATTTGCGACTGTGTAATTTATTTAGGAGTTGGATAATGTAACACTTCCAGATCAAAAATCAGATCTTCATTTAAAAACAATATGTTTTAAATTACATGCTTCACATGAAGAACAAAAAAATCTATTGATTATAATATAATGGTTAAAATATTGTCATATATATGTTTTGGGTTACAAAATATGTAACCGAGTTATGAAATATATAAAAATATAAAAATAAAGGTCAATAATGATGAAATTTAATTAAAGTAAATTGTATTATTATAGCTTAAAAATTTATATGGTTTAATTAGACTAAAAAATGTAATCTTTTGAAAAAATTACTTTTTTTTGTTTTTCAATGAATATAAATATATAATAGGTATAGTATTGGTTTGACATCAAAATTACATGAAATCGAAAATGATTAGTAATTTATTAATAATAATAATAATAATTATTATTAATATATTTTTAAAATGTTTGTTTCCTTTTAAAATTGTTTTATTATTATTTTTAATATAAATGTTAAATTATCAACATTTAGAATTTGAATTTGTAAATAAATAATTTTTTATTCCTAATTTAAATATTTTTGAAAAATAAGTATTTGGGATATTTCCAAAATTATTGATTTTTTGGTCAATATTGAAAAATAATGATATCCATAATATAAAAAAACATAAAATATTGAAATAATAGAATACTTAATTTAATATTTTTGAAACTATTTTTCTGTAAATATATATATTTATAATGTAAACTAATCATTTAAAAAATCATTTTTAAATTTAGAGAAACCATTTGTAATGTTTTGGAAATGAATGTAATATCATACTTAAATTTTTTTTTCTCACAGATAAAAAAATATTGGTTTCTGGGAGTTGCATTAATTAAATCCAAAAATATTGATTTCGTATTTTAGATAAACATGAAATTATTGTGTAATATGGAACAATTATTTTATGGTAATTAATTTTATGGTCCTTAAAAATGGTAAACCAATTATTTTAACAAATATGTTTTATAATTTTTGTCACATTATAATTAAATAAAATTTGTAAACATCCTCTCACAAGTAAAATTACTGTAATTTTTATACCGTTATTATAATAAATTATCAGTCATTAAATAGGTAATAAATACTAAATTGGATTAAGAACACTTAATTGTTAGAAAAACATTTTTGTAACAAAATAAACATTTTATATATAAAATACATTTATTTAAATATTCATTTTATATTAACTAAAAATTGTTTTATATTGAGTGGAGGTTTAATATATATTCAACGCACACAAATAAGATAATATAGTTTAATTAAAATGTCTTGTAAAATGTAAATTATATTATAAAAACTAGTTACCATGGTAAGAAATGGTAAATGTAAAAATATAAGAATATATGTATTCCAAAATGATATAATTGTATTTTAAAATTCTTTATTGAGAACTAATAAACCCAAAATATCCCCATACCTCATTATTTCTCAAATATTGAATTATTTACCGGTAGTAGTGTCCTTTCATTTTAGAAAAATAATTATTTTTCAGAATGGTACACATTTATTTAATTTTTTTGGGTGAATTCTAGTACTTTATTCCACACTGATTCCATCAAATTTATTCTTAAAACTCAAGAATTTATATACTACAAGAAAATTTTATCATGTTTATAATCTTATAGTCTAAATTTATTAGCTCGAACATGTTATTTTGAACGACTCTTTTAAGAGAATCTTCTATATTAGACAGTGGATATTGCATAGTCCTTATTATTTTATTCATATTAATTCAATGCCAAACATTTCAAAACTATAGTTATATAATGAAATCTAAAAAAATACTATACTGATGAGTTTTTATTTTAATTTAACAACTATTATTTATTCTATTCAATCACTAAAAAATAAAATAATTTCGATCTTGTTTGGAGAAGGCGGCCACCTTCATGTAGTGATGTATTTAATTATTCACCACCATTTTTCATAAAATCAAATTTTTGTAAATTTTTTTAAAAAGATGATATATATAATTTAATGTGTATTATTGTGATTAAAATTAAAATTCCCCTATATTAAATCCCATTCTCTGAGAATTATAATCAGTAACTATTGGGTGTACATATTACGACCTCTATAATGTAATCTATCTCCATTTTCATTTATTTTATATATTAATTATTATTATCTTTTAATTTAAATATAAAAAACATAAAATTTAAAATTTAAAATTTTTATTCTTCAATAATAATGATGTTATTCCAAAATTTAACCAATTTCTTAATCATAATCATCCATCAATTATAGTATGATCATGTTTGGGATAATATAACTATCTACACCAACAATTATATAATGTAATGTCATAGAATACTATAATAAATTACATAATAATAATATATTATATTAATAAGAAATAATGTAATTGGTTTTCTATCTACAAAGTTAAAATAATTATTAATATCGATAATTATGATTGCAATAGCAGTTCATTTAAAGTCACTAAAACAGCTTCATCGCTAATTTAATGATTAATTTTTTCAACAAGAAATAATATATAATGAAATTATAAAAATATAAATAATAATATAAACTAGATTCAAATAAACTATCTGATCTATGATTGCATAAATTTTAAGGAACATAATGAAAACACAGTAATTACAATACCAATTCAAAATTATCATGATTAATCACACCAAATATTGAATGTTGATAATAAATAACTAATATAAAAGTAGATAAAAATTATAAATAATTTTTATTAAAGTATATAGATATTAAAATCGATATAAAATAGGAGGTCATTATATAATTTTTCTTATGATAGATTCCTAAGTTCATTGGTTTAATTTATGAGTTAAGGTATGGGTCTTTAGATCCAAATTTTTTCTACTTGAGTCATTTTCGTTATTAGCCACAATTTTTTCTCATTAATGTTGTATATAATTATATACTAATAGTTTATTTTATGGTCCTTTAATTAGACATGTGATTTTATATTTCATTTGATGATATATCCCACAAGGGCATTTTACTCAACTTTTTCAATGGTTTTAAGGGAATCTTTGACATAAATTTAATTTCATGAGAAATGATTAATATTCCACATTGTTATTTCTTTTATATAGAGTATTCACACCACTATTAATTTTTATATAAAATATCATCCATTTATGGTAAGATAATCTAATTGGGGAACCTTTATTATATCAAATCTAAAACCCTTATTATTTTAGTATCCTTTAGTTATTCATAAGTTTTTAGTTTTCAAATCATTTTTCATTTTTATCTACTGAAAAATACAAAATCATATTAAAGAAAAATGACTTGAATTTTATTTTCAGTCAAGGAACCCCTTTTTCTATGTCAATATTCATTAGAAGTTTTTTTTAAAATTTAATTATATAAAAAAATTATATAAATAGTTTAATTTTATTCATCTTTAGAATAATTAATATTTAAAATTTTATTTTTTATTTTTTTTATTATTTGAATGTTTTCCAGAATGAATGAAATGGTTCTCTTTTTAAACATTTTCTATATGAAAACATAGTTACACCACCATTTTCAATAAATATAAAACATTATCTCATAGTTTTTATGGATTATAAAATAAATCATTTTAATCGTATATTTATAATGTATTTTATTTAATAAAAATCAGAAGATTAAAGATTTTTTTATTTCGGAGTTAATTTTATTAATAAAATCAGAAAATTTGTTTTCATATAATATATTCACGTTTGAAAAATATTCTACATGATTTTGGATATTTTTAAAATATTAAAATCCAAATTATTTCTATGTATGGATTATTTAATGTTTTTATACCAAATATTAGATCGGTCCCTATGTTTTTCTTGAAAACTTATCCAATATTATAGGTATAAATTTACATGTAATGCCATTCAATTATGAAAGCCTTAAATTTATATAAATTTAGTGATGTTTGTTCACCTTGATTCATTATATATATTGATTCGGGTTATTACATACATATCCATACAACACCAACTCTATATGGTGTTATTTTGGGGGATTCATATCTTAAAATATATTTCATTTATTAATTTAGAAAATACTTAAAATATATATAATTGATATTTTAATAAAAATTTGGCATAAAACCACCCCACCAATGTTACCTATAACAACTTTCACTTTTCATACATTATTATTACATCATTTTTAAAGAATAATTAATAAAATACACAACAGTCACTCCAAGACTGTATTAGGCTAGTGCCTTTGGAAACATTCAATCATAAACACCGTTAGATAAGTCAGATAAATTATATCCTTCTAGATTCTTCATGAATATCAACCTTCCAAGTCTTGTCATACATGCTAGATTTTTTATAACCCTTTAAAGGAAAAATAAAATGGGGCGAGATCAGATGATCAGTAAGGGTAACGAAAAGATATATATATAAGCACAAACGAGAGTATAATGGTTTGAGAATGTTGTCATGAAATTATAATATCACAACCTACATAAAAAAGATCAAAAAAATGAATCATTTCATAAATAATGGCAATTAATAACACATGAATCAAAAGATAATTAATAGCATAATCTATGACATCATACGATATGAATAAGAAATGTAATTGTTGAATCGGCATATGATTATAAATTAATTATCATTATTATCAATGATTCTATTCGAAGGAAATATTCATTGTATGTTATCTCACACTATACCTTCATAGTAGTCCAGGTCCACTCCCATGATAATCTTAGTAGCCAGGGTTCACTCCATTGGTCGTTTTTGCTGGAAAATCATTTACTAAACTTGGTTCACACCCCGTTCTATCCATCTATATATAAAGAGATAAAAATCTGGATACTATTCATTTTATGTACATATAAGACCAACCCATATCAAAATAATATCAAATAAATGAGTTCTATAATATCATAAACAATCATATCATAACCCATGAAATGAAATAGGTATCATAAACATTTTACCATATCATTACATACTAAAAGGGATATGTTTCATAATAATTTCATAAAATCATAACCCATGGAATGATTCATTCCTAAAATGAATATAACCAATGAAATAGAAATATGTTTCAAAAAATATATCCCATGAAATAGAAGTGAGTTTCTTAAATATCATATTTTCAATACATAAACAATTCAGAGAATGAATATGAACAAAACCAATGGATAATTTTCTTATAGAGTGAGTAACAAAAAATTTTATTATTATGTGGAAAATAATTAATTAAAAGTATTTTAAAATTTTTCAAAATTAAATTATCATTTCTTGTGTTTCAGAATTATTTTAAAAACATAAAGCCATTTTAGAACCTATTTCTTTGGAAAAAAGTTAAATGAAGCTTGAAAACATTTTAAAATCATTTTTTTTAAAATACATTTAAAACATAAAAAAAATTTATAAATATTTTGTTATTGTAAATTATCCTCAAATATAAATTTAAAAATATGGTTTAAAAAAATAAATTTTTGAAAACATGGTTTTTTAAATAAAGAGATTTTTGACCGAAAAGATATTTGAGAACATATTTCCATAAAGAATCCTTATTATCTAAAGTACTGAACAGTGAAAACTGGTTCCAATACATTAATAAATCATTAATTACCAATGAATAAAAGGTTTCTTGAAAAATCATGTGATATTGATAATAATATTTCATCAATGGATGTGTAGCCATAAACAATCTTGATTAACGATGATATTATTTCAATGTATACATATCACTTGGTATCTTTGAATCATACACCACATGTAAGAAATCCAAATTATATAAAGAATATAATATAATTAAAATAATTATATTTATGATATAACAATTAAAATAGTATTATATACACCTCTTAATTGAATATAGGTTTATGAAAAAACATAAGTCTCAACGATGACTAATTGAGATATAACTATTTTATTGATTAGGTTACTTGTAAATTTTAAATCACCATGAAAGAGAGATAATCGAATAGATATGTAAATAACCATAAATTTAAGTATAATAATAATATAAATCATTGATGGAAAATTTATACTCCATAGAAAGGAATGGATGGTGAATAAAATAAAAGCCTTTTTGAAATAATAGTGAGACTAGAAATCCCCATTACCTCGTGTCTTAACTCTTGCCATACATGTACAAACCTCTTATATAATAAATTTATGTTTATTATAAATATTTTATAGAAGTAAAATTTTATATTTAGTTTCATATATAATTTTATTATGACTTTATATTAACTGATTATTAATAATTTAATGTTAATGTTATGCTTCAGGTTATATCTTCTTTGTTTTTCATACATGTTTTTGACTTCTAATTCTTGATCCTCTTAATTTGATCCAAAATTACTTGTTTTCATAATGTAAAAAATTATATAAATATCATATATATATTCAATATATAAATATTTATAATATTATAAAAAATAGACATATGAAATGTAAAACACTATTCATAGAGATGGTAGGTTGTACATATGCATAAACATTATTTCCATTTTATTTCCATATTTAAAGAAGGAAATTAAATAAAATAAGTGAATATATTTATATATAATAATTAAAGTATAATTATTTTGTAAAAAATATAATATAATTTTAATAATCCCAACAATAATATGTTCTGTATAAATTGTGAATGAATCACATCACATTGAGGTGGTGGTAGTCCACATATCCATAATCAAAGTTATCATCTTTACAAAAAATAGAAAGAATGAAGGTATATTTTTTATAAATACTATGTAATTATAAATAATCATAAATATATACATATATACATATATAATATAAAAATATATTTACTATCATAATCCCCTCCAATGAGGGGTGATAAAGGAAAAATGATCAACATTGTTTGGTGAGATGGTAGTTCTCCATGCATATGAATAGTAAGATCATTACCCATTAGATTGAAGTGTTTATAAGTGTAGGTATAACCCATACAAATAAGAATCTTAATATATTTAATATTTTGAGGATATGATATACTAATATAATACAATTTTTTCTGGGGTGGAGAACGAATATATAACAAAGAGGCTTGAGTAAGGATGTTACCTCTTCATTGGGTAACTTCTATTGGTTTTCACAAAAGGAATACCTTGGGTGTATTTATTCCAAAATTTAGGATTATAGTATGTAGGGTGGGATTTTGGGAGGATATTTGGGAAGGTTTTTCCTAAGCCTAGGTGTATTGGGAGGTGTTTGTAATTGAGGGGGTTGAGATCCCTTTTATTGTGGATGAGGAGTGGCATTATTATAAATATAAAAATGTAAACACAATTGGGAGGACTTTGTTACATATTTTCTCACCAATTAATGATAAAATTATATCAAAGATGTGAAATGGTAGAAGTTATTCTATAGGATGTATTTTTTCGTGTGTCTTGGTCATTTGGCTTTATAATATTAACTTTCAATAATGAAGTAATCTTGTTTTTACCTTAATTGATTAAATTAATTGTAATTACATTCATTAGTACTTTGGGTAAAAACTATACTATTATAAATAGAAATTATAAAACATGATTATTAAAAATATGGAATCTATTTTAAAAATTATTAAAATAGAAGTTTTATATATTAATTTAAAATTAATCTCAAAGATGCGTCACAATAAGGGGTTTTTATGTGAAAATGTTTAAATGTTTGAAATATTTTTATATTCAATTTTAATGTAAAATATGTTCCAATGATCAAAGTATTATAAATTGATGTAAAAATTATCTAATGAAACTTTAAATTAAATATAAAATATAATATAACTATATAAATTAATTATAAAGAAGCGGTTTTTAATTACAATCTCATATATATCACGATTTAGAAAAAATAATGTTGTTCAAATAATTACCAAAAATTCTCCCTAAGAATATTCTGAAATAAGAGTTCAAAAATTATGGTTGTTTTATCGAACTAAATATTTAAATATTTCTAAACTAAATTTTAGTATTATTTATGAGAGGACATAAAAAGTGGTTCATTTGAGAATATTGTGTTTTCAATCAGATAAATGCCTTACTAGAAATTAAATTTTTTTATTATAAATATTTATAGATTTATATTAAACCATTATAAATAATATTTAAAATATATTTATTACTAATCATATTAATATGTTTAATGGATTGTTTATAACTATTTCATTCAAATAATTATAAAAATAAAATATTGTATCATAAAAACACTGTATTGTGTGTAATGCAATCCAAGGAAATGATTCACGTGGTGATAGTTTATACTAGTGTAGAGTATAAAAATTTATTAAAATGTTATAGTGTGAAACATAATACATAAAATAAAAGTTAATTTATTTAAGAAAACAATTCAAAAAATGAAGTGCATTGTGTTGCATTTGTTGTCAATGAGGCATGAAGTTGTCTTGAAATGAATGGATGTCAAGGTGTCAAGATGTGAATGCCAAAGGTTGTGATGGTGTTGGTGATGAAGAGAGAATGGCCATAGTACTAAGATGCATGTCACTTAGGAGATTCACTAAGTGACATAGGAGATGTGGTTGAAACATTCTCTAGTAAATTAGACGATTGTTGAGCTGCTCTATAAGTTCATAGAACTTGTATCCTAATGATACAAAGTCACAACATGATTAGAAGACCATGCATTGTAGTGACAATGCATGAGGAGTTGAAATGAGTTCCATCCACAACTACTAAGTGGATGATGTGCATTAATGAAGTCCATGCACTATCACTTAGTGCATGTGAATTTGAAGTTGATCCAATTGATCTCTGATTAGATCAATGAAGCACATTGAAGAATTTAAGTGATTCAGGAGCTCAGTTGAAGATGAAGACCCTTCGTGAATTCCATTACAAAGTGATGAATAAATGTTGAAGAAGAATGAAGGAATTCTAATGAAGAAGAAATAATTGATCAAGTGATTCGGCTGATGAAGAACCTTCTTCAAATGTCTCATAAGTCTAGAATACATGATTGAAAGGAGTTGAGGATGTTTGTGGAAGAAGGATGAAGAAGAAATGGAAAGAATGGCTTAGAAGAAGAGGAGGAGGCATTTGGCATTTAGAATTGGTATTTTTCATGGAGGACTTTGTTTTTGACAAAGTCCTATTTGTTACTTTGCCAAAAAATATGGCTAGCCCGTGAGCACCTTGTGGGTTCAACCCCAAGGCTCATGTGGGCCTAAGGCGCCACTCCCAAGGGGGAACCCGTGGGGCGAGCTCAGGGTGGCAGGGGCGCACCCGCAGACACCACAGGGGCGCCTGGGGCACGCCCGGAGGAGCGCAGGGCACGCGGTGGTGAAGCCCGCGCACCCGGTGTGTGCATAGTGGGCGCTAGGAGCGCGCCCGCAGGAGCAGAGAGTGGGCGCAGAGCGCGCCCGCAGGGAGAACACGGTGCGGGGCGGCACCGTGGAGGGAGAAGTTCAACTGGCGAGTTGAAGGGAGCGGCTGAGTAATAAGCCGCGTGAAAAACGCTGAAGGATTCGATGTGGGACGCGCAAAAAATCCCGGGAGCAAATCTCCTCCGTCCGTCTCATCGCGCGCTTTATCTGCGCCGCACATCTGATCCGCGGCGTCCCGATCTGATCCAGGTCGTCCAAAGTTGTTTGATCGGCTGATCCAACGGCCCAGCGACTATCTTCTTCCCCGAGCTCGCACAAGGCCACCCGACGACCGCCGACGAACCAGAAGCATCCCGACGACCTATTTCGAGTTCCCGGCCACCATTTTCGAAACCGAGACCTCCATTCGGCTCGTCTGGCCATAACGAACAGGATCATGCCCAAGAATACACGTGCATGCAACAAATGAGGGAATTCGATGTTGGCCGAGGCAAACGAAGTTGCCGAGGCACCGGGTTGATGTTTTGCATGAGATAAGCCTAAACAAAGGCCGTGCATGCGTTCTAAGTCGCATGCACGTGGAGAAAACCGAAGGAAAAGAAAAGGAAACCCGCGTTGAAAAAGAGTATAAAAATCAAGATTTGAAGATTTTAAAGATCCGAAGATCTCTGGTGTTTGAAGTTTTTCTCACGCGGATGAACCGAGGTTCTCCTCGCCTATAAAAAGAAGACCCGAGGCGCTGGAGAAGCTTGCTGATGCGCTGAAATTTTGAGAAGTCCCGTGAGAGCTCTTGAGCCTCGCGAAGAACTGAGCTGCGCGCCCCCTGCGCGGCAGTGAATCCCGGAGCAACTCTTGCTTCGTGAGGTTCCTTTCGCGCATCTCTTGCGCGAAAGAGGTGAAGGAGAAGGGGAGTCCCCTGCGCGTATCCTTTGCGCGACAGGAAGGAGCCGAGCCGCATACTTGCGCGCTCGAGTCTCTTGCCACCCTCTCTGCCCGCACACTTGCGTGGCAGGAGGAAGGAGCCCGCGATAGTGTTGCACCCTTGCACACTTGAGCCTTGTGCGGCTGCCCCTTG
Organism: Viscum album; assembly: GCA_963277665.1. Classification (NCBI taxonomy): domain Eukaryota; kingdom Viridiplantae; phylum Streptophyta; class Magnoliopsida; order Santalales; family Viscaceae; genus Viscum; species Viscum album. The sequence continues at coordinate 801,808,421 of OY728164.1, forward strand.
CACCCGAGGAGGTTTCACTTGCGCGGCCAAGTGATCCTTGTGCCTTGTGCTTGCGCGGACAAGAAGTGAAGATATGCCGCACCTTGCATGCCCTTGTGCATCTTGAAGACCTATGCGGCAGTGGGAGAAGAAGAATTGGCCGCACCCTCTTGCACGGCTTGCTTAAGGCAGTAGGGGTTCGGGTTGTGTGTGAAACAAGAAGGCCACCACATCTTGGGTGTGTGCAAAAACAGAAGAGGACCCGTAGCCTTGTGTGTGTGCAAGAAGAGAAGGGGCCATGGGCAGTGTGTGTGTGCAAATAGTGGAGGAAGGCCGAGCCCTTGCACCCTTTGAGTGCCAAGTGGAGAAGAAGAACCCGAGGCCAAGGCTTTGAGCCTTGTGTGCAAAAAGAATAAGAAGAGGCCGTAGCCCTTGTTGGGTGTGCACACTTGAAGATTAAAAGAGAAAGAACAAATTGTGTGTGAAAGGCCGTAGCCTTGTGTGGGTGAAGTGAAGATCACACCTCATTTGAGTTTGTGTGTGTGAAAATTGAAGAGGAACACCCTACGGGCATTTATTGTGTGCAAGAAGAGGAAGGTCACTACAAGTGTATGCTAAGTGAAGAATTTGTGTGTGCAAATTAAAGAAGTGGCCGAACCTAGTGTGTGCACTAAAAGTGTATACACATTAGAAGAAGAAGAAGGAGTTGACCCACACTAAAGTATAACACACTTTTAGTGTGTGAACAATTTGAATATAGTGTGTGAAGATTGTGGAGAAGGTGTGTGCTTAAAGTGACTACACCCTTTGTGGGTCTACTGCACCAAGAGGAAGAAAAGGAGAGTGCATGCATGCATGCATGCACGTGCACACGTGAACAGTGATAAATCAGTGGTGTGCAAGTGAGACTGGACCAGACTGAAGTTAAAGACATCATTTGTCTGAGTATTCAGTAATTGAAGAGAGGCCAGGTCATCCTGAGAAGAAGGAGATAAAGCCTGAGCAAAACGAGAAGACCTGATCATCACAAGTGATCAGAGGTACAGAGCAAGGCCAGCAGCCTTTATCCCAGGCTGCTGAGGATACTTGAAGAAGCTTAAAGTGAAGAAGAGCTACTCGTGTGACTCGAGGATCCAGGAGAAGACCCTGTGGGACTCAGGGAGAAGAAGTCTTCAGTGGGATTCTGGAGCAGGCCAGTGGGACTCTGGTAACACTGTGGGACGCAGTATAAAGACCCTCCTGTGGGACTCAGGAGAGATACAGTGGGACTCTGTATCGACCATTGTAATTTTAACAGGTTATAATGGAGAATCCATGCTTGGAGAGCTTGGCAAGGATGTAGGCCTTTGGTGCCGAACCTTGTAAATCCTTGTGTCCTGTGCCTTTTCATTACTGCATCATTCGGGAAAGGTTGAGAGATACAAGAAGAGTGGATCGAGGCTTTAACCAGCCATAGAGGTTTAATTGATAAGAATCAATTAGTAAAAAGTTTTAAGGGATCACTGATTCACCCCCTCCCCCTCTCAGTGATTCACACTGATCTGGGCACTTCAATTGGTATTAGAGGCAGGTTACCTCTAAAAGATCCAAGAGAGTCTATATGGAGTGCAGATTTGAGGAAATGAAAGAACAGCCTCAAATGGAGATATCTGCCAAGACTCTGAAAAATAGAATGAAGAAACAGGCCAAGAAGATGAAGAAGAAGGTTGTTGCAATCAGAGAAACTCCTTCTATGGAAATAAATGTGAATGTCACATCAGATGACAATTCCTTTTATCATTCTTCTGATGAAGCCTGCTCTAGCTGTGATGAAGATGGAAGAAGCAATGATCTTCTAAATGAAATCAAATATCTTCAGAAGAGAGTCCCCAAGGAAGTTGCAATGTGTATAGCTACAGGCCTCCTTGATCTTCAAGAAGAAAAATTACAGCTAGAAGATGAAGCCAATTCTCTGGAAGTCCAATTGGCAAAAAGGGTTGGCATAACCAACACTCTCAGAAAGCTGGTAAATGCCAAAGATGAAACAGTATCTCTTTGCAATGAAAGATATGAAGACACTGCTGAAGAATTGCAGAGAAGCCTTTCTGAGAAAGAATTCTTTAAGACTGTGGTCAAAGAAGTTTTCCATGCACTGGAAAAGAGGCACAAAGTGTCAATGGTTGTCAAAGATGCTCAACTAGAAGACAAAGTCAAAAGGGTGAAGGAGCTGGACAATTCATTGCAAGAATTGAAGAAGGTGCATGAAGACCAGATGAAACAGCTGGAAGAGAAATGGGAAGGAAGGCTAAGAACAGTTGAGGATGAGAAGAACTCCCTCAACATGAAGTGTTTAGAATTAGAGGTGATATTGAACAATCAGCAATCACCCAAAGCTAAAGCCTCCCAGTCAGCTGAAAGAAGAAATGTTGCTACTCAAGTGAGCTTTGAGCAGGATGATTCTAAGAGAAAGACATCCTCTAATAAAAGTGCAACATCTTCTATAAAGAAGGTACCATCCATACCATCTTGTACTAATGCTTCTAATTGTGTTTCCACAAAAAGTGCAGGATGGAAGAATAATTCCAAACAAATATGGATGAAGACAGTAAAGAAGCAGAGCTCTCCTAAAACAGCACAACAGGTCAAGAAAAGTACCCAACAATCAGAAGGAATCAAAAAGTCAAGATTTGTGGGTCAATGTTGGTGTTGTAACAAGTATGGGCATTGTGCAAAGGATTGTTGGTACAATCCACTGAATGCCAAAGCACAGAGAAAGCCCATGCCTAGGGGGAGCAAGCCAGAAGAAAAGAAGCAGCATCCACAGGTCCAGAGACATCTGTTTACTGCAAATAGATTTGGATTACTTGATAACATCTGGGATGATTGCAAGAGTGGTCAAAAAGATACATGTCAGTCTCCAACTGTATCCAGAGCTCAAAAGAAGAAAAGATCACAGAACCTGGCTCGGAAAGAATCCTTGGGAAGCAATCATAAGAAAGCTGAAAAAGCTCCCAAGAAGATGTTGAAAAAGGAAGAGAAGTCCTTGGAGTCTGAGTCCAAGAAGGGTGATGCATCCAGAAGGACCACCAAGAAGACATGATTCTACTGTGGAAAGAAAGGACACATCATGGACCTTTGTAAAGAAGCCATGAAACTAAATAGAAGCAGACTGAACTCCAGAAGACAATCAATCCAGAAGAAGAAGGGATTGATTGAAAATAAGTTGCCTAAGAGAGGTAGCTTAGCAGCATCCAAAGAACCATGTGGAACTTCCAGAACTGGGGCCACTCTTCCAAATGATTTACTTGTCATATGGCCACATCAGTTGCAACTTTCCAGAGAACTACAAAGAGTTGAAGATGAAGCTCTGGCAATTGCTAAAGCAAAAGGGAAGAAGAAGGTTTCACATGAAGATGGTTTGAGAACCACACCAGCACAATCATCAATGAAGATCAAATGTGCAAGTGTGAAGAATGGTGAAAATGGGACATCTCGGTTGAGAGAATCTTCTCAACCTTGTTGTTCACGTTGATGAACCAAGGAGGTTCCATCTTATTCCCTTATACATTGGTATTTACATGTGCTAAAAATGCAGGGAATTGAAGATGATGATCATTCTCAGCTGGAGGATGGTTTTGATTGAATGGAGTGCACCCCTTGAGGGGGAGCCAATCTGGAGAAGATGGTATTGTAAGATTTAATACTATCTTGAGAAAAGCTGAAGGTATTCCAATCATACTTTCATCCCTTGTTTCTTAATTGAGTTTATCTTGTCAATTAAGGGGGAGTATGGATTGATGGAAATTAGATGAAAGGGGGAGCTTTATCTTTGCACTGAACTTTCTAATAAGTTTTGTGAAGTGTGTGCAGGATTTAGCAATTCATTGATATATCTGAAAAATTTCAAACCCCTGAAGCATGATCTCACATGTATAGTGAATTTTGGACAGCTTTGAATTCCTTGGTCATATCACTCTTGTTTTCTACACCGGGTTAGCCCAAGTAGACTTAGAGCTGATTTACTAAAGGATTCTTTGCTAAAGAAGAACATGTGACATCATCCCTCTCTCAGTGTTTTTCAAGAAAATAATTTTCAAAGGGAGGAAGAGATTTTTGAAAGTGAACCACACCACACCTTTGCATTTGATTGCCAATAAGGGGGAGAAAATATTGGCACACATATTGACCCATTCATATGTGCTAAAGGAGTGTATTGACAACAAATACAAAGGGGGAGATTGAAGTGCATTGTGTTGCATTTGTTGTCAATGAGGCATGAAGTTGTCTTGAAATGAATGGATGTCAAGGTGTCAAGATGTGAATGCCAAAGGTTGTGATGGTGTTGGTGATGAAGAGAGAATGGCCATAGTACTAAGATGCATGTCACTTAGGAGATTCACTAAGTGACATAGGAGATGTGGTTGAAACATTCTCTAGTAAATTAGACGATTGTTGAGCTGCTCTATAAGTTCATAGAACTTGTATCCTAATGATACAAAGTCACAACATGATTAGAAGACCATGCATTGTAGTGACAATGCATGAGGAGTTGAAAGGAGTTCCATCCACAACTACTAAGTGGATGATGTGCATTAATGAAGTCCATGCACTATCACTTAGTGCATGTGAATTTGAAGTTGATCCAATTGATCTCTGATTAGATCAATGAAGCACATTGAAGAATTTAAGTGATTCAGGAGCTCAGTTGAAGATGAAGACCCTTCGTGAATTCCATTACAAAGTGATGAATAAATGTTGAAGAAGAATGAAGGAATTCTAATGAAGAAGAAATAATTGATCATGTGATTCGGCTGATGAAGAACCTTCTTCAAATATCTCATAAGTCTAGAATACATGATTGAAAGGAGTTGAGGATGTTTGTGGAAGAAGGATGAAGAAGAAATGGAAAGAATGGCTTAGAAGAAGAGGAGGAGGCATTTGGCATTTAGAATTGGTATTTTTCATGGAGGACTTTGTTTTTGACAAAGTCCTATTTGTTACTTTGCCAAAAAATATGGCCAGCCCGTGAGCACCTTGTGGGTTCAACCCCAAGGCTCATGTGGGCCTAAGGTGCCACGCCCAAGGGGGAACCCGTGGGGCGAGCTCAGGGCGGCAGGGGCGCACCCGCAGACACCACAGGGGCGCCTGGGGCACGCCCGGAGGAGCGCAGGGCACGCGGTGGTGAAGCCCGCGCACCCGGTGTGTGCATAGTGGGCGCTAGGAGCGCGCCCGCAGGAGCAGAGAGTGGGCGCAGAGCGCGCCCGCAGGGAGAACATGGTGCGGGGCGGCACCGTGGAGGGAGAAGTTCAACTGGCGAGTTGAAGGGAGCGGCTGAGTAATAAGCCGCGTGAAAACCGCTGAAGGATTCGATGTGGGACGCGCAAAAAATCCCGGGAGAAAATCTCCGCCGTCCGTCTCATCGCGCGCTTGATCTGCGCCGCACATCTGATCCGCGGCGTCCCGATCTGATCCAGGCCGTCCAAAGTTGTTTGATCGGCTGATCCAACGGCCCAGCGACTGTCTTCTTCCCCGAGCTCGCACAAGGCCACCCGACGACCGCCGACGAACCAGAGGCATCCCGACGACCTATTTCGAGTTCCCGGCCACCATTTTCGAAACCGAGACCTCCATTCGGCTCGTCTGGCCATAACGAACAGGATCATGCCCAAGAATACACGTTCATGCAACAAATGAGGGAATTCGATGTTGGCCGAGGCAAACGAAGTTGTCGAGGCACCGGGTTGATGTTTTGCATGAGATAAGCCTAAACGAAGGCCGTGCATGCGTTCTAAGTCGCATGCACGTGGAGGAAACCGAAGGAAAAGAAAAGGAAACCCGCGTTGAAACAGAGTATAAAAATCAAGATTTGAAGATTTTAAAGATCCGAAGATCTCGGGTGTTTGAAGTTTTTCTCACGCGGATGAACCGAGGTTCTCCTCGCCTATAAAAAGAAGACCCGAGGCGCTGGAGAAGCTTGCTGATGCGCTGAAATTTTGAGAAGTCCCGTGAGAGCTCTTGAGCCTCGCGAAGAACTGAGCTGCGCGCCCCCTGCGCGGCAGTGAAGCCCGGAGCAACTCTTGCTTCGTGAGGTTCCTTTCGCGCATCTCTTGCGCGAAAGAGGTGAAGGAGAAGGGGAGTCCCCTGCGCGTATCCTTTGCGCGACAGGAAGGAGCCGAGCCGCATACTTGCGCGCTCGAGTCTCTTGCCACCCTCTCTGCCCGCACACTTGCATGGTAGGAGGAAGGAGCCGGCGGCAGTGTTGCACCCTTGCACACTTGAGCCTTGCGCGGCTGCCCCTTGCACCCGAGGAGGTTTCACTTGCGCGGCCAAGTGATCCTTGTGCCTTGTGCTTGCGCGGACAAGAAGTGAAGATATGCCGCACCTTGCATGCCCTTGTGCATCTTGAAGACCTATGCGGCAGTGGGAGAAGAAGAATGGGCCGCACCCTCTTGCACGGCTTGCTTAAGGCAGCAGGGGTTCGGGTTGTGTGTGAAACAAGAAGGCCACCACATCTTGGGTGTGTGCAAAAACAGAAGAGGACCCGTAGCCTTGTGTGTGTGCAAGAAGAGAAGGGGCCGTGGGCAGTGTGTGTGCAAATAGTGGAGGAAGGCCGAGCCCTTGCACCCTTTGAGTGCCAAGTGGAGAAGAAGAACCCGAGGCCAAGGCTTTGAGCCTTGTGTGCAAAAAGAATAAGAAGAGGCCGTAGCCCTTGTTGGGTGTGCACACTTGAAGATTAAAAGAGAAAGAACAAATTGTGTGTGAAAGGCCGTAGCCTTGTGTGGGTGAAGTGAAGATCACACCTCATTTGAGTGTGTGTGTGTGAAAATTGAAGAGGAACACCCTACGGGCATTTATTGTGTGCAAGAAGAGGAAGGTCACTACAAGTGTATGCTAAGTGAAGAATTTGTGTGTGCAAATTAAAGAAGTGGCCGAACCTAGTGTGTGCACTAAAAGTGTATACACATTAGAAGAAGAAGAAGGAGTTGACCCACACTAAAGTATAACACACTTTTAGTGTGTGAACAATTTGAATATAGTGTGTGAAGATTGTGGAGAAGGTGTGTGCTTAAAGTGACTACACCCTTTGTGGGTCTACTGCACCAAGAGGAAGAAAAGGAGAGTGCATGCATGCATGCATGCACGTGCACACGTGAACAGTGCTAAATCAGTGGTGTGCAAGTGAGACTGGACCAGACTGAAGTTAAAGACATCATTTGTCTGAGTATTCAGTAATTGAAGAGAGGCCAGGTCATCCTGAGAAGAAGGAGATAAAGCCTGAGCAAAACGAGAAGACCTGATCATCACAATTGATCAGAGGTACAGAGCAAGGCCAGCAACCTTTATCCCAGGCTGCTGAGGATACTTGAAGAAGCTTAAAGTGAAGAAGAGCTACTCGTGTGACTCGAGGAGCCAGGAGAAGACCCTGTGGGACTCAGGGAGAAGAAGTCTTCAGTGGGATTCTGGAGCAGGCCAGTGGGACTCTGGTAACACTGTGGGACGCAGTATAAAGACCCTCCTGTGGGACTCAGGAGAGATACAGTGGGACTCTGTATCGACCATTGTAATTTTAACAGGTTATAATGGAGAATCCATGCTTGGAGAGCATGGCAAGGATGTAGGCCTTTGGTGCCGAACCTTGTAAATCCTTGTGTCCTGTGCCTTTTCATTACTGCATCATTCGGGAAAGGTTGAGAGATACAAGAAGAGTGGATCGAGGCTTTAACCAGCCATAGAGGTTTAATTGATAAGAATCAATTAGTAAAAAGTTTTAAGGGATCACTGATTCACCCCCTCCCCCTCTCAGTGATTCACAATGATCTGGGCACTTCAAAAAAGTAGGGGTGTAACATTTTACCCCCTTAAAAATAATTCACCCTTAAAATTCATTATTTTGATTCAAACAAATGAGAATAATTTTGCCTTAGTATAACCTCATGTTCTTCCATAAATTATCTTATCTAGTGGTTTCCCAAAAATTATTTGACCCGATGAGTGGTCTATATCCATACATCTTTCCCTATATTATATACATTTTCAACTGGTTATTCGTCATAAGAAAGAACATTATTCAACAATATGAACAATGAGTTCATTATATGTGTAGGGTCATGTATTTACATCCTCTAGAGAGATAAATGGAACACATAATGTACTTGAGTGATATTTTAAGGAATTTCCAAGTGGTAGGATACCATCTAGATATGATCAACGACTTAAAAGGGACTGATATACCTAGGGATTAGTTTCCCAATATTAACAAATCTCATAACATTAATATTTAGAGATATTCATGGAAAAACCTTCTTAAAAGAGTCAAATTATAGATAACACTGATAGTTATCATCAAACTTTTCGGATGATATTTATCTATATTGATATGATATTGAATATATCTAACATTTTCTACCATTTCTTTAGCTTTCTTACGCAACAATAGCTTTCTTTCTATGAATTCATCAAATAATATTGGAGACATATATTTATTCTCATATAAATAATCATAATTTTCTACATCAATGATTGAAGAAAAACTGTTACGGTACCAAAACTCAAATACATGAAGTTGTTGATAGTAACCTCCATTGAAATCTGAGGAATAAACTCTCAACATATACTTTAGAGTTTTAATGTTTCACTTAGACTATCCATCCATATGATGGTTGAAATAAGTGTTGAAACATAATTTTATATCACATCCTTGCTAATGACTCTAAAAAAATTATGGTAAGCCTCGTATCCCAATCAGATAAAATAGAAAATGTTACTATAGGAAACCTTTCCACTTCCTTAATGTATATCATGCTATGTTGATCCAAATAGAAGTCTTATATGATATCAATGATGTGTGATAATATTTTAAGGATATTTATTACCAACCATATAGTATTAAAACCATTATAGGTTTAGGGGAGTCCAAAGACCAAATCCATAGTGATGTTGTCCCATTTAAATTCTTGTATGGGTAATGGATGCAACATTCAAATAGAGTTTTTTCTTTCATACATAAGTTTTAGTAATACTAAGAATTTGGATACATATTCTACGATATCCTACATCATGACTTCCCACCATAATTATTATTTCATGTATCTATATGTATTCATACTTCTATAATGAATTGAGAATGAAGAACTATGAGCTTACTCTACTACCTCCTTCCTCAAATCTGGTATGGAAAGAATGCATACATGTTTTCTCATCTTTATCATTCCATTCAGATAATGGTTAAACTCTGAAACATTTGTAACCTTATATGGTAGTTCTATATCTTATTTCTTCACCTTGTGAACCATCACATGGATATAGGGTTGAAAAGTCAATTAAAAAATATATAATTTTCCCCTCCCTTCATCATTTCCATATTCAATGTATTAATGTCTATAAATATTGGATCTTTTAAAATCCTTACTATTGATAAGATACCATTATCCTTTTAACTCAAATGATCAGTCACATTGTTCTCGATCCAATAGTTGTAATGTTTTGAGTTATAATAATAATTTTTCACCTCTAACAATATTATGTAGAACATGTTCAAATATGTCTATGTGAACATATATTTAGGACCTTTATTTCAGGTTGATATATCACACTTTTCACTGTAATGATAATTCATCCATATAATTAATGAAAAAATTACCACACTTAACTCAAGAACATGAGTATCATAATTTTACTCGTGAATCCTCAAAATATCACGAGGCATATGCTATTACGATGTAATTATGAATAAGAACACATATGAATCCCTTTATGGAATAATAACTATAGATTTCAATAAATTCTTCCCAAAATGGTAAAATAAGAACATGTTCACTAACTAGTCTTTTCTTCAGTTAATTGAATCATTCCTCACATTTATGTATCCAGAGGGACTGATAACTATTTCGAGTTAACTTGGTCTAAAAATTATTTAATCCAGATAAATTCTCCCAAAAAAATATAATATATAGGAAAACCAAGAAAATAATGGATCTTAGTCACTATTGTTGGATTAATACAACATTGAATACACATAAACTTTGATGGACCCACTATTATACCCTCTATTTATATTATACTAATAATAAATGAATCTTTCTTCCGAAAAAATTCACTCTTTGAAAATTTGTCAGAAAATATCCCCTTTCTAAAAAAATTTAGTACAATTATTAATTGGTAATAGTTCTCTTCCTTTATCTTCTAATAGATAAGAATTATATCTAAAAAGACTACCACAAACTAATCTATCTAACTTCTGATAACTCTATTCATAAAATTCCATAAGATATAAGGGGAATTAATAAGAATGAAATTAATCACTAAATATTCATACTGTACATACCGGGTATGGAGTTTTTTATTGGGTATATAATCCTTCATGACCAAAAAAGTAATGATATATAGAATGTATTCCAATCATTGAATTGTATTGAGCTCTGTGTATTTGATCAAAAAAGTCATCAATATGTGAAAGATGATAGTTTTTATGGATTGCGATTTTTTAACTCTTGATTATCAATGAAGAGTCGCATTGATACATCTCTATTTAAAAAAAATGAAAAGGTGCACTCGATGAAGACACACATGGTTAAATGGATCCCTTATCATGGTTTTCTTCATGTTTATTCTTCAATTATTGAAACGCAATTCAGAAAATTCTATAGAGACACTTTGAAATCAGTTTGGAACCTCATATAATATTTATCAAGAACTCAACATCCAATTTTGGTGGAATGATATGAAACAATTCTTGAAATAAATCCACAAATTCCCAAAAACAATAGGCATATAATTGATGTTGATTTTCTTCCCAACCATTTGGAATAAACAGACATTCTAAATGGGAATAATAGTCCATACTCTTGACTTAATATCTATAAGATGTTCAAACATATCAAGACCTTGATAGATGATCATATGATGGTTTTAAATAATAAATGTATCTTCCATTCCTCTATAATTGATGTGTATTTATATATATAAATCCAATCCATTCCTATTATAACATCAAATTTAAATATAGGAATAATGAATAGATTTTAATAATCACATTCCCAAAAATGTCAGTTGGAGAATAATTAGATACCCGAAATGAAATAATCATAACATTAACAATTGTCACATTTAATTACCCAAATTTTTTTTATGGAATCTTCATACATGTAGAAAATTATTTAGATATTAAAGAGTGGGTTAATACATAATCATATAAGACATCATCAGTTATAGATTCAATGGTATGTGTACCTTCCACCACACCATTATCACACCCCTTATCTAAAACAATGATTGAATGTGATTTCTCTTTGTCACTCATAAAAAGTGGTTACTGATATCGATCATCATCAACAACCATTAGAGTTAGAAACATGTTAGTATAATTACCATCCATCTTACAGTTTTAGCACTATAGCGGGGGAGGTGATTTTTTTTGTTTTCTCTACGTTCACATTAATATCTAACATCCTAAAATTTCATTATCAATAAAGTTTCTTAATTGTATGATCCTCCACACATAAATAATTTATTATACCCCATCAGGAAGTTTCCTCCATGATTAATTCCACACATAGATAACAAATGAATGACCTTAATTTTCTATTCATGGTTCATATACTATAAATTAAACATCATCATCCTTTTCATATCAGAATCATATGATTGATATCTAATTCCATTGTACATTTCATTCTAGAGTTCACAATAAAAAATATAATTGTAGCCACTAATTACTCTTATGGATAACTCCATTGGGAGTATTATCTTTAATCCATTAATGAATTGGTCAAAATTACCTTAGGGTTGGATGATAATACCAAAAGTGTACCATGCATTTCTGGGTAAATTAACCTCATAATTACCAACATATTCTTTATTCAATTCTTTAAACTAAAAAAATTATACTAAATCTTTGAATAAAGAATAGGAGGAAGGAACATATTGAAAAATAACTTCAAGAACATGTCACAATCCATGGATTCAATTTCTTCCCACTTACTCTTATTCTTAATTACTATCCACCACTGGAATGCTTCTCCTTCTAACTGATGAAAAACTAGAATATATTTTTTATTATCCAAACACTATAGCTTAAATAATATCTTATTAGTGGTACTAATCCATTGTTCAACAACAACTGCACTATAAGACATGCTAAAAAAGATAGAAATTACCTCATAAAGGACTCAGAAAAATGTCATTCCCTCCTTTTATCATTTTTAGTCCAACATGATTGGTATCTTTTGAAATATATATGAGCTATCAATACGAGTTTTCATTAAATATCCCAAATCATTCAGTTTCTCATAATGATAATCATAAATTTTCTATCACAATCAATATTAACATAGTTCATTATGGTTCTATCCATGGACTAAAAAAATCATAGAGTAGGAAACATTTAACATAACAAGGAACCACATAATCATGAAAAACAATATATGTAACGTCTATATTATGAGAACTTATTTATTCTATAAAACCATAGCTTAATACTGGTTTATTCATAGAAAAAATTTATTTAAATATTTCATGTTGTTTTATGAAGAGTATTTGAATTTTCATATCATATCCCTAGGGAGTTTCATGCCAGTGGTGCAACAAGGATTGTTTTAGTGAACTATTCCTTGGATTATTTTACCTAAATATATTCTTTTTAGGGTTATTAACACTATATATATATATGTTCCAAAGCCACTTCCTCTTGTAGAATATATACATGATTGTATTATATGAAACCACTCACATTATCCTTCACCAAAATTCTAGGTAATTTTCATATACGTTTACTTATCCTTATATTTATCGCTAGACTTATCATTAGGACATTCTATATTTGTAGTATAGGTTCACAGCAAAAACAATCATTGTTGTCAAGGTTCACTCCCGTGACCATCATATTATTCACGATCTTCTTCCATGACCATCTTAGTGGAAAACTATATTTATTGAATCGAGTTCACTCCACGTTCCACCCATGATTATCTAATGAGATATAAAAATTTACCTAATTAATTGGATGTATATATAGTCCCAATTCATATCATAATGAATTCATACATTATTGTGCCACAATATTATAAGATAACATATCATAACCCTTAGAATGAAGTGGGTATCATAAACATATTATCATAACATTACATGTGGAAAAGAGATAGGTCTATAAATAATTTCATTAAGTAATAACCCATGAAAAAAATTTCTTTCATGAGCATAAAACCCATGAAAAGGAAATGGATTTCAAAAACCTATAACACCATAAAGAGACACATGTTTCATAAACATCATGATATCAGTAAATAAAAAATTTAGAGAAAGAATATGAATGGAACCACGTGATAGTTTCCTTAGAAAGGTGTTAGTAACACAAAAAGATGTCATCTAGGGTGAAAAATAATTTATAAAGATCCTCTAACAATATTTCATGAGGAAAATATCCATTTATCTTTGAATAAATACTTTTCAAAACAGAAATACTTTTGAAAACATTTGTCTTTGAAAACATATAAAGGAATCATGAAAATAATTTTCGTTAAAAATTGATTTCAAAACATATAAAACAATTTTCAAATAATTTTCCCTTTAAAATGATCACTAAATATCATTTTCTAAAACAATTTATAATTTTTTTATAAAATGTGATTTTGAAATAATAATTTTGTCGATCGAAAATAGATATGAGATTGGATATTCATAATAACATTTTCTTAATTATATGTAATATCAAAGAGTAGTTAATGTTGCAGTTAAATTAAGATAAAATTAATTAATAGTGGATAAAAACATCATTATAATTCTTGAGATATGGATTATATGATTTTATCAATGGAAGAATAATTATAATTAATCCCAAAAAATTATTAGATTATTTCGAATGACTCTTAAAAATGGTAAACTGGAATCATACTTCCAACGTAATAAATTTAAATTAAATTACTATTAAAATATCATGAAAATAATTATATTCATGATATAGCATGTCATATGGAATTATATAAACCTTATAGAAGAATATAGGTGTATAAAAAACATGGTTTTAAATAATTAAATTTAAAAAAACAACTTATGGATTTTGTAACTTTTGAATGGTAATCCAACATGAAATAGATATCCTAAAATGGATATGTAAATACCCATAAAGTTAATGAAATTCTTATTATAATTCAATCCTGGCTAATATATCAACCATACCATGTAATAATTGGTGAATAAGATATTGGTCTCGTGGAAATAAAAGGGAGACCAGAAACCCCCCTTACCTTATATCTTGACTACCAGCACACTCATGAAAAAATCCTCTACAATAAAATATGTTTATTATATAACTATTATATAACAATATTCTTATATAAAATATAATATATTATTTTATTATGATTTTATATTTTGATTTTATTTATAATTCCATGTTAATATTAAACATCAGATAATATATTATGTGTCATCTGTATATGTTTGGACATATTATTCTTAATCCACATACTTATATCAGGAATTACTTATTCTATATTCTCAAACATGATATAAATGACATATCAATTAATTATATAATTATAGAGTGTAATACATAAAATATAGATATATAAAATGGAATATACCGTTCATGGAGAAGGCGTGCCATATATATAAAGGAATGTTATATTTAGTTTATTGTGATATTGAAAGAGTGAATTAAATTAAGGTAAATATATATAGTTATTAATGTATATTTACTACGTCTATATATCAAATATTTTTACTAAATCCAATCTTAATGTGTTATATTTAATATGTGAATGAATCTTATTTCTTTGAGGAGGGGGTAATCAACACGTCCACAAATAATGTTATCATATTTACACAAAATGGAAATCTTGGTTGTATTTTTTATATAAAAATTCAATAAGTATACACAAATTTTTATAATATTATATATTATATAAAAACATATTTTCCATAATAATTCGGACCCATTAGAGGTGGTAATGGAAAAACAACATCATTTGGTAAGGTGCTAGTTCTTCGTGCACAAGAACGATATGTTCATTAACCATTGGATGGAAGTGTGTGTAATTTTAGGTAAAATGAAGTAATAAAAACAAATAATTATATTCAGGATAATGGGTTTATAATATAAATATTAAATAAGAGGATTTTTGTGGATTTATAATGAAAAAAATTCAAATTATCTTAAAGAAAGATGTTACATATTCTTTAGGAAACTCCTCTTAGATTTCACCAAATGGATTCCTTGTATGTCTTCATGGAAAAAGGGAGTATTATATGATGAAGGGATGTATGTTGGTATATTATTTTGTAATTTATTGGGTGAGACAGTGTGGCTTCATAGGTTTCATGTAGTGGGGGGTGAGATCCCTTTTATAATGGAGGAGGAGTGATATTCATATAAATATAAAAAGGTAAACATTATTGAGTTACACACATTACACCATGTGACTCCAATAATTGATAAAATTAGATAAAAGAGTGGAATTGGTATGAATATTTCCATAAACAATCTTCAGGAACTTTTTATATTTCATTTATAGTATTATGATTAATGTTTAAGCATTATTTAATTTTGTTTTCTCCATAATCATTGTAATTAATTTTAATTACATTCACCAATAATATTTGTCTAAAATAAATTTTAGAAATTTGTAAACTATAATGATTAAAAATACATAATTTATTTTTCAAAATTATAGACATATAATTGTTATAAATTAATTTCAGATTAATCTCACAAATGTGAGATGACAACATATTTTTTGAAAAAATGTTCAAAATATTGAAATGTTTTTAAATCCAACATCAATGTGAAGTTGATTCCAATGAAGAAAATTAAAATAATTCACATAAAAATTAACTAATGAAACATTAAAATAAAATTGGATAATAATTTAACTATATAAATTAATTAGATGAAACATTATTTATTAATTAAAATTCAGTATTTTTTATTATTCATCCAAAAAATATAGTTTTAGAAAAAATTCCCAAAAAATAGATTAAGATATTTTTGACATTATAAATCCAAAAAATATGTTTGTTGTTTCAATTTTATTTCATAAATGATTATAAAATAAATTGTATTATTGTTCATATAAGGACATACAAAGAATATCACTTGACCAGATAAAATTATTAATCATATAAATACATTGCAAGAAATTATCTGTTTTATTATAAATATTATTTTTTTATATAAAAACTATATATGAAATAATTGAAAATAATTTATTACTATTAATATTAATATATTTAATTTAGTGTATAATAATCTATTTTAAATAATAATAATAATAATAATAATATGTTTCATATAAACTAAGGGTTGCATGTAAAGAAAACCAAGTTAGTGTTGTGTGTAGAACAAGTTTATCACAATGTACCTTATAATTTAATCTTAACATGGTGTATTTTAAAACATAATAAATCATTGAAATTTTTTTTATTCAAAAAAAATAAGTTCAAAAAAAACATGGTGTGTTGTAGTACCCTTCCTAGGAAAATATTGAAGAATGAAGGATAATAACCATTGGGTCCTTCCTTTAGTATGCCCCAGTTACAAGATTGGTACTAAGGGTATAAACATATCACATAATTAAGTTTTAACAATTTATAACATTATTGGATCATGATATTTGATATCAATAATAATTTAACTCCATGATATAATTTAAATTAATTTAACACAAAACTATCCCACAATTCATGTATAAAATAAATAGTTGTATGAATCACCAAATAAATACCAAAATTTATTGTTAAGGTAGTGACACACAAACAATCCCATTGTCTGATCTAGTATTTTTCATGTATAGTCTACGTAGTCTTCCATGAATCGTAGAAAATAATCTGTGTATACATGTGCTGAGAATAAAAGTATACTCTATAGGATAATCAACGTCTCTCATGTACATGTGAAATAATCATATTAATGAAAAAAATGAAAAATTAAGAGATCCATGATCTTTAAAAATGGTCATCAATACAAACCCATTCTCACTAGGACTTGTTAATCAATTAACACATCGATGTATAGTTAAATAATAAGATTAATATTGATAAAAAGGATACTCTACACTTCTTTACCTCATAATATTCGATATAAAAAGATAATGTAGGACATCATATATGAAACCTTCTATGTGTATAAATGGTGTAATATAGTGGATAAACTATAGAAATAGAAGGGATATTAACTAAAAAAACCACAGAAAACTCTCCCATGACCAAGGTTGAAAGACATTGAATGTGGAATAAAAGAATTCCTTAGGATGTAAATGGTTCTACTATGAAATGAGAGAATATATAAGAAAATGATAGGGTTTTATGGGTATGAATAATTTATAGTTGATCTATAAAACATAACACTACAACATTATCCCAACCACCACCACAAATATCTACTTAAAATGTGGATTTTGTAGTAGTGAACGATACTACACCATCGTGTTTCTGAAATGGGTGTCTCTAATATCTATGGCCAACTATACTACACTTATGTTGTAATTTCTTGGACCTCTCCGGTCCATTAATTTGTGAGAATATGGTGTTGGAGGTGTTCTGGGAGGTCAAGCTGACTTATCCCTAACACATTTCCAAATTTCTAGATCCGTGAATAGTGTTTTCAGTTTTATGAGAACGGGACCTACCAGTAGGAAATGTGCATTTCATAGTGTCATTCATTGTTCCTATATACGGACGTGTGTAATGGTCCTTAGACATTATGATTATTATTAATGGGTATTACAACCTGCACACTTATATGTATTGATGAAAACTGTGAGGACACACTCTACGCAGTGATGTAGGATACGTTGTGTGCGTCACGAGTAATACTACATTAATAGATAATGTGAGAAAGGATTTTCCCTTTCTGTTTCATAATGTAAGTATATATCTTATGCTCTTTGATGGATTTTATATATCCAAAAATAAATCCATGGACATGGTGAGGAATGGACAAGTTCAATTTTGTAAAGTAAAATAAAGAATAATTGAGCACATGGGTTGATGACAC
Organism: Viscum album; assembly: GCA_963277665.1. NCBI lineage: Eukaryota > Viridiplantae > Streptophyta > Magnoliopsida > Santalales > Viscaceae > Viscum > Viscum album. The sequence continues at coordinate 801,826,371 of OY728164.1, forward strand.
TAGCATGCAACCCGCTCAATTAGATATATCATGAAAAATGGATTATATTACAAGTAAAGCATTCATATGAGGTGACATGTCATTGCGAAATTACCTTATTTCTCTATGGGTGCCTTGTCATGTTGCTAGATGTTATCCTTGGACTTTAGGCAGGCTCCGCCTAATGCCACTGAGAAAGAGACCTTGAGGGTCATACACTATGCCTGTCCATGTATCTCAGTTAAATATTAATTTAACAAGTTAAATAATTATTATTCCCAACCGTGGCTTAATAATTATTTAAGGATGCAAGGTCGCATTTATTTTGATACTAGTTATTCGAGATAATATATTATGTGTGAAATAATATATAATTATTAGCGAGTAAGGCAGTTACATTTATTTAAGAAAAAAATAGACTTTACTCAAGGTCTAATAAATGTGGTGGAGGAAAAAAAGAAAAAGAAAAACAAGTCAAACTCACTGTGTATATTGAATGTACACGCCATGTAGTTTTCATGGAAAACAATTACACGCCGTTTATTAATGATTACATGTCGTGTAGTTTTTCCAGTCATGATTTCGAGGAAATAATATTGTTTTATTAAATGATATTTATTATAATATACATGGGGTCATGTCAATTAATTAATCATTAATCATTGTGGTTTTCAATAAGAGTTAAGGAAATAAATAAAATATTTAACATGTTTATTTATTGTCATAACTCAATATCCTCAAACATTATTATAAATATCCCCAGAACCCCAACACTTTTCTAGAGATAATCGTTGTGCACATAAATTCTGTAGAGTTCTCTCAAGGCCTAAAGACCTCCTTCCTCTATGAATGCTCTCAAGACCGAGAGAGGTCCACCACCACTGGATCAAGGTGGTTGAAGGTGGACATCACAAGCGAAGGTTCTTCCCTACTAGCAACCAGATATCCCTTCGGTGACATCTATAGATACGTGGAGCAAGTGTGGATCACTACTAGGGGAATCATACACATGGATTCTAAGACTCAACGTAGGATCCCATCGAATCATGACAGGATACATAAATGACGAAATAATTCCATCAAGGAAATTCTTATCAATTAATTAAATTTATTATAACCAACATATGATGATCCTATCTCTATGGTTCCAGGACTCCCTCTTTTTTTCTGTTCTTCATTCAATTCAGCAGATCTGACGTTTTACATTGTGACGGATCATGGACTGATCGTTGTTGACATTAAAATTAAAGTTGGACGACCCACCAACGTGCTTCCACTCTGCCCGGAACCTACAAGTGGTATCAGAGCGGTCATATCATTGATTATAATTATTTAACTTTTTGTTAGTGATTTATGCATTTTATTATTTAGTTGTTTAAATTCAATTTAATCATTCCTTTAAATCTGAATCCCAAGATCTGTTCCTTCCCTCTCGTTTCTTGTTCACCTTACAGAAACAAATTTTTCATATAATTTTGATTAAAATAAAATAGAGGATCTCATCCGAAGGTGCCAAACACTCCTGGCCATAGAACACCAGAATACACGATGTGTATTTAGAAGTACATGGCATGTAGTCTAGGATCAATGCATTGACTGATCCGCCAAATCAGGTCATGTATTGGATCCTATCTAAGTCTTTTATGACACTGTGTGTTTACCAGGAACATGTGGCACACGGTTTCCAGATTAAATTTCGTGTGGTCCACTGAACATGGCATGTTGCCCCTTCAGGTTAGGGATGGACCGTGTACACCATACATGGCTTGACCGGATGGAAACAATGTAACACGGATACAACACAACATGTGTCCGACTATACACACCGTGTACTCAAAAAATTTCCGATGTACATCTACACGCCATGTCCCCAGTCGTGTACTTTGGATGCATGGTGAACAAAAGTACACGTCGTATAGTGGGAACTATATTCCATGTACTCATACAAATTATTAATATTTAATAAAATCTATTATTATATTATACAAACCTTTGAGACGTGTACCATAATACAATTAAAAAAGCTGAGGCACAACACGTGATAGGTGTTTTATATATATGCACTTAATTTAACATCTCCCTAATGATTGAGAATTCACCGAGTTTCCTCCAAGGTACAAGTTATGTACAAGGATTATTTTAAATGAATTTATCTGTTTAAAATTACAATGGATGAGAATATAAATGAAATTCATAAAAGGGTTTATTATAAAAGGATTGATTAATTAAAGATAATTAATTGTTTCAAGAATGATTTTCTCTTAAACAAGAATGATTGAAGAGTCGAATTTTAGTTTTATTAAGGGATAATATCATTTCATGTTTGTATGATCATGAGCTAGACCAAGACCTTTGTATTTTAATTTTTTCTTTTAATTTAAATATTTAAATTAAATTTTTTGGCCTGCAAGCCATATCTTCATTTATATGTAGGGAATGCATGCCCAAGGACTCTTTTTTATAAAAACCCCTTTTTTACCCCACACTTATGTGTGAGATAAATGCATATGTAATGGATGGATCTCCCAATCTTGTGGAGGCGGCTCAAGTCAGGAGCCAAGGTGAATCCAATCCAAGGAGATACAAAGTTTGACAGGTGGAAAGATGTAAACACAAACCCGAATGGTTCATGGTGTTTCTCCCCTAGGTATTGGGTTAGTTTATCAACATCTAGATAAACTAACTAACCGGACACTCTCATGATCATACAATTCATTTTATTTTTGTTAGTTGCATGGTTTCTTTATTTTGGGTGTGTTGTCACGATCACACAATTAATGAATTAAAAAAGCATTAAAGATGGAACGAAAATAAGACCGACTTATGCGTAAATAATCTCTTATACATTGTTAATCACTTCAGTGTATCCCACTTAATATAAAAAATCATGTGATCAAAGATAATAAATTGACAATTTACGTATTAGGATTAAAAACCTCAATGAAATATTATGTCAGTATAGCCTTCCATAATCTTGATTAAAATCGAATCATAGTTCAAAGTGATTGACCAACCCTAGTTGGGGTGCCTTCAATTATCTAGGAAATATAATTCATTGTTTTGGGTTGACTTGACGTGGTTCGCATCAGGGGTTGACTTCCATAGAAGGACTTGGTGTGACCATGAGGCAAAGGCTAAGGAAATCCAAAATAAATGGATTTTAGGATTGGGGAGTTGACTCAACGGATCAAGGAGCTGCGAGTAAATGCAATAGGCATTTGGAATTCCCACCGAAAACCCGTAAAGTTGCTTGACCATCCCTATTTATGGTAATGTGGAGGGAAATATGGATCCTTTACACTAGAATATTAATGAAATATAATATTCTGAAGCTAATGGTGAGGGCTATTGGATTTTGATAAAATAGTGGGATACTAATAAGTATTAATTTATTTATTTGTCTGAGTTTTTAAAATAAAATACTAAATCATTGCTATTATTAAATTTTTAGAAAATGAAACATAAATGTCTTTAAACATATCATTGGGAACCATACTTGAGAAGGAAAATATTCTCAGCGACACCAATTTCCCAGAGTGGAAGAGGCGTATACGGATCATCCTTCGCTGTGAAAAGAAATTGTATGTGTTGGAAGAGCCTGTTCTAGTTTTACATGGGAAATATGCCAATGATGTGGAACTATCTCTCTATATGAATCATAAGGATGATGCCACATATGTCCAATGTTTCATTCTATAGGCCATGTCTAATGAAATCTTAAAGAAACATGAAAACATGGATTCATATAGCATGATGTCTCGACATAAGGATATCTACCAAGATAAGGAGAGACATGAGAGATATGAGATATCCAAAGCTTTTTGTAAAACTATTCTTAGAGATTCTACACTAGTTGGGCCTCGTGTAGTGAATCTTATTGGATACATTGAACGCCTGGACATCTTAGGTATTAAGTACCAAGATGACTTGCATACAGATCTCATCCTATCATCACTACCCAAGAACTTCTCTAGATTTATTGTCAACTACAACATGAGAAACAATGAAAAAATTCTATCGGAACTTTTGACCTTAATTCTCTAGGTAGATAAGGACAGGGGAGTGACAAACCCACAGTCCTTAAGGTGAATAAGAAAATGAAGGACAAGGAAAAGGGGCCAAGTACATATATACGATCTGAATCCCCCATGCATCTTCACTCCAAGAAGGAGAGGATCCGGAGGCTGTGTAAGGAATGGGAGGCGGTATGTTTTTCATGTGGCTAGCAAGGACACTAGAATAGGAATTGCACCCAAAAGCATGGGGATGATGAAGGTTCATTCATTATTGAGTGTAATATTTCCATTTCTACACATTGGGTATTTGATACAGCTTGTGGGGCTCACATCTATATTCAAATTCTAGAACTAAGTAGATTTTAAAATATTTCTAGAGGAGAGGTGGATCTTTGAGCTGCCAATGGCACAAGGCTGGTTGTGTTGGCTATTGGTGATTACCACCTATCATTGCCTACTGGGATGATTTTCATTTTACATAGCTGTTATTATGTTCCTAGTGTTACAAGGAACATAATTTCTGAATCATGTTTGGATATGGATGGATTTATATTCATGTTTGGAAATAAGGGTTTTTTGTTTTATTAGAACAACGTATGTTATGGTATGGATAATTTAAATAATGGTTTGTATGTTTTAAATTATAATAACCAAGTGTTGTCAATCGATAATGAAAAAAACTCATATGACTCGTACATCATCAAGTAGTGGAATCACCATCTCAGTCATGTAAACGAGAAGCATTTGTCAAAGCTCTACCAAGATGGCTATTTAGACTCAATTAAACTAAAACCACTTGATAGATGTCACGCTTGTTTACAAGGTAAAATGACCAAGCAACTTTTTGGTGGAAAAGGTGAAAGGGAGAAAAAGCATCTAGGATTGGTGCAACGGATGTGTGTAGACCATTTCTAGTAGAAGCTAGATATGGATATTCTTACTTCATTACTTTTACTGATGATTTGAGTAGATATGAATATGTCTACTTAATGAGTTATAAGTTATAAGACTTAGATAAATTTAAGTAATTCAAGAATGAAGTAGAGAATCAACTTGGTAAGAAGATAAAGAAACGTTGATCAGATCGATGTGAAGAATATCCGAACCAATTGTTCATTGACATTCTATGGGAGCCTGGGATTATATATCAGCTCACTCTTCATTATACACCACAGTGGAGTGGTTTTAGTGAATGGAGAAAATACACCTTTTTGGAAGTGGTTAGGTAAAGGATGAGTCATGCAGATCTTCCATTATCATTTTCAGGATATGCATTACAAACTGCATCATACACATTAAACCGAGTACCAAATAAGGCAGAAAATGGAATTCCCTCTGAGTTAAGGAATGGAAAGAAACCTATTTTGTGGAATAAACAAGTATGGGGATGCGGGGAATTTATTAAGCCCTTCTCTGGCAACAAACTAGCACCCCAGGGAACGAGGTGTATCTTTATAGGATATCCCAAGGAAATGAAAGGATATTACCTATAAAACCTTCCAGAAAATAAATTGACTATCACCTAACACACCATCATTCTTGAGAGGTAGAACATCCTAAAAAAGGATAGTGGGAAGAAGATTGACTTCGACGAAGTTGATGCTCAAGATAAATAGGATTTGGTACAGGAACAAGTTCCACAGGTCCCTTTGGAAGAGGTTCCTGATACACAAGTAATGCGTAAGATCTCAAGAGAGGTATGTGAACAAGAGAGATTTGGTTTCCTAGCCACCGATGATGGTGAATCATTATTGCTTGACAATGAAGAACCTCTCTCTTAAAAGGAAGTAGTAGAAATCTCAGAAGCTGCAAGATGGCTAGAAGCTATGACTTCTCAGATGGATTCTAAGAATCAAAACCATTTCTAGGTTCTTGTAGATGATCTAGTTGATGTAAATCTTTTTTGATGAAAATGGATATTCAAGAGAAAAATTCACATGTAAGGTTATGTTAGCACAAAAAAATCAAGGATATTGGCTAAAGGATTTAGTCATTGTCATTGAATTGACTATGATGAAACCATATCACCTGTTTCCATGTTTAAATCCATAAGAATCATACATGACATAGTTGCTTACCATGACTATGAGATTTGGAAAATGGATGTAAAAACAAAATTCCTTAATGGGAACCTTCAAGAAGATGTCTATATGACACAACCAGAAGGTTTTGTGACTCTAGGTGAATCCAAATGGGTTTGTAAGTTGTATAAATCCATATATGGATTAAAGAATGCATCCAAGTCTTGAAAAATTCGATTTGATGAACACATAAACAAATTTGGTATCATTATAAATGAATGTGAGCAATGTTTTTATATGCAGTTTCATGTGAAGGAAATCATTATCCATGTATTATATGTTGATGACATATTGCTTATTGGAAATGATGTACCAGTCTTACAGTCAGTTAAGGACTGGGTGAACAAGTGTTTCTCCGTGAAGGATTTGGATGAAGTAGCCTACATTCTAAGGATGAAAATCATTCATGATTGATCCAAGAGGCTACTTGGACTATGTCAGGGTACATACATTGACCAGATACTAAAGAGATTTTCTATGGAACAGTCCAAGAGGTGATTGGTTCCAGTGTAACATGGCTTACAACTTTCTATGAAAATGTGTCCCCAGACACAATAGGAGAAAGATATAATGAGTAAGATATCATATGCTTCGACTATAGGATCAATCATGTTTTCCATGTTATGTACCAGGCTTGATGTTGCCTATGCGCTGAGCATGTTAGGAAGATATCAAGCAGATCCAGGAGAACAACATTGGACTGCTGTATAGAATATCCTTAAGTATATAAGAATAACTAAGGATATGTTCCTGGTGTATGGAGGAGACAAAATTCTTATCATCAGAGGGTATGATGGTTCTTGTTTTCAGACAGATCAAAACAATATGAAGTTGCAATTTGGATATTTTTTTATCTCAAGGGAGGAGCTGTGAATTGGAAGAGTTCAAAGCAGCCAGTTGTCACAGATTCGACAGTAGAGTCTGAATATGTAGCAGCTTCTTATGCCGCGAAGGAAGCCGTCTAGATTTAGAACTTTTTCTATGAGCTTGATTTGGTTCCAAGAAGTAAATATTATATCTCGTTGTATTGTGATAATACTGTAGTGGTGGCTCTTGTGAAGGAACCAAGGTCACATCAACAGACAAAGCACATACTCCGAAAGTATCACATCTTGAGGGATTTCTATCAAAGGGGTGAAGATTCAGTGAGTAGAGTGTCCACAGAAGATAATGTGGTGGGTCCCATGACTAAAGTCCTATCTCAGCAGATGCCATGAATATCATTTGAGAGAAAATGGGTTAAAGGTTGTTAGTAGTTGGCTCTAGTCCCAGTGAGAGTTTGTTGGAGTTGGTGGCCTAGAACAAACTAATTTTAAAATTATTCATTAATAAATATCTTATCACATCTTGATTGTTCTTCTACATGAAAATTCATGTGATAATGTCCTAAGGATAGCTTTTGCATTAAAGATTCATAGCGGATCCCTAAAATGATGAGAACCCAGAAGTTCCATAACACTGTTCTTGAATATATGATCGATGGCTGGATGATGTTATTCGAGTGACACAAATAATACATGCCATTAGGGGTGAGGTCTCATAAATCATTGAGGCACGTTCACATGGTGTGCATCTTTAGTTATATCTAGGAGGATATTATGAGAACGAGACCTACCAGTAGGAAATCCACATTTCATAGTGTCATTGGATGTTCCTATCTACCGATTTGTGTAATGGTCCATAGACTTTATGATTATTATTAATGGGTATTACATTATGGACACTTAGATGTATTGATGAAAACTGTGATGACACAATGTTCGCATCGAGGTAGGATATGTTGGGTGCGTTAAGAGTAATACTACATTAATAGATAATGCAAGAAAGGATTTGTCCCTTCTATTCCATAACGGAAATAGACATCTCAGGCCCTTTGATGGAATTGATATAGGCTAAATAAATTAATGGCCATGGTGAGGAATGGGCAAGTTCAATTTTGGAATGTCAAAGAAAGAATAATCGAGAACATGGGTTGATGGCACTAGCATGCCACCCACTTGATTAGAGATATTATGACAAAGGGATTATATTACACGGTAAGTGTTCGTATGAGGTGACACGTCATTGCGGCATTATCTTCTTTATATATGGGTACCTTGGCATGTTGCTAGATGCTAACCTAGAACTTTAGGAAGGCTCCATCTAATGCCACTGAGAAAGAGGCCTAGAGGGTCACACACTATGTGTGTCCTTGTATCTTAGTAAAATATTAATTTTAAAATGTTAAATAAATATTATTCCCAAATGTGGTATAAATTTTTTTAAGGATGCCTGGTCACATTTATTTCGACACCAATTATTCGAGAAATATATTTTGGGTGAAATAATATATATTTATTAGCTAGAAATTCAGTTACATTTATTTAAGAAATAAACAGCCATTACTAATGGTCTAATAAATGTGGTGGAGGAAATAAAGAAAAATGAAAACAAGATAAAGACGTCGTGGACATTGAATGTACACGCTGTGTGGTGTTCATATAAAATCATTATGTTCCAAGTATTAATGATTACACACCGTGTAATTTTTTCAGCTGGGATTTTGAGGAAATAATATCGTTTTATTAAATGATATTTATTATAATCAGCGTGGGCGCATGTCAAGGAATTATTCATTCGACCTGGGGGTTTTCAATAATAGTTAATGATATAAGTAAAACATGTAATTTGTTTATTTATTGTCATAACTCAATAACCTCAAAACTTCTTATAAATATCCTCACAATTCCAACACTTTTCTATAGTGAACCATTGTGCAGAACAATTCTGGAGAGTACTCTCAAGGTTGAACGAACTCCTTCCTCCATGACCACTCTCAAGGTTGAGAGAGATCCACCACCACCGGATCAATGTGATCGAAGGCGAACCTCGCAAGCAAAGTTACTTCCATGCTAGCACCTGGATATCCCTTTGGCGATGTCCAGAGATACGTGGAGCATATGTGGATCACCCCTAGAGGAATCCTACACTTGGATTCTATGACGCAATGATGGATGAATCAGATCATAACCAGAGACTACAATGAAGAAAGAATCCCATCAAGGTAATTCTTTTCAATTAATTGTATTAATTATAACCAAAATATGATGATTTTATCTCTATGGTTTCGCGAATCCGTCTTTTGTTTTTCATTCTTCTTTCAATTCCGAAGATCTGGCATTTTAAATCATGATGGATATCAGATTGATCATTGTTAACTCTAAAATTAAAGTTGGGTGACCAACCAATGCAATTCTGCTACACCCAGAACCTATAAATCCCCAATAATAAAAATATAATTGTTATCTACAACAATAAAGAATGTTATTTAATTCCACTTCACCATTAAATTTTTTGATTACCATTTCATTATATACATTAATATGATTCTACCATCATCCCAAATGATAATTAAAGAATTAAAACATCCCATATTATATAATAAGAGGATAAATGTAGCATCCCGTATCATAAATAGTGCTTTCTGATTAACATCATTATTTTAGTGTTAGATGGTGGTCACCACTGAGAACCACATTGATGGAGAACACTCGTACGAGCCTATAAAACCATAAAACACTTCTAATTATTACAAAAACATTACAAAAAAAGTTCTTTACCCTAGAAACGATCATAAAATGTAAGAAACATAAAGAAAACTATGGAGAAATGGGGTAATGTGATATGTATGTACTTAAACCCTCCATAGATAAATCTCCCAAAACTAGGGATGAATTCAAATAAAAGGGGGTTGAAATGCCTCTTTAGGATATAGTGGGGTTCCCCATGAACTAAGAAAAGTAATGGGAAAATGATAGTATTATAGGGGTTCTTGAATTTATAAGGGTATACAAAACATAAGAGTACACTGTAGCTCCTACCCCCATACTACAGAACATATAAAAATTGGGAGGACAATGGATTAGTGAAGGATAATTTTTTATAGTGTTGATGGTCAAAGTAGATATTCTACTTTTAGCTATCTATAAAATATAGTTTTGATAACATAGGAGATGGGATTATGGCATTGCCAAGTCTTCCACACAAAAACACTTAACAAATGTGATGGGGGATATGGTGCAACCGTGTTCTATGGTGCAGATACCCTGAAAATATATTTAGAACTAGAAATCTTCCCCCAAACCATTGTCTATAAGTAACTCCTCTACACAGTAGGGAGTATATGGATACATGATAACCATTTTTTATGGTGCATATATTCTAAATTTTTTTGGAGCATTGAAAACTCATCCCTTGAGCTATAAGGTTATAGCCAACCTACCTATAATATATGGACCACCCTAACGTAACATCCCATGTCTCCAACCTGTAGAACTCTTCTCAGCAATATTTTCCATATGTAACCTTCTTTTCCTCCAAAATCATTTTAACCTCCCCATGAGACCTCTTCAAAAAGAATTTCTACAATGTTATTGGTCAGAACGTTTTGGACCATTAAAAAATGTTTATTGTTTTTTATGTCATGTTAGTAATGTATTTTATATTATATAAAATCATTTTTTGGTGAATGTGTTGGACATAATTTTTAATGTTTAGGAAGTAGTATAGATATCACAACGAGGAATCGATAGGTATATTGAGAAAAATTCACTATGGTATTTTTTAATTCCCACCAAGAAGAAAAAATTTCATAGACATGGGTGCTTGAGGTTAACATCACAATGTCTGTGATCATAATTTCATTTATTAAGTCATAGAATTAGTTATTCAAAATTATCAATTTCATAACTATGGAACAAGTTATTATTATTCATGGGATCTTTTTATTTCCATTTTTCTCCATGTATATATTATTCATTTAGCTTCATTCTATAATTGAATTATTCTTTTATCTATTTATACCATATTACTTATGCTCATGAAATAATTAATTATGATCATTTATTGTTATCATTAATATTTAAACATACGTAAAATTTGATTTCACCTTTATTATATGTTAAATTACCCAGGTTGTGAATAAATATATTAAACATGACATGTCTATTTAAAAATCTTGTGTATTGAATTTAATTGGAGATTTTAAAGACCTGTTACATATTAATTATCATATTATATACTGTAAATGGTGAAATTTTCATGAGAAATATGTTTTATTTTCCTATCAATAGTTTTTCAAAACACTATAAAACTCTAAAACAAAATGGTCTTTGGAATAAATATAACTCAATATTTTTTGGTGATATTAAAAATATTCATTTTTTGAATTGGGTTATATATGTGATTTTCAATTTTAGTTTATAATGAAGGAGTTTACTCACTCCATATTATAGGATATGTGGTCTAGGGAACTATATATATGAAGCAGATTGGTGTCCCTATATCTATGAGGCCTACCCAATTTGAAATTATAGCCCCAAAAGAATTTGAAATAGACTCAGATAATATTCTACATTCATATTTAACCCGAGGGGCACTGTAAACCTCTATAACGTTATTATTATTAAACTAACCAATTATGGTGTGTTGAATGTGTGTGTTACTATATGATTAAAATAAGGGAAATTGTTTTTCTAGATGTCAAAAAATGATTCTTCAAATAATTACGATCCAATTTTTGTGATGGCATCTCTATAGAATGAAAATATCAACTTCTATATCCTCTTCCTTTCAATACATATTGATGACCACATACATAACTAGGATCAAATGTATATGACTAATGATAATAATAATCATGAGATTGACCCCTTTAAACATTATACCCTCTTATTCAATCATACGTATGATATACCTTCTGTGGATACGACTTTATAGGCACCTACCATTAGGAATTATAAGCAATCCTTCTACTTATTAAAATCAAAGAATAAAAATTGGTTGAGTAATGTTTTTTTGTGTGATAGATATGAAAAAAAATAAAATAATTACATAATTAAATACCTCCTAATGGGTGCATGATATCTTATTTATTAAGATGAAATCGAAAAAGACTAGTAAGTCCTACACTCAGCAAGTTGAATACTAGACTGCATAAACACCAATGATATTCCTTCCATTTCTCTTCTATACATGAATAACCAATATATATTTTCCTATGATGAAAATAACTATTAATACATTATTTTGATCACATTTTTCATTATTCCACTCATCTAAATAATTTGGCAGTATTAATAGATGAATAACATAGCAGATGATGGGATACAATTCCTCGTCAAGTAATATCACCATGAAATCCTCATATAAAAAAATATTTAGGTGAGATTCAAAAAATACCCTTCATGTGAATACCAATATTAGCTTTTCTTGATATCATTGACTTAATGGAGAGAAACGATTATCTATTTAATCCTCTAATGGGAATTGTTTGGAATAATACATTAAAATATATTTTAAAATGATCCAATGAAACATAAACCTCCTTAATTTACCTAATGATTATAATCCCCCACTCGAGTGTGGACCCTTTCATCAAACTCATTTCATGTGAAAGCCACTAATACATGCATGAATAGGTCAAAATGATGGTAAAAATGTTCTCTTATATCATGTTATCCATATTTTTATAGGAGACACCATCATATAATTTTCAAAACAATATCACTGAAGAACACATCGAATCCTCCTCAAAGTATCAGTATCCTCAAATGGATTGACCACTCTACGATAAGCTAAATCATCCTAGAACATCTACAAAACTAGATCCACATTATTGTAATCACCAACATGAATCTCCACATGAAAGAAAAAACTTCTATGAAATGTGGTATGGAATCCATTATGGATAGTTTCATTATATTCACTCTAAATTATTCCAAACAATCCTAATTTAAACCTAATTAAAAAATAATGATGTATTTACCTTCCCTAGTTCTTTTTGGTAAAATCATAATTATCACTCTTTAGGTGTTCAGTAAGCTTATGTTCCATACATGAGATCATAGTGCAACCTATTCTCATGTGTCATGCCTTGTCACTATTTCAATATCGCACACTAAAATATATTGAATTGTTTCCTTGCTAGTATCCTTAAATAATCACCAATGCCTCACTACAAATTCTATCATAACTCATATCATTTAATTAATACCATTATTTCATAACCCCCACCTCCTCCCTACCATGAACCAAAGAACCCATCTTTATCCTACACTAATGAAGACGGTGACACCAAAGGCCTTTCTTTGAAAGTCCATTTGTTGGAAACAAGTATTAAGTTTATAAATACATTCCATGGGTGGAATTTCCATAATATATCATAGAAGAAACCTGATAAATAAATAAATAAACAAAATTATATAATTAAATAAAATATCACCAATAACAAAAATGTATGAAAATGTCATACAAATAATGTGATACGTCATTCCCCAACTCCCAAATACAACAATCATAAATAAATTCACTAAATTACAACATTGAAATGAATATAAGAATACCAAAATTCAGCATCGATAATTAAAATTTCACTAATAAATATTGAGTTAGATATATTCAAAGGAAATTTTATGTAATGAGTTTTAGAGAGTTTGGAAAATAATTTATTTAACAATTCGGATGTCCCTATCATTAAATAATTTTTTTCCACTACATATAAAACTTCATAATCTATAATAATTCATCAATATTTACATCACAATTCTGTGTACATTCTACTCTTCTATACATATCATGTGTAATACATTAACTCATAACCCATGGAAATATAGACATATGAAATGTGAGTTCAAAATCATTATAAGGGGGAAATATCAAATTCTATAAAGAAATGATCATGGAATGAATAATATATAAGGAAAGAAATTATATTTTTATAATCCCATATATATTTAACATGAAACCATAATACAACCATACATAAAATAGAAATAATAAATTCACATGGATAATAATAATTTGTTGTAATGAAATAAAATTTTGTGTGTTGGAAAACTAATTCAATGACATAATACATGAAATCATGATGTTAATATTATGAACATATATATATATATATATGATCTTTTTGGTTGGGAATTCACTAAAATACTAATGATACATTGTCTAATGAGACATAACGATGCATCATGTAGCTATGTACATCAAACCACACCAGTCGATAATTAAGTCCATTTCATTGACCATAAGAAGTAATAAATAAAATAATTAAAAAATAAAACAACATTACATAGTAATAAATAAACATCCAAATTGAAATAAAAAGTTTATAATTTTTTAATATATCCCCAATTGATAAATGGAATTGCTGTAAATATATGAATCCCATAAAAAAATTGTATAATGTAAGAGTTTATAATTAATTCAATAAATACCACAATCAATAAATGTATATCATTCAATGTAAGTATCCATAAACCTAAAAATTCTTAGATTAATCATTTATGGTTAAGACAATATGTTTTTCAAACCCACTAGCATATGGAATCTTTGAGAAAACATTACCAAAAATATTTCTTATAAAATATGAAATATGACAATTTATTTAAAAACTTGTCTGTATAGTTTTCCCTATAACAATGTATTTTAAGAACCATTGGAATTTTAATTTCATACGATCTTTATACCAATTTTTTTAAAAAACAATTAATATATGATGAAATATTTTTGGAACACATACAAAATGTTGTCAAAAAAATATTAGTATAGAACTATACCATTATTTTTAGAGAAATGTTGGTTTATGTATATGAATATTTAATGATTTATTTTTTAAAACAATATTAAATTATAAAATATATTATTTTTAAATAAACACACACACATATATATATATATATACATTTTTCAATGTAGTAGAGTGATTTAGTCATTGAAGAATAAGAAGCGGTGTTGGGATCAACACTGATAACCCATTTTTACATAATCTATACCAAAAAAATATGGAAACCATTTTTATAGGAATTTAATATTCATATCCCATACCAATGATTTCTGAACCATAGTTATAGAGCACAAATAGCAATGTATTTTTCCAAACCATTGTTATAGGTATATACTAAATGAAAATATCTGAATAGACCGTCAATCGAATTTTATTGGGTATACCAATTTTTTGAGGGCATATACAAATTGTTCCAAACTGTTAGTATAACCTTTTTTCCAATTATTTAGGTTCAATAAATGGATGAAAATATAGACTACTCATAGAATAATGAAATTTGAACAAAAACTATTCCTATGACTGAGGATAATTTATCAAGAAAAAGGCAGTGATAAATATTTCATAAGAATATCACCATTCCAAAAAATATGTTTTGAGTAGTTATAAGTAAATCCATGACTAATATAAAATCCATTAATTATGTAGGTGGTGAATAGGTATTATATCACAAAGAAGTCAAATTACGATGCAAAAAGTATTATAACAATGGTAATATATGATTCCAATAAACATGTAGGGCCACAATGAAATTAAAATTTATTCAAATGAATTATATTAATTATATATTGAGGTAATAGGGCAATGAATGAACCATATAAAACAAAATATGGTACAAAATATCATATATGTATTGTGGAATTAAAATAAAACATATAGAAATAGAAATATTAGAATCAAAACCCATTAAATGATAGATTTTAAAATTTTATAATAAATAACATAATTAATTATAGTATCTATAAAAAATATATTTAAGGGGAATTATATAAAGAATAGAAAATAAATAAAATTATAATAAAAAATATTTTTTATGAGAGTGAAAATTGAGATATTAAATCCCTTTTATGTAAGATAATATTTGGGGTTAGAATAAACTGATAATGAAGAAATATGTATGAAATATATAACACTTGAATGAAAATATGAAATAAAATAAAAATTATTCATATGTTTTAATAATTAAAACATGGAACAATAGTGTTTAATAATAATTTATTTCACTCAATTAATGAGATTTCAGTTATAAAAAACACGTAAACACTAAAAAACAAGCAGGCAGAAACCCCTTAAAGGATATTAATTCTAGTGATACATAGAATACATAAAAAACATTTGGATGATGAAACAAAATATTAAATTGGTAATAGATATTCCCTTAAAAAGAAAAAATGTTTTATAAAAAGTTATATGTCTAACAGTTTCAAAATCTAAGAAAATCCATCCTTACATTAATTATTAACTTCAACTATTGACCTTGAATAACGTATATAAAAAAATTACATTCTTAATAACATTTTTTAAAAAACTTTTCCATGTCATTAACCATTTAAAAATTCAATTTACAATTATTATCGACATGTATATTAGTTTTCTATTGTTTATTATCAATAGTAGCTGTGATTAATCATGGTCATTTTGAAATCATTTCCTGATAGGGGCGGTGCTTCATTATTCTCCCAACTTTCATTATTGCATGATTGAACAAGGATCTAAAATTTTTTATTTAATTTTTTTTAAAATATGGTATTTTATTAAATGGTTTTATATTAATATTAAAATTCTAGAAAAAATTCCAAATATTTATTTAATAATTTATATGATATTTTAACAACAATTGTGTTCTCATATTAGCCCATAATATTATTTTATAACATTATCAATATAGGTTGATAGACTAACCCAAACATTTATATATCTTATTTAATAGAAGATTATGTCGGGGATAGTGGATTATTTTTAAAATAATATCATTATTACATAATAAAATGATTTTAATTAGGAGAATTTAATTTGGTCAATCAGATTTGATGAGTTTTTTAAAAATAAAAATTAAATTATATGAAAAATGTTATATGTCGCATCGTAGAAGGGGTAGGGCACAAAAAAATGGTTAATATTTTAATTTATTAATGGATTAAAGGTAAATAAAATGGATTATATTTTTACTCCACATAAAATTTATTATATTATATATGTAACAATTATTATTAAATATCATCCATATTACAAGTAGAGAGAGGATTTTTACAAAAAATATAATTATTAAAGCCTCAATGGTAGTAGTCCAAAAAACTCATGAATTATAGGTTAATATTTTATACAAAAAGGGGAATTGTGGTCATTGGGAATTCTATTTTTTTTTAATAAAATTCATTATAAATACAATACATAGTTCAATATATTATAATGTGATTTTTTATAATTGAAGAAAAAAAAGATTTGATAGAAATGATGTTTGGAAGAATGCATACTCATGTTGAAATCATTGCCTTTTACTTTGATGATTCCTTTGAAAATGAGGTCATGAACTATTTTCATATGAAAATATTAACATGAAAAATGAATAACCGTATTAGGTTAGTATACTGATTTATTTTTTATGTATAAACCTAATTCCTGTAGTGGAATTTAATGGGTCTTGAGAGGATGATTTTTTAATTATTGAGAATACAATTTTCATTAATATTTCATATTAATATTATGATATAACATGTTTCTCATGTCAATAATAATAAAAAATAGAAAATAATGGAGTTTTTCATGAGAAAATGATCATAATTCTTCAACAATTTATTTTCACAAATTGTTTTAGCATTTTTTAACATCCTTCACTCTTATATTATATACTTTAATCATTTTTTATTATGGTTACTAAACTTTTAACTAGGAAATTTAATTTTAATTATTCATAAAAAATATGTAAACAATTATGTAATATAGAAATACTATCTTCCAATGTGAAAAATATTTTTTTTGATAAAGTATTCATTTATTCATAAAAAAATTAATTTTAACATTACTACATGGAACACATCAAAACATGTTTTAGAAATGGTGTATTTTTATGATTAAAATTTATATATACGATAAAATTATAAAAGTTTTTTATATTTTTAATATAAAA
This sequence comes from Viscum album, assembly GCA_963277665.1. NCBI lineage: Eukaryota > Viridiplantae > Streptophyta > Magnoliopsida > Santalales > Viscaceae > Viscum > Viscum album. The sequence continues at coordinate 801,844,176 of OY728164.1, forward strand.
ATTAGATTATTATTAAATCAATAAAAGTTAATTATAATTAAAATCAATAAAAAAGTTTTAAAAAATAATATTAAATTAAATTAAATGATGAAATAAAATTTATTCTAAAATACTATATGTGTTTCTAAATTTCCAAAATTGATAATGGTATTTAAAAATTTATATTTTCAATCCTTAAATAAATATTTTTTAAATTAAATAGTTTTATAATCATATAGATAATGATTATATAATGGCAATGATATAAAATTTACAATTTTTGTAAAAATTGAATTTATCACTATTCATAAAAAAATAAAATATTTCAAAAAAATCAAAAAAAAATTACTCTAAATTAAATAAGGAATTGTAATATTTAAAATGAAGTAAAATTTATTAAACTAACAATACAAATACTATATATATTGATTTATATTAAAAGACAAAATATATAAAAAATTTCTTTTTTTAAAAAAAATTGTTTTTTATCATCAGTTTTCATAAATATTATTTATTATATGTTTATAATTCAATTAATATTGATAGAATATATTATAAATAAAAATAATAGATATAAAAATATAATTTTAACTGTGATTATTAAAATTCATTAACATAAAATAAAACATCCCATTTTTAAAAAGGTTGTTCAAGAGGAATACTTTTATGAAACCAATAAACGAAAAGAAATTAATAATTTGTACTTGTATTAATTGATTATGATAGTTACATCTAATAATGATTATACTATTCATACAATTATAATATATATTTTTTTTTAGTTTTGTGTTACATTAATTTTTTTATTCCAGAAGATATCACACATTGTAACAAATTAAATAATTAATAATATCCTATCATTAAATTCTACCCCCTTATATAAATTGGGCCATAAATTTTTTAATTATTTATTTCTGGTGAAATTATTTTAAGATATTCATAACATGTTTATCACTAAATAAATACATTGTAATATGAAATGCACCTTAATATTTTATGCTATACCAAGTAACTTACCATTCCACAAACACCACTAATCATTCGTAGTATCATATATCCATGTATGTATATTCCATAAACATATATTTTTCATAAAATCAAATTCCAAAATGCATTTGAATCTCTATGAAATTAATTAATAGAGACATCATATAATCAATGTAACAAACTCACACGGAAAATATAAGGACCCAACCTTAAACATTACTTATTATTGAATTAAATGAATAATACACATTGAGGATCTTTTTAGGTTTAGAGTTTTAGAGAATTAGGACATAACTATTACATATCAAAGGTTACAAAGTAGACACATCCACTAAGCTTCCATTTTTTTCACAAAAATAAAAACTCTTGAACAAAAGTGTCATGTCTAGTTCCTTGTTTTAGACAGCCTGACATTTCCTTGATCCCATCCTTGACCCTATTCAACTTAATGTCCTGTGAAAAAAAATTCAAAAAAACATGGGAGGAGCATAAAAAGCTCAGTAAGGGTTATAATAATATAGAAAGAAAACATTAGTCTATGTATACATAATAATCAATGAAATCATACTTTACTCATAAAGCATAAGCAATTTAACATACCTCATAAAATCATAGGATTTATGAATAACTCATAGAAATCATAAGACATAAAGGCAAATTGAGGCATTCATAACATTCTTACGTAGGGCGTAACCCTCATGGTTACGTTTGGAATACCCATCACAATATATTCCCTAAATCTCTTCGGAGAAACCTCAACGTTTAACTCCTTCGCGTTACCCAATGAATTGGAGAGCTATATAGGGCTCACCAGCCATTAGTTTATCATGGAACCACCCATCATCATAAACAATTCCCACGAACCATAACATAATTATAGCACATAACGTAAGCATAAAGGAAAGATAACATTCCCACATTGCAATAACAATATAACGTTTTAATATCATTAATCCATTCTAAAAACCATTTTCAAAACCATTTAAAACATTTAATAAAAAGATTTTTGAATCACAGAGTCCCTTACTACTTTGAAGCCTTTAACATTATAAACCATTAACATCCATATAATTAAATCCTTAAAACCATTTTGAAAAAATGTATATTAATGAGAAAAATATATAATAATAAATCATTAAAACATTTAAAATGATATTTTAGTTTAAAGGTTTTTAACAAAATGAGAGACACATGACTAAAATAATTGAGGAATAACATTTAATCAGAACTTTATAATATCATGAGAATAAAGGGATTGATGATATAATATTCCAAAGGACAGTATATACACCATATAAGAGTGAATTGGTGCATAACAACAATGAAGTCTCAATAGAAATATAAAATGAGAGGAAATCCCTTATAAAGAAGGTATCCTTAAATTAAGGACAAATCAATCATATAATTATGTGTGAAATGTATAAATACACCCAATATAAGTGGATATTAAGTGTAAAACAGTCAAAGTTCATTCACACATATTCAAATGATGACATATTCAATAACTACATGTTGAGCCCAAATAAATCGAAATTGGGTTAAAAAGTTCCCTTGGTAAAATTCGACAGCCTAACATCATCACTTTAAAATTCATAAAATTACATGATGAGATAGAAAAAATGGTATCTAATCACTTGGAAATAAAATTTACATCAATAAGGATATATAATAACATATCCCAACATAAAAATCTAAATTAAAAGACATAAAAAAATAAGTCTTTTAAAAAGAGGAGGGTGAAAGGTTCCCATACCGATTTGGGAAACTTTCGAAATGCACACCCCATGAAAGAAGGGTCATAAAATGAAGATGTAAATTCCCATAAATGAGATTATATTATAAAAATATTAAAATAATGGGCAGTACATACACCAAACAAAACTAAATAGTGTCCAATGTAGCATGAATCTCACGGGAATAAAAAGTGAGATGAAAATCCCGTTATGAAAATTCAGCGGCCTAACGACGCCACATAAAACATCCAAAAATGGATTGATGAGATCAAATAGAGTCTCTCATCATATTAAAATAACATTTACAGATATAGGAATATAAAATAACAACCCCAAACATAATAAATATTAGCTTAAAGTAAGTTACATAAAAAGGAGTACTTAAAAAGAAAGAGAGAGGTATGTTCTCATACCTCAAGTCTGACATGTCTTGTTCGTTTCATTATATTCCTGAATAATAAACTTTTTTCAATTTATAATTTCTTAAGGACCTCCTTTAAATTTTATTATTAAATTAATATCACATATTATAATGTTATAATAATTATTTAATTATGTGAGTTCATATCAAATGTTTTTTGTCGATGTTCGGTACATGAGTCAAAAATGAACTTGTTTGAAAATAATCATCCATGTAGTTATAAGTACATCATCTCCATAATAATATTAATTATTTAAATATCATATATATCTAGTACATATTAATTTTATACTATTCCATAACATTTGGAGATAAAAAGAAATGAAATGCATTGTTCATGGAGATGGTAGGTCGTACGTATGCATGAACGCTACTTTCATTTCATTGTCATATTAATGGAATTAAAAATAATTGAGATATATATATATATATATATATATATTATAATTACAGAATAATATATATGTTATATAGGTCACATAATTTCATTAATTTAATTCTTTATACATTCCATGTATTGCATGAACGAGTCACATCACTTGAGGGGGCGGTAGTCCGCATTTCCCCATATGAAATTATCGCATTTTCACAACATGCAATGAATAAAGGTATGATTTAAATATAAAATATAGAATAATATATAAAACAAAAATACCATATATATCATATATAAAATACATTTACATCATAATTGTCACCTTTAAAGGTGTTACAAGAATATTGAACAATCATCGTTTCGTGAGGCAGCAATTCGTCATCCACAGAAACAGTATGTTCTTTAACCATTAGATGGATGTGTGTGTAAGTGTAGATCTAATACATCTAATAAAAACTTCCTATTATATTTAAGATAAATGTTTTGTTACAAAAGAATGGAATAAAAAGAGTTTAGGGGGTTGGAGATGCAAAATAAAACATAAGAACATAAGAGAATACATTACCTTTAAATCGGATAACTCCCTTTGGTTTGAACCAAAAGGGTTCCTTGAAGAGCATTCTGCCTAATGTGAGGATTCAATAATGAAGAGAGGGATGTGTAGAGATGAAATGATCAGGGTTTTGATGAGCCAAAGGCTTGATAGGTGTGGGTAAGGAGGTAGAGGTGGGGTCCTTTTATAAGAGGTGAGGAGGGGCACTCATGGAAAGTCAAAAAATGTTACTTTATTTTAAAAAGATTTTTTTGTTTTTAACGGTCCCACATTAATATATTTAGAGGATAAGGTGATAAGGGTTCGAAATATACTCATAAAATAGGTTTTTTCCATGTGTAAGTCTTAGAGTTTACATTATCTTTTCATTTTATTTAAATCGTTCATTAATGAGGTAACCGCTGCATCATCATGATGTCATATATAATATAATTTATTTAATGTTTAAAAGTTATATAAAAATACTATGATGTTGGAAATATTTTTAGATTTCCAATGAATATTTATAGTATAATAGAAAGTTTATTTAGACAAATTTAAAATTATTTTACTTAGGTGTTACATATGTTGGTTACATTTTCATATCTTTAAAAAAAATATGGTAAAAGGTCACTATCACACTAATGTGATTCCATGGGGTCCCAAGGTTGGCACAAGGAACCCCATGGTCGTCCATGACACCAAAAATAGCATTAGGAAAAATTTTTGGGTCATTTTATATTTTTATGATATTATTTTCTTACCCTTAATTACCCGATTACTAATTAAACACGATAATTAATGATAATTACCGTCGTTACTATTCATAATGTCCAAAAACCAAAGAGTCTTAATTACATAATTTGGGCCTTCTAATTAAAAATATGGAATCCATTTAATCAAATTCAGAACACATAAATTTCAGTAATTAATTTAAATGTAAATCCCGTTGTCAAATCAAAAGACGGGTTTTTAGAAGTAAAATATATCAAAAGATTGACTTGTTTTTACATCCAATTGAAAAGTGAAATTACATCCAATGAACAAAATTGTATTAAGTGATAAAAAAATTAATTCAATTATAGTGTAAAAAAAATAAAATTACAATCTAAATATATAAATAAAATGGATGAAAAGGCAGTTTTGAATTAAAAACTGTATTTTTCACTATTCATTAAAAAATAGCATTATCAGAAAAATACCAAAAATTACCCCTAAGATATATTTTATATATAAAATTCAGAAATTATCTCCATTTTACCAAATTAAAAACATATAATATTCATTAATAAATCATATAGTTAATTCCCACTGTCAAAATAAGAAGCGGGATTTTTGGAAGCAATATCTATGAAAAGTTTGGCACTTGTTTATGTCCATTTTCAAAGAGAAATTAATTCTAATGAACACCATTGAATTAAATTGAAAAAATATATGATAATTAAGCTTTAAAACCAATTAAAAATATAATCTACCCATATATTTAAATTAGATTAAAAAGCAGTTTTCATGTAAAATGCAATATATTTCACTATTCATTAAAAAAATGAACATTGTCTGAAACATAACAAAAATTTGTCCAAAGTAAATTTAAATGTCCCAATCATAAAGAATAAGTTTATTTTGACAAATAAAGCTTATATAATTGTCAAAAGTTAGATTTAAAAAAGGTTCTCCATCAAAAGGCGGTAAAACACTCTTTTAAAAATATTAGAGTATTTATTCTTAAAATTGGATTCATTTGGATTTTAAGCATCTAACTTTTATTGTATAAATGTAAAAAAACTTAACAAACATATGTAATAAATTTGTAGTTATTTATGTTCATTCCTTCCATTATAAAGGCTAGGAGTTAACTATTATAATGTTATTACCTTATTAGTGTGCAACGAAAGATTTCAAAAAAACTCATTGTTGCATATTGGGTATACCATCGAGCATAGAATTCGATTTAAATTAATATTAAAATTTTATTCCAAAATATTGATAAATGATAGAATGTAATATTATTTATTTACTTGGGATGTTACATCCTTCCCCTCTTTTGGGAATTGCATCTTTGCAATTTCAAAATTGGTCTTGGAAACTTCATTGAATGTCCCTCATCGGAACAAGAGTCAGTAAAACTATCACTTTAAAAGAAAGGGAGAGAAGTAAAAAGGTCACATGAGTTATCCCATACTAGGATTCCATGTAGGAAAACCTAGATATGGAAGAAAAAACAGAGGGTCATGTTCTGAGTGAGAGTAATAGAAAACATGTTTAGGAGAAAGTTAACCACCAGAAAATCACAAACTTGTGATGGGTTAAACGGTATTCGATTCCCCAGTAGGAAAAGTTAACAGAAAACATTTTTGTTTTATGTTAATTTTCATTGAGGAATTTATTTTTTATCTTAACTAAATCATAAGGAAATATACTTACATTTCATGTTTACTTTCAACTTTTACTATATTTCTTACACGAAATCGTATTTTCTCCAAAAGATGAGTATTTAGGATGACTTGTTCACATTAAGAGAGCTATAATCAACTTCTAGAGAATCACTTAATCCACAAAAGCGAACTATATACTTCCCATGTCATTAGACCTAACCAAAACTAAAACCAAAAAGGTTAGTATGAGATCATATAATACCCAAAAAGGATAATCCTTTATAAAAAAAATCTATTCTTAATCTCCAAAAATTTTCAAACAATACCCAAAGTTCAACAAAGAACATTCAATAAACATATATCCATAAAATTCATCAATTTAATCAAAACTAAGACTGAAACCCAAATATATTAAGGATTTAATCACATAGTCTTCCAAGATAAACCTTAAAATTTATCTCCAAATGACATCAGTTACTCTTAAGGTCTCATACTAAAAAGTAATTAACCTAATCACATATCCTCCATGATAGGTTACTATTTTCCATAGATAACTCAAAGTCAAATTATTCTAGATTCACAAGATCATCTAACTAAAAATAATTAGTCAAACTAACCAGGACTTCACGTAGTCCAGTGGTAGGCGATAAATACCAGTCGCACATTGGTTGTGGGTTCGATTCTCGTAGCTTCGTCAGACGTGATGGTTTGTCACACAGTCTGTGCGTTGTCCTTTTTCTTAAACTATATAATTCATAAAACATTCCCCAAAAAGATATAAAATCTTCAAAAATAACCATAACATAATTTCACCTCATGTTTATCTCATGTCGTTCATATTCCACCATAACGTATAATAACCCATAATTACATCAAAAGTAAGGATCATATAAACCATAATGGATACCTTTATAATTATTACATGAACTTGCATATCGAGTTGGTTCTCTCGTACATGATGCATTAGAGAACTCACCAAGGTTCAAGTGGTTGATCATGACTCCTGATAGTTGGTTTTGAATAACCATGATATTTCTCATTGAATACCCCATTTCATCCAGTCTCTTAATTAGGGAACTACTATAGTTTCCTTCAAACTCATTGTCACTTTGTTGCCTACTAGATCCATCCATTTACTAAAACCAAAAATGTCAGTGTGAGTATATCAACAAATTTATTATGTACTAATGAGGAAGATAAACACTAAGATATAGTTACTCATTCACTTTATCTAAAAACTAGTACTCTTTCTGAAATCCTAGCCATTATGGTAAGGTCAATTATGATTAAAGAATACCCTAACCTCTAATGTTATCTAAACCGACCTTTGATTCCAACTATAAGGATCCAGCCTTAAAAATTACTTATTATTGAATTAAATGAATAATTCACATTGAGGATCTTTTCAGGTTTTGAGTTTTAGAGAATAAGGACATAACTATTACATCTCAATGATTACAAAGTAGACACCTCTACCCAGATTCCATTTTTTTCACAAAAATAAATTCTCTTGAACAAAAGAGTCATGTCTGGTTCCTTGTTTTAGAAAGCCTGAAATTTCTTTATCCCATCCTTGACCCTATTCAACTTTTTATCCTGTAAAAAACATTTCAAAAAAACTTAGGATGAGAATAAAAAGCTCAGTAAGGGTTACAACAATACGGAAAGTAAACATTAGTCCATGTATATATAAGATTCAATGAAATCATACTTTACTCATAAAGAATAAGCAATTTAACATACCTCATGAAATCATAAGATTTACGAATAACTCATAGAAATCATAAGACATAAAGGTAACTTGAGGAATTTATAACATTATTACGTAGGGAGTAACCCTCATGGTTACGTTTGGAATACCCATCACAGAATATTACCTAAATTCCTTCATCGAAACTTTAACGTGTAACTCCTTCGCGTTACCCAATGCATTGGAGAGCTATATTGGTCTCACCCGCCCTTAGTTTATCACAGAACAACCCGTCATAATAAACAATTCCCAAGAACCGTAAAATAATCATAGCACATAACTTAATCATAAAGGAAAGATAACATTCCCACATTGCAATAACAATATAACAGTTTAAGATAATGAATTCATTATAAAAACCATTTTCAAAACCATTTAAAACATTTAATAAAGAGATTTTTGAATCAATGTTTCCCATACAAATTTGAAGCCTTTAACATTTTAAACCATTAATATCCATATAAGTAAATCCTTAAAACCATTTTGAGAAAATGGATATTAATGAGAAATATATATAAGAATAAATCATTAAAACATTTAAAATGATATTTTAGTTAAAAGGTTTTTAACAAAATGAGAGACACTTGAATACAATAATTGAGGAATAACATTTAATCAGAACTTTGTAATATCATTAGAATAAAGGTATTCATGATATAATATTACAAAGGAAAATATATACACCATATAAGAGTGAATTTGTGCATAACAACAAAGAAGTCTCAATAGAAATGTAAAATGAGAGGAAATCCCTTATAAAGAAGGTATCCTTTAAATAAGGATAAATAAATCTTATAATTATGTGTGAAAAGTATAAATACATCCAATATAAGTGGATATTAATTGTAAAAGAATCAAAGGTCATTCAAAAAAATTCAATGGATGACATATTAAATAACTACTTGTTGAACCCAAAGAAATTTAAATAGGGTTAAGAAGTTCCCTTTTTAAAATTCAACAGCCAAACGACGTCACTTTAAAATTCATAAAATTAGTTGATGAGGGAGAAAAAATGATATCTCATCACTTGGACATAAAATTTACATCAATAATGATATAGAATAACATATCCCAACATAAATATATGTAAATTAAAAGACATAACAAAATAAGTCTTTTAAAAAGAGGAGGGTGAAAGGTTCCCTTATCGATTTGGGCAACTTTCGAAACACACACCCCATGAAAGAAGGGTCATACAATGAAGATGTAAATACCCACAAATGAGAGTATATTATACAAATAGTAAAATAATTTTCAGTACATACACCACACAAAATTAAATAGTGGCCAATGTAGCATAAATCTCAAGGGAATAAAAAGTGAGATGAAAATCCCCTTATAAAAATTCGGCAGCCTAAAGACGCCACAAAAAACATCCAAAAATGGATTTATGAGATCAAATAGGGTGTCTCATCATATTAAAATAAAATTTAAAGCAAGAGTAATATAAAAAAACAACCCCCAACATAATAAAGTGGAGCTTAATGTAAGTTACATAAAAAGGAGTCCGTAAAAAGAAAGAGAGATGTTGGATCCCTTAACTCAAGTCTGACTTCTCTTGTTCGTTTCTTTATATTCCTGAATGATAAATTTTTTTCAATTTATAATTTCTTAAGGAACTACATTTAAGTTTATTATTCAATTCATATCACATATTATAATGTTATAATAATTTGTTAATTATGTGAGTTCATATCAAATGTTTTTTGTCATTGTTTGGTACATGAGTCAAAAATGAATTTGTTTGAAAATAATCATCCATGTAGTTATAAGTACATCATCTACAGAATAGTATTAATGATTTAAATATCATATATATCCATTAAATATCGATTTTATAATATTTCAGAACATTTGGATATAAAAATAAATGAAATGCACCGTTCATGGAGACGGTAGGCCTTACGTACGCATGAACGCTATTTTCATTTCTATTTCATATTAATGGAATTAAAAATAATTGAGATATATATATATATATTATAATTAAATTATAATATATATTTTCTATAGGACACATAAGTTAATTAATTTTTTTCTTTATATATTCCATGTACTGAATGAATGAGTCACGTCACTTGAGGGGTCGATAGTCTGCACTTCCTCATATGAAATTATAGCATTTGCACAACATGAAAAGAATAAAGATATGATTTAAATATAAAATACAGAAGCATATATAAAACATAAATACCATATATATCATATATAAAATACAGTGAAATAATAATGGTGACCTTTAAAGGTGTTAAAAGAATATTGAAGAATCATCGTTTCGTGAGGTGGTAATTCTCCATCCACAGAAATAGTATGTTCTTTAACCATTAGACGGATGTGTGTGTAAGTGTAGATATAATAATTCTTATAAAAACATCCTAGTATATTTAATATACTATAATTGTTACAAAATAAAGGAATAAAAAGATTTTAGGGGGCCGTAGAAGCAAAATAAAACAAAAGAACATAAGAGAAGACATTACCTTTAAATCGGGTAACTCCCTTTGGATTGAACCAAAAGGGTTCCTTGAAGAGATTTATGCCTAAGTAGAGGATTAAATGATTAAGAGAGGGATGTGGAGAGATGAAATGGGCAAGTTTTTGCTGAGCCAAAGTCTTGAGAGGTTTGGGTAAGGAGGTATAGGTGGGGGCCTTTTATAAGAGGAGAGGAGGGGAACTCATGGAAAGTCAAGAAATGTTACGTTATTTTAAAAAGTGCTTCAGATTTTAAAGGTTCCACATTGAAATATTTCTAGGATAAGGTGATAAGGGTTCAAAATATACTCATACAATAGGTTTTTTCCATGTTTTAATCTTAGATTTTACATTATCTTTTCGTTTTATTTAAGTCGTTCATTAATGAGGTAATCACTGCATTATCATGATGTCATATATAATTTAATTTATTTAATGTATAAAAATTAAAATAAAAAATACTATGATTTAGGAACACTTTTTATATTTTCAATGACTATTTATAGTCTAACATATAGTTTATTTATACAAATTTAAAATTATTTTACTTAGGTGTTACATACTTTGGTTACATTTTCCATTCTTTAAAAAAATATGATAAAAGGACACTATCACACTAATGTGATTCAATGGGGTCCCAAGGTTGGCACAAGGAATCCCATGGTCTTTCAAGACACCAAAAATAGCATTAAGACACATGTTGGGGTCATTTTATATTTTTATTAAATTATTTTCTTACACTTATTTACCCAGTTACTAATTAAACACAATAATTAAAGATAATTACCGTCGTTACTATTCATAATGTTAAAAAAAAGAGTCTTAATTAAATAATGTGGACCTTATTATTCCAAAAATGGAATCAATTTTATCAAATTCAAAACAAATAAATTATAGTAATTAATTTAAAATTAAATCTCGTTGTCAAAATAAAAGACGGGGTCTTAAGAAGTAAAATTCATCAAAATATTGACTTGTTTTTACATCCAATTGGAAAGTGAAATTACTTACAATGAAAAAAATTGTATTAAGTGATAAAAACATAATTCAATTATATTTTAAAAACAATTAAAATTAAAATCTAAATATATAAATAAATTGGACGAAAAGGCAGTTTTGAATTAAAAACTATAGTTTTCACTATTCATAAAAAAAAGCATTATCAGAAAAATACAAAAAATAAACCCTAAGATATATTTGATATTTAAAATTCAGAAATGATTCCCATTTTACCAAATTAAAAACATATAAGTTTCATTAATAAATCATATAGTTAATTCCCGCTGTTAAAACAAATAATGGGTTTTTTGGAAGCAATATCTATGAAAAGTTTGGCACTTGTTTATGTCCATTTTCAAAGTGAAATTAAATATAATGACCACCATTGAATTAAATTGTAAAAATATATTCTAATAATCCTTTAAAACCAATTAAAAAGATAATATAACCATAAATTTAAATTATAAGAAAAAGTAGTTTTGGTGTAAAATGCAATATTTTTCACTATTCATTAATAAAAATGAACATTGTCTCAAACATACCAAAAATTTATCCAAACTAAATTTCAATGACACAATAATATATAATAAGTTTATTTTGAGATATAGAGATTATAAAATTGTCAAAAGATAGATTTCATAATGGTTCACCATCAAAAGGCGGTAAAACGATCTTTAAAAAATATTAGAGTATTTATTCTTAAAATTGGATTCATTTTGATTTTATGCCTCTTAAATTTATTGGATAAATGTAAAAATATTTAACAAAAATATGTAATCATTTTGTAGTTATTTCTGTTCATTCCCTCCATTACAACAACTAGGCATTAACTATTATAATATTATTATATTACTAGTGTGCAACGTAAGATTTCAAAGAAACTTGCTGTTGCGTATCGGGTACACCATCGAGCATAGAATTACCTTTAAAGTAATATTAACATTTTATTCACAAATATTGCTAAAACATAGAATTTAATTTTATTTATTTACCTGGAATGTTACAGAAAACCATCTAAACTGATATCTGAGGTGGTACTTGACTAACCTGATGAGCGTTCCTGATCTCCACAGGCTGTTGAAAAATAAAAGGGCATCAATAAATAATCATTGTGAGTTATTTTACTTCGAATTATTAAAATAAAAATGAAATATTCGAAACATCATCATATATGTATATATATAAATACTAATAAATACATGAATATCATTGTATAATGAGACACTAAGAATAATTAAAACATAACAAAACATCCAAAACCCACCTCATGGAGGTCAATGACCACCCACCATGTCCTAAGTCCCCCACCCTTGGTCACCCAATCATGATCCCACAAAATAAGATGAGATCATTAACTCCTTTAATAAAATAATATAGGGCTAAAAACACCAAATGTTATTATTAGGGTGTGGCCTGAATTCCTTGCTAGGATTACACCAAAAATTACATGAAATCACTTCATTAGGATATTATAATATTATTAAAGATGATTAAAAATATAAAAGTAATATAATTAGTTTAGTAATAGAATTTTAAACATTTAAAAATCATTAATCAAACTAAACATGTAAAACCATCCATTTCACCATTTGGAAGATAAACATTTTCTTGAAAATATTTAAAAACAATCTCATAAGATTAATTCAGACAATCAAGAAAATATTGGAACATTCACTTGATATGGAAGGATAAACAAGAGTAAATACAATATAGTCTTTGGTGAATAATAATAAAAAATGAAGCAACTAAGGAAAAATAGGTTCCATTGAATGATGTCATGTATCAAGATAAAGTATATAGATGTCAGGGGTATAACCAATGTATGATAGTGAGTCCACCCTAAAATAGATAATCAAATTAAATCATGACTAATTTCTAGTCTTACATATAGTCTCATGTGTCTTAGGAAAACTATTTCTTTGAACACCCACATTCCTAGCCAAATATCTATTATCAGAACCTTTCATGATATCTATGGATCCACTTGATGGGTGTGAGCCCACTAGAGAAACACATAAGTATATTATCCCATCTATCTACCTTGGATTCCGTGACTAGTCAAAAGAATGGGTAAGATAAAAACGACATGATGATCACACATGGATCCTTATTAAACAAATATCAATATCACCCCCAAACTCTATCAATATAAATAATCCCGATTTAAATCCTCACAAAATTGAAGAGTATAAGAACCAAAAAAGTACAATTAAGTATTATATAATGATAAAATTATCTAAAAGTTCTTAACATATTGTCAAGAATCATCAATATTATTTCAAATCCATTTAAACAATTCTATATCAAAAAGGGTAATAATAAATGACTATATCCCCAATTCATCCATAAAATTAAAAACATAATTTTAAAAAAATCATTTATTCCAAACCAACCATAATAAATTCAATGGATGTATTGAAAATTTAAATAGATTGAATAAAATTCAATCCATGGGTTTATACATAATTTTCATGTGGATAATTTATTTAATTCAAATATCCATGGAACACCAATTTCAAAATAGTGATAAAATCATTCAAATGTAGTTAATGGTAATTTAATTAATTCACGCATTTAAAACTAATAATAAAACATCAAATTTGTCAATTCATTTAATTTAAATCAAAGAATTTCATATAATAAATTAGATCTCGGACCAAATCAACCAACTTCACCAAAAAAATCCATTTTAATAATAACTAAAAAAATCCTAAAAAACATGACTTAAAATTTTTAAAAAAATTATGAATATAGAGATTATAGAAATTCTATTAATCCCATATTAAATTCAAAGAGAATAGGGATAAAGTTTTTTTATAACGAATTAAATGGAAAATTTTCATAAGAAATGTGTTAAAAATTAAGAAACATGTATTTTTGAATTATCAGGAAACAATGAATACAAAATAGTGGAAAATCATATAAACACCATGTTTGAATATTATGAGATGAACTAGAATAAATCCATGTTGCGTAACCTTTGATGGTGATCACTGGATCATAGAAGACAGATCGTAAAATAAGAGAGAAGGGACCGAAGATCTAAAATTACACATTAATCCACCAATATCCATTGAGAGTAAAAGATTTCATACCCTCTGTGAAGAAATAATCAAGATATGAGGAGAGATCAAACAGCAAGTGATGAAGGGAATACCAAAGGCAAAGATCTTGACTTCAATCGATGATTCCATCAACCAAGAGATGATGTTTGGGGAGAAAAAATGCCTCTATAGGGATAATAATACCCCATGTATCATGTTATTATTGATAAGGACGAGTTTATGGTTAATTAGAAGTGGTTATGGGTCTTTTATTTAGATTTTTTGAACATTAATTACCATGAGACATATCCCATGAAATTGTGTGAGAAATAATTACTGTTTCAGAAATTTTAATTTATGTTCCAAACCCCCCCCCCCAATCAACCATAACTCCTTCTACATGATCATTACCCAGCCCATTGACTAGCGTGATCCCTACTTAGACATTTTACCCTCAAAATTCATATCTTGGGGGATCGAATCACTAATTTAAGAGATGACCTTCTTTCTCAGTAAGTTCTTTTTCTCATAGTGTTTTAAATCTACTCTTCTATAGATTATTTATTATAAGATGCTATGATATAATTTTGATTCATTTAATAATGGTGGTTTTATGTGGAATTATAGATCTAGGATCTAAAATATCTTCTTTTGAGATAAATCTTACTAAATTAAATGATCACCATTAAGGGAAGACATCTTGGATTCATTGTCGACGGTTTCCTTAAATTACAGGGAGATATTTTAATAATTCCCATTTATTTTGTGATTCATTATTTCTTCATAAATTCTTAGATTTGTTATTCTTAATTTCTAACACTTATTCAATGCTATTTCTCCTTGAAATTCCTTAAAACGTTTATTTGTCTAATTTAGAATGGAATTGAACATGGAATTAATAGAATGGATATACTATTGATACCAATCACCATTTTATGAATTTTTTATTTGTTATTTTTTGGATATATATTCTAGAAATTTTAAAAAATATTTTAGTGAAATTGACTGTGTTTCCAAGTGTTTTGATTTATAAAAGGTAATTACTTGATTTTAATTAAATTGAATGAACTATTTTATGTTCTCTAAAAACTTTCAAACGCATGATTTTATTACATGTCAAAGAACCATTTGTGATTGATTTTAAAATTTATATAGAATATGTTGTCTTGGTTTATTTGAAAAAAATGATTTACATATGTGGAAAGAGTATGTAATCACATGTTTTGAAATGTATTCAATAATTTTAATATTATAATTCTTCATTTAAAATATTTAGGGATGATTTGAAATATATGATGGTTTGAAAGGCTTGTTTTTTATCATAATTATGCTTTGGTAAAGGAAGAAGGTATGATTACCCTTTTTGGATGTTTAATTGTCTTAAAATATTTGAAATGAATTTTGGATTATTGATTCCCCTGTAGGTAAATTATGATGATCCTATAATGGGACATTATCTTAATAAATCTTTCATTATCATTTGACTTTACATTGATGCGTGTTTAGAAAATGATTATTTACATTAAGGAAATTTTCGGCGAGAGTGATATGTGATATTAGGGATATTTTTCATATTTAATAAGGATCCATGTGTGATCTTCAAAACTAGATTACCTCACTCGTCTATTTTAAGTTGTCACGGGAACCTCGAATGTTATATGGGATGAACTAGATATATACTTCAGTAAAAGAATCTGACCCCTCAAGTGGATCCATATATAATGTGAATGGTTTAGCCTATAGATATGTGGTCATGAAAGTGGATGTGAATGTTACTTGTTCGCATTGGACCCTTGATACTAGATGTATGTCTAGAAATTATTCATTTTATTAGCTATTCTATGGTGAAATCACTATCATTCCTAAGTGGTTCACATGAAATTAATATACAGGATACTCGATACACAACAACATTCATTGTCACAATTTGGCACTTTAGTTTCATTCCTAGATTCTTTATTTCTATTATGCACCTTGAATATAATGTATAGATTGATTTTCATATTTACATATAATTTGAATGTTATAATATTCCCATGATTTTTTACATTATCATGTGAAATGGTTTTCAAAGTATTTTAAAGTAATTATTTGGTTTTAAAAGGTGAAATGACATATTTTAAGGGGTTGGTTTAATAAATTATCTTAAATGTTAACAAGTCTATTGTTAAAATAATCCTTATGAATTCTTATTTATAGTCATATTTCATTATATTTCTTCATCCTTGGGAAGTAACTGCAATGAATCTTTGGTGGAATCTTACTGGTCAATTTAGATCACACCCTACATGTACCTTTTAGTGGTTTAATCCCCTTATTATATTATACTATGTGTTCATGATATCTCATTCCATTGTTTTTTAGTTAGGATGATGAATGGTGGGTGACGTGGGATATGGTAGGTTGTTATAGAAAACCAAGAGGTGGGGTTTTTTTGTTATATTTTACTTTCAGTTTTTATAGTGTCTCTTTTTACTATGATACATATGTATTGATTGATATATATCGGATCATGTTTCTTCATTTTACATTGGTAATGTTTTTATTTTATAGTATAATAATTCTCAGTGGTTCCCAATTTATTTAATGGTACTTGTAATCATCCTATATATATAAGTAATTCTCTTTGTTTTAGAGGAAAATTGGCTAAAATATTGGTTTAGAAGGTATTCAAAGTTGGATCATTACATGTGGTATCAGAGTAGATATCTATTTAAAGGGAAATATGAAAATTCTAAATTATAATGTTATTTGGGGAGATTCACGGATGAATGAAGATTGTGAATTATTAAGGAATAAATAGGTAGTCTATGAGAAGGTACATGATCACCAGCTCTCCATGGTGAGACTTGACTGACACTACAAAAAAATTACTTATACTAGTAGAAAATTACTGACAGACAATATATTTGTTGGTAAAAATGAATAATTCCAACAGATACTAAGTTCTATCGGTAATAAATTCAAGTACCAACATTTATTTTTACCGAGAAATATATTTGATGTAATTAATTGTTTAATACAAACATATATTTTACCAAAAATTAAATTTGTTTCTATATATATTAATTCCATCAATTATTTATCAACATATAAATAGATTTATATTAATTATCATTACCAACAGTTTTTTCAACATATAAATTTCATGCTAGTATTTTTTAGCCATATAAAAATCAAATTAAAATAATTTTGATATTACTATTAGTTATTAGTTTACTAAAAAAATTATGTTTCTATTAAAAAAAATATTTAAAAATATTTGAAATATATTCAGAAATAATAATTCAATATATTTTCTATTAAAAATAAAAATAAAATTACATTTTATATATATCGTATATTAGATTAAATATTAAATGGGTGATATTTTAAAACCATTCATATTAAAGATAAAAAACATAAAATAAATTTATTCATTAAGGTTTAATAATCCATTCAAAAATAAAATAATAAAAAAATAATAAAAATATATATTTTACTTCCCATCCTCGTTTTCTCTCTATGGCACCATTCTTCCTGGATTACCTCCCGTTCATCGTCATTCGCCACCAACACAATATAAATATCAACATGTGTCACACTCTTGGTTCATCATAGTCAAGGGAACCCACACCCCCATTTCTTATTCAACCGGTTTAGGTTTTTTCCTCCTTTATGGCTTGCAATTCTTCTCTATATGTTTTATAAACATGTAATCCTAGGTTTCTAGTGTCTGAATTGAATTTCAGTTAGGGTTTGAAGGAAATTCCGAGGAAAGAATATTTTTTGTTTTTGTTCATGTTTTTTTGATGATTTTTTTGATAATTATATACCTTTTTGAAGCCACTCCAGTTGAAATGATATTTCATCATTTATCGCATCCTATGGAATAGTGGTTGATCCTATCATTAAATTTCATTCTTTTGGAGAAGATTCTTCCTCCATCTAAGACCCCGGCGAGAATTCTACTCCCTTAGAAAACTCATATACTGAATATTCACCTACGAGGTTAAATTTTCTAGTATCTGACATAAATTTCTTCATCAACTTATTGATTGTTATTTCCAATGGTCTAGCATACTACTTGTGAAAAAAATCCCAAGATTCAATTTTTAACTCTTCCTTTTAATTGTTTCAATAACATTCATCGTTTCAAACATTAATGAGATCTTAATTTTTTTAGATTCTATATATTTTCTACCATTGTATTAGATAATATGTAATGTTAATAATTAATGATGTATCTAATATCTTTTATCTACAAAACTTGTTTATCTGATTTGATTTCATCTTTCTATTGATTTACAAGAAACTTCTTCTATGTAAAATTTTTTTGACATTAAATGAAATGAAAAAAATTAATGTATTATTCAAATATAACATAAGATAAGGAATATTCATCACTTTCACTCTGCTCAATGGAGCCCATGAGCTATGTGATAAACAAGTGAAAAATGAATTTGAAACCTGTGAAGTATTTCCTACCATGTTCTGAAAATGAATCCATCCTTTATGCTCCAATGTTGTTTTTCATATTCTTCCCAGACCATATCAGCCTTCAAACTGTAATTTCTTTCAAATATCTTTATATACACATCTAAATTATTCTTTTCATTCCCTTTATAAAAATAAATGGATTTTATCTCCACCGAATCTATAGATAGTTTTGACTACTTTTTAAATACATGAATACATAAATGGGTAGAGTGTTACATTTCAAACATTTTCCAGTCATGGAGTGTGGAAATAATTTGTGATCTATCACTTTTCATTAATTTATAACCTCTTCTTTCAAAACCCTTTTTAGTGGTACTTTGTTGACAGATTCTTCTTGTGTAAAAATATTTCCAGTTTTGAATGTTTCATTCAAAACTATCCTTTGTCTCATAATTTCACTTCAATGACCAATTTATCCAATTTATACAATGCTAATATTTTTTATAGATTATGAAACTAAATCCTATAATAAAAATCTCTCCATATTTATCACCAGATTTATCTTTCTTTATCTATGAAATATCTTTTATTACGTCCATTTCTTTCTTGTTTACATGTTGACAACCTCCTCCTCCTTAATATTCTAGATTTGCTTCTTTATTCTATATGATGGTTAGTCTAAATAATCAACGATTGGTGTTTTGTGCACACCTTTCTTTCATTTATAATCACTTTCTTCAAATTCTATGAATTAAATTTTTAAATGTAATATATATCATTTTCATGAAAACATGATACCTCATTTACAAAGGAACCATAGTTTCCTTCTAATCACATTTACTACTATTTCAGTATCTTTCCTTATAAACAATGTTACCATAAATAAATTATCTCTAAAAAAGTCACTCATATTTTATTCCTCATTAATATAACATGTTTTATCTATCTTTATTTCAATGTGTACCTCTATTGTATCAATACACACATTTATGGTGTGTTTTAAACCTCTATAATAGATGTAGTTTTTTTATCATTATTTCTTATGGAACTTCAATTCAAAATTTGAAAAGAGATTTCTTAATTATATATTTCATATCTATTCAACATTTATTATCACATGTGAAATTATATATTTAGAATATTTACTGGAGAAAAGATTTTTTTATCTAAATTTTCTCTCTTTCTAATCCTATAAAAAGTCTATATTGCTATATTTTAATTGGTATTTCATCAAATATAATTTAGAGCTTTCTTCATGGGTAAATTTTATTTTTTCATCAAGTTATTTCGTGATATAATTTATGTACATATAAGATTTTCACTTTTTACTTTTGATATTCAAGTTCATAATTATGTTTACCCAATAAATTACTTTTCACCTTCATCTTGGTATTAATCCTTGAAACTATCCCTCTCATGTTCACCTTTTCTTATCTAGGCCTAAATATCTTTCTGATCACTTCCTGGACATCCTCCAAATCGAAAACATGATGTTGTATTCACTTCTTCATCAGAAAAAAAATACATTTTTCCATTATTGTGGGAGAATTTTTATCATTAGATTTGCATTATGTTTTTATGAGGGATAACATTCATATATTAACGATATTAATATCATTTACCTCAAATTGTTCTACAAATTTCTTTGTCACCTTTTTTTCTTATTGTTCTTACCTATTAACACAATGATTTTCTCACCATCATATTTATTCTCAAGGGTTTTTTAGTACATAAACATTAATATAATATAGATTCTTCATAGATGTTCCTAAAATATTCCAATACATCAATATTTATTATACATTAAAATGTTTTTCTAACCACCTCTCTTATTAAATCATAACTCAAACTCTATTATGATTCTCCACCAAAAACCATTTTCCTAGGATTTTTCAAATTAATATCAATGAAAATATATTCAACGGTATCATATCATCTTATATAAAAAATTGTATATATCTAACATCATACCTTCACAATAAGAAAGCTAATAAACAAGAGTCTTCAAATAAAAAATCATATGTGGTTGAAAAATCTTAAACACATATGATATATTAAAATCCATGATAGAAGCAATGGAAATAGATATAACTTGTTATGGCATAGTCCCAAAAATACCCAGAGAGCAAGGAGGTGGGGTAGGGTAGTGGGGGTGAAACAAAGTGTTAACTGATGAAATATATTTATTTTAGTTATTTAATTTATATATATCTTTTTCCTATGTTATTATATATATATTAGTCCATTAGATTAATTATATAATTTATAACCAGATTTATCAAAGGAAAATAACTTCAGAAAAAGGAAACAATAATTTTTTTGGTTCACCAAAGTGAGTTATGTTTAGGGATCACTATCATCCAATGAAACACCCATATCCATCTCTCTATATCCAGAACATTATAGAGGGCCATTAACAGTTTATATACATTATGGTTTTTACCGAATTAGTATATAAAAATTCATAACTTTAGCAAAGTAACTCGAGATATAGTGTTTCTATAAAATTCACATCACTACTCTGATCATCAGTAGTGAAAAATTAAAAACATTGATGAATGGGTTATTATCTTTTATAGATTGAGAAAACATTTTATTTTTGAGTAACATTCATTTTATTTTACATTTAACACAATATGATAGATTTAAGATTAGTATATATAGCACATAACCTCTTTTTAGATATTTTACTTTCCTTATATTTGTATTGATTGGCACAAATATTTTGGATATGATTCCAAATTTTATGAAAAATTAGAACCCTCTCTAATATATATTATATTTTTGAACACATTAAATTGTTAATTAACTTTGATACTTTAATTATATTTCAATTCACTAATTTTATATATTTTATTTAATAACCTATAATTACATTGATAATATGTTTTATTAAATAAGAAACATTATGTAAGAATCTTAATTATCAATGAAATGTCATAATTTGCATTATTCTTCACAGAAATCTAGAATCTCTATATTTTTAATACAATTATTTTTCTTTAATGTCATTGTGTAAACTATGTAAAAATCAATTTGTGAAATCTTAATCTGTGTCTATAAACTCAGTGTGTAATCTATGTTAGTAAACCTATTGGGTAATTTGTGTGTTTAAACATTATATGTAAGATTATTGTGTAATCTATCTATGAAATCCGTCTTTGTGTGTTAAAATTGTCTATTAACATCAATGTAAACTCAGTGTTTCTTCAGTGTGTGACCACATTGTGGAATCCGTGTGTGCATTTTGTGTCTCTTTTCTGTAAACGGTGTGTAATCATAGTTTGTAATATCAGTGGGTAATCTGTGTGGTCAATATATGTATAAACTCATTGTTTAATTTATGTCTATAAACTCTGTGTGGGATTGGTGATTATAAACACTGTAGGTCAACTCAATGAGTAATATATGTTTGTCAACTCAATGTGTCATCTCATTGTGTAATATGTGTGTGCAATCTGTCTCTCTGTGAAAAATATGTGTAGGAAACCAGATTCTCACAACCCAATCACAATCCACTCTAAATTAATGTTATTTCATCTATTTAGTTGCATCACTATCATTTTGTGTAAAATTCTGTGTATATATAGTGTGTATGTTCATTTTGTAACCTCATTATTCAAAATGTGAGTGCAACCTATGTATGTGTTTATAAATTCAGTGTATAATATTAGTATGTAATCTAAATTTGAAAACTATGTCTATAAATTCTATGAAATATTTGTTTGTAGACACTATGAAATCATTATCTGTAAACTCAGAGTCTGATTGGTGTCTGTAAACTCCGCATATAAATCATTTGTGTAATCTATTTGTGTAATCTGTGTGTGAAATCTATCTATCTGTGTGAAAATTTTCACTAGGAAACCCAAGTCTCATAGCCCAATCACTATCCACTATAAATTAATGTTCTTGAATCCATTTACTAGCATCCTTATCATTTACAATCAGAAAGTTATCATTATCTTTTCATTACTTCTTTTTATATTATTAGGACCTTTATTCATCATTTCATGTTGGTTAACTACTGTTGTAGGAAACATGAGTCTCACATTGTGTTTTCAATGAACCCTTATAATCAAACGAGCATCATATCTTTTATATGATCAGCTGAGATAGGTTTATTGTTATTTTGTCTTATACATGATAGCTAGTTTAGGTTGTCTAGGACACATGATGGAGGTGGTCGCATGGTAGAAGAATAGGTCAGCATCATATTTTTTAATTGATGAAATAATAAATTTGGTTCATTATGTTGATGTCGCACTAACTTGCGACTGCCGGTTTGTGTAGATGAAACTATATTAAACTCTTACTTATGTGCCATTAGTGTTCATTTATGGTTCAAGGTCTTGAGATGCTACTAGCCAATTTTTTGGCTATTTTCTCTGATTCTTGATAGGATTATGAGTTGCAAGCTTGATAGGATTATTGGTGGTTTGATAATGTTAAAATATAAAAGTTTATCGCTACAAAAATTTCATTAAATGGAAAAAATGGACAGGTGGCGTGAGGAACTAAAAAAAGGAAATGAATTTATTTTGAGCCAACTGAAGCTACCACATGATGCTACTGTTTAAAAATGTTAAAATTAAATGAAAGGTAAATTATACCATGTGTTGTTATTTTCAGTTTGATAATACTCTTGCTAAGATAGTATTCTTTTTAATTTAAATCATGGTGATATTATTTTTTGTTATGTGGTCATCGATAGTTTTTAGTTATTGTGGTCCCTAATTCTTCTCATTATTTATGTTTTATATCATGCTCTAAGGAAGTTGTTTAACAATAATCAAAGGGATGGTGATGTTGTACATTATTAGATCCACTACAGTATATGGTATCTTGTTTTAAGTGATGGGGATTCAAAATCTAGTTGTTTTGTGGCTGTTTCACAAAGGGTGGAGCATAGACCTTCATGTCTGTTCAATTATGGTATTCTTCATTATTGTTGCTACCTAGTGAGCATTTTGGGTGTATTTGTGCTAACATTAGATGTTAGTAGGGTACATTTTGTAGTCTTCCAATTTTTGTGTGTCAAATACATGGCTCATGTACAACCATATTATGTTTGATAATTTTTAATTTTTGGGAACACATTTACAGCTATTAGGGTAGTGGGTTCATGCTTACATTGTTAACTCATTTAAGATCATGTTTCTGGTCAGAGATGGTATACCCATTGCCCTATTTAGGGATTCATCAAATATTTTATTTTTTAAACATTTTCCCAAACCAAACATGTCCTTATTCCAACTCATTTTGAGAGGCGAAGTGATTGAGGGGTTTTTATTACAGATGTAGATTGGTGGACCTAATGTTAGAGATGGATTGAATGCTGCAGCAGGGTGGATCTGTTTGGTAGGCATTCATGCTCTTACCAGATTTTTGAGATGTCAATCGGGATGGTAAAAAACGATCACTATGAAAATAAATATTTATACTTCCATTTATTTATATTTTTGTTCCAATTCATACTGATATTTTTAATTGATTTGAGATGGAGGTGTATTCTTAATATTGGGGAATGTGTGGGTTTTGGGTGATTTTTGCTCCTCGGTGCATCATGGATGGGCTCTGCTGATTTTAGATGCTCATTTATTCAAATTTAATTTATAAACAAATATTATAAATTGGTTATATTATTACCAATAGAAAAAAAATTTCATTAGAAACACTTAGAAAACATTTTAACCGATATATATTTTATCTGTTGATATTATTATAATTGTAATATAATAATTTTATCTATAAAAAAAACATTTAGCGACATGGTTTTTACTGACAGTTTAGAGGCCGATGCATATATTTTGGTAAAATGTTTTACCTACATAAAATGTACTTTTACCAACAGATATGCCCCCATTGGAAAAAGTGAAAAATGTTGTAGTGTAATAAGGGATATTTGAACTTCATTATTTCTTTTTAGTTTTTTCATATATGTTGATTAAATGTTTTTAGATTCCCTTGGAGACAATATTTTATTCGTAAAATATAATATGAGTTTTTTTAACTAGAATGGAATGATAATCATCATTGAAACATGTTTTAAAATTCTAGTGAATTGTGATGAATCTGTTGGGATAATTTGGTAATCAATAAATGAAAAATTGTGAGGTTTTTGTGTGGTTTACCAACCCATATAGCCAATCCATTTACAGTTCTAACTGTTTTCTAAAAATGAAACCTTATCCATTTTCATATAAGTGAAATTTCTTATGTTATTTTGTTTATATGGGTTACTTATCTACATTGTTTCATAACCTGGTTTGGTTGTTTCAAATATAATCACTTTTTAATAAGTTTAAATCCCTTTTGAAAAATAAATTTATTTTTATAGTTTGTTTTTGTTTTATCATTGAGGAATCTATTGAATGACCAAGAATTTAGTTTTATAAAAAGGATGTATTGAAAATAAATCATCAGACACACTTATGTGATGTGAAAAAACATTTTTTTATGAATAAATTTTGGTTTCTAATTTATTTAAAATAAGAATGGTTTTGATAATTGGAAAATGGGAATAATAAATCTGAGACCACAGAATAATTTACATGTGTTGGAAAATGGTTTTTAAAAAAGTAATTGATATATAACATTATGTGTCATTTTGAAAACAAATATTAATGTTTTTTAAATAATTAAAAAAATCTTGTTATGAAATTAATGAATATTTGATGAAAGTGAGTTTTAAGATTTATTTAAAAAAATTGTGCTCTATTTTTGTGTTATTTTGTTCTTGAGTTGATATGATTATGTTTACTAATTTTGATAATTTCCTCCCATAATGTATTTTGTGAGTGATAAATTGTTTTTCTAATGGTCCATTCCTCAAATATGTTCTTTGTGTTTTTTAAAAGTAAAATCCTTTTTCAAAAACTCTACCTAGAAACCGTATTGAGTGGTGGAGGTAGAGAAAATCTGTCCTTTGAATCCCATATTTGACTTATTGGATTGTTTTCCACCATATTATTAAGTAAAACAATGTTCAATGGAGGAAGTGTGGTGGCTTAAAGAAGTTGATGAGATCTTTGATATCGTAGAGACTCTTAAATTGTTGATGGTCATGTCAATCCAATACATATTTGATAGAACTAGAAATTAGTGGCGGGATGTTTTGATTAACAATGGTATGTATGAAATAATTTCTTTGGAATTATTAAAGACAATCATCATTCAATATCAGTATACTGAGGAAGTAAGGAAGGAATTTTTTTTGAGTTCTTGAGTTTCAGTCTTGGTGATCTATTAGTTGCGAAGTATAAAAATAAGTTGTCTTGTTTAGTAATTTTCATACATAATGATTTTCGAAATGAATTTGAAACTTTTTTTACTTTTAAAAAAGTTCATCACCAGAAACATGTAACATACAATCCTATAGAATGGTTGACCATTTGTCAAGAGTTTCTCGAATTGAACTTTTTAGTTGATATGGATCTAGAAAAAATATATTCATGGCTACATACCATATTCTTGATTGAGGAAGTAGAATATCCTTACAAAAATTAGAGAACTATATTGTGTTTCAAATGTAGAAAACCTAGTCATTCTAAGAACTTATTTTCGAATGCCATGCTAGTTTTTAAATGGTGTTCCCATCCATGTCACATTATGCGTTCCTTTAGGTTGGGTGACCACAAAGAAAAACATCAATCAAGAAGATCCAATACATATTATAGGTCATTATATGCTTCAAGATAATGGGGCTACATTCAATGGACTTTGAGTGACTCCTTTGATGTAAGTAAATGAATCTAGTTTTCAATGGTAAATGTTGATCCAACTTCTTTTTTTAATGAGGAATTGGAAATTATTGGACTTCTACTTTCTTGTGGGTTGATAGTTTTTGGAAACATTTTGTTTTGGGATCCTTGGGAATGGTATCTTGTAGACCCTGGTTGTTGTAATATGTGGATTGAATAGGTAATAATTTTGTCCTCCCAATTTGATTTTTTGATAGATTTTTTGTTACACAGAGTTCTTTTTATTTTGTCCCGATGGTTAGAGATCTACTACAATATATATCATGATCTAACATGTAAGAGTGTATTTTATTATCGTGCACTATCCAATATGTTTGAGAAATTTGGACATTGATATACCATGGTAATCTACTCAGGTAACAAGGAAGATGTGTATTTTTGATAGACCATGCACCCGGTCATGATGGAATTTATTTTTAGTATCTTGTTGAGTAATGAGGAACAATTTTGAAAAATCATTGTATACTATTGAGTAATTACCCAGGTTATAAACCATTTTTATCCTTTTACCTTTCTTATATATTTTTTTTCATTTGATGTTTATCCTTAGAAAATAATAGAGGTATATATTCTTTTGAACAAATGGATGTACACTTATTATGTTACACCATTTGGGTGAATCAATAATTGATGAGGAGACTTATGTTAGGTCTCCTATATTTCGTAGGTTTGGAGGAATGTCATTACATTAGTGTGTTTATCTAGGATTTTTAGTTGAGTTTCTATACTTTGGGTGATTCTCTATTCCATACCATGTACCATCCACCTCACAGCATGAGCGATGGATTTCATCTAGCATTATTGTGGTCAATCTATCAAAATAGATATTTTCATGGGATAGAAAGTCCTATGTTGGTGTGGTTTTAAAATATCATAACTTATTTTTATTTCTTTTGACCCATTTATTCGAATATATAATGATATGATATCTTTTTTGGGTTGTTTCTAGAAATTTTTCAAAGTCATTTTGATGGTTTCTGGGGCACTCCATGGTTTGCACATTGATAAAAAAAGTGTGCAAACTAGTTGTATGGTTCGTTCATGGTAAAATGAGGTTTTATGAAAGACCACATGGTTTTATCATGGTTAAACAAATTGTGTATCCTTTGTGTGAAATTTTTCATAGTTAAGAGCATCGTTTGTACTAACTCTGTGACTTGGACTTGGAAATCGTGTGAAAAATAATTAATGTTCTAAAAATATTAATTAAATCCCCAAAAACCCACTAATATAAACTAAACTCTTCCCCCTCAATCATAACCAAATACATAGGGTTTTGGGAGCTATCCATAGTCATTTTTTTGATGAATCATCATCTCTTGGTGGATCATAACACCGATCGATGCTTTGATCATCTCATTTATTATCTACTTCTCTTAGTGTTCAATATATCGTTATCTATTGATTAATTATTCATAGAGGATATGATATACCTTGATTCATTGGATTGTTGTTGATTTATATGGAATTGGAGATCTAATATACATTATCTTTTCTTTCGAGATCTATCTTTGGATATTCGAAGATCTTTACGGGTGCAACACATCTTGGAATCATTGTAGTTGTATAAAATTAATTCCAAGTTGTCTTTTTTTTATGATATTACATCATTTTGTGACTCATTGTTTCTTGATATATTCAGAGATTTGTGTTTCTTAATTTCTAACAATTATTATATGAAATGTTTCTTTAAAATTCTTCACAAAATCATCTTTGAACAATTTCTCAATTTATTAAAATTGAAATTAATTGAATTGATATAATCTTGATATCTAAATCATTTTTATAAAGTGTGTAAATGATAAAAAATTAATTGTATTTATTTTAAAAGAACATTCAATGGATATTTTCGTGAAATTGAGGAATTTTTCCCATGTTTTTATTTATAAAATTTAGTTACTTGATTTGAATTAAATGAATAGAAATATTAGTTGTGTTCTAAATATTTTCAAATATATGAATTTATTAAAAGAACATAGACCCTCTTTGATTTATTTTACTCTTATTTTGGAATGGTTTCCCATGATTTAGTTTAAATAATTAATTTATTCACCTGGAAAGTGTGTGTTAACCAATGTTTTCAATTTAATTTTATCCTTTTAACATTTTAGTACTTAATTTAATGTTTTTGGGTTTCATTGAAATAAGTGATTGTTTTGAAGGGGTGTTCGGAATTGTAATGATAATTTGGGAAATTATGTGTGTACGATTACCCTTTGTGGATGATGAATTTTTTAAATAGACATGAATGTAATTTATTATTTTTGACATCATGGTTAGCACATTTGGATGATCCACTCTTATGATAATACCTTAATGTTTCATTCTCAATAATTTTACATACCATTGTTGGGTGTCAAAAGTTGATTAATTAATTTGCGGGAATTGGGGTGCGAGTGAGATGTGTGATTAGGTCCAATCCCCATGATATATAATGGTCTATGTGGGATCCTAATAACATTTTTACTGCACTCATTTTTTGTACTAGTCATGGGAACATGGATAGTTAGACAAGATGAAATTGATATATGATTCACTAGGGGACTCACACCCTTCCAATTGATCCATAGAAAATGTGAATGGTTCACCCTATGGGAATACGAATTGGAAAGAGGTTGTATATTCATCTAGTTTTCTTTATACACATGAGACTAGATATATGTCCTGAAATTAGTATTTTTACTAGATACTCTAAGTTGGAATCATTATCATACCTAGGTACGCCCGATAAATCCATATACTCGATACTCGATAACTGAAAAAATTCAATTTAACTATTTAGAACCTCATTTTCCGTACTTGATTCATTTATTATTATTATGAATATAACTATATTGTGTTAACTCTTATTATTAATTTCTTATCATGCTAATATTTTAACATTTTCTTAATTATTTGACATTAGAATGTGAAATGGTTTTCCATTATTTTAATAAAAATCATAATTTTTTAAAATGTGAAATGACATGTTTTAAAGGTTTTGATTAATAAATTGTTTTTAAATGTTAAAAACAATAGTTTTAAAAAAAATCTCAAACTCATTTATTGGTAGTCCTGTTTTATAATATTTAAGTATCCTTATCATTTAATTGTATATAATATTCAGTTTAATCATACATGCCTCTGTATCTCACACCATTTTTGTACCTTTTGGGGTTTGCAACCCATTATTATCTGATAGAATGGGTTCATTATCTTTCCTTAATTTTTTAATTTAGAGTTATCTTGACCAAGAGAAAGTGACATGGTACATTGTTGGTGGTTATGCACCACTGGGAGGTGGGTTTTTATTGTTTTAATTCGTTTTTGGTTTTCTCAGTGGCTCTTTGTACTGTGATATATATATGTATTAATTGATATATATCTGATGATGTTTTTTCATTGTACTCTATTATATTAAATATTTGAGGGAGAAGTTGTTCCCCATGATTATTCTTTGATTCTTTGGTGCTTGTCTCTAGCCTATGGAGACCAAGAACCTTTTTATAGTTAGTAGAGATTGAGCTTAGATATTAGTTTACATGGTATTCTGGGATCGATCATTACATTCCACTAGGAATTAATTCCATCATTAACCCCCAAATGTATTAATCCCTCATTCCTAGAGTCATCCACTTATCAATATATGTCATAATCCCAAAAGTATTATAAATTTAATGTAAAATATCATGGTTTATATTTTCATTAAAGTGACAATAAATTCCAATGTTATTAATGTTATTTAGCACACATTTCTCAAAATAAATGCACACCTTATTACATAAATGTCAAAAATATATTAATACTATGATTTCTCCATACACCAATCACTGATTCTCAAATTTTTATCCAAAAAAAATAATCCCAAAAAAATATCACATTTCAGGGTCATTGATAAAACATTCTATATGTTTAGAAATGTTTTATGAAGAACTAAAAAAGAAAAATAATTATAAATTTCAAATAATCCTCTCAATTTTTTCTATATACCATAATATTATTGATAAATAACACTCACTAATTAAAATAGATAAGAGTACATAGATTTAGTTTCTATTAAAATATGAACCTCACAATTTGAGGTACGACTATGAATATCAGATATTCACAACATAATATGAATAACAAAAAAATTATTTCCCATTTATATATTATTCAATATTCAGTTATAATACATAGTGGTTTCTGTAAACATATCTTTCTCATTTTTATTTTCATGATCTTATTTCAAGAAAATAATAGAAATTTTTTAATGATAATACTGAAAAAATTAATCTAAAATCATTAATTTTATGATTAAATCCCTAATAAAAAATTCATATTTATCATATGGTAAATTTAGTTCATCATATGACTGTCTTCAATTAATACAAAGTTATCAGGGGCTATTTTTAAAGATGGATCTCTATCCTAATTATTAAAAATCATACTAAAATATATCATTAATGTTAATTATAGAGAATATTAATTAAAAAAATAATAGCCCTTTGGATTGTCTAGATAACCTTACAATATGTTTAAAATCCCACAATCCACACATTTGAATTTTGGTCTAAAGACATAAACATTACAAATTTGAAATAAATTTTCCATCAAAATATAAAAAATCAAAAGGAAAAAATGGATCTCTTAAAAACCCATTGACACTTTAGGTTTAGAAATTTCTAGAATTAGTAGAAACAATTAGATATATTAAAAATAAAAATATTTTTCCAGTAAAAAATATATATAATCACCCAAAATTTCATTATATTGAGAAACATTCCCATATATATATATTTCTTAAAACCATTCTTCATAAACAGTGGCTGTGGAAACATACAAAAGAGTGATTTCAGAATCTTAGTTAGAGTAAATATATGTGATATTATTTATTATATAATCATATCATGAGAATAAATTATTAAAAACATAAATATAAAATAGACACTATACCATGTATATCAAAAAACATAATCATGATTTATGGAATAAATCTTCATAGTTCATTAGATATAAATCATTAGAGAACTTGAGCCATGATAAATTAGAAATGGAATAAAAATGTAATCGTGGAAGAAACATAAGCATATAAATAATTTCTTAATTAGTCTATGAAATTTAATAAGAAATTATTTTTGAATGGGTTCACTCCCTAAATTATCATAGTAGTCATTCAATCTAAGATTATAATGGTGGAAAATTCCCTTACTGAACTAAGATAAATTATTATTCTAGTTATCTACATCTAAAGAGATATAAATATTTACCCAAAGATGTGGAGGGAGATATTTTTCCCACAAATAACATAATTAAAACCCTATATATATTTATTATAATATAAATAATCACTCATAATATTGAAACCAATTAATAGAAATGGGTTTTATAAACATTTTATCATAACATAACTCATAGAAAATAAAAAATCCTAAAAATTAAATGATAATAAAAATAAAACATACAGGGAAATAATAAGAATGGTATCATTAAATTATATCCTCAGTAAAACCTATGTAATAAAAAAATAACATTATCTTAGATAAAAAATGATGATGAAATATCACTTGAAATAATTCCTGAGGAAAATATCATTTTCATATTGAAAAAAATATAGACACACATTTAAAATGAAAAAAATAATTTAAACAAACCATAGAATATTGTAAGAAAACCATAATTCATTAAGGTTTTATTAATGAAAAAAAATCCATCAAAGCCTTAAATTTAGAAAAACATTTATTTATATTTCTTTCTTCAAAAATCACAAAGTACCACATTTATAAATTTAACAAAAATTCCTATCAATCCATTTAGTAAAAATTCATACATGGGTGAAAATGATTTTGAAAAATTGTAAAAACATATTAAACATATTTGTTAAAAAAAAATTATGGGAAACGATCAAGGAATAGAAATATATAACATCATATACTTAGATATAAAAAATAATTATTAATAATGTTTTTATGTAAATTAACCCTTAAAAATATCAAATCATTGAAGTGGGAATTAATTAAATGAATGGGTTATTTTTTTATTGGAAAAATAAATCATGTGTAAATAAAACATCATATAATCAAAATTAATTTCACAAAAAATCATATAATTACATAATCAATTAAATATAAGCTAAACCCAATGAATCGAAATTGAATTAAAACTTCCCTTACCATCTAAACTTTCTATGTTCATGTTGAAACCCACTATACGAGAAAATATGATTATTATACATTTATTTCATAAACATAAAATTATAAAACCTTTTATGATTTATTCATAATATCTTATCATCTAATTATTTATCTTTTTATTTTAAAATGATTTTTCTATGTTGTAACTGCTTTTTTTTTCAAGATGATTCAACTTGGTTTTCCTAGCCCTTATAAATTTATCACGGTACCATAATTTACATAATTTTAATATTTTTTAAACATCATATTTTTTCAATATATAATTCTTATAATCAATTATTAAAATAGATATAAAAAAATTAATTACACCATTAATGAAGACGATATGCCGTACTTACACATTATAGTTTCTTCCATTTATCATCTAATGATACGAGAGATGGTTAAATATGAATAAAACTAAAATTAATAATTATTATGTTATATATATCATATAATATCATAAAAATATTCATTATTTTTATTCATGTGAAATATATGTGAAACAATAATCGCATCACATCATGGAGATGGTAGTTTATACGTCTGCCTGAGTGGAATTATTATCTCTCAAAAGATTATATGATGATAAGGTAGGCCTAATATTATCATTGTAGAAGTATAATTATTTCAAATATATAATATATAATCACAAAACACATCATAATTCCCATCGATAAATGATCGTTATGAAAAATTAATTGTATCCCTATGTGTAGACAGTATGTTGTACGTTTCCACAATCTATACACTCACATCATGTTTGATGGAAAAGTGGATTTATAATGGTGTTTTAATAATAATAATGAAATTTAATAATATAAATATTACCGGTTATATTATTTTATTATCGGCATATTATATCTAGAGTTGGTAAGGAAGAGTAGGAAAAGAAATTTATCAGTTATAGTGATTACCTATTCTTCAAAATGTCTCCTTTGGATATCTTCTAAATCACTCTAGGATTGGAATTTTGAAAATAATATAACCTTTATTATTTTATAAGGAATCATAGAATAAAAAATAGAAGGTAATGGTTGAGAAATAATTCTCCAAGTGATGTTAATAAGTGAGGGAGGATGTGCCCTTTTATAATTGAGGTCAGGGTCACTTCTGGAATTTCTCATTAAAATAATTTATAATATATTAAATCTAAGTTCAAACACCTGAAAAATTCAACGATTTAAAATATAAGAAAATATGAGGTTGTAGTGGAATCACACAATAGATGTTATACCGGTTTTGGTGTCATTTTAAACCTTATAATTGTCACTATCCCTCACAAAACCCATTTTAATTTTAACTATTGTAAAATCCTTTCTCAAATTAATTTTTTAAATTTTACTTATATGATCTAAATTGTACATAAAATACAAATTTTATACATTTTATAAATTATAATAATCATTTTTTAATTTCAATTTTTTTTGATTTTTAAATTATTTAATTAATTATATTTTTTGATAAATAGTCATTAATGTAAATTTTAACAATTTAATTTACATTATCTTCAATGACATATATAAAAATGTTCAATTAAAATATAATTATTTAAAAACAATGTAATATTTTATATAGATATATAAAATTAATTTCACACATTTAATAATTGAAATTATAGCATAATTTAAAATTTCAAACAAATTTATATTATTTTTCATTCAATTTAATAAATACATTTTTAGCATTTCAGAAGCATTGAATGTAATTATATAAGTTATAAAAATTAAAAATAAATTTCAATTTTTAAAATAAAACATTAATACCGAAATAATCGTTTTTTCATTGATATATTAATTTTTTCAACACGTGGACACATATATGATTATAATTACCAATATAGTGAAATTTTGTGGCTATCTTAAATTTAAAAAATGCATCAGTCATTTTTATGGAAACGTTTTCTTATAAACCCCTAAAATTTGATCCTATGGTGGTAAGGGTAAGATAATTTTAATTTAATATTTTTTAGGATCAGTCAATGTGATGGTTATACACTTATATTTTTTTGTTAACCTTCTATAATCCCTTTAACTCTTTATGGGACAACATTGATGTTTATTCTAAGAGGGTTCAAGTCGTTAATATAAAATTCAAAACAACTCATAAATGGACCATTGATGAAATTTTAGACATTATACCAACGCTTAGGATGAATTATAGATTTTTTGGAATTTTATATTTATTAATTAAATATTATTTACTATTAAATACATATAAGGAAAATTTTAGGGACTACTTAATACATTAATTGTAATAATATCTAGTTAACAAAAATAATATAGAAAATCAATTTCATTATATCTAAAAAAAAGTCATGTTAATCATAAAAATTATTTTCTGACATTAATTTCTTAGATTATATTTATTTTAATTTTTTTATATCATTAATTTGATATTAATATTAATAAGAAAATTACAGCATCATCACTATATTAAAATATAAGTAAAATATTTATTCTCTAAAAACTAAATTTAAATTATGTTAATTTAGATAAATATTTTATCTAAAATATTAATATTTTTAGTCAAATATATATTTTTGGTAAAACAAAATTAAAAATCGTATTGTTATTAAATCTTTGATTATGACATCTTTCACTATTCATTAAATAAAATATTTTAAATTCCATTATCTCATCTAAATGGCACTAAATAGTGATAATTTTTTTCTTAGTTTATTATGATCGAATATAACTCCTAAAATATAATTGGTTGAAACTATTAGGATCATTTTTTAGTCCTTATAATTTTATTTTTACCATTAATTACTTAATTTAACATTTACCATGGGAACAAAAACATTAAAGGTTACTATTAAAATTTATATTAAATTAAATTTAAATTTTTAATAAATTTGGAAATCCTGAATCTAATTTTTTTTAAAATTTTAAAAATTATAATCACAAATGTTTCAAATTTTAATTTAAAACTAAACAAGAAAAATATAACCAGAAACAATTTATTTTAAATGTCATTTTAAAATATAAAATTATTTTATACTAAATGAAGTATAAAATCCATTCCAAACAATATAATTAGAATATTCTAAATAAATTTTAACAAATTTTAATTTAAATATAATTGAAAATAATATATTCTCTAGTAAATAATTGAAAAATATAATAAAGATAAATATTTTTACTAATAATTTTAAAATAAAAACCATATCATTGAAAAAATTTGATATGTTGATTTTAAAAATTAATTAAATTATATGCAATAAAATTTATAAAATTTAATGAAATTAATTATTCATTTATTAATATTTTAAAATAAAAACTACTAATAAACATTTTTTATGAAAATAAGTTTTTGATGAATAAAATGACATTACTAAAAATATAATACATATATACAAAAAATTGATTAATAAATTATCACTGATTTGGACCCTTATATATTTCATAAATCCATGAACACAATTCATTCCCACTAATTTAGAAACTTTGTTATAATGAATAAAAAATAATTTTTTCCATTTAATCTCAATGATTTATATCTCACACGCTATCAAACATAACACTTCCTTCTTAAATATTGTGATATTATATTATCCCCCATCCATATAATAAATTAAACCCGTACAATTTTAACTTTTTCTTGGTAGCCATGGTTTTGAATTTTCAAAATACAATTGTTGAAACCCCACATTTGAAAATTGTTCAATAAAGCATTCTTTTAAAAAGAGATAATTGAACGTTCGAACGTCACATAAGGTAACAAATACTCATATTCCATGAAGAAAAACATGGACATGGATGATAATAATAACTATCAAGTTATTATATAGAGTAATATTGAAAATAGACTTTATAAAGACAACAATCAAAAACCCTTAAACCAGTGAGGGTTTAAAAAGACATTGAATTATTAGTAAGAAATTTAACCATATAACATTTTTATTTAACATTTTAATTTAATGATTACATTAATTTATTTTAGAGATTTATTTTCCATACATTATAGTAACACAATAAAAAATTCATACATGAATAATATTGTTTTATTCTTCAATTAATTTATATCAAAAAATATTTTTTTTCTACAAATAAAGAATATTAAAAATTAATTTTTCTGACATGAAGGAGAAAAAATAACATCTAATGAGTGAAATATACTAATAACTATTTACTATATACATATCATGTATTGAAACATTAAAAAAATTAATTTCTTTTTAAATGTATAGATATGTCTCCAAAAAATAATAATCCTTTTATTGATAAAGGAAATATTTTAATCTAAAAATTCAACAATAATACACATTGTTTATCTTAGACTATTCAACAAACAACTAACCATGAAAATCCTCAAAAAACATTCTAAATAATACTAAAACACAAAATATAAAATTATTTGATCACATAGTCTTCCATGATAATTTTAACAATTATCCCTAGATAATAGTAATCACTCTGAATGGACCTTATGAAATAATAGTTTCTCTAATAATCCTCAAGGTATACAAACCATTTTAAAAAATAATCTGAATCACAAAAAATCCATTATAACATCATATAATATTCTCAAAAATATTCCAATGTTTATTACTAAATTAAAATCACATAGTTCTTTACTTAAATTAACCATATAGTGTACCCAAACTAGTGAAATTATTTTGAAATATCATTAATCACTTAACACAAAACCAATTTATGATCCCATGTTTATCTATATGATAGAAATTAAGTTCCATAAATGATCATAACAATTATTGTAACACCCCGAGATTTTATGAAAAATATTCTTTTTAATTTCATTAATGTTTTGTGTTGTACACTACACCAAAAGGAGCTTGCACAACACACATCCTTGACTTGACATGCATTACACCCAATCGCGACCTTCCTCGATAGCGTGTGTAGTACGCAATACCGAGTTTCACTAAACAACGATATGCTATAAGAATATTATTAAAACTAGCCGTTATGAATAGTAATAACCACTTTTTGAAATCCAGTAAATCTTATTTTTCAAAATGAACTTTATTTTTGGATTCGGAGTATCGAATTTAGCCTAAGGTGAAATTTTGGTACTTTTCGGATAACTTTCATATTTTGATGAATAGTAAAAATGACTAAATTTTAATTAAAAACAAATTTTTTAATCGAGATAATTAATAATGATAAATTATTAATTTGAGTGATTTTAAAGTATATTTAGAATATATTTTTACAATTTAATACAATTTTGGTCATTGAATGTAATTTCACATTTAAACCAGACATAATCAAGTGTCAATCTTTTGATAGATATTGTTTCTTAAAAACACGCTATTTGTTTTAACAGCGGGATTTAATTATAAAATTAATTAATGCAACTTCTATGTTATGAATTTGGTTAAATAGATTTCATTTTTGAATTCGGAATATGAAATATAGCTTAGGATGAAATTTTGGCATTTTTCTGAAAACCTTCAATTTTTGATGAATAGTGAAACCACTAAGTGGTAGGTTAAAAACTGAATTTTGCATAAAACTTAATTTTACCGCTTCTGTGAATGGAATTTCGAAAATCCAACAGACACGGTTAATATCAAGGACTAAAATGTGGTTCAATGAGATGAAAATAATTTTTGGTGAATAGTAACTTTTTACTTTTTTTTACCACGGTTAAAAGTAAATAGGGTAATTAAGGGTAAAGATGATATTATTATTACCCTAACACATGTCCTGATTCTATTGGACAAGTGTATTTCGACCAAAAACAAACATAGGAATAAAATATGACCATTTAGGCCCACTTGGATTAGATTAGGACATTTATTATTAATTTATTTAAAGAAAGGTTAAAATAGTTTAAATCAAAGTTTAATAAGTAAATAATTTTTAATATGGGGTTATACATAAGATAAATTCGATTGTAAATATTCATTATAAAGCTAAAAAGATTTCCTACATTATGGTATTTTATTTGTAATTTTTAGACATCAAATAATTTAATTTATTTATGACACAACGATGATGCAGTAATTATCTTATTAATGAAATATTGACATAATTGATGTTATAAACACCAAAATAAATGTAATTTGAGACTTTTTATGAATTCCACTAATTTTCTAGGTTACTATGATATATTAATGTTGATTTAATCAACTTGGTTCGAACATTTAATTCTGTTATGACTTTCACAAAAATCATATATCAAATAGTGTCAAAATTGACACAAAATAGTTTTTAAATCAAATATTATATTATTAATTGTTATTGTATTCCTAAAAATCTAAGGTTCGGCCAAATGACTTAGATAAGGATATATATATTAATAATAAACAATTTGGGGTTCGTTTGGCATGTTATAGTAAGTGTATTAACCATATAGTGTAAGAAAACAAAAAGACACGGTAAAAGTTAAATTATTTAACTTATAGTTAAATCTAATTGATAAGGTTAAAATAATACCCTAAACTTGTCTAAATCCTATTGGTTGATAGGATATCGACCCATCACCACTTTAGCTTCGAAATAAGACCCTTTGGAACCATTATAAACCGATTTTGACTTTAATATAAAATAATATTTTGAGATATTCCTAAGGTGCCCCTCTCCTCCCCTATAAAAGGACACCTCCTCCCCCTCCTTCTCACACCAATTTGAGCACTCATGCTCGGCCAAACCCTGCCAAAATCTCTTCTCCACTTCCCTAGAAACATCCTAGAGGTTCTGGTCTTCCTCAAAGACCAATTCTAGTGCCCTAAAAGGAGGTCTCAAAGAGGCACTTCAAAGAAGAGGTAATTACCGTAACCAATTCTTTCATCTTTATTTCTTCTTCCACTTCTTCTTCTTAGGTTGTTTCATTATGAAGTAATAACATCAGTATCACTCATATACTGATATGTTATTATAAGTATGAAACAACCCTATTTCACCATCTATCCATCCTACGGAAAAAGAAATCACCGCGCGTGCGTACGTACGGAATACCGTCTCCACGCCGTGGTGTAATCTATTTTCCACCGCCACCTTACATGGATGGGTATAATGGTATAAAGAATAACTATACATAGTTATTACAACATCATATTCATTCTGATATATTTTATAATCCACTCCAATTCAATTCAATATTTATAGAAATGATATCATCGCTCGTGCGTACGTACGGACTACCGTCTCCACGACGCGATGAGATTCATTCTCCATGTTAACCATTTAAGAATGATTATAATTTATATATAAGAAATAATAATGAAATATATGACATTATAAAGCTACTGGATTTATGTATATATATACATATGTATGTCATCTACTTACTTCCATTTCAAGACAATAAGGAAAGGAAAACAGCGTTCATGCGTACGTACGGACTACCGTCTCCATGAACGGTGTTTTTCATTTTATTTATCTACCTATTATATATATATATATACTGAATATATATGATATATAAATCATATTTTATATTCTGGAAGTAAGTAAATCATGATATAAGTAATAATGATGTCAAGAACAACAAGTCAAAACACCTACGATAAATGAAACGATTTTACCCAAAACGCTTCTTTAACATGGAATTTACAAAAGAACGGGTAATATAATGTCATAAGTGAACCATATATGATATCATGACAATGAATATGATTCTGTAATAAGTCAATGACATTATTTAAATCATTATACAGGAGGTTCGGACACTTACAAAGCAAGTCGGACCTAAGGTAAGGGAAATATCACAATCTCATTTTTATCCGAGATTGTTTATTCGTAAGTATTTACTGGGGTGTATGTTATCATCCACATCCATGTTACCTCAATATGAAATATTGTTTTTATACACTTGCAATAGTTTAAATCCAATTTTACCCTTAGGTGAGTTTTTAGAAAAGAATATGAAAGGAATCTTTTGTCGTTTTTCCGTACGAGGTACTTTTTGACTTTTCCGACAAAAGTACGAAGAATGTTTTTTTTAACTTATACGGCATGAATGGATTTTTAAAACATTACTTAAAAGAAGCTTCCTTTACAAGTTTTCAAGTTTATTTTTAATCAACTTCTTTTATTTTAAAGTTGTATGACATGTTATGAAAGGAAAAATGTTTTTGAAGAAGAAAGGATATTTTCCTCAAGAATTCAATTCAAGTGTTTTATCAAAATTATTTTTCATCTAAGATAATAAAGGGTTCTGTTTCTATCCATATTTTTACATTGATTTGACTATGTTGTGATGGAATTATGTTTATGAATTCCTTTATCTTATATGAATGGTTTTATGATGTCATGTTGTTTAAGAATCCCATTTTTATTACATGGGTTATGCGATGATGTATGATTTATGATTTTGTGGCACACATAAGAAAGGATTCATTAAGAGATGGGTGGGACCTATATCTCCCTCCAATGCATTGGGTAAAGATTTCATATCTCATGAGATAGACATGGCTGGAATGGTAGGTTATACTGGTTCAGTGAAACAGGACTGAAACGAGGATTACTCGATTCAGAAAGGGACTTTGTCCACTAAGATAGTCTTGGCAATGAGTCTTGACTAACAAGAAATGATTCTCTATGATTATGTGTGTATGCCACAATGAGTAATGTTTTAAGTAAGGGTTTAATTTTCACTACTATGATTTATCCCATGTTATGAAATTATGCTCTCTTTTGCAGGTTAAGATTTCCAAAAATGTTATGTTCTTATGAAAATTATGTGATTGCTATTTCTTTTGTTTACCCTTACTGAGCATTTGAGCTCACCCTTTTATGTTTTCTTTTCCCCAGGATATAAAGAAAGGTTTTAGGTAAAAAAAAAGGGAAGATCTTTGTGGGAGATTTTGAAGATCTTTCACCAGGATTAGAAGATTACGTTCCGAGTTTCCAAAGACACTAAACTATTACGATCCTTGTGTGTGTATTTTTGTTATGTATTAAGTATTCCGCAAAAGTAATGTAATGTTCATGTACGTTAGGCTTCGGGTCTCTACAGTTGGTATCAGAGGGAGGTTTAGTCAACCTTTGGAAACTAGGATGCGAAAACGTTAGTGAGATCCCTAGAGATATTTCTAAGGTATGTCTAGGGATGCCCCTAAGGATAAGTATACGTATAGGATATAGTCCTAGAACTATGGTAACGATCTTAGAATTTAACCTAAGATGTTAGATATTGAGGGTGCTCCCCCTTTACTATGTTGTCTTCCCTAGCATGATTTCGCCTCTCACAAAATTATTTTTGTGTTTTAGTTAATGGAGGGAACCAGAGGGAATTTGGTTAACATTGAATCCAATGGAAAAATTGGTGACTATGAGCAACAAAATTGTGTGATGCCTAGAGATAAAGATATTCTGATTATTCCGACTCAGTCATCGCGATATATGATTAACAAGGTGAAATTTAGTGGTATGACTAATTCATCAAAGAAGAGGAAGATAAACTATTATGCATGTTCGCATGTTGAGGATCATAAAGAAAGGAAGATTGAGATTTCTAAAGAAGGGAAGAAGAACCTTGAGGAATACCTCAAATGGAGGGACCGATGTTATCTGTGTGGAGAAAAGGGTCATAGAGTGACAGATTGTTATGGAGTTCAATGTCATATTTGTGGAGAACATGGGCATTACCCAACTCAATGCCCTGATCTGAAAAGATACTTCTAAATCAAGGAAGGAATTATTCCAGGACAGTCATTGAAGTGGATGGACTGAAGTGTTGGTATTCAAGAATAATGTTGTTGAGGTACTTTTATGGTGTATTGGAATATTTATGTATTGGTCTAATGTGGTATTCGAAGTGATTGAGGTATTTTTGGAAAGTATATGATATGCGCATAATGAAGGGATAATACGATAATGAGATGTTTGATTGTATGCATGAGCTCATGATTGATATAAGGACTAAGTGATATCATGGTTTGAGTATATAGAATTTTGAGGATTTTGGTATGTGGAAAGTGTTAACTTTTAACTGCACTCATGTTTTCACTAAGGTATTCAAGAGAATACACGATTAAGGACTTTGAATGTTTGGATATCTTATGATATGTGGGGATCAACGACAGTATTAAATCTCCGGTAATCGTTGTCACTATATTATGAGAGTGGACTGCAGTATTATGTATAAGCCTAAAGATTAGACTGGATTATGTTGGACATAAGTTA
Source organism: Viscum album (assembly GCA_963277665.1). Lineage (NCBI taxonomy): Eukaryota > Viridiplantae > Streptophyta > Magnoliopsida > Santalales > Viscaceae > Viscum > Viscum album. The sequence goes on from OY728164.1 coordinate 801,887,257, forward strand.
GTATTGTTTAAGGATATAAGATTTTCGATATTATTGATGGGATGTTATAGTAACGTAGTTTTAGAAAAAAGGACAACCTGCAGGACGGGCGACAACCCATCGCTTCGGACAAGGCTGTGGGAATCGAACCCACAACCGAAGTGCGACTGGCCTTTATCGCCTACCACTGACCTACAGGAAGTCCCTGTTTAGTAGAAACTAGTTTTATTATATTAAGCAGTATAATATATGAAGTATAAGTCCATTTAGGAACTATATATGATTAATCTTACTATAGAATGACTTATGTATATTTAATAACTTTTGATTACATTTTGTTTGAGACAGATGGAATGACCCGTCATTCTATCACATGATCTGCTAACACTTCACGAATAACAAATTCAACTTCATTTATTTAAGAGATGAAGTGGAAATTGTTCAAGGCACGAACAAAAGTGATATTGTATCAAAATAAAGTAAGTATTTATTCTAATTCAAATTTTCAACTTTAGGGAAATGATCTTGAAAACCAAAAATGTTGTCCTAGTGATCTTATACCTGATGAATCAGATGGTACCTTATATCATCACAAATCTATGGATTTGTGATTACTGGCATTTCCATAGCCATGTTCTCTACCACTCTCCATCAGAACATGATGGTTAGATTTTTCTTCCATATCCATATTTTCACCTATGTGGAAACCTAGTGATTAGTTTATTTGGGTAATTGTTACATTTCATACTTTAGTTTTTTAAAGCCATGTTTTGGTATTCCTTTTTACGATGTGGGTTTCTATTAAAGAAACTTTCGAATAGTAAACCATTTATAACCCCGACGAATTTCGAGGGCGAAATTCATTTTAAGGGGGGTAGAATGTAACACCCCGAGATTTTATGAAAAATATTCTTTTTAATTTCATTAATGTTTTGTGTTGTACACTACACCAAAAGGAGCTTGCACAACACACATCCTTGACTTGACATGCATTACACCCAATCGCGACCTTCCTCGATAGCGTGTGTAGTACGCAATACCGAGTTTCACTAAACAACGATATGCTATAAGAATATTATTAAAACTAGCCGTTATGAATAGTAATAACCACTTTTTGAAATCCAGTAAATCTTATTTTTCAAAATGAACTTTATTTTTGGATTTGGAGTATCGAATTTAGCCTAAGGTGAAATTTTGGTACTTTTCGGATAACTTTCATATTTTGATGAATAGTAAAAATGACTAAATTTTAATTAAAAACAACTTTTTTAATCGAGATAATTAATAATGATAAATTATTAATTTGAGTGATTTTAAAGTATATTTAGAATATATTTTTACAATTTAATACAATTTTGGTCATTGAATGTAATTTCACATTTAAACCAGACATAATCAAGTGTCAATCTTTTGATAGATATTGTTTCTTAAAAACACGCTATTTGTTTTAACAGCGGGATTTAATTATAAAATTAATTAATGCAACTTCTATGTTATGAATTTGGTTAAATAGATTTCATTTTTGAATTCGGAATATGAAATATAGCTTAGGATGAAATTTTGGCATTTTTCTGTAAACCTTCAATTTTTGATGAATAGTGAAACCACTAAGTGGTAGGTTAAAAACTGAATTTTGCATAAAACTTAATTTTACCGCTTCTGTGAATGGAATTTCGAAAATCCAACAGACACGGTTAATATCAAGGACTAAAATGTGGTTCAATGAGATGAAAATAATTTTTGGTGAATAGTAACTTTTTACTTTTTTTTACCACGGTTAAAAGTAAATAGGGTAATTAAGGGTAAAGATGATATTATTATTACCCTAACACATGTCCTGATTCTATTGGACAAGTGTATTTCGACCAAAAACAAACATAGGAATAAAATATGACCATTTAGGCCCACTTGGATTAGATTAGGACATTTATTATTAATTTATTTAAAGAAAGGTTAAAATAGTTTAAATCAAAGTTTAATAAGTAAATAATTTTTAATATGGGGTTATACATAAGATAAATTCGATTGTAAATATTCATTACAAAGCTAAAAAGATTTCCTACATTATGGTATTTTATTTGTAATTTTTAGACATCAAATAATTTAATTTATTTATGACACAACGATGATGCAGTAATTATCTTATTAATGAAATATTGACATAATTGATGTTATAAACACCAAAATAAATGTAATTTGAGACTTTTTATGAATTCCACTAATTTTCTAGGTTACTATGATATATTAATGTTGATTTAATCAACTTGGTTCGAACATTTAATTCTGTTATGACTTTCACAAAAATCATATATCAAATAGTGTCAAAATTGACACAAAATAGTTTTTAAATCAAATATTATATTATTAATTGTTATTGTATTCCTAAAAATCTAAGGTTCGGCCAAATGACTTAGATAAGGATATATATATTAATAATAAACAATTTGGGGTTCGTTTGGCATGTTATAGTAAGTGTATTAACCATATAGTGTAAGAAAACAAAAAGACACGGTAAAAGTTAAATTATTTAACTTATAGTTAAATCTAATTGATAAGGTTAAAATAATACCCTAAACTTGTCTAAATCCTATTGGTTGATAGGATTTCGACCCATCCCCACTTTAGCTTCGAAATAAGACCCTTTGGAACCATTATAAACCGATTTTGACTTTAATATAAAATAATATTTTGAGATATTCCTAAGGTGCCCCTCTCCTCCCCTATAAAAGGACACCTCCTCCCCCTCCTCCTCACACCAATTTGAGCACTCATGCTCGGCCAAACCCTGCCAAAATCTCTTCTCCACTTCCCTAGAAACATCCTAGAGGTTCTGGTCTTCCTCAAAGACCAATTCTAGTGCCCTAAAAGGAGGTCTCAAAGAGGCACTTCAAAGAAGAGGTAATTACCGTTACCAATTCTTTCATCTTTATTTCTTCTTCCACTTCTTCTTCTTAGGTTGTTTCATTATGAAGTAATAACATCAGTATCACTCATATACTGATATGTTATTATAAGTATGAAACAACCCTATTTCACCATCTATCCATCCTACGGAAAAAGAAATCACCGCGCGTGCGTACGTACGGAATACCGTCTCCACGCCGTGGTGTAATCTATTTTCCACCGCCACCTTACATGGATGGGTATAATGGTATAAAGAATAACTATACATAGTTATTACAACATCATATTGATTCTGATATATTTTATAATCCACTCCAATTCAATTCAATATTTATAGAAATGATATCATCGCTCGTGCGTACGTACGGACTACCGTCTCCACGACGTGATGAGATTCATTCTCCATGTTAACCATTTAAGAATGATTATAATTTATATATAAGAAATAATAATGAAATATATGAAATTATAAAGCTACTGGATTTATGTATATATATACATATGTATGTCATCTACTTACTTCCATTTCAAGACAATAAGGAAAGGAAAACAGCGTTCATGCGTACGTACGGACTACCGTCTCCATGAACGGTGTTTTTCATTTTATTTATCTACCTATTATATATATATATATACTGAATATATATGATATATAAATCATATTTTATATTCTGGAAGTAAGTAAATCATGATATAAGTAATAATGATGTCAAGAACAACAAGTCAAAACACCTACGATAAATGAAACGATTTTACCCAAAACGCTTCTTTAACATGGAATTTACAAAAGAACGGGTAATATAATGTCATAAGTGAACCATATATGATATCATGACAATGAATATGATTCTGTAATAAGTCAATGACATTATTTAAATCATTATACAGGAGGTTCGGACACTTACAAAGCAAGTCGGACCTAAGGTAAGGGAAATATCACAATCTCATTTTTATCCGAGATTGTTTATTCGTAAGTATTTACTGGGGTGTATGTTATCATCCACATCCATGTTACCTCAATATGAAATATTGTTTTTATACACTTGCAATAGTTTAAATCCAATTTTACCCTTAGGTGAGTTTTTAGAAAAGAATATGAAAGGAATCTTTTGTCGTTTTTCCGTACGAGGTACTTTTTGACTTTTCCGACAAAAGTACGAAGAATGTTTTTTTAACTTATACGGCATGAATGGATTTTTAAAACATTACTTCAAAGAATCTTCCTTTACAAGTTTTCAAGTTTATTTTTAATCAACTTCTTTTATTTTAAAGTTGTATGACATGTTATGAAAGGAAAAATGTTTTTGAAGAAGAAAGGTTATTTTCCTCAAGAATTCAATTCAAGTGTTTTATCAAAATTATTTTTCATCTAAGATAATAAAGGGTTCTGTTTCTATCCATATTTTTACATTGATTTGACTATGTTGTGATGGAATTATGTTTATGAATTCCTTTATCTTATATGAATGGTTTTATGATGTCATGTTGTTTAAGAATCCCATTTTTATTACATGGGTTATGCGATGATGTATGATTTATGATTTTGTGGCACACATAAGAAAGGATTCATTAAGAGATGGGTGGGACCTATATCTCCCTCCAATGCATTGGGTAAAGATTTCATATCTCATGAGATAGACATGGCTGGAATGGTAGGTTATACTGGTTCAGTGAAACAGGACTGAAACGAGGATTACTCGATTCAGAAAGGGACTTTGTCCACTAAGATAGTCTTGGCAATGAGTATTGACTAACAAGAAATGATTCTCTATGATTATGTGTGTATGCCACAATGAGTAATGTTTTAAGTAAGGGTTTCATTTTCACTACTATGATTTATCCCATGTTATGAAATTATGCTCTCTTTTGCAGGTTAAGATTTCCAAAAATGTTATGTTCTTATGAAAATTATGTGATTGATATTTCTTTTGTTTACCCTTACTGAGCATTTGAGCTCACCCTTTTATGTTTCCTTTTCCCCAGGATATAAAGAAAGGTTTTAGGTAAAAAAAAGGGAAGATCTTTGTGGGATATTTTGAAGATCTTTCACCAGGATTAGAAGATTACGTTCCGAGTTTCCAAAGACACTAAACTATTACGATCCTTGTGTGTGTATTTTTGTTATGTATTAAGTATTCCGCAAAAGTAATGTAATGTTCATGTACGTTAGGATACGGGTCTCTACAATTATGCATCAGATTGATTAACTAAAAATAAAGATACATAATAACATGGACATTGCATAGTCTAGTGGTAAAAAATGTACCCCTATAAGCGTTAGTATTTTTATGCAATCGCCATGAACCTTTTAGATGTGACTGGTTTTCACCCTTCCTATAGGTTTTTCATTTTTCTAAAACTATGATATTGTAATTTCATTAAAATAAATAATCATGTTAAATAACCTAAAAAAATAACCATAATATATTCAACATTAAAGTAGTGTTTCTACCTCAATGGTTGTCACAAAACCTTTATTTTTCATCCCAAAATAAAATAACCAATAACTATCTCAAAAAAAATAAACTTATCCTAGAATCAAATTAGTCTTATTAAACATTTATATATTAAAATCCTTAAAGGTATTTTTTTAATTTGAAATTATGGTCTTATATACCCATGATGGTGTTTATAAATCTTTAGGTATCTTCTACTGAAAAAATAGAAATTTCCACAGTTATCTGAACCTTAATATAATAACAAATGGAATAGTATAGAATTGGTACATTTTGATCCTGTTCTAAATACTTAAACATTAAAAATATGGCACAATTTATTCCACCAAAACATACAACATCGAAATGAAAAATGTGTCACTTATATAACCATTGAAAATTTGGGATTATAGTTTTATGGAATTAATAAAAAATCCCACATTTATTAAAAAACTGAAAATAGTCCAATAAAAATCTATATTATTTACAAATCATTCTATATGTATTGCACCCTTATTAAATATATCTGACTGAAAAGAATTCTTAATAAAATGATGAAATGGAATCCTAAGAAATGGTTATCTTTAATGATCATTAAAGGAAACTAAAGGATATATTATATATTGTATAAAAATAATACGAGAAAAACTATAAAAAAACATAAAAATTACGGTTCAAAATGATTTCATGCATATCAAAAAAATATAATCATTAGTCATGGGATAAATATCAACAGTTCATAATACATAATTCTTCTTGGTACACGATCCATGAAAACATATGACTAGTTTAGAACATGTAATTGTTGTAAGCATTGAATCATAAAAAGTTATTTAATTTTCAAACAGGGATATTTTCCAAAAATATCATAGTGGAATAGGTTTACTCCCTAATCCATCATAGTATTCAAAGTTTACTCCCAAGACTATCATGGTTGATGAAGTCCATTTCTAAACCGATATCACTCCCCATTTCATTAATGTGTTTCTCATGAGATATAAATATTTTCCCAATTCAATGTATATAGACACAGGTATCACCCATAACACAATTAATTTCACACATATATGTTTCACAAGAACATAAATCACTCATCATATTAGAACCCATAAAAATAAATCTGTTTCATAATCATTTCATCACAACAAAACTAATGGAAAAACAAAATTCATAACAAAAAATCAATAAAAAATATAAACCATTCATAGAAAAAAAATATTTTAATCAATGTATCATATCCCTAGTAAAGAAAAAGTAAAATCATATTTTGTTGGTTTATATGGAAATTTATTTTTAAAAATCACTTGAAGTAATTCAAGAGGTAAATATCCTTTCCTTTTTAAATCACTTTTTTATAGACGCATAATTAGAATGGATAAAAGATTCTAGGAAAAGAACTGTGTACTCATATAAAGGTATCTTCAAGACAATAAGGTTTCATGAAAAAGTAAAAATCTATTCATTCTATATAGGTTATTGACTCATTATTATCATTTTTGTTCCATAAAAGTCACAAAGTTATTCGTTTTCAAAACCACAAAAATATTCCATTAAAATAGTTTTTTTAAATCACACATCAGTAGAAAAGACATTAAAAAAGTGTATAATTATGATAAAATTAATTTTTATTTTTTTTGGAAAACTAGACAAAGAAGTTAAATATTCCCTGACATATAATTATATATAAAATAGCCCAAGTAATAATTACATTATAAAAATTAACCATGATAAATATCATATAACTCATAAGGGCACTAATAAAATTAATGGATTTTATTAATTAACTATAAATAAAAATACAAAAGTTGAATTATGGAATAAGTTAACAAAATTTCATTTCACAAATAATATTAAAATAACCTAATAATTGAAATAAGAGTTTTACCAAATGAATAGAAATTGACTTTAAAACCCCATACCACCAGTCATGACATTATTTTTAAATTTTAAAAACACATTGATAATAAATAATTATTTTTAATACATTTATGAAACAAAAAAATATTTATTTTAGCTTTTTTTGATTTATTTATCACATGTTCTCCCTAATTTATTAATAATTTGTTAATAAAATCACTATTGTGGGAGATAATTACTTTGTTTTTCCAGGTTTTTTTAGTTTTTTTATCAATCATTATGCATTGATCATGGTCCCAATAATTTTTAAAATGTTAATAATTTTTTCAAAATAATATATACTTATTATATGAATATTTATAATACTTCTGAAATTATATATAGAAAAAATGACTTACAACATTACTGATGATTGTGGGTCGTTCGTACGCATGAATGTTGTTTCCATTATTCAACTAACAGAATGAAATATGGGTAAATAATAATAAAGATTTATAGAATTATTATTATTATTATATATATAATATATGTTTATAAAAAACATCTTTATTAACTTCATCGTCTAAATATATGGAAAACAAAGTACACCACATCATGGAGACGATAACCTAAACGTACACATCAACCACATTACCGTTTTTCAAAAGATTGGATGTTGATAAGTTTGGAAAATAAATTATCACTATAGAAGTAATATTATTTAATATATATCATATATAATCATTAATTCCTTAATAATTCCCATTCAAAATGATGGTTATGAAAAATGAGTTGTATCATTATGTAAAGATGGTAAGCCGTACGAACACAAAATTGATAATTTCACTTCCCTTTTGATGAGAAAGGGGGTGTATAATTGTGTTATCATAATAATAATAAAATTTATGAATATATTCATACTTATTATATTATTCTATGATAATAATATTTGATCTAGATGATTTATGAAATAGTAGAAAAAGAAACTGATTAGTTAGGGGGATTATCACTTCTTCGAAACGTCTCTTTTGTATATCCTCTAAATGACACCAATGATGGTATTTTGAAAAGACCCTCACCAATTTATGGTGTATATGGATGTTTAGAAGATAAAATTGGATGGTTATGTTTGAGGTATAAGGATCAAAGCGATGGGAATATGTGAGGGATGAGATTACCATTTACAATTGTGGTTGGGGTATTTTTAGAATTTTATAAAAATATTAATTTATAATAAATAAAATATAAATAAAAAGGCATAGAAAAGGAAATTATTTTTTATATCAGATATAATAATGTATTAATATCATCAAACAATATGTTTTTTCTTTTTTTGGTGTAATTTTATACCTTAAAATGTTTATTAACCCATAGTTAACCAATTTTAATTTTTACTACATTAACATTTTTTTAATGATAAATGTTTATAATTGTTAATTATATTATATAAATTATCCATAAATGTTAAATTACTGACCGTTTATATGTTATAATAATAATTTTGTATTTTTTTAATTTTTTTATGATTTTATAATAACATAATAAGTTATTGTTTTTCTAAATTATGAAAAATGAAATATTTGATACTCTTTATTTACATTGACATAAAATACATATAATAAGATAAAAATTTAATATGATTATTTAAAAACTATATAATATTTCATATATATCATTGAAAAATATTTCTCACATGAAATAATTCATGTTATACTGAATTTAATATTTTCAAACAAAATTTTTTTATTTTTCATTTTATTTAATAAATATTGTATTAGCATTTCAAAAGTATTTGAGGAAAGTATATTAGTAATAAAAACTATTAATAAATTTAAACATAGTTAAATTAATAAAAAAAATTAATTTTTTTCTAATTAATATATTTATGATGTCAATATGTGGACTCATAAAAGATATTAAATACAAAGAGAGGGAATTTTTTTAACTGTCATTGATTTGAAAAAAAATATATGTCATTTTTAAAGAGATGTGTCCATTAAACAACAAGAATTATAGAATATGGTGATATGGGTAAAATAATATTCATTTAATAATTTTTATATATAAGTTTTGTTAATGGTTATACACCTATATTTTTGGTTAATCCTTTTTTTAATCACTTTAACTCTTATTGAGACATCATTGGGTTTTAGTCATTTATGGTTTATATGGTTAATATATAATTAAAAACAATAACAAAAGGGTTAATTGATGAAATTTATAGTATCATACCATCAATTTTAATTAATTTAATACATTTAGGAATTTTATGTCATTTAATTAAATATTAGTTACTATTAAATTTTACTAATCTCAATTTTAAATAATATTTAATAATTCAAATTTAAAAATATCGATAAAACACTTATAATTCGAACAAAAAAATTTATTATATCACTAACATGAAAAATTCATCAAAAACAATTTGCTGCCGAAATTAATTTTCACATATTAATTTTATTAATATTTTAAATATCATTTATTTTATATTTTCATTTATAAAATAATTAATGCATCAACTTTCTGTAAGAATTTAAGAAAATTAATTTCAGAAAAAATTAAATTTCCATTATTTAGATATATCTATTTTTATTGGAAATGAATGTATATAGTCTAAAATATATTCTACATATTTCTATATTAAAAATTTTAAAGTTATTAAAAATATGAGTATGACAATTTTTACTTTTCTTTAAATAAAATCTTATAAATATAATAATTTCATCCAAATGAATCTAATTTTTTAAAATATTGTCTATTCTATGATAATGGTCGAAAATAACCCATCAAATAAAATTTGTTCGTTTCTTAGGGTAATTTTTGTATCCTTGTCATTTTATTTTTACCATTAATTTCCCTATTTACCCTTTACCGTCACAATAAAATTTTTGAATGTTACTATTCTTATTGACCAAAAATAAAACGATCATATTTACCAAATTTAAAAATGATGAATCCAAATATTGGAATAGTATTTCAAAATTCATATCCAATATGATTCAGAGATTCATTTAAAATTAAACATTTAAAATACCACCAAATACTATTTTTCAGGAAAATGCCCTTTTAAAATGTAAAATGATTTTATAATAAATTAAAGTGTAAATTCAATTTCAAAAACCAACATTGGAAAATAATAATTCAATTTTAAAAAATCAAAATTTTAATGTAATTAATAATATAATTTTGTCTTATAAATACATGAAAAATACAATAAAAACTATATCTTTTACTATTCATTGAAAAATCAAGCTTTTCATAAAATTATCCAAATTTTATGAAAGGAAAATTATAGTATACTGTTTTAAAAATGACGATAATTTTATGAGATACATTTTTTTGAAATCTCTAGAAAATAATTTTTTGTTCATATTATTATTTTTACATAATTTTTTTAAAGAAAATATATTTTTGATTAATAAAATGACTTTAATAAAAATATTTTACTTATTTACAAATAAATAAATAATATTTTATGAATGTGTATAACCCTCAAATATTTTATAAATCCATTAATATAATTTATACTCCCCAATATAGCGACTATGTCATAATGGTCACATATATATGTTTTTGTTATTCGTTTATGATCAGTGTTTCATATCTAGTACACTATAAAACCTCATATATTAATCATATCTATACATAATTATATTAATTTAATTTTTAGTAGTATTTTAAATGAAAAACCAAACAGGGTGAAATAATTGGGATCAACATGGAAAATGATTAAGGGGGATTGAAATAATGAAGACAGAGAGCATACCCACTAACAAGGTTGATCCCCTTTTTGGCAAGACATGTATGTTGGAAAAGAAGGTAATCATACTAATCTAATACACCTTGTAATAGAAAAGGTCCACTACTTTATTATCATCTTTCCATGTATGAAGTTTACACGTATGGATTTTAATTAAACACTAGTACCATCGAATAATCTATGAAATTGCCAGAGAGTAATACCTTAAACCAAGAATTGACATGTTCAATGTTATGGATTCCATTTCAACTACGTCTAGGTTAATGTTGTCATGTTCTCAAAATAGAAGACCTATATTTAGAGATATGGTTTTAGCCTGATTTGAGTCCCCTCAGCCAATGAAACTTGAAAAATCAAGAATAATATTATCATAAGATTCCCCACCCAACCCACCTCCCCTAATAACATCCAATGAGTAAGATCCATTCATATTGTGTTTGAACCCTAAGGTGTGAGAGTACTGTCTTACCCAGTGTCCTTTGGTTAATTTGAGAGTTCATACATGTGTGAGAAATGTAAGAAGAAAAATTTCTGAGTGAAGGTGAATCCAACTAATATTTGATGATCTGAACTAGGTCTACATGGATGTTATAGGTTTGAAAAACAATGCTCTTTTTAGAGAAGGTAATACCTTTTCATTGAGTGTTGTTCTAGGTCTGACAGATACACCAGTAGCTGGTAGAGAGAACCACTACCCCCACTATCATTTCTAAACTAACCTCACCCACACCATGGAACCATTTATTATGGAAAGAGGACTCCCACAACTCTAGAGAAGATAAACCAGTGAAATCCCTAAATTTTGACCATAGATCACGAGCCTAGTGCCCATCAAATAATAGATGATCCAAAATCTCTTTATGGTGATCATCACTACACACACACCTAGAAACCCATGTGATACTTATGTGCTTAATAATCTCATTTGTAGGTAGTTCTTTATTGAGAATTATCCTAATAACGAAATTATACATTGTTGGGAGCTCCTTACACCACACCATCATTCTATAGTAGTCCATATGCCCTGCTGAAAGACAAATTCGGTAAAAATATTTCACATAGATGATACCCAATGATGACACTGTTGAATCACATTTTACAAGATCACTATTGAGATCAATGAAATCAAAAGCATCACATTTCTTCTCATCCAAAACTATATTAATGAAACCCATATGTCTTCTTTCTTTGTTGAAGAATATATCTAGGATAGAAAATCAAGGGAATTTGAGATAGGACCCTAGGTAATTATAACTCCATAATGAGATCTCACTATATTTCACGATCTAACGAGAATGATTATGAAGGGTGGGGATATTAGGGTAACTGATAAACCATAGATAATAAGTACTACCTCTATCTAGATCTAAAGTAGTAGTGATTTTTTTCCATGAATCTACCCCATTGAGACCTCTACTCATTAAACTCCCACGCCAAATTTTTCGGCATACAATGATGAGTATCCGGTAGTTTTCTGACATTAAAACCACCCTCTTTAATCGTCCAGGCCATTTTAACCCAAGATTCCACATTATGCATACCTTTTATATTAGCATCCCATATAAAGGAGTCCAAGATCTTGTCAATCTAAGAGACCACCCATTTTGGAACCCAAGTAGATGAGAGAGCATGTGATGGGATAATGGAAGACAAACTATTGACCTTGGTAATTCTTCTCCCAAGAGAGAGAAATCAGTTCTTCCAATCCATGATCCTTCATGTAATTATTCCCACAACTTTATCAAAATGGTGGATATGGGGACATGTGGGGGATATCAAAGCTCCAAAATATTACATAAGAAATTATATTCTTTTCATTTCATGATTATAAGACAAGGAAGAATAAAATCAATCCAAACATCTATTTGAAATTTAAAAGATACTTTTCTATCTGTTAATAATATAACCTTTCTAATTGGAATAAAAATCAAGAATTTATTAGATACCATGGATAAAACATTTACTGGAATTCAGGAAAATTAATGCATCATTATCAAACATAAGGTGATAAATATAAGAGGAGTACATCCTGTATTTGAAGGGAATCACATTCCGAAGTAAGATACTCCTATTGATGAAATGATAAAGAACATCCTAGATTAACCACATCGAAATGAAATTATCTATACAGGAATTTAAATTCATGGAGAACAATATAATATATAAATTATCAAAACATTAAGATGTTATATTATATATATACATATCCCAATAGCTAATACCTCATGTTTTTACTAACATTCTCTTATATTAATTATGAAATTATTCAATATTTCCTCAAATAACATAAAGGGTCATATATACAATATAATTTATGTTAAAATATATATTCTCAACCGTTAAATTATCTAAAAATAGCATCATAACATCAAAAATTAATTGAAACTTCCATTTATATCCATTTTCATTCCCTGAACCACCATTGTTGGATATAGTTCTCATAAATATATTGTAAACATACCATTAATGAAATGAATTGAAATGAACCAATTCTATCCATCATTATGTATAATATCTCAATATATTATTGAGTCATATGAATTCAAATAACCCATTAGGTATAGAGTTTTAGAGATTCAAGAATAATTTTAACTAAAAAAACTTTTGTATTTCTCATTAAATAGACATTTTTTCAGTATATATGTAACTAAAAAATATATAATAATCCATCAAATTCCACCCCAATACAAATTTTTTTTTCTATTTTTGAAATATCATATGTAAAACATATCATTATTACATGGGGAAGTTAAAATATAATAAGTTCAAGATAAATCTCATAATAAGGTTATACATATATTAGAAGCTATAACACCTGAAATTTACAAGAATAATATTTAAGGAAAAATGATAATAAAATATTTACATATATAGAGAAATATAAGTCATTATATATCCATTGATAATAATTGAATAATAAAGATCACATATATCAATAATTGTTCCCCGGATGATAGAATGCATAATTTTAAACTACTAATTCCATTCCTATATCCAATACATAATTATATTACACATCTTGATCATACTATCAAGGCCATGTGTCTTGTAAATATTTAATTGTTGGAATAAATTCTTGGAAATACCTAAGATGGTTCTTTATCATTATACATATCAATGAAACACATGGATATCTATACATATCCCCACCCAATAATCATTATGTAAAATGAATTCATCATATGATAAAATGAATAAAAAATTGAAATAAATTCCCATGAATTATTAAAAATGAATAAATATACATATCAAAAAAATAATTATAAGGATTTTCATTATTTTCTTAGTCGAAAAATTGAATAGTTTTCTATGTGATCATCCCTCAAACTAACATCATATGGAGTAAGGGTTTATAGTTAATTGAATAATTACACCGATCAATAAATTGAATAGAATTATATGTAATAAACCTTCAGAATAACACCATATAGAGAGATGTTATGTTATTAAGTCCAATATATTTATCTTACATTTTTATATGGAATCATGAAAATACCATTGAATCATGAAATGGAAATGTATATCATTTAGAGAGTAAAGGAGTAAAAATATAAATTATTCCCATAATATATGTAGAGTTGTAACGATAATGTTGTGATGTATTTTTATTAATATTAAACCACCCGTGGAACATTAGTTTGAGAAGATTTAAAAGGTAATACATTATTGATATATACACCAAAAAATAAATCATGTGTTTAATATGACTCACATCAAAACTCAGAGATACTGAGATGAAAAAACCCTCATGGTATTTGTAAAATAAGAATAAAATAAACATGAGAGGGGTACCATGATATTAAAATAAAACTAAATGAAAATTATTCATTATAAATGAATTTAATAGGCTATTAAATACTATATATAGAATAAATTATGGTGAAAAATATCATATATGTCTCGTTTAATTAAAAATAGAGACAAATAATACCTATGATTTTTGAGAAATTAGAATGAAACCCTATATTGGATTAGAGTTCCATTGAAAAAATAATTACCATGATTAATGATGGAATCATGATAAAAAATATTAATGGATATAAAAATAAACCATATAAAACAAATCATGCTGGAAAATATGAAATTTTCGTCGGGAGGTGATTATTTAGACAAGAAACCCCTTTCAAATAAAACACTCTTTGTAGTATTAGTAATTAGATAATATGTCTGTACGTAAAAATTTTAGAGACCAAATATGGAAGGAGGAAATTAAAAAAAAATATCCATTTGGTATAATAAATCATCATGGAACAATGGATTTTAAAATCATTATTTTTAACTAAATTGATAAAAATTGAGTTAGCACAAACCCATAAAACATTAGAATATTATAAGGGTAAATCCCTTGAAAGATATGGGTTAAAATGAAATATTATATACCATGAATAATTAAAAGGTCATGATTAATGATATTAAAGTTTAATTCGGTACTTCCATTTCATTACAACTTGGGGTATAATAAGATAAATGACCATATTCATGAAATTTTGATATAAGAAACCCCGAGCCAACGAGCATGTACCCTAGTGGTAGAGGATCCTGCTTGGCATCCAAACGACCCAGGATCAAATCCAGGCAGGGGCGAATTTACCAGGTACTGTATCAGGTACTGTTGTAGTGGCACTGTTGCAGCGACAACACTGTAGTGGTGGAGGGACTATAGCAGAGACTGTAGCGTTGGTGGTACTGTAGCAGGGACTGTAGCAGCGCAGAGACTGTAGCAGTACTGTTCACCAAGGGGTCCTTTAGGCTATTCAAATGGGCTTTCAAGCATTGTATGTAGGCCACTTGTCCTTAGGCCTTCAGGCTATGTAATGGGTCTCCATCTACCCTGTCTAAAGAGGTCTTTGCTTTCAAATAATAAATTGAGTCTTTAGCCCCAACCTTTTGAAAAAAATATAAGAAACCCCAACACTAATTCCAGATATTTATTAAAGAGCATGAATTTCTTTTATATAAAAATTATAATCTTATTTTCAAATTATGGACCTTTTTCAAATGAATAATATTTCATAATGTTATTTATAAATTTTCTTAATAGGTATATTAGTTAGATAATATCTATTTCCAATATCAGGTTTGAGTAATCAGGATTATTTTGAACATGTTTCATAATAGAGGATTATTTATTAATTATTATATTAAATAAAATCATGATGAGATAATATAAATTAATATAAGTTATAATTTAAATTTATTTCTTTATTACAAAAATTTTATGGTTATTATAGACAAAATAAGAAAAAATACGTTTTGATGATTTATAACAAATGAAAGGTGGTATCATAATTAAGATGTTTAATATTAATGTAACTATTAATATAGTGACACATAAATTTAGTACATCAATATTACATATTAGTTGATCAATGTTAATAACATTTAATAAATACAGACTTATGGATATTGATGGTTTAGTCATTGTTGATATTAGTTAAATAATCACTTCATTTCATGAATGGTCAACAATAAATACCACAACTATAATACTACAAAATAATTTTCTTACAAAAACCCAAATTAGAATATTATTATATAACCATGTAAAATGAAACAAAATAATGGTTAAGTTCGTATTATTAGTGAAGGTTAATAACAGAGATATCAATAATCACTTAATCCTATTATGAGCATAAGGGTAAGACAACCTGAGCATTAAATTTGAAATTCTATACCATGTTTTTCATAAATCATTTTATGAATCATGGAATAAAGAATTGTTTTTCAAAATAAATAAATAATAATATAATTATATAACATTAACTATTACAACCTGACATTGGAAGAAGTCATATGATTATGGGATGCACATAAACATAAAAAATCATTTCCATATTCAAGGATCACTACTTGTAGAATCTTAGTTGATTGAGTTTAATCCCATTTGCATCATATAATTAGTCATTGATAAAACTGAATAATATTATAGTTTATGGGATTTAATCCATATTCCATCATATACATAGTCAAGGATCACTCCTATGACTATCATTGTGGAAAGATTACCTTAATGAACTGGGTTTAATCTATATTCTTGTCTTTATAGACTCATGATATATGCATCCTTACCCAATGCATTATATGAATATTAA
The DNA here is from genome assembly GCA_963277665.1 of Viscum album. Classification (NCBI taxonomy): domain Eukaryota; kingdom Viridiplantae; phylum Streptophyta; class Magnoliopsida; order Santalales; family Viscaceae; genus Viscum; species Viscum album. Next base: position 801,904,263 of record OY728164.1, read on the forward strand.
ATTTTACCCATGTAACACATAATAACTATCCACTCATATGTGTTCCATAATTTCATAAACTATTTGTCATATATCATTGATTATGGAAAGGAAGTAGTTTTCATAAAAAATTAATCATATTATCATCATATTACAACTTTAAAAGAATTGTGTTTCATTAACATCTGATCATATAATATATAAATAATTCAATGAAGTAATAATGATGGTATTAGTGATTTATATCATTAGTATTTAAAATGTAATATCAAAGGATGGTTTCAAAAATGAAAATTACTTTAAAAGATCACATTAAATTTTTCATGAAGAAAATTCCAATTTGATTTTTGAATCACTTCTTTAAAATCTAAAAATTCCATAAATATTATTAAATAAAATATTCATGAAATAAAAAATTGACCTTTATAAGAGAATATTTGAGTCAATGAGTGGTTTTTATAGAGGGATACTTCATTCACATTGTGAATAAATATTTTCTTCTTAATTTTAAGAAAAATTAATAAGTACCTTGTTCAAAAAATAACAAGAACTGTCCCTATAAAAGATATTTTTTAAAAAAGTGAAACTAGGATAGAAATTAATTTTAAAATAATTTTATAGAATTAAAAAAATAATGAAATGATTTTAAAAAACATGGAAATGGATGAATATATAATCCGAACTAAAGAGGAAATAATGTCTATTTTCTTTTAAAATATATTCACAATAATATTAAGATTCAAAGAGAGGAAAATGATAATATTATTTGAAAATTGAATTAAAACAAGATGATTATAACATTACAAATAGTATTCAGAGGTACTTCATTAAATATTATCATCAAAATCTTATTCATAAAAAATAACTATAAATAACGAGATTATAACACAAAACCATTACCACTTTTGTATCTTTTAAATAAAAAACTAGGACAGGGAAAACATTAGAATGATTTTTAAATACAAAAATTTTTTATTTTAGATATATTAATATCATTTATTGGTTTTATATAAAAAAATATAAATAAACAAGTGGTAATATGGAATGCAACTCATATGAATAAAAGTTGAGGTAAAAACCCCTTACCAAATGTTTCACTTTTTTGAATAGTACACTAAATTATTTATAATAAAGTTAAATTTATTATGACTCTATAAAAAAATTATTTTCATAATTATAATATCATATATAATAAAAATATATTTTTTAACACTAATTTATTAAAAATTCCTTCTTAAGTTTGTTATTTTTGGGTGTTAATTGAAAATTTTATCATTTATGTTTTCCTTGGGAAGTTACAGTCCATAAAATTTTATCATAGATATATAATCCAAATAAGGAGAATAATTATAAAAATATCATATATATTAATGATTATTATATCTAAAATTTTGAAAAAATATTGTAGATTGAAAAATGATATAAACTATTCCATTAGATTGTAGGTTGTACATACACAGAAACATTTTTTGCATTTTATAGTGAAATGAATGAAAGAATGATGAATAATATACCATCATTAAAAAAGATAAAATATCATAAATATAATATATATAAATTATATTCATATTTTATAACAGCCATGTATTATAGTGATGAAAATTGTATTACACCCTATATGGAGATGGTAAGTCGTATGTACCCACAAGCAATGATTTTTTTTCAATAGGATGGAAAATGATGGACAATTTTTATTTAATATTAATAATAAATATTCAATATATTGAAAAAAAATTAATTTATTTTATAATGGATACCATATATTTTCCGGAGGTTTGAGGGTAAATACAATTTAATGTCCTCAGTTAATTTTTGTACATATTTATTTAGAAACTCTATTGGTTTACACCTTAACACTTTAAATAATGTTCTTTTGGAATTAATTTAAGCAATATGAATTGGGAAAAGAAGATATCAAAGTATTATAACACTAATTATATGATATATTAGGTTCAAGAAATGGGAATAGGATAAAAGAGGTGGTATACATTTTTTGGGATGAGAGCACAATAAATTCAATGAAATGGTATGATAGGTTCTAAATAAACTCAACCTATGTAATTTTCTAATGTTTTAGATACAATTAAATCTTTATATTCATGATAAAAAACTTTAAAACCATTTAACTTTCACTATGATAAATTACAATTTTACTATGGTAACATAATTAAATGAAAAAAAATTAAAGAACCTTGTAAAAATATATATATTTAGAATCAAAATTATAAAACAATATTATCAAATTTAGTTTTTATTGGTCATAGAATTTAATTTTAAAATATGTACACAAAATTCTTGGAAACTGGTTTCTCATAAGGTACCTTATTTAACATTAAAAACCATTTTAGCAAGAAATTTAGTAATAAATTTATTTCAATAAATAATTTTTTTCAATAATTAAATAAGAATGATTCTAAAAATTTGGGGAAATACCAAACCAAATTTAATCTTCCTAACTTCCCAATAAATACAATGACCCAAAAATATATTTAAAATTTGAATAAAATATAAATCATCTTGACTAAAGTCTATATATCACTCCAAAATTAGAAATAATGTTTTAAAATACATAATTTAACACATTAATCATCTATTTGATAAATATTTCTATAAAATAGGATAATTTTATATTTTGGATAGATTGTAAATATGTATACCTTGTTTTAAACTCAAATTTACTGCTTTTACCGAGGTGACAAATATTAAATTTGGATAATATTTGTAATGACAAAAAAATTAATATGGAATCTTAAATAATTTTAATAATTATAATTTTAAAATTTAATCATAATTTTTAAATTAGATTCACATAATTTTTAAAATTTAATTTAATATGATACCTATGAAACACGGTGAAAAGCTGTATTCAAAAAATATAATGTTTTTTTATGAAAACAAATTCTATCAATATCTAGAATTAAATTGATACCATTAACTATTATTTGAATATTAATCATATAAATGAACAGATTTTACTTATAAATCATTTTAAAATAGATATAATCACTATAAATTCTTGTGAAAATGACATTTTTCAATGAAATTTTGTATTTCTTATCACTCACTGTAAATTTTTTTTTATAAAAACCCAAAAATTTTACATTAATGTTATTCGGATATTTTGATTCACATATGTTAAAAAATTTATCAAATACAAATTAACGAATTTGAAAAAAATTATTATAATATTTTATTAAAAATATAAATAAATATCTTTTTCAATGAATATTTATTTTTATAGCATGAAATGATGTTACATAAAATTCAGTTATAGTTTATAAAGGAATTTATTATATATAAATTTTTTTTATATATTTCTAATTATGTTTTTCTATATTTATACATCTAATTTTAACAAAAAAATTTATATTGATCATTGTTACATAAGAATATTTATATCGGGGATCATTTTAAGTTAGCGTTGCATGTAAAGTAAAATATCAATTAAATTAAATTTGTTTTAAATTAAATATATCATAAAATCTTATGATATTACATTACACCAGCTATAAATGACAATTCCCCTGAAAATTAAATCACTTGGATACAAAAAATAAGGATATCTCTATTTACTGATATCATTGAGTGTTGAAGTAGCTTCCAAGAATTTCTAATTCCTTTTGATTAAATTAATCACTTTGGTAGTATTGTTATATTAAATAATATCTTTATGATTAATGATTTTTACCCATTTTAATTAATCAAAATTATCTTGTTCTTATTCTATGACCTCCGTGATCATTATTTCCAAAGGTTAGTTTATTTACTTCGTTAAGAGAGGTACATTGAACACATATTGATCATACAAGAGGTTCAGGGGAAGCTCCAAGCAATATTCTACCATCCATAGTTGACCATTAATATCTATGTGTTGAATATAAACAGGGAATTATATTCAATTATATTTAATATTAATACATTTCTCTATGAAATAATTCATATGAATAACTTCTCATCGATATTAAATTATATATTTCATCAATGATTATCGACAATAATTTTATATCAACTCTCAACTACCTTAATGTTCTTAAAAATTTTTATGACCCTCTAATTTATTTGTTTGAATAATTCATGTCCCAATAGATTCATTTCTAAAACTTAGTCTTATAATATTGGAGTTCCACACATATTTTTATAAAGGTTTTCATAAAAAAATATTATTGTTCGAGTGATAGTTATTTTTGTAAGAAAAATATTTAATTGGAAAGTGACCATCCCAACAAAAATTCAATGTCATAAAATAAGACCGCATCATGTCCAATAGGGTTTTATTTATTCTCTTAGAAATGATATATCAAGTATGATAATTATTAGTGAAACACATATCTAAATCTAGATTTTTTTGTTCAATTTTCTAAAACTTTAAGAGAATCATCAAATCATAATTAGAGACAATAAAATTTGGTAGTCTATTAATCATTAATAATTCCATAATATATATTTTGGAATGATTATAAAGATACAAATTATCAAGGATAGTAATACTGTGTGTTTATATCATATGGTGATCAACTACTACCCAAATTAAAATATGTAATTTAGATGGTTTGGGATGTTCACTGACTAAATCCATTTTAATGATTTCCCATTTCTATTCCAATATGGGTAATGCTTCTATAATTCTATTTGAATTGAATATTTTAGTATTAACATCCTAACATACTATCCACAAATACACATTCTCTAAAAAATAGAATTTCATTTTTTCCAACATAAACACTCATTTAGATATATAAACCCTTTCATGTTTCTATGATGAATAGAGAATTTCGATCTATAAGCTTCATCCAATAGTTCATTCATAAAAACATATATGGATAAGACACATACACAGTTCATGTACCTTATCAATACATCATGATCCTATTTAAAAATAGGATGATATATTACTTTATTTTGTAACAAATCATCTTCTACATGAACCTATTTAATAATCTCATTAACATATAATTGAACATTCACATGAGAATGGTATGATTTAGACCATTCCATCAATATTTTGATATCATCCTTTTCAGATCAATAATTATTGGTAAAATTATAAGATTAATCATAAGTAAGTTATCAGGGTCATTTTTACTCTATATAAATTCCATCATTATTGATTTCCTAGGGTGGTAATGTATTCAGAAGTTGTAGTCTTTAATCATCTATAAACATATCCTTTTTCCAATAATTAACCATTTATGAGTGAATATTTATTTTAACCATTTAGGGAATATATATATATATATATATAACACCATTCACCATAATCATAATTCCTCAATTTCTGAAATAGAAAAATAAATATTGCTTACCAGAAACGTAATTTCGGGTTATATTTTTGGTGATTTATCAATTAGTGTGATGCATGATCTATCACTATATCAATTTTCATGAGGTCATATCCCAATACATTATTATATGAATAAAAAACAATTTCCACTATAGGGATGTATTACTATATTTATGTTTACAAACATTATTTTCTACTACATGAAATTTTCCTCACATTCATCTGTCTAAAGGAACAAGTCACCCATCAGAGTCATTTTGGTTATAAGATTACATTTCCATCAGAAATATCTCCCAAATCATTAGTACTAACTTTTTATCGTAGGAAAACTATGGATATTAGTTACCGTATTTGTCTTGTCCATTATTCAATAACATTTTACATTGAAATATCCATTGATATACCATCCCATGATATAATATGACCTAGTAATGTAACTTTTGTCCATAAAGATTTAATCTTGGTAAATTTATAATACAAATCATTCATTCCCTATGGGATTCATCAAAATTATCAAATGTTATTTATTATCATCATTGATCATGTAATATATAATAATATCTTCTATAAAGATAACCACAACAAAAAAATATATACTCACAAACTATATTTACTAAATCCATATTGAGATCGAGGGATTTTGTGTGATAAAAAGACATCTCCATAAATTCATAGTGTGTATACCATGAATAGAAGTTAGTTTTGCGTATTTCATCTCCTTTTACCCTCAACAGATAGAATATGGATAAAACAAATTCATTGAAAATATTAATCTCTTCAGAATTGATCGATCAAATTGATATTATATGGAAAAGAATAATTATTCATTATTGTGAACTTTTTTTGTGCCCAATAATTTATGGATAATCTAATTTATCTATCATTGTTCTTAATAAAAAGGATATTGGAACATCATAGTGATGTACTAGGGTGTATTAATCCCTTAGTGATCTTATTTTGGTGATTCATCTCCAAATCCATCAATTCGATTAGAGTAATTTGATATTATGTATTCGAAATATTCTTAGATCCCGGTATGAGTTATATGTAAATATAAACATAAAAATTATTGGGAAGAATAGAAAAGAAACTAGAAAAAACATCTTCATATTTCCCAATAATAATAAAATATTCATCATAGAGTTTCTCTGTAGTCATACGTGATAAACCCAACTTTTGAAAAGAAATCAGTCCCATGAAATTGATGTAATTTTAATTTAAATTTCATTTTCATACATGCACTAATAGATAGTCATAATAAAATCATTTGGGAATTGACTTAAAAATTACGCCATTATTCTCTCTAAGACACATTTAGTTTAAAATAAGTCATCCATAGTCTTTTTCTATTCCAATCTATCATAATGGATCAAGAAGCAAATACGGGAAAACCCATGCATTACCATGGGAGTGTAAAATTAGGTAAATTGTATGGTAATATTAACCATGAACTAAAATTATGGATAGTATATACTCTAGAAAATATTTTAATTTTTTTCACCACCATATTAATCTGTACGAAAAACATCTTCCACAGTAATATCCAGAGACTTATATATTTTTAGGAAAACAAGATAAACTCTTCCATAATAAAACATATACATAATATACTACACATTTAATTGTCCCCATGTGTTTCAAAAAACATAACTTATCATAAAATACAATTATTGGATAAACCTGTACTCTAATAAAAACTATAGTGTCCCATAATTTTCACACATTAATATTACATCTTAATAGTAAAACAATCAATATATTTTATTAATATGCTAATAACCAAATATATTTTCAACCTTTTAAGACTATATATGTAATATTATTTTTTCATGAATTATATTCAAATGTTCCCATAAATAACATTCCAAATAGTACTATTTTTATAATTTTTTTATATAAAACCATTAATTATTACAAGGGGTATGTAATCATAATAATGGGTGATCTCAGATACCTAGTAATTTTAAACAAGGGATATATTAATGATTACATAATAATAAAATAAACATAAGGTTATAATAAAATGATCCTATCATATGATAATACATACCCAGTATATCATACATATAAATATTATAAGATGGGATAAGTATAGACAGCTCATAAGCCATGAATCATAAAATAATCAAGGAATATGATCCTTTAGAGCCCAAAATTTTCACAAGACATTTGTTTTTCGCATTCATTTAATCATATAATATAATTTCATCTGTCATTAATCATAGCCATAAATATCATATTTCATTAAGGTAACTCCCCAATCCATTATATCATTGGTCAAGGATTTATCCCAAGACTACCTTCTTGGATATTGTTACTACACATTCCATAAAATATTTATGCAATGTTTAATCTAATGACTATCCTAGTAGATAGTGTCCCTTTAATTAATTGGGATCTACTCCATTATAGTCCATAATAACTCATGATATATCTGTTATTACTCAATGAATTGTTGGGCTATGTAATTTTCCCCCACCTATCTCATAATCATTATCCATTAATAAGTGTTCCACAAGATCATAAATTTTTCATCATATATCATTACCCATGGAAATCTATTTAGTTTCAAAAACAATTCAATGCATTATGGAAACATAACATGTGTAAAATAGTCATGTTTTATAAAAATATCATCATCATCAGAATATTTTTCCTCAAGAAACAATAAGAATGGAATTTTTGGTTCAAATCTCATGTAATTAATATGTAATATCAAATGATTTTATTATAAATGAATATTCCATTAAAACATCACTTGGAATAACTCATGGGGAAAATAAATTTTTTATTTCCTATTAAATTCTTTAAAATATAAAAATTTAGAAAATATTATGAAATATATTTTTTTTAAAAAGAAAAATGGAAATATGTAATGGAATATTCAATACATTGAGTAGTCTCAATGGATGGAAATTCATTATATACTGTGAATGTGAAAACAATGAATCCCATTGTAGATATGGTTAAAATTAAAAAAATCATATCATTCTTAAAATGATAATAATATTACATTAAAATTATTTTAAAAAAATTAAGACACAGTCATAAATACTTTACACTATAAAACGATAATTAAAAAAATCATCAAAATATTTTAAAGAATTCATCGACATGGTTGAAAAATATTCTTGACTAAATGGGAAATAATAATTTTTCATTAAATCATTTTCTCATTAATTTCATATACCATAGAGTGTAAATTTGTATTATTGGGTGAAAATTAAATTAATGACAGTATTAAGAGAAAAATAATGATATAACGTATAGTTATGTCCTGAATTTTTTTCATCATAAATATATTCAAAAAATCTCACTAAAATGAGATTATAACAAAATTCCCTTACCACATTGATAACTTTAGAAACAAAACTACATCAAAGAGGGAGATATAGAAGGGTATATAAATTTACATTATTTTCATGAACAGAATAATAAAATTATTTATTGGAAAGAATATAATAATAATAAGATAAAAAAAAGGTGAATATATCATGTGGCTCTAAGAAATAAAAAGTTACATAAAAATCATTACCTCATGTTTAATTTTCTTTAATTCACTAAAAAATCCAATATAATAAATTTAAATTTATTATAATTATATGAAATAAAAATTTAAATAATTATAATATCATTTATTATCCACTTATACTATTTCAACATCTATTTCTCAATATTTCCTTATTAAAAAAAATCGGGTGTACACCTTTTCATTTTTCAAAGGATATTTAGCTTGGAATATCTTTTATTTAAAACATGATCTTGTATTGAAATTTATTAAAAGGATGGTAATGTTTTAACTATAAAATATATTAATTATATATTTATTAATATTTATCCATAAAATTTTTAGACATGCAAATGATTTACGCAGTTCATAGAGAAGTGTGGTAATATGTACACACACACACACAAACATTATTTTAATATTCAAATGAAATATTGGATATAATGATAAATATTATTATTTTTTATATAAACTAAATAAGATCATAAAAAATATTTAAATATTAGTTCAATAATTATAATTATCCAAGTAAAATTGTACGGAAAAATTTATTACACTACAATACGGAGAGGATATGACATACATATGCACGAGCGATGTTTTCATTATTCAAATGATGGAACGTAGGTGGTAGATGGTTATTCCATCATCAAAATAAAAAATATTTATATTTATGAGAAGTAAATAATTATTTTAGAATAGGTAACATATGTTTAGATCTGCTATAATAATAAATAAAATTTAATATATTTGGTTATGAGCTTTACATATTTATTTGAGAACCCACTTTTGGATTACACTTACCTTGACATGATGGGATTTTTTAAATAATGAATATATAAAGTTTGTATGGAATAAATGAATGTTATATAGTCGTTATTATATAGGATATAAGCCTCATGAATTGTGAATAAGTGAAGAGTGGTGGTATCCTTTTATAAGAAAGGGCGAGGACAAACACAAAATTACTTATAAGAATAAATAATAAATATATCAGAATCATATCTAGTTGATTAAATACAAATAAAATCAAAATAAAATATTTTGTAAGGTTGAAAATTAACAAAAAAATTCACATTTTTGATTGTTTTCGACACATTTTATTCTTTATCTTATAGTTAAACAACATTAAATGAAATTTATCATTTATAGAGATAAATTAAAATCCACCCATGATAACTTAATTATATGACCAAAAAATAAAAGGGGAACTATAATAATAGGAATGTATAATTCCTAATTTTTAATCCATTTTACCAGATTTAATTTAAATATATGATATAAATTACTCTTAATATAATAACAAAGAAGGCATAAAAAATAGTTTTAGGGAAAATAACCTATTTGAGGGAAAATAATTTACTATAAAATAGATTAAATTATTTTTTAAGAGAATTTTATAGGATAAATAATAAAATCAATATTTTCTATAGAATTTTTAGAAATAAAAAGCATATTTAATCATTCAATGATGTCATTAAATACTAATACGTAATGACTAGTTTAAATTTTTAATGAAATTTTATTCATATACATAGAAGTAAAAATAGCATTAAAATTTTAATAAAATAATATAAAATATATTATGTAACTAAATAAATATATATTTATTGAGAACCACCAATAAAATATTATATAAGTCATGTGTAAGGCTGATTTCCATCATTACCCATTGGTTTTAATCAAAATTTTATTCTTTTACCATGTTGAAAAATATGTATGATTGTTATTATTCAAAATATACCGGAAATAATTGTAACCCATATGATTATTTAAATTATTCTAATATTAAATGTAGGGCCAATTTTAATATATTATAGTCACATAATTGGCTTATGTAAATTTGAAATTAAACCAAAAAATCCGATGAAAGTATGTTTTCCAGAAAAACACTTCCTTCTTATGTATAATTTTTTTTACCATATTCATGAATAAAATCAATTCTAATTACCATAATTGTTCTACATATATTAATAATTAACTAATTTTTATTTGAAATAATTTTAAAACAAAACAAAACTTTTTAAAATATATAAACCATAATAAAGTTTTCAGTATAAACCAACATTTTCACTATTAACTATAGAATCAATATGTTCATAAAAATTGAAAAATGTCATCCTAATATAATTATAATTACATGATTTCAAATTTTTATCCTCTTATCAAATAAATATTATAAAATTGGTAAGAATTTAATAGTATATTTTACAATAAAATGAAATAAATTTATTTTTGAGGATGACATATTTTTGAAGCATGCAATGATTTTACATAAAATCGACTACATAATTTTCAATGTATTTAAATTATATAAAACAATTAATAATATTTTTCATAATATAGATATTCCTATTCATTAAAAAAATAATGACTTCGGTATAATATTCCTGTTTGAATAATAATATTTCTTACCAGGATTATTTAAACTCGGTGTTGTGTGTAAATAAAACTATCAAAGAAATTAAATTTATTATAATATAAATATATCAACATATTAATGAATTTAAAAATTCCAATTAAAAAATAAAATATAAATTTAATTATTCATATAATATATTACCAGTAATTATATTCTAATTGTCATATAGTATATTATTTATTTAATTTTTCATGAAGGTGGGCGAACAGGCCTGAACATTAATATTTAATAATGAATGGATGATTATAACATTGAAAGTGGTTTACCTTGGGAAAAATATCACTATTATAGAAGAATAAATATATTACAAAAATAAATTTATTGTGTTGAATCATATTTTAATAGCGATTAATAAATTTAAAATAAACTGCCTGAATATGGGATACATTACTTCGAGCATGTGAATGTCTGCACAATTTTTTGTTAAGAGTTTCATTTCAAAAAAATATTATATGAAAATAAGGTTCAATATAATTTTGACTTAATACATAAAATTTATATTATATATTTTAAATTTACTCTTAAATTTCACCTTTTTAATAGATTGGTGTATATAGATGTTGAAAAAATAGAAGATGTCACTTCGTGGTGGTGGTAGTCTTCACAATGCACATATGGGGATTTGAGTTTTCTTAAATAAAATAGAGATATTTGGGTAAATATAATTCCTCTTATATTAACAAATTTAGTATATAAAAAATACTAATTTCAAAATATAATAAAGAGAAAATATATAATTACAAATGATTAAGAGAACAGAAAATATGATACAAAAAATAATAAGTCATATAGAAATCATGGCTTTTCCTTGGAGGATTCATCTAAAATGATTTTCTTATGATAATTTATAACAAAAAAATAATAATTAATAGAAATAGGATTATGAATGATGTATACGGGTATGATATTTATTTAGGAACTAAATTCATAGAGTGGAGTTAAAGTGTTTGGTAGAGGCCTCATCTATAAGTTATGGGAATATTATTATTTTTAAGTATTTCAATGTAACATTAGAATATCACTTGTTTCATTATAAAATTAATCTTGAATATGGTATGTAATAAAAATTATTTTGAAAATTATTTGAAATTTATTTATCTAATAATTTTTAAGAATGCTTTAAATAATTTTTTATGCTTTTTACTCTGGGAGTTTTCACTTTTACAATGTTCATTATCAAGGTCCCAAATTTTTACCTATATAATTTATTATTAATTCCAAAAAAGTGGTAATTATTATTTAATTTTATCCACAATTTCATAAAATTATATCAAATTTTTATATAAAATTTTTATATATATGAAATGCTAATTTTCACAATATATAATGTATGGCATGAAAACCAGTTTTAAAAAAATATATATTTGACGCCATAAATTTTTAATGTTTGATAAATCTATCAAGGTATTTTATTTTCAGGGTAAAATTTATTTATTATGAAACCAATAAAATTAATGTGTAATTTTAACCAAGATAAAACCAAATTATAAAAAAAAGTTATTTAATTAAAAGAATAATAAAAAATGATTTTATTTAAGATAATTATTTAAGGTACAAAATGATAAAATATTAAGTGGTATTATAAAAATTATATGTTTTCCAGAAAAATAAATATTTGATAAAGTAGAAGTTTTTATAGAATTTTACATCATTCTTATATAATAATAAATTCCTAATATATACTATTTTGTTAGAAGCATTATTTCACATATCCTCTTAAAAAAATATATTTTAGAAAAAAAATAAAAAAATAACCAATGTTAATTTTGAAATTGTAAAATCAAAAATAAATTTTTCTTTATAAAAATAAAATATTTAGATATATATATATATGTTGTTATTTAAATTGAAATAAATTATATAATTAAAATTTATATAATTATTAAAAAATGATTATTTAAACATCAATTATCTTTAACCTTGTTTCATATAATTTCATAAATAATTGTATGTTTAAATATTGGATTATAAGTATAAATATTACCTATTATAATAAACTTTTATTTTTTGGTCAATTTAATTTAAGGAAAAATAATATACTCCATTTATAAAATTTTCTTCAATATTTATCATTTTATTTAAATATTAATCAATAAGAAATAATAATATGTAATTATTTTAGTTAATTATAATTTTTTTATTTACTGATGATTTTATTATTCATGTAATTTTAATATATACCCGCTCATTTTATTCAATATCTATGTATGAGACAAGATTTCCAATATTTTTTCCATTTTAATGATCTAAAATGTCACACGCTAACTTTTTCAATTTAATTTTTCAATTTTTTTTTGAAATGGTAATTTTTTTTGTGTTTTGAGTGAGTAGTAGTTGAATTTTTTGTTATTGATGATAAATGTGTTTTCAAGGCCTCACAACATCCAGTGCTCAGGTAAATCATGATTTGGAAACTACACAGCTCTACTTGGGCCACCATTTGACCTTTCAATTCTAGATTAATATAATAAAATAAATTATTAATAAATAAATAAAATTAAAAGTGTGATAAAAAATACTCATAAAAATTTAATGAATTGTTTTAATGATAATAATAATATTATTATTTAAAAATGTTATTATTATTATTACAATTTTTATTGTTGTAACCTTTTATTTTATTTTGTTAATATCAATTTATTATTATTATTATTATTATTACTACTACTACAATTATTATTAGAATGGATTTTTTATTTTCCATTTAATTATAACTTCTTTTTAAGTGGTAGGGTCCCCGCCTCATTCCCTCAACATGTCACACTCCCATCACCCCCTCCATGCCTTCCACGTCATGCCGAACCTCCCCCACAGACGACTACTAGACCACCCTTCTCTCCCCCTTATAGCCTACCCATGTTATGCCTCCCTCCCAGCCATCCCACTTGCACCGTTTCCTCCTCGTGCAACCACTCTACCCTTCCTCCCCTCTCCGGCACTGACCTCCTCCCTACGCAACGCACCGATGTTGATGGCCTCACTATTTCCCCTTGGTCAGCTCTTCCTTGATTCACCTCTCTCCATCCGACAACCTTCTATCGGAAACCCGCTCTCATAAATCACCTACACCATTTTTTGGTAAGTCGTTTCCCCTATTCTTAGGGTTTTGGTTTGGTTTTTTTAGTAGTTTAAGTACTGATAAGGATAATTTTGGTTAAGTCAACTGTATTAGGGTCTAATTTGGTTCGCATGTGGTGCAATTGGAATGTGATTGATGATCTCACACCAATTTTGGGTTTTTGACATCGAGGTAAGTGATTTTATTCCCCAAATTTATTAGATGACTTGAATATATATATTAGAATTTATAAATATTTTTTAGGATTTAATTGTGTGGAGATAAATTTATTTCTATGTTGTTCTGCATGTTTATGTGATGAGAATGTGTTTTATAAAGAAAAATGATCTAGTGAATAGTAGGTGATTTATCATAATGTTTCATGAAAATGTTTTATAGGATGGTTATTGGGTGTGAATCTCATTTTAAAAAGCAATTAATGTGTGAATGGGTTGAAAATAATATTTTGTATGAAATTTGTATACTCATGGAATGTTAAAATTGGTGTACAATTGTGAAATTGAATAATAAATTGTTAGAATGATTTAAAACGTGTATTTATATAGTTACCTTGTTTAATTGTCATTAATGTGACATTTCGACATAGAATGGAGTGGTTTGTGGTGTGAAGTCTTCTTTGGATTTTCATGAAATGATTTAATTAATACATTAAATGATTTATTGAATTATTTAGAGGGCATGAATGTAGTATTTTGGAACAGTTGGATATCCATCTCTTTGTAAAGTAGTGTGTTTATATGAAATGATATATGTTTTTTGTGAAAACCCACTTTGCGTCACTTGGTGGTGTTTTATAAGTGGTGAAAACTATTCATTTAATTGTCTAAGTACTACGAAACTAGTTTTAAAAAAAATTGTTACGAAATTGGTTTGAAAATGGCTATCATTAATAGAATGTGTATATTTTAGATGTAATCCCACATTTTTTTATTTAATAATTACTTCTATGTTGTGAAAATGTTTTATTAAATTGCGAATGGGTAATATATCTTATATCGAATTTTTTTCCAGCATTCATGGTTTAGAACATTTGGCAGGTATTGAAAGTGGTTTAAATATTATGAAGAATGCCATAAAAATAAAAAAATATTTCTATGTTAATTAAAAAGTGGCCTGGCCCATTTCCTTTGCAGATCTTTATTTTGTTATTTTCTAGTGATTATAAAAAGGGTAATTATGAATAATTTTTAAATGATTACAAAGGTATATGAAAGTCTCTATTCAATGAAGTGTTTGAATGGAAATGAGTTCTTTTAAAAGGAATGATGTTTTCTTTGAAATCATTAGTATTTTAAATGAAATATGTGGTGTGTGTGAATGTGATATTAATCTATAGTACAAGGTAATCTATAAGTATCTATGTGGGTGGATAAGAACGATTTCACTAGTGATCTGGAGTGGTATCATCCATGTTTCAGATATCAAGTTTGAAACTTTCTATACTATCTAAACTAATATGATGATGCTGGGGACCACTATGTTATGGGTATGTTCCAAAATAGTGGATTTTACATAAGAAAAGATATATTATTTTTTTTATTTTTCACCAATGTACGAGGTTTTAGGGTACCACTTGAGGTAGATGAACCTTAGGATATTTATTCATGGTCCTCTACAATTCATGATGTGGTAACTTCAGTCAGTATATGGAGGACCACATTGGTGTGTGTGCATGTCTATTTTGAATATCCTCTTCCACATAAAAGTAATGTTTCTAAACTGGGTTTTCATCATGTTTCCATTTTTAACATTTAGTTTCTAAATGTTTTCATTAAACATGTTTTAAAATCATTAAATTGAATATGCATGTTATATTATCTCTTTGATGTTATGGCATGGAATCTCATTATTTGGTGGATTCCTACTGGGCTCTTATCTCATACCCTACATAAACCATTGGGTGTATATACACCTTTTCCTTTTTGTATCCCATGTTGAGGCATCGTTCTTAGTGATGGGGGTTCTGGTTATAGAGGTTCGTATCGTGTATGATGGTATTGGTTTCTTGAGGATTTTTCACCTCAAGTTTCTTGGTGGTTTGTGTAGGAGTTTTAGTTTTCATTAATTATTATAGTTCCCTTGAGTTCTTGAGTTGAGTAGTAAAAGATAAATTTGGTCTAAGTTTATGTTCATGTTTGGTTGTCTGTTTTTTGTTTTAGGTTTTTTATATTATTTGTTTTTTGTGTTTCTCATTTTGAGTAAATTGTTCCCTCATCTTATTTTTGATACATGGTCACTTGTGAGGCCCATGGGGATCAAGAAATCCCCTCAAGCCTTTCCATGGACTGGGTCGAGCATCCAGTTCAGATGGCGACGCAGCTTGGTTCATAAAAAATGTTAACAAAGTAGGTCAACACTTTTGGGTCATGTTTTTTGAGAAATATCCATGGTAAGTCTGAGCGTGGATTGTCAAAACTCGACATCCTGACTAATAGTAAAGTGCCTTTCTATCACACCTCGTGGAGTGACTTGGGTAATCGGGGAATGTTGAGGATTTTCCAAGTTTTTTGTCCTTGTGCTTAATCATGTTTGGGAGAAATGAAAATGGTGTAGGGTCAGTTTTCTCATCGAGATCGGAGGGTCTGGTAAGCCATGTAGTGCTGGAGAAATTCCCCTAGCAAGCTCTCTATGATGGTGGAGTGATTGGCGTATTGTTTCCAAACATATGCCGATTTCACCCATTGACACTAATTTCCCCTTACGTTGTCTTGTGCCCCTCTTGGTTTTGGAAATCATTTTGAAAACATCTGTTTGAAAATTTATAAAATATGGATTTTTAAGTGAATAATGACTTGATTTTATAGGTGGTGGAACATTTTTTTTCATAACTATTATAAATTAGGTCTTATAAAAAGTAATTTTCATGAAATGTTTTTTCTAAAAGATGATATTTGATTTTAGTGATTGAAATTTGTGAATTTATAATTTTGATGATTTTAATATGGGTTTCAAAATCGTATAGTGGGTTGTTTTGATTTTTTAGAAGCCTATCTTATTTGGACGGTGTTCCTTGTTTGAGTATCATGGGTATGTTTATTTGATGTGTTGGTTAGTTGTTTGACCTTGTTTCTTCATTCCCGTAAAATGATGTGGTTTTCATTTAATGGTTCTTGGGGTGTTCCAGGTTGGGACGTTGGTTTCTGTGGGTTTGATAGTTCCTTTCCTTGATCGATCAACTGGAGGTGTTCTAATCTTTGGGGAAGGTTACACTAAGTGGAAAGTATTTTCATAGGTTTCATGAGGTCATCATTAAAATCACTTTCTATGATCATGGTTTGTTTTCTTCTTTTCAGTTTTTTTTCATAGGGATCCGTTCATCACCCTAGGTGATATCGGTTTCTAAACTGGGGTTCTTCCATAGTTTTTTCTATATGGGGACCGAAATCACTATGGTGGGGATAATTATAATACACTATGTTTTTAAAATTAATTTATTTTATTATTTTCTAGAAAGGTAATTTTTAGTAGGGTTTCGGGTGAGTCTATGTTTAATTTCTTGTTTTTGTCAATAAATGAGTTTTGAGGGATAGACAGCGTGCAGTGCTCGGGTGAAGCACAATTTGGAAACCGTACGGATTTTCCTGGGCCACCGTCTGACCTAAAAATGTTCAATTATTTAAATAAAATGAGTTATCAATAAATATATAAAATTAAATGAGTGATAAAATAAAAATAAAAATAAAAAGTACAATGATATATATCTTTTTTGAATTGTCGTAATAATAATAATAAAAATAATATTTGATGATTTGATGATTTTTATTATTATTGTTATATCTTTTTCATTATATTTTGTTATTATCAATTTATTATTATTATTATTATTATTACTATTCGAATGTTTTTATCTTTCCATTAAAATTTTCCACTTTTTATTTGTAGGTTTTCTCCCCCCCTCTTTCCCTCAACCAATCTCACCCCCATCTCCTCATCCCCACCTTTTGAGTCACACCGCACCTCCCCCATGGCCAGCCGCTAGACCAACCTCCTCTCCCCCTTCGTACCTGCTCACGTTGTGCCTCTCTCCCAGCTAGCCTACAGGAGTGGGCTCCTATTCTAGCAGCCACTCTACCCTTACTCCCCTCTCTGGTGCTGACCTCCTCCTTTCATGGCTCCCCGATCTGGCTAGCCTCTCTATTTCTACTTGGACACTGTCTCCTCACTGTGTAGCTCTCCTTCCAGAAAGTCTCTCCCTTCCAACACATGAACTTTCCTCCGGTAATCCATTTCCCCTCTCTTTAGGGTTTTGATTTGGGGGTTGGAGTTTTTTAAGGTCCAATCTAGATAATTTGGGTTAGTCCATTTCTATTAGGGTCTAATTTGGGTCTCATGTGGTGAAATTGTCATTCGATTGAAAATCTAACACTAATTCTGGGGTTCTTAATGTCGAGGAGGTTGATTCCATGCCCTAAGGTAATTAGAAGAATTTAATATATTTATTTGAATTTATAAATATGATCTATGAATTAATTTAGTGGAGAAAAATGTATTTATATGTATTTTGGAATGTTTATGTGGTGTGAATGTGTTTAATAAAGAAAAATGATTAGGTATTAGGTGTGTGCATTAGCATCACATTTCATGAAAATGATTTTTGGGTTTTCTATTGGGTGGAAATCAAATTTCACAAAGCACTTAAGGTCTGAATGGGTTGGAAATGATATTTTTTAATAAATTTGTATCCACATTCCATGTTAAACATGTTGTGAACTTTTGATATTTAATTTCAAATTTTTTGAATAATGTAAAACATTTTCTGATTTTGTTCCCCTTTGTATTGGGTTTGAATATGACATTTCTATATAGAATCAAGTGGTTTTTGGTGCAACGACTTCTTGGTTTTCCTTTAAATGATTTAATAAATAGTTTAAATGATTTATTTAATTATTTAGATTGTGAAAAAGTAATATTTTGGGTAGTTGAATATGAATTTTTTATGTAGTATGTTAATATGAAATGAGATTTGTTTTTGGTGTAAACCCACTTTGTGTCACTTAGTGGTGTTTTATAATTGTTGTATGATTTTCCATTAACTGTGGATGTTGTGGGAAACTAGTTTAATGATGGATGTTTTTAAGAATGTTGTTTGGAAATGGATTTTGTTCTTGGAATTGGGTATATTTCTGGTGTAATCCCTTGGTGTGTTATTTAATAATGTTTTCTAAGCTATGAAAATTATTTATTAGATTGTGTAATGGGTTTGGTGCATGTATTAAGTTTTTTTTTATTTATTCCTGGTTGTGCACTTGGGTAGGTATTGAAAATAGATTAAATTTTAGGGTACCTTCCTTGAAAACACAAATTGGTTTATGTATGAATTAAAAAGGGGATTGTACAATTTCCTTTTCTGAGCAATATTGTGAAATTTTCATGTGATTATTAAAAGGGGAACTGAGGATTATTTTTAAGTGATGTCAAATGTATTTGAAAGTTTTATTTCAATGATGTGCGTGATTTGAATTTAGATGTTTTGAATGGAATGATGTTTTCTTTGAAAGGGTTTATACTAGATATGAAAGAGGATGTGTGTGTGCATGTGAATTTTAACTTGATCACAAGAGAAACCCCTAGTGTCTAGGTGGTAAGAATAGATCTAGTGCACTACTGATCCGAAGTGGTATCATCCCTATTTTACATAGTATGTTTGACACTTACAACACTAACTAAACTATTATGATGGTGATGGTGACCACTAGATTATGGGTATGTTCCCAACAAGTTGATCATGGACAATAAAATATATATTTTTGTTTACATTTCACCATGTTATGAGGTTCTAGGGTACCACTCATGCTATATGAGCCTTAAGGGATTTACCCATGGTGCTCTAGTATTCATGATGTGGTGCCTTCTATCGGCATATAATGGACTACATGGGTCTGTGAGTATGTATTTCAATTCTGAATTTCATCTTCCACATAAAAGTATTGTTTGTGAAATGGTTTTTCATTAAGTCTTCCTTTTTTTCTTTTAGTTTGTAAATGTTTTACTTAATTGTGTTTTAACAGAATGAAACTGAATAAGCATGTTAAATTATCTCTTTGATGTTGTGGCATGGGATCTATTTTGTTGGTGGCTTCTTACAGGGAACTTCTCTCACACCCTATATAAACTGTTGGGTGTTTTTAGGCCTTTTCCTTCATGTATTTCTTTTTGAGGCATCCTTGTTAGTGATGGTGGTTCTAGTAGTTGGGGGTCTTCTCATGAAGGTTGATGTTGGTAGCTTGAGGATATTTCACCTAATGTTTCTTGGAGTTATTTGTGGGAGCTTTAGTTTTAATACATTATTTTAGTACATTGGGTTTTTTAATTGTGTCGTAAACCATAATTTGATCTTAGTTTAATGGCATGTTTATTTTTATGTTTTTAGTTTTATTTTTTGTTATCTTGTTGGTTTTTGGTGATTATTATTTCAGGTAAATAGTTCCCATGTATTATTTTTGACGCACAGGAACATGTTCCAGCTAGTAGGATCCGAAATTCACATCGGGAATTGTCGAGGACCAGGTCAGGCGCTGGTTCAGACGGAGACCAGGCTTGGTTGATGACATAAAATATTAGAAAATTTCATATACATGTATCCATGAGAAATTCCAATATAAAAAACATTTGAGATAAAATACATAAAACTTCTTTATAAGAGCTATTGTTTTCTATTCTTATTTCCAAATTCATCATTGAGACATATTTTTCAGATTTATATATGTGGGGGAGATACATTTATACCGAAAATTATCCTCTTAAAGGTGTTTCATGAAATTCTATGAATAATTTTTCAAATTCCACAGTGAATAAATAGTAAACCCACCATATACCTATATAAATTCAACAAACAAAACCTCACAATGGCTCACTAATAAAATTTCACATCCATGTATAGTAAAATAATTTGAAATTATATATTAAGATGGTACCCTATACACATAACAAATACTTTTTCTCTCTGAATACCGAATGGAAAATTTATTTGATATCTCAACCCCTACATATCATCTTCAGTAGGAGAAAAAATCAATGTATCAAATAAATTCATATGAATCATATATGCAATATCCATAAATAGATACCACATATACATTTGAAAACCTCAAATAATATTTTCATAATTGTTATTTATCAAAAACATGATGGGAAAAATCCTCTTTCCTTTATCCTCTAATGAATGACCTCCACTATATTTCACAATATCTTACAATGAAAAAATCATAAATAGTACATTTTAATTTTATCCTACATAGTACATCATTATAAACCATAAGCCACTAAAATAATTCCCCATCGGGAAGAGTGATCTATGAAGAGGGATTAAAAATTAATATATACCATCTATAACATAAATTTATGTGGAAAAAAATAAGATATCAATACATTTGGGAATAAGAGTGATTATTTGACTCTCCAGTGGTGTGTATGAATCATTATATAATAAATCATACAATCTAACAACAAACTTGAAAAAATAAAGGGTGATCACAAATATTACTACCATAGAATATAGCCATTTTCATATCATTACAATATTCCATTAACAAATAATATTTCATCAATATCATAAAAATACACCATCATCCAACCCAAAATAGTCCCAAAATTTGACATGAACTACGTTTTTAATTAGTTATACATAATATTAAGTAATTTATAATTACTAACCATATTATAATCATTATTTCATTCACTAATCATATTTATTGCAAATATATTTTTACACTAACACCACATTTATTAAATCAATTTTGTCTTCCAGTTCATCATTATTTAAATATAGGTATAACGTAATAAATTTCATCCCACTATCAATCAATTATTGGATATATATGTAATTATCTACTATATTAGATACCACCATTAGTAAACTATCATGAACCCTAATATAGAAACCATACATCATTACTAAATCCATGTAATCCATGAAAACACCATTTATTCATAGAAAATAGAAAAATCCACCGATATCTATATAGTAAATTACTACAACTCAATAAGGAAGAAATAACCTTTAATTCAATATTTCAATGAAATTTATCGAGGACTAGTATGGGAATCTCCAATGTATTTTGATTAACTAAATAACTCATTTATTGATATATTGAAATTATTTGAACTTTATGAATAGTGATTGTTGAATTAATAGACATCAGTAGTCTTGTGAATCACAATATAAAATAAAACCACATTGATTTTGTTTAAAAAACATATAAATATGAAAACAAGTTTTTTTTTTCAAATAATGAAAACTTATAAAATACAGGAGAATTACCTTTCAATTACATTAAATTATTCATCATATACATATATATCATTAAGATTAATTAATACAACATAATTAAATATATCAATAACATTAATAATTATATGGTTTTAAAAAACAGAGTAATTTAATACCCTATATGGTTTTGGAGCCTCAAAAACATTTTGTAAGCTCACAGAAAATAGAAAAAATGATCACTAGACTAAAAAATTGATATTGGTAAACGTAGTCTAGTTGAATTTTACTATTTATAATTGAAAAGATAGATCTGGTCCTCAAGATGATAGAAAACATGAATTGTAAAATGGAGGTAATTTATAAATAATAAAATCCCCGAAGTTGTACCACATGGATATATTTCAATGCGTTCATTGAAAAAAACAAAATCTACTCTCACATTATTCTTAATAAAAGATATTTTGATATTAATACTAACATAATAACATTGATTCATCCTGAAATTAGAGAATTTATCATGTAGAGGACAAGGAATTAAAAATATTTTTTTAAAATATTTAATTGATGATTTTTTTTATAATGAATTTTTAAATCAAATAACACATTTCTAGCCATAGTGAAGAGAAATTACATCTCTATAAAGGGATACATATTAAATTTAATATGTAATATTTAACCAAAATTGATAGATTCAAAATAGAAATATGAGGCCCTCCAAGTCATATGTATTATATTTCACCATGTATAATATTATCTTAAGAAATATTTAATATAATATAATTTTTTTATATTTTTTTATATTTAATTTGATGAATTATATCATTTTCATTAAATAATATAGTACATAATATTTTTTAATTAACATTTTATTTTCGTGATACCTATGTTTTTATATATTAGGAAATCTTGAATACTAAGATTAATTAATACACAAAAGATTTTCAATCCTCCTAAAATTCAACATGAATGATATTTTAAAAATACAAATATATTTTTAACTATGTGTAAAATAAATATTTTTTTCCAAAAAATATTATTTTATGTTAATATAAAATGTTTTTTACTTTGTTAAAAAATTAATATGTAATATTTCTTCACATCAGACATTATACATTTCTCATTATGATGTTAATGTTCTATAATAAATTTATCTACAAAAATGTCTATGTATAATTAAAAATTATAAGTGTATGTTGTTTATCCAAATTTTAATACATTATATATAATGAATATTTTAATATGCATGATTCTAGAAAAAATAAGTATTTATAATTTTTGAAAATTTATAATATAACCATAATGATAGGATTAGACCCAAAATTTTGAAATAACTTTAAAATATATAGATAAATGATAAAACTATTCCCACAAAATTTAAACAACTAGAAATAATCTTCATAAATTCCCCCAATACATTACAATATAAAGAAACGGGTTTTATAAAAATATATACCCGTACAAAACCATAATAACATTATATTTAAAAATAAATCTAATAATTTTATTTCATACATCAAATATATTTCAACTTATATAGAATTTAATTTAATCTAGGATACTTATGGTGAGTTTTCAACAATTTTCACAAACCTAATTCCTAAAAAAATTATATACCCTAATATGATACCAATTGACACGACCCAACCATAACATATATACATGATATCTAAATTATGATGAGTATACATTTCATGTTGAAATAAACAACACCAAAAATCACATTCTTATATTAATTTAGTTTATAGTTTTATAAATGAAATATAAAAAAATTGAATATTTATCCATATTTTAAAAATAATTAACCACTATTCTAGTCACAACATTTATAATAATCATATTCATGACACAAGGAATGAGAATATATGAAAAGGGAGGCCTCATATTCTTTATAATAGTAAATTTTTACCATATCAATTAACTATATATGAAACTAAATAATTTCATTAGTGGGAATAGGATGAAAAAGTTGTTATGATAACATATTCATGATATATGATTCTAATATACAGAAATAATTACCAATAAAATAAATATTAAAAAATCTAAGTCTTTAATTAAAGATTTAAGAATATCGTAAAAATGATGCATCAGAATATGTATGCATGAGAATATTATAATTATACTTGAAAAAATAACATAAAAATATTTCATAACATAGAAATATGGAATAACATAGAAATTTGTCATACATATTTTCATAAAAATCAATTCATTTTTCAAGGCTCACAGCCAATACCATCATCTAATTATTGAAAAAGTACCTTTTTAATATGGGTTTAGTCACAATTCCCCTAAACACAGTGAATTCTTTTAACTCCCAAATCTCAAACATTTATTATCATGAGATATAAATATTTTCCTAAACGATTTGTGAGTTTCACTATTTCAAGACAAATCATTATATAATGGAAACAATAAAAATGTGTACCACATAAGTATGATCACATACATTAATAAATCATAAAATAAATAACCCTTGATAACTAAAATGATTTCATACTTTTTTATGGCATAAATATATCATCAAATTAAATATTATTTTTTATTTCATTAAAATATATCTATATTAAAACATAAAAAATAATATGTATATTAACAAAGATATAAAACACTATATTGTAACATTATAAAATTGATTAGGAAATAAGAACATAGATCATTTTACATTTTGATTGATTTTTTTTATAAACAAATTAATAAAATAATATTTTCATTAAAATAATTAATAAAAATTATTAAAAAATTAATTAATTACAAAAATATAAAAATGAATAATCGCAATTAAATCATAATATTTTTTTGTAAAATTTCATCATGTGGAAAATAGTAAAACAAATTTGGTAAAAATAGATCTAAAATAAATTTAAATTATTTATTAATTGAAATAGGATTGATGAAATATATAATATAATATTAAGAAACATATAATGGTAGAAAAATAATCATGATGAAACGAAAATAAAAGGTTAGTTTATCTTATATGCATCATTCTAGGAGAATTATAAACCAATGTAAGGGGAAATTATTATAATATATGAGACCCCAAAAATAACCAAAATATATTAAAATATATGTTTTTTAGATGGAATTAAATAAAATTACATTTATTTAAATTTATCCATAGACACTCTTTATTTCAAACTGACAACTAAAAATAAACACATACATTGACATCCAAAAAAGTACTTTAACAACCTGTATAATATTAAAATGTAATAATTACTTCTTTTAGGGCATTATTCAAACATATTTAATTTTATAATTTTCAAATCTGTTCTTTATTATATATTTATTTGTAAGATATATTTTTTAACCATTGGAATGCAGTTGTTTTGATTATTTTGTACATGTTTCATAATATTGATAATGATTCTTGTTTTTCTTTGATATCAAATACATCAAACCATTATTTTTCATGGAATTTAAATCATATTCATAAAATAGTTTATAAATTAACAACTTATTTTGATAGATAATATTATTATGGTTAATAATTATGAAATTTAAAACCAACATATTCTGTGTAATTTGGTTGATATTAAAGTTACTTTAGAATGACTATCCAAAATTATCTCACACTTCCAAAATAATGAAATTAAATACACATTAAGATAACATATTACTACTGTAAATTTATTGATACAGATTAATTATTACAATTATTGGAATATCCTAGGACTTTAGAAGTACAAAATTAGTTTTGATAGTGTATACGACACAAAATACCAAGATAAAATGAAGCACAAAATGCAATTATTTAAAATTTACTATTATAAAATAGACTATGATTTGGAAAGCATGAATACTAATATAAAAATAGAAATTAGAAAAAGGAAATACTAAATTAAAATTAATATATTAATTCTATGGAAATATGTACTTAATTTTCATTAATGATATTTTATGCTTCATATTTTGTTTCAAGAATATTTTTTGTTCAATATTTTTTTATTTATTTTTTCTGATAAAATTTATTATAAATAGTTTTAAAATATTCTATAAATTTTATTTTATAATAAATAGATTTTTTTTAATATATTCCTATAAAAATTATATTAGGGTAAAATATTTGGATTTTTATGAAAAGATCAATTTTTTAGTGAATATTGAAAATATTGAATTTTATTAAAAACTATTTTTCGGTTTCATGAATATATGATGTAAAATTTTATAAAAATAATTAAAAACTAAATTTAGATCACTAATATTATTAATATTCCCATTTAGTTCATGTAAATCAATTTTTTAAATTAATATAGAATTAAAAAAATTATAAATAAATGAATTTTTTCAGAAAAACAACTTTTCATCCCATTTTATGCATTCATTTTAAAATTTAAGTTTTTATTATTATATAAAGCGAGTTTATTAAAATTTGTTATTATATTTTGAATTATGAGGTTAAAATTTCAAAAATATTCCCCTTTTATTTTTGGGGAATTAGAATAAAAACCATGGTGAAACTTATCACCTTGATGAGGGGTAAATCTTTTCATGTTTGGTTAAAACTAAGTCATAAGGTCATAATATTTCATAATATTTCTTATAGTATGAATAAATTTAAACCTTTATCACCTTATTCTCTAAATATATATTTTTAATGGACATTTATTCATTAGAATGGCATATATATTATTAAATAAAGAGAAAGTCACAACGTTCTACACTATTAGCTTTAAATATCAATAACGTTTACCCATAGTGACAAAAGAATGTCCTGAAATGATATAGATGTATATTTTTAGATTAATGAAATTATATTTAGGATGTAAATTTTATTCTAAAATTTAGAAATTAAATATTTGTCTTAAATTCTTTTTCAATGATATTATACTATTTATTCAAATAAATTTAAAATAAAATTATTGACTTTGAAAATATTAAATGAAATGTAATTTGAGAAACTTATAGTTTTATATGAATTATATATATTAATATTTTATATTACTCTAATGTTAAAGGACAATATACAAATTCAAAAATTTTGATAGTAAAATTAATTGAATACTGTAAAAATTAAAATTAAATATAATTTATCAATATAATATTTTAATAAATTATTTGAAAATAATTAAAATATTGTAATAGGAGAAAGTGGATGTTATATTTTCTTTCATTCATCCATTTTTTTTAATTTTTTTATTGAATAGTTACAAAAAAAATATTATAATAGAACCCTATAATTAAAAAAATCTGTTACCGTAGTTAATGATAAAATAGGTTAACTATGAGATTAAAAAAGATAAGGTTTAAAACCCCAAATAAATCTAAATTTTATTAAATAGTTGATATTAATTAAAACCTATACAATAATATTCTTAAATAAACTAAAAATGCGATGAATTTTTTCACTACAATTACTTTTTTACTATATGAAATTTTATAAAATATGAAAGTACCACTCACAACAATTATAAAAGTGAACCCCCCCACACAAAATCACTCTTTTTCAGTGATTTATCATTAAAATATAATAAAAATTTTATTTCAATATTCCTTATACACAATATAATTTTTTTTCTACCCAAAAGGCCATCCTTGGTAACTTAAGTGCATATATAAAGGAAAATTATAAAAAACCAGTCAACATAGCAGATCGATTACTTTTTAAATATTATTTACCAAAACCAAATTTGTGGTATTTATCAAAAAATAAAATTATAACTGTAATCAATATGCAATAATTTTATTATTATTTTGAAATCACCATTATCCAACCTTTTCCCATTAAATATAATGTGAATGTATGACTCATGTGTATTATACGGCGTACCGTCTCCACTTTATGATACAATTCATTTTCAATTAACATCATTAAAGAATTATTATTATGTTATGGATAATATATATGTATTATATTTTTGAAATATTTATTCCATTTTAATGGTAATAAAATATGTACCATATTACATACAAGTACATTGGTGAAGGAAATCATCGCTTTGGTAAATGTGTCGAGTTCCACCTCCACAAAATGTTGTGATTTGATATTTCATTCCCATTTTACATGTTTGGTATTAATGAGATATTTAATTAAAATATATAATATATATGATACAATAATTTTTTTATGGTGAATTTTTATTTTATCATTCCATTTTTTCATCTTTCAAAAAATACATCATTTATTCATACATATGACCTACTGTCTCTAGGAATGAATTGCCTCATTTTTTAACCCGTAAATTCTATGGATAACTATAAAAAGGTATATAATGAATGTATATTATTTATATATATTGATTAAGAATTTTTTTAATAAGGAACCATGATCAATATACCAGGACCGAAACTACTAAACCAAAACATAATAAAAAAATATGTAGTTATCACCCATAAATATTAGTTAATAAACTAGTTTTCATAAAAATGTGATAAAAGGTTATCATTACATAAATTATGGTATGGTATATAAATTTATGATTATACTATAAATTTATATAATAAAAATATATTTATTAAATAATAGGTTTGGACATGTACAATAGAAATCAGTCCTAAGGTTAGGGTTTACTTCCTGATATTGTCATTATTAATGAATATTTATGTTTATGTAAAATTTTGGTTAACATTTAGATTTTTCTATCCTAAAACCAAAACAATTTCTCCTAAAATATTTATTTGTAAAATATTTAGTTAATAAAACCATTTCATTCTCAATGTTACCTTAAATTATTGAAAATGTTTTTCAAAAAAGATATCTAAATATATCTCTTCCAATGAAAATAAATTTTATTTCATATAAGTTTTTGTCAAAAGAATATTTTAAATAATTTCTTAAACTGGTTAAAAATGACTTATTAAAAAAATCACTAAAATTTTACATTTAATAAAATGTGTTGAATGGAATCATCTAGTCATTTTCTGAATGAGGTACTTTTGACATTTTGTAACATTTTTAGATGAATATTTTGTTAACCTATATTGAATATATGAAATTACAAATATTTATGACCTGAAATTTCTTTGAATAATCCATTACATGTATCCATTACACTCTGTGGAGATATTTTTCCCTTAAACTATATAAATATTTAGTTTCTAATACAACATTTCAAACTAAAAAGGGTATTTTCCTTAATACATTTTTAATGACATTTTTATCGAATATATATTCATGTAACACAAATACACTCCTTTTACAATTTATAAACTATGGATATCATCAAATAATAATTTCCTTATATTTTATTTCATATTGGTTATGATATTTTTGACTTGGGATGTAATATATTTATATTATTTTCAAAATTAAT
Organism: Viscum album; assembly: GCA_963277665.1. Lineage (NCBI taxonomy): Eukaryota > Viridiplantae > Streptophyta > Magnoliopsida > Santalales > Viscaceae > Viscum > Viscum album. Next base: position 801,933,997 of record OY728164.1, read on the forward strand.
CAAGAGGGTTTACAATTATGTTTATTGATTTGGGAAAATGTTAATAATTCAAATTATATTTTCAAAATAATAATTTTTTATGTTTATTATATTTTAACCATTTCATAAAATGAATTACATACTCATAATATTAAATAAGCAGTGCCTGATATTTCCCCACAATGCTAGCTCTCATGAGATAATCAAACTTCAATATTCAGTTGAGCCTTTACGCCTTTATGTAAGATGTTTTGTAACATTTCCATGATTGTATGTTTATGATTTTTTACACCGTGTATTATCTAATTAAAATATTTAATATAGATATCCCTATGATTATTTGATTATTTAATATATCCCTGGATTTATTTCAAACTCTACTTACTATTCATATAGGATTATTTGTTCATCATTTATTCCTATCATATTATTCTTCATTCAGAATTTATTAGTTAAATGGAATGTGTTTTATATTAATTACAATTACATATTGATTATTGATTATATATTCATGGTATATAATTATGTACACATACCCTTATAAGTCATATGACCTCACAAATTTTTTTATGTTTCCTTATCAAAAGATTACATGAACTATTTTATAATTGGTATGGGGGGATATGATAAAGGTAATAATGGTGTTCTCATGGAAAATAATATGTTTTATTTTATGTTTTTGACATGTAATATGTAACCCATGTATGTATCTACTTTTATAATACTAATTAACTATATATTCTTTTGGGTTGACATAGATTTTATCTAGAGACAACATAATAAATTATCTGTTGAAATTGGGTTGTTAGAGATGGGGTCATTGTAGTAGTTATCAATTATGTTTTTGAATAATACATTATAACTAGATTTAGGAGAACATATATCCTAGAATGTATCCATATAATGAAAATATAGAATAATTCAATAGAATCATTGTTTATTATTTATAGATTAGTTATAGATAAATTCTAAATTTACATTAAGTATTTAACCAGTTTTGAAATTTTACATTAATGTTATTATTTTTTTGATCTACTATATTGTATTCTATTTAATGAAATGTAATCTTGTTAAAGTAGTGACACCCATATCAATACATGTAATCCATATATGAATTTACCTCATTAGAATGATAACAATTCTAGAGCTAGAGATGGAGTTGAACGAATTATAACTATATATCAGAAGATAAAACAACATATGAAAAATAATATGGGTCCTATAGATCGTTATGTATATTCAAAACACATTTTAACAATGTTTTTCTACTTCATGAATAAGAAACCTCAATATTGAAATTAATTTATAGATCCATTTGTAGATAATAAATTGATAAGTTACATATCATATATATTTATCACTATGGTAATTAATGAAATGGTGATGGTCATCAAGATAGTTTATCATCACTTAGGGGATCTAGATCAGTGGTTATCATTTATTGAAAAAACTATGGTAGAGGAAGAAATAATAATAATGTAATGGAAGGATTTATGGAACGTCTCATAGAAATATATTTTCCTCATGAGAAAAGAGATAATATGGAGAGATAATTCATGAATCTATGATAGGGGAAAACAAAAATATTGTTATCATTGAATTCAAATTTTAAATGTAATCAATGAATGATACAGAATAAAAACATAATAAAAAATTAATATTTACTATTTAATTAATGGATTAATTACAATACATCAAAGTTAATGGGACTCAAAAAATATTCTCATTTTATTACAATATAAAATCATGTCCTATGAAGATAGATAATGAGTTATCATGGCATTTTAGAACCAAATTAATAAAATATAAAGACATTATGAAATATAAAAATGGATAATATGAAGAATAGAATGAATTATTTTCACAATGTTTTTATTTTGGAAGGATACATCATGGTACTTTCATGATGGTAAAGGTATATTTATTCATGTGTAGAGAGAAAGGACATCATGAGGATGATTGAAAGAGTAAGATGAAAACTTTTAATGATCAGTGTTTCAAAGATAAGTGGAGGTGTCAAAACAAAAAATGAATACCCAATGTGTCAAATAAATATACATTATAAAAATATAATGAATAAAGGTCCACCTATTTCTATTACTACTACCGATGTGAAATTAATAATGTTCATATGTATTAGGAATCATGAATTTTGTTGTCCATGATATTCTAGTCATAATTTTCTTGAAACGTATAAGGATTGTAATGTTGAATTTTTCATTAAGTATTTCAATGTATATTAGGAATGGTACTAATAACTGGAAAATGTTATTTAGTGGTAAGGTATATTTTTTTTATAATATAGGATTAAGGTAACGATAAACCAAAAAAATTTGTTGAGGTTTTGTTAATAATTTTTAGTTGGGATAATGGGAAAATGGAATTATAAAATTAAATGGGACAGTATTGGTGGATTTGAATATGGATACTGAGTGCATGGACTATTAATTTATGTTGTAGTCTATAGTATTTTTGGATTAATTCTATAGAAATGATAATGTGATATTTTATTTAATGGATGGGTGGTTGATTCTTCGAAGCATGTATGTTATTATTGAGGATTATGGTAGTTCCCATGGATCATGAGTATATATGATCATGTTATTCACATATTTGGTATGCGAAAAATATGATCTAATTTATCAATTATTATTAAATTCATATTGAATTCTAAGGCTTATTTTTATGGTTATTATGATTAAACATTTATAGGATGGATTAAATTGATCTTTAGTTGTTACTTTTGAGTTTCTATTTATATGAAAAATATTGGATAAAAACTGATAACAATTTTTTTTTGGAAATATAAAAAGATATAAGGTATAAATTTTTATCCTTTTGTTCAATATATTATCCATTATAAGTTGTTTTTAGTGATATTTAAATAAATATATCTTATTGTGTACTCATTTATAAGAGTACGAGTTGAAAAGGAAATTGATTAAAGAATAATTAAAGGATGAAATTATTATGAAATAAAAACCTATAATGTTAGTATATATACATATATTCATAGTTTTGTTGGTAAAAAATATTCACATATTGGGATAGTATTTTGAAAAAAAACATTTATCCCATCACAGACATTTATGATGAATTTATGGTATTTTTTATAAGGCCCCAACCATAAAAATTACATAATATTGAGTTAATCCAATAAATCACATATAGTATGGTTTCCGTTTTTGAGCTTTATAGAATTAGGCCATAAATATTACACAATTAATCCTTAGAAATACAAAGTGGACACTTCCAAGAGTATCCATTTCTACCATAACCTGACAACATTTAAAAAACATAGTTTTTTTAATTTTTAGTCAATATAACTTTTAATTTATTCCATCAATGAATCTGTTCTCACTTAAATCATGTGAATTTATTTAAAAACATGGGATGAGCACAAAAATTACAATAAAGGAAACAAAAAGAAAGAAAAGAAATAGTATAGTCAAAACATGGAAACTCATTTAATGTTTTATGAGTAGATGAGAGAAAAAAATATCACATGAATTAAACTAATACATTCTACTCAATAAAAACAATAAATCATATAGCAAGAAATTAAACCTTTTTAGGTGACATAGAGAATCATATACATAAAACACTTTCAAAATCATCTCAATTAAAATACCAATCTATATTAATTCCTATATTATAATTATATTACTAATTATAAATCGATAATGTGGAGCATTATTCTTATAAGCTATATTGGTCTAACTCGTGTGCTATAATGGGGTTCATCTCTTCATATAAACTATAAGAGTCTCACTCGTGAGCTATAATGGGACTCAACCCATCGTATATTCTATGTTGGGCTCACCTATGAGCTATAATAGGGCTCACCCATTCATATAAGCTATATCGAACTCACATGCTTCATATAAGGATCATGTACCATTTAATGAATAAAACACATTCATGACAAACCCCTTTTGAATACTTCTTCTAACTTCAAATGAAAGAAAATCATTATAAAAACATTTTCATTTAAGAACCCATTTATAATACCAAGATACAAAAAAATGGAATAAGGGGTTCCTTTTTGTTTTAAAAAAATTTAGTCCTAAAAATAAATCCAGGTATCAAATAACGGCTATAGCATCAGAGAAGTTGATGTCATTGTATACATGAAAAACATTCATTTTGTCAATTTTTAATGAAATTCAAACAGTTCTTAAAAAAATATTACTTTTTAAAACATATTATAAAACTCAATATAGTCATAAAATTTCATGCATAGTACTTTTATGTCCATATAAATAAATATCTAAATTTATATCATAATGAAAAGATTTGATAAATAAATATTTAAATGTTCAATGTGCCACATTCCTCTTGGAACATTAAAATATTGGTCTCCATGGATTTATACATTTAATAGAACAAATAAAAACATTATTATAGATAAAATATAGATAAGAAATTTTATAGTGGTTGTATATACAACTTATAAAATAATGAAGGTGTATATTTTCATGAAATTCTTCAATAAAGGGAGATTGAGATAAAATCCCTTACCTTGAATCAGAATCATCTTGTATGTTCCGTATCTTCCTGAATAATAAACATTGGTAAATTTATACTTACATGAGAACATTTTTAATTCTAATTATTCTTTTTATAACTCCAATTTTCATTCAATATTAATTTCATTATTATTAAAGTTCATATTAGACAATTTTTTTCGATATTTGGTACTTGAGTCAAAAATGAACTTGGTATGAGGTCAGCAGTCCATGAGTTAATAATTAAATTGTCTAAATAATTACATTCATGACATATTAAAATCATTTATACATCTATTATTATTTCAAAATAAAACCATTAATTTATTGTATGAAAATGAATGAAGTTATAATCATGGAGACGGTAGGTCGTATGTAGGAAAGAGTTACATTTCCATTTTTCTTTGATCATTACGGAAATAAGGAAATAATTATTTTATATTTTCAGAATTATAATAATATATTTATATTCACAATAATAATTTAAATAATATTATTTATATCATAAAAGTGAGGTGGTAAATAAAAATGATCTGCACTGCTTCATGGAGGTGATAGTTCATAGGTACACACGAACGATGTTATCGTTTTTAAGTGCATGTAATGTAAGAAAATAATTGATATATTATTCTATTATTTTGATAAATAGGTCATTAATATCATATAGACATATTAATTCTATATATATGGCAATATTTGGGAGAGAATAATGAAAAATGAACTATAACAATTCACGTGGTTGTTGTCTATTGTACACATGAAAAAATGTCCATTTTTACATTTAACTAAAATTGATATGGATTTTTGTGATGATATTAACATAATAACAAATAATAATACTGAATATAATTTATATATTATTTCTTCATAGATGAAGGATATTTAAAGGAGGTGGAAGAAGGAATAAATTGGTTACACAGAAATAAAAATAATACTTCTTCCTCAATTGATCATCCCTTTAGAACACCTTAACCCCTATAAGAATGGGTTTCCCTTATAAAATAAGGAATAAATAATGTTTGGATGTATTCTATAAGGGATATGGATATATATTGGCTAATCCGAAATGTTTTTTAATTTTTTGTAATAGATGGCAATGGGTGGCTTTTTATAGCAGATGAGAGGGACACCCTTTGAATTTTAAAAAGTATTAAATTAATATAATATCATCAAAGTCCATCTAAGTAACATGTTCCTTAATATATGGTTTCTAAATATATTTTGTATATTTTCTGTAGACCATGTTATGATACCAACTGTAAATACCTCTACCCCAGTAGCCTAGATCGGGTGCCTTAATGTAATAGATCGAAATAATATATAATGAATCACATCCCATGGGACTAAATAATTATAATGTTTTGGTAAACTATATACATATTTTTAATCCACATTATATTCTGAATCAAAAAATACACAAATAATTTCATTTTTTCAACCATTATTCCCCATATGTGTAATCCTACATATCAGTCATAATATACTTCTCCAAATATGAGGGAAAAATCAGATATATTTAATGGGTGAACTCAAATTCTCAGTTAGGGTAAGCGTACAATGGAAGTTAAGAGTAAATTGGAATAAATAGTATTTCATGATAAATGCCTAATACAAGAAAAATTTATATAGTCAATAGTCAAAAAAATATATCCATATAATAATTCATAGTTTATATCTAATGGATATTAACTAAAATGAATTGTGAATGAAGGAAAATCATTAATATTAGAAGTGATTTATCAGCCACATAAACAACTATACTATCAAGATAAATTCTTAAGAAATTTTTATCACATGGATTTGGCCATCTTATTCATCCCTTGATTATATCAATGCATCTTCGACCTATTTAAAATTAGGACCCACACATGTGTGCAAGTCCACCACAATTTTAATATATTAAATAATTGATTAAAAAATATTTTTAATTCAAAGATCCCAAATCCAGAATGAAATGTTAGAATCAGAATCCACATACAAGTAATAAATTATCAAATGAAAAATTGACTAAAATGAAGATAAATATATTAGTGATATTATGTATCAATGGATTTATACAACCTATAAATTAAATAATTGGTGAATAGGAAATATCTCACAGTGAGATGGGAACAGCCCTTGCCTTATGCATCATCTTAAAGAATTTTTATTATCCTCATGAATAATGGTTGTAAGAGTTTTAGTAAATTATTATATAACATTATTATTATTTTTTATAACATATATGATCATATTATTATATTTTTATAACCATTTTGGGACCACTTTTTCATTATATTCACTATTCTTTGTGTTAATTGCCTAGTTTCTCAAGTAAGTTTTGAATTCTTATTTGTTTTTACTATTAAATAGATCATGGTTTCATCATCTCCAGAATTTAAAACTTAATATTAATATTACATATATTCAATAAATATTTATTTAGAATAATCAATAAATTTTGAAGATAAGAAATGAAATGCACCGTTCATAGATATGATAGTCCATAAGTACGTTGGAACACTAATTTAATTTATTATTAATATTAAAACAATGAAAATTAAATGATATATACATATATTATAGTTATAGTATTATATATATATTCTATATATTACATATATCGTAGCATCAAAATATTGATGTAGATCCTCAATATACAAGAGGGGAGTGAATTGTATTCATTAAAAATCCATTTTGAAACCTTTAAAGTTGGTTAAAACATTCTATTGTTTAACAAGGTTAATCATGTTAAATTCACAAGACCTCCTAGTTCTTCAAACCTACTTGATTCTGAAAATATTGTTCCAGAAATGAAACTTAAGAAAACTTTAGAAGGAGAAAGTTTCTACCATAATGCGTATAGAATCTTTCAAACCAGAGTGTACAAGTATAACGACACATAAGATAATTATACATTCTTTTATGATCAAAATTCAGCATAAAAAAAACACGATACAAATAAAGTAACAAGTAAAAAATCTTTTAACCGAAAGATTAGGGTATCCAACAACCTTGGAAAAAGGTCCCTTGATTTATACTTTCAAGAAATTCAATCTTACCCACACCAGGGTAATCCCTCGATAAAAATATCAGAGTCTATCTTGTTATCCCCACAAGCCCTCAAACATCAAGGTAGTCATCACCTCTGTCTTCCTATCCCTGGAAGCCCTTGATTGTAAAAATAAACAATAAGAGTCACATGATGCAATTTGAACAAGATTTTCAGTACGCAAAAAGCATTAAAGTATCTCTCTCTAGAAATCACTTAAGTTGCAAGTACTCTCAATATTGATCAACGTGTTTCCAGTTATGAGCTCGTTCAAATTATATCCTATTTATAGGCACATTTCCAATGGTCAGCTACCTCCTCCAATGGACATATTTTTCCTTGAATATTGGAGGGACCTATACACATGTCATCCAAACAATTCTTAGTTATTAACAGAATGCACAACATGAATTTATAACTCAAAAAATAGTAAGTAAAATAAGGTTTCTCAACCAAATTCATTTTTTCAGAGTCTAAGAAAAAATAGATTTCAGTGACTAAGAGAGTAAACTATTAGAGTCTATTATACAATGATATACAAATTCCGGTTTTCCAGGAATTCATAATCAGAATTCTGTAGATTTCAGAGTCTGAATTATATGGAATTTGTATTCTAAATTTTGAATAATTCGGAGTAGGAATTATAAGGAATTTGGGGTATGAATTCTAAACTTTTTGGATTCTAAATTTCAGAGAATTCTGATTCATAATTTCATAGAATTTGGAATCTGAATTTTAGAGAAGTCGGACTCTAAATTTCAAAGAATTCAGATTTTGAATTTCAGCGAATTTGTTTTTTGAATTTCAGAGAATTTAGATTCTGAAATTCAATGAATTCAGATTCTCAATTTTAGAAAATTTGGAACCTGAATTCAGATCCTAAAAACATAGAAATCTATATATAAGTATTTATAAAATTTTGAGGTTTTATATGTCAATCCAAAATTTTTAATTTGCAATAAAAAGTGTTACACTAAAATATGAACAATGAAAAATAGGTAAGTATAAATTTTCCTTGAGGAAGGAAAATTTTCCTCACTAAGAAAAATCATAAGGAAAATTAAATTTTCTATAAGATATAGTGTTTCTGATTTTTAAAACATGAATGAATGGAAATTTCATATGGAAACATTATTAATTCAACAATATCCACTTTTCGAGAAAGAAAAAATCATCCTTATAAAAAATAATATAAGGACATAAATTTTTTTTGGATTGTAAATAAAAACCAATGTCCCTTTACTTATGGATCAATGTGAATACGACTAACTCCCCCTTAGGCTTTGGAAACCCTACAGATCATATTCTGAACATCTTTTATGAGTTTTTTCATTTTATTGCATATGAAAATATTCATGATAAAAACTCCCCCTTATATAAACTCCCCCTTACATTGGGAAATTTATTCTTTACTTGGTATTCTTTTTTGGCATTCCTTTATTCCCCTTTGTGATTTTCAAAATGAAATATAGGGAATGGAAAAGAAAATATGGTACCTAAAATATTAGAACTATACAACTAGAAATATTAAGAGCAACTAAAATTTCATTATGATTGAAAGAACTTGTACAACTATAAAATACAATAAAAGATCTGATTTGGAAAATATTTTCCTTCCTCATATTTTAGCATCATCTTTTTCAGTATTGTTTTTAACTTCTTGATCTCTTTGTGATCCTCTTCTGCACGACTGAGCAACAGATCCTGATCTTCTGTTTTCTTCTTTATGTATTTAATTTTCTCTTTCTGATCCTGAAGTGATTCTTCCTAGGCATTCAGAACATTTTCATGGATAGAAATCTTCTCTTCAATCTCAATTATCTGATACCTTTCCCTTTTCCAACTTTGAGGAACTGTGTTGAGCTTCCCATTCAAATCCTTAACTTCTTACTTCCAAGAAGAATGTTTCGGATTTATCTTAACCTCAAAACTATTAGTGAGATCCATGATCGTAACATATTTGGTTTCAAAATCTTCCTTGACACTTTATTTAAATTCATGAAAGATTATCATCTCTTCTATTGTCTTATATGACTATCTTGTGATCTTTTTTATGATCTTTTATGATTGTCATAGCAAAGGAGAAAAATATTGAAGTCTGCCTCATGTTTGACACACTTATCCATTACCATGGACACTGAATCTGATTATTTATTTAATAAATGATGAAGCATCTAGCATCTCGAGTCTATACTTGTAAAAATTGGAATATTCCCAACAAGATTTTTCAAAGATAGAACTACAAAGTCTTGTCCAAGAGAGGATGATTCTAAATTAGAGACTTTGGTTGGTGAGGATTCCTTTTCTAATTCAACAACATTCCTCTTCGACGAACCACCAACATATTCTTCTTTACCACAACTTTCCTAGGTGTATCCACAACCACCTATTTTCACTTATTAATTTTCAGAATGACTTCTTCTTGATCAGGAGATTCATGTTCCATATCTTATAACTGAAATTTTTTGTCTTCATCAATTTCTTCCTTCTTGGATCCTGCCTCAACATGCTATGGGTGAATGAAATCATGATTGCTACTATAATATTCAAAAAACATACTCACTTATTCCTCACCCTTATCCTCTTTTATAGGGGTAGATAGTTTTGAATACTTGTATTCAGAAGTTCAGATAGATAATTTCTCCAAGGGAATCCCCTTCTCATGATAATCTTCTACTTGATTTATGATATCTTCAATATCACCACTCCCTTCTTCCTCTTATTCTTCTACTTCTTCTTCATGTAATATTTATTCGACTTGATCTTTTTTCCAGAATCACTAAACTCTTTCTCGGCATCTCTGGTAATAGTTGTAACAAAAATGATTTTGGTACCGGAATACTCTCAGAGGCTTTCTCAGCAGCCTTCTAAAGGGATTTCACTATCTCAGCCTCAGACAACATATTCCTTTACTTCTTCTCTTTTTTATCATTTTCTAGATTCTCAACACTCTTTACCTTCAATTATTTTTCCTCAACACGGTCCAGGACAAAGTTAGGCTCCACTTCTTTCCTATTATTATTTTCCTCTCTCCACTAAGCCACTACATCATCACGATATACTTGTTGATTCTATTTCTTTGGAGGTGCGGATTGATTTTCCTTAGCCACTGGGGTTTTTTCCTTCTCTTTGGGTTCCTTCACTTTCCTCTTTCTTCCAACCTTAACAGAAGATTCAACCACTTTCGGCTTCATTGATAGGGCTTCAACTTCTTCTTCCCACAAATCATGAAATTCATAAGATTTACTATTAAATCCAATCATCATCCCTCTTAGAGTATCATGACTCAAAATCATCACCTTATAATTTCATGGAATAGAACTACAAGGAATCTTGAATGATCGAAGACAAAGGATAATGATCTTTGAAAGAATGGTCGGGTAAATGATAATCTGATACATCATATTTCCATTCTTTATATTCTAAATCATAAGAAATTTATTCTTAACTAGGTTTATCTTTCATAGGTTTATAAGAAAATAAAAAATGTAAATATCACTTTTTTTCATGGTATCCTTGACCCCTTTTCTGGGAATTATAAAACCTTGAACTCAAAGATGAAGATTCTGAAGAATTGTAAAGAGATGAATAATTTTTGGAGTCTTTACTTCTTCAAGACCAAGACAAGCTATAGAATTTTTCTTAACAAAGGATCTTATTACATTTGGAAGCTTGTGAGAGAAAAAACCAGCTTCTCCCTCATAAGGAATTCTTATGAGATTTGTTTCCATGTTATAAGAAAGGGGATATGTCTTTACATATCTCTTGGATGAAAATTTATCTCTTCTTCATTAATTGAAAAATCTAACTGTATCATAGAAATCAACCAGCAATTCTGGATAAACCGGATCCTCTGCTCTTAGTTTTGATACGCAAACAGTCTCCCAACTGTTCAGCATGATATTATTAGACACAATATAATCACACTTGGAATAAAACATCATTTCAACTAACATTTCTTGATAGATCTACCACTCAAAGATTTCATTGACACTTAAAATATCTTTCTGAGAAGAGTCTTCAGTAGAAAATCAAACGTAAGTAAACATTGAAAATCGTGAAAAGAGTTTAAAAACATATGCAGATCTTCAGCACGCGAAGGATTGAATTTTGATGTGGGACAACCATTGGGGGTCCTTTATTTACGCAATCAAAGTGACGGTTCATCTTTCCTGATTCACCAACGATTGAAATAATCTTGAGAAGATCTGACAGTTGAGATGATAGCTAAAGAAGGATTTTGATAGATTCCGATCTTTTGAGTCTTTTATGATAAAACCTTAAGATTTAAGGAAAAGTGAAACCATAATTTTTAAAACAAAAAGAAAATACCAGTAAGGGTAAAATTTCTAATGAAGACATAAAAATGGAAACATACCTTTCGAATTGCTTGGATGATTTTTTTTAATGAGGAAAATTTTTCTTGGAGATCATTAGATTATGAAGTTTGGATTACATAAAAATTTTAACTATGAAAATATTGACTACAAAAATTTTATCTAAAAATTTTTTTACTACAAAAGAGAAATTTAGATAAAAAGAAAATGTACTCCCCCTATTAAAAGAAGTTTTTTTCTGTAATATGATAGGATTCAACAAGAAATTAATAAAGGAAATTACCTTATGGTTATCATTCCTAACTTATGTTTTATTTATTCAAATCTTTCAGATGGTAAATATTTTGTGAAAATACGCCATGTTGATCTTGCATTCCGATAAATTGAGGTATAATATCCCCTTTTGGTGTGTGATCTATAAGAATGTGATTCCTAATATCTATGTGTTTTTCACGAGAGTGATGTGAATGGTTTTTACTTAAGGTAATTGAACTTGTATTATCACAAAATATTTTTGTTTTGATAAAAATCATACCATAGTCTGTGGGTGTCTGTTGCATCCACAACAATTGAGCACAACAACTTATAGCTCCTACGTATTCATATTTAGTAGTGTAAAGTGCTACTGAGTGTTTCTTTTTTCATGACCAAGAAACTAATGAATCTCATAAGAAATGGAAATTTCCATATGTACTTTTCTTATCCATTCTACATCCACCAAAGTCATCATCCAAAAATCTTTTTAAAACATATTCATTTCAAGATGAATAAAAGACCCATAGATCCATGGTTCCCTTTATGTAGAAAAAAAATTCTTTTCACTTCTTTTAAAAGAGAATCCATATGATTGGATTGATATCTTACACATTAGAATACTGAAAACATTATGTTTGGATGAATAGCTATCAAGTAATGTAGACTTCCTATCAAACCTCTAAAAGATGTTTGATCTACTGGTTTCCCAGATTCATCAAGATCAAGTGAATTTGTGGTACCGATGGGAGGGCATATACTCTTAGTGTTGTCATATACATATTTTTTAAGAACATCTTTAATATAATTATGTTGAGATATATAGATACCTTATGGTTTTTGAAATATTTTAAAGCCAAGGAAAAATGTTAACTCACCCATCATACTCATTCTGAAATCATATCTCTTTAGATTCGAAAAGGAATCAGTTAACGATTGTTGAGTTAATCCCAATATAATTTCATCAACATAAATTTAAACAATCAAAACATATTTCTTATATTTCATTATAAAAAGTGTTGGATCATAATTTCCATTAACATAATTGTTTTGAATCAAAATACATGTATGTTTATCGTACTAGGCTCTAGGGGCATGGTTGAGTCAGTACAATGCATTTGTATGTTTGAAAAGATGTTCAGGATGTTTTGTATCTATAAAACTGGTGGTTGGTCAACAAAAACATCCTTCTAAACATATCCATTAAGGAAAGAACATTTAACATCCATTTAAAAAAGTTTTAAATTAAATAATTATGCATATCCAAGTAGAATAGGAATAGATTCAATTCTAGCTACTGGAGCATAAGTTTCTTTATAAACTATTCCTTCTTATAGATTTTATCCTTTAGCATCCAATCTAGAATTATTTCTTACAATGATTCTACTTTCATCACATTCCATTCTAAAGAACCATTTTAATTTAATAACAGAAGTTTCCTTAGGTTTTTCAACCAAGGTCCAAACCTTATTTCTTTTGAATTTATTTAGCTCTTGTTGCATAGCTTCTATCCAATCATCATCACCCAAATCTTCATCATTGTTTTTTGGTTCTAATTTGGAATGGAAATATAGATGTTTAAATTCATTTCATAAGGAACTTCTAGTCCTTACTGGTTGATTTACATCCCCAATGATACTATCACTGGTATGATTCATCAGAAACAACTTATTTAGGTTTTGTAAAACCTATTCATCAACATAGGGTAGGAAGTATTATGGGGAAAATGCTTCAGAAACATTTTCATGGACATTTTCTTTACCTGAAGGATATTTTAAAAAGGGTTGATAATCATTTTTTGAAAACACATCTAAGGATGTAGGTTGAGTTTATTTAAAAAAATTTATTGGTTTCATCAAATTTAACATGTAATGTTTCTTCAATAGAAAAAGTATTTTTATTGAAAAAAATATAAGCCATAGAAGTTGTGGAGTAGCCTACAAAAATTACTTCATCAGATTTTTTTGAGAATTTGTATAGATTAACTTTCATATTTTTAATGAATACCTTGCAACCAAATACAATAATGTAAGAAATCCTAGGTTTTATACCATTCCATAACTCATACAGAGTTTTATTAAGAAAATATCTAATCAAAACACGATTTATAGTATAGAAAGCAGTACTTAAAGTTTCAGCCAAAAAAATCTTGTCTATCGAATATTCACTCAACATGGTTCTTGTTATCACATGAAGAATTATATTTCTTCTTTCATCAACTTCATCATGTAGAGGTGTTCTGGGGGCTGAGATGTTATGAGTAATTCCTTTTCTACTACAAAAGGATTCAAAATCAGAATTTTGAAATTCTCTTCCATGATCACTATGGATAGTTATCATGGGAAGGTTTTTCTCATTTTTTATCTGGTCTCTAAAAAAATTTAAATACGAAAGAGATTCATATTTCTTTGTTAGAAAATAGACCCATGTAAATCTTGTGTATTCATCAACTAGGACAAATACATAATATTTTCCTCCAATACTTCCTGTTTTAGTTGGGACAAAAAGATATATATGCACCAACTGTAATGCATCAATGTTTGAGACTTCACCAACTAATTTAAAACTTGATTAAGGTTTCTTTCCATATATACAAGGATCAAAAACATTTGAAAAATAAAATCTATGCTTCGGTAGATCCTTAACTAGTATTTTCATAGATAGTTTTTATAGCTTCCTAAAGTTACAGTGTCCTAACCCTATATTCCACAACCAAGAATGATCTTCCATTGCACAGATGAAAATTAGTACATGGATCCTAAGGTCTTCTATATTTAATATGTAAACATTCTCTTGCTGATGTGCAGAAAGAATAAACTCTTCCTTGGAATTATGTACTAAGAACTTTTCAATCCTAAAATTCACAAGGTAACCTTAATCACAGAATTGACTTATGTTAATAAGGTTTATCTTAAGACCCTTAACAAAAAATATATTCCAAATCATTGTTTTTTCAAGAAATACACTATTACCTATACAAATAATTTCACCTTAAGCATTATCTTTGAAAGTTACTTTTACTCCTTTCGTCTTGATAATATTTTCAAAGAAGTTTTTATTACCATCCATATTCCAGGAACATCCAATATCCATGTACCATTTATTAATTCCTGTAGTATCTTCACTTTCTAGAAAATAAGAGTGTTAGTCTTTAGGATCCCAAACATTCTGGGATCCAGAAACTTCAGAAACCAATATTTTAGGAATACACATTTTCCTTGAAAAAAAAGAATTATGAAAACCTAAAGAATGAGTTTTGATTAATGAACTATTTTTTCCCAATGCCCACCACACTAACACTTAGTGCAGAATACAACACTTTGAGGAACAAAATAATTGTTACTAAAAATCAGTTTTGAACTAGTATAACCAAAACCATAATTATACCATAGAGGTAAAATTTGGGAATAAATCATATCAAATTTTTCCTCACATGAGGTAAAGTTTAAAAAACACTTACTTAAGCAAAAAATTTCTAACATTAGCTTTATAACTAAGTTCTTATCCTAAAATACATTAATTTTTGCACTAGAGATAGGCTTGAAAAAAATTTATTATAAATTACATTTTCTAGATCCATAGAAAGTTTATCCTTCTCAGAATTAACATCCTCAAGGGTTTCTGAAAAAATAAAAATCATAATTTTGTTATTAAGGACATCAGAAAGATCTTATAATTCTTTAGTAAGAAGATAAATCCAAAAATTTTCATTATCAAGCTTTTTATTGACTTTAGAATTTACATTCTCAAGAAATTTAGAATGCCTAGACTACTTTATAAGTAGGTAAAGTATTATATTTATCAGAAGAGTATTCTTCATCTGAAGACTCATAATATTTTCTTTCACTCTATTTAGCATTCATGGATACATTGGTTATGTATTCAGCATTGTGTACCTTATCTATTAAACAATGGTTTTATATAAGTATCTTAGAAATTAAAGTAAGATTCTTCTGACCAAAATATTCATACTATAAGGATTCCTCAGAAGAGGCACCACTGCTGGCACACTAGGTGTTATTAGATTTCAAAACATTCTATGATTTATCCTTGTAGTATTTATTTCTATTATTATCAGAATGTTTTTCTTTTCTATCATTTCTCTTATATATATGACAATCTGGCCATATATGCCCTGCAATTTGGCATTCATAGAAAGTGACTTCTAAGACTTTATTATCCTTTTTGTCTTTATTCCTATAATTAGATTGGATGTTCTTCTCTCCAAAAATATTGTTCATCCTTCTGGAAAGATTGGATAAATCATTTTCTAAATATTCACTTCCACTAGATTTTTATTGAATAACAGTCTTCTTAGTTTTAGTTCTTGTAACTCTCTCAAAAGTGTTGGATTTCATATGATTTGAATTAGTTGTAAAATAATCACTTCGATTTCTATTCTTATTCTTATTTAGATCAGCATATCTCTTTATTCTAGTCTCATGTTGGAGAAGAGTTCCAAAAAGATCATCAAGAGTAATCTGCGAGACATTCTTATTCTCATCAATAGTTGTTCTCTTTGACTCCCCCTCATTAGGTATGATATTTATAATTTTGTCCACAAGTTCTTCATAATCGAAGCATTTTACACCCATGTATTTTATACTATTCACAATAGTCATAAACCGTTGTTGTACCTTAAAAACTGGTTCTCTATAATGAAATCAAAAACCATGAAATACTTCTCTAATCCTAGCTCATCAAGTTTCGATAACTTTGGAAGTTCCAAAGTGCGTTACTTAAAAGCTTCTTCCAAATAAAATTTGCAGCTTCATCAGATTAAATTTGGCTATATATATTCCTAGTCTTTGAAAAAAATAATTTATTGCATACCTTATAGTTAAGTTGATATTCTGACTTTTCCTAATTAGTAAAAGTTATGACTTCTTTACCAAGAATATTATAATCATCAATAATCATAACAATGTTTCCCAATCGAGTATTAATAACAAAAGTCTTTGTACTATCTCTCTAATATTTATAATCATACCAATCAAGTATAGAAGGTCTAGTAGGATTACTATTTTCATTTGAACAAACATTCATTCTTTTCATCTAAAAAAATCATTCTATAAAAACTTATTAGTAATAAAAGTTTGTAAACAAGGATTAGAATATCCTAAGAAATGAAAATATAGAACAATAAAAAACATTAGCAAGAAAAATTATATGTGAATATATGTATTTCAGAGACCTACTCTGATACCAATAGTATGATCAGAATAATGATGTTGATGCTCAATATACAATATGGGGTGAATTTTATACTTCAAAAATTACTTTGGAACATTTATAGTTGGTTAACATATTATATTGTTTAACATGGTTAAAAAAGTTAAATTCACAAGACCTATTAGTTCTAAAAACATTCTTGATTTGAGAAATATGGTTCCAGAAATGAAACATAAGTAATGTTTACAAGGACAATGATTCTTACATAAATGATTTAGATTCTTAAAAATCACAGTATATAAGAATAAGAAAGTATAAGATAGTTATACTTTCCATTAAGATCACAATAAAGAGGAAAAAAACATGAAACAATACAAGTAACAAATAAAAAATATTTTAACCCAAAGAGTAGGGTATCCAATAACCTTGGATAATGTTCCCTTGATTTATACTTTCAAGAAAGTCTGCCTTACAAACACCAGGGTAATCCCTCGATACAAATTTCGGAGTCTATCTTGTTATACCATGAAGCCCTAAATCTTCATGGTAATCGAAACCTCTAACATCCTATTCCCAGAAGCCCTCGATTATACACAACATCAATCAGAGTTGCACGAAGCAATCAGAACAATATGATCAGTACTCACAAGGAATTATAGTCTCTGTCTCAATAAATCACTTTAGCAGCATGTAATATCTATATTGATTAATTTTTTTCTAGTCTTGATCTCGTTCAAATGAGATCCTATTTATAAGGACATTCCCAATGGTCACCTCTCTCCTCCAATGATCATATTTTTCCTTGAATCTCGGAGGTACCTATAAACGTGTCACTCAAACAATGGTTATTTAGTAATAAAATGCACGACATCATTTTATAAATCCAACATGAGTATGTAAAATATGGATTCTCATCCAAATTAAAATTTTCAGAGTCTAAAAAAAATTGATTTCAGAGTCTATGAGAGTAAACCTTTAGAGTCTATGTTAAAAGGATATACCGATTCTGTTTTTAAAGTGATTCAAAATCCGAATTCCATAGATTTTGGAGTGTGAATTGTCAGGAATTTGGATTCTGAATTATGTGGAAGTCGGAGCCCAAATTTTGAGGAATTTGTATTCGAAATTCTGAGTAATTTGAAGTCTAAATTCTGAGGAAATTGAAATCGTAATTATATGGAATTATATGTCCGAATACTACGGAATTCCAAACCAGAATTATAAGGAATTCAGAGTCTGAATACTATGGAATTCAGATTCTGAATTTTTGAGAATTCAGATTCTAAATTTCAGAGAATTCGGAATCTGAATTTCAGAGAATTCGAATTCCGAATTTCAGAGATTTCATATTTTGAATTTTAAGGAATTCAGATACTGAATTTATGAGAATTTGGATTCTGAATTTCATAGAATTCAGAACATGAATTCAGATCCTAAAAACTGACTACTCTATATCTATGTATTTATATAATTCTTGAGGTTTTACATGTGTAACCAATTTTTTACTTAGTCATAAAAGGATTTATACTAAAATACGAACAATGTAAAACTGATAAGGACAAATTTTCCTTGGGGAAGTAAAATTTTCCTCATTATGAAAAATATTTGGGAAAAATAAATTTTCCTCAAGATAGAGTGTTTCTGATTTTTAAAACATTAAGGAATGGAAAAGTTATAAGGAATCCTTATTGAATCAACAATATATTTTTATTAAAATCATCTTTTATATGTTTTATGTATAGTATGAATGAATCTCGTCTCTTTGAGGAGGTGGTATTCCACATATCCACAAATGATGTTATCGTATGTACACAAAAAATAATGTATAGAGGTATTTTTTATAAAATTATTATATTAGAATAAAGAGAATACATATATATATCATATATAAAAAGTTTTTCCATCATAATTCCAAACCATGAATGGTGGTAATGGAAAAAAATGAGAAATCATCATTTTGGGAGGTGGTAGTTCATTGTACAATGAAACGATATGTTCATTACCAATTAGATGGAATTTTTTGTAAATTTAAGTCAAAGACATAAAATAAAAACATCCTAGTTTAGTTAGGATACTATGGATATTAGATAGACATGAAATTATACGACATTAAGGAGTTGGGAAATAAATAAAACAAAATCGATGGTTAAAGAATGATACATCATTTTTGGGTAACTCTTTTTTATTTACACCAAAAGGATCCCATGGATATATTTATTCCTATTGTTATGATTCTTTGATGACGATATGTATGTTGGGAGAATTTCTGGGAATGGGTTTGTCAATATAGATGAAACAATGTGGTGTGAGGAAGTGAGGGAGGAGGTTTCCTTTTATAATAGAGGTGAGGGGTACTTTTTGAAACACCAAAACTTTTAAACTAATATTAAATAATTTTCCATTAAAAAAGCCTACAAAGTGATTTATTTATAAGATATGATGAGGATGGTTTTATATCCTCTCAAAAAAAATGTTTTATAAAATTTTATATAACATTATTACTTGTAGAGTTTAACACTAACCATTAGTTAACACTTTTAACAAATACCATGACATCTGGTCTTTTTTAGTCATTATGGGTTAATATAGTTACTATAAAATTCCAATAAATAACCCAAAATTGATAATTGATGAAAAAATTAACATTATAAAAATCATTTTAACTAAATTTAGATGTTTATTAAATTTATATCATTTTAAAGAAATATTTTTTTTAAATATGAATAATGTCAATTTCAAAGATATTAAATGCATCAATTTTAAAAAATATAAAAACATGATATTATAAAAACACAATAAAATCCACAAAAAGGTAAAATTAATCTATAAATTTCATATGTTTAATAAATTCAGTCAAATAATATTTATTTTAATATTTTTAATATAATTTATTTTATTCTTCAATAATTTAAGAAATTACTACATCATTCACACGTCACCATTTAATTTAATTATTCACTCCCAAAAAATTATTAATAAGTTACCATGATGAAAAAATAGAGTTATATTTCCAATTAATAATTGTATTTTTATATATCTTCTTAATAAACATACAAATGAAATGTAATACTTATTCGAAATATTAGTAATACATAATGGACATTCCATAAAATAAAATACTATAAAATCCATAATGTATTTCATGTGGCTCCAAGAAGCCATAAAATTGTCCCAGTGATGATTATGTTGAAATATAATAATCCAATAAATTTATTATATTTGTTAAGGTAATTTTATAATATTAATTCTTCCCATAATTACCGGATTTACCCTTACCCATTGAAATTAAAATATTTTTGATTTACTAATCATGTGACCAAAAACTAAAAGAACCCAATTTAAATAATTTGGACTCAATGATTTACAATATGGAGTGAATTTTGAAAAATATGCATGAAATAATCTATGGTAATTATTTTAAAATTAACCCTTTAATAGGGTGATAAAATGAGTTAATAAATATTAAAACATGGAAAAGTTTGAAAAGTTTTTATATTGAAATTCAATGTCAAATTGATTTTAATGACATAAATTTTATTAAATAATAAAATCATATTATAATTATACTTTTAAAAAATTATAATTATAATTTAATACTATAAATTATTTTGATGAAAAATGTTGTTTTTAATTGGAAGTTAGTATTTATCACATTTCATAAAAATATGAAACATATCAGAATATTACTAAATATTCAAGATAAATAAATTTTTATATTCTATTTTTAAATAGGAATAATATTTTTTCTAATTTAATATATAAAAGTTAACAAAATGTATATTAAATAGGTTCTCCATCAGAAGGTGGAAAAAATTGCCTTTATAAAAATATAGGTTTTATGTTTAATATTGGGTTTATTACTATCTTATGCTTGCCAAACGTATTTAGTGAATGTAAAAAATATTTGACTGAAAATCAAAAATATATAATTCATTAATATCTTTCACCAATAGTAATTAGATTATATAATTATTTTAAAATTACTTCGTTACCAAAAAAATAGTTTTCATAAAAACATTCTCTTTATATTGAAATGGTTATTATATTTATTTCTAATTAATTTTGTTACTAACGATTCAACCATAGTTTTTTTTAACTTAGTTAATACTATTTATATCCATAAACATAATGGACATTAAATATATTATTATATTGAATAATAATATTTTAATAGTAAATTTTTATTTGGTAAAACATAACCTTACGTTTAACACAATCCCACTCATTGATGTGTGTAGCGTAAGGATATCATGGAGTTGTGTATAAATAAATCATTCAAAAAAATTATCTTCATTTAAAAATTATTATATTATATTTTATTGGAATTTTACATATTTTTAACCTAGGTTAACCTGAATTATCATTACATAGAGATATGTCTTTACCACAGCTAATATTCAAAATGACTAGAAATTAAAATGACATATTTACAAAATTTGGAACTCCTAATTCATGTTATGGAAACATTCATAAAAACTCCATCTATCTAATGGGTAGAAATTAATTTTGAAATAAATTTAAAAACACAATGATTCTTTATTTTAAAGAATGATTTTAAGAAGAAACTGTATTTATTCTATTGACATGATATATAAACTTGTAGATAAAAAATTGATGATTTAGTTGAATATAATTTATATATAATATTAAAATATTTTAGTAATTATTATTATTTTAATTTATTATTAATAAATCACATTGATTTCATGAATATATAAATTTTTTAAAACATTTCTTTTACTTTCAAATGTTTTCAATTTTCATTTCTAAACATTTGATAAAAAAATTAACTGATTTCATACATATTTAAACCATATAATTTTAAAGATTTCTTATTACTATTTGTGGCACCCAATTAAAGATCTATATTATAATTATATACTCTATTGAGATTCATTTATACATGGTGTAGTGGGTATCGTAAGCTATCAAAAAAATAAATTTATTTATAAAATATATATATCTTAAAATAAAAAGGTCTAAAATTATAACCTCATTAAATTGAATTTAATCCATTATATTTTTTTTAATCTAATGAGAATAATTTTGTATATCACTACTTCATCACATCCTTATATTACCACCTGGCTTCTGTAAATTTATGATTCATATAGAGAACATTAACTGGATGAGTTATCCTTTTCTTTATCACTTTATCACCGTGATCAAATATTTCTTCTAGATTTTCATTATATCAAAGATCATACAATAATGGTATGAGCGATGAGTTATTTTCATATAATAGATCGATTATATAATTCTTCAAGAGATATACATGGAACATAATGTGAACTTGAGAGCGGAATAGTGTAATTTTAAAGCGATAAGCTACCATCCTAATATTATCCAGAATCTCAAAGGGGATGATATAAAAAGGGCCCATATTTACCTGATTTTTGAATATAATAATATAATTACATGGATAAATTCATAGAAACACCTTCCCATAAACGTTTAACTCCATATATCACTAATGATTATCAACATAAATTTTCTATCAACTCATGGCTATAATGATGTACAATTCAATAGATCTTATAGTATATTAATTTTTTTTTGTTAGATTGTGTCTTGATAAATTTATTTCTCCAAAATCAACCCAAACATTTAATTTCTAAACTTATTTCTATATATGTCTTCATAATGATCCACATCAAATTTTTCAGTGAATTCTATTTTGGTAAGAAAACTCAAGTAGTTGATGGTGTTGATCCTAACAAACATTTAAGTCCATAGAAAATATTGTCAACACATCCTCTATGGTCCGAACCTTCCTCTTAGACTATATATATTTTACGATGAAAACTAATGGTAATAAATAATTATATATATATAGCCAATTAATTGATTTATATGAACTTTGAGGTAAAAAAAATCCCTATTAGATACAAACAAATTATGTAATATATGCAATAGTACCACTTCCTTAATGTATATTTTGGTAAGTTTATTTAGAGATAAATCTTCCTTTATATAAATAAAGAGTTTGTTCATTATAATAAGATAAATGACATCCTAAATAGAATTTCATTCATTTTATTCTTTCCAGAGTCTGATGAAAAAATCCATGGTGTTGTTTTATCATTTCCAATCTGGTATGTGAAAAGGTTTAACAACCCCTTCAAATTAAATCTCTCATATTTGACATGGGGATATACCAACCACTGAGGAACTTGTTCTATAATATATCTAATAATGTTTTCTAAAAAAATTAATCTTTCATATCTATATAATTCATCATACTTCAAGGATTTACAATGAATAATGAACTATTACCGTCATCCAACATCTCATTCAATAAATATTTTATGGATGGAACACGTACAAGGTACCCTAACATTACTAATACATCACAATCCTAGTTGAACTCAAAAATATTTCTAACTATCATCTGTATTTCCACTTCTTCCATTTGAAAATATTTATTCCGTACATGGATATATGGAGAAAACTAATTTGAGAAATACAATATTACTCCCATTAAAATATTATTTATAGATCCAGTATTTTCTAATCCATAAATATTGGATATTTTTTATCCCCATAAAAGATACAATACTATGATCTTTTTAAGACAATGCATCTACCACATTGGTCTCTTTCTCAGGATGGTAATTCATTGAGGAATTATAATCATTGATCAACTCCAAAAGTATGTTTACGATCATATTCTACTCATTTGGTAGGAATATATAATTCAAGGTTTTATGATCAGTAAATGTATCACACAACTTACCATATAAATAATTCATCCAAAATATAGATTAAAAAAATCAAAAAAAAGACCATGAGCCGATTAATTTTTCTCATTATGTTTTAATTGTTGAAAAGCATATGATGTCACCCAATCATTCTGTATAGGGATTCATCTTAATCCCTTCTTTGGTGTATCACTATATATCACAAAACCTTATCCAATGTATGGTAATGAATTCCTTGGGTACCTAAACGACCTTCTCTTATGTCTTTTTAAACCCACTACACATTAATCTCCCAATATGAACATGACGCCATTTCTAGTCAGCCTTGTGAGTGGATTAGAAGGTTATGGAAATACTTCAAAAATCATCAGTTGTCTCAAAGAAACCTAATACTACAATGTTTTTTTGTTTCTATAATTGTTATTTTCTATTTCCCAATAACATAAATTTTGGAAGGATCCTCTACTATACCCCCAGTTGAGATTACATGATCCCAAATTGAGGCATTATGATGATAAAATTCACACTTTTTATATATAGAATAAAATTTCTTCTTCCTCAATGATATTAGTACAATAACCAGACGGTATTCATCAAATGACTAGATCTTAGAATATATAATAAAATAACCTATAAATAATACCACATACCATTAAAGGTAATATATAAATACATTATTCATAAAATTCATGAATATTTCTAGAGTATTAGTCATTACAAATGGATTTACTAAAAATATAGAATATCCATACATAATAAGAAATGTGGTCAGGGTTATATCGTCTTCATCACCCTAAGATGATGATATCAATATTTTAGATAAATAATTGAAAAGTATAGAATACCTCATAACTGATCAAATAGACCATCAACGTTTGTAAGAAGATATATGTTATTAATATTGGCCATGTTATGTACCGAATAACCAATGAAAGAGTAAATTTACCAACATTTATTCTGACAAAAAGAACATTTTCACCCCCTGGAGAAGCACTAAGATGAATTAATCTATTATGTATATTCTTCTAGGGTTTCTTTAATAATTACATTTAATCAATCTAGTCCATTATATATAGAAACATTTAAAAAGTCATACCACTGAGTATGGGCTCTATTGAAAACCCATCTTCTTAATTCCGGGGAACACTAAGAATGTTGTCTAGAAAAACATCATCATTTTTAAACAAGTACATTTTTATGTACGGATTACCCCTAAATAGATGATTTTAATTCTCCTCATTAATATCTAGAAAAACCAATATGATATAATTCATTTACATTAGGTGTTCAGGATCGACCACATACTAAAAATTTATTGAAGGATGATCTAGATTATCTAATATATCATCCATTCAATGAAAATTGATCTAGGATATAAGTTGAGAGATATATTCTAGAACAAAAATATTCTACATTAAACTAGAGAATGTTTCAAAATATTTTAATGAATAATATTAAAAAATACATCAAATAGAGACGAGTAACAGACTTGAGATATGGTCATCCTACCATACGTAATTTCCACCACAAACTAAATATCCAATATTTGAGTTGGTAATGTGATACCATAAAAAATAGTTTATTTACAAAAAATATCATGGAACCAAAATCAAATACCACATTTCTAATAATTGATTAGATGATACATGTACATTTCACCATGTCACTAGGACAATCCATGATTCAAGTCGTAATTTCGTAAACATGTACGTCTCCCCATGGTTTTGTTTATGGTAAATTACTTTAATGTTTTTGTAAGTGGTTGTAATAGTTCCCAATCAATTTAATTTTTAATAGATATAATTTATTTTCTTCTTTTTTAACATTATTTTCCTATGCATAATGTCGTTTTTCTATAAATATGATGAAAAGTACTTATATATTTTGGTTTGTACCATAATGTTTCTATCCACAAGTTTTTCATTGTAAAAAATTCCCCTTTATCTAATTTGACATATACATATTTTTCTAATTCATTCTCTCCTTCTCTTACATTCATTTAAAATCATAATACATGATTAATTATTTCACTATCTTGATAGAACAAGATATTATATCTTCATATGAAGATAATGTCTGAGATATTATCTCCCTTCTATAAACTAGAATAATAACGTCAAATAAATGATATATCATGATCAGTGGATGATGCACATCATCTATAACATTCCATATTATCGTTTTATAGATATATTTGAAATTAGAAACATTTTTGACATACCTTTTTCTCAAACTTAAAAATTATATCTCTATATCCAGTCGTTGATCAAGATGATTATATTTTTCGATGAAATGTTCAATAAAATCCTTCTATTCCTTGATTTTTATTTCTTCTTCACCATTAGTTTTTTAATCGATGACCAACATGAATCTAAATCGCCTAAGAGATAATAAAATCCATTATATCTTTCAACCTTTAATTATATCTCAAATATTGAAATATCATCTCTATAGAACTTGTCAATTTCTCAGTTACAATTGGATTTTAATCCAATTAAATGATTGAGGTTTATAATGCATCAATTGGTCTAACATTGTAACAGTTTACTATAGATCAATAGGAAAATACATATGGAAATGGTTATTCATCATAACAGAAGTCAAATTTCCTTATATAGTTATAATTTCTTCAACCTCAATAGTATCTCCAGCTCTAGCTTAATTATCTCCCATGGGTGGGAAATAAAAAAATGGATTACATGAATTAATATATTTCTCATTCTTTATTCTATATGTAATTCAAAATAATATCATAAAATTGATTAGATCATAACATCATGAATCATAATGTATAGTTTTGAAACTAGTGACACACTTAGTATAAATTGAAAAAAAATCACAAGTAGTCACAAAATAAAAAAATTGGTTTTTAATAATATTTTCATGTAATAAAAATACTTTAAAATATTTTATAATTGTTGGTATAGGTAATGTGGATTAATCAAATCATATATATATATATATATGAGGAGTTTTAAAACAAGTGCTTTGTAAGGTTACACTCACTATGCACCAGAGTGATTGTCGAGATATATTCCACCAACAATTTTTGTGATAATTTCCCCTCGATGTATCTATCTAAAAATCACAATTAAATTTAATATCTAGAAACGTTTTCATTTATAATAATAATAAATAGTCTCTACCTTACCAAAATATTATAATGATATTATATACTTGTAATTATCATCAACGTTAATCATATTGTAATATTATATAATCAATTTTTCTAAAATATAGTCTCTTAGGTTTGTACTAAACATCCTATGATACCAAATATAAAGAAAATAACCCCATTATCTTATATTCAGTGGATACTATGTTAAATTTCTACTATATATAAGAGATCACATCTGAATAGATATAATAATTTATTAGTCTTGGAAACAAAATACATACTTGAATTTCACATTGCATTTAAAATTATAATAGATAAAATAGTGATTTATTTGAGAACACCATTACTCTATATAGAATATGAAAAAATGTGAGTCATAATAAATTTCATTACATAACAGGAAATGAAATCATAAAATATTTGAGATCAGATGCATAGTTTTGATATGTGTACAACCGAATCTAATATAGAATGAATTATATAGAATGAATAAATTATGATCAAATAATTCCATGTAAATTAAAAAATAATATAGAAACAAATCCTTAGTTAAACTAACTATTCCAATAACCACATGGTCATAAATATATAATTTAATACTGATTTATTTCATAACGTCTGACATATGAAACATACCATTAAGGAATCACGGAATGAAATATTATATAAATGTGTAATTACTCGACCAAAAATCCAACCTAGTTATTCCAAGGAGAAATAAGAACTCATCTAGGGTATATGAAATTTCAGTTCAAAACCATCACATAATAATTCCTTTTCATTCATCTTACGAATAAAAAAATAACTTAATAAACATGTCTTAACAAATTAATAATTGTCTGTCATGGAAGATTTGGTATATGAAATATCAATACATTCCTTAGTTATGCTAATCGTAAGAAATATAGATAAATAAAGTAGACGGTATAATAATATTATAACATCATTAAATCATAATATTCAAATATGTATATTTACATAGAAGAAAATACATTCAAAATATAACTGGAATATTTCTTAAGGAAAATACACATTTTGAAATTTAAATAACATATCCAAAAAATTCCCAAATATTAATGAAAAAAATTATTTTATATAACATTATATACATTTAATGGACAAGTTAATGTAATGAGTGGTATTAATGGTATGAAATAAGTTCATGTCATATGAAATAAATAAACATTTCACTAATAGTTATCCAAAAAAGACTAAGAGGACCTCAATTAGAAAACAAAAATAATTTTTCTTTTAATAAATTTTTTAAAATTTATAACATGGGTAAATAGGTCATTAATAAAACATTTTAGAATATTACAAACATTAATTTTTGGTATTTTAGGGAAAATATTTACATGTAATAGAAATATTCTTAATAATGTATAAAAAATAAGGTTTGTTATCCTTAAAATTATTATCTCATTTTCTTGTGTACTTAAATAGACAAAAAATAATTAAAAATTTATAAATTTAATGAAATAAACTGATACGAATAAAATAGATGATTTAAATGTAAGAATTGCCAAATAATTGTCCCATTGAGGTCTTCAACATAATCAATTCTGAATAACTTAGAGATCGTAAAATAAACTCTTATCACACGACTGACTTATTTCATATGTGTCTAGTCATCATATATAATAATTATAGATTAACTAAAAATATATTATAAAAATATAATCATATATATCATATCATATATAATTTAATTAAAATATATTATCACTCTCTAATATATAATTCTATGTCAAAACTACTATTATAGGGAATAATTGCATCATTTTTTATATATGTTTTGGTTCTGGAGTTTTTGTAGTTGAACATTGATCATGGTTCAATCATCTCAAAAATTTTAATCAGGGTTTAAATATCATATATATTCATCAAATATGTATTCATTTTAATCCCTAAAATATTGATATAGAAAAATTAGTTACAACATTCTTGGATATGGTGGATATTACGTACGAATGAACGTTATTTTCACTTTTTGGAAGATGGAAAAAAATAATTTAATATAGTAATAAACTATTAAATAATTATTATTATATCATATATATCATATTTATTTATTTAATCTTCCTTTATTATCATCCATGCATTGAAGAAATGAAAAAATAATCACATCACTTCGTTGAGGTGATATTCTAAACGTAGACATGAGAGTTGTTTTTTAAATAATTTGGTTGAAATGCTAGATTATAATTGTTGTTTCTTAATAATAATAACATTTAACTAAATCTATAACATAAAATATATTAATTTTTGGTAAATCATATAAATTTGGAAGAGTAGAAATAAGAAGTTTAAAATAATGTAATCAGTTATGGTGATTACCTCTTTTTTTAAATAACTATATTTGGCCTCCCCTTTCAAAATGAATGGTTAGTATTTCAGGTAAAAATATAGAATTTGTATTTGGTTCTTTAAAATGGAAATTATTAGGTATTTTTTATGGTAGGTTCATTAGTGTGGTATTAAGAATATAGGTAAGTGGTGTCATTTTATACGAGTGGTAAAGGATATACTTAGAGTTACAAAAAAGATTTAAATATATCTATGTCATTTTCTTGCCAATTGATTCCAAACGAATTTGGATTTCATTATAATAGTGGATATGGTTGAAATAAAATCAATAAATAAAATTTTTACGCATTTATTTCTATTTTTAACATTACAATTTTTGTTTAACCCCTTAGTAAACATATATTAACGTTAACTATGATAACATCCTTTTCAATCATAAAGGGTTATAATTTCACATATAATGTTTGAATTGGACCATAAATTTATAATTGATTATATATTAAGACATATCAGGTCCTTCTTTTTTTTAATTTTTAATTTATTTTTAAATAATTTAGTATAATATTATTTACATAAAACAACATCAATGTCATTTTTCACACAATTTAAATTATTTGTCGGTAGAAAAATCATGAAAAAATATAAAATCAAATAAAATTACATAAAAATTAATAATAACTCATATTAATATATATATATGATTTGGAAAACTATAAATCACTAAAATTATATTACTTTTATAATTTTTAATATTTTTATTTTTTCATATTTAAATTAATAGAACAATCATTATGCCGTTGTTGGATAAGAATTTTAGGTAATTTTATAATTATAAAAGAATCATAAAAATAAAATCATAATTCTCAAAATAACCATTAATATTCAATCATAACATTCACTTTCCACTATTTGAAGAAAAAAAGGCATATTTTAGAGTAAAAGAGTGACATTTTTTATTTTTCATTCATTCAAGTATTATATTAGTCATTTTCATTGAAAGGTGTCCCAAAAAAAATTAATGTTTTAGACTCAAGTAATAATTTTAGATTTATATAAATCCAATAATAATTAATATGGAAAATTTGATCATTACTCTTAGTATAACCTTGAATGATCGGATTTACCATTTACCAAGGTGATGAATTTTACCAATGATACTATTCATAATGAATAAAAATAAAAATGAAAATTTTTGAAATTTATTCATCTAATTATGAATATTGAATAAAATTTTCAAAATTAAATTTTTATATGTTGAAGAAATAAATTTTTAAAAAATTTCATAAAACATTAAGAAACTAGTTTTTATAAAAATATTATTTCTATGGATAAAAGTTGATTTAGAATTTTCCAATGCCTAGAATAAAATATAAGGATTATTATAAAAAATGTTAATATAGAATATTAATATTTCATAAAAACCATTCAAAAATAGTTATTATTTACTTTTATTATGATAAGAATGCATGGAATGAATAAAACCTATTTTTTGAAACCATTTTTCTAGATTCAATTTATTTTTATTATCATTTAAAGTAAAATGATATGAAATAAAATTATTTTATACATTTGTAAACAATATTATTTTACAAATTTATTTAGTCCTATTCATACTTTGAAAATTAAAAACTATATTATGTTAGAATACACTATTATGGTTAATTAGACTCAAATTTGTGTATATTGTAAGAATGTAAGTAAATATTATTTATTTGAAAATAAATATATCAGAAAATAATGGGTTGTAACAATTTCACTACCCTATTATCCCACAACATCCAATCAAATAGTATCCTATATAGGGTTTCCCCCGTCAATATTTTGGGTCCCACTCTCATATTTTTCGATTGTATCATGTTTCACTGGTTATAGATTGTCATTCATGGTAAGTATAACATCCTACATTCATTGAATATGTCTGGCACTTGTTTTTATTCATTAAATAACCCTAATTTAAAATATTTAGGGTTGATTTCATAGTATTGGGGAATCGAGGAAAATCTAGTAGGTTATTCCTATAGAGTTGGCTCTATTATATTTCCAGAAGTAACCCCTTATAATTTTATAGAGCATATATATAATTAAATGATATAATTTGTATATGGGTGTATCTATAAACATGATAAACCTATAAATTTAATGATAGAAAGACCATGTGAGATTTTTATTAATGTGAATGTTCTTTCAGTGCAATATTCTTGGTTATCTGCATTCAAAATGTTGAGATTGTCCCTTATCTCTTGTTTTAACATGACATTTTCATCCTAGTTAAACACGAATAAAATGAGTCATTTAGGGTCAGTTGATTCTAGAGAATTTTTTATTAAGGGGAAACGACGAGTTGATAGATAATTTGATTTAATATGTTCGTTCAAATTTATGAATAGGAAACATTCATAAGTGATATATATAGGGTTATATTCATGGGTTTTTTATATTTTGATGATGCATTTTGCTTCTAAAAAGTAACCATGGACTTATATATTTTAAATATATGATAGTTTAGTGAATTCAACAAATTGTATAGCTTGTTAATATAGAATGTGAATAAAAGACAAGGAATTGATGTGAGGTTGTTGAATTTGGGGTGGTTGGCATAGGAATTGTCATGGGGTTTATTTAAAGGATAAAATCAGGTGTTATAATCTTGTTTGGGTGCATGAGATGATGTTGGTTAATAATGGGTGATGCATCATGGTTAGACATGTGATATATAGATTAATTTTGTAATATAATTAGTCTTGTTATGAGGATGTTCATTATGAGTGAAACTTCATTCAGAGGTATATTTTTGATGATTAATCCTTTTTGATTTCAATTCTATGATGTGATAATTATGTGGTTCAACCCTCAAAAGTGATACATATATACATATTGATACTTTTGATTTCATGTGACAAAACTCCCAAAGAAATTTATGGCTTGGTCAATAAGAATGTGGATAACCTATATCCTATGTGGAAGAGAAGGTGTCTTTTACTATCCCACCATGTGTATGGTGGGACAGACCATGGTGACAAGAAAGCACCATAGTGTTTAAAGGGATTGTGAGGTTTCGTTGATAGCAATTTTCTACTAAGGGTATTAGATTAATGTGGCACGATGGACCCCCTAAAAATTATAGGAGAGGATTCGGTAAATGATGGTGTTATTACTTGTGTGATATACATGGGTCATGGTTTTCATGTATTACAGTGACACTACTAACCATTCCTTCTAGAATTGTGTTTATAAAAGTAGATTTGGGGGTTTTTTGTGCCCTAGTTATTACATTATGACCCGTGAGGTTTGATGTTTTTTTATGTATTTACGTTTCATCATTGAATAATATTCAATGTACCATGTTGAATTTATTATAAGTATTCATTGGCAGTGTTTTACATGCTTTATAATCACACCCTATATTGAAAAATTAGTTCGGATTTAGATGATTTTATTTTGGATATTTGAATAAAGGCATGGCCCCTACCTAAGGCAGTTGTACTTGAGAAGTTTGATTGTAGATGTGATTCATGGATATAATCTTAGATCCGATAGAGATGATTATTTAATTTATTTTTCCCTTCATCATTATATAAATATCTATAACATGATTCAGTGTCTTTGGCTATCATGTGATACATTTTAGACCATTTTTATAGAATGTGTTGTTGTTATTGTTATTACTTATGAATTTTTATTTTGACTCTCACTTGAATTATTTCTTTTTTTGTGTACTATAATTAGTTAACTATTATAATGATAAGAGTATCTACATGTTCCACTTATACCCTCACCACTATTCAATAACATTTATCATACAAATATGCATTCTTGAGGCCCCTATGGTACTCCTTGTACAATTTCGGGTGTTCTGGGTAGTTGAATTACATAATTTCACGGGTCCCATTTTCCATTTTGTTGACTATTTTGTAATTTTATAGGTAAGTGATAAGAAATTTTAAAGAAATTATAGGGAACTAATCCATTAGTGTAGCTGACACACATATGTGGAAGGTCAATATTTCTTGGTTTAGAAATGTTGTTTTAGTTTTCTCTATTACTATTGATCTATTTCATCTAGAGTGAGACATATAGAAATGGTATTCAAAGTTTATTTTATTTAATCAGTAGGGTTGGTTAAAATAATTGGATGAATTCATTTATCATGGGTTTGTAAATAGGTTTTCATGTCTAGTGATCAATTTCCTAAAAATTTTATGGTAAAATTAATTAAATTCTATAAAAAATATTCAATATTTCGAAAATCCATTTTTGGTGAAATTAAATTAATTTAGACATAGAATTTTGTTTCTGTTTTGTATATGGTTGATTGTAACTGATTTACATGTTTTGAAAACATGGCCATCATTTATGATTAGGTAGTAGTTATTTTCTGACTCATATATTTTCATGATTTTTTTATATTATAATTTTTTAAATGGTTAATATAAGAATTAAAAATATTAAAATGATTTTATAAGGGATATAAGGATTATAAAAGGATTTTTGACTGACCTTTGAATCCAGAAATATTTCATGGGAGTTTTACATGAAATTGGAATATTATAAGATATGATTGGTCTCATTTGTTTTATGAATTGGGCAAAATATTGGTTATAATTAAATATTTTTAATAGGTTCAAATGTTTTGTTTTTATCAAATGGTTTTAAATTAAAATTATAATTGTTTTTGAAAGGTATTAAAATTGATAAGAAATGGTTTCTAAAATATTTTTGATGAACAAATGATTTGAAATAGGATTTCAAATGGTGGAAACTGTTTGTCTCAATATGGGTGTATTTTTTTGGCCCTAATGGAATATTTTAAATTGATATTCAGGATGTCATTAATGTGGAGTATATTAATAGAGAAATAATTAGGTTTTTAAGGGTTTGTAATGTATCTTCCCTAAGGTGTTGGGATAAGAAGTGGTTTATTAGTTTGACCTGATGTGATTTTTTAGAGATAGAACCTCAGAGTGGTTAGATTTTCATGGAGGTTGTCATGTGATGGCTTTGTGGATCCTTATAGAGTTAGTAGAGTTATTTTATATATAGAATGTTGTTATATAATCCTATCTTATAGATGAACCTTTTAGTTTCTAGGCTATTGTATTATTTTTTGTTAGGATGGTATTCATGAGTTAAATAAGATGTTGTCTGAAATTAAAGTATATCATTAATACATGGATCTCAATGTGAGAGTGGGGATATTATTATTATAGAGAAATTATAATTCTTGAATGGAATTTTGATCAGTTAGTAAGATGGGTAGACATCATACACTTTATGGGTTGTGTGATTGGGTTGCTCTATTTTCCTAAACATTAATTTGAGTGGGTTGCTATAGTTGTTGGTGTGTAGTAGTCCATGACCTATGATTTGGATAAAAAAAGTGAAAATGAACGAATAATGTGGGAAAAATAATTTATCATGTTTTTTTATTTGTATAATTAGTAGAATAATAAAATAGAGTTTCATAATTTATAACTAGCCTATAGTGGAATTGTTTCGGAGTGAAGTGGATAACCGCCTGAACAATTTTTTCATTCCCAGAAAGGGATCAGTGGTATAATTGGAGGGGTTTTTATGGTAGATTGTTAGCATATGGTTTGTGACAATAACTCTATATTTACATAAGTGTATGATGAGGATACATTTTCTCCACATTGTTGTAGATACCATTTGAGATATGGTGGCACTTGATCGAGATAATAGGTGATTTTATTGGAGAAACATATTGGAATTCCATTTAGGATTTCTATTTCAAGGTTTGATGAAACACTAGTTTTCGAAAGGGTTATAGGAGAATAAATTTTGAATGAGTAGTTTTTTTATAATAAAATATTAGTGGTTTATTTAATTTAATGTACTGTAGGTGGTTAGAAATTCCCTTAATGGGTAAAGACTTGGTGAACTACCCTAGGAGTAGGCATATTGTGAATCCATCGATATTTTTATATTGATTCCATTCAAAGGATAATGGTGTGGTTATATAAACAAGATTATTGTCAGATTTATTCATTATTCATGAATGGCCTGTGATGGTTAAATGGTTTGGTCTAATATTATATCGCTGATTTGATTTGAAATCTCAGCTCATAAATTATTGTGTATGTTTTGATTGATTTCATTATTCCCTAAGTGTTGATGAATTTTGGTCTAGAGTTGTCAGTGAATATATGGGGGATGAAAATAAGCTATAGAAAAAGTTAGTTGGGGAATGAATTTCTAGTCTTTTTGTTTAGAAAAGGATTAGTTTATATAAGAAAAACATTGATATTTTCTTTCAGGATGTAGTTTTCATTGGTTTGAGGGTCGAAAATTGGTTTTTTGGTGAAACATTTGTGTGTCTAGGTATGGTGTCTGAATTATTCAATTGAATTATATTTGGGAATTAATATATGAACACATGGTGTTGGAACTAAGTTGAAATCCTATGAAATATCATATTAATAGAGATTTTTATAATCCATCACCATTGAGAGACCCTTAAATTATCACTTTGGGTTGATTTTTCTTGGTATAGTAGATTTTATCATAGAGGAACCTTGATAGGGTTGTGGATTCATTAAAAATTGAGAATATTTTCATTGAGATATGTGATGGTTGATTTTTATTAAACTTTGGTGGTTTATTTGAAATTATAATAATTTTTTAATTTATGGTCTAGTATTATAGGTGAGCGTGTTGTGTGGTTCTGATGGATTGGGCCATGTGAAAAAAAATATCAACTAGTATTTATCCTAGAACTGTACATTAGAAATAAAATAATTATTCGTTTCAGTTGAACCTATTATGATTTAGATTGGTGAACCTAATGAGACATTTGTTGCTTCTTGTGTGATTTTGTGCTTTTTTAACACAATATACGATTATCCTGGAGGATTTTTGGGAATGTAAATTCCATGCAGCGCATTAGAAGTGTCATGTAGGTGAACACAACCCTTGAGTGATGGATAGTTGTAAATTTAAAAAAAAAATGAACAAGAGATAGAGTGGAACTGGTAAATAAAATATTCCATGTTTAGGAATTTATTAGAGGTTTTCAAGTGTGTTTGTGACATTATACACTAGAGATTTAAATTAATTACTAGGAAATCCTTCAATGAAAGAATATGTATTTATAAATTATTTTATAGGTTGATTCATGTGAATAATGGGGTTATTTTTTAGAAGAATTTATTCTTTTATATAATATGGGAGATTTTATCATGGCTCATGTGTATTTTTTGGAACCAATGTGTGTAGCTGTTAGATCAAATGCTATGTCATAACAATGTGGTTTTTTGATGTATGTGAAATTTTAGTGTTGAAAAAAACCACAAATAAATGTGGAATAGTGTGCCTCTAAATCGATATAATAGTTTTCTGGATTTCAATATGAAATAGGTTTATGAAAGATATATATTTTTTTGGATATCAAGGTCATGTAATATAGGTGAGACCCTTGTAGGAATTTCTCATGGATGAGACATCATTAGAGGGGGAGATTTTATTACCGCAAGGATTTCTCTAAGGTGATATTATATTTAATAATGGAAGAGGCAAGTGTTTTTCAGTGTTTTTGGATATTTGAGTTCTTGGGGAACTAGATATGGTATTATAGTGGTATTAGAGAGCAAATTATAGTAAAAAATTTTTAGGGGCCATTATCAATTTGGTGGGTGACCACAATCAAACTTGTGGGCCAACAGCTTACTGGTGAGCCATAAAATCTCAACCATTGTCTTTAGGGAATTATTTTTTGAAAATATAAAATGGATAAATTATACATATTTGACACCCTTATTTTTATACAATCTTCTCCCATTCCCTCCATATGACAAGACATATATGGTGGATTCTTCTTTCACTATTTTTTATCCCTCTGTGTCATTTATTGGGCATTTCATGTGTGGTATGTTATGGTTGTTTTCTTTTGTTATGTCCAACCTATAGCATGTTATAAATTTATAGTTATATATTTTTCATCTTTATATGACCTATAATACAATTAATTTTGTGTTTTATTCATATAATTTATGTTAAAGTCTAAAATTTCTACGACGATTCTTTATGAGTATGCTCTATTGAATTTTTGGTGTCTGTTTAAAATGAAATTTCATGATCTATGTGTTTTTGTATGTGTATAACTAGGAAAGAACTAATTTTTATGTAATAATTAGGGGTTGAAGAATTTATCAATTTAGGAGGCTTATAAGAGATAGGATAATGTGTTTTTTCCATCAAAATGGTGAAAAGTGGCCCTCATATCAGTTATTAGTGTAGGTTCATCTTCCATGATAAATTTGAATATATTGAAGTTTTTGGGTTTGGTTGAGGATAGTGTATCCCATGTAAGTGTATTATGGTTCTATGTGGTTAATCCCATTAATTTGTACCTCATGACTATTAAAATAGAGACTTGGAGATGTAATATAGTTTGGGATTTCCTCTAATATGTTTTGGTTTAGAAACTGTCATTTATGTTTAAAAATGGAATGTGTAAATTAGATAATTAGTGGAGGGGTTCATATGGTGAATTACCTTAGTTTTATAAATTAATAATAATTTATTAGTGGAGAGAACCATGAATTAATTTGGGGATATCCACTAATATATTTTAGGATTGATAAGTGTCATTGGGTTTCCTAAATGTTTTGAATTAGGTGATATAATAATATTTTGATATAGGAGATGATGTGGGACAACCTTTGGAATTATGGTGTGGTTGGATGTTTCCCACGTAGATGACCATTGTAGAGATAATTCTTCCATTTAGAATAATGGATGACTAGAGTGAGTCACTAAATTGAGGTATAGTTATGACGATGATGACCTTCATGTGTGAGACATCTTGTCTCGATTATGAAATGGTGTTCTCTACAAGTTTGTGAGACTTGTGTGTAAATTTTCATTTTTATGTTTTTTTATGGACCTACCCAAAACCAATGGGGTTGGTATTGAATATATATATGGCCACATCATATCAAATAGAGTTGGGATGAAGTGTTTTATTATACTCCCCATAGCATACAAGAATGGGTTGGGGTGACTGTTGCCCTCCATAATGAATTCAGGGATGTGTGTTGTGATGGATGAACATACACTAGCGAGATTATTTGGTTAGGGTTATGTAATGGAAGCCATTAATAACCTAATGATGGGTCAGGGTAATTCTGAAGAAATTACATAAGTCACATTAATTGGTCAGTGGATACATGTTTTAGGGTGGTACCCACATACATATCTTCCGAAAAAATCCCAATATTGATTGAAAAAATGATTATTATTGGGAGGTTAATAGATTATGACTCATTTTTTTAGTTCTTTATTGATGTATTTATATACCATCATATCATTACATTTTATAATAACTTCTATATTTATTCTAAATTTTAAATTTTATGGTCCTATTATGTTTTTAATCACCCCCTTGTTGGGCATCTCAGTGGGAATATTTACTCTTTTTGGTCTAGGATTTTGGATGAGTTCATGGTGACAAATTATTTGACTTCTATAA
The DNA here is from genome assembly GCA_963277665.1 of Viscum album. Lineage (NCBI taxonomy): Eukaryota > Viridiplantae > Streptophyta > Magnoliopsida > Santalales > Viscaceae > Viscum > Viscum album. Next base: position 801,972,889 of record OY728164.1, read on the forward strand.
GAGGAATTGGTTAGTGGGGGTGAGTTTCAGATAAAATGTTGGATATGATAGAGATGTCTCATTTATTTTATATATAATATTTTTTTTCTCATATAGGGCTCTGTTTTACTTTTTTTGGATATTATAATCCATATATTATTTCTTTGGATATTATGATTATTATTTAATTTTAACTCTATTTCCACTATTTAACATTATTTCCCCATTCATTACTTTTTATAATGATTAGTTATATATTATCAAGTTCATAGTCTCCACAAATTTGAATAAGGGTATTACCACTAGTCATCAACCTTTTTTGTATATGGAATCATTCATTAGTCCACCATGGAATTCCTTATTATGGGATGGGTGAACAATGATGGGGTGTTTTAAAAAATATTTTTTCTGGGAAATAATGTGATATATAAATTATTATTAATTTATATTATTTTAAATTGAAATAAAATATAAAAAAATATTTTTATAAATTGAATATAAATTTAAATAAAAAAACATTTTTAAATTATGAAAAGTAAAAAATATAGATTCACAATGAATTGTGAAGAAAATATTTGGAGAACCCATCTACATTGATCATGTTAAAGACAATTAATATTAATCATTTAAAATCAATATTTAAAGGTTGTAGAAAATATACTAGATAAAATATATATTAATATATAATTCCATATAAAAAATAATTTTTAAAATATAGACATGGAAGATTATGATTCTTAGAATAAAAAGAATAGATAAGTTCAAATCCCCATACATGCATCATTCCTCGTGAATTATAAACCAATATATAGGGAAATTGGGAGAAGACATGTAAAACCCTAAAAAACCATAGTAGAGGAAAATATATGGCTTTTTAGACATATATAAGGATTGATTTACCTTGGAAAAAATTTATATATAAATAGTCTTGATTTTATGTTAATATTTGATAATAAATCATTACCCTTACTCCTAACTTCAAGGAAAACTGTTTGTGTTTATGTATAATAATTATAACAATTTTAATTGTATATTTAATATAATATTAAATATCAATTATATTTTATTATATTAAATTATTTTCTTGTATTACATATATATTTTATTTTTAAAAATTATTTTCATCATCCAATGATAAAAGTTTTCATAATTTAGTAAAAGTTTTGTAATTGTCGTATTGATCCATATTATTTGATAATATGTCCATCATTACTAGATTAGTCATGATTTTGTAATCATAGTTCTATAATAATTTATATAGTTGGATGTTATTTTTTTGTATAATATATTTATGGTTCATACTAATGTAATTTATGATGAGAATGTTTTTGGTATCTTTACCTACACCAACTACTTACAATATAATGATCTTTTATTTATATTTAAGACAAATGGAATCATGAAATTAAATACTATTTAGTAACAAACATATCATGTATTATTAACTTGATAATCATTCATGTGGAAGATGATGGTGGGGGTATGACATTATTCATATAGGTGGCTAAGCTGACCTAAACTAGAGCACACTATACTAATGAATGAGTGATGGTTTAGAATTACATAATACTATTATCATCATTAAATAAGATTATTTATTTTAATATATCATCATTATAATGGAGAATTATAATCATATTTAGATGAGTATAAAGCACTTGAAAAAGGATATTGAATACATAAATACTTATGTTGATGGAATCACTCCTTCTAGTAATGGTTTCCTAAAAATGACGGTTTTTTGGAAATCCTCTTCATACAAAAATATAAAAAAATTCTAAGATGACCATAGGAGATAAAAACTATAAATTTATTTAATATATAATAAAGGATATTTGTCTTTTGGAAGTGGTGGTGGATATATTATTTTATAGGTAAAAATGATGGATATTTATTTGGGATCTATTTTTAAGTGAAGGGTAAGGATGGAATCAATTGAGAGTTATGTGAGTTAGGTGAGTAAATGTTAGTTTTAATTGTATTACTGAAACCAAAAATTAAATACATACATCTATAATGTCATAATATAATGTTAATCACAAAAACATATTGTATTGTTAATTTAACAATTTTTAGATCATTTATTTATTTAATACTGTCAATATTCATTCACATAAAACATTAGATGACTGATTCAATCAAATAGTAAGTTGAATAATCAAAATTTATAAAAATTAATAACATTTAAACATCTAAATATTTGAATTTTTTTTTAAATTAAAACATAAAATCTAAAGAAGAAAATTTTTTCTAGAGAAATGACTTTTTAAACATAAATCATTCTTAATCTTATTTCATATCAGTTACTAATAAGTATATGATATCCTATAAATTTTTTGAAAAAATTAACTTCACATTTAAAAAAACATCCTAAAACCATTATATATTTAGATTATTTAAATAAAAATGTGTAATGTAAAAATATTATCAATTTTTAAGGAAGGGATTTTTTTAAATGATGATATACGTATTTATAAATAATTAATAGACATTTTATGATTCTAAATTTATTAAATATATATAATTTAATTTTAATTTATATCATTATTAAAATGTTAACGATTTAATAAAAATCAATTATACATAAAATCTCAATATATTTAGAATAAAAAAATATATAAAATCATAATTTTATTGAAAAAATTCATTATGTATTAAATTAATAATATTTATTTATTCATACATACTTCATCCGGAAAAAAATATATAATTTAAGTGAACCATTTTTATTAATAATAAAAATACAATTAAAAATTCTTTTTAATAGTATCCATATATTGATGGTTAATTTTGTCTGTATATTTTGGTACCATATAAAAATATATTGAAAAGTGGATACATATATTTAACATATATCTTTATAAGAATAAAATAGTATTTTTATAAAATGTTTATAGTTTTTTATTTACACTACTTATTATTTTATATCTATTCAATGATCATTCTATGAGTTAAATATTTCCATTAATTTTCCCTTATTACTAATAATGGAATTATTTATCCATTTAATTTATTATAGGTATATTTGTAGGTAAATTATTATAATGATTAACAGAATAATCATCAAATTTTAATATGTTTATATAATATTAATATAAAGAATTTAATTTTACTTATTTTTTATTTTATACCAAATTACATATGGTGAGTGCCATTATTTATAATTTACTTTCCGTAATAATGTAATTGTATAATGTATATCATGTCATATTCATTTATTTATCTATATCATTCATCACAATTGGATTAATTTATAATTAAATGTAATATTTAATTCAAATAGAATATATTCTACATTTCATTTGATTATTATAATCTATATTCTAGAACATATTATATATGCATGTATACTAGATTTTGGTATTTTTTATTGTAAATAACATACAAAAAGAAAAACCAATTATTTATTTGTATAAGAAATTTTGATGCATTCAATGAATGGTTATATCAAATACCATTATATTTGGTCGATGTGGGGGAAAAATATTTCTGTGCATTATGGTCATTGTTATGAAGAATCAATTTTATTTTATTCCAAATTATAGGGTAATTACTCGTATTTGGTAAGCATATTTTATTAATAATTTAACGAAACCATTATAATTGAATATTAGAAGACATTTTTTTTTATGTGAATCAATTCGATTGATATATCAATGTCTATGGATTATATGTTGATATCCCTAAATGTATGGTCAATTAATATTATAGATTATAATAATTAATTATCATATATAGCTGATTTAAAAATATATATAATATAATGTATTTTGTATTTAACAATTTTCAATAAAAATATTATTAACTATGTCCACCTTATATATTGTTTTTACGTGATTTGAAACAATATATATATATTTTTATTAAGATGGAGGAAATTATCATGTATTATGTGAAACAATATTCCACTAGAGTGGGTTTCTGAAAATGGTAGCTGACTCAAAAAAATAATTAGGAGACACAGGAGAATATATTTGAAAAAATGCAATTCTTTTTTAGTATTAAATTCATCAATGTATATCTATGTTTGTAAAGGATTATGTTGGTGATAATTTTTATAACATAAATATTGTATGGGTTTTATTTGTTTATTTTAAGATGTTTCGAAAATCAATTATACCAGTTCGGATGAATTTTGGAGTAAAAAGGGTTCTTAAAATCATATTGAAATATTTGGAGGGTTATGTATTGACGATATTTGTTTTTAATGGTTTCATGACTATTGAGCTTTCTATTTTGGTGAACCATCCGTCAACATTTAGAGGTACAGTTTACATAGAGTTTTTTCAAAATTTACTAACCATTTTTAGAAACTATAATCATATGTTTTAGATATGAAATTTTAATTTTTAACCACTTTCTCATCCTTAAACACATATTTATAACATAAAATTACTTTTATAAAGTGTAAAGAAAATATATGGTTATTTTTGGATCTTTATATAATCAATCACAAATTAACTTTACTTAGATGTTTGAATCAAAATCTTGTCTCATGTCAAGAAATGTCAATCTATACCATTCATGGATATATATTTCTTATATAATTTCTCTATATTGTAATTCCTTATTATGTAATTTTTGACTAAAAATTGTTTTCCTTGATTTAGATTTCGAATATATATTATTATGAACCAAATGATTTTTTTCCATTATTGAGATCATAGTTAATTAAAATAATGATATTTTATGATAATATATTTAGTATGGTGGATTTGGTTTATTATTAATTTATAACTAATACATTTATTAATATTTTATCAGTTTTACAAATGATAATAAATTTTTATTACTGACTTTAAATATATATTTATCTTGAATTTTCAATATATTTTTTTTCAAAACTTTCATTTTCTTTGAAAAAATATTGTTTTCTAAAACAATATTTTTTTAAAATAAAATGCTTTTTCTAAAAAAATATATAAATAATTATTGAATTTATATTTTAAATAATTTCCTATAATGAGTTTCATTAAAGTTAATTTTATTTAAAATATATATGATATTGAAATGATTGATTGGTTTAAATGATGTTTTTGTGAACATTTGAATATATGAAATTTGGGAATTATCCAAAAAAAATATTTATTGATACATTAAATATATTTTTTATTATATAAATTCATTATCATAACTGCCATAAATTCATTGAAAACTAGGTTTGAATTAAACACAATAATCTATTAAAATAAATTTATTTAACCATTACCATTATAACATAGACATTAATAAGTTGGTATGGATAGTGTTAAGTAAATTATAATAATTATATTGTTAACATATTTTTAAATTAATTAAATTGTTGCATGATGATTAAAATTAATATAAGAACTATTTTAATGAAAAATAAATTTTTTAAACAATATTTCATTCAATGAAAAATGTTTTATATCTTCATGCACACTTAAGGTAAAATTTATTTTTACAAATTTTAGAAATTTAATTTGATAAAAATAAAATTAATTTATTAAATCTTGTTATCAAAAATATATTATGCTGTGTTTTTTTGTTGTTCTAAATAGTATCATTATTGCTGAATAATTAAAAAGGTGAATTATATTGAAAATTTATTTTTGGATTTAATTATTTATAAAGATAAATTATATTTTAAATTTATGTTAATGTAAAATTGCTTCAAATATATAAAACTTTTACTAACAAAGATCAATAGTGTCAATTTAATGTTCAATTTGGAAATTAGAACAATTAGTATTTATGAGAATTTCTTCTTTGGAAAACCACCCTTTCATCTTGTTTGTTGTTTAATTTTTAGTTGAATCATACCACTTATGTGAATTATATTATAAAAAATGAATTAAATACATTTAATCATAATTATCTATATTATGGAATAATTTTTAATTATTTTTTCACCATTATTAATAGTAAACATATTTAATAATAATTACCTTTCTCGAGATAAAATTTAATTTATACAGGGTTGAACAGAAAGGAAGAGGTATAAAATAACATTCCAACATGTACAACACCCATTTTAATTACATAGTTGGAAGCTATAGGCTATAAAGTTATATAATTACACATTTTTGAGGAATGTTATATGAAAAAAACATAGGCATAACTTTATCTTTTAAAACATTTCATGTCTATCTTCTCCCCAACATATAAAAGGTCACCCATATCATCCATTAATAACACATAAAGACCCCATTTGATTAGAAAATACCATCCAAAATACATTCTTATCCACCCTACCAACATCCTAGTGTCTTTATTTGTGAGTATTAGTAAAACAAATACATGGATCTAATATAAATTTTAGGTTCCATATGTATATGGAGATGAATAAATACAATATGAAGGTGAATTGTATGTGTAAAAAAATTATTTTTAACATTTAATGAAACATATATTAACATGGTAAAACTATTAATTTCCAAAAAAAACTTATGTATTTAAATAGTTATCAAATTTGGCCATTGGTACTGATGACAAGAATATTGTAAACAAGCTAATTTCCAAATGTTATCCACTTGTCATTGTAATGAGTTGACTCTATCTTAATTGAATATAGAATCCTAAGCAGTTTAGTGGTATTAAAATTATATTTTAATCATATTCACAAAAGAAATGAAATTTAATCAGAATAAACAAATAGAATTATAATCACAATGGTTATGATAAATCTCAGTAATACAAAATGCATTGATCCAAACACAAACTGTATAGAATTGTATTTAGAGTACATAAGTTGTATCATATTTAAATATATTTTTATAAAAAAATTACATATATAAATATTTTTATAAAAGTAACATGTTCTATATAATTATTGTGGAAATTAAATTATTGTAATAATATAAGTTAACCAATTCATTTATTTTAACCCAATGATAAGGGAATCCAATAACCTTGGATAAAGGTCTCGTATTTTATATATACATGAAATTTTTTCTTTCCATTAGAAGATAAATCCCTTAATATAATGACCCGTATTCCATTATATTCCCATGATACCTTAATACATTAATCATATTTTCTCTCTCTACCTATCATGGACATCCCTTGATACAATGATTTTCTCTGTATTTCTATCCCCAGAGTCCCTCAATGAATATGGTGAACATAGACTATTTCATCCAAGAGATATAAAACCACAATCATAAACACAATAATCACAATCAAAAAAATAACAATCCCTAACAGATTATATGTATAAGGATACACTTGTTCCCTCTTGTATGCTACACAGCTTTCACTTAGTAGAAAAATATGCAATGTTTATCAATGTGAGTCTACATCTTCCTGAACTCCTCAAATGACCCGGTATTAATAGTAAAGGATTTTAATTGTCAAATAGATCATTGATGGTCATATTTTCTCCTTGATTTTCCCATGGGAAAAGACACCTAAAACATTAATGCTCATATTATAACTGAATGTACAACATCATTTTCTTTTACACATATTATAACATAATATATGAAATTATTTTCTTTATATGTTTTCGGTTTAACATAACCTACTATGATAAAACAGGTTTTTGTGTTGAGGATTAAAAAAATTCAATCCCATGTATTTTTTTTCATATGTCATTACGATGAATTCCATGGATATGAATATCAAAATTATCTATTTTAGTAAATCTAATTATTCTCAGTTCCAGACATAATATGATAAATTTAATGGTAAATGTTTTTTTTCAAAAACATTAAATCTATTTCAATGTAAGGTAAAACATATTTTTTTTTAATAAAAAACATTTTGAAAATACATTAACCATAAAAGAGTTAGGTATTATGTATTTAATATAGTGTTTTCTATTTTCAAAACAAAAGGAATGTAAAAAGTCAACAAGGGATTTTTGAATAATGAATCATCACCTTTTTGGAAATCACAAACCACAAACCACGAGACATAAATAGAAAATATATTTAAAAATATTAAGTCTAAAATTATACTTAAGAACTTACATATTTAAAATTAAAAACATATACTTATCTCCCATTGTATTAATAACTCGTCTGAATAAAATAGTGAATACGACTAACTCACGCCTTAAGATAAGAATCCCATAATGATAATATTCATTTATTTTAAATATTTTTCTTCTCATTTGTTAATGCATCTCTTATTACTATAAAATTCTCACACATTGTATAAATTTCTATACCTTTTTTATTTTCAAAATGTATTAGGGAAAAGGTGTGAAATAGCAAAAAATGGTTAGAGAAACTAATTTAGGAAACACAATATACAAAGTACATGATTATCCAAAATATGTGTAATAACATTTAACCAAAAATAATTTGAAGACATTTCAAAAATTTAATATGAAAATGGTATTTCAATGAAATGAATAAAAAATTTATAAAATAACTTCTAAATTAATAATTCTTTAAAATAAATGATTTTATTTTTTTCATCTTCCTAAAAACTATTCTACATTCTTCCACTTTTTCCAAAAAACCATTCCCAAAACTTCTATTTCATTTCATGCTAATGAATCCTTTCTTCTTTGATCCAAATTTTTTCATCCTTATCATTTTTCTTTTCCTCTTTTTGTTCAAACATTTATTCTAAAAGTATAATATGATCTTCCTGGGATTTGATCCTATCATATAAAGTATAAATTCTAATTATTTAAAAAAATATTAACATCATTATAATGCATAATGTTTTTAATATCAGGATGTTAAAATTTTAAACTTTGTTTTTAATCTAAGGTATCATGAGTTTTCTTCTCATAAGTAATTCTAAATGTTTTCTAATACCTAACTATTTTGTCTATTTCTTTAGAAAGATTATTGAAACAAATATTGGTTTCATCCAAATATTTCTTGATCATTCCAAAAATTTCACAAGGAATCATGGTGTTTTCAAAAAGACCATGAGATCATTACAGAAATTTATTATAAATTTACCTATGGTGTTCAATATTTTCATTAAACAGTATACAATTTTCTTCCAACCTTATCATCATTCTAGTTAATGAATTCACTAATTCTAAATCTCTATAATGATTTTTAATTATCAAATCAACCATCGTCTCTAATCCTGGAATCTATGGAATTGTTTTATCTAGTCTTATAGATTTATTGGAAATTAAATCAAGTCCCTTTAATGTGATCATATTTAAATAATCTATCACTAACTAATTATTTCTCTAATTGGTTCTGATAACTTCATGAATTGTTTATTTCTTTAAATATGATTTCTTGATTACCATATATAATTTAAATTGCCTCAAAATAAAATATTTTAATTTATTCAGTGTTTATATTTTGATTTGGTCATCTTTTTAGATGAAGAAACGACCTTACAAAAGGATATAGGGTCTTTTATCTTGACTGACAGACATCTCATTATGATTTCACAAAGAAGATAATTTTTTGATGATTCTTGATAAGTCCTTAATGAATGCATTTTAAAATGATTCTCATCTTCCTTTTCCTCAGATTCTGATTTCTATTTTTCATCCACTTCCATGGATTCAGTTTATTACTCTTCTACTTCTTCATGTACTTCTTATTCATTTTCTTATTATTCTTCCTTATATTATTTACCTTCATGATAGTTTTCTATTACCTGGTACACATTTACATATTTAAGAATATAACCATTAACTTCTTTCAAATTATTATGAACCTATGAATACATTCTTAGATAACCCTTTAATGATGGAATCAATTTCTTTTCATCAACAATTGTTTTCCCCTTATCATAAATAGAGGGAACATTGGTATTAAAATTTTCCAATTCATGAAATTCCAAATTTGGACTAAGAGGTAAAAAACATTCTCATAAGTATATTTTACTACTTTCATAAAATTTGTAACCATGTATTCACTTTTTTATTTCTTGATAAACTTATTTTCCATTTTTTTCCTTCTCTAAAACATCTATACTATATAACATTGAAGAAAAGGCTTCAGTTGGGTCGAGTCCAAATTGAGTTTCTCATTCTTTTATATCAGCCTTCTTCTTTCTCCATTATTCATCATCTTATTTTGAGTATTTCTTTTATTTCATTTATTTTTTCAGAGAATGGGAGTCAACATTTTAATTTCGTAAAAACTGTCTTAGTTTTCATTATCATAGGTGGTTCTTCCTCTAATACTTATAGAAGAGTACATTTGAAATACATTTTTTATTCCAAATAAAAAACATAATTTATTCTTATTGTTTTACCTTCACTAGTAAATGAAATATTTTCCCATATATTTTTCCCTTTTTAGTATTTAAATGTTTAATGATCTATTCAATCATCTTACAAATTCATTTAGGAAAAAATAAAATCTATGAATTAATAGACATGGACTTTAGGTTCTTTTCAAGATAAAGAATAAATACAAGAATATTTATCTTCTTCATGACGATGAGGTAATCCAAATTAATATATTAATTACTTTCATAGTATCTCTCTCTCCCTTCTCAAAATTTGAAATCCTGGAATCTATATAGATGCCACTCTGTGATCTGGAACAAAAAAGATAATTTTATTAGATCTTTATATTGCACCTTCATAAAAAATGATTTCTTATGTCTTTCACCTTTTAATGTAACCTTTTTTTATTGGGTAAATTATGAGATAGGAATGAATATCCCCTTTATTCGAAACAGCATGGAAATGTGTTGAATCTCTTAGATTAATTTCGTATTGTTTATCATAAATTCAAAAAAAAACATCTATTTCCATGTTCATTAAATTATCATATAGAATCATTAATGATTCTAACCAAATCCAAATATATTAAACCGCAATTTGATCAGATTTTTGTACACACAAATATTCCAAACCTTCAAAATCTATCACCCTTCTCTATGATGAATCATACTTCTCATTAATTAATAATGTTACTAACAATTAATGAAATAAAACATAATTGTTGTAAAACTATTCTAGGGCCATCATATATTTTATGGATATGGAATATCTAGACATGAAGAAAGAAATTAGAGATGAATAATTAAATGGGGTATCACTTCACATCAAGAATCTGATAATTTATGATGTGGTACATGAGGGGGTGCCCCTAATATAGGAAAAGGAGCCTGAATGTTCTAATTCCAAACTGGGTCTAACATATGTGGTTTGATCTCTTAAATGTAATTGTTATGATATTTATATAAGAAATATTTTTTTTAAAATATTATCTCTTTTTGTTTTTTAATGAACGAGAACAAATTGATCATATAGGGTGAATACGATGAATTTGAGAAAAAAGCCTTGTATTGAGGAAGAAAAATTTGACGAAAAATGAAAAAATATATAATGACTGAAAATAAGTATGAATATAATCTTAATGGAATGTTATAAAATCATAAATGAAAGAATAATACCTTTAGGGGTTAGATCATCAATATGATAAATTGTTCTTCATTATTTTAACATATTACAATTACTAAGAGATAAAAATAATTGAATATAATAGTTTTAAAATATATATATATACAAAATGAAATAGAAACCATAATACGATAAATTTATTACAATGAAATTTTAAATCCTATTTTTATTAGGATTTATTATGTATGATTTATTAACAAAAAAATTAAATGTAAAAAACTGAAAAACTAAATGTTCTATAAAAAATTAATATTTTCCCCCCTTATAAAACGACTATCATAATGTAAAAAGATAGTTTAAACTATATGTAGATATGAATTACTAGTTTACATTAATCATTTAACATTTTTTAATGTATTGAAATAATTTGGAAGGTAATGATTTTATAAAAATATAAGAAAGTTGTTCATGTGTTATGATTAATTACAAAATGATATCTCCTTTTTGTTGTGATCACAAAGAAAGTGATTTCTAATATCTGTGTGATTTTTCATGAGAATGATGTGAAGGGTTGTTACTCAAGTTAATGTCACTAGTGTTATCACATAGTATTTTAGTTTTAGTAAAAACTATTGCCATATTTAGTGAGTTTGTATTGCATCCACAACACATGATCATAACAACTTCCTGTTGAAACATATTCCACTTCAATAGTTTAATGTCCTATTTACTATTGTTTCTTACAAGATAAATAAATTAATTAATTATTTAATAAATTAAAAATTACAAAAGTAATTTTTATATTCATTCTACAGCCACCAAATTCATCAACCAAAATACATTTTACTTCAAAACCATATATAGAAGAATAGAAAAGTATAAAATCTATAATATTTTTTTGATAATTGTCACGACCCGTCCCATGGGGCCTGTGCCGCAACTACCCCAAGCCCACCTTCCATAGGCTAGGGGCTGGAAACTTGTACCAAAAGGTATATTCCCTAAAACGGGATGGCATTGCCTTTGAAAATGTACAAATACATGGTCTAAGAAAACAAAAAGAAGAAATTGGGAAGTAAACTGATGTAGTAAAAGTGTAATAAAAGTAAAGGGGTTGGAATACAAGACCTACTAGAAATGTACAAGTATAAATGAAAATTAAAAAATAGCTGAATGTTGAAAAGAAGATCTTGGTTTATCTACCGCAGATCCTACCTCAATGGTAGGTACATATCGCCTCTATAGTACACCACGTCCGACAGTCTCCTCTCCATCACATCACACCAAATGTGCACCTCCATGCATGGTCCAGTCTTGGCGCCCTCTGCCACGATCAATGTTGTACATCATCTGCACAAGACACAACAAGGTTCGGGCGAAGCCCGTGTAAGGGTGAGTATAACAATACTCAGTAGGGACCCTGAGACCCTGAAGGTCTCTTAGAATTCCACAATGAAAAACCACAGGGGAACACAATGAAGGTAATATACCACACACCTAAATTACCACATAGAATAACCTCAATGACAAGCACAATGTTAAGACAACCCATACCAGGATTTATTCCTGGGATAGTAAAAAATAACATCACTAGTCACAATGTTGAATGTCTCTGCTTCTGGAGAAATCTTCCTCTATCGAGTATAGTGTCCATGCCACGTCAGAAACAGGTTCTTCCCACTAACCTTTATCTACTGAAGTACTACTCCCCGTCGCGTATTATGGGTCTTTATGGTCACCTAGAACCATCCCCTCCCCAACGCCGTTTGCTAGGGTACTCCTCCCCATCACGTACAATGACTAATCCCCACTATGGCCTGCCAGGTCACACAGAACCACCCACCCCCCATTATGGTCTGCTATGGTATTCTTCCGCATCGTGTACCATGACCTTCGAGTCACATCAAGTCCAAAAGTTAGCAGTTATTAGGTCTCATCCAATCATAGGGTTTCGTACAGAGTGCGCTTGGGAGAACCACCACCCAAATCCATCAGTCGTATCTCAACCAGCACGAAGTCTCACAGAAAAGTTACCCGATGATCCGCTATGTCATAAGGGTTCCAACGCAATAGAGGGTGAATCAGTTAGACACCCAGTCTGTGTGTTATTGGCATTTTAGTGCCGAGGGTCCGGTTGGATTTGGGTGAGATCCAACCCTGCCGAACTCCATGTTTCCCTGAAACTAAAATGGAGTTAGGAAAAAGGACTGTCTTGATCCATGGGTCCCAATTCAATAGACGGTTCATCAAACAGGTGTTCGATCTGCAATATAAGGCCCATTGAGTGTTTTTGGGCCCGGGTCCGGTCTAACCCGGTCGGACCGAACCGGTCTGGGCATGGCGGAGGTGGACTCAGTCCCCTAGGCTGCTGTCCGTTCTGTCCTGTAAGAGGGGAAACCCACAAGGGAAGCCAAGCCTGAATAGGGAGGCCCGTAAAGGGGAAAACCATCCCATGGGGGGCGAAAACCCACTGGGTAGGCGACCCACTAGGGTGGCGGCCCAGTCTGCGGGCGGCGGCCCAGCTCAAGGACAGCAGCCCAGCCCGAGGGCAGCGACCCGCTCCAAGAGAGATAACCCGCTACGATGGTGGCGGCCCACTCAGAGAGCAGTCACCCACTCCGAGGGTGGAATCTTGGCTCCATGTTTGAGGTCTATCTCGGGGGCTGCAGCCCAGCTCAACGGTAGCGGACCAGCTCGAGGTCGGCGGCCAGGCTCGGGGGAGGTGGCCCATTCCCATGGAAGCATCCCGCTCCGAGGGCGGAAGACCGGATCGATGGTGGTAACTCTCATTTAGGGCAGTGGCCCTGTTTGGTCTGACGCCAGAAGGGGGGGTGTAACCCCCATGGTCTCCTGGATTACCGATCGACTCGTAGTCCATTCAGTAGGCAAGGCGGCGGCGCCACATTAATGCTACTTGGTCATTGCGGAACCTACTGGAGGCAGGTTTCAGCCTCCGTCATAGCTTTGGCCACATATTCCATTTTCCAGTGACTTGGTGGTCACACCTTCTTCTATTCATCGGCATGTTGTCATGCCGACTTCCTCCTCCATTCTCTCTGTCTAACAATCTGCGGCCTTCCTCTTGCAGTGTGTGTCGACGTGGTTGCGGTATTCTATGGTGGCATAAAGATAGCATTATAGCAGAGGGTTTAAGATGGATTTCTTAGGCTCATGCCCTCCACGTCAACTCATAAACATGATTTGGGTTAAGGGTTTAATAATAATTCAATTAAACAAAAATATTAACCCCATAAGATTCCCCGAAATAACCTTCTGCAAAGACGAATGAATCATGGGTGAAACCATTAGTCGGTTTACCATCATTCTTCGTATAATTACATGAATGAGGATGAGGGAATAAAAGACGAACAAAAAAAAGTGACCCCCTAACTTGTAACATTGGGGAGCACTCACGGTTGGGGGAGTATTGTTGTTATCTTTCCCCACAACATGTTTTCCACGCCGTCACTCGAATGACAAACTCCAATTTGGGGTTTCAGTGTTTCATGTCACCTCCTACTGGGGTTGGCTTCGTCTTCTAAGGGCTCAAAGATATGGAACACAAACAGAACATCATTTCTTGGCGAAGATCGTCTGATACCGCTCCGTAAAGCTCTATATTTATAGGAGAGGGGTAGATTATGTAACAATGCGGAGAGTTAATGGGGCTCATAAATTATAATGCTTCCTAATTTCTCCAACGTCGTCGTTACATAATATTTCCAGGTGATGCTATTTAATGGCATGGAATACCCCTTTCCCCACTCATTAATTGGTCCATTGGAGGTTATTAAAAAAATTAAAAAAATTATTTTTTTCATTTCGTTTAAAGAAGTATCAAAACATATCATTTTCTCCAGACCTACCACAGTCAAATTAAAGCCTCCCTTAAGAGAATCTTAGAGTTTCAGATTCAACAGTGCCTTTATATTTTTAATCCGGGCACCATTTCCAATGTTAAAAAATTCCACTCGTGTGTTTATTGAACGCAACAGAAAAAATGTTCAAAAAATTATTAACAGTCACCTTCAACATGCGCCATTCGGGGATAGTATCTGCCTAAGTGAAACATGCCCCAACAAACTCAACGGCACTCTCATATTTCCAATATGAGTTACCATTTAAAATTTATGGATTTCAGAAATAAAATAATTGTCACATAATTATTTTCTTTACATCCAATAACAAGCATTCACTAGTGGCCCGCGCTGGCCAATGTCTGTTTTGGGCTAAAGAAAGAATAGGCCCATGAGTTCAGTGGTCTTCTCAAAATTATAATCTGAGTCATCGTTCATAAGTTACGAGCATTTGAAAAATAAAATAAATTTATTTAATTATTTTATTTACGGTTATTCTATTTTTGGGGTTTTTCACAGGTGGCCCGCGCCGACTAAATTTATGTCTTTCCTAAGGTGAACCTGGTATCCTGAGCACAACAGTGCTCTCAGATTTCATATATGGGAAACCTTTTAAGAGTTATTACCTTTTTTAGGAAAACTTATTATGTGTGCTATTTAATTTTTAACAAAACTTCAACAGATCATTCTCAGAACTTCAGGCCACAGATTCATTTTACGTCAGATTCTCAGTCTCAAAAGAATTCTATATAAATAAAAAATTATACAGAAATTCTAGGTCATTAAATTATCCCCATAATAGGGATTATCATCCCCTAAAGGCAAATCACAAACTAAGTAAACAAATGGGGGTACTGAGCATGAATCTGTGCCTCCCGCTCCCATGTGCCCTCTTGGAGGATCCCATGCTATCAAAGAACGTGCACCAGATGTATCGATCACCCCTAAAAGACTTGCTCCTATCGATCCCCAATCTCTACTGGATCATCCTTAAGCATCGCACCATCGTCTAAGTCTATCTCACCATGATTGATGATGTGAGAAGGGTCTTTCACCCATCTCCTCAGCTGGGATACTTGAATAATGTCGTGAAACCTCTCTAACATCGGTGGAAGTGCCAAGCGATATGAAACCTCTTCTATCCTCCGAAGTATTAAGAATGACCTGATAAACATCTATGATAACTTGTCACCTCGACCAAACCTCCACATTCTCTATTTGGGTGAGACTCGTAGGAAGACATGGTATCCCTCCTTGAACACCAAAGATCTATGTCTCCTGTAGGCACAAAACTTCTACTGACTTTGTGCAGTCTTCACTTGCTGACAAGTGAGGCATGATGATACACAATCTTCCACTTGTTCCTTCGTCCTTGGACACCATTACTGATGTCGGAGGTCATGGTACATTTTTTCCACTCCAGGAAGTACCGTTAAAGGGGATCTATGGATCCCCATCAACATCTCCTCTCGAATCATCACTGGAACCATTGTGCATCCTCTAAATAAGGTGATGTACTCCCAACCTTCAGAAAATCATTCAGGAGACCGTCCAGAGGATATATGGGCACGTCGAGCTTCCCAGTCGACATCCCAAGCTATACCTCCCGAATTCACTGAGGAATAGGGGGAGTTACAGTCATAGAATAGAGTTAAGTTGCTCTATATTTATCTATGAAGTATATCTGAAGCACGACTAGATTTTTTGATGCCTCGATCAGTAGTTTTAGACCATACCTCCTGCTGAGTTCGTCTTCCACCATGTTCCCCTTCCCAAGTGTATAGACTATCTCAAATTCATTGTCCTGGAAGAACTCAATCCATTGTCACTATCTCAGATCCTAAAAGTTATACTAACACTTCTTCATCCACAAGAAATCCTTCATCCTTTTTTGTCAAATATAACTAGGGTGCCGCAACCCTGGAAAAGTATGGTTCAAAACTATGATAGTACCCAGCTTAAGATAATGTACCTCTCCCTTCAAAGAGGTAATCCTGGAAACAAATTTTGAAATTATTTCCCCACAGTCTACCACTCTTGTTGGGAACTGAAAACTCGAGACTTCTGTTTCCATGAGGGTAAGGTTGTTAGACTCAAGAGTGATTGGATGCACACAATTTTGCATGAGTTTACCATATGATATCTGGGTTTCCTTTTTTACTGACCAAGGAAAACCCCATTCCAACAATATTGATAATCCACAAACATTTTTCCTATTACAGTAAATCTGAGTATGAACTGTCGATGTCCAGACCATACCCAATCTAACGTCGAAAGGCCTTGACACTGCCACCAAGGGGTTCCAACCAAAACACACACCTTAAGGGTCAAATCACACAGTTGGTGTAAGTGTCTTTATAGAGACTCATCCCAATGGTATCACTAGACATGGGGGTCAAGTCAAAGGATTAGCAGAAACTATAGCTCTTAGACAAGATTCATGGAAGAAAGAAAAGATTGGTACTTATGTCTATTAATACAATAACTAGTACTATACATAGGCCATACCTTGAATCATTCATAGAGTCATTGGGTCACACTCCTTGACCACATGCAGCTACTATCGTGTCATTTCCTTCAGCTCCATGAGTCTGGTGGGGACTACATCAGGGTGGTTGTTGTAACCTGTCGAAATGTACACCACCTCATGATGCTCTCCAATCTCTACTTCCACATCTACATCCCTACAGATTCATCATTCTTTAACACATCCGTTTCCAGAAATATTTTACATTCCCATGTCTTCGAGACTGTCATTAGTTTTCTTCTTTCCCATTGTTGACATTCATTGGCTGCATTCGCTCAGACAATGAACATTCAACCAGAAAGGTTTTCTCTAGCATCCTAATATAAGTAGGAGAGAATATATGAAAAGTGTTGACTCAGATGTCCCTAAACACATTTCTCTTGGAGGTATGAACCCCGAAGCAATGACCGTACTGAATTCATCGAGTACCTAGGATGGTCGGTATGCCGTGATGAATACTCAGCTACCGACATGTCATCCTTCTGATGCTATATATGCTCTAGGTAACTCTCCTCACATAGACCTTCATGTAAAGGAACCCCCTTCTCTAAGGAATATTCACAATCTTATCCATATAAAAAGTCACCTTTTCACATGATCGCGGTAATCTAATCCATATCATCGTCGTACTGTGCCACATAGAAAACTCTCTACCAGGACCACCATTTGATCGAATGGTCCCTTGGTTAGATGAAAACTCGGCCACCTTCTCATTCCAGTCCTTAGCCTCCTGTGAGTCAGGCTCTCCACGGAACCTGAGGTTTATCTGATGTTGAAATATGTGTAAGGATCTAAGTGTACTGGTGTCCTCTACCGATATCACCGGTTGTAGCTACTGACCAACGAGTAGTGATCTAGGTGACACACTACCCGAATGTACTATCTTGGGAAACATTCCATGTACCGAAGCCTTAGCAACATATAGACCATCCTAATTCTCACCCACTAGAAAAGAATAGAATCTATGATTACTATCTACTATAATGGTGTCTCAACTAGGCATTAAAATCAACCCACAGTCTCCATCCAGTCCCCAACCCCCTTCAAGTCTGTCTTGCCTTGGAACCTTAGAGGCCACTGCAACTCATGCAGCACGCTCAGTCGGCATGAACCCTCTACTGGTGGGATGGTGGAAACGGCTTCCCGAATATTAGTGGCGCTGATGGTACATCAGCCGAAGGGGCTAACGTCATAAGAGGTCCCTACACCAAGGCATCATCGCTCGGGGGGCCTTCATCACGTACTCTCTCAAGAAACTTGTGTGGCTGTCTTCGTAGAGGGATCCTAATAAGGAACAGGTGTGGAAAAATCATTAACTTATACCTGATGAGATGATTCTAGAGAAATAAAAAGAAAAACTACTCAAAAACTCACGCAATTAGTGTTTTTATGTGCTGAGTTGGAAAATCCGAATTCAGGGTCATGGTGTATGGATACGTTGGTTGCTGCACAAACACTGGATTCCCCAAATTGAAAACTACACTCATAACCCTTAACACTATTTCCAAATAGAAAATATCAGGGTCCTAGTTCTTCAGTAGAAATTAACTTCGCTGATACCCCTTTGTCACAACCTACCCCCCAGGTACCATACCGTAACTACCCCAAGCCTACCATCCACAGGCGAGGGGATAGCGACTTGCACCGAAAGACATATTCCCTAAAATGGGATGGCATTTCCATTAATACTGTACAAAAACATGGTCTGATAAAACAACAAGAAAAAACTATGAAGTAAACTTTTATAGTAAAAGTTTACTAAAAGTAAAGGGGAGGTAATACAAGCCCAACTATAAAAGTATACGTACAACGAAAAATTAATAAATAGTTGAAAGGTGAAAACCGGCTCCTGTTTCATCAACTGAAGATCCTACCTGAAGGGTTGGTATAGATCACCTCCACAGTTCACCATGTCTACCCATCTCATTCATGTCACACCACACCAAATGGCCACCTCCGAGCACAGTCCAGTCCTGGCGCCCTCACCCTTGATCGATGTTGTATATCGTCTGCCCAAGACACAATAAGGTGTGGACGAATCCCACGCATGGGTGAGTATAACGATACTCAATAGGGACCCCTAGACCATGATGGTCTCCTATAATTCCACAATGAAAAACAACAAGTTAATCCCATGAGGGTAAATTAACACATAAGTAAAGTACCACATAGCTTAACCTCAATCACAAGAATAAAGTAAATATTACATACACTAGGATTTGTTCTATGGGTAGTAATAAGCAACATTCCCACTCACAACATCAAACGCCTCAGTTTTTGGAGAACTCATCCTCTATCCAGTAAAGTGGGTCTTCCACGTCACACAGAGGCTCTTACCACTAATCTTGAACTACTGATGTACTGCTCCCCATCATCTATTGTGGGTCTGTCTGGTTAAACAGAGTCATCCACCCCACCAATGTGGTCTTCTAATGTACTCATCCCCATTGCGTACCGCGGAAGCTCCCCATTGTGGCCTGCCAGGGCACATAGAACCACCCACCCCAATCGTGGTATACTAAGGTACTATTCCCTATCATGTATTGCGGTCATCGAGTCACTCCGAGTCGAAAAGGTAGTAGTCATCAGGTCGAACCTAGTCGCATGGTTCTGTACTTAGTGTGGTGGGGAGAACCGCCCCCAATCCATCAGTCATATCTAAGCTCACACAAAATCTCAAAAATAAGTAACATGATGGTCTTATGTGTAATAAGTGTTTCAACGCCACAAAAGGAGTGTTAGTTGGAAGCCCGGTCTATGCTTTATTGGCATTTCACTGTCGAGGGCCCGATTGGATTCCAGTGCGATCCAACCAAGCTAAACCCCAAGATTCTCTGAACCTTTAATAAATTAATCCAAAATTATCGTCTAGCTCCAAGGGTCCCAACGCTGCAAACGGATCATCAAATGGGCGTCTAGTCCTCAAGATAAGTCCATTTGAGTGTTTTTGGGCCTGGTAGGGCTTGAGTATGATCCGAATCGGTCTGACCGATAGGCCTGACCCGATTTGGGTGGGGTCATGGTGGACTTAGCCAGCTGGGATGATATCTGATCTGCTGCACAAGAGGGGTGGCCATTAAGGCAGGCCCGACCCGAATAGGGCGGCCCACAAAGGGGAAGCAGACCACTAGGAGGGCAGCCCGGTCCGGGGGCGGTTGCCCTTTGGGGTGGCAGCCGGGTTCAAGGATGGTGGCGCTGCTGAGGGAGGCGGCATGCCCCAATGGTTGTGACCTGGATCTGAGGGGGGACGCCCTGCTCGATGGCAGAGGCCTGACTCACTGGAGGTGGCCCATCTCGAGGGAGGTCGCCCGGCATGAGGGCGGCGTCCCGGCTCGAGGGAAGAGACGCATTCTGAGGGTGGTAGCCCGCTATAAGGGTGACGGCCTAGCTCATGGTGGCGGCCCGACTGGAGGGCGGCAACCCTACTAAAGGGAGGGGGGCCAACTAGAGGGTGGAGGCCCAGTTCGAGGGCGACAACACGACTCAATCACGACCGCCCGGTTCGAGGGCTGCGGCTCGGCTGGAGGACGGTGGCCCAGCTCAAGGGTGGCAGCCTGCCATGAGGGCGACAACCTGGCTCGAGGGTGGTGGCCCATCTCAAGGGCGGCATCACTGTTTGGTCCAATGTGGGGGGGGGGGGTGTAACCCCCGATCTCCCATTTTCCCAAATTTCCCAAATGTAGTTCGGTTGGTAGGGCGGTGGTGCCCCGAAATCTGCTGGAGGTGAGTTCGGCCTCCACCATAGCATCGATCGCAGCTTTTGTTCGCCTACAGCGTAGTGGTCGTACTGCCTTCCTTCCCACGGCTGTCCGTCGTGCCTGCTGCCTCCTCCATTCAAAGAGGCTAACTAGCCATGACCTTCCCCTTGTGGCATGCATCTACCTGCTCCCGGTCTTCCTAGATGGATCATGGATAACAAGATAGTAGAGGGTTCGAGGCAGGTTCATTAGGATCAGGACCTCCGTGTTACCTCATAAACAAGAGAGAGGTAAAAGGATTACTAACAATTAAATTAAACAACAAGATTAACCCCACAAGATTCCCAACAATATCCTTCCTCAAAGACGAATGGATTGCAGGTAAACCCTTTAGTCATTTTGTAACACCCCAAGCTTCCATGGTACGTTTCTCTTTGAATAATATAGTAGCGTGCGTTGTACGCAACTTCGAGTTCTAACACACACCACAACCAATCAAACTAGCCGTTATGAATAGTAATACACAGTTTTTGAAATTTTATACATCTTATATTTCAAAATGGACTTCATTTTTGGATTCGGAATATCGAAATTAGCTTTGGGTGAATTTTTGGTACTTTTTTTATAACATGATTATTTTGATGAATAGTAAAGATTACTAAATTTTAATTAAAAACAAATTTTTTAATTGAAATGATTAATAGTGATAAATTATGAATTTGAGTGGTTTCAAATTATATTTGGAATATATTTTTACAATTTAATCCAATGTTGGTCATTGGACATAATTTCACATTTAAACCAGACATAATCAAGTGTAAATCTTTTGATAGTTATTGTTTCTTAAAAACAAGCTTTTTGTTTTGACAGCGAGAATTAATTTTAAATTTATAAATGAAACTTCTATGTTTTGAATTTTGTAAAATATACTTCATTATTGAATTCCGAATATCAAATTTTTCCTAGGGTGAAATTTTGGTATTTTTCTAAAAACTTTCAAATTTTGATGAATAGTGAAAAAACTCTAAGTTATAGTTTAAAGTCGAATTTTTATTTGAATAATCTTTTATTTTATTTAAATTAAATAAAGGTAGAAATAGATACATAATACCTATATAAGTTCAATTTAATTCATTAAAGTTAGTTTAGAATATTTTTTGAAATATAAAAATTTTATTGAACTTTTCACCGTCTTTTACCCACCTCCTAGGAGAATTTGGAAATTCAAATAAAACATAATTTTAACACTTATGTTAGTGGAAAATCGAAAATCCAAAAGACATAGTTAATATCAAGGAGTAAAATGTGGTTCAATGAGATGAAAATAATTTTTGGTGAATAGTAACTTTTTACTTTTGTTTACCACGATTAAAAGTAAATAGGTTAATTAAGGGTACAAATGATATTAATATACCCTAACACATGTCATAATTCTATTGGAAAACTGTATCTAAACTAAAAAAACCTTAGGAATAGATATATTATCTTTTAGGTTCACATGGATTAGATTAGGACATTTATTATTATTTAATTCAAAGAAGAGTTAAAAGAGATAAAATCATAGTTTATTTACTAAAACATTTTTAATATAGGGTTATACATAATATAAATTCGATGGTAAATATTCATTATAAAGATAATAATATTTCCAACATAATGGTATTTTATTTGTAATTTTTAGACCTTAAATAATTTAATTTATTTATGACACAATGGTGATGCAGTAATTACAAATTAATGAAATATTAAAATAATGGATATTATAAACATCAAAATAAATGTAATTTCAGACATTTTATCTATTAAACTAATTTTATAGGTTAATATGACATATTAGTATTGTTTATATAAATTGTTTTCGAAGTAATAATGTTGTTATGGAATAATTAAAAACAAAATACCCAATAGTGTCAAAATTGGCAAAAAAGAGTTTTTAAAACAAATATTATATTATTAATTTATATTCTATTCATAAAAATATAAATATAGGCCAAAGGACTTGTATCATCATAGTTGTATCATTAATGGACAACTTTGGGGTTGCTTGGATGTATGTAGTATGATTATTAACTATATAATATAAAAATAAAAAGTGACATGGTAAATGTTAAAATAATTAACTAAGAGTTAAAACTAAAAGATAAGGTTAATATAGTGACCCAAACCTGTGTAAATCCAATTTATTGAGTGTTTTTTGACCTATCCCCACCTTAAACTTTAAATAATACACTTTGGAGCCATTAGAAACTGAAAATGAATTTATCATATAATAATCTTTTTAGTGTTTCCAAAGGTGCCCCTCACCCCTCTTATAAAAGGTCACTCCCCCTTCTAACTAATTCACACATTCAAAGCATTTTGGATCGGCCTACCCCTGCCCAAATTGTAACACCCGAGACTTTTATGTTATATAAAATATCAAAGGAATCTTTTTCTACGCAACACTTGCTTGACTTGCTTTACACGCAATCGCGACCTTCCTCGATAGCTTGCGTCGTACGCAATACCGAGTTTCACTAAACAACAATATGCTATTAAAACTAGCCGTTATGAATAGTAATAACCACTTTTTGAAATTTTATAAATTTTATTTTTCAAAATGGACTTCATTTTTGGACTCAGAATATCGAAATTATCCTAGGGTGAAATTTTGGTATTTTTCTGAAAACTTTCAATTTTTGATGAATAGTGAAACCACTAAGTGGTAGGTTAAAAACTGAATTTTGCATAAAACTTAATTTTACCGCATCTGTGAATGGAATTTCGAAAATCCGAGAGACACGGTTAATATCAAGGACTAAAATGTGGTTCAATGAGATGAAAATAATTTTTGGTGAATAATAACTTTTTACCTTTTTACCGCGGTTAATAGTAAATAGGGTAACTAAGGGTAAATATGATATCAATATTACCCTAACACATGTCCTAATTCTATTGGACAAGTTTAATTCGACCAAAAACAAACTTAGGAATAAAATATGAACATTTAGGCCCACTTGGATTAGATTAGGACATTTATTATTAATTTATTTAAAGAAGGGTTAAAATAGTTAAAATCAAAGTTTAATAAGTAAATCATTTTTAATATGGGGTTATACATAAGATAAATTCGATTGTAAATATTCATTAGAAAGATAAAAATATTTCCTACATGATGGTATTTTATTTGTAATTTTTAGACATCAAATAATTTAATTTATTTATGACACAAAGATGATGCAGTAATTATCTTATTAATGAAATATTGACAAAATTGATAATATAAATACCAAAATGAATGTAATTTAAGACTTTTTATGAATTCCACTAATTTTCTAGGTTACTATGATATATTATTGTTGATTTAATCAACTTGGATCGAACATATAATTCTGTTATGACTTTCACAAAAATCATATATCAAATAGTGTCAAAATTGACACAAAATAGTTGTTAAATAAAATATTATATTATTAATTGTTATTTTATTCCTAAAAATCTAAGGTTCGGCCAAATGACTTAGATAAGGATATATATATTAATAATAAGCAATTTGGGGTTCGTTTGGCATGTTATAGTAAGTGTATTAACCATATAGTGAAAGAAAACAAAAAGACACGGTAAAAGTTAAATTAATTAACTTAGAGTTAAATCTAATTGATAAGGTTAAAATAATACCCTAAACTTGTCTAAATCCTATTGGTTGATAGGTTTTCGACCCATCCCCACTTTAGCTTCGAAATAAGACCCTTTGGAACCATTATAAAGCGATTTTGACTTTAATATAAAATAATATTTTGAGATATTCCTAAGGTGCCCCTCTCCTCCCTTATAAAAGGGCACCCCCTCCCCCTCCTCCTCACACCAAATTGAGCACTCAAGCTCGGCCAACCCCTGCCATTTTCTCCTCTCCACTTCCCTAGAATAATCCTAGAGGTCCTGGTCTTCTCCAAAGACCAATCTTAGTTCCTTAAGTGGAGGATTCAAAGAGGCGTTTCAAAGAAGAGGTAATATCCATTACCGATCTTTTCAATTTCTTTCTTCTTCAACTTCTTCTTCTTTAGTTGTTTCATGATAAAGTAATAACATAAGTATTACTTACATACTGATATGTTATTATAAATATGAAACAACCCTAATTCACCTTCTATCCATCCTACGGAAAAATGAAATCACCGCGCGTGCGTACGTACGGAATACCGTCTCCACGCCGTGGTGTAATCTATTTTCCACCATCACCTTACAAGGATGGGTATAATGGTGTAATGAGTAACTATATATGATTATTATTAAGTAATATTGATACTGAAATAATATATATATATACTCCAATACAATTCCACGATCATAGGAACGATATCATCACTCGTGCGTATGTACGGAATACCGTCTCCACGATGTGATGCGACTCGTTCTACATGATCTTCATTTCATAATGATTATATAAATGAATTGAATGAATGAATATGGTATATAATACACTAATACCATTCTGGAAATTAATTATCTATAATCTAAAGATAAGAATAAGAATTTATTCAACAAAACACGCATAAGAACAAAAAGTTATAAAGACCCGAGTAACAAGTAACAATGAAATATTACTAACAAGAAGCTAATAATATGACCATATATGATATCATATAAATATGTATGATTCTGTAATAAGTCAATAACATTATTTAAACCATTATACAGGAGCTTCGGACACGAACAAAGCAAATCGGACCTAAGGTAAGGGAAATATCACAATCTCATTTTTATCCGAGATTGTTTATTCGTAAGTATTTACTGGGGTGTATTTTATCATCCACATCCATGTTCCCTCAATATGTAATATTGTTTCCATCCACTTGAAATAGTTTAAATCCAATTTTACCCTTAGGTGAGTTTTTAGTAAAGAATATGAAAGGAATCTTTTGTCGTTTTTCCGTACGAGGTACTTTTTGACTTTTCCGACAAAAGTACGAAGAATGTTTTTTTAACTTATACGGCATGAATGGATTTTTAAAACATTACTTCAAAGAAGCTTCCTTTACAAGTTTTCAAGTTTATTTTTAATCAACTTCTTTTATTTTAATGTTGTATGACATGTTATGAAAGGAAAAATGTTTTTGAAGAAGAAAGGATATTTTCCTCAAGAATTCAATTCAAGTGTTTTATCAAAATTATTTTCCATCTTAGATAATAAAGGGTTCTGTTTCTATCCATATTTTTACATTGGTTTGACTATGTTGTGATGGAATTATGTTTATGAATTCCTTTATCATATATGAATTTATGATGTCATGATGTTTCAAGAATCCCATTTTTGTTATATGTGTTATGCGATGATGTATGTTTTATGATTATGTGGCACACATAAGAAAGGATTCATTATAAGATGGGTGGGACCTATATCTCCCTCCAATGCATTGGGTAATGATTTTATATCTCATGAGATAGACATGGCTGGAACGGAAGGTTATTTCGGTTCAGTGATACAGGACTGAAACGAGGAGTGAACTCGGTTCAGAAAGGGACTTTGTCCACTAAGATAGTCTTGGCAATGAGTCATGACTAACAAGAAATGATTTCCATGATTATGTGTGCATGCCACAAAGTTTCAAGTTTTATGTTATGATTATGGGGATCTCATTTTCACTTCTATGTTTTATTCCATGTTAAGATATTATGATCTCTTTTGCAGGTTTTGATAAAGATATGATATGATTTTTATTTCCTTTATTTGCCCTTGCTGAGCATTTGAGCTCACCCTTTTATGTTTTCTTTTCCCCAGGTCAGGAAGATGGGTATTAAGTATAATATGCTAAAAGGGACCCTAGATATGATGAAATAAATGGGAGACACTGTAGAAGATTTATGAACCAGTTGTTTATGTTTCCCAGTTTCTAAAGACACTATACCTATACGGTCCTTTGTGGTTTTGTCATATGTTGTAATAAGTGTGCTTCAATTTTGAAGTATTAACAATGTATGTAAAGTATGAGTCGTTATACAAATACTATCTCAACTTCCCTCAATTTAACCTAGAGGAATTAGTTTTATCAGAAAGCCAACCTAAGGATCCCTTTTGATCAAATCAAAAGGAAGAACCCGAAGAAGAGGTAATGTTTTCACCACCCTCTTTCAAGTTCCTTTCTTCTTCAACTTCTTCATTCTTTGTTATTTCCATTATAAAATAATAAATCCAGTATCTTATATAAACTATGATTTTATTATTAACATGGTAAAACCATATTCAATATTCTATCCATCCTTTTAATGACATGTTACCATACGTGCGTATGTACGGCTTACCGTTTCCACGTCATGGTGTAATTGTTATTCAATAAATTATTATTTGGAAGGGTATAATAATGACCTGTAATTAAAGTAAATAATTAATATAACATGATAATTATTATGTATATATGATATACCATCCAATTATATATTATTTTAATATCAAAAGAATGATATTGTCGCTCGTGTGTATGTACGAACTACCGTCTACACGAACGCGATGAGATTCATTCCCCATCGTGTCCATTCTAGAATAATTCTAATTTAATGATTAAAAATAATGTTTAAGGACTTGTTATCTTTATGGATATGAATAAGATACAACCTAGCCCTGAAAAACACAGCTTACGTAACAAAACATATAAAAGAAAATGTGTAAGTTAACACCCGAAACAACGATAATACTAAGATATTATTAACAAATCAATGTTATAAGATCATATATGATATCATATTAGTGTATATGATTCTTGTATTATTTAATTACAATTATTTCACCATTATACATGAGTTTTACCTACCCTCAACCAAGGAAAAGTGAAAGGTAATGGTTTATTTCACAATCTCTTCATTATCTGAGGCTGTTTATACGTAATTATCTACTAGGACCTCTTTATCATCCACATCCATGTTTCATAAAAATGTGATTCAAAACATTCTTAATATTTTACACAATATGGGTTAATGTCATTTATAACCTTTTTTTAATTTTTATAAGATGTTTATAATGGAATATTTTCGTCGTTTTCCAAACAAGGTCCTTTTAAACCCTTTCGACAGAATAATGGTAAGAATGTATTTTTTAACTTATATAGCGTCTGTGGCTATTTCCAAATGTTATAAAATATATGAATCTTCCCTTACGAGCTTATAAGAATATTTTCAAAGTAATAGTTTTATTTTATAATTATGTAACTTTTAAATGATTTCAAAAAATGAGATATTTCTCTAAAATAGTTTTGATTTCATCTATGTCAACATCATTTGATTGATTTTAAGATTATTTTATGTTTATTTATTATGATACAAATATTCCATATTGTATTGATGGTTTTGTGATATGTTTTACTGTGGATGTGTTATTTTTATATCATTCATGTTTTATGGAGAAAGTATTGACATTTCGAATGCTAGTTTTAATATGATTGTTTATGTTATGTTCAAACCAATTCATTTGAGGAATGCATTGGACTAAATAAGTGACGGGTGGAGCCCTCTATAGCACCTTTATGCATTGGTAGGTCTCATGATACAAACTAGTGTCTTGGAACAATGCCTTGAAAAAATCATATTTGTAGTCTTGGTACGAGGCCTTGGCTATCTGGTTAGGATGGTCTGACATTATGCATTCCATCATTATGAAAGTGGTTATTGATATTTAATGTGATTATTCGACTAAAATAATATCCATGTGAATAATTAAATGGAATTATTTCATTTTCTTTTTCCATATTATGCTGAAGTTCAAGTTTAAAAGTCTTTTGTTTTAGTTATACACTACCTTAAATGTTTATGCTTATTTATAAAAGTTTCTGCAATATTGTTATACTTACTGGGCATTTGAGCTCAACATTTTCTATGATTTATTTTTCTGATGATTCCATGAAGTGTATTGTGATTGATATGCAGGGTTAGGCCCAGGTAATAATGGCGTTCATAAAGATTATTTATTTTTTTTCGTACATCTTAAAGTGAAAATGTAACATTCATATATGTAATCTATTTTTCCAAGACTGCTAAAATAATCGGTCCTTCGAGACTCGGTTCCTTATAATCATGACAATGTATTAAAATAATGCATCGACTCTGGGTAACTGGGGTTAGGGAGTTACAGTTGGTATCAGAGGATGTTTTGCAATAACCTTGGAAAATACATTTAGATAAACTCTTGTTAGAGCACATAGCCATAAGATAGACATTAAGAATTATTATAGATGAACATCCTAGAATTTTGGTATTGTAGAGATTTTGTGAGTTTTCCGAGCAATAAATCCTTATCTGGATACAAGAAGGTAGAGGTGGCTCTGGAACAAATGTACCTATGGGTAAAAATCAAAAACACTACTTTGAGCTAGACTCGAACGGGAACTGGTGCTCGACAACAGGCCTTGCTGCACTCTTGGTTACGACATTCCTAGGGTATTTTCTTAGGATAATTCTCATTTTCTTTACAAACCATTATGAAGGGATCATTTGTATATACTTACTGAAAGGGAAACTTTTTTATGATTATTGATTATATCCCTAAACTATTCAATATGCATTAGGTATTTTACAAGTTTGGAATTATTCATTGCAATTCATAAACTAACATAGTTTATGCTATTGTATAGAAATGGAACCCATTAGAAAGAATGTGAACTCCGGTAATATGCATGATCCAAAGAGTAAAAAGGATCATATCATTCATGGTCCTAAGCAATAATTTGTAATGGAAATAATCTCCCACGTATTATTATCATATGAAGAAATAGTATCATGTGTTGATAAGATAAGTAAATTATTTTCGGAGTCCTATGGATTTGAAGGGAATCCAGAGATGAAAAGGATGGTAGAGAGAAGGATTGATAAATAGAAGAAGGTAAAGAAGGGTTTTCCTATATGTGATAATTGTGAAAGAATCACCTTGGAAAATTCTTTAATGGAATGTGAGTATGTTATAAGTGTTGAGAAAAAGGACACCAAGTACGTGACATAAAGTGTAAGAAAAAGGTTTCAAATGTACAATGCTTCATCTGTAAAGAGTTTGGACACTACTCGAACCAATGTCCCAGTCATCAGACTATGTTGCAAATGATGCCATTGGATAATAATCAAGTTATGATACTAACACAGATAAAGAGGAATGACTAGTGCTCTTATGTTGTAATTTTATAATTATTTCATTTAAGTGTTGTATCAATGATGTTCTGGAAATAAATAAGGATTGTATTGTAGTACTATTTCATTAAGGATTTGAGATTTTATGCTACTAAGAAATGTGAATTTACAATGAGTTAATTTTTTTTGAAAATTACACGTTTTAAGGAAAGATAAACCTTAATATGGTCATAATATTGAGGTAGTGATTTTGGAATAAGAGATGGTTGATTTTGGTAATTCAGGATGTTGCAGTGTTGTAAAAGAATATATGAGGAAGGCGTTACATGTTATTACCTGGAAAAAAGGATCATCATTATGTTTAACTTCCTTATAAATTTTTTACTGTGAGTTTGTATAGTAGTATTTTGGATAAGTCTAATGGTTGTAATGGATTATGTTTGGAAGGATATTTTTGCATTTTTATAAAACGACAACACAGAGTCTGTGTGACAACCTGTTGCGTTGGAAAAAGATGTTGGAATCGAACCCACAACCATATTGTGATTTGGAGTTATCACCTACCACTGGACTACGTTAAGTCCCTGGATTGTATAATGTAGTTTTTTTAAAAGGGTCTGATATTTGAATTATAAATTCATTATATTTGAACCCTATACGATTAGGATAAATAGAGCATTTTTGAGTTGTATTATGTTTTGGAGTGAAAGATGAGATTGTGGTAGAAATTTAGTAATGGATAAAACTATAATTATAAAGTAAGTATATATCCTTATGATTTTATCCAATCCCATATATAAAGTCCTCAACATTATGAAAAGGAACATAGAACAAAAATGTTGTCCTAGAGAGTGCCTTAGATCATCACAAATTTATTGATTTGTGATTTTTGGCATTTTCATAACCATGTCCTCTACCACTCTCCATCAGATATTGATGGTCATATTTCTCTTTCATATCCATGTTTTCCTACATGGAACCCAAGGATGTATTATTTTGAGTAACCTTCAAACTTACCAATATTTATTTTAAATAGAGGCCTCATTAATCCATTTTTCGATGTGGGATTTCATCAAAGATATTTTGAAATGTCAACCCCAAGTTTCCAATACCATGAATAAATTGCGAGGATGAAATTTATTGATATAGTGTAGAATGTAACACCCCAATATTCCATGGTATGTTTTTCTTTGAATAATACAATAGCATGTGTTGTACGCAACTTTGACTTCTAACACACACCACAACCAATCAAACTAGTTGTTATGAATAGTAATACCCAGTTTTTCAAATTTTATACATCTTATATTTCAAAATGGACTTCATTTTTGGATTCGGAATATCGAAATCAGCTTAGGGTGAATTTTTGGTACTTTTCTGATAACATTCATATTTTGATGAATAGTGAAGATTACTAAATATTAATTAAAAACAAATTTAATAATTGAAATGATTAATAGTGATAAATTATGAATTTTAGTGGTTTCAAATTATATTTAGAATATATTTTTACAATTTAATCCAATGTTGGTCATTGTACATAATTTCACATTTAAACCAGACATAATCAACTGGCAATCTTTTGATAGTTATTGTTTCTTAAACACACGCTTTTTGTTTTGACAACGGAAATTAATTTTAAATTAATAAAATCAACTTCTATGTTTTGAATTTGGTAAAATAGACTTCATTATTGAATTCATAATATCACAATTTTCCTAGGGTGAAATTTTGGTATTTTTCTGAAAACATTCAAATTTTGAAGAATAGTGAAAAAACACTTAGTTATAGTTTAAAGTCGAATTTTTATTTAAATGATTATTTATTTTATTTAAATTTAATTAAGGTAGAAATATATACATAATACCTATATATGTTCAATGTAATTAATTAGAGTTAGTTTAGAATAATTTTAGAAATATAAAAATTTTATTGAACTTTTCACCGTCTTTACCCACCTCCTAGGAGATTTTGGAAATTCACATAAAACATAATTTTACCACTTCTGTGAGTGGAATTTCGAAAATCCGAGAGACACAGTTAATATCATGGAATAAAATGTGGTTCAATGAGATGAAAATAATTTTTGGTGAATAGTAACTTTTTACTTTTATTTACCACAGTTAAAAGTAAATAGGGTAATTAAGGATAAAAATTATATTAATATTACCATAACAAATGTCCTAAATCTATTGGACAACTTTATCTCAACTAAAAAAACCATAGGAATAAAATATTATCATTTAGGTCCACTTGGATTAGATTAGGACATTTATTATTATTTAATTCAAAGAAGAGTTAAAAGAGATAAAATCAAAGTTTATTTACTAAAACATTTTTAATATAGGGTTATGCATAAGATAAATTCGATTGAAAATATTAATTATAAAGATAAAAATATTTCCTACATAATCGTATTTTATTTATAATTTTTAGACATTAAATAATTTAATTTATTTACGACACAATGGTGATGGTGTAATTACCTAAATAATGAAATATTAAAATAATGGATATTATAAATATCAAAATAAATGTAATTTGAGACATTTAATCAATTAAACTAATTTTATAGGTTAATATGACATATTATTATTTGTTATATAAATTTTGTTCGAAGTAATAATGTTGTTATGAAATTATTAAAAACAAAATACCCTATAGTGTCAAAATTGACATAAAAGAGTTTTTAAAACAAATATTATATTATTAATTTATATTCTATTCCTAAAAATATAAGGATCGACCAAAGGAATTGTATCATAATAGGTGTATCATTAATGGACCACTTTTTGGTCGCTTGGATGTATATAGTAAGTTTATTAACTATATAATATAAAAATACAAAGTGACATGGTAAATGTTAATCTAATTAACTAAGAGTTAAAACTAAATTATAAGGTTAATATAGTGACCCAAACCTATCTAAAACCTATTGGTTGAGTGGTTTGTGACCTATCCCCACCTTAAACATTAAATAATACACTTTGGAGCCATTATAAACCGAATATGAATTTATCATATAATAATATTTCTAGATTTTCCAAAGGTGCCCCTCACCCCTCTTATAAAAGGGAACTCCCCCTTCTCAATAATTCACACATTCAAAGCCTTTTGGATCGGCCAAACCCTGCCCAAATAATCTCTAAACTTCCCTCAATTCTACCTAGAGGCCTTAGTTTTATCATAAATCCATCCGAAGGATCCCTTTTGATCAAATCAAAAGGAAGAACCCGAAGAAGAGGTAATGTTTTCACCACCCTCTTTCAAGTTCCTTTCTTCTTCAACTTCTTCATTATTTATTATTTCCATTATAAAATAATAACTATAGTATCTTATATATACTGTGATGTTATTATTAATATGGTACAACCATATTCAATATTCTATCCATCCTTTGAATGACATGTCACTATACGTGCGTACATACGGCTTACCATATCCACGTCATAGTGTAATTGTTATTCAATAAATTATTATTTGGAAGGGTATAATAATGATGTGTAATTCATGTAAATAATAAATATAACATTATAATTATTCTTAATATATGATATACCATCCAATTATATATTATTTTAATATCAAAAGAATTATATTGTCGCTCGTGCGTACGTACGAACTTCCCTTTCCACGAACGCAATGATGCTCATTCCCCATCATATCCATTCAAGACTAATTCTCATTTAATGATTAAATACAATGTTTAAGGACTTGATATAATTCTGTATATGAATAAGATACAACCTATCCATGAAAAACACATCTTATGTAACAAAACATATAATATAAAATGAGTAAGTTAACACCCAAAACAACGATAATACTAACATATTATTAACAAATCAATGTTAGAAGATCATATATAAAATCATATTAATGTATATGATTCTTGTATAATTTAATAACAACTCTTTCACCATTATACAAGAGGATAAACTACCCTCCTCCAATGAAAAGTGCATGTTAAGGGTTTATTTCACAATCTCTTCATTATCTAAGGATGTTTATACGCAATTATCTACTAGGACCTCTTTATCATCCACATCCATGTTTCTTAAAAATGTGTTTCATAACATTCGTAATATTTTACAGAATATATTTTAAAGTCATTTGTACCCTTTTTTGAATTTTTAAAGGATGTTTATAAAGGAATCTTTCCATCATTTTCTGAACAAGGACTCTTTTAACCTTTTCGACAGAATTAAGGTAAGAATGTCTTTTTTAACTTATATGGCGGGTGTAGCTATTTTCCACCATTATAAAATCTTCAAAGCTTCCCTTAGGAGCTTCTAAGAATATTTTCAAAGTAAAAGTTTTATTTTATAATTATGTGACTTTTAAATGATTTCAAAGAAACATATATTTCTCTCAAATAGTTTTGATTTCATCTATTTCAATATCCTTTGATGGATTTTAAGCTTATTTGAAGTTTATTTATTATGATACAAATCTTCCATATTGTATTGATGGTTTTGTGCTATGTTTAATAAGAATGTTTATCTTATGTTTAAAAATATTCATATGAGGAATGCATTGGACTCAATAAGTGATTGGTGGAGCCTGGTATAGCTCCTCGATGCATCGGTAGGCCTCACGAGATAAACTAGTGTCTTGGCACAAGTCCTTGACAAAATCTTATTTGTAGACATGGCACGAAGCCTTGGTTATGTAGTTATGATAGTCTGGCATTATGCATTCCATCATTATGAATGTGATTATTGATATTTCATGTGATTATTTGACTAGTAGAATTTCCATGTGAATAATTAAATGGAATTATTTCATTTTATTTTTTCCATATTATGCTAAAGTTCATGTTTAAAAGTATTTTGTTTTAGTTTTACATTGTATTAAATGTTTATTCTTATTTATAAAAGTTTCCTCTATATTGTTATCCTTACTGGGCATTTGAGTTCACCCCTTTCTATGTATTATTTTTTCCAGGATGTGATGAAGTATTTTATGAATGACCTGCATGGATAATATAAGTGGATATGAGTGTGGATACAAGATGTTGTTGTAATTTTCAATTTATGATGTAATGTAAACTTTATGAATGTATCTAGTGTTTCCAAGACTACTAAACTAATCGGCGTTTCGAGACATGATATTTATTGTGATCATGCCAATGATATGTACTAATGCACCGACTCTGGGAAACTGGGTTCAGGGCATTACACGTTTGACCCGCGTTCTTCATATAATTTCAAGAACATGGAAGAGGGAATAAAAAATGCTCAAACTAAAATAACCCCGAGCATTGTAACATTGGAGAGAGCTCATAGTTGGAAGAGTCTGGTTCTTTGTCATCCCTACAACAAGTTGTCCTCGCCTCTGCTCGAATGTCAAACTCCGGTTCGGGGATTCATTATCGTACATCACCTCTTGCTGGGGTTAGCTCCGTATTCTAAGGGCTCGTCGTTATGATACTCCAATAGAACTTCATTTCTTGGTGAATCTTGTCTGATACCCCTCCCCCAAGTTCTATATTTATAGGAGGGGGAGAGCAAGTAACGATGAGGAGAGTTAATGGGGCTCATAAATTATAATGATTCCTAATTTCCCCAATGTTATTATAACAAAGGGTTGTCAGGTGATGCCATTTAATGGCTTGACACACCGCTGGCCCCTTCCTTTAATTGGTCCATTGGAAGTTATGAAATAAAATTACATAATTATTTCATTTCATTTCTCTCAATGATGTAGTAAAACTTAACGTTTTATATAGAACTATTACGGTCAATGTAAAGCCTCCCCTAAGAGAATATCAGCGTTATAGATTCAATAGTTCCCTTATATTTTTAATCTGAGCAATGGTTCAAAAGTTATAAAACGCTACTCGCGCGTTTATTGATTGTACCCAAAAAAAAGTTTAGAAAATTATTTTGAGTCACCCTTGACCCACGCCGGTTGAGGTTAGGCTCTGCCTAAGTGAAACACACCCGACGAACCTAACGGTACTCTCAGATTTCCAATATGATTTACCATTTAATAGTTTTGGATTTTACAAATAAAATAATTTTCACTTAATTATTTCATTTGCGGTGAAAAACTAACTTTCACAGGTGGACTGAACAACAAATTTAGAATCTTGATAATGAATGCATACACTCATGAGTTCAGTGGTGGTCTCAGATTTTTAATACGAGTCACCATTTGTGAGTTATAAGCTTCTGAAGAATAAAATAACTTTATTTTATTATTTTCTTCACGATTAAGCCATTTTCATGTTTTCTCACAGGAGGCTGCACCGACTAAACCTAAGTCATGCCCAGGGTACACCTACAATCTTGAGTGCAGCGGTGCCCTCATATTTCTGATCTGGGCATCTGTTTAAGAGTTATAAATCGTTTTCTAGAATATTTCTTACATACACTATTTAATGTTCAATAAAACATTGGCAGAACATTCCAGATACACCGGGCCTCAGAATCACGTGCCGTTAGATTTCGCGATCACGAAATGATTTCATATAATTAAAACAATTATACATAAATTCCAAGACATTAAAATAATGAAAAATTATATTTACAACTTTTAAAGGGGATTATTTTGGATTGTCTTGATATTTTGCAGGTAGGCCAATAGAAAACACAATTCTATATAACTAGATGTTTAGTATAGTAAAATTACTGAAATTCCTTTGAATGATATTAGTTCAACTAGTTTCCCATATTCATCAATGTCAAGTATATTTTATGTAACTATTGTATTACTAATTCTTTTATAAATTTTCTATCTATACATTTATTAATATATTTGGCATACTTATGTTGAGATGTATAATTACATTCTGGTTTTTGGGATTTTTGGAAATGATGAAAAAATGATAACTCACCCGTCATACTCATGTAAAAATCATATTTCATAAGATTCAAAAAGAATATATTAATGATTGTTGAGCTGATCAGAATATAATTCATCAACATATATTTGAATAATAGTAGTGTCTTGTTTTATATTCATTATAAAAAGGGTTGGATCAGTAGTTATCCTAACCTAATTGTTTTGTATAAAAAATATTGTTAATCTATAATACTAGGCTATAGGGGATTGTTTAACTACATATGATGAATTTTAAAGTTTATATACATATTTAAGATGTTTTTTATCTTTTAAAACATGAGTTATTTATACAAAAAAATTCATCTAGAACATACCCCTTTTAGAAAAGTACACCTCACATCCATTTGAAAAAGTCTAATGTCGAAGAATTATTCAAAAGTCTAATAGAATACGAATAGATTCAATTATAGCTAACAATGCATAGTATTCCTCATAATATATTCCATCCTTTTGATAATAAAATTTAGTGATAATTCTTTCTTTATTTCAAATGATTATTCCATTTTCATCTTTTTTTTTCAAAAACCCCATTTTTATTCAATTTCATTAGTTTCTTTGGGTATTTCAACTAGGGTCCTAATTTTTTTCATTCTGAATTCATTTAGCTCATATTTCATTGAATTTATCTAATCCTCATCACCTAAAAATCATTAGGATTTCTGGTATCAAATTGAGAATAAATAGTACTATTTTGTATTTAACTTATCTACGATCTTCTAGTCATAACTAATTGGTTATCAAATCTAATGATAATATTTCTAGGATGATTGATAATAAACAAATGATGTGGCTTTTGTAAGGTCTATTGATCCACATAAGGTATAAAATATTATAATGTAAATACTTCAAAAACAATTTATAACATGTTTTCTGTATTAGATGAATCTTCTACCAAAGGATGAGGTTTCGTTTTGGAAAACACATAAGAGGATATTTGTTAGGGTTTTTTTAGACAAAATGATTGATATCATTAAATTTTACATGGATTTTTTCATCAATAGTGCAAATTTTTTTATGAAAAACTATATATTCCTTATAATTAGTTTATTAACCTAATAGTATACCATCATTGGATTTCAATGAGAATTTGTGTAAGGTGTATTTAATATTTAGAATTAATACATTGCATCCAAAGTGTGGATCTTTTGGATTTCACCATGTACTCAACACATATGTATTTTTATTAATATATGGTCGAATTGATATTTAATTTATAGTATAAATATCAGTACAAATTTCTTTAGCCAAACATTATTTAATAATAGAGAATTCACTCAACATTTTTCATGTTATTTCTGGAAGAATATGATTTCTTCTTTCAACAAAACAACTTTTATGAGAAGTTCTAGTGGATATAAAATTATTGTTAATGCCTATATTTATTTTTTTTTCAATGTCAAATTTTTAAAATTCTCCAACCGGATCCCTATGTATTTTTATCATTGGGACACTTTCCCCATTTTTTTACTCCAACTACAAATTTTTTAAAATAAGAAAATCCTTCAGATTACACTGTTATAAAATAAACCCATGTGTATCTAGTTTAATCATCAACTAAAACATATACATATATAATTTCCTCTAATATATCCTATTTTTGTATGTCTAAATAAATCCATGTGCACATACTATAAATCATTATAACTTGAGACATTACGAATGGATTTAATACAAGGATTATGATTATTATCTTATTGAAAACTGTCACAATCTTCTGATGAATCAAATCAATGATCTGGTAAATCCCAAAAAATTATTTTCATGGTTATCATACACATGTTTCTATGTTTATATTTTCATAACCACCAATTCCATAATAATTAAGGGACATCCATTACACTACAGCATTGTTAGCCTTGGCTCTTGAGGTCTTCTATGTTTAGTGTGTATATATTCTCAGGTTGATAATGAGAAATTATTAATTCACCCTTAGAATCATGAACTATACACTTATAATTTCAATAATTAACAAGGTATAATTAATCACATAACTAAATTATTCTAATAATGTTATCCTTAAGAACATTAACACATAAATAATTTTGAATTAATGATTTTCGATGAAGATTAATAATACCTATACTGATAATTTATCCATGGGAATTATATAAGAATGTACCCATTAATCCATTCATCTAGATAATATTTTAAAATAAATCCTTTTGTTTAGTCATATTTATAGAACACAAACTACGCATAATCCATTTATTTTTGTTGTTGGCACTCTCTTTGTTTTCCTAACAAACAAATCAATTAGACTTTCAGAACCCAAACCATCATGGGTCTACAGATATGAGAAAACTATATTTTAGGAATCTAACATTATTTTGAAAATTGGGATTTTTGGAACCTTGGGGATTAAATTTTATTTAAAGAATAATTCTTCTCCCAATGACCTCCACATTGACATTTAGAACAAAAGGAGGAATTTTTAGGAATAATGATGTTGTTACTAAATATAGGGTTTCTATGTGTATATCACATTCCTGAACTTGCGCCACATTTTTTGAGTTCTTTATAAATTATACCAAAACATTACTAACTATTAGTAAAGTGTGATAACATAATCTTTAATGAAATAATTTCAAAAAATATTTTTATAACTAAATTATTATTAACATCTATATTTGTTTTGTAACTGAGTTTCTCAATACTAGTTTGTAAAATATTATTTTCAAAAATTACTTTTTTCTATATCTTTAAAATAGTATATTTTTTCAAAATTGTATCTATCAAGATATTTTGTGAGATACTATATTACATTTTTTAAAACCTAAATTCTTGAATCCTCTTTGAATAGTTTTTCATTAACCTTTTCATGTTTCTTACACACCTTAAAAGTTTCATTTTGTAAATATTTAAAAAAGAGGGAAAATTGTTCTTAATAAGGTAAAGTAGTATAATCACTATCTAAGGAGGATTATTCATCTGAAGATATATAATTCTTATCATCAAGATAATTTTTATTTAAATACATATTATTTAATGAATCAGATGCATGTACCATAGCCATAGAGAATTGATTTGTAAAAGGTATTTTGGTATAGAGACCAATCTTCCACTGTACAAAATTTTCGGTATTAAAAAAATATTATGTTTAATATCCTCCAATTAGTCATTAGATTAGAAAATATTATTTTTTTAATTGTAATACTTTCTATTATTTCTATCAGAATTCAATTCCTTTCTATCATTCCTTTTGATATTTAGACTATTGGGTATTATATGTCCATCTCTCTTACATTCATAAGAGGTAACCTCAAAAACTTTATTTCAATTACTATCCTTGTTGAATTTATTGTAATGAAACATAATATACTTTTTTATAAGAATATTTTTCATCATTCAAGTAATATTATCCAACTCTTTCTCTGCATGTTTAGAAACACTTGAATCAGATTGAGCAATTACCTTTTATTATTTTAATTTAATAACCTTCCAAGGAGTGTTGGAGTTTATTATATTTGAAGTAGTATTACAAGAAAATCCACCATTATTATTCTTTAAAATCCCAATTTCAATTTTCAATATATTCTCATATTGAAAAATAGTTCCAAATATATCATCAAGAGTAATATATGTAATATTTTGATAATCACCAATAGTTGTTAAATTTGATTCCCACTCATTGTCTTTTATATCAATAATATTTTCGACAATAAATTAATCCTCAAATAAATTTTCACCTATATCTTGTAAAATATTAAAAATTTCATAAAACATTGTGTTACCGTTATAAAAGGTTCACCGTAAAGAAATTCAAATGAATGATAATCAAATCTAACCATTTCTCTGGTGGTTTCAACAATCTTTGAAGTAACAAAATGAGTAATCTAAACTTATTGAAAACACTATTAGATGATTCAAAATGAGAAATATAACTATATATATATATTCACGGAACACAACACGCTATTTGTTACCAAAAAATTCATCTCATACTCTTGATTTTCTTGATTAGTAAATTTTCTAACATCTTTATCATGAGTTTGGTAATCACCGGTCAATATAAAATATATATATATATATATATTCATTTGTTGATCACATAAATATTTATTATTTCACTATAGTATTTATAATCATTACCAGCAAATATTGGTGGTCTATTAGGATT
Source organism: Viscum album (assembly GCA_963277665.1). Classification (NCBI taxonomy): domain Eukaryota; kingdom Viridiplantae; phylum Streptophyta; class Magnoliopsida; order Santalales; family Viscaceae; genus Viscum; species Viscum album. Next base: position 802,014,251 of record OY728164.1, read on the forward strand.
TAGAATATATATATATCCAGCATTTAATACTCTCATTATTTAAAAAAAGATACAAAAAAATCCATTCCACATATACATTAGTGTAACTGATGATGGCAATTAAATGAAGTGGTGTATTGTATGTGTAAAAACAATTTTTTTTCATATATAAAGGAAATTTATTATAACAAGGTTAAACTAATCCTATTCACAAAATCATTTCACTATTTAAACAGTTATTGGATTGGGTCCTTGGGTTTGATGAAAAGAATATGGAATTCAATTTGATTCCAATATGCAATACAATGTTTGTAACAAAGAAATAATTATATCTTAAGATAATATATAATCATAATAAATGTGGTCATAATGAAATTACAGTTTAATCATATTCACAATAGAAAATTATTTAATCAAATTAAACAAAAAAAATTGTATTCCTGATGATCATGATAAATCATACTAATATAAAATGTATAAAATATATTTTAATGCGTATAAAATCATATTAATACTAGAGTTGATATATCATAATTAAATCTATTATGATAAACAAATTAAAAATATAATGATGAATACAAAGGTGTCGCTTTATATTTAGTTACCGATGAAATAAAAGTGTTTTAATAAATCAAGTAAATTAATACAATTATTTTTGCAAATGTGAAGGGTATCCAATAACATAGGATAAAGGTCCCTTATTTTATACTAAAAATAATGTCTATCTTTCTCATACTAGATAAATCCCACCAAACCAGGATCGATCTTTCTCATTATTCACACGATCCCTTGATATGTTGATTGGAATTTCTATATATGTCAATCCTTAGTATCCCTCGATACAAAGATCATCTCTATCGTTTTATCCATGTAATCCCTCAATTAATACATTGACTGTATCCTCTATCTTTATAGCCTCAGAAACCCTTGATTGTAATCACAAAAATCGGATGCATAATGAAATTATGAACTCTAAATTATTAAAGGAATAAGGAATAAGAAGTTCACAGTTTTTTGATTCAGAGATTTCACACACCAAAAAAATCAGTATTGTGTCTCAATGTGAGTCTACATCATCATAAACTCTTCAAATGACCTGTAATTTATAGTTCTTCCATCCAATGATCATCATGATCTCTAACATTAATATTTTAACCATTATTTCTATAAGTACCTAGACACTTGGCCCCTCATTAGTCATATTATACACAAATGCAGATCATTATTTTATTTTACACATATTATAATTTAATGAACAACATCATTTTGTTTAAATTTTTTGGTGTACAAAGTATTCAAAATTGAAAAACTTTTTTTTATTAAGGATTAAAACAAAATTCAATATGATGGATTTTCATACATATGTTATTTTGATGAATATTCTTGGAATGAATCCAATTATTATTGGTTTCTGTCAATCCAAATATTCTCAGTTCTATGCTGATTACAATAATCCTTATAACAATTTTCTTTTGTTTTCTCAAATACTTTAAATCTATTTTAAATAATAGAAAAACATATAAATTTTATAAAAACAATATGTCAAAATACGTTCATAAAAAAAGAATTAGATATATATAATTTAATAATTATTTTTTTATTTCCAAAATATATTAAATGGACAAATCCATAATAGAATTTTCACTCTAAAATTTTTAGGTCATAAATCAAACATATAATGACTTTCATTTAAACCAAATGATGTTTCCTGTAGAAGAGGTAAATTTTTTAACTCTTTGTTCTCATTTTACATATTCTTCTACCTAATTATAATGAATCTAGTGTATGATAATATTAAAAAACTCCCAAAATAATGTGACATTATTATATTTATGGAATAATCAATATCCATAAACACATAATACAAATAAGAAACAAAATTTTTGATAATGTTTTTAATGGAAGATGGCCATACGAACTGAAGTAATTATTTTTCCATAACAACAATTCTAGAATGAATACAATTATGGATTGAAATTATGTATATGATATTTTTGAAATTAATATACATTTTGAATTATCATATCACGTATACCCTCTTAATTGTCATTTTTTTGGGGATATGATAATGTCTCTCATGTGTACGAAAGTCTACCCACGTATGAATATATGCGATTAATTTTTACCTTATTTTCTAAATGAAATTATTTAATGTTATCGATAATGAATATATTTAATTATTTATATCTAAAATGGAATAAAAAATATAATATCACATATAACATTTTACCTTCTAATTGATTTGAACACAATAACATTTTGTGTGCATATATGTGGGGGTTTGCCTCTACAAAGTAATATGAAATGTTGATTATTTTTATTTTACATGGATGGTAATAAAAAGGTTTTTAATTAATATAAATTATAAAAAAACATTATAATTATCCCTTGAAGGTGAATAAATATTTATTTTCATATCATTTCATCTGACATGGAAAATCGAAACAATGTCCATGCGTACGTATGACCTACCATCTCCATGAATGGTATAACCCATTTTCTATAGATAGTATTAATATATTACCATAAATGAATCTATAATCTACATATTGAAATTTAGAACATGGATAACATTATATGGACTATTTAACCATGATAAAAATAAAAGTATAAATAACTATCAAACAAAAACATTCATGAAAATTAATCAATTATTGCGTGAAATAGTGATTAAAAAAGAATTGTTACTAAACCTGTGATAAAATACTATAAGAAATTAATATATGTTAATAAATAAATTATTAAGTCTCACTAATAGATATATAATACACCTATATTTATTATGATGGTGTTTATGACACATACTAATGAAGTCTAAGTGATGTATGCTTTTATTGTCTCACTTTTACTTACATGAGACACACACCATATTCACTACACATTACATTGTGAGGTCTATTTACTAACCCATTCATAATTTATATCATTACTCTATCCCTCTAGTTGTTATTTGAATTTTCATTTGATGTTATTTATTTCATGGGTCGTATGATACAAATATTAACGAGTTTTGTGGGTTTATTTCACAATCTAATCATTATTGATGATTGATTTTGTTTAAGTCTCATTTCTAGGAATAATATGATATTATATCATAAAATAAATATATTATTTTCTAATTTAGTTATTAATAGTTTCTTTTAATAAAATCGTATCATTTTCCCACACATTATAAACAGAAATGATGGAGAAAAGGTTTTAAAAAATATATGACTTTATTTCTCAATTTAATAAAAAATCAATTTTAATCCAAATACATATTTTATAAAAAAAATTAATAATTTTTATTAAAATTTTAATGACTATTTATTAAATAATTTGTTTCCCATTTTTAGTTTTTAGAAAAAAATTATGTCATCTTATTTTTGTTTTCAAATCAAGGAAAATTATGATTTTTTAAAAATAAGGTTAAATGAATATATGTTTTATCATGTAAAAGTTGAACAGAATATCCAAAATCAGGAACAATAAAGATTTATAGGACATTTTTATAGTTTTTGAATGTTTACTTACATGTGAAATTATTTTCATAATATTTTTATACATTTTATTCAATTAAAATATTTTCAGTGTGAAAATGTTATTTTCCCCAAAAATGTTTTATTGACAACCTAGTAATAATTTTGTTTCTCAATGACATAAACCCTTTATTATACATGTGATCGATTGGGGATTTATGTATTTAAATGATCATTACTATGTATTTTTATAGTTAATGATAAGTATTGCAAAGGACGTACAATTATATTACAATTAATTTTACTACTCTGTTTGGTTTATGATTATGTTTTTTTGAATGGTTATTATATTAAAATTTCATGTTTTTTTTCTGTACATATTTTTATGTTCATTATGGTTCACCCCATTAATTTGAATAATGAATTATACTTACTTGTTTATGGTTGGGGCTAGGATATATATTTCTCATTGATGCATCGTCAGGTCTCATGAGACCAGTCAATTGAAAAAATTTGACTGGTTTCTACCTGAAGTATAAAACAATATTTTGATAGGTCTTGATATTTTCTAATGTATGGTGTTATGAATTCCATCATTTTGATATTAGTTATTAATAACCATGTGATTATTTTATTAGTTATAATATCAATGGATAATATTCTTTCTCATATGATTCTGTACATTTCTTTATTTGATCATAATTTATTTCTACAATATTGTTCTCAAATTATTATTTATATTTAAAGGGTTCTAGTTATTTATAATTCCACACCGATTGTGAGAATTAATTCATGATAATTATTTATATAAAATAATCTTTACATAGCATCTGAAGTCCGCTATTTCTTATTTTTTATTTCACCCTGATACAAGGTGGTTTTTTTATTGATATGTATGGATACACTAAGGTGAATAATGGTGTTATAAAATTAAATAAATATTAAATTTTATGTTTTAAAATATAATATTAATTTAATTTATATATTTATATTTCAAAAAATACTAAACTATTTGGACCTTCATGATGTAATATCGATTGTCTTGTGAAAATTTAACAATGTAATACATAGAATTAGGGTTACAGTATTCGTTGTTCTTACAAAAAAATTATTTTTTTATAAATAGTTTTAATTCCATTATAATTTTTGTTGATTTATTTTTAAAATATATGTGGACTATGTTATTTTTATAGCTTATGAAATATTTTATAATATGTATAATAGGGTATGTATTTATACCCTCCCATTGTGGGGTATTAGTTATTGAAGATTTATGGTATCTGTGAGTGTGTCGATGTTGATAGGTAATGATTTTTCAATCTAATTGGATGGGAGTGTGACGAATCATTTTAATTGGGGTTTTATTACTATCAAGTGTGTCCATTATAGTTTTTAACACACATGAAAATACTTTGATGATATTTTTTCGTATATTGTTTTTATGATATATAGGTTTTACTATGTATAATTATATTAATTAATTAATTACTTCCCTATGATCATTTTAAAATATTTCTTGTTTTCATAAATTTTTATATGAAAATTTACAATAATGGCTTTCAAAAATAATATTGTAAGCCATAAAATATTTTAAAATTTAATTATTAATATACATTTCATTATACCATGTTTTGGAAAATGTTGGTTTCAAATTGGATTGGTATATATCATTGAGGTTAAATCATTACTGGATATTAATTTGTTAATTATTTCTATTTTTTTCATCCTCTAGTGATCAAGGGACATGCTTTATCCCCTGGTTTTATCCATAATGACTCCTAGGATTATAATTTATTGGTCAAATTGGTACATAAAAATTTATATATATATATATATATTAATATTTGGACATATTAAATAACATTAAGGAATTACTTTTTCTTCTATTCATTGAAATGATTTTTTTTAATTTTTCTAATACAATGATTATTTATTAAGGTCATATTATAGTTTAATCAAAACATGTGTAATAATAAAATTTGATAATTATTCCTCTTAATTATTTAAAAAATATCATTCCATATTCATAATATCATACACATAAAAAATTAAAAATATATTAATAGTGATATTTAAATAAAAATACATAGGAACTAACATAAAAATAAATTTATTTTTTAAAATCACTCTAAGAGAGGAAAAATCTAAATTTACTTTTTAGTTCCTAACATTATAAAATAAATAACACCTTAAACCGTTAAATCTCTCATAAAAAGGTATGGTATAGAAAAGAAGGGTATATGGACATAAATATGTGTAGAATGAGTTATTTTTATTAAAACATGTGTATTTATTTGAATTTTCATAATGATTTTCTTTTATATTATAAAATGTTCAATAATAAATTATTGGAAATTAATTTTCACACATAGTATTGAATTTTAATAATATTATATTATATTTTTATCTTATCATTTATTATTTTCAAGTCTCTCAAAACATAAAAATCACTATTATAAAAATTCATCCCGCTAAGATATTATGAAATATTTTAAATATTGACGCAATTTGTCATATTTTTTAGAAGTAATGGTATATTTATTTTTGGAATGAAAATATATAACCAATGTGATATATTTTATACATTATATGACATATCCATGATATATTATTCGGTATTTTAATCTATAAATTATATATTTCATAAATTTAGGTAGAATTATGATTGAAACTATATTTTAAAAGGGGTTTAACTATAGATCTAGTGTACTAATTGAGAATAAGACAAGGTCTCCCTATGAACTCACCCTACTCATGTAATATGATAAAATTTCTACTTATTTATTAATTTTATGTTTAATTATTATAAAAACAAACCTCTATTTGTACCACTACAGACAATGACTTCTTCATGGTTCCCCCATGAATAAATGTCCCTTGGGAATTCACTCTATCTTTAATTTATTCAACAAATCAATCTCCAAATGGAATATTTCCCAATGTAATAAATTCCAATAATACATCATTTTTTTTTCATTTCATTATTTCATTTTTTCTCTAATCTTCTCTCTCATGGCTGTAGTATACTTGGATGTTATTGTTTCATGAGTCTTATAGAAAAATATATATTTTGGGAATCATTCATATATTTTTATGGATTATCTTTCATCATTTTAGAGGAAAATAACAGCATTCAAAATATTTGATCATATTTCTTATAGGTAAATCCTTTTTCTTCTCATAACGTTGAACCATAAATTGATTGATGTTTTCTATGTTTTTTTATACAAATATATATTAATGTTTTAATGAATATAAAAAATGAAAATATTTATGATCATTCACTTTTATTCTCAATGTTATATATAGATGGGTTGTGTATAATATTTATGAATTCCATTGTTTTATATAATTCATGGAAACTTATTGAGAAAATGGATAAATTATTTTTCACTAACATAATTAAAGATGATTAATGGGGTTTATTACACATTATTTAAAGATTATTTAATTATGTTTATATAATTATTTTCAAAAAATATTATCTATTTTTTCTAATTAGAATGCATCTTATTGCATTTTAAACATATAATATTTTTTTCTATTAAATAATAATCTATATTTTAGGAACATTTCATCCACAAGTAATAATTATTTATTTAAATGATTATATGAATTTTTTTTATCTAATGTGGTTTTTGGATTTTGATAATTGAGATTACTCACTTGAAATAAAATATATTAATAAAACGGCACTTATGATTCAATCAAAAAAATTTGATAATCCTTAAAGAAAAAGTTTAATGGGATGCCTTAACTACATGTGGAGGGACCATGATTCATATGTATGATATGTAAAGTGGATTTTCTTCCTTCTGGATGTCATGTAAGATCTTATTTATTACTTCGTGTGCTAGAACATGGCAATTCATGGATACAGGGATTTTCAATACTTGTATGTCTCTATCTACATGGGTATAAATTAGGTAATTATGATACTTTTCCTAATGAATATTTCAAAAAAAATCATTTAGTCAAATTTAGACCCTAAATTTTTTGGATGTTAGTTCCCTACGGAATGTTCACATAATGTTGTCAAAACCATTGGATATTATTCTATACCATACTAATTTGTTCTTCTTCGATTCATTTTAATTCTATAAATGATAATTTGAACTATAATTTTATTATTTAATAATTAAAAAATCATACTTTTATATATAATTGTTAAAAATAGATTGATATGGTTTACTTATTATGGGTTTCATATCGAGTACCTAATGGGATCCTACTTGGATTTTTATACTCACACTCAACACAGGAAAATGAAGAGGCCTCCTTGGGGTGGTTGTTCGTTTTGTTTTCTTGGTTCAAGTTGGTGGATGTGACATGATGTGATATTATCCTTGGGTCCCACAATGATGGGTATTATATATTTTTATTATTTTATTCAATTCATAATGTATTCATATATTTGTATCACCTTACCATTACCCATCCTACATTAAATTTAATTCACTTTCTGTAGATCATTTTTCATAAGTATTCATACTTTTTAGTATTTTTTATAAATTTAATTTGTTGAATTAGTTTCACATTCATATTATAGTTTTTTAAGAAATATATTTTATTATCACATGTTTGGATCATATTTGTGTTCTCAAATTTATTATAATTTTGTATGAACACGAAATACATAAGGATGAAATGAAAAATTCCTATGAATAACCCTTATTTGGGTTTCTTAATTATGAAAAAATATTCAAAATATTTTTACTAGAATCCCAGGCATTAGTTTTCATCAACTAGGGATTTGGAACGCCCATTATCACATAATATAGTCTAGCTGGAGTACTTGGTTTTGAGTATCCCATGTTTTTTCATGAAATAATAAATTAAAAATTCCTTTAATAATTTTATATTATCAATAATTAGTTTTTTTAACAAAAAATTTAATTATATCCTATTATAATATTATGCAAAAAATAATTTTATTTGAAAAAATCATAACTTCACTCTTAGATAATTTTACATAATGTCTCCGAATTTGGAAAGTGTTTTTTTGAAAAGTAATTACTAACTATGATATATTTAATAATAAAGTTAAAAATTGATGTTCATTGAAAATAATTAACTCAAAATGAAAATTCTTATAAAACCTATAAGTGAATCAATTATTGTTTTTTTTAATAAATATAAAATTGAAAACTAATATATAAATGTTTATACAGTATTTATATATAATGAATAAACTATTTAATATGGTAATATTTAATTTTAACTATCAGATATTGGTTACCACAAATTACTATATACCTATTAAAAATAAATATCTTATTGGATTCATTTTCCGCATTCAATAATCATTTTTTACCATACCTCAACTCATACCTTTTTTTAATAAATTTTACTCAAAAAATGACACCTTTCATTATTTAATATTTTCCTCTATGTTTTTATTTTTTATCAAATATTTATCGAATAAAAAATATTTTAATTTTTATACAATCATTGAAATAGTCAGTTTGCATATGGGTGATTATAATGAAAAATAGTTTCAAAACCATTAATATTATTTATTTATATCAAATATTAATTTTCAAAACAAATGAATAATTTATTACTTTTATTGTATTATTCTATCTTAAAATGTTGAATTTTTTCATATTTTTTTATTTATCTCTGTCATTTTCTATCTCTTTATATATGTGATCATTATTTAAAGAATTATTATTCACTCAAATGTGGAAGAGTTAAATATATAAAAGGGTGGATATATTATTTTTGTAATAGAGAATTGAAATTGAACAAAACTAAATATTGAAGCATTAGACACAATGTTGTTATAGGAAAAAACATAGATTAAAGATTGAAATTTGTAAATATATAAAGTTCATAAGAAAATAAAATATATAGATAAATTTTAATTGAATCAAATTATCATTACTAGTATAAGAAAATTAAATCTCATAATGATAGTGTACAACAATAAAATGAATTAAAATGTCATATGTGTGAAAGAAATATCAAATTAAATTGAAAATTATTTAAAAAATGGATCTGTTTATGCCTGCCAAATGAGTATCAACATATTTAAAAAGGAATGAATACTGCAATATGGGTAATTTATCTCCCTCAAAAAGTCAATGGAAAGAGAGTGAGGAAAAAACACACTGACCGTGAATGCCTCTATGAAAATTGTGATCACATGACTAGCATAAGCTAATGTGAAATAAACATTTATAATTCATAACCTATATTAGATTCCATGAATCGCCTTTCAACGAGCCCTCGTACACTTACAAAGGTTCTCCAGACAACCACATGTTGTGAAATGATAGTTGGATAAGTTCCCCCAAGCCACATAGTTTGTCTTTAGAAGATTCTAGATAACATATCCGAAAATATTTCAATAAGAGGAAATTATAGAAAACTCTAGAGCCTCTCATAATCATAATGATGTTGTGATGCATAAATTATGGGATGGTTGATGGTCATTGAAGAAATCCAATATAAATTGTGAGATCACTAATCCATTTCAAGATTGAAAAAATGAAATAATATGGGAGGAGGAGAAAGCCTCTCAATAAATATATGTATTGTTCAATGAAACAGCCATGCATCTATATAAGACCGGTATTGGCATAATGATGTTCCACCAAGAGGTTGAGTAATTTCATTTTACATTACTCATATAATCTCGTATAACTATTGACCTTTTTAAAATAAAATAAGGTAAATTTAAGAAGGAGGAGGCAGAAGCATTTCGTGGTATTAAAACTCTTATGTCATCTTAATGATTTCCTTAGCACAGTCTTGTGAGACTCCTAGATAGCTCGACCTAACCCCGTGAAGGTCCCTTGAAAACCCATGATTATCTCATAAAATTTCCCAGAAAAGTGTCCATAAATCACGTGAAGGCCCTTCAGAATCACCCTTATATCACAAAGTCCCTTGGACATTCAAAAATGACCAATATGGAACTCCATACGCATACCTTCATGAGTCAAAAAGTCTCCATTGATTAGAAATAATCCAATAAAGGATTCATTGATGTGAGGTACTCATGGTCACTAAAAACATGGTGATACCCTCATGTCAATCTATTGTAGAGGCTCCCAAAGACGCGGGGAAATAGAGCCCTTCACAGACTCTATCCTGGATATGTGTGAGATACACCGTGAAAAGCAGCATGTAACTAGTGTGGAAAAGACTATAAAGTTCCCATGCCTACATGCGAATTTTGGAGATATTTCTACCTCTCATGACCAAGAAGAAAAACTCTCTGAACCCCACACCCCTATTGGAGAAATTTTTATGGAGTTGGGGATCTCACGTCTAAAATGTTCCTCATTAGGTAAAGGGATAGAAAACATGAAAAGTAATCATGAAACACGAATAAAAAACATCGCATGACCATCATATATCACACGAATGATCACTTATTGGATATATAAATAAAATGACACAGACCAGGTAGATCACGTAATACTTTAAAAAAAGATTACTCTAAACAAATATAAGGAACTCACAATATAACGGATTGAACAAAGACTAATAAATAGGGCGACTCAAGTGATGAAATATATGTTGACCCTTAAGTTCCATACACAATACACATAGTTCATGCTTGAACACGATGGTACCTCTCCCATATATCATGAAACCCCTTGGGCGTACAACTGGTATCATGAAAAGTCCGATGGAAGTGTAAAAAAAGATCATATAGAGCCCCACAGGCATGCCACCTGAGTCTCATTAATCCATCCAGGATCATTTTCCACACCTTTTTATTTCATTTATACATATTTCCAAACTCACACAACAACATCAGCAGTGTGTTAGCTGAGTCTCATGATAGAAACCGAGCATGTCAAATAACTATCCTGGTTCCATCCGAGCATTCTAGATAGGCCTCATGATTCATCCAAAAATATCAGCCACTGCATGTAAATCCCTCTATGAAATTTCACATTAACTCTTGTGACACCCTAAATATGAATCAGTTATATCTTGAAATGAAAAAAGGCATGTCATTTGGATCATACAACACCCTCTGTACAAGTTAATGAGGACACGTGACAGATTCCAAAACAATCCATCTGGGACTTTTGATATCCTACTGACAAACCAACACTAATCAGGCGATAACCCTTCCAACATTCTATCTAGGATAAATGGAATCCCTTGGAAAAGATTAATGGATCACATGATTTCCATTAAACTTGCCAGGAAAACCTTCTCAAACATATCGAGAAGACATCAAATGAAAGTCAAGTAGAAAATCAATGCATGGAATGACGTAAAACTACTCAGGTCAAATGGGAATCCTAGTATTAGATAACTTATTCCGTACATGGCATGTATTCTAAGAATATAAGATAAAAATTAGGGTGTAAACCCAGAATATAAGGCTATCTTCAGTGTGTAAGACCTAAATATACAATCATCCTAGGATTTGATAACCATGTCCATCCTCAGTGTGTGATTCCAAAATATAAGGGAATCAATATCATGTAAGCCATGAATATATGAGCATCATAGGGAATTATAAATTTTCCAACCCTCAATGTGTAATCCCTAAACAAAGTAAAATGTTAGTTTGTAAGACCTGACCAAATAAACTATAAGAACCCTAATATCTGCCAAAATTAGGAAAAGTGGGATTCCATTGTAAGGCCCAAGATCCATATAAAATCTCTAAAGGGTTGTCCCAATACATATGTCTTTCACTCACTATGAAATTAAGAAAAAAAATATACATACCTTGTTTATCACATTTATCATAGCCCAAATAGGCTGAGGGGGTTTCAATAATATGATTATTTGTGAAGACAATAGGAAATTTTAGGGTGTAGTCCCTGATCAACAAAACTATGAGAACTATAATTACCATTGTAATTGAGAAATATAGGGAACCATCCTAAGAACCATGTCTGAACCAAATTGGAATTCCACATCATCATAATTCATACCTTGTCTCCAACATTTCAACTATTGGGACCCAATCAATCCCATCTTTTAATTATCATTCCTCATCCACCATTAGACTAAGAATATCCTGAAGTATGAGACCACTGATTCCTATAATAACCAGGATACATTTGATGAAATTTTATAGTCTATGCTCAAATAAAAATCAATTTTGATTGAATGACTATGTATCTAACATTTAAACCATTTGGATAAAAGCATTCCCATGGACTGACCACTATACCTCATCCATGAGTGGACTAATAAATTTATTTAACAATGATGAATTATATTCCAACTATAATTAGGATACATATGATGCCTCATTAAGGTATATTATCTATTATAAAACTTCATAGGGGTGATACCTGTATATAAGTCTCCAAAACCATAAGTCGTGATGCAGATCACTTGTCAACCATTATTTCTTGCACCGATCATAGATCATATAGTCATAAGAGCTGTAATGAAAACCTTATTAGCATCACGAATCTACACCATCCAAGGAAATCTCAGTATGTAGGCCACAATGAGGGGAACAATATTAACACCCCTAATATATGGGTATATAAGTTGGGGACCGCCCAAAGGGAATGATCAAACTATTGCAACTCTAATTCCATATATTACCGAGTAACATAAGATATCACCTTGAAACTCGAGTTAAAATATCTAGTACCTCACCACCCACATGTAGGTCCTCTATCCATCACATTAAACATCACAAGTTAAATACACTACATGGGATTTATTTTTTATCAATAATTAGGATATGCGGGATTACTCATAATGGCTATATCCCCTCCTCTAAATATTAAACTTCCTTTATTCACGGTAACATACTCTAAAGAATATGCTTATATGGATTCAGTATATAAAGAAACCACACATCACTAGGGAAATGGATCGATAAACTCAGATATATATTAAGGGATTCATTAATGGGATCCCCATTCAATTTTTCATCAATGAGATGCCACTTGTTTGGAATATAAGGATAGTTAACTTATAATCGTTTTGTTATGGTAACCAGTCTTGATTCATGGTAAGGAAAAGAATCAAAAACATATATTAAATATATAATAGGTACCCAGGGTTGGCAGTAATTCTCTCGGCATTGGTTCAATGAGCCGGACCTTTCATCCTCGCGACTAATGTGAGCCACTATGATTCATTGGGTCCAAAACCTAACATGACAAAAACCCTTTGGAATGTAAATCCATACCCAGTAATGTATGATGGAATTATTGGGAGTTTCTGTTAAGAATTAAAATCAACCGATGTTTATTGTTGGGAATGAAATCTGACCTCCACTACCAACCATTAGGCCCAACCAACCTCACCACAGTGAGGGTTTCTTAGTCATCTCTCTCACATTGAAATAAAAATGGTGAACTCGATGTGAATCACTAAAATACAAAATTATTTTTTATTCTACATTGGGCAATTTTTTCACACAATAGACAAAAAAATGGTGAAATTTACATGAATACCTTATGAAATAAAGTGATCAGGGAATAATGTGTCAAGATAATTTTATTTTCATATAATAAAACCAATTTATTAAGACCAAAATTTTCCCACAGATGGTCCTTTGTATCCATGGTCCTCACAAAATAAGTTCATCCATATTTTGAAAATAAAAAATGAGTAGAATGGTTAGATTGGGAATAATAAGAAAATTATTTTAACCATGCATATGAGATTGATATCATCATGAATACAATATTTCACTAAATGATGATTTTATTACATATTGATTGTGTGATAGGGGATACTTATCCGATGTCCAGTCTCTCAGTCTGAGATGGTGTTTTATCCATCAAACAATCATTATAGTAAATCTCTTATATGTGCAACCTCTACGGGTCAAAAAATGGTCTGACCTAGTCGACAGATCCAATATTACATGGAGAACAATGTGGTCCATGAGCATCAATAATTTTGTAAACTCTTGAACCTGAATGAAATTTTTGAGGTTCCCTATGTGAAAACATTGTTGAGTCCACATCACCTAAGGAATAATACAGATAATCTAGTAGAAATCATCTTCATAACCAAAAGCATCATGATTTTATCACTAGAGTTCACCAAGTACCAGATTCCATATATGATGAAGGTCAACCAGGAAGCGAAATATGGTTCATGTCTAGTTTGGGTACTTCCAATGAGGGAACCTCCCAACCGCAAACTCATGAACCATCCCATTGGTACCCACCAGTCACCCGGTGAGGGTACCTCTGAACACCCTACCACCTTTGATGCCCATACATGGGAAATAAGGAATGATCATTGGTGGAGGAAGTAACTGGATATCCAAATGAGTGCTCAAATCCCAAATACTGTTGACATGTTCTCATGACAAAAGTTGGTAGGTAAAATCAAGGAGTCTCATATCCCATCTCGATTGGAACAAGTCTGTGGACATATTCACATAGAACATATTGGGGAGGTGCATATCCCTACCCCATGACCAATGTCCATCAGAATAATCTTGTGGTATAATGAAAAATAATTTGGGAACATATTCCTTCTTAAATCAAGGACATCTGCCACAATATAATAGATACAAAAAATGTGAAGGCTTATATTTTTTCACACACATTAATAAAATACCAATATATTTTAATAATAGCTAATGAAATATATCAGAATATTATGGAATTTTTGCAGATAATGGGACACGAATATATTATTATCTCTATAGATTGGATAGCTCAACACTATGATCATCATGAACATGTATCTCTATTGGATAAAGAATACATTCCAACTCCAATCCAGGATGATTATCATCATATTATAATAATGGTAAAGTGGACAGATGGGGATCACATTCCCATTCCAACCAAGGATCATCATGTTGGAGCGGCACATGACTTAGGATTGGGGAACATGCATGTTGAAAAATACAATAATATATTCCAAAGGCATGTGATCAGGCTCATATACTCATTATTGTTGGTGATGACCAAGTGAGAGGGGCAAAAGCCTCAGAAAAAACTTATGTTCTTATTGAAGATGTAAAACATCATACCCCACAGGCCTTGGATTTATCATATATCCCTATTCTATTAGAAAATTACTAATAAAAAATGGAATAAGCCTCCAGGCATGCTCATATTGTTGTTAATGAATCTTCCATACACATTACTAAAGATCATGGAAGATATGTGCATATTCCTACTTCATCCAATGAACAACTATTCCATAATAAATATGAAGAAATATATGAGGAGGTTCATATCCCTGATCCCAATTGGGATGTACATCATCATATTCTGATGGAGAATGAAAATTTTGATTAGGCTAATATTCCCAGTCCAACTGTGGCCCACCACGTGAGAGAAGAACATGCCTCAGGGAAGGCTCATACCCAGCCAAAAAGGACACAAAAAATCCAAAAGGCATAATGTCAGTCTCATATATTTTTTCATGACTGAGGCTGAGGAAATGAAAATCAAACATGACTTAGGAGGGGCTCATATTCTTATCAATAATGATATTTATAAATGGAATTCTTTAGATACTTCATAGCATGAGGCTAATATTCCCAAAGCACATAACAGTTATAAGATTTTTTTGGAAACAATCATAAAATTTGATCATATCCCTACACAATCATGAAGGGAAAGTCAAAAAACTCAGAACAAGATGAAAAACATGACCCATATTTCTAATTTGCAAAAATTTAGTGTCCTTGAGATCATTTGGGACACATTATTAATTCCATAATGTTCTTTGAACTCTTCCACCAAACAAAAAGATGGTCATTTCCATGATAGCCCTATTAGTGGTAGTGTAGAGATGTGTAGTAGGGACTCTTCTCCAAACATCCACCATGGTCATCCTCCCCATGATGATACCTCCAACAGATAAGGAAGTATTTCCAATACCTAGAAACCTTCATATAAATAAGTGTTTACAACTCTGACACCGTCATATAGAGATGTGCTAAAAACATCAGGTTCCATGGTATATATTTACCCATCAACTTCAAGCATCACTCCAATATTTTGAGAAGGAGACCATAAAAATAAAAATATATGGTCTAATAGGATGGATTCTTGTAATTCGAATTAATATTAGGCCAACATTGACATGTGGATAGAGTTAGCTGGAAACAAACTTCACCTTATGTTCTTTCCCATTGATAGTTCTGAATATAAGATACCATAAGGTATAAAAAAGGATTTCATGGATTATATTTCAAAATATGTGGTATAATAATTAATTTATAAAGTCTAGACACCTCCCTTCACAAGGATACATGTGTCACCTTCAATCCATCTAGATATATTGTTTTCATCTAGAATTGGATGTTATATCCATTTCTCAAGATCCATAACTGGAAAAGCAGAGGACAAATCTATAGCACACATGAAATTGTTGCATCATGACACTTTAGTATCTAATTTTTGAAGCTACATGACCCATATGCACATAAGGGCATGTATAATATGCAGTGTTACAGTTTACCTCACCCCCAAATAGAATAACCCATTAGATAAAGACTCTTGTAACTTTATAGCCCTCAATGCACTTTGGCGACCAGGTAAGACTTGTACCTGTTGGTCACTACAATAGAATAATTCCATAGAAACAGTGCCCAAGAATCATGAACAATGAGATGGGATACCCTATAATATTTTAAACTAGACCCCTTGAACAGATAATTATTAATTTCAGACTAGGATACTGATGTTTTAATCACCCAGACAACTACTCATGAAGACTGGTTCTCATCACGGTTTACCATAACACCCAACTCTTACACAACCATAGTTTCATCACAAAAAATGGACTATAGTATTATACACCATATCATCCATCCATATGAATACAGAGCTCACCGGGATGAGGGAATATATTCCCCTACCTCCAACTCTCAGATAAATAATTATCAAGAGGATTTGGGACACATTGGAACAAGCTACGAACAAACACCATCCCATTGGGTTGGGGGATTTTTTATCTCAATCAAAATCATTGGGTTTATTTTCCCCGAAAAGTTCCTAGGTAAAGTAATGATGATTTCAGATCAACCCACCCTAATGGGCTATGTGAATTTATATCATCAGGTCTATCTCATGAGTCATTAAATCCCCAACTAGAGTCATTGGATCTTCAACAATATGACTAAACAATGATAATTATAGTTTGGAATCACCCCATCTTGTAGGGATGTGGGTAATTTCATAATCATTATCACTATAGACAGAATTATTATTCTACAGATTGGGAGGAAAAAATCAACAGTCAGTTTCTCACTTGTTCCTACTACCTCAATACATACCTATATTTGTTGGTTCTGATTCATCATTCATGACCAAAGATTCCATCAGGGTAATTATTCATGTAACAGAAGGGGAGTAACCAACAGAGAATGAAATTAGGACTCATCAGGGTCTCAAAACAAAATGGTCTAATAGGGCCAAGGGTTCAAATAATGTCCTTGAGGTGGGAAGTTAATAATATGAATGTTGTGTCGAAAGTAATATCACAACCACTATTACCTAATATTCCAATATGAATTTCATCACTATCAATATGGAGTACATTTTGGATCTTCACACAAAGGAATATGGTTGCAACATTTAATGAATTCCCTTGGAGGATGGTGATTCGGATAGAAAAAATGAGGATTCATACACCTAGGAATAATTAAGGATCGAAAATAAGGAACTATTGAATAACCAGTTTCCACATACTCAACAGAAGAATTGAAAATGAAATTGGAAATGTATAGCTATATCCTAGTCACTTCGCAAAATATTTGGGGTTCCTACAACAGAGTAATAGTTGTCTCAATATTAGAGTGAGATACAAGCTCTTATAAAATCCAACAAGGAGCTTCTTAGATGAAATATATCCATTCAGTATCATATTTGAGAAGAGATGAATGTTCTCCCTCATATAGTCGATCCACTAGCAAGAGTAGTATCCAAGCATCAGGATGGTTTCAGATATAGGATGTTAGTCTACAAAAACAAGGATGTTGAAAATGATCACTACTTCCCTATATTTCAGAGACAATATATCTATTGTAATGTAAATCATTCTGTCTAGGAAAGAATAAAAAATCAGCCTGAGGACATGTTGGGGCCACCTCATCAACCCTATACCCATATCTAAAAACATGAGATAAATTATAGTGCATTACCCAATGGAGTTTCTTTACATTATCATGTCCCCAGATACTCGAATAGAATCCATAGATGAGAGATCCACATCTTTGAAGCTTAAGAGAAAAAATATCTCAAATGGGTGGATGAAACAATGCAGCCACCCAATTTAGTAAACCCTACCTTCTCTACCTATAACAGTGCATGAATCCCTAAAAAACAACTCAAACACATTGTATGCCAATGTGTGCTGATGATAAACCATTGAGATCCAAAGGAGGAAACAAAGTTTGTGTGTTTTTTACACAATATGACAGATCCATCCTTTGTTTGATATATCTTCTTATCAGTAGGATTTATTGTAGTATGGGAAGACTGTAACCATTAGTTCCATTATCAATTTAGTTCTACACCAAGGAAAATGATTATAATCAGAATATTGAACTATAAGAAACTAGAAAATGATAGCGTGTACGAATTCATATCAATATGGAATGGATTAACATGTTTACTCAGTATCCATATCTCAGAAGAAACAATGTTGGAACATTATGCTGAAAATGTTCACGATGTGTTTTAGACAAATCAGAATCCAATGAAGTATCAAGGTCGTATTTATGTGTTCACAATAATTGAAAATTTTCATGAAGATGAGATTTAGAAAACTTAATCTATACACCAACTCAAGCCTACAACATAGTGAAAAAGGCCATGAAAAGAAGTAGCTACATCTGTCACTCTCAAGACAGTAGCTATGCATATCTAATCTCCCAGTAATGTCCAAAACAACATGAATCATCCTATAGAGTGAAATAAAATCATTGAATCACCCTAAACTATACATATTGATAAATTATGGTCACCAATGATTAGAATAATGAATGCGAAAAGCATACTCCTTTTGAAATGAACATATCCATTTTTATTTCTTTGCTGCCATTGATAACAATCTTCTCACACTAATATAGCATAGTAGGCCGGATAAGAACATCCTCTCCAAACATATCAGCGAAAACCCTTTCCATAGTAGGCCGGTTCATAATATCTATGAATAATTAATCTTGTACTAATTAAATCATGGAATGGTCAATTGTTGATAGATATTGCTAGATATATTCTTAGAACATGTGACTTGCATAACTGCTACCAAGAAAAAAGAAGATGATGATTTTCCGAAAGTCTCAGCCAGAAATTTTTAAATGTTTGACAATTGGATGAATAGAAAAAAAGTATACTGAGTACATGTAACCCATAGAGAACATCTATACCGACCCACAATAGCTCCACCACCCTAGGAGGAAACACCAAATACACCTCCCAAATGGGGGCCGGACCACCATATGTAGGATGAAACAGAAGATGAAGATTCATATTCTTCTCAAATGCATGAATTAACTCATGTAGATTTCATCTCTAAAATATTCGATTAATGACCAACAACCCAAAAAATAGACTCCTCATCAGATTAATATATCATCATTAGTTCTTTCAATGTGATACACTTGTAAAACACCTTCTCTAATGACATGTCTTCCCAATATTGTGAGATTCTCGCACATAACTAGGTAATATTAGGCATCTTTCATTCGAACTGAGGATAAAGGGGATAGTTTGGATGTGTTTGGGCCTAATAGTTTTGTCATATCTCTATGTAGAATTTATATGTAGTTCAAATCCATGGAAAAGTTCTACAATAGGCTCAAAAGATTCATTTTGGCATCAATAACAATCCAACAGCTATCATCATTCAATTGTCTTGCATTATCATATAATAGGGGTTCGATCAAACAATAAACATTGGAAACAGGGAAGACATGCACGAAAAAAACAATTGGATATAGGTACTCCCTTTACCTTTTTACAAGAACTATGTCCATCCACCTCAAATACATCCTCCCATGAGCTACATATCTTGCAGAAACCCCACCTCTGGAAATGTCAACATCTAGCACAAAAGTATAATGTTCTAAAATAACTTGTGGAAATCCCATCCAATTTCATAATATTAATATCCTCTTTATTTCAAAATTACACATTTATACACTTGTTTAATCCCTCTAGAGTTCATTGGAGCTCAATAATTAATTAAATGTTGTTACACTAAAATATTTTTATGAAATATTTTCTTTAAATATTTTTTTTCTTCAGTAAGTTGCATTACATTAAATAATGACTTTTAAGGAACCAAGAAACTCCATTATTTTAAAATTATCATTATATCCTACTTATTAAGATAGTGGGAATAATTATAATTATCTTATGAAAATACATTGTGAATTCATTAGCTATCAATTATCTATAAAAATTATAAATCAATTAGATATTTGTATTTTCGAGTGAATTACATTCGTTAATGAAATTAATGTGATATATATGAGTTATATAATTAATAACACATTATTTATATTTATCCAATGTTTATGTTAGTCATTGGTCATTAATAAACTCTTATTTGATGAATAAAAACATATATTTTTTAAAAAAATAATTTTAACCCTTTAAATGGAGAAACCCTTTAAAATATTGATTTTATCACATTAATGATTTTTCTATGAAAATATAAAAAATTTATTTTGAATAGGGATATAAAAATTTAATTTGGTTGAATTTATGATATTTTTCATATAACATTCTTTTTTTCATGAATAGTAAAAAAATATTCAAAATTTTGATTAAAAATATGTTTTTTCATCAAAATAATATATATTGATAAATTATATTATTGAATGGATTAAAAATATAAATAATATATATTATTATCATTTAATATAATATAGGTTATTGGCATTAATTTGACGTTAAATTTATATGTAAAACATTTCAATCCTTTGTAATATTTTAACTTTTAAAACATATTTTCTAATTTCAACAACAAGATTAATTTTAAATTAATTTTTTAAACATCTGTAATATGTATTATAAAAAATATATTTCATATTTTAAATCAGTAGGTACAAATTATCTTAATAGGATACTTGTATTTTTGGGAATTTTGGATAATATCTTTGGTAGTTATTTTATTACCATGGTTAAACGTAAATCGGGTAATTAATGGTAAAAATAATTGTAAAAAATTACATTAACACCTGTAAAAATCCAATTGGATGTGTAAATTGTACCCTTTCAATCTATTTTTATAAATGGAATCACTTGATGACCATTTACCTATGAATATGACATGAATGTTATAAAAACTAAATAATGTGATAGAATGTCACAATCTCACTATTAAAAAGTGTATTAATTTTAATATATGGATAACTATGGGATAATATCCAATGTATATAGCATATAGAAAGATAAATTAATTCAATTTGTCACATTTATTTATTTATAATTTTTATATTTCAAATAAATACCATTAATGATGACAGAATAGTGATGTAAAAAGTATTTTTTATAGAAATTTCAAAAAAATGGTGTTACAATATTAAAAGAAATATCATATGAACTAATTAATGTTTTCTACAAATTTTATAGGTGTCTATGACATGTCAAATGTTTATGGAGTAATTTTTTATAATTATCATCTTCTTTTCTTTTAGTTAAAGTTAAATAAATGAATAATGTTGATGTTGAAACTATTAATATTTTATAAAAATAATATTTTAGATAAATATTTTAAAAAAAAACTATTTAAAAAATAAAAAGACAAATTTATAAGATCTATAATATCATTAAATTTCCATTTATTGTCAATAATGACCCTATAAGTAAATACTTATAACCATTAAATATATAAATTTTTATTACCACAAAGAAAATTAATGAGAATTATTAAGGGTTAATTAAAATGCTATGGTATAAGTTGACAAAATAACTTGTAAAAAATTTATTTTTTGATGATATTGCAACCCTAACTCATCTCTTCTTTTAAATATTGTAATGATTGTGGTTTTAGGTAGGGATTTATTTAATTGTAAATTATTATTTATGGAGTTTCCAAAAGTGCCCCTCACATCAATTATAAAAGGGAACTTTATCCCTCACCACTTCACATAATTTTGAGCCTTCAAACACGGACATCCAAAAAAATGTTTCCTTATCAGCTTCACTATTTTTATTATAGAGGTTCTGGTCATCTTCAATGACTAACTTTAATGCTCTATGAAGATATTTAGAGGAAACACATCGAGGAAGAGGTAATCCCTTCTAGCGATTCAGTGAAACTTATTTCTTCTTCTACTTCCACTTCATTATTTGTTTCATAATAAATTAATAAACTTAGTATCCCTAATATAATTACATGTTTTTATAAATATAAAACAACCATATTTCACCTTTGATCCATCCAATGGAAAATGAAATCATTGTGCATGCGTACGGGTGGCTTACCGTCTCCACGTTGTAGTGTAATCTATTTTCTCACACCACATTACTTGGATAGCTATAATTATGGGCATAACAAATATATATGATTATTATAACATGTTAGAAATTATGAAATATTATACACCATCCACTTAAATACCATTCAACAGTTTTGGTAATGATATCATCGCTCGTGCGTACGTACGACCTACCGTCTCCACGATGCGATTTGGATTCATTCTACATGATCTTCATTAAACCATGATTATATAGAAGAATTGAATGGATAAAAATGATATACATTATACTAATATAATTTGTTAAATTATTTTATTATAACCTATAAAGTGTAACATGGTCTTATCTGACAAATCATGCATAAGAACATCAAGCAGTTAATATCTGAATATCGATTGACAATGAAATGTAAAAAAAATGTATGATAATATAATCATATCTGATATCATAAAAATGATTATTATTATACAATAAGTCAAAGAATATTTAATTAATTATACCAGTGTTTTGTATAAATACAAGGGAGATCAATCATAAGGTATGTGATAATATTTCAATCTCATTATTATCCATTATTTTTTATGAATATATATTTACTGGGGTATATTTATCATCCGCATCCCTGATTCCTAATTATGTAATATTATTTATATTAATATAAAATTGGTAATGTTAATTTTTTCAATTTTTAAATTATTATTAAATGGTATGAATGGAATCTTTTGTCATTAATTTTGTTTTGGTACTTTTTGACTTTTTCAGTAAAAGTAAAAGGTGAATGTTTTTTTAACTTATACAAAATGAGTGGATTTTTATAGTATTAGGACACTTTATTTCCTTGAATAATCCTTTACAATATTTCATGTTTAATTTTAATTTAATTTGTTTTTTTAAAATTGCATGGAATTTTGAGAAAAGAAAATATTTTTGAATAAGAAAAGATATTTTCCTCGAGAATTAATTTCAAGTGTTTATCAAAATTATTTTCCATCTGTGATGAAGCTATGGATATAGGGTTATTCTTCTATATTGATTTTGTTAAATATGGAGTGATATTTTATATGGATTATGTTTTTATTGAATGATGTTTAAGAAACCCATTTTATTTAATGGGTTATGCTATGATAAATGATTTATATTTTTGTGGAATAAGTAAGAATGGAATCATTATGATATGGGTGGGACCTATATCTCCATCTAATGAATTGGGAAATCATTTATATTTAAGGAGACAGACATGACTGGTAAAACGTGTAAATTGGGTTCAATAATACAGGGTTGGAATGAGGTGTGAACTCGGTTCAGTAGTGGGCATCGTTCGCTATGATGATCTTAGAAATAAGCCCTGGCGAATATGAAATGATTTTATATTCATATGTGTGTATTAAATGATATTTCATGTCTTGTATTATGACTATTTGGATTAAATTTCACTTTTATGATTTATCCCATGACATGATATTTTGATCTCTTAAATGAAGGATATGATTTTCAAATGTAATGTTGTTATCTATAAGATATCATTAATAATTCCCATGTTTACCCTTATTGGGCATTTGATATCACCCATTCTTATATTTATTTTCAATAGTTCTTGATGATGGGTATTAAGTAGGATATGTCAAAAATGATTCTAGTTTTGAAGAAATAAGTGAGAGATAATATAGATGTTTTATGAACTAGTTATTTATGTTTCATAGTTTCTAGAGAAACTAAACCTATATAGTTCTGGTGTAGTTTTTTTATGTTACATAATAAATATTCTCAAATGTTGAAATAATATCTACATGTAATGTATGGGAATTTATAGTTGGTATTAGAGAAAACGTATTGTTAACCATTGGAAACTCGGATGGGAGAACCTTAGTAAGAACCCTGAGGATATGTCCAAGAATAGGTTATAATCCTAACCTAGTGTTTTAGATAAGATGATGAATAATATATGATAAACCCTATGGTGACGTAAATTAAAATTTTATTATTGAATTATGTGGTTTCCCCATTATTATTATTATATATCACACTATTCTTCTTGGTCATAATCAATGGATGGAACTGGAAGGAACTGCATTAATGCTGATTGTGATGGGCAAGGAAATAATTTCCCCCTGAGCAACCAAATCTTATCGGTGCATAAAT
Organism: Viscum album; assembly: GCA_963277665.1. Classification (NCBI taxonomy): domain Eukaryota; kingdom Viridiplantae; phylum Streptophyta; class Magnoliopsida; order Santalales; family Viscaceae; genus Viscum; species Viscum album. Next base: position 802,039,194 of record OY728164.1, read on the forward strand.
AAAAAATACTATATCCATGATCACAAAACATTACAAATCTATGAATACTTCTGGACTTCCAAATGACTAAAGGAGGGAGAAAAAATCTATTGAATCATTCATGAGGAAGTGTTAACATTCATTTATCGGTTCTTCTGATCCATGAGTGGTTGTAAAATATATCAGTACCACTGAAAAGATATTTTTAGTTATACAATGTTTTGAACATGGTAAATTATTTTTAATAGTCTATATTTTGGAAGGTGAAGCATATAAATATTGGGATAATATCAAGAATATGAGTAAAAGAGATGAAATTTAGTCCATGGAAGGGGACGAGTTCAAAAACATACCTTTCAAAATGTAAATTCTTTGTATTTTTCATAGAAAGATATAGAAGGTGGTTATTGAACATGATAAAATGTATGATGAATCATTTGGTACCTATGAAGAAAAATTTATAAGACTAGAAAGGTACGCTTCTGGAATTTTTATCCAAAATGAGTGTAAAATTGATCGATTCATTAGTAGCTAAAAACCATGTCTTCAAAGTGAAATAGTGTCATGACCCCCTCACCAAAATGTGTACCCCTCCTTGTCCAATAATGTGAGAAGGAATTAATGACCCCCCCCCCCAAGTCTCGCCTCTAGTTGGCCCCAGGCTGGCGACTAGAACCGTGTGTATAGTAAACACAGAAATGGGATGAATTACCCTCTAAGATAACACATGCAGAAGAGAGAGATAAGATAGAAACTAAACAACTCCATCTAAAACTAAAATAATAATAATAAACCAAGTACACATATGTAATTTTATTCAAAACTACTACAACTGGAAAAGGAAAAGATGCATATACCCAAAAGAAATTAATACAGCAGCAACCACAAGCCTGAACAGCTCCTGCAACTGCAAGCTAGTAGTAACCAACCCAATCCCCAACCTGCTCCATGTCACCTAAAAATAGGTTTAAATATATAGGGTGAGTATTAGATAATACTCAGTAGGATCCTCCCTGAATCCTCTCATGAAAATGTAAATAAAGCATGCTAAACCACAATGAACAACAAGTGAAACTAAATCGTCACCTAAACAAGTATACTATGTTCCCAGCCACATACCGGCTACTCTCACCAAGTAAATCATACAAGAGTATATCATATAATACGGAATATCAAGGGTACCCCACTACTACTTCCCCACTAGTTTTCCACTTTTCCCCAACATCGCACGTCCTAAGCATCTCTCTCTAAAAAGGCTTTCCCACAGACACCTGGTCGAAGCAACACAACTTGCACCTCATGCACCAAAACCACTGTGTCCACATATGAAAAGTAACCAGATAGATTTTGGGAGCCACCACAGCTCACATAACATGTATCATACATCGAGTATTATACCTCAAGCCATTACTTCCCATACATCGAGTAAGTATCTTCAAGCCATCACAACCTATACCCATTACAACTATTGTAGTGCGTATGAAAAAATATCCAGAATATATGTGTGTGAGTAACCACAATACATTACAGACATCTAGAAACATATATGGGGAAAACTAACCGATGTTCCTACCAACACAAGTAACTACCCAGAGAAGAGAGAGGGGCCAAATGGGTAGTAAGCCATCCATCCTCCCACCAGAATGTTAGGGAAAACACCCCCCAGGGCTCAGAATCCCCAGGGTGTCAGTTTCCCTTACTAACCGGGTGTTGTAGCATATAGAAACACAAAAAGTATAGAATATACTATAGTTGAAAACCACACTATGGGCATAAACTATTATTAGACTCAACTGTAGCTAACATCTCTCGGACTCTCAACTGCTACATCTAAGACTAGGTATCCTATAAGCACACAACCATAAAGATCTTTGTTATATTAATTCATTACCTTTTTTTCAATTTCACTTTACATCAATTAAATCGTTAAATATTAATTATCTAATAATAGTTCCACATTAAATTTCATTAGCATAATTCCAAATATATACTATTCATTCAAATCACAACCTCAGCATTGCACCCCAACAAGCTCCAAACCCCATGGGTTAACATCATTTACTCAATTATGTATTAACAACATTAATTTCCCATATTCCCAATCATTATATAAAACATTCTATGCTAATAAACACAAGGGGGATCAATACAATGATTAGATGAACTACTCATCGAGTCTTTTGAGTATACAGAAAGAGCATAGTCCCATCCTCCCTTAAGAAGAGAGACACAGAAAGCACATGGAATACCTCACGCGTCTTTGCTTCTTTCTGATGAAAGGTAAGCAAGACCAGCTACCTTGTACAGAGGAGATATGTAAAGCACATAAAAAATCAATAAGAATAAACAAGCATCCAAAAATTCACATCCAAATTGTTCCATTATCTCTTGTGTCTTCCCTGAGACCCACAGGCATAAAATGATGCATCTCGCAACTCTCGGCGTCAACTGCTGCCACAACACATAGGCCTCCACACCCCCGCATATCACAATAGCCATCCATGCTCACATCAAAAACACATTCTGTAGAAAAATAAACATCATATCAATTGGAATCTTGGAACATAAAAAAGTAAGAGACTAACTCAAAACCCTTCAAGGAATTATCATCAAATTACAATAACAAAAATAAAATTCTTTTACATGTGTCTTTATCTTTATCCAAATAATTATCGATTAAATTTGGATTTACGTTCTTTTCCAATTCCCACTAAAAAATAAAACCCAAAAAATATACGCATAGATATCACACTATCTAGAAAAACAAGAGGCAATAACATACAATCGATATAAATTTATTTATCCTGTTCAAATGTTTATTATGTAAATTCCATTGTTATCTAGTGGGATAAATCATGCTAACTATAAAGTTTCATGTAATAGAAAAGAGTACCAACAAATCCCCTTCCTAAAAATAGTTCTTGACATTCTTTATATGATGATGATCCACAAAACGGATCACGATCGCTTCCTCTCGTGACAAAATCATCCACTCGAGGATTCCACGGTACAACTGCACCTTCTAAAACCTAGTAAAACTAAATTATAAGCATGGAGATCACATACCATAAAATGGAAAGGAGTAATAGGAGAAGATTAACAAAAAATAACCATGATAAAACATACCTTATTTAAATGAAGGATCGACCCTTGTTTCTTTCACCAATGTAGGGGTTGTGCATGCAGTAGGAAGAACATCATGGGAAAAAAGATTTGAGGATTAAGGTCTGATCACAATTCTCATATGGGAAGAATGAAAGGATCAAGAATCTCACAAAAGGTGGAACAAGGAGGAAGAACACGGAAGATATATCATCCCTTTAGAAGATTTAATGGAGAAGAAGTTTAAGATATGCTGGATTCTCCATTAAAATATGATCACATTAAACCACACAGTTTGAAATAGTAAATACATCCCAGGCCTTATGAAAAATTAGTATAGGAGTTATGAAATTTTATTTGGCCTTAAATCCCATAAAAAAGGCCTTTAATGCGTTTTACATCAACAAAAACACCAAAGGGGTGAAACTATAGGAAGATGGAAACACAGTTCATAGAAGGTCACCAATGTCACTATTCACAGAAGGTCACCAATGTCACTGTTCACATAAGTTCACTGATGTCACTATTCACATAAGGTCACTAATGTCTCTGTTCACATAAGGTCACCGATGTCACTATTCATAGAAGGTCACCTATTTCATTTTTCACATAAGGTCACCGATGTCACTATTCTCATAATGTCACTAATGTCACTGTTTAGAGAAATGGAAAATTGGAAAAGTGTTGAGGATATGTCACCTTGAACTCTTGAAAAACCACATATATCTAATTTTCCCAATGGAAAGGACCAGAGAGGTCTGGCACATTACATAAAATACCTCTCAATACATTCACATCCTCAAGAATTAAAAACGCAACTAATGGGAAAACAAAACAGGTTCGAACAACGACCAATTGAGATACCTCTCAAAAGAGAGGAAGCCACATGAAGAAACTAATGAAATCCATACTATTAAAATGAATGTTCTACTAACCAAAAAGGAAACATCGATCCCTGAGAATAGTTAAAAATAAAAAATCTCCGAGTATTGGGCATGTATATGTGACTCACGTTCCCATGTACCCTCCTCAATGCCACCATGTTGCCACATGATACGAACCAAGGGGATAGAATGCCCATATAACACCTTCTCTTTTCAGTCTTGGATCTCCATAGGTCTCTCTTCAAAGGTTTCAGCATCATCAACTTCGATCTCACCCCATCAATGACATTAGAGTCATCATGAAGATTACGACATAGGTGTGATACAATGAAATCATCATGTATCGGGCTCATCTATGGGGGAAATGCTACTTGATACGCCACAGCTCCAACACGAGATAACATCTCTAAAGGCCCAACAAAAATAGGAGAAATCTTATTCCCATGACTAAACCCTCTATTACCATGATGGGGAATCGCCTTCAGAAACATGTGATCCCCAACATCAAAAACTAAGTGTATAATCCTTTGATCGGCAAATGATTTTTGATTTTCTTGTACTGTCTTCATTTTCTCACAAATCACCTAAACCATCACTATTGTATTCTGCACTATTTTCGGTCTGAGAATTTCTGACTATCTGACCCTAGTCTAGCACATCAGAGAATGACAAGGACGCCAAACAAGTCTTCAAACGGCGCCATACTGATGGTGGAGTGAAAACTATTATTGTTTGAGAACTCCACCAAGGGTAAGTGCCTCATCCATAAACCTCCATATTCCAATACACAAGATTGTAACATGTCTTCAAGAGTTTGGATGGTCTGTTTTGTCTGACCATCTGTCTGAGGTTGAAAAATAGTGTTATGGCATAGATGAGAACCAAAAAAAATACAAGAGACCTCTCCACACCCTAGAGGTAAAATGAGGATCTCGTTAATATATGATCGTCTAGGGGACTCCATGAAGCCTCACCACCTCCTCTAGATACTACCTTGATAAAAATTCCAGATAGATGGACTCCTTGATTACTTTAAATTGGGATGATTTTGTTAAAAAATCCACTACCACCAAAATAGCATCATGTCCTCTCTGAGATTGAGTTAAATCGGTATCAATGCCTATTGAAATTTCCTCCCACTTCTACTGAGGAATATCTAATCACGAGAGCATACCACTAGGAACACGATGTTCAGCCTTCACCATTTGAAAGACCAAACATTGACACACAAACTTCACAAATGCACACATCATCCCAGGACAACAAAACTGGCTCCTCAAGGCTTGGTACATCATTGTCACGCCAGGATGAACTGATAAAGTCAACAATGGAACTCTATGAGAACCATCTCGCACATCATCAAAAAAATTCTATGATACAACACTCAGTTTTGTTCATCCTCAGACCAACCCACAGGGGCATCGCCACATACAACATGGTCTCTCCAGAACTCTACCTCTAGATCCCCCAACTAGGACTCTTACACCTTCTACACATGAGATGATTGTACTGTCATCTTTAAAAGACAACATATTCCCCCAAGTTCTTCTATATCATGATGCAATGATGGTCATTCTTCCATTGCTCAATTAGAATCACCAAATTCACACACTACATCACCACGTGACTTCCTGCTCAACGCATCATCTATAACATTCCCCTTCCCAGGTGTATATGATATTTTGTAGTCGTATTCATGTAATAACTCCATCCACCTACGTTGTCGCAAGTTTTTGTCATGATGTGAGATTACATACCTCGGGCTCTTATGATTGGTGAAAATTAAAAAGTGCTCACCAATGAGGTAATGTCTCTGCAACATCATATCAAACACCATGACATCCAACTCAAGATCATGGGATTCATTCTAATTTTCATGGGGACACAACTACTGAGACCCATATGAAACAACAAATCTTTGATGCATCATAACACAACCTAACACCAGATACGATGCATCATAGAAAACGTCAAATTGAACTCCCTCTAATGGAAGACAAAGAACTGGAGCACTTATTTACTTTTTCTTTAGAAACTCAAAAGATGTCTGACACTGATCAGTCCATACGAATGTCTGATCCTTCCTATTCAATGCTGGTAGGGGAGTCTCAAATCTAGAGAAATCAGCTACGAACCACCTGTAGTAGCCAGCAAGACCATGGAAACTTCGTACCTCTGACTCTGTCTTGGGGCTCATAAAGACACAACTACTTCTATATTTCATGGTTCGACATCCACTCCATGTTGGGACACTACATATCCTAAGAAACAGACATCTTGAGCCCAAAACTCACACTTTTACAACTTCCCAAACAACTGATGTGGATGAAGAACCCCCAAAACGGCATGTATATGTTCAACATGATCCTACTCTGATGTGGAGTACAGAAGGATGTAATCGATGAAAAATACAACGTACATGTCCATGAACTCACAGAGTACAACATTCATCACTACCATGAACGTAGCTTCAACATTTGTCACACTGAATGGAATTACAATGAACTCATAATAACCATGAAAACAACAGAAAGCATTCTTAGGGATATCTTCATCCTTCACACTCATTAGATGGTATCCTTACTACAATTTGATCTTTGAGAACCAAAATTCATCCTTCAGCTGATTGAATGAATCATCAATACATTGATGAGGAGGGTGATTCTTCATTGTCACTTTGTTTAAGCGACAATAATTGACACACAACCAAAAACAGTCACCAGCCTTCATTACGAATAGAACTGGTGCACCCCACGGTGACACATTCGGCCAAAAAACCACACTGTAACATACCATGAAGCGGTATACATAGCTCTCATAACATATAAGGGGATCATATATGGAGACATGGAGATATGGGATGCTCTTGGTTGTATCTCGATCCCAAACCCAGTCTCTCGTCGAGGGGGGAATTCTACAACCACTTCTGTAAAGACATCAGGGTACTCATCTATGACCCTAGAAAACTCCATCTACTGAACCTCTAAAGAACTCAGCATCAGCTGAGCCATCATTGATGATATGGAAAGAAAATGCCTATTACCCATCTGAGGGTATCACTCACCTACGAACACCACTGGCTCTCCATCTGCATTGATAAAAACAACTTTCCTTTTTAAGAAATACATGATAGACTATATTGAATACATCCAATCCATGTTGAGGATGGAATCATATGGTTGTATCCCTAAAAATAGGAAATCTCCCAAAGAGTGGTGTCGCCCCAACAATAGCTCACAGTCTCTACATACTTCAAACAAGTCAGCTCAACATCCAACTACCATAGCAACGCCAAGGGCACTGGAAGCCTCTCTACCTCAAGTCACAAATCATGGACAAGGGTAGGTGACATTAAGGAGTTTATCTCTCCCAGATCAAACATGGCTTACACTATGATAGAAAACAAGAAAAGTTTACCTGGAACGTTGTCTGTATTTCCTGGCACTGGCAATGCTAAACCATGAAGCTGACCACTACCACCTCCATGGCCTCTCCAAACCTGATGTCGACCACCATCACTGCTAAGATCTACTCTATGAAAATGGGGAGTGTTATAGGGTTGTCCACTGCCTTCCCCATCAACCATATGCTAATCTATAGCTGGTGAAACCTCTTATTGCTACCTCGGTAGGATCTACCTCAACAGAGGAACCTGGAGTGGAAAACCTGGTGCACGATGACTACTCTAAAAGGTCGGGCACTTACGCTGCTAATGACCTTGAACACCACAAGAAAACAAGTGCCTGATCCCTTGGCATTGGCATGAGAGCTTCTGCCCCCGTAGAAATGAGATGTTGAGTTCTAGGACCTACCCCCGGCTGAACAGACACTCTTATAACCTGATAAAACTGGGAACCCCGTACAATATCTCGGCTTCGTGGGGAATCGGGACGACTCCCCTCTTATGTTGATCTGGTTCTAGTAAATGTCCTCTCAACAACCTCTTCCATTTCCAGCACCTGATGATATGTCTTAAGCATAAATGGGGTAACCTGGCACTGGATCTCTGGATGAAAAGCCTCCTATAAATTCTTCACCATCTCCTCCTCATCTAGAAACAGGTCTGATGCATATCATAAATAGTTCCTAAAACTAATTTCAAATTCTCAAACACTATCTCTCCCCTATTGAAGGGTAAGAAGCTCCTGGCGACAGGGAACCTTTGCAGTCAATGAATGAAACTTGGCCTGAAACTTTTCTCAGAACTCCTCCCATGAGATCATTGACTCCTCACGATCCCCAAGGAAGAAGAACCAAAATAACCTCGCTACTCCACGCATCATCATCACAACCAAGGATACCATGTGTTATTTTTGAGAAAGGATCTAAATGAATCCTATCTTAACCTCCTCCAACCAGGCTTCTTTGACTGCATCTGAAACTGATCCTTCGTACTTCTGAAGACTATGGAATTGAAAACCTCTGAGTGTCCTCCTCCCATTGTCATAGTCATCAATCTCTACCCAACGACGATCTGATGGCCTAGTATTTTTTACATCTTCTATGAAATCATGAAGAGGACTTTGACCTAGAGTCATACCTATAAAATAACAAACAGTTGGAGATCCTAATTCAGGAATATAGGAGAATCGGTATTAATTAATTGATTATTTTCTTTAATTCAATTTAGGTTAACCTATCCCAAGGTTTATCCATTCAACATAGGCACAAAGTAAGAATGATGCATGATCCTTTTTTAGGTCTCTACCCTGCAACTTGTATGACAATGTTTGGTAGACATTATAAACATAATGGTCCATAAATCAGATCATAGGGGGGCCCTAAATGCCTATGTCTCAACTGGTCTCCAGTGTTTAAATAACTTTATAAACATGAATGTCATTGTCTCTCTACCAACCCATGCTACCTCGCTTGTGCCTAACACCAATATTCGTCCAATATCTCAACAAGACCTCTGATACCTCTCTGTCATGACCCCCCTCCCCACACAGTGTTCCCTTCTTGGGCTGGCAATATGAGAAGGGAGATAATGAGCCCCCCGAGTCCATCCTCCAGTAGGCTCCGGATTGGAGACTAGCAATGAGGGTATAATAAACAAAAAAATGGTAAACCTTACCCTCTAAGAGAACACATGCGAAAGTGAGATATATGATAGACACCAACCAACTCAAACTCATACTGAAATATATAAGAAAACCTAATGAAACATATTTAATGTCATGCAAAACTACTACAACTAGAAGTGGAAAAACTGCAAGTACCCAAAAGAAAGTAAAATAGTAGAAACTATAAGCATGAATAGCTCCTACAATCGCAAGATAGTAGTAACCAGCCTGATCTACAACCTAGTCTGAGTGACCTGAAAAGCAGTTTATATGTACCTAGGGTGAGTATAACAGAATACTCAATATGATATTCCCCGATGACTCTCATTTAAAAGTAAATAAAGCATGCTAAAGAACAGTGAACATCATGTGAAACAAACTCGTCTCCTAAATAGGTATACTATGTTCATCGCCTCACTATGGATACTATCACCAAGTATTGCATACAAGAGTATATCATATAATAAGTAATATCAAGTGTACCCCACTACTACTTTCGCACCAGTTTTCCACTTTTCCTCATCATCGCACAACCTATGCATCTTTATCAAAAAAGGCATGACCGTAGACACCTGGGCAAAGCACCACAACCTGTACATCGTGCAAAAAAACCACCACTTCTATTTAAGAAAAGTAACCAAGTAGTTTCTTGGAGCCACCACAGCTCGTATAACGTGTAACATGCATCGGGTATTATACCTCAAGTCATTGAAACCCATACACCATGTAAGGATCCTCAAGCCATCACAGACTATACACATTACACCTATAGTGGTCCATAAAAAACTATTTCCAAAATATATGTGTGGGAATAACCACAATTCAATACATATTTCTACACACATATATGGGGAAAACTAACTGATGTGCATACCATCACAAGTAACTACCAAGAGAAGAGTGTGGGGCCAAAGGGGGAAGTCAGCCATCCATCCTCCCACCTAAATGTAGGGGAAAACACCACCCTAGGGCTCAAAATCTCGGGGCTGTCAGTTGCCCTTAATAATATGGTGAAGTAGCATATAGAAACTGTAAATGTATGTAATATACTATATCTCACTACCATACTATGGGAATAACCAAGTATTAGAATCAACTACAGCTAACTTCTCTCGGACTCCCGACAGTCACTTCTAAGACTACATATTTTATAAGAACCGAACCATTTAGAGATCATTATTACAATACTTATTTCCCTTTTTTTCAATTTCACCTCACGTTAATTAATTCTTTAAAATATTAATTAACCATTAATAGTTTCACATTAAATTTCATTAGCATCATACCCAAAGTACATTGTTCCTTCAAATCACAACCTCAAAATTGCACCCTAGCAAGCTCTAAACCCCATGGGTAAACATAATTTTTTCAATTATTTATTTACATAATTACTTTCCCATATTCACAAGAATTATAGAAAAACATTCTATGATACTAAACCCAAGAGGGATCAACACGGGGAGTAGATAAAGGACTCATGGATTCATTTCCTCCTATAGCAAGTGCGTTTACACATCCCCCCTTGAGAAGCTAAACATGGAAAGCACATGGCATAGCCTGCACATCATTGCCTCTTTCGGAAGAATGGTAAGAAAGACCAGCTTCTTTGAGCAGTGGTAAGAAGTAAAGAACATATACAGCCTATAAGAATCTGCAAGCATCCAAACATTCACATCCAACCCGTTCCATCATCCCTTGTGTCATCTCTTCCACCGACATGCATAAACTGATGCATCTCGCTACTCTAGGTGTCAACTGTTTCCACAACCCGTAGGCGTCCAAGCCCCCAAATATGACAAAATCCATCAATTCTCAAATCACAAACACGAGTAGAAGGAAAACAAAAATCATTTGAATTTGGATCTTTGCCCTTAATCATGTAAGAGGTAACCTAGAACCCTACAAAGAAATATCACCAAATTACAATAAGAATAATTAGATAATTTTACATGACTCTTTATCTTCAGCCAAACAATTATCGATTAAATCTGGCCTTACATTCTTTTCCAATTTCATTTAAGAATGAAAATCCAAACAAAGAAAGCATTTATATCACACTATATAGTAAAACAAGACGCAATAACCTACGATTGGTATCAATTTATTTTTCTAGTTCAAATATTTATTATGTCAATTCAATTATGATCTAAAGGGCTAAAACATGATAACTCTACAGTTGCACATAAAGGAAAATAGAAGCAATGAATCCCCTACCTCAAATGGTTCTTGATGGTCTTTGTATGAGAATGCGTCACACAACGGATCACTATAGCCTTCTCTTCTGACAACTGCATCCACCCGAGGATTCAACGGTGCAATCCCACAAACCAAAACCCAGGAAAACACATATTAGAATCATGGATAACACATACCATAATAAGGAAAGGAGTAAAAGGATAATATTAACCTAAAAACCATGATAAAACAAACCTTATTTTGATGTAGGATCGACCCTTGCTGTCTGCACCAAAGCAGGGGGTGCGCATGCAACAGGAAGAACTTTAATGGGAAAAATATCCACTGATTAAGGTTCGATCACACCTCTCGTATTGGAAGAATGAAAGGATCGAGAATCTCACACAAGGAAGAACACTGAGGAAGGTCAAGGAAGATATATCACCCCTTTAGAGGATTTAATGGAATAGATGTTTAAGATACGTTGGATTCCCCATTAAAATCAGATCTCATTAAACCACACATTTTGACCCAGTAAAGACATCTTGAGCCTTAGGAAAATTTTATATAGGAGTTATGATATTTTATTTGGCCTTAAATCACTTAAAGATATTCCATGAATACAATTTACGTAATAGAAAACATGAAAGGGGAGAACTATAAGAAGCATGAAACACTATTCACAGAAGGTCACCGACGTCACTGTTCACATAAGGTCACCGATGTCACTATTCGCATAAAATCACCAATATTACTATTCACATAAGGTCACTGATGTCACTGTTCACATAAGGTCATCAATGTCATTGTTCACATAAGTTCACCGATGTCACTGTTCACATAAGGTCATTGATGTCACTATTCACAGAAGGTCACTGATGTCACTATTCACAGAAGGTCATTGATGTCACTATTCCCATAAATGGAAAATTTGAAATGTGTTGGGGATAAGTCACCTTGATCTTCCAAAACACCTCATACACATGATTTTATCAATGGAAAGGACCGTATAGTTTTGGGACATTACAATTAACTATAAGGGCCTTCAATAGCTAGATGGAATGCTTTCTATGTGATATCGAGGATGAGATGGAGATTTGAGTAACCCATCAGTCATGTGGATTCGATAAAAAGTGAAGAATAGAATTCAAAGGAAAATATAAAGACCACACTAAAAAGAAGATAAGTTTTACCTTATGCAAAATGTGTAGAAATAAAATAAGAGGGAATTCTCTTAAAGGGACTTGTAAATGTTTTATGTTTGGAAGATAAGGTCATCAAAAATATGAAAGCCGACATGATGGAAAAAATGTATAATTTTGCGAACAAAGAAAAGGATTCACAGAATTCACCTCCTACACTTCAATGATAAAATTGAAATAAAATGGGTAATTATGCCAACAAATTCCCTAATCTAACAGTTATTGATGATGATCAACACCAACAAACTATTAAGTCCAAAGATAGGGGATGGTCACATTCAATCACTATTGGATATCTGGAGTATGGAAATGAAGTGGTGAACGGTAAACTCACCATAAAATCTAAATTATAAAATGTTTTATTTGATTCTTGATCAAACAATTCTATTATTTATAAGAAAATTTCTAAGGGTATCTCCATATAATCTTTACAATGAGATGTGGAGTTAGTTTTGAAAACCCCTAATTTCCCAATGGTCGCATCAAAATTTTATAATTCTTTTCCAATTGATGTTTGTAGGAAAGTGCTTCCTAAAAATATTGTGGCACATCCTATTGTAAAATTTGATGTGATTCATGGAATGGATTTTATTTCCCTATATTGAGCTCATATCAATTTACAAGGAATGGAAGTCACATTTCATATTCTCAGTCAATCTATGATCACTATCGATGCAAAGATGAATATCACCTTCCTGTAGAAATATCTTCCATATTATGAGAATTTATTATTATAAATTAATTTTATCAATCTCAAATGAAGGGGGAGAAAATTATGATTAAGAATACACCCATTGTACTAGAGTTTGATGATGTCCTTCTAGAGTAATTTCTAGGTCTTCCACCAAATCAAGATGTTGAGTTTTCAATATAACCCAGATCGGGTGCTATTCTTATTTCAAAGACACCTTAGAGAATGGACCCAATTGAGTTATAGGAATTGAAGAAGAAAATCCAAGGTATTCTTGATAAATAAATAATATTTCCTTGTGCATCATCTTGGGGGGCACATGTTCAGTTTGTTGAGATGAAATATTGATCAATGAGACTCTGCATCAAATGTTGAGAATTTAACAATATCTCAATCAAGAAAAAATATCATCTTTCATTAATTGATGATGTTCTTGTCCAACTATGTGGAGCTCAATACTTTTCCATGATTGATATTTGTTCATTATATCCTCACTTAATGGTCAAAAAGGAGGATATACAAAGATAACATTTTATAAAAGGTATTGACATTAGAAAATTATTGTGATTCCGTTTGGCCATACTGATTCCCACTCTATCTTCAATGATCTCATGAATATCTTATTTAGGTAATATTTTTATGATTTTGTGGTAGTCATTACCGATGATATTCTTTTCTATTCAATGAAAAAAGAAATACATGAAGATAAAATGAGAAATATACAAAAGACCTTGGAAAATGAAGAGATTTATGTAAAAATTATCATGTGTTAATTTTGGCATCAAAGAGATACATTTATCAGTCACATAATCTCAATATAGGGGATATTTATCGATCCAGCAAGTGAATAGGTTATTAAAAGATGGATGATACCATTAATGGTAACTGAGATCCAATGTTTTCTTAGTTTGGATGTTTATTATTGATGTTTTGTGAATTATTTTTCATGATTATCTAATATATTCACCATGTTGGCTCCGAATGGAGTTATGATCATTTAGATAGAGGGATGTGAAGAGAAATTAAAAGAACTAAAATAAGGTTATCCAGTGCACCTGTGATCACACTCTCTTATAGTGGAGAAATGATTATGATTTATAGTGATGAATCCAAGAAGGTGTAGGGATGTGATATCGGGAAAAATAATATAGTGATATCTTATGCCTCATGACAGTTGACAATCCATGAAAAAAATTACCCAACTCATGATTTAAAGTTAGTTATTGTAATCTTTGCATTAAGGATACCGCGTCATTATTTTTATGTTGAAAGGTGTGATATTTATAATGATTATAAATGTTTACAGTATATTTCCACACAAAAGGTGATGAATATGCACCAATGAAGATGTTCAGAGTTGATTAAATATTAAGACTACTTAATACATTACCACACTAGAAAAAAACAATGTGGTAGATGCATTACTTCGATAGGACCATGCTTGCCAATCAATGATGAGGATAAAAAATGATCCCATATTTATGGATTTGAAAAGGAGGGATCTTAAATTTTTAAAGGAAGGGGTGAAATATTATCTTTCTCCAATGAATGTTCAACCATCAATACAAGTGAATATTTTGGAGTCATAGAAGAAAGATGTAGATCTATAAAATAAAGTGACAAATATTCCTGAATTCAACCTTCATTGTGATGAAATAATAAGGCTTAAGAACCGAGTTTGTATTCCTTGCATACCATATAAAGAATCTGTCTATTGTATGAGGATCATAGTTATTCATTATCAATTCACCATAGAATCAAAAATATGTAAAGAACCTAAAAGAATACTTTTGGTGGTATGTAATGTAAATAAATGTCACTGAATATGTCTCTGGATGCTTGGTATTTTAGAATGTTAATTCTGAGAGACAGTTGTCTAAAGAGATGTTACAACCATTACCCATACCAAAATAGAAATGGGAAATCATCAATATGGACTTTTTCATAGGACTTCCCAAAATATAAAATGTAGATAATTCTATCTAGGTTATAATTGAATTCTATTCAATGCTAGCACACATCATCGCTATTATAGAAAATTTCTCTTTTGATCATCTAACCATGATATATGTGAAAGAAGTGGTATGATTTAATGGATTACAACTATCAATTATTTCTTATCGGGATCCGAGGATTACCTTGATGTTATGGAGAAGTCTCCTCCATTCTCTGGATACATAGTTAATTTTTAGTACTGGCTATCATCCTCAAACAGACTATCAGTTTGAGAGAATAATTCAAACTCTTGATGACATGTTGAGATCTTTCTCTATGGATTTAAATGGTGGTTGGGATCAACACCCTCCATTGGTGTAATTTTCATAAAATAATAGCTTTAACTCCAGTATTTAGATGTCTTCTTATGAATCCCTCTATAGAAAAAAGCGCAGAACTCCAACTTACTGGGATGATGTTGGGGAAAGAAAGCTCTTAGGACCTAATCTTGTTGATGAAATGGAAGAATAGTTCAGATCTATTCAAAAAAACATAAGACCATATCAGAGTCTACAAAATAGTTATGCTACAACGAAAGAAAAGGCCTAGAGATTTAAGTGTGTGATATGGTTTTTTTACAAATATCTCCTTGCATAAGAGTAATGATATTTGGAAATAAGGACTTGCAACTCCATAGGTATATTAGTCCTTTAAAAATTCTAGATTGTATTTGGAAGATGTCTTACTGATAGGCGCTTCCACCGAATCTATCTCAAGTACATCATGTGTTCAATGTATCTCTCCTAATAATGTATATATCCAATCCTGTACCTATACAAAGATCAAAATTAATACCATGGTAGCATGATCTTTCTTATGATTTACACCCAGTAGAGATTTTGGATTGTAGAGATAATGTTCTATGAAACCAAAACACTTTCTTGGTTAAAGTTTTATGGTGGAACATCCAATTTGAAAAACCAATGTGGGAACTTGAGAATGTGATAAGGGAGAGGGATCCTCATATATTTGTTTCCATGTGACCAATTTTTAGGTAGAAATATAGTTTAAGTGGGTAATAATGTAACTCCCATATATTTTTATGAATTATTATTTTTAAATATTTTATATTCTTCAGTAACTTGTTTTCCATGAAATAATGAGTTTAAACAAACTAAGATATGCCCTTATTATAGAATTACCATTATATCTTATCTGTTTGGTTAGCATAAATAACTATATGTATATAATGAAAATACACTGTGAATTCATTGGATGCTAAATATTTATGAAAAATATAAATCTATTAGATATTTTTATTTTTGAGTGAATTAAAATTGGTAATTAAATTAGTGTGATATATATGGGTTATATAATTAATAGAATACTTTTTATATTCATCCAATGTATATTTTGGTCATGAGGTTTGAATAAAACCCTAATTTAATTATAAAAACCATTTTTTTAAGAATTATTAATTTTACACCTTTGAATGGATAACCCATTTTAAATTTTGATTATATCTCATTAGTAGTTTTTATAAGACAACATAAACATGTTTTTTTAAGTGGGATATAAATAATTACATTCGATGAATTATTGATATTATTTTGATAACATTCACATTTTGATGAATAATATAAAAACGCTTAATTGTAATTGGTAATAAATATTTTCATTGAAATAATTTATACGGTTAAATTATATTATTAAATGGTTTCAATGTATAAATAAAATATATTTTTACTATTTAATATAATTTATGTTATTAGAATTAATTTTACATTAAATTATGATGAAAAAACATTTCAATATATTGTGATATTTTGTCTTTTAAAACACATTTTATCATTTCAACAATGGGAATAAATTTAAATTAATTACTGAAACGTTTGTTTGTTGAATTTTGAAAAATAGATTCCATATTTGGAATCTGTATGCTCAAGTAATGTTATTAGGCTAGTTTTATTTTTGGAATTATAAATATTAATTTTGGTAATTATTTTATTACCATCGTTAAAGGTAAATCAAGTAATTATAGGTAAAAAATAGAATAAAGTTACCTTAAAAACTATAAAACTACTATTTAATGAATAAATTAAACCCTTGTCATATAAGTTTTAAAATGGAATCACATTATAGCCACTTATGTATGAATATGATTAGAATGTAATAAAAAATAATGAATGAAAAAAATGAAACGAACACAATTTTTAATTAGTATATTGATTTTAATATATAGATAAATAAAAGCTAATATTTACTATTGATAGTATACAAAAATATAAAATAATTACATAAATCATATATATTTATTTATAATTTTTAGATATTATATAATTACTTTTGATGATGATAAAATAATGATGTAAAAAATATTTTATATATAGAAATTTCTAAAAGAAGTATTAAATATAATAAAGGAAATATCATATGCACTAATTAATGCTCCCAAAAAAATTTATAGGTGTCTATAAAAGCTATAAGTGTATTAAATATTTTGGTTATAATTTATCTTATGTTTGGATTTTATTTAAAGTCAGATAAATGAATTGTGTTGAAATTGACATGATGGATATTTTATAAAAATAACATTTTATTAAAATATTTAAAAATACTAAAATTGTTAAAAAAATTAAAATGATATAATAATAAGGTAGAAATGTCATATAATATCAATTTATATTTAATTGACACCATATAAGTCAATATTTATAACTATTAAATAATTATAATGTTATTACCGCTATGAATATTAAATTGAATAACTATGTGTCTATTCAAACGATATAGTTTAAATTGAAAACATAACATGTAAAAAAATTATTGGTTAATTATATTACAAACCTATATCATGTAATCTTCAAATTTGGGACAATTTGGAGTTATTGGGTAGGGTTTTATGTTTATTTTAAATTATTATTTATGGAGTTTCCAAAAGTGACCCTCACCTCAATTTTAAAAGGAAACCTTCTACATCACCTAATCACTTCATTTTGAGCCCTCAAGCTCGGCCATTACTGGATATTTTTCCTTCTAAAATTCCTTATTTTCATTCTATATCTTTTGGTTATCTTTACATACCATTTCCATTTCTCTATGAAGAGATTTAAGGGAAGCACGTCGAGAAAGAGGTAATCTCTTCCACATATTCAGTCAAACATCATTCTTATTTTACTTCATCTTCATTAGTGGTTTAAATATAATTTAATATCCTTAGTTTAACTAATATAATGATATTTTATTATAAATATTAAAGTTCAACATTTCACCTTCTATCTATCCTATAAAAAATGAAATCAACTCGCATGCATACGTACAACTTACCGTCTCCACACTGTGGTGTAATATGTTGTTTACTACCACATAAATTGGATGGCCATAATTATTGAAATAATAACTATATATGTTTATTAAAAAATATTACTAATTATAAAATATTATACACCATCCAATTAAAAACCACTCAATAGTATTGGGAATTATATCATCACTCGTGCGTACGTACAACCTACCATCTTCACTATGTGTTGTGATTTATTCTACACGATTATCATTAAATAATGATTATATAAATGAATTAAATGAATAAATATGAAATATATATTACCAATATCATTTTCATATGATTTTACTATAACCAAAGAAGTGAAACATGAACTAATCTGACAAATCATTCATAAGAACATAATGCATTTAATATCCGAATAACAAGTGACAGTGAAATGTTACTAAAAAATAGATGATAATATAATCATATATGATATTACGAATATGATTATGGTTCTGTATTATGTCAATAAAATTATTTAAATCATTATATTGGAGGATGGTATAAATAAGAAGGATATCAGATTTACGGTGATGGATAATTTTGTAATCTCATTTTAATCTGAGATTGTTTATGAATATGTATTTATTATGTTATTTTTATCATCCACATCCATGTTTAATAATTATGAAATATTATTTCTATTCTTATAAAACATTTTAACGTGAATTTTACCCTTTGTTAAATTTTTATAATATGGTATTAAAGGAATATTTTGTTGTTATTCGAGTTGAGGTACTTTTTTTAATTTTCATGAAAAAGTATGAGAAGAATGTTTTTTAACATATGTGGAATGAATTGATTTTAATGGTCTAATTCCACCTTATTTACCTTTTTCTTCCTTTAAAATATTTCAATTGTATTTTCATTTAATTCATTTCTTTTAAAATTTTGTGGCATTTTGAGAAAAAATATGTTTTTGAAGAAGAAAGGATAATTTCCTCAAGAATTAATTTCAATTTTTTTATCAAAATTATATTCCATATAAGTTTCATGTATGTAAATAGGGTAATGTTTCTATCCCTATTATTAATATGACTTTATTGGGTTACTGATTTAATGATATTTTATATTTACTATGTTATAAGGAAATGATGTTTAAGAAACCAATATTATTTCATAGTTTGTGCTATGATATATTATTTATATTTTTTAGAAACACATAAGAATGTACTTATTATTAGATGGGTGGGACCAATATATCCCCCCACTAAAATGGAGGAATATTTATATCACATGAGATATACATGAATGGAATGGTATGTAAATCTTGTTCAGTAAGTCAGGGCTGGAACAAGAAGTAAACTCAGTTTATTAATGGACGTTTTCAGCTGTGATGTTCTTGGAAATGAGCCCTGAATAATATATAATGATTTTCAATGCTTATGTGTGTATGAAAAAAAATTTCATGTCTTATATTATGACTATTTAGATCACAATTCACTTTTATGATTTTCCCATGATATGATATTCTGATCTTTTATATACATGATATGATTTTCAAATGTAATGTTCCTATGATTATGATATGATTGATATTTCACTTTTTTACCCTTACCTAGAATTTGAGGTCATCCTTTCATATGTTTCTTCCTCCCAGGTCATGAAGAATGGTATTAAGTATGATATGTCAAAAAAGAGTATTGTTTTGATGAAATAAGCGAGATACAATATAGATATTTTATGAACTAGTTTTTTATGTTTTCCAGCTTCTAAAGACCCCAAACCTATGCAATTCTGGTGTGGTTTTTGATATGTTATGTAATAAATATTCATAAATTTTGAAGTAATATATTCATGTAAATTATGGGCCACTATAAATGTAGGCTAGGTTTATTGAGTGGAGACCACATCATCAAAATTCAACATCACCTTCTCGTTTGCAGACCTAGATTGGGAAGAGGTCATCAAGGGGATCATCAGGCCCCTATATGTTTCAAGGAGACTATATAATTATAATTTATTGAGAACACTAGTTAATAATATTTTTCGGATCAACATCCTACCAGTTCGATCCCTACAATGATTGGGATACAAAAAAGGGTATCTGTCTCCAACAAATTTAATCAATAATGGATATGATAGGCATGATAAAATACCTCACAATAAGATCAAAATAGAAACCCAATTTGGGGAACTCACATTTGACACTATGTTTATGGTTATTCAAAAAAACACTTCATGTAATGGATTAAATAGAAGTCACATTTTCTATATCCTTTTGGAAGTACCTTAAACATTTCATCAGTGTTTGATAGGAACCCTTGATGGAAAGGTCATCATACTATATGTTGAAATCACTTATTTTGAGAGATGAAGATCCACATATAATGAAGAAGATTCAGAGAAGTTGTGAAGAAATAAATAAATGATAGATACTGATACACATGTTGTAGCTCCCAACAATTCAGGGACAACCCGGATGAATCTCTAGAGTATGCTTGATAGAAACTATATACTACCCATAATTATAGTCGAGGTGATATAAATAACCCCAGAGATCCATGATCCTTATGTCTCTAGTGATATCATGAAATAGAGTCAGCTTCATCATCTCTCTACAATGAATCAGGCAGCAAGGTATGATAATATGTCTTCTCATTGTCTCTCTCACCTTGATAATGATAGATATTCCCCAAATATACAACTATATTTGCATATGTCTCCATATATTTAGGAATGGAAGAATATAAATACAGCCATTGGAATTCCCCTACTACAATTGAGGATGGTGTATCCACTACCATCAATGATCTATGTTAGGGAATTTTGGGAGTAGAAGAAGTCTTGCGACCTACTTTGATTAGTCCTACCATTCCACTTGTTAGGGAAATTGATGTACATTTCATTTCAAAAGCTTCAACGACATGTTCTCTCCTGGAACAACACATAAATTCTTAGACTGAATCATGATGTGTCCATACACCATCTCAGACTTCATGATGATCACTGATGATTTAAGAAGGAAGTGAGGTGGAGGAATCCCTCTCATGGAACCAATGCAGAGGTAGAAGATGATAATTTTATCAAAGAAATCATTTTCTAAAAAGTTTAATACCCAATATGGAATGCCAAAACAGTCCCTATAATGAATAAGAATAGGAATATTAGGTCTTACATTGATTTAAGAGACCTTAATTGGCACTTCACAAAAGAAAATTTCCCATTTCTAGTAACAAAACTCTCAATAAATGAAACGACTTGCTTCCAATCTATTTACTTTCTGGATGGGTACCTAGGATACAAATAGATAAATATTTCACTTAAAGATGAACAAGCTTCTAATATTAGAGCACCCTAGGGTAACTATTTCTATCATGTGTTCTTCATTATCTAGAATAATGTTGGATCCACATATAAATTCACTATGTATCATATCGTTAAGTTTTTATGGGAAAGATAATTGATTTCTTTTTCAAAGACATAGAATTAAAATTATGATAGTGATCTGATCACTTAACGAAACATAAGAAATCCTTCAACAATCTACAACAGAAAAGTCTAATGATGAATCCACTGAAATGGAATTTCAAGGTAACATCATAAAAGTTAAATCATTTTTTTATGACACCATGGCATCGAGGTCAACCAAGAAGAGACTATTATGATCATTAAAATTTAACCACTGAACATATAAAATAGATGATGGGATACAAAATAACCTCACCTATATTCAATTATTCATTTTTAACCTCTCCGGAAAATCTCTCCAATTTAATAGGATAATGAAGAAGAGAATCTCCCACCAATGGGATAAGGATTGCAAATAAAATGTTGAATGTCTCAGGCAGTACATGATATATCCACAAATTCTAATGCCTCTAGTGGAAGGGAGGCTACTCATCTTGTATGTGGCCACTATGAATATCTCATTTGAAACACTATTCACATAGAAAAATGATTTTGGAAGCGATAATAGTCTCTACAATCTTAGATGAATAATTCTAGGTACTAAGACCAGATATTCTGATGTCATGAAAATCATCCTTGCACTCATCTTCACGATGTGGAAGTCTAGGTATCACTTGTAGTTCCATGTGGTTCATATTATTTCATATCGATCCCCTCAATAACATACTTATTCATCCTATGTTTACTGGGTTCTTGGACATACAGGTGGTCATTCTTTAGTGATACGACATTCATTTCTTATCATAGAATTCAGTGAAAAAAATTCTCTAGATGATTTTCCCATAACACATCTTTCCCTAGGAAATACAATGTTAGATGTTGATCCTCTTGATGAGGTGGCCTAATATTCCCATGACACTCTCCGAACATGGGAGATATACATTGACAATGCCTTCTAAAGTCCTATTGGTAGAGTGATGGAAAACTCAAATATCAATCATGTTGGCTAAGGGGTTGTATTTGTCTCTCCAGACAAAGTAGTTTTTTCCAAAACATTCACATGATCTAAAGGATGTAAAAATAATGAGTCGGAATTTGAATACCTCATTATTTTATACATGTTATTTCTATAGATTCAAATAACCTAACTGAATATGAAATGGGACAAAAAAATAGTGATAATGATGATCAATGTAGAAAATTACATGAAAAGAAAGAACTGACCACAATCAATGAAAAAATCAGGGGACTAATGGTAGGTTTCCCTTTTGATACTTCATTTCATCATGTTCCACAATCAGAGAACACTTTTCTGACTTATTGGATAATTAATCCATTATCCTTGCCAACCCTGATCCTGAAGAATAAATCAGTCATATCACACATCGAATAATTGTATTAGTGATGTACATTTGTTATGTTAAAGAAATCAATTAGGAAAACACTACACCAGAGCATGATGAACCAATTAATACCCTTGGATGGATGGATCCAATAATTAGTTATATTCATAATGGTATTCAATTGACATATATATCCAAAAGCGAAGAGATTTAGCATTGTGCAATGTGTAGGTTTCAGGCACAATAGATGCGCCTTGGTGGTTTTTCACAACTTTAATTTTAGCATTAAACAATGTTCAATCTGAGATTCATCATGATAATAAAACGCTGGATCTTCCGAATAGTAACAATAATGAAAAGAAATAGAAGCGTCCTTGAACCATCGAGATGATCATTATATATTGGTAATAATTAAATTAATTAATTGACAATAATTACCTGGGTGGAATTCTTTATTCGTTGATGTTTACTGGTCATGTTTTGATGTGATTTGTCGTTTCATCATAATAGCCAAGTGTAGAATTCCTCTAGTGGTGATCCACACGTGCACCACTTATCTCTAGATATCACCAAAGGATGTTCCGGGTGCTAGAATGGAGAAGCCTTTGCTTGAATTGTTTTCCTTAGATTGCCTTGATCCGATGGAGTAGGATCTCTCTCAGTCATGAGATCGTTCTTGGAGGAAGGAGTTCTGTAGGCCTTGAGAGAATTATACAGAATTGTTGTGAACAGTGATTCATTGAAAATTGTTGGGGTTTTGAGGATATTTATAATCAGGTTTGAGGTTATAGAGTTATGACAATAAATAGAAACGTTACACATTTTATTTATTTCATTAACTCTTATTGAAAACCCCTTGTCAAATAATTAATTCAATGACATGTGCCCATGCTGATTATAATAAATATATTTTAATAAAACAATATTATTTCTTCAAAATCTCGAATGGAAAAACTACATAGCGTGTAATCATTAATACACTGTGTATACTTTTTTTTTCATTTTCTTTCCAAAATGAAAAATACATGGCATGTACATTCTATATACACGGCCTGTATATACTATTTTTTATTTTATTCTTCCTCCAAAATTAAAACAATTTAGGCTTTCTTGAATAATTATTAAACCACATACGGGAATAATCATTACTCTACTTGAGATACATGGATACACTTAGATTGTGACCCTCTAGGCCTCTTTCTCATTGGCATTTAGCGGGTTTTCCTAATGCCCAATATTACTATATAGAAACAGGTCAAGGCACCCAAGACAAATAATTTGATGCCGTATTGGCATGTCACCTCATACGAATGCATTCCGTGTAATTTAATACATTTATCTCGATATCTCTAATCACGCGGGTTGCATGCTAGTGCCATTAACCCATGTGCTCAATTATTCTTTCTTTGACTTCCCAAAATTTACCTTTACAACCCCTTACCATGTCCATGTATTTATTTAGGCTATATTAATTCCATCAAAGGGTCTGAGATATCTACTTCCATTATAGAATAGAAGGGACAAATCCTTTGTTTCATTATCTGTTAATGTAGTAGAACTCGTGACACACCCAACATATCCTACCTTGCTATGATCAGTGTCTCCTCAAATTTTTTTTCAATACATATAATTGTGTGAGTTGTAAACCCCATTAATAATAATCTTAAATCTTAAGGACCAATACACACATCCGCAGATAGAAACATCCAATGACACTATAAAATGTGGATTTCCTAGAGGCGTGTCTCATTCTCATAATATCATCCTGGATATTACCAAGGGTGCACACCATGAGATGGTTCCTCAATGTTATATGATTCCTCCCCCCTAATGGACTATATTATTTTTTTCCCTCAAATAACATCATTCGTCCATAGAACATATATTCAAGAACAGTGATATCACACTTCCTGGTTAGCATTGTAGCGGGGATTCTCTATGAAACATTAATGAAAAATAAATCCTTATGAAATTACCACATGCATTGTCACGCAGAAGAACAATAATGATTTGATAAGGTATTTAT
The DNA here is from genome assembly GCA_963277665.1 of Viscum album. Lineage (NCBI taxonomy): Eukaryota > Viridiplantae > Streptophyta > Magnoliopsida > Santalales > Viscaceae > Viscum > Viscum album. The sequence continues at coordinate 802,064,279 of OY728164.1, forward strand.
TAATGAATAAATTACAAAGTAGTTGGTTCTAGGCCACCAAATCTGACAGACTCCCACATGGACTAGAGCCAACTTCTAACAACCTTTAACCAGTTAGCTCTCACATGATATTCATGATTTTGTTGAGATATGACTTTATTCAAGGGGTATACCACATTCTCTTCCTTGGACACTCTACTCACCACTACTTCATACCTTTGATAGAAATCCATCAATAGGTGATACTTATGGAGTATGTGCTTTGTCTGTTTATGTGACCCTAGTTCTTTTTGAATGAGCCACCACTACTGTATTATCACAATACAACGTGATAGGATCTTTACTACTAGGCACCAAATCATGCCCTTGGAAAAATTTCTGAATCCAGATGGCTTCTTTTGATGCATCTAAATCCACTATATATTCGGACTCCAGTGTAGAATCGGTGACAACTGGTTTCTTTGAACTCTTCCAGTTCACAGTTTCTCTATTGATGCAGAAAACATATCCAGATTGCGACTTGATATTATTTTGATCTATCTCAAAACAAGCATCAACATACCCTCTAATGAAAAGTTATCCATCTCCTCCATACACCAGGAACATATCCTTAGTTCTTCTCATATAATTAAGGATAGTATTAATAGTAGTCCAATGTTTTTCTCTTGGATCTGCTTGATATCTTCCTACCATGCTCAGTTCATAGGCAACATCAAGTCTGGTATATAACATGGCATACATGATGGATCTTATAGCCAATGCATATGGGATATTACTCATTATATCATTCTCTTGTTGTGTTTGGGGAGACATTTTCTTAGAAAGATGTAGGCCATGTGACACTGAAACCAATCCCCTCTTGGATTGTTCCATACCAAATCTTTTTAATATCTTATCAATGTATGTACCCTGACTTTTTCCAAGCAGCCTCTTGGATCTATCACGAATGATCTTGATCCCTAGAATGTGGGCTGCTTCACCCATGTCCTTCATGAAGAAACAATTGTTCAACCAGTCCTTAACTGACTATAAGACTGGTACATCGTTTCCAATAAGCAATATGATGTCAATATATACTACTAGGATAATGATAGCATTATCATTACACTGCTTATAAACCAATGGATCACATTCGTTCTTAATAAAACCATATTCATTTATGGATTCATCAAATTGTATGTTTCGGGACCTGGATGCTTTCTTTAATCCATAAATGGATTTTTGCAACCTTAAAACCCATTTGGCTTCACCTGGTGTCTCAAAACCTTCTAGTTTTGTCATATAGACATCTTCCTAAAGGATCCCGTGAAGGAATGCTGTTTTGACATCCATTTTCCAAAGCTCGTAGTCATGGTAAGCTGTTATGGAAAGTATGATTATTATGGATTTAAAGATTGAAACAGACGATAAGGATTCATCATAGTCATTTCGTTGATGTTTTCTGAATCCTTTGGCCACTAGACTTGCTTTATAGGTGCTAACATGACCTTCCATGTCCAGATTTCTCTCAAATACCCATTTTCATCCAACATGCTTTTCATCAACGGGTTCCATGACCAGAACCCAGACTTGGTTCTGATACATGGAATCCATCTCAGAATTCATAGCTTCTAGCCATCTTGTAGATTATAAGCCTTCTACTGCTTCCTCGTAGGAGAGAAGTTCATCGTTGTCCAACAATAAATATTCCCCATCCTCGGTAACTAAGAAACCAAATCTCTCTGGTTTCCTTACCTCTCATGAGCTCCTATGCAGTACATGTGTTTCTGGAACTACATCCATGGGGACATGTGAAACTTGTTCCTATACCAAATATTGTGTATCTTGAGCATCAACTTTTTTGAAGTCAATCCTTCTCCCACCATCCCTTTTGAAGATTTTCTCCCTCTCAAGAAAGGAGGCTTGTATAGCGATAGCCACTTTCATGTCATGAGGGTAATATAGGTAATATATTTTTGTTTCAGTAGGATATCCTATAAAGATACACATCATACCCCAAGGTGCAATTTAGTTTCCTAAGAAGTCCATAACAAATTCATCGCATCCCGATACACGTGTATCAGAAATAATGGGTTTCATTCCATTCCATAACTCTGAGGGAATTCCATTTTCATTCATAGTTGGTACTTGGTTTAATGTGAATTCTGTAGTTTGTAATGCACATCCCCAAAAGCTTAAAATAAGATTTTCATGACTCATCATCGACCTAACAATGTCCAACGAGGCGTGGTTATTTATTTCACTATCACCATTCAACTATGGTATATAAGGTGAAGTGAGCTGATATAGAATCCTAGACTCTCGTAGAAGATCAACGAACTATCAGTTCAGATATTCTTCAACTCGATCCGATACAAATTTATTTATCTTCTTACCAAGATTATTCTCTACTTCATTCATGAATTCCTTAAATTTCTTTAAGGAATCTGACTTATAACTAATTAATTATAAAAATCCATATCTACTCAAATCATCAGTAAATGTAATGAAGTAATAATATTTACCTCTAGATTCTACTAGAAATGGTCCACACACATCAATGTGAACCAATCCTAGAAGCTATGTGGCCCTTTCAACTTTTCCACCAAAGGGGGGCTTGGTCATTTTTCCTTGTAAACAAGAATGAAATATATCAAGTTGTTTTATCTCATTAGAGTCCAAATAACAATCTTGGTAGAGCATTTTCAAGCGCTTCTTGTTGACATGACCAAGACGGTGATGCCACAGCTGGGTAATGTATGAGTCATGTGAGTTTGTTTCGTTATCGATTGAAAACACTTGGTTTTAATAATTTAATACATACAAACCATTATTTAAATGTGTCGCACCATAACATTAATTTTTCTTATAAAAGAGACAACCCTTATTTCTAAACATGAAAATAAATCCATCCATATCTAAATAAGATAAAAAATTATGTTCTTGGTAACACTTGGAACATAATAACAGTTATGTAAAACTAAAATCATCCAAGTCAGAAATGAGAGGTGGTAATCACCAATACCCAACGCAGCTAGCCATGAGCTATTGGCAGCTCAAAGATCCGCCTCTGCTCTGGAAATCATTCTAAATATTATTTTTTACTACTTTTGAACACATATGTGAGCCCCAAAAGCTGTATCTAATACTAAATGTGTAGAAATGGAATGATTACACTTGATAAAAAACACACCTTTTTCATCCCCTTGGTTCTATGTGCAGTTCCTCTTCCATTGGACTTTCTTTCCATATGCTAAACGTACTACCTCCCATTCCTTTCCCTACCCCTCGATCTTCCCCTTCTTTGAGGGACATCGCTCAGGGGCTTCAGACCGTTTATAAGTCTTTGGCCTCATTGAATTGTCCTTTCTTTTCATATTCAACATAAGGACGGTGGGTTTGTCACGCCCCATGTCCATATATACCTTGAAAATTAAGGTAAGAAATTTCAATAGACTCTTCTCATTGTCGCTCATGTTTTAATTGACAATGAAGCTAGAGAAGGTCTTTGACAGTGATTATAGGATGAGATTTTTACGCATCTCAATCAAGAATTTAATCCCTAAGATGTCCAGATGCTGAATGTAGCCATTAAGCTTGACTACATGAGGCCCATCTGGCACAGACTCTTCAATATTAGTTGTAAAAAAAGCATTGGAGATCTCATATCACTCTTGTCTCACCTTCTCGTGGTAGAGATCCTTAAGGGGAGACATCATTCAATACATGTCCATGTTTTCATGTTACTTAATTAGATCATTAGATATGGTCTATATCTGTAAACAATAGACATATGTGGAATCATCCTTATGTTTCCCATGTAGAGATATTTCTTAATCACTGGCCCCTTTCCCAGGTGCAAAGGGAGCATGCTCTTCCAGCATATACACTTTCCTCTCGTGGTGAAGAATGACGCATAAATGCCTCTTTCACTCAAAGAAATTGGTGCCAGTGAGAAGGTTTTCCTTCTTGAGTATGGTTCACAATGATATTTTTAAGTCATTTTTTGTAGTTTCTACGAATTAAAAATAGAAATTGTTTTGGGGCTTTATAAAACTGAGAAAAATAAATAAATTAATACTTATTAGTCTCCCACTATTATATCGAAATCCTATGTCCTTCACCATTGACTTCAAAATATTTTGTTTCTTGAATATTCTAGTGGAAAGGATCCATATTTCCCTTTGCATTACCCCAAATAGGGTTGGTCAAGAAACATGAAGGGTTTTAGGTAGGAATTCCAAATGTCAACTACATTAACTCGTAGCTCCTTAATCCGCTGAGTGGACTCCCCAATCCTGAAATCCTTTTATTTTGGATTTCCTCAACCTTTGCATCTTAGTCAAACCAAGTCCTTCTATGAAAGTAAACCATTGATGTGAACCAATTAAAGTCAACCAAAAACATGAATTAGACTTCCCCGATAATTGAAATCACCCAAACTATGGTTGTTCAAGAACTTTGAACTTTGGTACAAATATATCCAAGATTATATAAGGCTATACCGACTAAATGTTTCTTTCCGGGATTTTATCATTATATATAAATTTATATTTTATTATCTTTGATTGCATGATTCTTAATATTAAACGGGATATAATTAAGTGATCAACCATATCTAAGATAATATTTACGCATAAGCCAGCCTTATTTTAGTTCCACCTTGCATGCTTGTTTAATTAATTAGTTGTGTTATCGTGACAACACACCAACAATAAATAAACCGTACAAATGATAGAAATAGAATAAATTTATGATCATGAACTTGTTCTATTGGTTATTTTATATAGAGATTGATAAACATACAAAAGAGCTATGGGAGAAACCCCTTGATCCTTTTGGGTTTTTGTTTACAGCTTTCCACCTGTCCATATTTGTATCTCCTTGGATTGGTTTCACCTTGGCTCCTAACATGAGACTCCACCGTTTTCTTGGGAGATCCATCTATTATATATGCATTTATCTCACACGCATGTGAGGATTAAGAGGGGTTTTACATAAAATTATCCTTGGGTGTACATTCCCTACGTATTAATGAGGAGAAGTCTTGTAGGAAAACAAATTAAATTTAAATAAATTAATTAAAAGAAACCATTCACATACAAAGGTATTGGTCTAGCTCATGATCATACATTCATAAAATGTTATTTACGCATAAATAAAGCTAGAATTAAATTTATTAATAGTTCTTGATTCAGATAAATCATGCATGAATCAATTAAATATCTTTAATTAATAAATTATTTTATCTTAAACCATTTTCTGAATTTCCTTGAGATTATTATCCATCATAATTTTAAACAAATAAATTTTAAATTATCTATATACGTAAAATGTACCATGGTGGTAACCAGGTGAATTCCCATTCCTCATGAAGATGTTAAATTGAACACATATATATAAAACACATGTCATGTGTCATGCCTCAACTTTACACCTACAGTATGGTACACATCTCAAGGTTTTTTATAATATAATAATAAATTTTAATAAATCTGCATAATTTGGATGAGTACATGGTGTGTAGTTCCAACTACACGACATGTAATTTTGTTCACCATCCATCTGAAGTACACACCAAGAAACATCGCGTGTAGATGCACATTAGAAATTTTTGGAGTACACAACATATTTAGTGGGACACACACCATGTAGTATCTGTGTTACACGATTTCCAGCCGGGCAAGCTGTGTACGGGGTACATGGTCCAACCCTAACCAGAAGAGACTACATGTTCTGTTCAGTGGAACACATGTCGTTTAATCTAGAAACTGTGTACCACCTTTTCCTGGTTAACACACGGTGTCATTTATGTCTTAGGTATACTCCAATACATAGCCTGATTTGGTAGATCAATCCGATGCATTGAACCTAGACTATATGTCATGTACTTCCAAATACACGTCGTTTATTCTTGTGTTGTACGGCCATGAACGTTTGGTACCTCTAGATGAGATCCTATATTTTATTTTAATCAATGATAAAATAAAAATACGTTTCAGTAAGATGAATGAGAAATGAGAGAGGAGGAAAAGATCTCGAGATTCATATTTAAAGAATGATTAACATGAATTGAAACTACTAAATTATTAAATTTGTAAATCACCAATGAAAAACTAAATAATTTTAATCAACCATATGCTCCCTTTGGTACCACTTGTAGGTTCCAGGGGTAGCAAAAGAACGTTTTTGGGTTTTCTCAAATGTAATTTTAGTGTTGATCAACATTCAATCTGAGATATGTTACGATAATAAAATGTTGGATCTTCGAAGTAGAACAAAGAATGAAAAAAGTGGAGGGTCCTAGAACCATCGAGAAGATCATCATATGTTGGATATAATTAATTTAGTTAATTGACAAGAATTTACTTGATGTAATTCTTTCTTCATTGATGTTTTCCAGTCATGTTCTTATTTGATTCGTCGTTTCATCATAGAATCCAAGTGTAGACTTCCTATAGCGGTGATCCACACTCTCACCACGTATCTCTGGATATCACCAATGGAATCTCTTAGTGATAGCATGGAGAATCCTTTTATTACGATGTCTGCCATAGATCACCTTGATTCAATGGATGAGGATCTCTTTAGGTCTTGAGAGAATTCTTGGAGGAAGGAGTTCTCTCAGCCTTGAGAGAATTTTCCAGAATTGTTGTGCACAATGATTCATCATAATGTTTTGGGGATGGGAGGATAATTATAATTGGGTTTGAGGTTATAGAGTTATGAAAATAAATAAATGTGTTTCACATTTTATTTATTTCATTAACTCTTATTGAAAACCCCATGTCGAATCATTAATTCCTTGACATGCGCCCATGCTGATTATAATAAACATCATTTAATAAAACAATATTATTTCCTCAAAATACCAACAAGAAAAACTACACGACAAGTAATCATTAAAACACAGCGTGTACTTGTTTTTCATTTCCTTTCCAAAATGAAAACTACACGGCGTGTACATTCAATGTAACATGACATGTATGTCCTGTTTTTTTATTTTATTCTTCCACCAATATAAAAAAAATTAGGATTTCTTGAATAATTTTTAAACCACATATTGTAATAATAATTATTCTACATGAGATACCAGGATACACATAGTGTGTGACCCTCTAGGCCTCTTTCTCGTTGGCGTTATGCTGGTTTGCATAAAGTCCAGTATTACTGTCTAGCAACGGGTCAAGGAACCCAAGATAAAGATTTTGATTCCTCATTGATGTGCCACCTAATACAAAAATTTATCGTGTAATTTAATCCCCTTGTATCAATATCTCTAATAAAGCAGGTTTCATGGTAGTGCCATCAACCCATGTTTTCGATTATTCTTTCTTCATCTTAACGGAATTGAACTTACACATACCATACCAAGGCCATGGATTTATTTAGGCTATATCAATTCCATCAAAGAGACTCAAAAATCTGCTTCTGTTATGGAACAAAACAGACAAATCCTTTCTCTCATTATCTATTAATGCAGTATCACTCGTGACGCACCCATCACATCCTACCTCGGTGCGAAGAGTGTGTCGTCATAGCTTTCATCAGTACATCTATGAGAATGTGTTGTAATAACCATTAATAATAATCTTAAATTATAAGGACCAATACACAAGTCCACAGATTGGAACATCCAATGACACAATGAAATGTGGATTTACTACTTGTGGGTCTCGTTCTTATAATATCCTCTTGGATATTACCAATGTGGCACACCATGAGAAGGTGGCTCAATATTTTATGAGTCCTCACCCCTAATGGAATGTATTATTTGTGTCCCCCAAATAACATCATCCGGCCAAAGAACATATATTAAAGAACAATGATATGGAACTTCCGGGTTCTCATCATAGTAGGGATCCGCTATGACCCTTTAATGCAACAACTTACCTTAGAACATTATCATATGCATTGTCATGCAGAATAACAATCAAGATGTGATAATGTATTTATTAATGAATAAATAAAAATGTATTTTATACCACATTGCATCGTGTTCCACAATCATAGATCACTTGTCCAAAATATTGGATAATGAATTCAATATCTTTGCTAACCCTGATCCTGAAGAAGAAATCATTCATATCACTCATCCAATAATTGTATTAGTGATGATAATTTTTTATTTGGAAGTAATCAATTTGTTAAACATTGAACCATATCATGATGACCCAATGACTACCCCTGGATGGATGGAGCCTTCAATCAGTGATATTCATAATTGTATTCACTCGACAGATATAGCCAAAAGGGAATTGATTCAGCGTTGTGCAATGAACATTACCATGTTGGATAGTGTGAATGGGAAAAAGACCCTATACAAGTGAGGATTTGATGAAATAATCCTCATATTCATAGTAGAAGGAGATATTCTCACTGTCTTAGAAAAATTCCCTGAAGGCTCTTGTGATACCCTTCATTATAGAACCAAGATCTCCCATCAAATTATGAGGTTGAGATACTACTGGACGACCATGATATTGAACTATGTGGAATTCACCATGAAATGTCATTCATCCAAGATCCATTCAAACTTCATCTATCAGCCCTTGTAATTTCTGCATATGGAAAAATATATCAGGCCATTTTCCATTTGGAGAATAGATATTGTGGGGCTATATCCACCAACCACGACTAAGAAATTAAAGTATATCCTTACTAGTACCAAATTATTTTACAAACAGGATTAGGTAGTAACTTTTAAAGTAGTCATAATTAACAACGTAATCAAATTTTTAAAGTCCAATATTTTCACCATGATCGGGGTCCCTTACACGATATTGATTGAAAATGGTACCAACTTATGTTCAATGGATTTTAATAATCTATACTAGGAGTAAAACATCGAGTATAATCACTCATATCATTATCATAAAATTAATAATAGATAGATGGAGTCTTTCAATAAGACCCTATAAAGTATACTCTTGAAGATGCTGAATAAGGATAAGAACTCTTGGCTAGAAAAACTTCACCATGTTTGGTGGGTATATCGTACCACCACTTGTATTTCTAGATAGAAAAGACTATACTCATTACTTATTTGGGTGAGGAATTATTACCCATAGAGGTCCAACTACATTCACTCTAAATATCCATTTTTGGAAATCTCTTGGATGATTAAAATTTAAGAAAAAGGTAGGAGAATTTTAGAGACTCAATGAGAATAAGGTTTTTACACTACACAACTGGGAAAACATTATAATTTGATTACAATATCCTTTAATAAGAAGGTTCTCCTTAATTCATTATTCCGAGGGGAATTTGTATTGGATATCGGAACTGCAATTCCGCTAGGGAAGAAGACATTAATATTGGATCCCAAATGGGAGGGGTCTTAAATCATATGTAATTTCTATCAAAATAGAGCCTAATAATTGTCCAACATGGAACGGTGTCATGTCACACTAAAACTAATGCAAGGTTTCACAATAAATACATACAATATCCATCCTCATAAGGGATTTGAAATTATAGTATGCCATACCATTTTTCCGAACTACATAATGTCAAATGATATAGAGTTTTTCTTGCAACAATACATTGAAACATTTTAGCTAATTTCATATTCACATGACACTAAACTACATGTGTTTCATAGAACACTGTATGGATTGATTCCTTCCATGGAAGGATATATATTGACAACCAATACTCCAATATTAGGTCTAACAAGAATCATTCTTTTCCTTTTTTCCCTTCACGTCGGGCGATCGATGTCCTCATCCAGATATGTTAAACTAAACGTATAATGTCTTCAACACATGGCATTAAATTGCACGACCTTGTAGAAATATGTACAGATTGATTTTAATTATTAAATGAGATACATAGGGATGCCTTGATCATATATCATCATCAAGAAACTATATAATACTAAATTCCTATATCATTCCCTTAACTGCCCAACATTGTAAGAGTAATCAAATTCATTCCTTATTTCTATCACTATGAAAGGTCGTGTTAGCTTCAGAATTGTAGTAAGGGATTCCCTACACGAGCACGGAATGAAATCATATAACATGTCCAATAGAGTACAAAATGAATTCATATAAATTGAACATAATGAGTCAACTCATTATGATAATAAACTCTAGGGTTAATTTGCAATCTATATGACATAAATATGTATTGTACCTCAATAACTTTGTTGTCCTTGATTTCTAAAATCATAGGATACTTAGTGACACCAGGAACTCTAATACCAAGCCTAGATACAACAATCCAAATAAAAAACTCTCATCTCTCCATATGTTCCAGGACTGTAAACAGATAGTTTCTCATTCAATAAATATGTGTGACTAGATTTCTATCCTTATAAGAAATGTAGTGACACCTGGATTTCTAATAATGGACCATGTCATAATAGACAAGTATAAATATTACCCCTAATTATGTATGGATCATACATGCTCTGAAAATCACCTCAAAGATACATGTGTCTTGAATCCCCTAACCACAGGATACACAGTGATGCATAGATCTCCATTCATGGTCCCAGCTGTAATATTACCATTTCACATCTAGGAACCCATGTCCCCACTGCAGGATGTTAAAATAATTTCACTATTAAGAACAACATGTGGGTTGATTCTCATTCTCATGAGATATACAATGACACTGATATATCCACAATTGGGGCTAGACCCAAAATTTATGGTCCTTCATGTATTTTCATCTTAGTCCTCACTACATGACATTAAACTACATGGGATTTCAATAACTATGTGTGGCTTGATTCTAGACATCATGAGATATATCATGATGCTCGAATCATCAATCCTCAGACCAGCTATAAAAATGATAAAACAATACACCCCAAATAGCATAAGGGGTCAGCTTATACAAACTCACAATAACTACAAACAAGTAAGAACTACACACATCCTTGTTTAGAATATAATCTTCTGTGCACATTTTTTTCATCTATTCTCAGTCCTTACCACATGATGTTAAACTGCACGAGAGTATGTCCTTATATTGTAATGAAAAATTACACTAATGTGAGTCCTTAACGCATGAGAGTAAAACTACATTGTGAAAATCATTTCCGCTTAATATTAAATTAAATAGATGAATGTATGTCCCCTCTATATAAAGATAAATTATGTGGACCATCACATATTATTTCCCTTGAATGACCGAGAGGGCTTCTTTTTAATTGATTTTTGAAAAAATCCCCCTTTTAAATGGGTGCGGGGTAACCCTAACAAGGCCTGTAGGTTTTCAAATTACATGACCTGTAGGTCTAAAGAAATATATATAATATTCTTGGAACTCTTCATCCCAGCTTCTTCATCGTGATATCAGCTCTCCACTAAGAATGGTTGTTCGAATAGACATCACATGGAAGCACATACTAGTCCTATTGGCAATGCCATACCCTCACCTTTTAAAAAAGCCTCTTAGATTATTCTCTAGTGAATTCACCTGCTCTAATTCCCCATCTGAATTCTACTCCTTGTAGAGTTTTTCTGATCATTTAAACACCATTTCAGGTGTCCCGAAGGCCTTGAGGTGACTTGAAAGCTTTGAGGTTGTCTGATAGCCTTATAGACCATACAGACTTGGGTGGCCTGAAGGCCTTAAAGGACTTGAGGCCAAACCCCGTGGACCAAATGCCCAAACTGAAGAATTGTTCTAGCTGGTACAGTACTAAACAGTGTCTGCTATAGTTCCGGCTATAGTACTTCTATATAACCAGAAATATGTGTCTGTCCGGTTTTGAACTCGGGTCTCTTGGATGCACTGGTTGATTCCTCACCAACTGTGCTGAGGTTCTTGTGCACCTATGATTCATATAATTCCAAAAGAATAAAATTAACCTTACCATTGTCAACCAGATCACAGTGTGAATCCATCTTGATTGAAAGCACCTCAATATATAAACAATACATCATGCCTCAGGCACCTCGGGTTACCAAAAATTATTCATGGCCCATGGAAATGATGCATCGCTTCAAGGGGCCATTTTTGACTATGAATACATACCCATGAATCATGAATATGTGTACATGGAATTCAACCAAATGTATCACTCTAAAAAATGGATAGTCTAATCCTTCTGATCGCTTTACACTCATGTGGCAGAACTAGAACCCCCAGTATGACATAAACCTTTCTCAGTATGACTATTCTATAAAATCACTCAAAATGTAATAACATCAATCCATGATTTAATTTTTTTTATCTCCCACTTATAATGGTGATGGGGTACTATTGACCTATGGTGTCCTAATTCGGCACTTGTGTATTATCCCCAATTTGAGGTCCATGGGCGTCATGACCATACACTTCCTACACATTGGTCAAAGTTGTGTGACCAAAAACTCAATCATAAAATGATCCAATGAAGAAGATAATAATCTACAAGGTTATGAGACAAAAAAATTGTTAGGATGAAAATCTACAAAGGTTTGCCTAATAAATAGTCATATATTCCCTCACCAAACTCATCACCTTCAGAGTATATGAAAAAATTGGGGTACAAATAAATAATGAGTCATGCTCATATGGTCTAATATGTAACCATAGTTAAATTCAAGATATGATCGTAAGAACCCTTAGTTTAGGAAAGTATTAGAGTTTTGATTTTTCACATCTCCTAACCACGATAATATGTTTACAAGGCGATTGAGCAACATTTTTGGTACTATAAACCTTCAATACTTCTACTGGTGGATTTAACAGCACAAGAATAATCCTTAATCAGAGCTAAAAAAGGATGACTACTACATTGGAGTTAAAAGGAAATTTCGTTTATCAGCACCAGAAAAGTGCTAATAAAGGTGTAAGTGATCATAGAAAAAAGCATAGTTATATCGTACTTTTAACAATGGTTTTCTTTTTCAATGATAAGTGGAATCCTTTATTAGTGAATTTATATAGCAATGACAAATCCTTGATTTTTAAGTGCTTTTGGGACTACTAATAAAGGTCTCCTTTTTTATTGAATTTATTATCACTAATGAAGGGTAATATTGTAGTGCGATTTTATAGCACACAGCCGCACTAGAAATATCACAAGAAGTGTTCTATAAAAATGCACTAAATCACTATAAAGTACATAAAACTTTTCAAAATCATATAAATGTACATAACTAAAATGAAATAAAATTTTCAACAAAAATACAACAAAAACACTATTATAGTTTCATTTAGTTATTTTTGTGACAAAATTTAATGACAACTTTGAATAAAAAGGTGCACTCTGAGTAATTCTAATCCCAGAATGAGTCAGGGTTGAGGCTCAACTAATTTCTACATGTCACATATGACTTTTGGTTAATTTTACTGATGTACTAAAACAATTTGAATATGTCATATAAATTTTTAGTATGTCAGTTTTTTTATTTAAATTAATATCAATTTTGAATATAAAGATTCACTTGGAGTCATACCTGTCAAACCATGTATTATATTTAGGTGATTCTAAGATCTATATGCCTCAAATTCCTTATTTACCATTATTATAAAGTATCAAAAACAATATTAATGTGTTTCTTTGGTTTTGAATATGCCACCTATGTTTTTTACTAAACTAGACGCATGAAGTTTGATTCATACCTACCACATCATGTATTTCATTTAGATTAGGTTGATTCCTACATGTCATAAATGTATTATAGATCAATATAATAATTTACCAAAACAATTTAAATGTGTTTTATTAGTTTTGATTCTGATATTTGTTTTGTTTCACTATAATTAATGTCAATTTTGTACTCCAAGACACACTTGGAGTCATAAAGGATACATTGTGTATGAGATTTAGGTGTAGTTTATTTTTACACATTTCAAATGACCTATGAATCATTTTCCAAAAGTATCAAAAAAATCTAATTTAGTTTCCTTGGTATTGAGTATGCCACAAGTGGTTTTCAATAAAATATAATTTTAACAAGGAAACATGAACATTTAGTCATATACGTTGCATTGTGTGTGGGTTTGAAATAAGGCTAATTCCTACATTTCACAAATGAATTATGAATCATATTCTAAATTTATAAACATAATCTGAGATTATTTTCTCAGTTTTTAGATAGTGACACATTTTTGTATTAAAATATCAATTTTAATCGAATAACAAAAACATTGATCCTTATTGGGTGAATCCTGTATCAAATTTAGGTTCAGATGAATCCTACACATAAAAAATCATATTTGAATCATTTTCATAATAAAAAAAACAATTTTAATTTTATTTCTTATTTTTGTGTATGTCAGTTGTTTTTTCAGTAATATTAATGTCAATTTTGAAAACAAAGACACACATGGAGTCACATTGGTCACAACATGCATTCGGATGAGGTGAGGATAATTTCTACATGCATAAAATTACATATGGATTGTTTTCCGAAAATATCAAAATAATATCAATTTGTTTTCTTGGTTTTGAGTATGCTAATTTTAAAAAAAAATTAATTTTAAACATAAAACATGTACTTTAAGTCTTAAATGGTTTACTGTTCGTGGGTTTGACATGAGACGAATCCCAAATCATCATAAATTAATTATGTTTCGTTCGAATAGATTATCAAGAAATTCCCATTGTGTTTTCTTTTTTTATTCATTCAATAACTCTTTTTAGTATTACAATGTAAATTTTAACCTGATAATGAACAGTTTTACTCATATGAAGAACATTGTGTATCAGATTGAGGTGAGGCTGATTCGTACACTTCCAAAATAACATATGGATCATTTTCATAATGTACAAAAATCAATTTTACTTATTTTTCTCGAGTGTGAGTTTGTCAGTTGTTTTTTCACTATAATTAATGTTAATTTTGAAAAAAAATTACAGTTGCTATCATACGAGACACACAGTGTGTCAGATTGTAGTTTTTTGGATTAATACACATCTCAAATTACGTATGGATCATTTTAATAAGGTTTCAAAACAGTACCAAACATATCCACCTAGAAGAAATACCATCTCACTATTTGATAAAGATAATAAATAAGTCAGGGAACGTGGGTAGGGTTAAACATAGAGGATTTACCTCTTCTATCAGGATTGAAAATTAAATATCATAGTATCAAGGATCATCTTCAAAATTAAAAAAATCAAAAGTTTTCCACTCAGTTTGAGAGTTACCGTGATTCAAGATTTTGAGGTTATCTATATTGGACCCTCTTTATACATTTGAGGAATATATGGTAGTGACAAGTCATGGAATATTGGGTTAGTATTTCCATGTCCTTATATTAATAAGAGAAGAAGTAAAACCATCATGGCCAATATTCTTTTTCATCCCATTAATTATAAAATAAATGAATGAGTCATGACCACACCCCAATGCTTTGAGATGTGTGTTGTCAGCCCTTTTTTAATCATTAGAGATATTACCCCTATTATCTGAGATTCACAAAGAGTTTATGAGATTCTAGATCTTTATATGATAGTTAACATGGTGTCTATCAGTGTTGACATTGCCATCTGGTAGAGATTTTGCTAAACTATCATAGTCATCGAGTTTTATGAATCCTCAACTCATAAATTATGGATGTGGGTGAATTTTTTATAGAGCAAAACAATGATTTTCCACACTATAAAAATGTTCAAAAGGAAACTCCCCATTCAAGTCACCATCTATGTGGCCAGTAGTGTGATCAGATGAATCCTGATGCTTTTCTACACGAGCCAAAGATGTATCCCAAATAGCTAGATACTGAGAGATAAATCTATCCTATATTTGGCCTTTATCCTCCAAATGCTCAAATTGATTACAAAAATTAATAGTTTGACTAGTTTTCCATGATATCAACCCACTTGTTTCCTTCACCCATCCCTCACTTTCGTCACTATGGGTACAAGACATTGCATCATTCTCAACTCTAGCCAGAAACATCCCCTCATATTTGTATCTATTCCCCACTATGACTGAAAACTCATTTTGTATCTCCAGAACCGAATTCTGTGGATTCAAAACCCCTATTTCCCACCTCCCCTAAGTCATTCTTCAATATTTCTTATATGTTAGCAACTTTCTGATCATAGGTTAAATGAAATGTCTTCTTCTGTAAAATGGAATCTTTAACAACATTTTAGCTATGGGGAAAACATGAAATTCAGACCCTAAAAACTTTGAACCATCATATGATCCCATGAAAAGAACCTTTGAGTAGCTACCTCACATAAAAAATAGCACCACCTTGGACTATTTCCCAACAATATGCATCTAAACCAATCACTACTCCCCTATCATTATCTGTACCACTACATTCCAATCCCACATCCATCTTTTAAGAAATAATAATGCTCCCACACAGACACACTACTTCCAAACACTCCATTTCATTTATAAAGAATATAATTACATACATGACTAAAAAATCCAATTTATTGCATCTAAACTTATCTCTATCTATAATCCCCAAAAAAGTTTTTAATATTGAAACACCAACCTCCACACATATTCTTGGAGAAATAGGATGACACACAAACTAGGTTATACTATCATAACAGAGATACCAATAAATATGGTTTACTAGCATAAAAATAACTGAGGTATTTTGGAAATGGTGTGCAAGATATATGAAACTAACTGAAATCACCATTGTAGTAGTATCATGTTTCATATGTAAATCAATCGTCTACCTAAATAGGATGATCCGACAACTGTTGCGTGTGTGAGCATTAGACCAGGCCTAAACCAAGTCACCCTATGTTGTGAATTTAATCATCATATGATTACTGTCAAGGGGACCAACCCTAAAGAACTCTTGAAATACCAAATATGAAAAAATAAACCTATAAAACACATGCACTAATGGATTATGATTTTTGAATCGAGATATAATCATAAAGTTATGTAGGGAAGATGCATCAGTGAATTCCAATTGCGAGACAGATAGTTAGGGGATGCGATTAAATAAACAGGGGACGTTGGGGAAAATTGAGATCTCCAAAAAAGAGGGAAGGTAATCAAGACTATATAAGGGTGAAAATGGTTGTGTCTTGACACCCACAAAGGACTGAAGCGGTCCCTAACCAGCGATGGGGCGTGGGACTGACTCATCAGTTGTAATCATATAGGGAAGGGAAGGGGATCACCCATCCATCACGGAAGTAATCATGTGGTTTATCATATATTAATATGAGTATCAAAATAATCTAAATTATTTTTCTCATTTTTTAGTATTCAACTTGGGATTTTTACAAAATTCATAATTTAAACTAGAAACATGAACCACATTGATTCATAAAGGTTTTATTGTATTTGGGTTTTACATGAGACCGATTCCTAGACGTCAAAAATGAATTATGAATTTTATTCCAAAATTATCAAGAAATTGGAGTGTGTTTCCTCATTTTTTATTGAGTGACACTTTTTTGTATTAAAATTTCAATTTTAGACTAATAATTGACAATTTGAGTCATGTTGGAAACATCATGTATCAGATTGTGTTGCGGAAGATTCCTACATGTCAAAAATTACTTATGAATAATTTTGAGGAAGTAAAAAACAATTATATTATTCTTACATGGTTTTTATATAGGCATTTGTTACATCAAATAAAATTGATGTTAATTTCGAATAAAAAAAAATTGTTGGATTTATATGAGTCACACTGTGTGTTGAATTAGGGTGGAACTTATTCCTATACATATAAATAGACTTATGTAATATTTTTATCAATTATTAAAACAATATGAAAGTGTTTAATTGATTTTTAGTATTCATTTTTTTACTAAAATGTCATTTTGAACTAGAAATAGGCACTTTGAGTCATACAGTTTTCATGGTATTTGTGTTTGATATCAGACTGATTCTTACACATTATTAATGAATTATGAATCATTTTCATAAATTATCTTGACAATTTGAGCATTTTTTATTTTATTTTAGTGTGTGAAACATTTTTTTATTAAAATATCAATTTTAAAATGATATATGACACTTTAACCCCATCTATCTTCAATGTCCACAATATATAAATTCTTGGTTTTACCCAATATTCCTCTCATACCACTAAAATAATTTGTGTTTGATTACACACATATCAATTCAATAATTTATGTCACAATATATTCATGTTTGATGATTAAAACTGTATATATGTTTCTTCAAGAATCCGAGTAGATAAATTGAAGCTTCCAATAGAGAATGATCATTCAAGGGGATTACTACCTGATAGAAAATCACTAGAAAATTGATGAAAAACATTATTTCAATAAGACACCTACAATACTTTCACAATAGATCTTATCATATTTGAAATGTTTTGGGTGCACTTCTCAATGTTTTTTGTATAAGTAAATCATGGTATGATCTATATTCCACCACATTACCCAATAATTTTATTTTTTTCAAGCCAATACTTCATCTCCTCCTCTCCCTCAGTCTCCATCTTGATATCCACCTTGGTCTTCATCCATTTTTCCTCCTCCATCTCCACATTGGTCTCTAACCCTAACTCATCCTTTTCCCCACCTCTACCTCCTCCTCAAGAAATGCCCAAAAATTTCATTGTATTTAGGTCATCACGTGAAAAAAAATTAATTTACCCATTTATAAATCTTCATCAGAATGAGTTAAAAAATATTATATAATCTTTATATCATTAATTCTTCATGAATCAAATATATTTATAAGATCATAAATTAAACTAGATCATAATCATAGCAGGTAATCACCTAAACAATTTGTTGGCATACAATCTGAAAAAAATACTGATTCCCAATCATCTAAAAACATTAATTATACTTTTGATTATCTAGATTTTTAGACATCTTGATTGAACTGAGAAAATATCTAAAAAAATGATCATGAAATTTATTTAAGGAAACTGTAATTTCATTTGAAAATTACCTGATATGGAATTCATGTCTTTTCTGATTTAGTTATCTCTCATAAATTTTTAAACATAATATCCACAATCAATTCTATTAGATTGTTTTAGACACCAATAAAATATTGAATAACATATATAATTTTTTTAAATGTTTTTATTGTCAAATATTTTTAAATATACCATAATGTTTTCCATTTGTAGTAATTCATATGGTTTATCCCTTCAAACACCAACTTCATTCCATGATTTAGCATATAGTTAGCGACTACCCTATCATAAAAAAATACTGGTAAAAAGGTGATATAAAAATTATAATATTATTTTTATCTATAAAATGATGATTTCATTATATTAAATATTCAAAATTCATCTCATGTGTGATAAGTTGGTTGGATATTAATGCATTGGATAAAAAATATATATATTCGAGGTGTCCAAATAGACTGCGATTAGTATAAATTTATTCCTAAAAAACAATTATTAATGAAAATATAAATTTAATTTATGTGATTATATTGTATAGTTTTGATTTTTTATTTTAGGTATAAAAAATAATCTTCTTTATGATAATTTTTAATTAAATTCATTAAGTGACAAAAAAAATCTTATGAATTTATTCACCATCCAAAGTATGTTTTTTTATAGAAATGATAAAGGGATTAATGATTCCAAATCAGGATTTTCACGATCTTCTATTAATATAGTTTTTCTGTAAACTCTTGATGATAATATTAATTTTAATTACCATTAATTAAAATATTATCCAACTATTTTTAAATATGGTTTATTGAAATATAACTTATATATGTATTCAAAAATGAGATAACCATCCACTCATGATTAAGAATCTGATTTAGAATCGTGAAAAAAATTATTTCTATCATGGAATATCAAAATATATATTTTTATTATTCAATTTATTTCATATAATTAATATTAAATATGGTCTCTACATGATTTATTAATGATAATAAATATTTCTCTGCAATATGAGGGGAGAAGAAAGTCTCAAAATGTCAGTTTCTTTTCTAGGTCGATTCACTAGATTTTAATGATTTATAATTCTTTTTATCCACCGCTTTATCCACCTATAATATCATACCTCACCTAAGGAATTTTATTATGAATGAATAATATATTTTTATATGAATTTTTTAAATACACACATCATGTAATTTTATAATATTAGAAGAAAATTCTATGAAATATCCAATAGAATCATTGACCATTCTAATATCAGGACCATCAAGTTGAATAGGTAACTCACCAGTCAAATCATATGGAACCTCAATCACTACTCTAATGTGTTATTTTGGGATGTCTTGATGGTGTATCAAGTCTCCAATGATATTATCCCTGTAAAAATCACAACACGGTAGTGCATGGGTTTTGACACTTAGAAATAAAAAACAACTATACACTTTAGAGTTCTAGTAATAGATGGTTATGGGAATTTGTTCAATTAACATTTAGGGGAAAAAATAATGAAAAAATTCATTACCATGGGTATGATTTGTGGTTGGGGGAATGAATAGACTCAATTCTAGTGGGAACATTTGGATCATGTTTGGATTATTTCTCCACCATAGGTACATTTTGATCATTTCTCATAAATTGGTCTGCCCAACCAGACAAAAAAATATTCTCTAATAGTGATTATATTTGTGATTGAAATCATATCAAATTATTATATTTATATTCATGTGGTTATACCTTATTAAAATATTTTCAATGAGATATTAAAACTGTAATCTACTAACTCAATCATATTGTTCAGGCTGATTCAATGCTACTAAAAGTAGCTTTTCTATAGTTATGGTCATTATCAATTCCTATGTCTAACACATATAAAAAAATAAAATGTAAATATATTTTTAGGTTATTTTATTATAAATCAAAACAATTTATAGATATGTTATATCAAACAATGTTTTACATATTGTTTTTTATATTCATCAACTAAATTACCCTCCTTATTTAAATGAGCCTTCATCCATAGCCCATGACATGGGAATGATGTGGCTTCATATTTGGATTCACCAATTTTTATATAAGAAAAAGAACCATATGTTTTATCATATCACATAATTAAAATATTACTGTTGATTTAAAATAAAAACCAATTTATTATCTAATGAATCCTACCCAATCATTTCATTGTAATTGGGTTACATTAGTTTTGATGAATATTCAATATTTGATGCACTCTATTTCTTTTTTATTAATTATCAACATTGAATGATGTAGGATAAAATAAGAGTATTAAATAATAGTATCCACTGTAGTTCCCCTGAAATGATTTCTCATTATTATTATTGATGAAAGAATTTTAGGTTTCATTTTTAATAATGTGGGCATAACATACTATTTGGTGGGGATTCACTTTCCCCTCAACATACATAAGATGTAACTATATAAATAAAGTACTGAATCCTCTAGGGCCTTTTATAGTGGCTATTAAGATGAATTTTCTATAGAAATTTTCTAATATAAATTAACACCATAATGAATAATGAAAATTAAATCAACATTACATAGTCTTTTTTTAATAAAATAGACAAAGTAGAATGTAACATTACCATTTTATCATTCCAAAGGACTTCTATCATTTTAAGTTCAATGTAGTACCATTAATCAATACCAATTGGTACATTCATACTCGTTGTCACCCCAAGATAACTAATGAACATTGACTTTTTGTGGTTAATAATTTGGTAACATTGATTCCAATAATCATAAAATTTTATAACATGACTTCCTGAACTAAGAATTTTATTCAACACTATGATGTTTCATCATTTTTTATTTTTTTCATCACTGTGTTGTTGATCCCCTAATAATTCCACTGTTTCATTATCAAAAGTCTATTATTAATCATGATTGGAAACATAATCATGTTAAGAACACATTATCTTCAAGAGTATTTAAGCATTTAATTTTTCATGAATTTTAATGATACAATACATCAAACTCAAAAAATTCAACAGTAGCATAAAAATTACAATAAAAAATGTTATATTCATGAATAATGATATAATACTTCAAAAATATAGTACAATTAACCTATTCTATATTTATTTATTTTTCCCTAGACGGTCGATTATTATGCATTTTAGGATGATGGATTTGACCCTATATTTAAAACAACCCTTCCTACCATAATTGTGGTTACAATGTTTTGGATGATATACCCCCTAAATAATTATTATTCTATTATTTTCATTGATACTCATCCACCATTTTTTTACATCCACCTATGTTTCTTAAATTACTTTAACCAAAAGGAATCATATACTAGGTTCTGGTGATCATTTTGGATGAATTATTCTCAAATTAATTCAAATAAAATAAAAAATATGGTGGATGAGTATCAAGAAACGATATTCAATAATAATTATTTAGGAGATAAAAGTTTTATGAAACTACCATGAGAAGTCAATTTTACCCCACTAAGCTGCATGACTCTAACCTATGTTACTAGTCCATTACCTCGTTTGTATCTCAAATATTATAGCTTTACATTCAATTATTTTAAAAAATATCCTAAATGTAATATTAATTATAGATTATAACATATTACATTTCTAAAATGAAGGAATGAACATTCAAATCCCCATGAATTCTACACATAATAATTTACATCGACTCACAAACATTCAGTGTTTGTGAATTCTTAAACAAAAAATTCTTTTTTTGGAAGGCATATTAGTGTGATGAAAATGATAGATCTTCACAACCATCCATTTCTATAAGATTCCTAGACAATGTATCCTGATGTTGAAGTTGAAATCTTGGCGGGATACCTATCCTTGTTGTGGGAGGAATAACTTTTAGATTCAAATATGTACCCTTTTAAATTTATAATGGATGAAGGAGAATGGAAAAAATGGTGCATTTATTTGTGTTCTGTTATCATAAAAATGTACTAAATGAGTAATTTCAAGAGTTCACCCATCATAAATGTATTCTCATTCAAGTATTCATAACCTCAAAGTTCAAATAGGATATAACAATACTATAGACAAATTAAATGAAAATTTTTATGAATTGTTGTCAAATGTAACTAAGTTAGTTGTATAATAGAATTTATATCAAGAATACTAAAAAAACATTCATTATATATTGATTAACTTTTAGGTGTCATTTTATTTCTTCTCAGGAAGTAATAAATGAGAATGATGAAATGATGGAAGAGCGGAACAATGAGTATAGATATGTGGTATTCAATTTCATGGATAGTCCTTTGATAGATATTTATGAATTAAATCGTAGTTGTAGGTATTTCCTTAATGAATTTTGGAACCATAATTATGGGAGGAAGGTATGTTTGAATGAGGGAGTAAAAAACATTTTCAAGAGATGGAAGGAAACCATGTGACTGATGATTGATTAAATAGTTTATCTAGGATTAGTTCTACTAGATTATAAATGTATTATATATATGTTTCAGATAGTAACAATTTTCATGAATGATCTATGAAAATGTAAAATTTTATTCCTGATGTTTATTGTATTTTAAACCCATCATACCAAAATAAATCTTATTTAAACAACCATATTTTTGAAACCCGTGGTCCTTTTCTTGAAATGTTATTTAGGTTTCTAAACACTATTATGTGTTATATTCATATTTAAATTATCATACATTAATAATATTTCCATAAAAAAAATGAGAGACAATGTTTTCATTTCTTTTAAGGTTATAGAAAAAAATTATAGAAAACCTATATAGTTACTTTACATAACCACTTTATGTTAATCTTGGTTCACATGTTTATGATGTTTCCTTCGGTTGAAGTATGAAAAAACTAACAATTTATTAAAATGGATATAGTATCAAATGATAACTAATCGATACTTGTGTTTTTTATGTTAACAATAGTTTCGTAAATATTCCTATAGGTTTTTATATTTACCTTGTATTTATCAAATTTTTATTGATTTAAACTTGTACGCATATATATTCATGGGATTATTTCATGTACTATTTTATACTGATTCACTTTTCATGTGATTTGGTTTTTAAACCTTTTTTCTTGTATCATGTTGAACTATATATATTTATTATCAATCCTATGGAAGTTGGTTGATGGATATAATGGTTTAGTAACATTTTTATTCAGCTCAGATTATGTTATGAATATTTGGAAAATATTATAATGTTACGATTTTGTAAAATAGAAATTTATTGATAAAATAACAGACAATCAAAAGAAAAAAAGAAAATACATTTTCCAAAATCCGGAACATCCTAAAAAATAGCTTCTTCTTCCAAAAAAAATTTATTTATAAACTTTTTAATAGAAATGTAATCTCATATATAACATCTTCTATAAGTGACACAACATATAGAAACTCTTCTACTAAAATATTATTTGGTGTGTTGTGTTATGAAATTTTTTTATCTATCAATTTAAATTAAATTAAATTTATAAAATATAATCACTATTAGTCTATAAAAATAAATTCATTATTTTAAATAGTAATAAATGAAATGGACATGTGAGAGTATTAGATTCCATTCACCGATAATGGAAATAAATTGTATCTCATTTAATGATCTACCTCTCCCATTGAATATAATCATCTCTCATAAAAATAATGTTTTAGGAGAATATATTTTTCAATGAACATACTAATATTATAAAGATATCAATCAATTATAAACACACCTATTATTGAAAATACATCATAACTTTTGATTTTGTATCAAATAAAAAAAGTGAAAATGTATTCTTGTTTTGATTAAAATAAAAATTTAAATAGTTTGTTCCATAATAAATTATATCTATACAACATATTGATAATGTTAACACAAATAAACTGGAATATTTAAACATTATTTCCGTGAATTAAATTAACCCATTCAAATTAAAACAATATGTGTTTTATCACACATGATATTATTCACATTAAATAACATTACCCTTAAAATCAGTCTAATATAATGTTATATTAATAATAATCTTCATGTGTATGTAATACTAAATAATAATTATTCAATAAATAAAATAACACACAATAAAATTTTTTGGAGGAAATAATATATCATAAGAAAAAATAATCCCCAAAGATTGAATAGCGGTTCGAGATATTGTTTACAGTGGTCTCGTAAGAAGTTGTAATGAGTTACAGGGTAGGGGAAGAATTGTGTGGGTGTTGTTAAGTGAGTCAGAGAGAGAGACATGTGATGTAGGGGTTCGATGGTTAATAATATAACAAAAACGGAAACAATAAAACCCAAAAAAATAAAATAAGGAGAGATGAAAGGGAGAAAATAATGTACATTATATTCTATTCTTGATTCTTCAAAGAGAATGTGGAGGAGTATCACCTACAGTAGGGGAATTCAATAAGAGCTGTGAATTGTGGATGAAAGAGCTATAGTTTTGATTCTTTTAAACAGATCATGGACAATTTTATTAGTGCAATAAAAAAATATATGATAAATATTTGTCTTAACAGTGACAAAAAGATATTTACTGAAAAAAGGCATATTTATCAGTTTGTTTTTAGCATTGATATGGATCAATCATTATCCTCCCTAATAAATCATGGATAAAATACATTATTGTAACACCTCGACCCCTCTAGGCTAGAGTCGGTGAATTACTTGTGATATTGGCATGGTTGGAAAGAATAAGATTCCAGAAGTAACGATCAGTTTAGTAGTCTTGATGGAACAAGATATATAGATGTTTCTAAAATTACATTGGACAAGGTTACAAGATACAATACATAACAAAAACTCAAAACTTCTTCCACAGGGACTCAAAAGAAGTCCTTATCTTCATCACCTGTCAAAGGTAGAAAATGAAAGGGGTGAGATGTAATGCTCAGTAAGGGTTAAAAATAGCATAATATTGAGTAAAATAATAAGTGAATCATAATCAATCTGATATAATCTATACGACAGAGTGATTAAATGAAAAACTAATGCCATTAATAAACTAAAAATGAAACAGCAACCATAGATTTTGTCATAGTGAAAAACTCATGGATAAAAATAATATCTTACAATGAATAAAGAGAATGATTATTAATTGGATGGAATATATATGTCACATGAAACAATAATAACTTAAAAATGGTTTAGTTCTGTGGGTAGAAACCCGTCTGTTTTTTTTTTGAATCAAACTCGAAGGGTCTATCACCAAACTGTTTTGTCTCATTAGACCTACCGATGCATCTAGGGGCTATAGCGGGCCCCATTATCCACTGTATATCCAAATAATACTGTATAAATTGATTCAATAAAAGAGAAATATTCCTTTTTAATATCCGTACAGAGTAGAGTGTAAAGATTCATCAATGTTTCCATAATAAAACTAACCTTGCAAATAAACATCGTATGTAAAATGGTATACATTTTAGACAACAAACATATCCATGACATGGGATTATGTAAATTTAATATAAATATAATTTCATATGAAAATTGATCTCAAATAGGAAATAGTTACACCACATAAGTATTATTAGGTGCACAATACAAAGATAGACACAACGAAAACAGTAGTTGAGACAAAGTCCCTTACCACAATGTAATCGGTCGAACCATATGACCAGAACGTAATAACCATCAAGTGAATCATTGAATAAAATGAATGTAAATAGAATCATATTAATATATATCGAATGGAAGTACACATATACCAAATATAAGGAATAATTTGCGAACAATGGAAATCCCAATGAAATGAAAGTGAGATGAGAAACCTCTTACCTTTTGCTCTAGTGTGTTCTTGATTGTTCTTAATGACCTAAATAATAAAATTAAGATTCATTAATTAATAATTACATAACCTAATAAACATTTAATTGATATGATATAACCTTATCATGCTCATTAATAGTCTCTTTGATGTTTTTAAGAGATTAAATCTTATTGTTTTTGAAGCATTTTCTTACTTGGTTTTCATGGTTCGTTTACTTGTTTCCATGAATGGAAGTTCATTTGAAACATGGTTAAACATGAAGAATTGTTAATACATATTATTAATGAAATTATGAAGATATAAAGGATCTTATAATTATTTTGAGTTATGTTCCATGATGACGATTCATTAGTAAAAACATTAATGATGTTTGTTTAGATTGTTTTATTGGTTCTTGGATAGTAACAACCTCATTTTAGATTATAAATTAAAATCGTGAGTGAAAATGAATTCTAGAACCATGGGTGAGTTATAAAACCTGTATCATAACCTGGTTCAACCTTATAAAATGTTTCATGACCAGACTTGAAAGAATTATTACAAATTTAAATCACATCATCCACGATGTTGGTAATTCGACACATCGCGGAAAATCTTTTTAATTCCTTTAAAAAAGTGTGGAAAAGAAGAAGATTGATGATGAATTTCTCATGAACATGAGAAAATTATGTATATACAAGATTATGGACATTTATTTCCTCTTGGGTAAGAAGATATGAAGAAATAATAAATAAATAACTTAATATAAAAGAATAATTTAGAAATCGCTTACAAAAATTCAGCAGCCTAACGGCTGCGTAACATGGTTTTAGAAAATATTAAAAATAGAGGGGAAAAGGGTCACCCATTAGAGAAATGAATCATAATATAGAGTAGATCATGAATAAGAAGAAAAATAATAACATGGTACGGAAACATGAATGATATACCACATAGAAGAGAACTTGAAAGGAAAAAGAATGAAATTGAGAATTTTCTTACCCTGTAGAATAACCCTTAGAACATGAAATTTTTGACCTTGGGGGATAGAAGAAACATTGGGAGGACAAATATAGAGCTATGGAGGCCAGAAATTCATTGAGTTATAATTGGAAATGAATTCATTGAAGGGAAGAGTAGGTATTTTTAGGAAAAGTGAAGGATTATTTTAATAATTTTCAAGGGACACCTCATGAGTGGTTTTTGCAAAACCATGGGCTTGACCATGGTATTAGACACATGGGACACCTCACATATTATGTAACTATACACAAGATTACCAGATTTATTACTTCATTATTATATCATTAATGATTTCATTAACACACTGAAACTAAAAACTGTATTTTTTACTATTCACTGAAAAATAAACTGTTTCAGAAAAATTCCAAATATTCACCCCAACCATTTATCGACGTGTAGATTTCAAAAGTGAAATAATTTTTTCAAAAAAAAATTCTAAATATTATTAATTTAATTTTGAAATAAGGTCATAGTTAATTCGATAAATAACAATATTAAATTGAAACTAGTATTATATCTCATTGAAAACTAATTAAGATATCATTATCTTATTGCCTAAATAAAATAAAATAATATAATTACTTACTATTCATAAGGGTATGTTACTATTCACAGTACTGTTAATATTACTATTCATATGGGTATGTTACTATTCACCAAAAATGAAGTGTGTTTTATCAGACTCCAAATGACTTACTCAACAAAACTCTACATGACCATTTTTTTAAATTCAAAACATATAAGTGAGAAATTTTGGTTTAATGGATATGTTTTAACTATATCCTAAATAAAATAGCGTTGTTTCAAAGGAACACATTGATGAATATAATGTAACTCAATGATGAATATAGAATCATGACATAAAATTTTTGGGGTAATTCATTATTCTCTCATTCGGAAACTTTTGTCCTCGAAATTTACAAAATATTACAAAAAATATTTGAGTATGTCTTTATCATAAGTTCCTCAGGCACCCATGTTGCTTCCTCCATCTTATGGTTCCTTTATTGAACCTCTACCAGATGATTTGTCCGATTTCTCAATACTTGTTCTCTAGTATCAATAATCTTGATAGGCTCTTCATAATAATATAGATCTGGCTCAAGTTCTACTTTTTCATAAGTGAGTACATGTGTTGGGTCTGGCATGTACTTTCTTAACATAGACACGTGGAACACATTGTGAACCTTGGAGAGACTTGGCGGCATTGCCAAACGGTAATCTAGGACTCCAATTCGGTGCTGAATATCAAAAGCTCTGATGTACCTGGGACATAACTTTCCCTTCTAATCGAAACGTATAATACCCTTCCATGGAGATACCTTTAAGAAAACGTGATCACCTTCTTGAAACTCCAAATCCTTCTTTCTGTTATCCGCATAGAGTTTTTTCCTACTTTGAAATATTTTGATATGGTTCTGGATATTCTTCACATACTCCATTGTTTCTTCAACAAGTTCTGGACCCACGAGCATTCTTTCACCAACATCATCCCAACATGTTGGTGTACGACATCTCCTCCCATATAATGCTTCATTGGGTGCCATCTGAATACATGAATGGATGCAATTTTTGTAGGAAGAATCTACGACAGCTAAATAATTATCCCACATGCCATGAAAATAATGTGAACAAGACCTCAACATGTCATCCAATGTTTGAATAGTCCGTTCTGATTTTCCATCAGTTTGTAGGTGGTGGGCAATGCTCAAATGAAGACTAGTATCTATGGAATTCTGAATACTTTTCCAGAATCATAATGTAAAACGTGGATCAAGATCAGAATAAATCAATAGGGGTACTCTATTAAGTCTCAAAACATCATTAATATCTAGTCTTGCTAGAAGTTCAAGTTGTAGATCTTCTCTTATAGCAAGAAAATGTGCTGACTTGGTTAGAAGATCAATAATGAACCATATTTCATCGTTCTTTGTAGTAGTATTTGGTAGTCCCATGACAAATTCCATTGTGATATTATAACATTTCCACTTAGGTATGGGATGATGTTGAAATACTCCTCCATGATGTTGCCTTCCAGCTTTCAATTATTGACAAACCACACATATTGGCCCAAAATTAGCAATCTCTCTCTTCATGTTGTCCCACCATAAATGTTCTTACAAATCTCTATAAATCATAGTGCTTCCAGGGTGTATAGATAAATTGGAACTATGAGCATCATCCAACAGTTCCCTTTTTAGATCAGGTATATTGGGAACACAATGTCTCTTCCCAATTCTCAAAATTCAATCTTCATATAGTATGTCACTCAATCTCCCATCATTCATAGCTTTAATCTTCTTCTGAAACTCCTCATCATCATCTCTAGAACATTTTATCCTTTATAGTAAATATGGTTTGGCAACCATTTGAAAAAGAATTGTTGTTTCACTTTCCATGGTTATTACCATATCCATCTTTATTAGATCCATGAAAATAGGATCCCTTTCAACTCTCATCTTGTTCAAAACTCAATGATCCTTTCTTCTCAAAGCATCTGCCACCTTATTTTCCTTCCCCAGGTGGTTGTATATCGTGCAATCATAATTCTTGAGTAGTTCAAGCCATCTCCATTGCCTCATGTTGAGTTCTTTCTATGAGAAAATATACTTCAAACTCTTGTTATCAGAATAAATATCACATTTTTCACCAAAGAGATAACATCTCCATATCTTCATAGAAAATATTATAGCAGCTAACTCATGATCATGAGTAGGATAGTTTTTCTCATGAACTTTTCTATATCGCGATTCATAAGAAATAACCCTATCATTTTTCATAAGGACACAACCAAGTCCTTTCTTTGATGCATCACTATAAATAAAACACATGTCATTCCCTGATGGTAGAGTAAATATAGGAGCATTGAAAAATCTTATCTTCAGTCCTTCGAAACATTATTCACAATCATTTTTCCAAACAAATTTATCCCATTTTCGTGTGAGCTTCGTTAGTGGGTTTTCCAGTCGGGAAAAATTCTGCATGGAACGCCGATAATAACCTACTAATCAAATAAAACTACATACCTCAATTATGTTTGTTGGCGTGGGAAAATAATGGATTTCCATTCTCTTTACAGGATCAACTAGGATTCCATCCTTCGAGAAAATATGGAAAAGAAAAGAAACTTACAAAATCCAGAATTCAGACTTGCTAAACATCACATATAATTGATTTCTTCTAAGAGTTCCCAGAATAACTTGCATGTGACTTTCATGGTCTTCATAGCTTTTTGAGAATACAAGGATATCATATATTATTTTCACAACAATTTTATCAAGATATTATTTGAAAACTCTATTCAATAAATCCATGAAAACATATGTTGTATTCATCAGTCCAAAAGGCATCACTGTAAATAGGTAATTCCCATACCTGGTTCGAAATGCTTTCTACAGAATATCTTCCTTCCTCGCACTCAATTGATGATATCTGAATCAAAGATCAATATTTGAAAATTATTGATCTCCATGAAGTTGGTCAAGTAAATCATCAATCAGGGGTAGAGGATACTTATTCTTTATTTTAATATCATTGATTTCTCTGTAATCAATGCATAGCATCATTTATCCAACATTCTTCATTACAAAAAAGTTTGGGGCTCCCCATGGAGAAACACCAGGTCGAATAAATCCTTTGTCACTCAACTCTTTTATTTGATTCTTCAGCTCCACTAGCTCCACAATGGCCATTCTATATGGATACTTTGATATAGGTCTTGCAACAAGAATTAAGTCATTGGAAAACTCAAATTCCAATTCTGGAGGATGTCCATGTAAATCCTCTATAAATACATGAATGTACTCTTTTACTATGTGAACATCTAAAATTTGAATATTTCTTTCCTCTCCCATAGATATTAGTTTATCTTCCTTTCCATGTATTGCATTCAATAGAGCTACTAGTGGTGGTTCTAGATAAAAATCTGGTGGTGAATTTTCTTCCCTAAAGACAAGGGATTCTACACCATTTCCAAAAATTGTAACTTCCATTTTCTTGCAATAAATCCTCACATCATAATTTGATAGCCAATCCATACCGAGAATTATATCAAATATAGTCATGGGTATGATGATAAGGCTAGAAACTAAAGAATATTTTGGTGTTTGGAGGGGGACTAGTCAACATGCCATTGTGGCAATGATACATCCCATGGGAGTTTTGACTGACAACTCCTTTCTTAAATGAAATTGGAAATGTCAAATTTTCATGGAAACTGAGTGGATATAAATGAATGCGATGATCCAGAATCAAATAAAGTGTTGGGTAAGTTTGAGGAAACAATTAATGTACATACCACCACGTCACTAAGAACATCAACCTCCGCGGTTGTAATCACACATGGTCTCCCTTGCTCTCTTGGCTTTTTATGAGGCATGTTTCCTTGGTTCATAGGACACTCATCTTCATAGTGTCCCATCTCTCTGAAATTGTAGCACTGAAGATCATTGAATTGTTTCTTCCCCTTGCATTCATCAGATCAATGTCCCTTTTCTCTAGAGTTATAGAAGACTCCCATTCCTTTAAAGCATCTCCCGAGATGATTCTTTCCATAGTTCTCACATAATGGGAAACTTTTCATTCACTTTTTCTTCTTTGGTGCCTCTCCTTTTCCATGGTTATCATAATACCACTTCATATCCTGTTTTCCTTTGAAAAAAATTGATCTAGAAAATTCTTTTTCAGTTTTGATGGCACTTGATACAATTTATTCATATGATGAAAATGATTTTGAAGATAGTGCCCTTCGTAGACTTGGTTTAGGACCTTAAAAGAAATGATCAATATTGTCTGCTGAGTCATGTAAGTAATCCACAACAATCCTGGATAGCCTTGTGAAGGTAGCTTGATACTCTACAACAATGTCTTCTTCCCTTTGTTTCAAGCCAAGGAATTTCCTTTTCATTTCAGTTTTTCGCTCACG
The DNA here is from genome assembly GCA_963277665.1 of Viscum album. Taxonomy (NCBI): domain Eukaryota; kingdom Viridiplantae; phylum Streptophyta; class Magnoliopsida; order Santalales; family Viscaceae; genus Viscum; species Viscum album. The sequence goes on from OY728164.1 coordinate 802,096,685, forward strand.
AGGGAAATATTTTTCGAAGAATATTTCATAAAAGTCCTACATTCCATATCCTCTAATTCTTCTTCCTCCATGGTATTTTGAATCAGAGACCACCATTGATCAGCATCACCCTTGAGACAATATATTTCCAGTACTACCTTTTCATTTTCATTGCATCTTAATTCCATGAATATATTTTCATGGGACCTGATCCATTGCTTAGAAACCACTAGATTAGTAGTCTCGTGGAATGATGGGGGATTCTACCACATGAAATGATCCAACATAGGTGTCGAATGGTTATATGTTACTACTTCAGTATGTTTTCCCTATATGGTAAGGATATGATCTACACTAATGTTGACTGTGTTGACTTACTCGATAGGGAGATACCTACCATTCCCACGAGTATTGATTCCTCTTCTTCCATTTGATGCCATTTCTAAAAAATAGGATACACTAGGTTAGTTTATGAATCTCAAATAGAAAATCACTTCAGATATATTGAAATTCTATGCATAGATAATCTTATAAACATGGTTCCTCTATGGAAAAATTTACGTTTACTCCTTCATAATGTATTGTAAAGAAAACATGAATTATCCTATGCATATCCCCTGAGAGTGTCACAACCAAGAATGCAACAAATATCATTGTCGTGCACCAGTTCCTGTTCGAGTTTAGCTCAAAGCAGTGTTTTTGGGTTTTACCCCTAGATACATCTATTCCAGAGCCACCTCTACCTGCTTGTATCCAGACATGGATATACTACTTGAAAATACATATAATCTATTACTTACCAAAATACCCAGATGTTTTTGTATATTTATCCTCAAATACTACCTTAGGGCTTTGTTCCATACAATAAATTTCCTAGTCTAGTTTCCAAGTGTTCTACTAAACTTCCTCCGATCTAAACTGTAACACCCCGACCCCTCTAGGATACTGCTAGTGCATTACATGTGATATTGGCATGGTTGGAAGGAATTAAATCCTTGAATTAATGATCAGTTTAGAAGTTTTGAAAAAATAGATACATAGATGTTTCTCAAATTAAATTGGACAAGGTTACAAGATACAATACACAACAAAAACTCAAAACATCATCCATATGAACTCAAAAGAAGACATTCTCTTCATCACCTGTCGAAGATAGACAATGAAAGGTGTGAGCTAAAATGCCCAGTAAGGGTTAAAAATAGCAGAAGCATGAGTAAAATTATAATTGAATCACAATCAATCTTACATAATCAATAAGACATTGTGAGTAAATAAAAAACTAATTCGATTAATAAACTGAAAATGAAATTGCAACCATATATTTTGTCATAGTGAAAACCTCATGGATAATAATAATAACAACTGATAATGAATAAAGTGAATTATTATTAATTGGATTTCATGTATTTAGCACATGAAACCATAATACCGTGCAAAATGGTTTAGTTCTCTGGGTAGAAACCCATCTGAATTTTTTGGAAACAAACTCGAAGGGTCTGTCGCCAAACTATTTTGTCTCATTAGATCTACTGATGCATCGAGTGGCTATAGAGGGCCCCACCCAACACTACATGTCCAAATAATTTTTTTATAAATTGATTAAATACAAGAGAAATATTCCCTTTTTATATCCATATTGAGTAGAGTATATGGATTCATCAATATTTCCATAATAAAAATAACTTTCCAAATAAACACCATATGTAAAATGGAATACAATTTAGAAAAAAAACATATCCATGAAATGAGATTATAGATATTTAATATAAATATAATTTCAAATGAAAAGTGATCTCAAATGGGTATTTGGTACACCACATAATGATTATTAGGTGCACAATACAAAGATAGTCACAACGAAAATAGCAGCTGAGAAACAATCCCTTACCACAATGTAATCGGTCAAACAGTATGACTGGAACATAATAACCTTTAAGTGAATAATTGAGTAACATGAATAGAAATTGAATAATTATGTTATATCTCGAATGTATGTACACATATACCAAATATAAGGATTAATTTGTGAACAATGGAAATCTCCCAGAAATGAAAGTGAGATGAGAAACCCCTTACCTTTTTCTCTAGTGTGTTCTTGATTGTTTTTAATGACCTGAATAATCAAATTTAGATTCATCAATTAATAATTACAGAACCCAATCAACAAGTAATTTATATAATATAACATTATTAAGTTCATTAATGGTCTCTTTTAGGTTTTTCAGAGATTAAATCTTATTGTTTTGGAAGCATTTTCTTACTTGGTTTTCATTGTTCGTTTACTTGTTTCGATGAATGAAAGTTCATTTGAAACATTGATAAACATCCAGAATTGTTAATAAATATTATTAATGAAATAATAGATATATAAATGATCTTATAATTATTTTTATTTATATACGATGATGATGATTCAGTAGTTAAAGCATTAATGATGTTTTTAGATCAGTTTATTGGTTCTTTGATAATAACAACCTCATTTTGTCTTATAAATTAGAAACATGAGTTAAAATGAATTCCAGAACCATGTATGAGTCATAAAAAATATATTATAACCTGGTCCAACAATATAAATGGTTTCATGACCATACTTGAAAAAATTATTGCAAATTGAAATCACATCGTCCACGATGTCGCTAATTCGACACATCATAGGACAATGTTTTTGATTCCACTGAACAAGTGGGAAAAGAAGATGATTGATGATTTATTTCTCATGAACATGGAAACATACAGTATATAAAAGATTCTGGATATTTCATTTCTCTTGGGTAAGAATAGATGAAGAAAGAATAAATAACGAACTCAAAATAAAAAAATAATTTTGAAATCGCATACAAAAATGTGACAGCCAAACGGCTACGTAACATAGTTTAATTTTTTTTTAAATGTGAGGGGACAAGAGTCACTCACTCCAAAAATGAATCATAATATAGAGTAGATCTAGAATAAGATGAAAAATAAAAAAAATGATATGGAAACGTGAAAGATATACCACATAAAAGAGAACATGAAAGGAAAAAGAATGAAATCGAGAATTTTCATACCTTATAGAATAACCCATAGAACATGAAGGTTGGAACCTTGGGGGCTTGAGGAATAATTGGGAGGACTAATATGGAGGTATGTAGGCCAGAAATTCGTTGAGTGATAATGGGGAAAGAATTCAATGAATGTAAGAGTTGGTATTTATTGGAAAAGAGACGGATTATTTTTATAATTTTCAAGGGACACCTCATGAGTGGTTTTTGCAAAACCATGGGCTTTACCATGGTATTTTCCCATGGAATAACCCACTTAAGACACCACACATATTATTTAACTATAAACAAGTCGACCAGATTTATGACATCATTATTATATCATTAATGATGTCATTAACACACCGAAACTAAAAACTGTATTTTTTTATTATTCACTAAAAAATAAACTATTTCAAAAAAATTCCCAAAATTTACCCCATCCATTTATCTATGTGTATATTTCAAAAGTAAGATCCATTTTTCAGAAATAATTTTCTAAATATAATTAATTTAATTTTTAAATAAGGTCATAGTTAATTCAGAAAATAACAATCTTAAAGTGCAACTAGTTTTATTTCTCATTGAAAAACTAATTGAGATATCATTATCTTATTTCTTTAAAAAAATAAAATAATAATAATATTTACTATTCATAAGGGTATGTTACTATTCATATTACTATTCATATTTGTATGTTACTATTCAGAAAAAATCATGTTTATTCTATCAAACTCCCAATGACTTACTAAACACAACTCTAGATGACCATTTTTCGAAATTCAAATCATAGAAGTGAGAAATTTATGATTAATGGCTATGTTTTATCTATATCTTAAATAACCTTGTTTTGTTTCATAGGAACAAATTGATGAATAGAATGTAACTTAGTGATGAATAGAAAAAAAACATAACATAAAATGTTTGGGGTACTACAATTATTGACAGTTCTAACATTTTATCATTGATAAAGATATGTTTTTGTTGATTCAATAAGGTTTTCCTTACGACATTTCAATTCCTTCATATTTGGGGAGATTGTTAAGTCAATAATTCTTCCTTATGAATTTACAATTCCTTATTCTTTTGAAAATCATAAATAACATATCTTAAAGAAAATTTTATTTACTCTATGTTTTACTTATATGGAAAATTTTCCTTCCCGACGGAAATTTATTCTCACTATGTTTTTCATTGATCATTATACTGTCTAAGTGTAAAATTTGGTTTCATATCTAAATCCTCAAAATCATATAAAACTTAGTTAAAGAGAATTCTGTTTTCAGAATTTTAATTCAAACTCTGAGTTCTCTGAATTCAGTATTTGAACTCTTCTGAGTTCTAACTCCGAGTTCTTTAAAATCATACTATGAACTCTTATGAGTTCTTACTCCGAGTTCTATGAATTCAGACTCCATGCTCTTCTGAGTTCTGACTCCGAGTTCTCTGAATTCAGACTCTGAACTCTTATGAGTTCTGACTCTGAGTTCTCAGAATTCAGACTCAAACTCCCATGAGTTCTTAATCCGAGTTCTCTGAATCCAGACTCTGAACTCCCTTGTGTTCTGACTACGAATTCTAATGAATTTAGAATCTGAACTTTGTATATTTAGTCTCCGAATTATTATGAATCTAGACTCTTAACTTTGTATGTTCTGACTCCGAACTCTCATTAATACTGACTTCGATATTTGTAAGTTTAGGTTCTGAATTATTGTAAATCCAAATTCCGAATTTCTTTGTAATTCAGACTCAATAATTCTAAATAGTTCAGGTTCTAAATTACATAGAAAACCGAATCTGAAAATCCTTGTATTATAGACACTGAATTTGTTTTTTATTACACACCGAATTTTTGTTAGCTTACATTCTGAATTTTTGATTTTGGTTATGTAACCATATTTTTTCTTACACTCCAAAAAATCGATTTTCTTAAGTAACTATATTTTTTCATAGACATGATTTGGTTATAAAACGATGTCATGCATTTGGTTACTAACTAACTGTTGATTGAGTGACACGTGTACAGGTCCCTCCAAAATTCAAGGAAAAATATGATCGTTGGAGGAGGGAGCTGACCGTTGGAGAATTGCCTATAAATAGGAGATCATTTGAAAGAGATCATAACATTGATTAACTGTTCTGTGACTCCAGAGATTGCATGATGTTGAAGTGATTTCAAGTGAGAGACTCTCACGCTTAGTGCGTACTGAACACCTTGTTCAGACTTGCTTCATACGACTTTGAATGTTTCTGAGTACATTCAAAGGCTTCCAAGGATAGAAAGACAGAGGTGCCAACTACCATGATGTTGAGGGCTTCCTTGCCGTGGAAGATAGAGGTGTCGACTACCTTGAAGCTGAGGGCATGCATGGATAGCAAGACAGACTCTAATCTTTGTATCGAGGGATTTTCCTGGTGTGGTTAAGATATAATTTCATGAATGTATAAGTTAAGGGACATTTATCCAAGGTTGTTGGATAGCCTTCTCTTTGGGTTAAAATACTTAATACTTGTTAAATGTTTGTTTCAATTTTTCCGCTCTATTTTGTTTTTTGAGGAAAGTATAATTGTCTTATACATTCTTATACTTGTATACTACAATTTAGTAAGATTATATACCATTTAAGTTATAATGTTTATCTTTGTAAACATACATTAAGATTCTTTTTCCGGAACCATATTTTCTGGAATCACATTCTCGGAATCATATTTCTGGAATCTATCAAGTGTGTAGAACTAGAGGTTTTTTGAATTACCTTGTTTAATCTTGTTAAACACAATCATATTTAAAAGTTACAAAAGAATTATTTAAATTATACTATTCACCCCTCTTGTATAATTGATCATTATTAGATACCTTATTCAGTATCTATATTATTTAGATCCTACATTTGGTATTATAGAGTATATGATAGTTCACATACCATCACAACAATTGGTATCAGAGAAGGTCTTAAAAATCCTTATATTCACATATAAGTTTTCTTTTCTCATGTTTTTCATTTTTCTATGTTTGATTTTCTGAGGAATTTTTTCCATGTTTACATTACCTTACTACTAATAAGTTTGTGTGGAATGATATTTTCCTTAAGATGGTAGGAATCAATGTTAGTTTCATTGACAAACTAAATCCAACTAGACCACCTATTTTTTATGGGAATGATTACTAATATTGGAGAGATTGCATGAAGACATTTATTATCAATACTGGAGTGGATAATTTTCTTACGCTTACTGGAGGTTATAAAATTCATGAAAAGGAATTCAGTACTTTCACCAAAAAATAAAATCATGAATATCAACTCAATTATAAGGTACACAATATGTTGCTTTGTTCCATGAATTGAAATATATATATATATCCAAATTTCATCTTGTGAAGAAGAAAATTTTATATGGAAGAAGATTGAAGTTATACACTTTGGAACATCAAAAGTGATTGAAACAAGAAGAGCCATGCTCAGAGATGAATATCATGGTTTTTGCTTTCCTTTTGGAGAACCCATATGTAAGGTGCAACAAAGATTCATGACTATTGTTAATAGTTTAAAATATATGGGTGAGAAAGGATTAGATGATGAGGCTCTTGTTGATGAGATCATAGACATCATGTTCAATGAGTGGGATTTCAAGAGGACAACTATTGATGAGAATAGAAAGGTTAATCAGATTTCACTTGATGAACTTTTTGGAACACTTCTTCAACATGAGACTAGAATGACAAAAGCTTCTAAAAACATTAAGAAGAAGAATGGTAATGGCAGTGTTTCCTTTACTACGACATCAAATCATATGAAAGCCAAGACTCCTAAGAGAGTTTGTAGATCCAAATCTAAAAATATTTTTATTCAATCCAAATCTAGTGGAAGTGAATCTTCAGAAAATGAACTTGCCAACCTTGATTGAAGGATGAAAAATATTGTTGGACCGAAGAACATTCAATCCAGATATAATAATAAATAAATGGGAATATAGGAAAGATTTAGATGTTACATGTTATTAAGGAAAGAGAGATGGACATATAAGGCCAGATTATCCTATGCTTAAATGAAAAGAAATAAAGGAAAAGCTTTATGAGAGAAACAGAAAGAAGTACTACAAAACTAAAGGTAAAAAATTCTTGAATGATAATGACACCGTCATTACCAGTGGTGGTGAATCTTCAGATAAATCATCAGATTACGAATCTTCTGGATAAAAGAGTCTTGGTCTAATAGCCATGCTACCTATTGAAAATTATTGCTTACTGGCTAAGGTACACAATTCTGAATCAATGACCAGTGTTTCTTTGACTGAAAAATATTTTAATGATAAATAATATAAATCTTTTGAAGAAGAATATTTTTCTGATGAAGATAATACCTTACCAACCTATGAAGAAGATTCTAGGTTTTCTAAGCATCATGAGAATGAAAAATCTAAAGTCAGCAAAAAGTATTATAAGGAAAATTATAGGATTTAAATACATACAAAAGAAATATCAAATAATTCTAAATATCTCGATAAGAAAACTCTTTATTTTGAAAATATTTCAAAAAATCATAAAAGAGTAAATTCTAAATAGGATAAACTTTCTAAAAACCTAGAAAATGTAATTTCTAAGAAAAATTTTTTCAAGGCAAACTCTAGTTCCAGTGCTAATGTTTGTGAAGAAAAGAACAAAGTTATTAGACTAATGTCTGAAATTCTTTTCTTTGATGAAGTGTTGGTCAAACATTAACTTAGGTAAGGAAAATTTTGATAATATGTATTCTCAAATCCTACATCTAACGAATAACTGTAGATTTGGTTATACTAGTTCTAAACCAATTTTTAGCAACAATTAATTTGTTCCACAAAGTGCCCTTATCTGCAATAAGTGTCAGAGTGGTGGGCACTGGGCAAAAAATACTTCCCTAAATAAAAATTAGTCTTTAGGATTTCATAAATCCTACATTTATATGAAAATTTGGGTTCCAAAAATTTTTCTTTCTGAAATTTACGGATTGAAGAATGTTTGGGTTCAGAAAGTATAACTCTTTTTTTCAAGAAAATAATGAAATTACCAATCGCAATATATGGTACATGGATAGTGGAAGTTCCTTGCATATGACTGGTAACCAAAACTACATTGAAAATATTTTCAAGAAGAAAGGGGGAAAAGTAAATTTCAGAGATAATGCTAAGAGAGAAATTATTGGTATAGGTAACATCATTCTTCTTGAAAAAACATTTATTTTGAAATTTTTTATTGTTAAGGGTCTTAATCACAAACTCATTATCACAATCCAATTATGTGATAAATGTTAAGTTGTGAATTTTAGAAATCAGAAGTTCTTAGTACATAATTTCAAGGAAGAGTATATTCTTTTTGCCAATAGGCAAGAGAATGTTTACACACTAAACATAGAAGACGTTAAGATCCAATACCTACCTTGCCTTAGTACAATGGAAGATCATTCTTGGTTGTGGAATATAATGTTAGGACATTGTAACCATAGTAACCTATGAAAACTACCTAAAAAATAATAGTTAAGGATCTACTAGAACATATATTTGATTCTTCAAACGTTTGTGACCCCTGTCAATATTGAAAGCTACATAAATCAAGTTTTAAATCAGTCAGTGATGTCTCAAATACTGATAAATTATAGTTAGTACATATGGATATTTTTGGTCTAACACAAACTGGTAGCATTGAAGTCAAGTTATATGTATTTTTTCTAGTTTATGATTACATTAGACTTACGTTTGTCTATTTTATAGAAATAAAGTATGAAGCCTTTTATTATTTCAAAAGTTTTAGAGCCCAAGTAAAAAATGAGAAAAACCATCCTTTGATAACTATTCATTGTGATCATGGAGGAGAATTTCAAAATTCTGATTTTGAAACTTTTTTTAGTAAAAAATTCATTACTCAAAGCTTCTCAGCACATAGAACTCCTCAAAAAAATAGAGCTGTTGAGAGAAGAAATATAATTCTTCAATATATAACAAGAACCATGTTGAGTTCATATTCCGTATCCAAACATTTTTAGGCTGAAGCTGTATGTACTTCTTGGTATAACATAAATCGTGTTTTGATTAGACCTTTTCTCATTAAAACTCTTTATGAGTTATGAAATGGTAGAAAACCTAGACGTTATTATTTAGTGGTTTTTGGCTACGAAGTATTCATTCTTAATACTAAAGATAATCTACACAAATTCACACCAAAATATGATGAAGTACTTTTCTTAGTTTACTCCACAACTTCTAAGGCAAATATAGTTTTCATTAAAAACACTTGTACTATTGAAGAGACAGTACTTGTCAAATTTGATGAAACTGATCCCTTTTTTGAAACAACCCCAACTTACATCTTCAGATTTGTTTTAAAAAATGGATTATCAACCCACGATAGAAGATCCTTATGATAAGGAAAATGTCCAAGAAGATAATTCTGAAACATTTACCCCCATAAAATTTCATACCCTATATTTACGAACAGGTTTTACAAAACCAAAACCAGATGTTTCTAAAGAATCATCCCAGTGATAGTATCATTGGTGATGTGAATCAAACTATAAGGACTAGAAGTTACTTAAGGAATGAAGTAGAACACCGAGCATTCCTTTCCCAATTAGAACCAAAAAAGCATGGATGACGCTTTAGGTGATGATGATTGTATAAAATCTATGTAAGATGAACTAAGTGAATTCGAAAGGAATATAGTCTAGACATTGGTTAAAAGACAAAATGAAACTTCTATTATTAGAGTAAAATGGGTTTTCATAAATAAGTGTGATGAAAATGGAATCACAGTAAGAAATAAAGTTAGATTGGTTGTTAAAAGCTATAATCAACAAGAAGGAATAGACTATGAAGAAACATATTCTCCAGTATCTAGACATGAATCTATTCGTATCTTACTTGAATTTGTAGCATTCTTCAATTTTATACATTTTCAATTGGATGTGAAATTTTCTTTCCTTAATGGGTATGTTCAAGAAGATGTTTTTGTTGAACAACCTCAAGGTTTTGAAGATACAAAACATCCTCAACATTATTATTAACTTACCAAGGCTTTGTATGGACTTATGCAAGCCCCTCAATCAAGGTATGATAGACTTACATTATTTTTGCTTCAAATTAATTTTTTTATGGGAAATGCAGATCGAACCCTTTTTATAAAGAAAGATAAGACAAATGTTTTTATTGTTCAAATTTATGTTGATGACATTATATTTGGTTCAACTCAACAATCTTTAACTGATTCCATTGTGGATCTAATGAAATTTGAGTTTTAAAGGTGTATGATGGGTGAGTTATCATTTTTCCTTGGTTTTAAAATTTGTCAAAAACTAGAAGGAATTTATATATCTCAACATATGTATCTTACAGATATTATTAAAAATTATATATTTGACAACACTAAGATTATTAGTACTCCAATTTGGTACCTCAAACACTCTTGATCTTGATGATGCTGGGAAACTAGTAGATCAAATATATTTTATAGGTTTGATAGTAATTGTATATTACTTAACAGCTAGACGTCTAGACTTAATGTTATCATTATGCTTATGTGATAGGTATCAATTCAATCCTAAGGAATATCATTTAAAGGAAGTGAAAATAATTTTTCACTACTTAAATGGAACCATGGATTTATTCTCTTTTATACTTATGGAAATGATTTTGTTCTAAAATGTTTTTCAGATGTTGACATTGGTGGATGTGGAATTGATATAAAAAGTACATATTGAATATGTAATTCTATATGAGATTCATTAGTTTCTTAGTCATGCAAGAAGCAACAATCAGTAGAACTTTCCACTACTAAAGATTAATATGTAGCAGGTGGAAGTTGTTGTGATCAAGTGTTATGGATTAAACACACATTGACAGACTATGGTATGACTTTTACCAAAACACATATTTTGTTTGATAATACTAGTGCCATTTCATTAAGAAAAAACCCTTCAAATCACCCTCATGAAACAAAAATAGATATCACACATCAGTTTCTTAGTGATCACAAACAAAAAAGAGATATCATTCTTCAATTTATCAGAACACAAGATCAAATTTCTTATATTTTCACAAAATCATTACCCTTCGATAGATTTGAAGACATTAAACAGGAGTTAGGAATGATAACCATAAGGTATCTTCTTTGTTATCTTTCTATTGAAACCAATCTCCTTACAGTAATAAACACTTTTTCATAGGGGGATTACATTTTCTTGTTAGATTTTCAAATTTTTCATAATGATTTTTTTCAAAATTTTCATAGATTTATTTTTCAAATCATTTGTATATAAAATATTCGTAGTCTAAAATTTTAGTACTCAAAATTTTCATAATGAATATTTTCGTACTTGAAATTTTTGTAATGAATATTTTCATACTTGAAATTTTCGTAATAAATATTTTTGTTCTTGAAATTTTATTAATAAAGTTTATCGTACTTGAAATTTTCGTAATGATGATTTTCGTACTTGAAATTTTCTTAATGAAGATTTTCGTACTTGAACGTTTTGTAATCAAAATTTTCATACTCATTTTTTTCATTAAGATTTTCATAGTCAAATTTTTTGGAATCTAAATTTCTTCAAGAAGAATATTACCTATTATGAATAATCATCATCGTAATTTGAAAGGTATTATTTCCTTTCTTATGTTTTAGTAATCATATTTTACTTTCTGTTTTTTTAAATCATCGGATTATCTTTTCCATAAATCTGATTGTTTTCCTTTAAAACCCTCAACAGATCGGATGCTACCAAATTTTCCATGCAGATATCATTTCAACCATCATATCTAATCAAGAGTTTTCTCAACCACTGGATTGACTTTGGAATTTCAATCCTAATATCAAACACCTATATAAAGGACCCCCCCCCCCCCCCCGACGGTGATCCCACATTGGATTTCAAGGATTTTTGTGCCGAAGCTCTGCTCCCCTTTCTTAACCTCATTCTGAACTTCTCAGACTTTCCTCAACTCCGAATGTCTATAGAAGAATCATTTCAGAAAGATATGTCTACTATCAAGCCAATTCTGAAGTGGCATGTGTATAGAGAAAGGTTGCTGCATCTGAACTTCTTCAACAAGTATGATTCTATCATTTTGAAGAACATCAAATTGAATGGATATGAGAGTGTTTTCATAACAAAGTTAGGTGATCAAGATTTGGTGTATCAATATTTGATTATTGAGTTTTATGAATCAGTCAGTTTCTTCATGGAATAAGGTAGAGAGATGTTTTCATTCAAAAGCTATGGAATTCCCTATGATCTATCTTATACCAAGGTAGCCAGCGTAGTTGGTATTCCATATGAAGGGGAAGCTGAATTGTGTTCCCAAAAGTTTCCAAATGTCAATGGAAGATTTGTAAAGGTGAAATCTATGGAGAGCCTCAGTCTTACTAATGTCAAGACTTCGAAGATTTCTCATCTCTCTACAAATAATTGGATCCTTGAATTATGGGTATAAGGATTTATCATTCCGAGAAAAGGTGGCCAGGACACATTGAAAAAAGGGTGATATGTACATCCTAGATTTTATGTGAGCCTCAAGAAGGTTAATTTGGTTTGCCATATTCTGATTACGACTGATAATATTAAGAATGGAATCTTGAATTTTCAGATAATCATGTACCTGACCATTCTTTTTAAGTTGATTATTCGATGTCTAGAGACATTCAAAATTCCATGCAGTTAAAAGCCAAGGAATTACAAAGTCATGCTGATTAGTGATGATACCTTGAAATGGATAAAAGTTGGTTTTTTTAAAGATTCCAGTGAATTTTTTGACCTACCAGTGGAGGAAGATAAAGCTATTTCGATGTAAAAATATGTTCCTAAACTATCTAAAAAGGGAGGAAAGAAGACGAAGTTGAAAGAAGTAGTAGTTGAAGGTAAAACCCCATAGGCTTAAGGAACCCAATCCGAACGTTCAAATCCAAACAATTAGAATGCTTATTTAGATGAGGTTATAGATAAATGGAGGGAAGAAAAAAAGAATATGAAAATAGGGGAGCCAAGTTGTGGTTTGGATCCTGCGAAGGCCATGGAATTAAAAGAGAAGACCTTTGATGAGCGTGAGAAGCAATCTAAATAAAATAATAAATATAAGAAAATGACTAAAGATGAGTTAGTCAAATTTCTTTTGATGGATACTGAAATAGCATTCAATAATATTCTAGTACCACAAACTTCTAAGGTAGAAGCTTACCAGAAACTCTGGGTAATAAGTTTTTCACTGTGGAAAAATTCCAAGAAAAGGATTTTGAAGGAAAATCTGAAGAAGAGGTAGATAGTAGTGGTGGCACCGATGATCTTATAATGAAAGTTGAAGATTAAAATGAAAAAGAACCCCCATGAGAGAAATTATCAATCATAACATCTGAAGTGGTGTCTTCAAAGCTCACAACTCCTAGAATGGATGAAGAAGGTGAATATGAGAAGGGAGAAAATAATTTAATAAACTTTCGGAGGAAGAAATATCAAACCATGATTTCATACACCCTGAGGATGATGAGGCTAGAGATGAGAAAGAGAATATAGATGAAGATAAGGTTGTTAACCTGTCTGACAGTGAACAAAAATCTTTGGATGAAGAATCCTTTCAAAGAAGTGATAAAGGAAAACATGTGGTTGTTGATACAAATACTAAAAATATTGTCAAGAAGAAAGAAGATGGAAGATCTTCAAAGTGGAAAATTGTTGAGCTAGAGAAAAAACTTTCACTAGGAAAAGTATCTGGTTTATAATCATCATCTCTAGGACATGATTTTGTTGTGATGTTATTGATGATGTCGGTTGGGACCATGCAGATTTCCCCATGCGTATACTCTAGATGCCAGATGCTTCAACACACACTAAATCAGAAATCAGATTTAGGGTCCATGGTGATAGACAAGTGTTTCAATATTGAAGTTGATTTCATGAATTTTTTAATTAACTATGATTCCCACAAAAGGTCTTATATGATAATGGTTGGTTGTTCAAAATGTGAGATGATGATTTGAGAGATCTTTATGAGTTCCAAGATGGTTTCAAAGAGGCTTTTGACATTTAAGATGGTAGGATCAAAGATCTTACAACTAGTTTTGATGAAAATCTAACTCTTGATAAGAATTACCGGATGCAAGAAGTAAAAGTTATAAATGGGAAACTGTATTCTGTTGCCCAAAGAAGGATGAAAGAAAGAGATCATTGGATTGAGATTGAAGAAAAGGTTGTTAAGCATTAAGAAGTCATGAAGGCTCAGTAAGAGGTTCTGAAGGCTCAGGAAGACAAAATCAAAGCCTTAGAGAAGAAATCTTAGGATCACGAAAATATTCTTAAGAGAGTAGAGGAAGAACAAAAGGAGCTCATGAAGCTGAAGACAATAGTAAAGAAGTAGATGGCCAAGGAAAAAGAAGGATGATATACCCAATCTGATCTTTTTTTGAATTCCATTCCTTGTAAAAAGTTTTCCTATCATAATGAAATTTTTTGGTTCGTTGTCTTGTGGATGTATTATACTAATCATCCAGATACCATAATTTCTTTTCTATTACCTCAAACTCTTTTCCATAATCACAAAGGGGGAGAATGGAAAAATAATACTAAGTAAAGAAAGAATATCCTGATGTAAGGAAGATTTTATCTAAGGGAGAGTTTTCATTATAAAGATTTCCATTCTTAAGATAATGAAAAATATCATTCATTAATTCTTGAATACAATCCACAGTGTTCCAAATCCTAAGGGGGAGTTAGTTGTATTCATTGATGCCCATATGATAAGGGATATAAGTGTTATTTTCATACTCTAGAAAAATATTTTCTATGTCCTTTTATTGTTTTTCGTAAGGATGTTTTTGCTTCCCAAAAAGGAATAGATTTTTGAGTTAATAAGGTTTTCCTTTTGACTTTTCCATTCATTCATTTTTGGGGAGATTGGTAAGACAATAAGGATTCTTTATTACATTACCTTTCATTTTTGTTTTGAAAATCACACACACCTTATCTTAAGGAAAATTTAATTTAATCGACTTTTTACTTCAAAGGAATATTTTCCTTCCCCAAGGAAATTTCTCATCACCAGGTTTTTCATTGATCATTATCTTTCCTAAGATTAAAATTCAGTTTAATATCTAAAACCTCAAAATCTTATAATACTTAGATAAAGAGTGTTATGTTTTCAGGATCTAAATTCAGACTCCGAGTTCTCTGAATTTAGACTCCTAACTCTTCTGAGTTCTAACTCCGAGTTCTCTGAATTCAGACTCCAAACTCTTATGAGTTATGACTCCGAGTTCTCTAAATTCAGACTCTGAACTCTTCTATGTTCTAACTCATGGTTATCATAATTTATACTCCAAACACTTATGAGTACTGACTCCAAGTTCTATGAATTCAGACTCCGAACTCCCATGAGTTCTGACTCTGAGTTCTATGAATTCAATATCTGTACTCTCATGAGTTCTAACTCCAAATTCTAATGAATTCAGACTCCAGACATAGTAAGTTCAATCTCTGAATTCTTATGAATTCATACTCCGAACATTGTATGTTCTGACTCCGAACACTCATGAATTCTGACTTCAACCATTGTAAGTTCAGGTTCTGAATTCTTGTAAATCCAAATTATAAATATCCTTAAAATTCAGACTCTAAAATTCATTATAGTTCAGGTTCTGAATTTCTTAGAAAACATAATCTGAATATCCATGTAATATAGATTCCGATTGTGTTTTTGATTATACTCGGATTTTTTATTTACTTATATTCCGAATATTCGATTTTGGTTATGTAACCGTATTTTTTCTTACACTCCAAAAAATTAATTTTCTTAAGTAACCATATTTTTTTTCTTACACGTGGTTTGGTTACAAAATTATGTAGTCCATTCAGTTACTAACTAACCTTTGTTTGAGTGACATGTTTATAGGTCCCCCCAAAATTCAATGAAAAATATGACCATTAGAGGAGGGAGCTGACCGTTGGAGCTATGCCTATAAATAGGAGCTGATTTGAAAGAGCTCATAACATTGATGAATTGTTCTATGACTCTAGAGATTACATGCGGTTGAAATGATTTCTAGAGAGAGACTCTCATGCATAGTGCGTACAGAAAACCTTGTTAAGACTTGCTTCGTGTGACTACTAATATTTGCTGAGTACATTCGAGGTCTTCCGAGGATAGGAAGACCGAGATGAAGACTACCTTGAAGTTGAGGGCTTCCATACTGAGGAACACAGAGGTTACGACTACCTTGGAGTCGAGGGCTTGCGGGGTTAGCATGGCAAAATCCGATCATCATATCGAGGGCTTACCCATGTGTGGGTAAGATTGACTTTCTTGAAAGTATAAATCAAAGAAACCTTTATCCGTGGTTGTTGGATACCCTTCTCTTTGGGTTAGAAAATTTAATACTTATTACATTTTTGTTTCATGTTTTCCGCTTTATTTTTTTTGTTGAGGAAAGTATAACTATATTATACTTCCTTATGATTGAATACTCTAATTTAGTAAGATTCTATACATTTTAAAGTAGAATCGTTATCTTTTTAAACATACATTATGTTTGTTTTTTCAGAACAATATTTTCCAGAATCACTTTCTCGGAATCATATTTACGGAATCTAGAAAGTGTGTAGAATTAGAGGTTTTTTGAATTACCTTGTTTAGCCTTGTTAAAAATAATCATCTTTAAAGGTTCCAAAAGAATTTTTTAAAGTATTCAATTCACCCCCTCTTTTATATTGAGCATTATTAGATACTTTATTCAATATCTTTATTATTTTGATTCTACATTTGGTATTATAGAGTATATCATACTCCTCATACCATCTCAATTGTTTTTTCAGTGCGTTTTTAGCACAAATAAATTTTGAACTTTATCAGCTCTAAAAAAGATCTGAAAAAACCATTATTATCACTAAAACTTTAGCACTTATTAATTATTTATAATAATTATTATAAATAAAATTTCATAAATAATTATATAGTTATAAATTTGTCAATTATAATTTAATAGTTATTTAAATTAAAATTTTTATAATTATATTAATACATTTAATGAAATATAATAATTTATATTTAATTATACATATAAAATTTTTAAAATATTATGGATATGCATTTAGAAATATATTTTTAATTATTTATTCATAATTATAACTATATTAATGTCATTATATATATTTATATTATTATATATATATTTGATAAATATATATAAATATAAATATAGTAATTATACTCATAAACAAAAAATATTTATTCTAAATTTATAATTATAAATAAATTTATATTATTATATATATTATATAATTATATATATATAATAAATATAGATAAATATAAAAATATTCAATATTTCTATATATTTATTATTAATTTATAGTTATTTACATATATGAATATTTATTTATAAATACATGATTGTAAAAATATAAAAAAAATTATATATTAATATACTTTTATAATTATATATTTATAAACCACAGGGTGAAACTAAGTGGTATCTACCACTGTGGGTCTCGGTGAGGTCTCAACTTCAAATCTTATTAATTAAATTCTTTAAATAAATTTTTTTAATTTGATAATTATTTAAATATATATAATTATTTATTTATAATTATATAAAAACGTTAAAAAAGAATATTTACTTATT
The DNA here is from genome assembly GCA_963277665.1 of Viscum album. NCBI lineage: Eukaryota > Viridiplantae > Streptophyta > Magnoliopsida > Santalales > Viscaceae > Viscum > Viscum album. Next base: position 802,114,319 of record OY728164.1, read on the forward strand.
TATAAAAACAAAAAATATATGAATTTTTAAAAATAGTAAATATACATTTATAAATATATTTTCTTATAAATATTTATTATCAAATAAAATTTTAACATTATTAATGGATAGATAATCCTAAATACATGCATTTTAAAAATGGGATAAATTGAATAATTCAAATTAAGTATACTTTTAAAATATCAACAAATGTATATGGTATATCAATTAAATATGAATGATCACAAAATATATGGATAAATACTGATATAAATTTGAATATGAATCAAAAATACTAAATCATATTAATTAAATAAATATAAATAAATAATATGAAATGATGAAATTCAAAAATAAAAAATAAAATATTAAAAATATTAAAAATGAATATATAATAGAAAACAATAGAAATATTAAAAATAAATAAATAAAATTGAATGATTAAAAACCTAATATATTAAATGTATCATGTTATAATGAAATTAAAAAATATACTAAAATTTTAATAAATTGCATAAATATTAGGTTTATGTTTTTCTATATATAAGATTAGTTGTGTAAATACTTTTCTATATTAATTGTATATAAAATTGAATTGATTACATATATATATGTGAAATCAATGTACATGGTGTCTTATATATGTAAAATTGAAAAATCAAACAACATTAAGGACCTCTTTTGTAGTAGTGTTACATTGTTCATACACTTTCCCCAAACCACCCTTCATGATTGGGGTGCCTTATATCACCACAACATTCCATCACCCCTATAAAGGATACCCGACTTCAATAGACCATTTTATTGAATATGCGTATATGACCATTTCTCATGCATATGCGCCTATGCCCATCAACCTAATGTGTCACTATGAAAAAAAGGGGTTCTATTCATTGTGATCACTGGCATCGTTGTAGTAGAACTCAACACCCTAGTGTGATATAAACCTCTCCCAACATGACTGTCGAATATCGTTATTTAGACCTGAACACATTGGGCCATGACATACAATCCCTACACCAAATTGTCAAAATGGAATCGACATACTCTATGTTACATCATCACATTTCATACCATTTATTGGGGCCATATTGTTATGCTTCATTCCCATGTCTATTATGGCGCAGACCTCATGATTCAAATCTATAAGGCATAGGGATCGATCTTCACAGTCACGAGAAAAACTACCCTAGGGTTCTAAAACCATTCTTAATATCCTTACTCCAATATCAAACTTCATCATATGGATTTTATATACATCACCAATCTTTTACGAATCTTAGAGAGGAGTGGATGTCAATTTTTCATAGAAATTCTATTGATGCATAAAGGCCATGACCTGAAAACTAAATGAATCTCCTCCTTTACAAAAAGGAGGTTCAATCCTTGTGATTCCTAGAAATACTATGGTATATCATGGAACCTTAAAATGTCATGGGACATATGGGGCATGTCTTCCCCATCTCATATTCACATACTCATTCTTTTGGGTTATGATTTACATCATCCATATTCCAAATATCCAGGTTGATTTAAAATTCAAATTATTTCATCCTATAATCGATTTTACTTCCATAAATCATCGTTAATCCTTGGAAAAGATACCCAACTTCAAGGACCATATGATTTAATATGCATATATTTATATGGTTCATGTATTTGTGTCTATGTTCATCAACCAAATGTGTCACTCTCCAAAAAGGAATTTTTAATACTTGTCAGCCCTTGCAACACCACAGTAGATCCCAACACCTCAGTGTGTTTTGGTATATTCTTGTCATATCTGTACCACAACCCATGATCACATATAGCCTAAGCTAAATCAAATTAAACTAATGAAGTATGAGGTTCGATCTAAAATACCTTAAACTTAATAAATGTGAGGTCTATTCCAAATGACCATAAAATAAATCCATAATAGGACTGAGTGGAAAGTCTATAAACTAAAGTAATATCAGGTCAAAGATAAAATTCCGTAAACTAAAGAAACATTATGTTGGATCTAAAAGATCATAAACAAATGTAAAATCAACTACAAGGAAAAAAGAACATATATTAAAAAAATATCATATCCGATAAAAATGTCCATAAATTGTAGCAATAATTTTTTTTTACAAAATATCCTAAACTAAAGTGACATCTAGTCCAAGATAAAGTACTATCAATAAAAGAAAAATAAAGTCCAAGCTAAAATAACATTAAATTATAGAACGAACACAATTTAGCATGAAAATTCATATATGGCCCATTACATGGACCTGATATAATCAATAAAATCTTCTAAATACTGTTGAATTCAGAAAAAATAGGGAAGTCTCCTTTCCTGACATATACATTACTAAAATATCTTTATACAAATCAGGTGATCTCATGTTATTTGTAACAGTTACATATTTAGGTAATCTTGTGTAGGTTGTAATTCAAAATTACTTATCAAAGAATAATCTTTTATGATTATTATTTTCTAAACCATATATTTATGTTTACATGATATTATTAAAAGGATGGGTTGTAATAAAAATTAACCTAATATAGGATCAGTGAAACCTCATGCATATCATGGATGATAAGAAACTGGAAATAGTTATGGAAATTTCTGAATATTATTTCATCTATAGTGGACAAAAATGGGGATTAATATCATCATTTTAGAGTCTCTAAAAGTATTTTGTAAAAAATAATGAATTATAAAGGATGAAAAAAGATAAAAGTGGATCGCCTGCACCAAGAAGATAAGTATGAGTCAGATTATAAGTGTTGATGGAATGATAAAGATCCCCTTTCCCCTTTTCTTATACTTATACACTAGGTTGGAGAGTATCAAAAAATTAGTCAACTCGTCGACCCTCTTAAAAGAAGTTTAAAATGAGGATGTGGTGTTGAATGGTCATACCTCATACGAGAAATAATCTCCCCGCATCTCCATATCTGTGTAGTCTGAGAATCTATTTAAACCTTTAGTTCAGATATGAACTATAATCCATACTCTAATGACTTTTATGACTTCTTTATATTCTTTGGAAGTGGATACTCATATGAAAAATCATTCCGGTAGCTTTCATTTATGGTCATATTATTCTGAGTCAAGACATTAGCATCATGATATCATGAAACAGTTTCTAAATGAAATCACTTACATCCAACTCAGGAAATAGCTGATGGAGGTGGTCCCCTTGGTCACAAATTATTTTCAACGGAGACTTAGTAATTCAAGAATGATTATGTTTATCGGTCATCCTAAGTTTCATCAAAGATTCATTGAATTATGAAGCAAGAATGGCTGTAGGAGGGGTCACCCATTAAGACAGTATGAATGTGGGAGAAGAAGACTCATATTCACTTCTCTCTACCGAAATATCCTCTATATCCTATGATGCAGGTCTAACATCTTTAATGGATTCATATCTACTATCAGTGGAATCATCTAAAGAATGATGTCAATTATTTTATGTCTAATTTTGTTCTTCAATATTCTTCATCATCGTAATAGATCGGGGGGTTGGCCAAGAAAAAGGCTATTCCACATGATGGACTTGATATCCTAGAAAACCATGTGTATAAGCTGCTCCCCAAGCCTAGGAATAATCATTGGTATGGAATGCAGGAGCATTAATAGGTAAGAGTGTGATCTTTGCATAAAAATCTTCCCATTCCATCATCATTCAAAATTAACGAATATACCCAAGATGTCATTCACCTCATACACCATCCAAGAGAATAGGGGATACCCCTTGGATGCAACCAAACTAATAATAGATTCAATATGGTGTTTATGTATTGAAGATGATTCACTCTTCCATCCGTTCTACAAGGACCATATCCTGATGTTAGATTATATACGTCCTTTCATCTAGAGAACAGTTGTAATTATCAATAATCTACAGTTTCAGTGCATGATATGGGTAAAATTAATGCTTTCATATTGTATTAGTGAAACATTACCATTGGAAGGATTTAGCAACAAATCCCCAACCCTAGATATGTTTAGACAACTCAAATTGGATAAAACATTTTGTAGCCTAGAGGAATTATATTATTAATAACAATGAAGATGCTCACATCTCTTGTCAAATAAAAACTTAAGAGGACCACTGATCCTAGAAAGGGTTCTTCCTTAATGAACATTTCATTTGAACTAGTAATAATGTGTGAGGATTAGTACTTCCAAATTGAATCGATGCCCTTCCACTTATCATGCCACCACCACCAACATGTTGGCATGGATCTCTAAACATGCATCGCAGGCTATGAAAATCCATGTATTCAAAAATATGTCCTTCAATACAACAAGCCTATGGTCGGTTGAGATCATTGGGTTTACATGGCATCCCCACAGGATGTAGTTTCCTTCTTCAAAAATTACCCAAAATGATTCGACACTTTCACAAACCTGTTGATAAGGGTAACGATGGGGAAATATGGATATCAACCTAAATCCATAGAAATAAATAAATAAAAATATATCGTTCATGAAATAAATGAAAAAGAACATTATCTTCTCTTTCATCAATTTATCCTTCTCAGTGGATATCATTTCCTTCTCCGAAACCTGATACTGGGAGGGATCATTACAAACATTAGTTGGAGGTATAATCTCATCATACATCTCTCCATGATAAGGAATCCCATCGATTATCTTGATTAACCATAATCTTATTCCCACTTCAATATGGAAAAAATTGATTGATTTATTTCTAAAACACCAAATGATAATCATCTCTCAGAGTATATCAGACAGGTGGTGGATGATAGATTAGGATATCTACGTGACATCATAAATATGAACCCTAAATAAATGATCTAAAAACTCCACGAAGATTTTTTTTACACAAAAGGTCCATATAAATTCATTAGATAAATTATCACATGGATGAAGATCCCATTTTGAACTCCAACATCCACTTGGGTTTGTTAGAGAAGAGAAAATAAACGTTAATAGTTATTACCAATCTAATAATGAGAAATATCATGGCCATACAGAAATAAGGGTTGAGTTATCCAATATATTAGAAAACCCATGGGACTAAACAATGACTAGTCAACCATCCTTTTCAATTTCTAATTAAAAACATTTGAGAGAAGATAGTATCTATAAAGTTGAAATATTTGTTCTTAGATGATTAATGATAAAATCATTTAGAAAACCAAACCCGTATAGAGGAAGTCAATGAGATAAGGGACAATTTTAAATATTATATGAGAGGAACCTCTTCAGGATTTCATTATCATTATATATGTGACATCAAGGATTGACTTTGTGATTTTTGGAAATAATGTCCCTTTCATTTCCCACAGTTGATAATCCATGAATATAACTGGATTCCATCTGAATAAAATTAGGTTGAATATGTTAGAAAAATATAATATATAATATTTATAAAGAAATACATAATAAACCATCATTATTATGTTAATAATATGAATAAAATAGGATTTCAAAAATTTCATAAGGTGTTCCTGAATTCCCAAACCCATAATGTTCTTAAGGGTCACATAACCCCATATTTCATTGTGAAATCACAAAACCTCATTAGAGAGTAATTCCTATGTGTCATGGACATGGTCATGTGAATTTAATGATAATCAATCGATCATGTGATTGAGCTAGAAGATCCCATAAAACCCATAATAAAATTGTTGTCCTCCATGCATTGTTCATGATATTAATGAAGTATGGTTCATAGTTGGATCAAAAAATTTCATGAACAAAAGTGATCTTGTGAATGAGGTCATGAAAAATGGGTTCATAGTGAAAGCTCATGAATTGATCTTTTGATCAGGTCTTTCTAGAACTATCTTACGACATAGGTATGAGATTGAGGCAAGGTGAGAACACACTGAAGGAGGAGTAAAAAATGAAGGGAATATATCTATTCCCTTATATATACGTAATTTTTTAGGATACCATGAATAACATGGTAGACCAAATGTTGACCAAGACACCACTTTGAGACAACACTAATGAACGAGTTATTGTTTCTCATTCGTCTGAACGGAGCCTTATTCCATATAGACGGTGCTCTTACGGTTGGCGGGGGGGGGGGGGGTCATTTGTTGACATCTGCAAAAAGAGAATCAGAAAATTCACAATGTAAAACCAAAATATCAGTATTATTTCCCCAAAAAAAATCAACGGAATAAGATGGTGGGTGAATCTCCTTGATTGAGAAGGCCTCTATAAGACATGTGATCTCATGACTATCATAAGGTCTCATGAAATAAACATGTGATGTGTGTAACATAATGTGGGTCTCCTAAAACCCATTTGAATGATCCCGTTTACCCTTATGAAGGGGCTCCGAACAACCAGTGGTTTTGTAGAGATGGCCAAATAAGATACTCTATTCCATGTGGTTTGTCATCAGTGGAAAATTTATATTCCATCCAAAAATCCTTTAATTGGCAGAAAATATCCAAAAACATGATACTTTTTCATGTGACCATTATTGGTCTTGAAATATATCTCCAAGAGGAAGAGTAAATTTTTATTGACATTATACATTTAATCTCGAACGACCCATGACATTTGTAAAATAAAACAAATGAAATAAGAGTGGGATTTGGAGGAAGCCTATAAAAGTCGTAAAACCCTTAGGCCATGATTAGAAATTCCACAACATAGTTTTCCAAGACTCCTATAAAAGTCATCATGATCCCGTTATGGACACTTATGAAACCATTCCTGTCTTCTAAAAATTCCCTGAAAAGTAACCTGAGATCATGTGATGGAAATTTAAAAATATCCAGATCATGGTAAGTCCCTTGGAAATGTGATAATGATAAAATATATTTCCTTTAGAATACCTATATGAGTCAAAAATTTCCCATTACTTTTAATAATACAATAAATTAGTTTTTGATAAGAGAGACGCATGGTTGCTAAAAATCAGCTGACTCCCTCTAGGAAATCCATAGAATAGGCTTGGGAAGATGCATGGTGTTGATCCCTTTGCTGACTCCATCCTAGATTTGTACAAGATATGTTGTAAAAAATATATAACAATCCATTTTCTGAGGCCTAAAATTAACCAACCCATAAAGACAACAAGTAATAAGTATCTACTTATCATGACCAAGAGGACGAACTCTCAGAACCTCACCCTATTCCTAGAGAAGATTTATGAGAATAGTGGATCTCGTGACTGGAATGTTCATTTTTATATAACTATTTAGGAAATCTCTAGTGTAATCATGTGACATAAATAAAAACATTAAAAATCATTATAGATCCCACGATGGATCTTCTGTAGGATATGTGAAGGACACCCTTTAGACCTGCAAGATCACGTAAGAAATAATACAATCTAACACTGAACTAATCTAATTAATCCATGATATAATGTTTGGATATAAGACTAATAAAAAGGGATACTTAGGAAAATATATATTTTCCTATGATCATTCTCTTTGTGATAACCACCAAGTTCATGAGAAAACATCAGGGTATGTCTCCCAGGTCTTGAGACACCCCTTGGGAATTCCTCTTGAATCATGATAAGTCATCTAGAAATATCAAGAAAATTCACATGGTGCCCCCATGCATGACCCCTAAGACTCATGATTCCATTAGGACTCTCTATACAGTCCTTGAGACACCCTCCAGACATATCTCTTAAATTACACAATAACATCAGCTTCATGTCAATTAAGTCTAGTGATAGCACAAGGAAATTTCTACTGACTCTCGTGATTCCCTCCATTCATGCTAGCTACGTCTCATGGTTCCCACCATACATTTCATCCCAATAATGTGATACCTTCTGAGACATGTCACATTAACTCTAACAACAACCTCCATGTGTTTTAGTCTACTCTCATGATGATACATGGGAATGTCAGCTGGATCATGTGACACACTCTGAAAAAGCTAACAAATTCATTTGATGAATTCTAGGAAATGAAATATATGTATTCTATAATAATATTAATTAGAAAACCCTGATCATGAGACAAACCCTTATAAATTACATCCATGATATTAAAAATACCTTGGAAAAGTCAACTAGATCGCATGTTTTCATATAAACATGTCAGACATACATTCAATTAAATATCTCACAAACAACCAAGGAATGTAGAGAGCAAAATAAATGCATGATCGGCTGGAAAAAAATTAATATCATAAGTGAATCCTATGATTTGATAACCATTTCGATACTCGGTGTGTAAGCCATGAATATAATATAATGGAATCCTTAGTAAGTAAACCCCAAATATAGTGGATTCCTCAACATGTAAGCCCCAAATATAAGGGAATCCTGAGATTTGGTATACTTATCCATCCTCTGTTTGTAATACCTAAACATAAGGGAATCCATACTATGTAATCCTGAAATATATGGTAATTCTAGGTCTTGATAACTTTTTCCACCAATGGCGTGTAATCCTTGACTCAAGGGAAATGTTATTGTGTAATCCCCAATCTAATGAACTATAAGAAATATGATTCCAACCATAATTGAAATGCATATTATGAATTTCTATGGACTGATCTCCATATCAAATATATTAAAGGGAGGCCCCAATATGTCTCCCCATCACCCAATATGCTATTCAATAGATAATTTTCAATCCCTTGTTTTTCACAATGAGCATTTCTCACATGGGCATAGGGTGTTATAATAATAATATCAGTTGGGAAGGAAAACAGAAACATCAGTGTTTAATCCCTGATCAAACATACTATGAGAACTATGATTTCTACCATAATTAGGATACACATGACATCTTCCAAATATCTGATTCCAATAAAAAAATGGGAATCCACATCCATGAAAGTCCATCCACTTCTCTTGCATTTCAACTAGCAGGACCCAATGATTCCCATGATGTATTCGTCTTTGCACATCAACTAGTGACCTAATAACCTCATTGACTATGATAACTCTTATTCAAGAAATGACTAGGATATATTGGATTCTTTATTAATGTACCAGATAAAATATACATTTTTTCATTGTAGTCTCTATGTATCTTGCATTTCAACCTTCGAGACCCAATCATAACTTTGGACTGACCACTTTACCACATTTCCTAGTAGACTGAGAAATTAACCAAACTACGATGACTTTGATTGGTTCCATATTTATGATATGTTGGATTCCTCATTATGGTCCGACCTCCATATTAATGCACAATGGGAGCGGTGCCAATATATACATCAATAAACTGATACATCACGAGGATGATCAATTGTCATACCTAGTTTCTCACCCTAAGCATAGGTAACATGGTCTTAGAGATCCATAATAAACACAACATTGGAATCATGAATCTCCACCATCCAGGGAAATCCATGTATGTAGGCCCCGATCAGTGGAACAATACTATCACTATTCATATGAGGGTATCTACCTTGGGTTGAGTCCCAAGGGAATTATTGAACTCTAGATACAATGATTCATACTATAACCACGATTCTTAAGAAATACCCTCAAGACTCAAGTTTATATATTAGGTTCCTCTATTACTGCACATATATCCTCTCCACATGACATTAAACCACTCATGTTATCAAATGAATTGATTCCTTTAATAACTAGGATTTATTGGACGTGAAATAATGGATCCATCCCTTGCAAACGTGACATAATGGATCCATCCCTTGCAAAAAAATATTAAACTTCCTCTCTATGTGGAAGAATATTCTGACACATCTGTTTATATAGCTTCCGCATGTAATGATACAACCCATAATTTGTGAAACTAATAGAGAACCACATATATATATATCATTGGATTCATTGCTAGGATCCCCTTTTTCATAAATGGAATCCCATTTCATTTGCATTTAATGATAGTTAACAACTAGTCATTTTGTCAGGGTAACCAGTCTCGTATAGAGATTTTGAAGATATTCAAGAACATATCTTAAATATATATATGAGAGTCCCAAAGTAGGAAAATTCAACCACCCACTCCCCCTTAATGGTGTGATGCACATTACCTCCCATCGCCAATACCAATGTGAGACCCTAAGAGTAATAGGGTAGGAAACCCCAATTGGCCACCAATATTTGGAAAGTATGTCCCTATCTAGTTATTGATAAAGAAATTAATCGGGTTCACATTGCAAATGAAATGACATGATCTTAATGATTTTGAAAGAAATGAAACCCACAAAAATGAACCATTAGGACCAACCAAACACAGCACAATGAGTGTTTCACGGTCGTCTCTTTCCTATTGAAACAATAATATTATAAAAATAAGGTAAAAATAATATTATAAAATTTTAACATAAAATAGTGATAACTTAAATAGAATATTCATACAGTGATTTAAATTTTTTTAAATTGGGATCTATATCCCCCTAAAAAAGTTATTAACATTGTGGAATAAAACTTTTATAAATAAATATTAATATAGAGTATGTGGTAAAGTTATTTATCTAATATCTATAGTGATGGTATGCCATGTTCCTTTGATAAACCCAAATTAGTTTTTTCTCATTCGATTAATCCATTATAGAATGTGTATCCTAGATTCAAATGATATAGTTTCCAAACTCTTGGGATTAATAATCCATGTTAAGATATATTACTAGCTAACTCTGGTACTAGGGTAGGGGTTTCTTGAGAGTAATTATAAAAAAATTACATCTATTTCAGGTTGAGTTTTAGGATATTTAGGGATCCACAATAGAGACAATATAAAAATATTGGATCATAAGGGAAATGGTATTAGTTTTTTTCTATAAAACACTCATTGTTATGAGCTTTTCTTTTTCATATTTTGTAAGGATAATGAACTTTTACATCCTATTTCACCCATGATTCATTACTAGGCATTATTACAGGTTAAGAGCTTGATGGGGTAATAAACTAAAATTATCATATATACGGTTCTAGAGATATAAATTGTGTACCTAAGAAATGTAACCAAGCATATAGGCCATTGACCTTTACCTCATTTTCTTATATATATTTATTCCTCACTCTATTACTATTGAAATATTCATATGTTTATTTAATGTTGAATATATAATTTATACAAAATTCAAGTATGTGATTATTTTGTTTTTCCTTAATGTATTTTAAATGTATTTTATGTAAGTTCATTTATTATTTATGTTATTTTAAATTAGTTGTTCTAACTTATTAATGCATGTTTTTTTGGATTGGTTGGTATTTTGAATTTTGGACTTCGGGGTTCACTATCTTTTTGTTAGTGTGTTTACAAAGTGTAATTAATAATTTATTCACAAATTTCCTCACAAAAAGTATAATAAATTGATAATTATAAAGGGTGGTTTTGATTCATTTTTTATTTAAAAATTTTATTTTAGTGATAAAAAAGGCAACATAAATGATAATTTAAATGTAATTATTTATGTATTTATTGATTGAAAATCTATATTTCTCATTCAATTTAGATAAATAATCATATGAGAAATATGTTTTATAAAAATGTATATAGATCATACTATTTTATCTTACTGGAATTGTTTTTTCATATGTTTTATAAAATGTTATTTGTCAAGTCCTGGAATGTTATATGGAAAATTATAATTTAGTATTTTAAATGAATTTTGTTTAGAAAAATTGATTTATAAAATGTATATACATGATGTTTTAATTATAGAAAAATAATTGGAAATTTTATAATAGAATGTTTTTAACATGATATGATAATGGATTTTAATGAATATGGTTTATGTGATTCATTATAATATATATATATATATATAATATAAAAAAAGATTATTGTATGTTTTGTGCCAATTGATTAGGATTTCTATATAATATTCTTATTTTTTAGTGTTTTTAATTTATGGATTTGGATAATTTGTATGTTATTGTTAAAATTATAATTCTTCATGTAAGTGTGTTTGAATGTATTATGAATACATATAATGGGAAAGATGAAAATATAATTTATTTTTTTCTAAATAATTTGTACACATAATGCTAAAAGGATTATCTCACTGCTAACCTAGTCTCCACAGTGTAAAAAACATAATTTACAATATAATATATTTTTTCAACTTATGTACTTAATTTATATTACTTTTTTTATTTCTCAACAATAATGATATATATATTAAAATAATTATTAATAAATATTATTATCTCAAATATTCATGGTATGAATGAATGTGCATGTGTTACCCTTTGTAATGATATCAATAATTTTTTACTTCCTATGGTAGATACATGTAATAAAAAAGTTTCATATTATTCTAAATGTGTTATTATTTATATTTTTCCCTTCCTTTTAATTGTACTTGATATATCAATAAAAAAATATTCGAGAAAAAAAAATTATGATTTGTTTAATGTATTGAATGATTTTAGTAGTATTAATCTCTAATAAATTCATGTTTATATAGATTTTATACTCCCAATTCTTTACATTTTTTGAAACCTTTTCATTTAACCTATATGATTCACATAGTGTGTGAGGTCATTTTAGAATTCACTTTATCAATTTTAAAATAAAATAAATATTTATCTAGTAATGTTTAATTTAAATATTAAAATTAAAATATATGTATATTAAGTTCAATTCCATGTCTGTTTTTTGATTTTTGTGATATAAAAATTGATACTGGTGTTTTTTTCTATTAATATATATTTACAGTTAAATAGGGGTTAATAAGTTTTCTTATTTAAATTTCATGTATATTCGAAATTAAATATAATGGTATAACTTTTATATTATTTTATGAAAAAATTTTAGTTTATTTTTATATTTTATTTAAATATATTGTGGAATTCAAATTGATTAATCAAGGACTCTTTACGGGGAAGGCATATTTGGATGGGATATTATTTTCAAATAAAAAATTATCTTTATTTATATGGTCTCAATGTGTAATTATAATTTCAAACTTACATGATCATTGGGATTTTAATTTTTGTGAAAATTGATGGTAATAAAGATTCCATTTTAATAGAAAGATACTCAATATAGTGAATATTCTTCATCTTAGGTAATATGTTTTAAATTTATAAAAGTTAATTATAGTATTTAATATATTCCTATAAATGTGTTATCTAGGATATTTTTAAAAAAAATATTAATTAAGATATAAATATTATTATTGTGAATAAATATATGGGAATATGATTAATTTTAATTCTAAATTAGTTTTTTCATTTGATAAAATGTTCCCCAATGCAATGTATATTTAATTAAAAAATTATGATTTAATATTAATTAATTATTTTTAAAATAATATAGTTTTTTTTCTTTTGTGGTGATAATCATCCATATAAAAAAATTTATTATGGAAGATAAACATTAAATATAGGCATGTGACAACGAATTCATGTTTCATGGAATAAAAGCATGTTGAATTTGGATTATATAGACCTAAAAATATTTATTTGAACACATTTCATTTCGTGATAATATCTTCAAATGATTTGGGTGGTTTGAGTTATATATTATATAATAAATATGAATAATACATGTTTATATATTTTCTTTGTTAGAGTGTATATCATTTCGAACTGATATTTTGGGTATTATTGTGGTTTTGAATTCAATTTGACATTGGGTGATGTGATTTTTTAATATATTTTATTAGAACATTTTTGGTTTCTATGTTTCTCACATAATCATATTTTTTGAATTTTATTACAATCCTCTTATTTAAATGGTAATTTATAACCATAGAATCATTCTTCTTATGAATGGAATGGTATATGAATATTGCGACAGTATTTTTTTTGTTAATTATTATATTAGATCACCATAATTATATTGGGGATGTTTTTTCAATTCGTAATTGGGTTATATTAAAAAAAATATTATTATGAATTGTGTTTCCTTGTTTCAGTATATTTTTATAATTTATTATTGAATAATGTAACTAGTTTCAATTTTTGTTGTTGTGGACATCATTTTCATTGATAATTAAATATTGGGTTGGATATGTTAGAATAATTGACTTAAAATTAGAAATAGATTTTAATAATGATTTTGTGTTATTTATTGAATATATATAATTTTTATATAGTTCCATAATTTTTATTTCTGATTCCTCTCTATTGAATTACAATAATTTAGTCTCTTAATATTTTACATCTTATTTATTGTTGTTAATATGATAGAGGTCCCATAAGTTTAAAATTTATATATTGTGATGATATTACTAATATTTAATTTTGACCCTATATATCTTTCTTATATTTTATTGTATTTCTATTTACCATTGTTCCATGTGGTGTATTATCTCTAAGGTATGAGTCGGGAACATTAAAATGGAATAAAGTGATATTGGGAGGAGAAATATCACACCAACAACATTTTTTATATATTTATTTTATAAAAATAAAAAAATTATCGTGTAATTTTAATTTATTAAAATAATTAATTTTTAATAAGGATTAACTAGGTAGAATGTATGTTACACGGGTAACATGCATTGCCTCTCTATCAATATATCAATCCCATGCAAAGAGATGGAAATTTTTTTATAAGGAATTACCTTCCATCTCTTTCCCCAATGTACTAATAATTCTATATATATCTTCCTCACACATAAACACCATTCATAGGTCTCCAACCCATCAATTTATTTTTTATATAATCCTCTAAGAGTAATATCATCCTTTGAACCAACTCCTATCCTCATTCATTTTCATTTCCATCCTTCTTTTGTACTCTTAAATCCTTTGGAAATGGTGTTTGATGGATTCTATATTTGATTTTATATATTTCGGATTTATGATATGAGAAATATTTCATGAGTTTTTGGGATTATTATTCTCACATTTGGTTTAAAATAATAAATTCTATATTATTTGATTATATTTCATATAGTTCACTCATTGTGCCTTCTCATATTGTAAAATTATAATTTTCAAGATATTTTATAAATTTTATACATATATAAGATTGTTTTGAATCCTATTGGGACATAAAATATTTATGGTATTTCAATTTTTTATTTTTTCAATTTTTTTCTGACGGAAGGTTTATATAAAATAAATATGAATCCATAGGTTATATGTTGTGTATTCCAATTGCTTAATAAGACTCCAAAAATATTTTTCATTGATTATATTGAGAAAATTATAGGTCTATTTTTCTAAAATTATAATATTTTCTTATCAATTATTATTATTTTCAATTATTAATAACTTATTTGGTTATTTGTGTTATAAAATAATCTATTAGAAATTTATAATATAATTATCTATAAAATAAGAAGGGATGATTTCTCAATTTTTTACCCATTTGTTAGAATTAATTATTATTCTCAAGAAGTTTTTGGATTATTTTAATAGATATTACTCTAAAGAAATAATATTATTTTAAAATAAGATTATTATTATTAAAAAATGAAGTCTTGATAAATATTGAATTATAATCAGACTCATTGGAGTCTTTGAGGACTCAGGGTGAATTGGTACTCATAAGGATGTTAATCCATATGGTTATTATTAATAATGGATGTTATATATATCTTTTATAATTTTGGTGGATTATAAATAAAATTTTGTCCTTGTTAGTCAATGTTTCAATCCTTTTTAGTCATACATAGCTTGAGCATATCTGGGGGCATGCTAGGCCTTGTGAATATTATAAAAAATTTCACATGTATTTTATAGAGGAAATAGGTTTCCCAAACATCATTTCTCAAAGGATTATTCTCAAGATGTAATGATTGAGAATCATAAATTATTGTATACTATAGTCACATGTTCTCTTTACTCCACTGTAAATCATAAAAATGTAAATTATCATTCTTATATGATTTTTCAATAAATAAAAATACTAAATTTATATATTATAGTTCATACTCTAATGATATGTGTTGTTTCATATAGGTTACACGTAGTTTACATGGTGAGATAATATTAATATTTTTATTTTTAAATGCCTATATAAAATTATCAAGTGTAATTAGTCCTTATTGTTTTATACGGGTAAAGGAAATGTTCCATATATATTTTTTGGTTTTTCTTGTTATCCTTGATCAAGTTAGAGGATGCAACATGGTGAGATATGAACCTCATGTCACATAGATATGGTTAAATTTTCTATTTATATCACCTCACCGATTTGACATAAAAGTTTTCATTTATTTAATTTTCATTGGATATTTTTTATTAGAATATTTTGTTTTTTTTTGTACAGTTTATAATTTGGTGGTGTTGAGTAAGGTTTACATTCATGTTATTGACTATCATTATATTTTTTCATTATTATGCAATTTTTCTCTCATATTTGTGATCAAAAATTATTTATCAGGATATATTAATCACTATGATATGGATAGGATACACCAAGTTACCTAGAAAGATCTTTATTATTTTGTTTTCATTTGGAATATCATTCCCATATATGTGTCCACGGTTCCTAAGGGTTAGTTTACAACACATATGGATTGGGAATTCCCTTTCATCCATATCAAGAGCCAGCTCAGGTACCATGTTTGTGGTATATTACGATTTTTCATCACATTATAAATTATAAAATTAACTATCAAATTATTTTTATATATTATTTAATTTATATAGTAGATCCTGTTTACATGTCAGATTTTTAAATTATAAAAAAAAATTAATGTTTTAAAAAATATTCCAAATTTAAATATTATATAAATTCAAAAAAACTTATTAATTTTCATAAATAATTTCATTAAATTTAATCGATAACTATGAAAATGATGATTATTATAAAAAATACATTAACAATAATTTACCCAAATAAAAATAATTTATAAAACAATTATTTTAAAAAATTTATTACGACTCCTAAAAATTAAATATTATATTAATTTATCGATTCATTTAAATTATTTCTATATAATGAACCTATAATTAAAAATGGTTATCAGGTATATTCAAGATTATATGTGGGTTATAGTCAATTATCACAAAACTATTCCAAAAATGACATTCTTAATAAAAACCATGTAGAATTTCATAAGTAATTTATCAGAAACCTTACCACATATCCTTCCACTGTATGAAAATAAATTATTTTTAAAAATAATCACCTCTAATACATTAAATTTTTCCTCTATATTATAATACTAATTTATTTGATTTTTATATCATTAAAAATAATTTTTATTTATCTTTGATTCTAATAATATTTCTTATTATGTGTGACTATAAAGTAAAATATTTAAAATAAAATAATGAGGTTTATATTAATTTATTTCTTATATTTATTTTCATATATTTTCGTTAATTTGTATCTTATATCGTATTATTTTATAATAATATAAAATAACATTTATTTTTTATAATTAATTATTTATTCATGCCATTTTTTTATCATTTTATACATGTTATTATTTGTTAGATATTACTTACTATGTCAAATAAGTATGGGATAAAAATATTAAGATAGTGTATATATTAATATTTCAACTAATAACTGAAATTGATCTTAAAAGACTACTGATGTAACATTCATCCCCTCCCCATTGGCTTGAAAAGGCTATGAGATGATACTTGGCTTTAAGCGACATTCCTAAGGCCCCTAAAGAGGGGAATAAACGACCAGAGCTTGAAGAACAATTGGGGAACTATTTTCTTATATAACAAAACCACCAAAATACATCATAACCAACCACAACTACATGATGTATGTTGAAAAAGTAAACCATGATAACACATTAACAATATGAGACTGAAAAACCGAACCCTTCCATGAAACTTCACAAAAACCAATACAAATATGTCCCAAAAATCCCAGAATTAGAGTACCAATCAAGAGACAAATAAAGAAGACCCAAAAAACAATTAAACACTCCCAACACCAAACTAACCTCTATAATCCAAGAACCATAATACAATCCAAGAATCATGGTGAACCGCTATAAAAATGAGATGCATTACATTTTCTTTTATCATAGAATACCACATCTAAAAAATCACCCAAGTCCCAATGAATGGGGTGAGTAATAATACTCATTTGGTTTTCCCCAAATTAAATCCTTACACACACCACTAGTATGTATGAATTTTCAAATTTATATAAAACATAAAATAGTGCAACAATTTCCAAAAATCCAAACACACCCTTACTGAGCCATTATTCTCCCAAATCCCGAAAATAAAAGGGAAATCCAACAAACAATCCATAATCCATTTGTGCATCACATATCATCTAATCAATTTCATCTTTCTTATCAACTTTTATAATTGTAACATACCCATAAATTTGGAAACACCCAACCCGGTGGATCATTCTTGGTAGAACTTCCCATCCAAGCCCGATACAACATTCCCAACCTAGTGGTAATTCCCGCACAATTATCCATCATGGGGTCTCTTCCATCCACTATCCATACCATTTTTATATTGGAACTCCCTTCCCACTTCATATCCATTTCAATCACATACATAAATACTTAACCAACAAATAAGCATATAACGCACAATGGCTAAAACATTATGAAAACAACCATTTCAAACACAAAAAATCCTTTAGGGAACTATCCAGGACACGTTAACTTCCTTTAAAACAACAACTTTAGGGAAATTTTTTTTGAAAAACCATTTTTATAAATCAACTAAAGAAATAGATTTTAAAATATACATTTTATAATCCATCATCAAAAACATTTCCCCGTAATACCCCATTTTCCCCCAAATCCACAAATCATCACAAAATGAATTTCCATCAAGATTCCCACATCATAATAAAGACCAAATTCAAGAAAAACTAACTAATTGAAGACATATATTCTATTTATTGAAAAATGATGTCCAAAAATAATCAACATACCTTATGGTTTTAGTGAAATCAGCCCGCGAGAAACCACACAACAAATCTAGGGGAGAAATCTACAAAATAGCCTTAGACTAATTTTAATAACATTTACAAGACCAAATGGAATAATTTGAGGAAAAAAACCTATATCTAAACGAGACAGATGTATATCTAGAAAACTGAGAGAGTGGGAGAACTATATATTAGGAAAACCAATACACAACCAAAGTAGGGGACATACTAGAGTAGAACCGTCATCACTAGACCATGAAAAAACACTAAAAATGTCCTAAAGTATTTGGGAGATGCCTCTTTACCATTGGGAACAAGAAATACAGAGTGAGGATAGACTGGGAAGAAGTTTTTGGTGGTTTAGGATATATCCATAGTGACCCATTTTTCAAAAAGACCGTTTTTAAAGATGTGCATAGTTAGCTCACACGGTTAGAAAAAATGTGTGCAAAATGTGATCCTACTACTATCCAAAGGGTTTCAAGCATGGTTTTCTCACATTTTAAGAAAAATGGTATGAAAACGATTTAATGAACATTACCTCACATTTTGCAGTTACTTGGGGGTTCTGCATGGTTTCACCTAACAATGCCCAAATCATGTTACCTTTGAAAATCCCCAAACCCAATCCAATACCATCCCAAAATATCCCAAACATTACCCATCCAATTCACCTACATAAAAATATATAAAATTTTTAATATAAATTAAACTGTGGTGGTGATAAATTCTACCCACCATTGGAATTTATATCCCCATAATATAGATAACCATCTCGTTCCCAAGAGTGCTCAGGCCATTTCTATGTCAACTATTTCTACCAATCCAAAGTACATCCTAAATTTGACCATTACTTAAAAAAACACGAACTAAATAGATTCATTTTCCATGAATGAAATTATATTTCTTATCCAAAAAATGAACTAGATCATGCACTATTGAATCATCCAGATATAGCTCAATATGATCCCAACAAACTATATGGACATTGTCCATTTGATACTTCTTCAACTGAGAAATAAGAAACACAATGGAACTGCACTAAACCATGGTGTAAAATCAAACCGATAATCCACATATCCAACCTGCTTAAATATCTTAAAACTCCAAACATACCATGGTCCCAAGGTACTCTTCTTTACAAATTGACAATGACGAAGACTAGGATAGATTATAAAGTACAGTTGATCTCACACCTCGAATGACAATTGCTATCAAAGATGGTACACATATGATTTATGATGAATTTGAGCCATATTAATTATCTTCATAATCAACTTGATCTTATCCATAGTCTCTTGGAAAAGGCTTGGTCTTACCATCGAGGTATCAACCGTTTCCACCCATAAAAATGGAGAACTACATATAAACTCATATTGTGCTTCAAAAAGACCTATATGTATGGAATCTGGATGATTATTATTAATTGGAAAAACCACCCACAAAAAATGATCCTCCCATGAGCACAGAAAATACATCACACGAGTCCATAAAATATCTTCTGATGTCTGTATCTTTCTCATGTATTTCTTATCTATCTGAGGATGGTATGCCAAAATCATTTCCAGTTTTATCCCAAAGGTTTTCTATAAGGATTTCCAAAATTGAGATGTGAACCTCAAATCTCTAATTCATATAATCAAAAATATTAATCCATGCCTCCTTATCACCTCACAGATATAAATTTTAGGCAGGTCCTCTAATATATAAGATTCCTGAATAGGGATAAAATGAGATGACTTTGTATGCTAGTCCACTATCACCCATATGAAATCTTTCATTCTGAAATTTCTTGAGATACCTATAACAAAATCCATATCTATATATTCCCACTTATATAAATGGATAGGCAATGATTTCAATATATCTGTTGGCTACCGATTCTCTTCCTTGACTTTTTGAAATGTCTTGAATATTGAAATAAACTCCACTAATTTCTTTTTAATACCCACCCACCAAAAAATCTCTTTCAATTCCTTATACATTTTTGAAATTCCAAGATGGATATCCCATTTGGAAAGATGATAATCACTTAGAATCTCATTCTCATAACTAATCGGTAAAACCATATGATTTTGAAAACTCAAAACATTATACACATTCATTTCACATCTCTCAATGGTGTCCCTGTCATTGAGATTCCACCCCATCGGTATACATTCAGAATTTGACATATATGTATCTTTAACCAAGCCATCAAAGTAAGGAACCAATGATACTAAAATGAAAACCCCTCTATCACGTAGTTCCTCACATTCCAAACTAATGTTCTCTATAACCAATATCAATTGCCATGATCCAATTCATGATTCCAAACCTGGGCATATGACTTCATACATAATGCATCCGCCACCGAATTTACATTACCCCATGTGTACATTAAGTCCACATAATTAATTTAGAGATACTCCATCCACCTGATTTGCTAGATGTTCAAATAATATTTTGAGTAAATATGAATTAAACTATTATGAATGGTAAACTCCATGAATTTATCACAAAAGAGATTATGGTGCCACATTTTCAATGCACATCTCATCGCATCAAACACTAAATCATGTGTTGGGTAGTTATTATCATGAATCCTCAAATATCACGAGCCATATGAAACCACATGATAATCATTCCTAAGAAAAAACCCTATCACTAATCCTGATGCTTCACAATACACCATGAACCCTTTCCCTATATCTAGAAAAACCATGATTGTAGCTGACGTAAGGTGACCCTTAAGATCATCAAAATATTTTTAACACTTATTATTCAATTGAAAAGGAACATTATTACATGTCAAATATTTCATTTCTGAAGCTATTATTTTTAATTCATGAAACAAATTCTAATAATACCCAACTAAACCATGGAAGCTCTGTATTTCATAAAAAATTGGCAGTGGCCATGAGATAATAGCTTATATATTTTTTTGGATCAACTGAAAGTTATTTCAAAGAAATAACATGGCCAACAAAATGTACCTCTTATCTCCAAAAATCATACTTTGAAAATGTAGCATATAATCAATGTTCTCTCAAGACCCCCAGTACTATCACCAATTGCTGCTCATGCTCCAACCTTGTCCTAGAATACACGAATATATCATAAACTAATATCACTAAAATAGAATCTAGATACTCCTAAAATATCTGACTCATCAATTCCATAAAAATTATTGATGAATTCACCAGAACAAAGGGAATAAGAACATACTCATAACAACCATATATACTTCTAAAGGATATTTTTTAAATACCCTCCTTCTACAGCCACAACTGATGATATTCAGATTGCAAGTCAACTTTAGAGAGCCACTGTTCTCCCCTCAACTAATCAAACAAATCATCAATGCATGGAAGTTGACATTCCATCTTTATCATAACCTCATTAAGCCTATGATAATAAACACATAAATGCAATGTTCTATATAAATTTTTAACAATCTAAACAATCACTTCCCATAGAGAAGCGTTAGGTTAGATGGAGCCTTCATTTTCTAACTCCTCTAACTTCACATTCAATTATCTCAATTATATTGGTTTTATTCTGTAATATGGAAGTGAGATTGAAAATTTCACTGAAATGAGATCAATTATAAACTCCACCTCTCGAATAGGTGGAATCCCGAAGAATTATTTGGGAAATACATCCAAAAACTGATAAACAAATGATAGATAAAAACTCTCTTCAACTCCTTCAATTAATAGAAATGAAAAAAATGGTATACTGATATGAGATTGTGCTAATAAATCTTTATCACTTAAATTTTTATTATTCTCTCCTCTAAAGATATTTTTGACTTCGTCAACCACCGTGATATGAACCATTCACGCATAACAGTCGGTGTGGGCCTTAAAAATTTCCAACAAGTATATTCCATGGATTATATTAAAATCAACTACCTCAAGCAAGTAGAAATCCCACATCAACTCAACCCCATGAAAAAATATACAACATCATATATAGAGGAAGGAAAAACAATCTCATTGACTTAGAAGAGATTTATGTTTTTAAATCGACAAAATCATTTCTACACTTAAACCGATAAAATTTAAATCACGAGAAGAAATAATAGAATCTGAAGCACCCATATAGAAAATAATTTCATCAAGGTAGAATTTTAAATAACTATACCTCACACCTTGGATAGTTATAATTGATCATCCATCATAATAGGATCTTCTCTATATATCTTCTTGATTGCCACAATTTCTCTTAACTATCCTTTTGAGTTGTTGCGGTGTTCCTAGAATCACCATGACTAACATTAATCATAGGATTGGGGGTATGCTACTGCCCCCGTCCCATTGAAGCATACGACACCTACGACCCCTGAGGAGTATCATGAGCACCAATACATAGATAATTATGACAATAACGCTGAAGAGTCCCTATCTGCTTAATGTTATTACATGATCTAAGATTTTCGGTACAATCTTTCTTGATGTGGCTAGTATGAACACTATAAAAACGTTCCAACATACTATGAGGAATCAGAGGAAGATTCAAAGATTGTGTCATTGGATTCAGATCCATACTCAAACCCTTGAAAATTGTGTCCCTATTCTCCTTGATCCCAACATTGGATTTCCAATCCAGTCCCATGGGTACTGACATGCTTCTTCTGCCTGTAGCCACCAAAAAAATCCCATTCATCTACTATTTATCCATTCCCAATTTTGTGAAATAATTTACACAGAATTCAAAAATTTTAGAATGAATTTCCTACCTCAAAAAACCTCAAATAATACGTTCTTTAAATGATGTAACACTCACCAAGTTGGGAGAAAACAATATTTGGTTCATTAACAAAGATGCCTATTCTGTTATTGAGAGGTTATATATCTTTAAATGAATGAAATATTTTGTGTGATGAATATGGAACGTATATTGGTAGAACTATTTGTAAAAAAAATCCTCAAAACCAACCCATTTCATACTTTTGTTTGTTCCCTATTGGTCCTTTAACTCCCACCAATGACGGTCGTGATCTTCCGACATGTATTTTTCAAATTTCACCTTCAGCTCTGCCGGTGTTTTGTAGAATTAAAATATAATATTTATTCTATTCCACCATGGCTCTTCCATTTTTTATTCTAAATAACAAGTAAAAATGGGTGGATTCTTCTTTTGAAACTAATCCACATGATCTACATCTCTTTTCATGTTCCCTTTATTCCCACATCCCATAGCTTTGAAATCTTTCAATATACCCTACAATATATGTTGATTCACCTAGGGATAAAATTAAACCACATTTTCAGTAGCCTCCTCTATCTAGTCTCTACGAATCCTACTCAGTACGATTTCTTTCAACACAATGAAATTATATGTCCCAAAAATAAAAGTCATAAAATTTTAAATTCAATTACATTGAAACTATTACTAATGTGATTTCCAAACATTTACATTTCTCTTGTTGCGCCATTTTTGAAAAATCCACCATGTTTTATAAATTGACCCACTTTCAATTTTCCACAAAATTCCACATTTCAAATCTGCACATTGGAAAACAATTTCAGTTATTTTCCCAAGTCCATATATGCATACCATAACATAAATAATTTTTTAAATAAATATTCATCCTCATGGGATGTATTTTCTACCAGGCATTCCATGCTCATCTCAATGACTAAACCCATCATAATGTGATTTTCAATATATATAAGCATCTACAAAAAACTTATGTACCCAACTCAATGTTGACCTTATGATCCACATAAAACGGTTAAGTACATCCATTTATGTTATACATCTGATGTTCTGAAAATCCTACTACTTTATACCATTGTGACTCAAGAGATGTCATGAGAATGAATTCCAACTATAAGACAAATACTGTGAAGCAATTCTAGTGGAACAAAAAACTGATACCACTTGTAACATCATGCCCTTCCCCATTGGCATGAATAGTTGGTGAGATGATAATTTTCCTTATGCAATGTTCCCAAGGGTCCAAAGGCTAGAAATAAATTTTGACATCTTCAAAAACAATTTGTGGACTATTTTGCCTAAGAATAAAACCAACCAAAAATGAAAAATACAATGACAACTACATGATGGATGTTAACAATGTAAACAAAGATAACACAATACCAAGAGTGAACCAAACAAAAAAAACTCTTCCATGAATATTTCTAACAATCAGTAAAACTAAATAACAAAAATACACAAATCAGAATTCCTAGAAGAAGACTCATCAACATCATGCAAAGGAAACCATGACACAATCCTCATCTCCAGACCAAGGTCCATACTCCAAGAACCACAGTACCAACAATACAACATGAGGAACCACTATAAAATTGAGATGATATACCTTTTTCTATATCCCAAAATACCATATCATAAAAAGAACACAAGATTAAATGTAGGGGCGAGTAATAATACTTAGTAGGTTTTCCCTAATATATATCGATACACACACCACTATGATAGAACCTTTAGAGTATTTATATAAAGTGGTTTATATAAAACATCAAATAGCGAAACATTTTATAGTAAGCCATTCAGACCATATCAAGCCATTCTTACCCAAAACCAAACAATATATGGGAAATCCAACAAACATGCCATAATTCATTTTTTCAATACCTTGAACCCAAAATCCCAGAGCTGGTGCATTATTTCAATACATTGGAATTATTATATAGAATCAAATACCAATGGAATGATCAGTTTAGCAGTATTGGAAAATAAATTACATACATTAACATTCTATTTCAATTAAAAACATAAAATACAACATTGATAATACTTTGCGAACTCTATTATTATCCTAGGTTAAACATGGGGATAAATAACAATAGAATTCATATAATCATGGGAAATTAAAACATAATTAAGTGGGGTTATCAGATGTTCAATAAGCTTAATCAATACAACATATGTTTTCATAAATATGTTTAAACATTTATGGAATGTTATAAAATTATAGCATACTTTTTTTAAACATTTGCATCAGTATTTTATGGAAATAAGAAATAACATAATTCTTTTTAAATAATAAAATGACCATTATATGAGTTTAATAATCATATTAAATATCAATAACTAATTTCATAATGAGAAAGAAAAATTATATACATCATACACATTTTGTAAAAGCATCACGCTAAACAATTTCCATACCGTCAGGCCTTGTTCCAAGACACTAGTATGTATCATGAGACATATTATCGAATCAAGGGGATATAGTGGGAAGAATACAACACTTAATAAGTCCAATTAATTCCACTTATGATATGGTTAAAACATAATGTAATCATTAATATTTAAACTAGAATAAATATTGTTAAAAATTTACTATAAACCAAGAAAGGTATCAGAATAAAACATCCCTAGTCAAGCATATTATTAAACATTCGATACAATATGGCAGATTTTCTCATAATATATCAATATAAATTAAGAATAAAATACAACAAAGGATGTTGATATAAATGAAAAATACTCTAATAAAATCAATTAAAATTTCTTGAGACAAATACCCATTTTTCAATGAAACCATTTATTCAAAAACCACACACTTAGAAAAGAAAGAATATAAAAATAGATTTCTAAATTAAAGTGTCCCATACCACATTGAAATTTTTGAAATTAATTATGATTTTAAAAAATTCATGTCTATATAAATAAATCCTAAAAACCATTATGAAAACATGTATATTAATGAGGACAATTTAAAAGAATAAAAAATTTAATCATATAAAATAGTGTCTTAGTTAATGAGTCCCTTCGTTAAAACAATAAAAAGATTATATTTTGAAAAAAATTTAATTAACTTAAATAAATACATAAAATGTTCTTTAAAATATTTTTATATTCAAATTAAATGTTGTGTTAAATAATTACTGGAATATCTAAATGCAGAACGGATTAATTCATTATAAATTCAATGTGTATCATACCACTTTGAACATTTAATTAATAAACCCAATGTCCTTAAATAATATTAATTTAAATGTATTCATGATATAAAATATAATAGAGGAATTACATACAACACACACAATAAATAAGTGCTTAACATGGATTATATCTCTGGGAAATTAAATGTGACAAGAAATTCCTTTACATAAGGTCCAATACTTTCTATACATATCTGAAACTCCAATATAATAGTTTTAAAAATATTATTAACTCCTATAAGAATCATAATAATATTTATGATATAATATATGATTCATATATGGATTTATATTCTATGCTTGTTAATAATTTCTATGTTAAAGAAACATTTAGGGTAATAATTTCATTCTTTATTGTACATGTTTCGAAATGTTATTCTCAATCATAGTTATTATATCATGATTTACTTACATCCATAATGTATAACATGATTTATATATCATATATATTAATAATATAAATATACATAATATAAATATATATGAAATGGAATACAACATTTCTTGTGACGATAGGCCATACATACGCATGAACACTGCATCCATTTTCTTATCGTATTGATTGAATTTAAGTGAATGAAATATATGTATATATATACATATATCTATATATATATTTTTAGCATTATTATTTCATATTTTTCATATTTATTAACATTATATTTTTTATAATCATTCTTGAATATGAATGTGAAAGATTAATCTCATCACGTCGAAGAGAGAGTTTCTGGTACATACGCATGAGTGACATTATAATGTTCTTAATGGTTAAATGATTTTAAATTGGATGGAATATGAAATTTTCAGAAAAAATAACTTGTTATATTTATTTTTCAGTTCTGTCATATTTATGTTTAGACACATATAAATATATCAAACCTTGAAAATAGTTTACACAATGGGATGGAGACAATAAGCAGATCGTATGTATGAACGGTGATACTATTTTTCATAGGATGCATACAAGAAAAAATATAGTTGTACCATAGTAATAAAATATGTTATAATAAGTTATATTGTAGATTTATTACATTATTATGGAAACAACATAGGAATAGGTAGCAGAAGAAGAAAACAACATTAAAATATGTGATAAAACAATTTCCACTTTTTCGGGTATCTCATATTTATTTTCCCAATATGGTTTTCTGCCCAATTTATAGCCTATGGGATATAGTTAGATAAGTTATGAGAGGAAATGGGTAGATTATTTTCATGTAAAATATCTTTTCAGGTGTTAATTAAAGATAAGGAGATGTGCCCTTTTATGAGGGTGGTGAGGTGCACTTTTGGAAAATATTGAAATATTAATTTATTATAAATTTATATTCAATTTCTAATAGCATTAATGTGATTTACTTCTTGGATAGGATTATTATGGGTATAAATCATATAAAGAAATATATTATAGACCTCATTTGGTCAAAATAATAACCTTATATTTTAGAATCAATCCGTATATAAACAGTTTAACTCTTACCTTGTCTTTATGTATTTTTAAATTACATGGTTAATATATTCTTATTAAAATTCCAAAAGAACCCGAAGTGGATCATTTATGAAATTTTCATCAATATACATATATTTTTGACACACCATATATTTCTTTGGCTTTTATATCATTTAATAAAGAAGTATTTATTTTAAAATATAATTTTTGTCTTATTTGAAAAATATCAATATTTTCATTTTAAAAAATATCAAAACGACATAATAAAATCAAAATAATTTTTCCAACATGTCACTAACATTTAAATTTTATCAATAAAATTATTTTACATCATTAATTATGTAAATTGTTTTTTATTTTACTATTATTAATATCATATATTTGATTCTTCTTTTATTAAATCATTTACTGCGTCATCTTTATGTCACAATTAAATTTTATTATTTAATGAAAAAAATTATAAATAAATTATAATCATGAAGATATATATATTATATTTATAATTAATATTTATAGTCTAATTTATATTATTTATATCCCTACATAAAAAAATGATTTAGTTATTAAAATTTGAAAATGACACTTTTAACTCCTCTTTAAATAAAATAAAATAAATGTATTAATTGAACATAAGTATCTTAAAAAGGATTACATATTCGAAATAATATTCATTTTTGATAATGAAAACATATAAAATGATATTAGGACATGTTTTGGGCTAATTTTATCTTATTTTAATAACATTTTTATATTTCATTACCCTCTTTACATTTAACTGTGGTAAAAAAATTCCAATGTTACTATTAACCAAAAATTATTTTGATCCTATTGTATGAAATTTTTCATACAGATTACAACCATGTCTGTCCGATTTTTAGAAATTCAATTCATAAAAGCAGTATATTTACGTTTAATGATAAATTGAAAATATGGCTAGAAGGTGGGTGAAAAGACATCAAAAATGTATAATGAATTTTCATATCTATTTATATTACAAAAATTATTCATGTGACCTATATTGGGTTAATATATATATAATTTATCGATTGTGACATTAAAATAATTTTATTGTTGAATAATTATTTAAATGAAAAATTTAGTTTTTTCAATAATGTGGTGATTTAAATATTCATAAAAAATTAAATGTTTTCAAAAAATTACCAATAATTCACCCTATGATAAATTTGATATTCCAAATTCAGAATAAGTTGTTATTTTCAAATTATATTTCAAAGAGTATGTATATGTAATTTTATTGTTGTTCAGAAAATGAAAAACAAGTAGTTCTTTTAAGAAAATAGAATTTCTAAATATATAACTATTTTACCAACATACAAATCATTATAAATATTATTTATTTATTAGAAAATATCATAAATAAAATTTAAAAATTATTTATTTCAATTTATGTTACAATATTTAATAGATATGTTTTAAATATATCATTCAGTTAACTTTATCATTAAAGTTTTGTTTAAAAAAAACTCAATCTTACGTGTTATATAAGACAATTTGGTGTTTCCAAAAATAAAAGATAATGAAGATAATGTACCATGAATTATCGAGGTGTTACAATTTTTGATCATATAATAGTAAAACAATTTCACCTTTCATAGCCACATGCATAATCAAAACATTTCCATAAATATCCACACACTCAACCCAGTGTAACAATCACGGTGAAAATTCCCTTCTTGCACATTTATTACTTTCCCAATATCGTGGTACTTTCAACCCACATATCCTTGATGATGGCACTTACATCAAATATCTATTCCCTTATTATATTTTTACTTTCAGACCACTTCACATCAATTTCAACCACATTCATAAATACATAAATAATAATCAAGTATATTTCACACCAAGGCTACAACATTGTGAATACAACAATTTCCAACCCAAAAGAAATCCCTTATGAAATTATCCATGAAAAATGAAGTTAAAATAAAACAAAACCTTTTATTGAAATTTTTTTTCACAAACCATTTTCTTATATAAACCCATGAAACCGATTATAAAATATACATTTTAAAATACAACATCATGAACATTTCACCGCAATACCCCATTTTCCCACAAATCATAAAATCATCAAAATATAAATTTTTATCAAAATTCACATATCATTATCACAATGAAATTAAAATCAATGTAATTGATTAATAAGATTCTAGTTATAGAAAAATGGAGTTGAGAGAGAAGCCACCTACCATAAGGTTTCACTGAATTCATCAACAACCAACTACACCACAAATCCGAGTGAAAAATAGACCAAAATGACATAGATCTAATTTAATTGAAGAATCGAGACAAAATATAAGTATTTTAGGGAACAAAAAACATATATATCGATTCTTATGAAGTAGATCTAGAAAACCAAGAGAGATGGAGATTTATATCTAAGGAAAACCAAGAATCAACCAATAGAGGATACTTACTGGAGAAGAACCGCCTTCACAAGACCATGAAAACACATAGAATTGCTCAAAAATGAGTGGGATGGGCCTAATTACCCTTGAGAACATGATATATTGATTTTGGTTTGAGTGGTAGGAAGATTGGGGTGTTTTAGGTTAAATACAAATTGGCCCGATTTTTAAAAAACCAATTTTTAAAGCTGCACACGGTTAGCTACAATGATTAGAAAAACATTGCACTACAATGCTTCTTCAAATATATAAATGGGGACCCACATGGTTTCCTCACAATGTTAAAAAAAATATTAAAAAACCATGCGAATCCCATTAGCTCACATTTAATGGTTACCTTGGTGTTTTCCCAGTTTCACATAACCATGATCAAATTGTGCGCCCCTAGAAATGCCAAAAACCACTCCAAAGTCGTCACAAAATATCCCAAACTTTACCAAACCAGATTACCTACATAAGAGTACATAAATAAGTGTTAAATAACTCAAATTGGGGGTTGTAAAAGTTATTCATGAAGATTAGTATCATTTTATGAAAAATATAAATCGTAAAGAGAAACACAAAAGGAAAAATGATGAATGAATTAGTCAAATAGAAAATATATACTAAAGTTAATCATATCCATCCATATTCACAAATATATGTATTTAATTTTTTTTACTGATACTTTATAATAACAAAAAGAATTATAAATTAATATCTTTAAAATAAATAATAAATTTAATAATAAATTATAAAAACATAGATTATTATAAAAAAATATACAATAAATTATTTTAAAATAAAACATAAATTTTTGATAAATTATATTGTATTTTTATATAGAGAATCATATGGTTATTTATTTTTCTCAATATCCCTTATCCGGTAACATAATATTATTGTCATTATGATTTTGAGAAATAAATTCAAAAATAGTATATGTGATATAGATTTTCAAGCATTATATAACTTTATTTTGAGATGGTTTGTGTTTAATTAATATATTTTAATATAACTAATTATCATAAAAAATATTAATTATGGATTAAATGATTTATATTACTAAATGAAACTAAACTTTAATGAAGATAATATATATTATCATAATCATAGAAAATATTATGTGTAACTAAAAATGTTGTTTATTTTAATGAACAAATTATTGAAACCAGTTCACTTTAGAAACCCAAACCTCTAAATATATATATTAATTTTTTTTGATCGAATATGACTGGTCTCTATTTTTTTTGGACTTTTTACAATTAAAATAAATTACATTTTTATTACCATAATATAAATAAAATATCATATCGGGTAGTAAATTTCTCATAGATATCCTTAATGTAATTATATCCTTGGAATATTTATTATATTAATTGATTGTAATAGTTCCAATATTTGTTGAAAAATTTATATTTCATGATGAAATTTTAAATAAATATTTCATATGGTCTTAATACAAATTATTTATGGGTCAAATATGATTATTTAATGTCATGTCGTGGTTAACCATATGACAATGAGACTTCTTCAAATTGAGTTCACAAATGGTGATATCTAAAATATAAGTTATGTGGACATGACCACAAATAGTAATTATGTATGCTTATGTGTTACTCTATATTTATATCTAAAAATGTGTGTATTGGAACTCATAAATGATATTATTATTAATGTGTATTCTAAATCATATACATTATTGTATGGATGAAAACCATGATGAAAAATACTTATGGAGAGTTAGAATTCATTGGGTGCATCATATATGATATTGAATTAATTGAATTTTCAATAAATGAATTTTTCACTTCTCTATTAATAGTAGAATATATCTCTTGAATTTTGATTCAAATTGAATTATAGTACAAAATTAATATCCATGGATGTTTATAGAAATGTTTATTTTGGTAATTCCACGATGGTTGAATCTAGAATTTACGGTGATGAGAAAAGTATACATAATTAATGACGTGATATCAGTTCACAAATGGATTATACTCAATAGTTCCACTCATGGGATGGTTTTATAATTTCTACATAATCTTATTTTTTATAGATTCATGAAGGGTTTGAATATGCTGATATTAGACATTATTGGCATTTATATATTTTAATTTATAAATTTTAATAAAGTCTCACATTTTAAGTGTATCATGAATCTCATTAAACTACTATAAATATTTCTAATTAAAGAATTTATTCCTTTTCCTACAGAATATTATTTATTTATTTAAATATTCTTCATATAAATTTAAAACCCAAATATTCAAGTTTAGAATATGTGAGTCTAATTTTATATCTTGTTTAAATATTCACAAGTTAATTGTTAAATATATATTTATTCTATAGTTCAATGAATATATTGAAAGAAATATTTATAATAGTTATATAAATATATTAATTAAATTTAATATAACTATTAGTGAATATATAATATTTGTATTATTTTATCAAATATTAGATATCAGTAATCATTTTTGGTAATTTGTATAGGTGGATAGGGGTAATGTTTAATGAACTAATGAAAATGATATTTAATTTTTATCACTATTTAAATAAATATTTATTATCATAGTTAAGATATAATATTAGAACAAAAACATTTCATCAAATAGAATAATAATAATATTATGATCAATTTTTTATTATCTATTATGGAGAATAACATATACTAAATATTTGGATAAGGACCATTGATAAATTATTTTTATTTAACATTATTTATATATCCATAAATATATCATTTTTTAGGTTTTGTTGACAACAAATATTCTCTCTAAGATTATTACAATCCCTAAAGATAAAATATCATCCCTTCCTCACCCTCACAAAAATATTATGAATAAAATATATTTTTTGTGATTGGAATCTAATAATGTGAGGTATTTGAATTTCCATTCCATAAATTGATATTTCAAGAATGGAGTTCCGAGATTTAGGGAGCCCATTTGGATACATGTAGTGGAATATTCATTTAGATACTTTACTAAAATGAATAACTAACAAATGCAGATGAAATAATTTTGAATATAAGTGAATATCATATTTGAGGTAAATATATGGAAAAATAAATTTAAATTAATTATTAATGGTCCAATCTATAAAAAAAATTCTTGTTCTAGATGTTCTCTAGAACCATCAAGTGGTATTAGAGTGGTCAAATTCAAATATATAATTATTTATAATTTATTTGATCAATATCATGTGCTGGTTTTCATGATTTTATTATTAGAATTTCATGTTACATACAATCATAAGGATATCTTGTTAATATGAGTTCATAAATCAAGAACAAGACAAAATCGTGTGAATAAAAATAAACAATCCCATCAATTGACATTAAGGTTTCAAGATACACAACATGAATAAATTTTTTTTAGCACCTTATTACACATATTATGAATATCAGAAACCACAACATGGGTCATTTTATGTATATTGTATTGTATTTTGAAGGTCATTTCCCAATGTTATTACGTGTCACATATTGATTTCAAGCATTGTAAATATCCCCACAGAAGGTTCATAATGTCTAAATGGTATAGGTACTTTGTTTAACACCCAATGAATTTCATGATTTTTAATTTGTGATGAGTCATGTGGGACAATACACAGTTTCATTACATGTAGGATACCGAATTCTAGCCTACTAAAATGGGGAGAAATAGAATATATAGAGTATTGTATGGTATACAAATCCTCTGATATGGGTCTCTCCACATTACATACATAATAGGAAACTTTTCATAATTTTAGGTAGGAAAAAATACGGTATCCATCAATCTCAGGTAAAATCACCAAATAAATAAAATATAACAATCATCATACACAAAGATTACTATATGCACATTATAAAAATAATAATTGTGTACACTAATATAATTGTATGTTTCCATGTACTATAAAAACACCCTTCCTCCAAAGGTTACTTTACTAGGATATATATTATGTATAAGAGATAATTACCCCTTGGTACTACCATTATAAGGCCCCATGTTGGACACTAGCATCAAGTGTATAAGAATTTTCATATATGTAAGACATTAATAATTAATTATAAAGTAAGAACCTATAAGGACCAACCACTAATCAACCCCATGACTTAAATAAAACAATGAAATACATAAACCAAACCATAAAGAATATAAAGAAAAACAATATGATGGATATCTAAAATAAAAACCCCACATAAATCCTCAGGGAGTGATTATCCAAAAACTTTTATGACTGAACTAATTTTCTCCAAACGTGTCCATAAATTACTACTGAAAACATGGATGAATATTCCTATATATTTTCGGTGAGAATGATCTGTATACTGTATATGATCATACATGAGGCCTCCCAAACACATGGAAAGAGATTTAATGAAATGAAATAATGGATAAATAGAATACCTGAAATGAACCTAAGAATGTTAAATGAAAAATAACATCATCATATGGGAACTCCAACAAAATATTGAATCTTTGTACAAAAAGATAATATGTATTATATAATTAAAAGGGAACCATGGAGCTCTTTCCCATTGATTTTAAACTCTCACACACCAACATCATACATACTTAAACTCTCATACCTTTTGTAAAAAATTCCTTCTTGATGAATTCTGGAAAAAATAAAATCCTTTATGAACACTCAGGGGAATCTGTACTGTACCAAGTTCCCCATGTGAAATTCGTAATCATATCTACATACTCAAGTAACTATTTCCACATATCCAGAATATTATAGTATTGTGGGAATGGGGTAAAATTAAATTGTTCTGTCTTTCTAAAATGTGTTTCCACAACTATGAACCTCCTCATAAAACACGTCCTCCCAACAATAAGTTCATTTTATATGAATAAAATTATTGAATATTCCTAAAAACCATGCCTAGAATAGAGAGAGGAAAATTATGAATATTCATCCATCTATCCACACCATCTTCTATGTTTGGAAGAATATTCATTAAAATATTTCAGTATCCACACACTGTTCTCAACATGGGTGGCATGAATATTGAAACTATATTGATAAAAACCTAATAGTTACAAACCCTGGGCAATAAAAATGGTTTTTAATAAGGGAGTCATTATAATAACAACATCACAACAAGGAATTAAAAACGTATCCACTTTTTCTTCCACTTCTATATACATTACCCCACAAAATAAATCAACATCATCAAGCCATGTACCTCCCTTCTTTTAAGATAATCCATTTATATAATTTTCCAATAACAAGACTTTTCTTTAAATAAATCCCATTAT
Organism: Viscum album; assembly: GCA_963277665.1. Lineage (NCBI taxonomy): Eukaryota > Viridiplantae > Streptophyta > Magnoliopsida > Santalales > Viscaceae > Viscum > Viscum album. The sequence continues at coordinate 802,150,017 of OY728164.1, forward strand.
ATTGAAGTGTAAAAATAACAACATTTCCCACAAAATCTATCATAGTTCAACAGTTAATTATCCATTAAAACCTAATATGTTTTAATTTTTAAAAAAATTTTATTTCATCACTATCAGGAAACTACCCCAATATAAATCCACAGAAACTATAAAAATTTCCCATATCAATAATCCCCACTTCTCAACCACAAAACCTCAAAACCACTACACACCATAACCTCCAAAATCTCAATAACCCCATATAAAAACCATCACGCATCAAATTTCACTATTAAAAAATGTATTTCTTTATATTTATTCGAATATTTTCAAGGGTACACACACAAAAATCCCAGATTCTATAAGCATCCAATTTTATAGTCAAATATACAATCTCATCCATTTTATAATGTGGAAAATAAAATAAATAACCACTATTATGAATAAAATTTTCAATATTCCATAACAAAATAACTAAACTCAACCTAAGTCAGTAGAGGAAAGAATATAAATCATGATAGAAAATATAGGAAAAAATGAAAAAGATAAAAACATATGATTTCTACCCATCCCAGCATAATTAAATTAAACCAATTGATTTTCTTCATTAATTTAGTGCATACCATCTACCCCAAGTATGGAAGAATAATGAACTACCCTAATTTAAATATAATGAGGAAATGTGAAAGATCCACTATGTCAGTTATTCGTTGAAGAAGTAACACATTAAAATAAGAATCAATATCCAAAAATATGGAGGGAAACACATTCATATTACTATAAAAATTATTCCACAAAAGAAACCACCAAAAAAAGTTTAGAAGACTAACCGTAATGAACCCATGGATTGAACAGAAGGATTAAAAATCGGGTATATGTATTGGGAGGATTATAGATCACACATTTATCTATAAGACAATATTTAACAATATAGTGGGATAATATTCCCCTTAAAAAACATAAAAAGGGTTATACATGTCAAAAACGTTTCCAAATATTAAAGGAAGAACAACGTAATAAATGAAAGGAGATCAAGATTCCAATAAATAAGAAAATCCCACTGGACTCCACCACAGAGTGGTAGATGGAATAAATGATTACGGTGGATTGGGTAAACACATGATCCAAAATAACACATAAGATCCACATTTAATTCTCATTTTAAAAACTGTATTTGAATTAAATAATAGATTATTTTATTTTTTGGTCTATGATGTGTGGTTTTCAAGTATTCTTTTTTGGGTGGACCCCATTCCTTAGCACCGATGACCTAACCATTTTTCACAGTGGTGTCTCCAAGACACCATGCCTTGCACCACACCTTCATTATACATTTTAGAGATTCCCATACAGTATTGAAAGACCACTAATACAAAATGATAACAACCATTCATTTCACAGGGAGCTACCACAAAGTTATTTTTATACAAAACCATACCCACAACGAAAATCTATAACACAATTACTTTCCAAGCCCTTTTGAGAGTCTTGGTGCCCCCCAAAAGTCCAAAACACAACATCAATAATCTTTATCACCACAAAAATATCCAAAAACATCTCCATGAATTGGGAAAATAAAAGAAAATATTGATAAGGTTTTTAAATTACTATATATACCTCTTATCCAAATCTAGTCCTCATGATCTAAATGAAACTATGATATAAGAAGAAGTGAATGATTCAAAAAACCATCCAATGAGATACCTATAAAAAATCACTTTATAACTAAAACACATTAACCACATCACAAAAACATAATGCCACTAATTTTTCCTCAAAAAAAATCAATTTAAAAGCTCCTTCTTATATATAGAAAAATCAAATTATGACCATAACTATCACACAACACATCACCTATACACACAAAGCATAGAAATCTACCTTCCTTGTCAAAAATTTTCCTCCTATGTGAGGATTTGACATTCACCCATGGTTTTAAAACATGCTATATTTTATATTTTCCTGATTACAAATGGGTACCACCATATATATACACATGAATATTTAACACATGTCATCATCAAGTGAAAAAATCAAATTTCCTAATTCCACAAGAGTCAGTCATCAGATAATCAACATAAAAAATAAGAAAATATCAACTATAATATCTTTTATTATTAAGAGTCAATATTACTAGAAAGTTCCCATGTACTCTCATATATTATAAAATGTCTCTAGAGGATATAGAATATTTTAATGGATCATTAACACAACCCCTTCCACAGATGATCATGGTTCTCTATAGGTAACTCCATGAACAAAAAAATACTCTATGTCAAACTCAACCCAATCAGTGGTATTGGAGCCATTATGATGGTGTCTTTAAGGTTCATACATCTATATTTAATAATTAATATTTTAATCTATGGATGAAGAACCAAATGATAATACACCTCACTGACAAACTCGGAAACCTCAAAAGGCCTGATGAATCAAGGAAAATGATTTCTCACCTTTTAAAAATTATGTTATCCCTACCAAGGGAAAAGCTTTAATAACTTCTTGCCACCAAACATAAACTCCAAAGGAATCCTCCTCGGATTAGCATAATATTTCTATATTTCATTCACCCCCGATATCCTCTCAGGAACAACTGAATATTTCTATTTTTTCATGACATCGGGATGGAAAAATGATGAAACCCCTACCTCACCCATGTACAATTAAGAATACATCACACTCTAGTACAAATACTTAATTAATGATTTTTTTGATGGATGACTGGTAGTTGTTTCTATATGTGAACTCAACCTGGGTAATGTTCTTTTCCCAAGTTCTATAAAAGTCACATATGAATTTATATAACATATCCTCCAATTTCTAGGAAGTCTCCTCCATTTATCAATCCTTCTATGGGTGAAAAGTAGTGTTGTGGAATAATTGAGATCCAATAGTGTGTTCCAATCCATTCAATACATCAAACATAAATTGATCATCTCAATCAAATTAAATTGACATTGGAAGTCTATGAAGTCACAATGCCTCATCCATATACCTCGTTACTAAAAAATCTATGGTGGGCCAAATTTTTTAGTATATCCATGAATACCAAGATTGAATTAAATTCATTTCGATCCCAGGTAATCCTCAATTAAATTCCATAATTTTTTGATCCCACTTCTAGTTAGTATCATCCAATGGGTGAAATAAACCATTAGGAACATGACGTCATACCTTTACTTATATAAAACCAGAATTCGAGAAACAATCTCAACCGTCACCTGCTCCATCTTTTCCCACTAATACACTTCTCCCAGGTTTTTGTACATGTTATTTATTCCTAGTTAGACAAACAAATATATTTTTTTAAACTTATTTAGAAATCCCTCATGTATCACAACTAGAATTAACATCATTCTTTGAAGCAATATTTTTTTCTAACCATCTTCGAACCTTCCCTTTGAGGAATCACCAGTGCTCACGCAGTCATGTATCTGATCTACCTCTAAGTTGACCCACTATGAATCTTCAAACTACAAAATAAAAGAAGGATTCACTATTTTTTGAAATAATAATCCTATATTAATAACCACATATTCATCCAAATGTATAGATACTAGATCATTCATCTCCCTCCTAGCATCATTGAAAAATATAACAACATCCTTTGGTGATATACTACTTAGTGTGGTAGCAATGAAAGTTTTATTTCATATGGTTTATGGGATCTAAAATTGATAATCCTAAGGAATATATAACAAACTCTATCTTCACACATTCATGTCACACTGAGATAATATATACCTACTGATCTTGTGATTTTTTTGAGACAAACAATCCTTTTATAATGAGGTAATGTCCGCACATATTTATCATGAATGAAACCAACACTAACTATAGACCATGTGTAGTTTAATTATTCTCAGGGTGATGTTACATCCTAGATACATAAGTGATCATCACATTTTCAGGAAATATGGCACATTCCATGAAATTATGGGATTTATCAGAGAAAACCTCCATAATATCCCATCCAATAAGAAAATGAAGCACTTGATAATTGATCAATATATTCATAAGTTAGTAAGCTTATTCATTAAACTAATAAATCATGATAAAATTATGATCCTTCATATTAGAGATATTATTGGGGCTACAATCCATGAGAAATTGGATAGGAACCTTTAGTAATATCCAACGAGGGCTTGTAAATTGTATTCTTTTTCGACATTCATGATTGGTTTCTAAGAAATAGATGTGTCAATATTTGATAGGTCCATGGAAACAATATATTGGGACATAAGATTCCTATATAAATACACATCAAAATTCAAAAAAATTACACTTAGGTAAGATTCCAATGAGCATGTGGTGTTGAAGGACCCACCTGATAGCTTAGTGATGATTAGAAAACTCTTTATTTTATATTGAGTGGATCAATATGTCATCGATGAGCATGAAAAAAATCATGTATAAGAATTATCATAAAAGATATTTCATATTTCCCATGATAATATATGGTGTGTTCATGATGAAAAATTTCTTGAATATGATCTCAATATATCGAAACCCAAACTAGAAAAAAAAATCTAGACATATTCCTCATTCACCCTAAATTAGTGATATCCTAACTAGAAGATTAATCCCATAGAACGATAATTAAAAAGTAAAATGGTAAAAAATATTTTCAATACATTAAATAGGGTGATTAATCATGATATTAGGTTGATTAAACCCTTATTAGTCTATACAATGCCTTAAACTACCATTTACCTTCTTGGAAATTAATAATGAATCACTCTATGATTGCATAATTGTCCAAAAGAAAACATTATACATTAGTCATTCTATATGAATACTCAAATCCTTCAAATAAGAGAGTTACTTCTAATAAGTTTCAATTGAAATTAAAGGTACATGTGGTTTCATCTCTACCTTGAACTTGACACCATGTTAAGGGAAATGTGTCACAATATCCAAGCTGATGAAATCCAGAAACTGCTTGATTACTCTAAGAGGATCAGTCATCCACAAACCAATTTATTATTGTATAAACTATTCTATTAAATAAACTAGGGGATACAAAAATCAATGTATCAAATAAAATTCTAATTCTATAATGCAAAATGCGTGCTGGCCATCTATATCAAAGAACATGAGATTCTCTAGAAAGAAGTCAACAATAATAAAAAATAATACAAATAATAATTTTCAATGATTAAATAATATAGCGGTATATTTAGTATCAAAATAACAACAAATTAATAATTCTTAACCATCATAAATCTACACCATCAACAAACATCGAACAATTTAGTATAGCCTCTAACTGTTGTAGTCAACACTAGGGGAATGTGAGGCCTCTCTACCTACAACTCGAAAACATATACTATTTTGGGTGAAAAAATGAGTATAATTATAATGAATAAATAATGGTACCCATTTGGGCATATGATAGGACAATTGAACCTCTAATGATATTTTTCTTATATAGTGCTAGCACATCTATAACATTGAAGTTTCCATTCCCAACTCCCATA